>OY728127.1:1144220581-1145629626 GCA_963277665.1 Viscum album
GAATATAAAGTTACCCTATATGGGTGTGCACCCCAGGCTCAATGGTTTAATCAAACCATGTGGCTTCCAATAGCCCAATGTCCATCCCTACATTGATACTCCTAACCATGCAGCCTAGGGTGCACAGTTTCTCTTAACTGTGTGGCCCAACTTTCTCTTCACCAAAAGCCAAAATCTGGGCTCCGAATAATCCTCAGAAACCCCTAAAAGTTAATAAATATCATTAGGTGCTCACAATAGATCAAAAAAAGGAGTTAAACCGAAATTAAAATACGTATACCTCATAAAAAACCTAGTATCTTACATAAATATAAACAATCCCAAATAATAATTAGGTTACGAAATAAAACCTTACCACATTGATAATTTTTGAATCATAATCCCAATGAGAGAACTAAATTCAATGTAAAATTTAAATACCATTAATATTAATATATTCATGATATAACATATTATAGGATAGTATATACACCATAAAAATGAAAAAAGTGGTGACTATTTTATACAATGCATTGAAATAAAATTGAGATGAGAAACTCTTACCTGAGTTACGAATTGATTCGAAATTTATTTTAACCTCATTTATAATAAGATTGAATTTATTATAATTCAATACCAGAACCATATAAATACTTATAATATCATCTATTATCCACTAATAACATTTCCAAATAGCTGTATTAATAATTATTTATTAAAATAATCTTTTTTGAGTGTTAACTATCTCAATTTTCTTGTAAGCTTCGATCATTGCATATTGAACATAATTTAATCATATATAGAATTTTATTAATTATATTATTATATTCTATATTAATTATAAACATATTTATAGATATACATAACAATAATATACTGAAATTTGATTTACACTATTCATAGGAACGGTAGGTCATACGTACACATGAACGTTGTTTTCACTTTTCGATGGGTGGAATGAAGGAAAGGTAAAAAATATTTCATATGTATAGAATCATTTTTAAATAATATATATATATATATATATAATATATATATATTCATTTAATATATCCTTATTACCACCAATGTAATGCATAATTGAAAAAACGAATCACGCTACTTCATAGAAGCAATAGTCTACATGTACGCACGAGCGACGTTATCGTTTTCCAAAAAATTTGAACATAAGAGGGTAGATATGATATTATAATTCCAGAAGTATAATTATTTAATAACTTTAATATGTAAACATAAAACCCATCATAATAAATATCCATTAAATATGGTAATGGTAAATTAATTGTATCACCACATGGACGCAATAGTCCACACGTACGCACAAGTGATAATTTCACATCCCATTTGATGAAAAAGAGGGTAGATATTGGTGGTTACATAATAATAATAAAATTTTGGTTTATTTATGATACTAAATATATTATTTAATTATTAATACCATATATTTAAAGTATATATAAGGACAAATAAATTAAAATAAGTCAGGTAAGATGATTGCCTCTACTTCGGTAGGCCTCCTTTGGATCCTTGCTTAAAGACCCTTGTAATGGTATTTTAAGAACAAAATAACCTATAATTAATTTTAAGGAAATTTTATAAGATAATTATTTTGGGTTTGGTCAATATATATGGCTCATAGCGGTGGAAATAACAGAAAGTAGGGGTGTCCTTTTATATGTATGAGAGAGGACAAACCTGGAATTTCTTAAAAGATTAAAATATAATAAACCCATACTCACGAAAAATGATTCCAAATAGAAAAATATTAGATTTTTCGGTATTATAAGGTCTAAATATAAACATAAAATATAATTCTTAAAATTTTAATTGGTAATCTAATCCTAATCTCTTGGTTTAACCCATGATAATCTCATTTTAACCTTAGTCGTAGTAACAAGTTTTTACTATTTTTTCTATTAATTATGACCAAAAAATAAAGTTTAACTTATTATATAATATTAATTGTTCATATTAGATATATTTAATACATTTTAAAAACTTCAACTTATATAAGTGGAAGTATATAGATTCATATTAAACCCAAAAAACTTGATGAAAAGTGGTATTTCAAAGAAAACGTTTTCTTAAGTATATAATTTTTTTTATAAAAAATCAATACATAAATTATTTAAGTGGAAAAAATTAGATTATTCATAATATTATTTAAATAGTGATATTTTAAAACCCATTTTAATAAATATAGATCATTTTAAAAACTTTAACTGAAAAGGGATTTTTCAATAAAAATCATTAATTTTCACCATTCATCAAAAAATCTATCTTTTTAGAAAACTATAAAAAATAACTCTAAGTTAATTTTTACATGATGATTTAAAAATATAAATTCCTTTTTTCAAATTAAGTTTCTTAAAGTGATAGAAATTAATGTTTTAATTTTCTCACAAAATCAATAAAAACCATTTTTTGAGGGAAATATATTTTTAAAGCATATAATGACTTTACTAAAAAATGAATAATTATTTATCATTATATATTCTTTATCTAAATACCATAAAAAATAATTTTAAAATATTGGTCATTAAAATTAATTCCACAAATTTATCAGCTATTTTAAAATGATATACTATATTACAGTTCATTTATACTTGGGGTTACATGTATCGCAAGTTATCAAATAAATTAAATTTATTTATACACAAATATATCATAGATCATAGGGTGACACAACATTCTCACCTTAAAACCAGTTTATATATTGAAATTAAATTACTTATATTCAAATAATTATGGATATCTATGTTTCATCACATCTTTGAGTTCCCATGTAGATTCCTTGAATTTCTGATTCTTCTAAAGAACTTTAACTAGGTGAGTAGTCTTATTCTGAAGGATTATATCTCTACGATCCAAAATTTATACCTATTTTTCTTTATAGTAAATATCATGATCAATATGTATATTCTTTGAGTTTATTTCATTTTAATGATCATGTATGTACTTCCTCAGGAGATATACATAGATTACATCAGGAATTTGAGAGAGGTTTGGTGAAAGAACTAAGAAATAAGCTACCATCCCTACTCGATCAAGAATCTTGAAGGGGAAAATGTAAATGAGGATCAACATTACCTTTATTATAAATCTCATAACATTATTCCATGAATAAATTAATATTAATACCTTCTCACAAACTTCTAATTAAACATTTCACATATGATTTTCAGCATAATTTTTTTATCGACTATAAGATGACTTGATGTTATATTAAATGGATTTTAATTTCTCATCCATTTAATCAACTATATCTGGTCCACTAACATTATTTATCCAACTTAATCTCATAATATTTGAGTTAAAAACTTCTTTCAATAGATGGATTTACAAGGATCCATATGAATCCTTGATTGAAAGATATTGTTGTGAGATAATTCCACTAGAGCAATGTTTTGATCCAAACTACCTTTGAAATTCATAGAAAAAGCCCTCAAAATTTCCTCTAGGATTTTAATGGTTCTCTCTGACTGACCATCTATTTGATAATTATATGTAATACTAGAACACAACTCTAAATATAGATCTTGTTGATGATTTTTTCAGAACATTGAGGTGAACCTAGGATCAAGATCAAATAAAATTGAGATTGGTACTCTATTAAATATTACCACTTCATTAATTTGTAGTTAACTAAGATGGATAAGAGACAAATATTCTATAATTGAAATAAAATGAGGTGTTTTTGTATGGTGTTCAACAACAACCCATATATCATTGTTCCCATTAGATTTTTTTGGGGAGTCCAGTGATGAAATATGTGGTAATGATTTCCCATTTCCATTCTAGTATGGTAAATAGTTGTAATATCCCCCCCCCATGTTATCTCACTAAAAAAATCTTTCAGATCTCAATACATTATTATAATTACATAATGAATAGATAATGATGAACTATGGGATTTATCCAAAATCTCTTTCTTTAACTCTAGTATTTAAGGGACACATACTTGGTTCTTAAACATTTTCATTATATCACAATGAAGGTTGAACTCTGGAACATTTCTCACCTTCATTTTCTATACTTTATCTTAATTTTGTGCCTATTTAATCTTCACTTAGATATATGTTTGGGCACACATTTTTGAAAGATAATATTTCTCTCCTTAGTTCAAGATTCCAATATTCATCATTTGTAATTCCATAAATATTTGATCTTTTGTGATCCTCATCAAAGATAATCTAACATGATCATTTTGACTCAAACCATGGGCCTCCTTGTTCTCTTTCCCAGGGTGGTAATTTATTAAGAAGACATAATATTTCATCAACTAAAACCATCTTCTTTGGTGCATATTCAAATATTTTAGAGTGAATATATACTTTTAACTTTTATGATTGGTATATATGACATACCTTTCTCCAATAAGATAATGCCTCCATATATTTAATGTAAGAAATTATTGCCACTAAATCCAAATCAGGAGTTGGATACTTTTTCTCATTAACATTCAACTGTTGTGAGGAATTATATATTTTCATATCCTTATATATTAGTATGTATCTCAGTAACTTCTTTGAAGTATCAATATATATTAAAAACCCTTCTCCACTAAAGGGTAGTGTAATAAAAAGTTTGATGACTAAAAGTTTCTTCAGTTCTTTTAAATTCTATTCACATTCCTATATATACAGGAACTTGTCCCCTTATAAGTTAACTTGTTGATTGGATTATATAGTTATGATAAATCTCTCCAAAATTATCAGTAGTATCCATTAAACACTCGAAAACTTTGTGTATCGGTTACTTTTGTTAGTCTAGTTAATTTAACAATAACTTTTCCTTGGATGGATCCACTAATATACCCTCACTTGAGATTATAGGAAACAATAATGAAACATTATGAAACCAAACTCGTACTTAGTAAATTTAATGTTAAAATTATCTTTCCTCAGTGTCTTCAACACAATTCTCAAATGTTCTTTATCCTCTTCCTTGATCATTGAATATATAAGAATATCTTATATAAAAACTAACATAAACTAACCAAGGTAATACTTAAATATGTAATTCAATAAATCTATGAATATATCAAGATAATTGGTATGTCCAAATATAAATTATATAAATTTATAATGACTATACCTCATACGAATGGTTGTTTGGTTATATGCTCATTTTTTCAATAATTTGATGATATCTAGTTCGAGGATCAGTATTGGAAAATATATATGTCTATATAATTGATCAAATAGATCACTAATACATGGTTATGGATACTTTCCCGTAATAGTGATCTTATTATGTTTACAATAATCAATGAAAATATTCATTGACACATAATTGTTCTTAACAAAAAGTACATATGCACCCCATTGTGAAGCACTATACTGAATTAATATCATCTCTAGATTCTCCTAGAGTTTCTTCTTTAATTATCGAAACTCAATTAGGTTTATTCTAAAAGGAGTCTTTGAAATTTGTCTAGAATATATAATGAGTTCTTTTTAGAACTCGGCTTCCTAATTTGGGGGAAGACTATGCATGTCCATAGGGAATATATCAACGAACTCATGTACCATAGACCTATCCTAAATATTGAGTTTCTCCCCAACCATATGAGATAAATATCCCCCATGAATAGGTAGCAAAACCAATATGATGGAATTAATTTCCATAGGAATTTTGGGTTTATCCTTACACCAATATACAAGCAAAGGTTGATTTAGGATATCAAATGTAACATCCCTTCCTCAACCAATGAAAAGGGATATATACTGAGAGATCAAATAAATACAAAAAATTACATAGAATTTAACTATAGGATGAATAAAAATATTTTTAGGAAACAAATTCCAATAATAATCAATTATAGAGGAGCGATAAACATGACATGTGGTCATCCTACCATTAAGAGTTTCCACTGAAAACTCAATATCTAATCATTGGTGTGGGGATTTTATACCCTTAGAAAATTATTTAGATATGAAAGAGTGGGTAGAGCCTGAATGAAATAATACATTTTGAATCCTAGGTAGGATGATAAATGTAGTTTTCACCACATCTATAGAAAATTCGACATTGGTTATGGTAATTTCATAATCCTAAACTTATCCCATTGGCTTCTTCTATGGTAATTTACCTTGGCATTTGGGGCCTTGGTTAGCATAATATTCCATCTCCTTATAGTTCAATCATTGAATATTAAAGTATTCTTCCATTCCCATGAATTCATGATCATGATGATGTTTTCACCATACTTTTAGAAAACTCATTTTCCCTTCATGAAAGTACCATGATGGTTCCTACCAAAAGTACCACATGTTAGAAATACCCCTTTATCTTCTTCCCCTTATACATTTTCCCCATTCATTATATTCTTATCTTTATTTATTTAAAATATATAAGACTTAGAGAATTCTTTCTCTTTATTAATATCACATTATATTATATCCTTATATGAAAAGAATGTTATGGTGACCAGTTCCCCAAGAAATATTAGATTTAACCCCTCAAAGAAACATTAAACCTTACTCTTTGGAATATATAAGTAGTTTACCATATTTAATTGTAATTTTTCATAGTTAGGTTTATAATAAGAAACATTTTCCACTTAATTTTTTCTTCTCCTCGGTATTTGGCTTTCTGTATCTTCCCCTTGATTGTGAGGAGAATATTTTCTATAAAAAAGTACCTTAAAATCATTTCTCTCCATTCTCATTAGTTCTTACACATCATTTGTGTTTTTAATAAATGACCACCATTGATCTAAATCCCATATCAGATGATATATTTTCATGAGAACCATCACCCTTTCATTACTTCCTAAATCAAGAAATTTTGTTTTTAATGAAGTTGTCCATTTCACTTCAACAAATAGATTATAGTTTCTATTCAATAATCAAAGTTTTTATTTAATAAAATGATATAACATCATTATATATTGTTTCATATTATTAGGATACTCTATACAAGAAAGGTTACAAGTCATAACCTTAGTCAGATACCCCAATATAGTTTTAATTTTCTCAGTTCCTGCTCCAGCTTCATTATCATTCTTGAGAAGGAATTTCCTACATAGATTACATGCATTGATACAGTTTCCATTTCCTCCACTAGGTTTCATTTATAAAAAATTACATATTCTATATCATATAATAACATTATGAATCATAATGTATAATTTTGAAACCAGTTAAACGCTTTACATGAATTTAAAATTTATGTAATAATGAATATCAAAATCATAAGCTTGTTTTCTTTGGGAACATTTTCAAATCATAAAAATATTTTCAAATATTAAATAATAGTTTTTAAAGAAAATTTGGATTAACCCAATCATATCCATCAGGGGTTTCAAACTAGGTGCACACTAAGGGATCATTCTTCATGCATCGGGATGATGTTCGAGATATAGTTGATCAATTGTATTAAGAGTTATTACCCCTAGATGAAAATAGGCCAAAACAATGTCCACTTGTAGTATCAAGAAAATGATGTATTCCCCAAAAAACTAAAAAACTTATACCTTATGAAAAAATTTATGATATCATAAAATAATTATAAATATCCTCAAATTATATCATAGAGTTATGTTCTCTAATCTATAATTTTCTAAATCAAGTTCTTAACATTTCAAATAAACTTTCCTCTATTAACAATTGTAATAAATTTAACCCCATTAGACAAGATTTAGTGATTACATTATTATATTGGAACTAGATACAATCAATCTCATCCCAATGTATTTAATATTTTAGTAGACTTGGTAAACTATATACATATTTTAATAACTCATTACATTTATAATCATACAATACAAAATATTATTTTATTTCAGAAAAAACATTATTCTCTCAAGAATTTCCTTGAATATCATTTTTAATACACTTAATAGTATCCCAGGGAAAGTAAGCATAATAAAGGGCTGATATTAGATTCTCAGTAAGGTTATACATATAATGGAAGCTAACATATAATGAATAATTAATAAATAATATGGAATGAATAAATGATAATAAAATAATTCCTTATAAATAATCTCTTGAACTTGAAAATTATATGTTGACATAATAACTATTCAAATAATCACATGGAAATTAATAAATAATTTTATAATGGTGGAATTTTGAATTACGGATCTCATTAAAACCCATCATGCACTCACGTTAAGAAATATTATATAAATGGGTAAGGCCTCAATAAAATATCCAACATGTTTTGTCTCATGAGACCTACTATTGCACTAAAGGTATAGGTAATTCCATTCCCCACCCATAACTTAATAAATATAATTAATTCTTCATATAAATAAACAATACCACTTAATCTATATTCTTTAATAATCAATAACTTTCTGTATTAAAAGAACCAACATACAGAGTGTATATATTTTCTTTAGTCAAACTGATCATAATCCAAGTAAAGAAATTTTTTGGACTGTATCATTAGATTATAAACTCACTAAATAATAAGATTCAACCAATTATATAGACATAGGTCAAAATAATATTAAAATATAACTAGAAATTTTCTTTAGGAAAGAGAAATTTTCATTTTTAAACCACTTCTTCCAAATATAAAAAACTATAAAAAATTAGGAAAATAATTTTCTTTGAAAATAAATATGTAAATATAAAATTTAATATTAAAAATAATTGATTGTTTACGATTGTGTAAAATAAATTATTTCATGTACATTAAAATAAATATTCATTTAAAATTTTTATTAAATAGAAAAAAGAACCATTTCCAGAAAATTTTAAGAATATTACCTTCCAAAAAATTAAAACATAAATAATAGTTAAAAATGAATTTAAATAATCATTTAAGATTAGTGAAACATTATTGAAATTATTTTAGGTAACATGAATATTAAAGAAAAATGATTTTCAACCGAAGATAGAAATAAATTCAGTTTTCCTTAAAAATATTAATCTAATATTTTGAGTTATTAAAGAGAGTAAAATGAAATGAAATGTTGTCATTTATAGAGATAACTACAAGATAATAAAATAAATTAGGTTTAAGATATAAATATAAAATATTTCCCCCAGTGGAGACTTAAACATGAACAATCTGGAATAATGAGGAGATTTTGAAATAAACCCTTACCACTTTGGTAACTTTTAAATAATAAACTCAAAGAAAGAGATAAATTAAAATAAAACATTAAATAAAATTAATATAAATATATTAATTATATAAAAAATCAAATTGGTATTATATAGACCATAAAAAATGAAAATAGTCGTCAATATGGATTATGTATCTGAAATAAAAGTGAGATGAGAAACTCTTACCTTGGGTTCGACTTGCTTCGTAAGTTCTTTTAACCTCCAGTATAATAAATTTAAATTTATTATAATTCTATAACAGAACCATATAAAAACTTATAACTTCGTATATGATCCATTTAAAACATTTAAATACCCATTTATTAATAACCCTTTATTAAAATCATTGTTTTTAGTATTAATTATCTCATTTTTCATGTAAGTTTTGGTTTGGTAGTTTTGATCCTTGAATATTTCTCACAGTTCCATAATATCCAGAATTTTTTTCATGATATAAATATATTATATATTCATTGTTTGAATATTTATAACAATCCATAAAAGGTATAAATAGAAAAATTATTTTCATCTTTCATCGAGATGGTAGGTCATACATACGTTCGGACACTTGTTTAACCATTCGACATATGGAATGAAATAATGTTAAATAATATATCACTTTTTCTGAAATCATTATAATACCATATATATTACATATATTCATTAAATATATCCTTATTAACATCCAAAAAATAATAATTGAAAAAATGAATCACATAGCTTCGTGGAGGTGGTAATCTACCCATACGCACAAGTGATGTCGTCGTTTTCTGATGGAATAGAAGGTGATAAGGTAGATATTTTATTATAATTACATAAGATTTAATATTTAACAAGTATAATATAAAAACATTAAACTCATCACAATAACCATCCATTCAATATGGTTATGGAAAATTAATTGCATCACTTTGTGGAGGATGCAGTCCACACGTACATGTGAGCGATACTTTCAAATATCATTTGATAAAAAAAAGGTGGATATTGGTGGTTCAATTATTATAATAAAATTTAGGTATAATTATGATACTAAATTAATAATTTCATGATTAATACCAAATATTTATATTATTTATAAGAATAAGTAAATTGAAAGAATTTTGGTGAGGCGATTACCTATTATTTGGTAGGCCTCCATTAGATCCTTGCTTAAAGACCCTTGTTATGATATTTTAAGAATATTGGTAGCATTAATTAATGTATAATAAAGTTTAGTAGAGGATTATATAGGTTTGTTTATCTATATTTCTCAAAGTGTTGTAAAGAAGAGTAAAGAGGGTGTCCTTCTATAAGTTGGGGAGAGGACACACTGGGAATTTCTTAAAAGATTAAAATATAATGAAAACATTATCAAGTCTCGAACTTGAAAAAAATATATAATATATTATTTTATTCATATATTTACTTTCACTCACATTGATTATATTTTAATGTTTATCTTTTTAGATAATTAGGCCATAACACATACATACAAAAATTATATAATACGAAGTGAAAACTTATGATTAGTATTCATTATTCCCTCCATATAAAAAATTTAAAACAAAACCTGATTTATTTTCATGAAAAATCTTCATGGATTTCAACTTGACCAATACCTTTCACTTTAACATCGTTAAATCCTATAAAAACATTTTAAAAATCGGGGGAAGGAATGAAAATACATATAATATACATAAAAACAATAAAACTATTATTCCAATTAAAAACATGAAAACCAATAAAAAATTATTAAATGCAGAATTTTTTTTAGAAAAATAGTATTATAATTATTTTAAAAATATCATTTATATTACCTTTTAAAAAATTATTTACATGAAGACTCATTGTTAAACATAGGAAATTCATATAGGTACCTTGGGAAACACCTCATATAACTATTATATAACCCTTAAAAAACTCTTATAGATTGGAATAACTATATAGAGAAACTTCCAAAATAATTCTAAAAAGAAAATAATAATTACCCAATGCAGTAGAGTGGTATCTGGGTGCACCCATAATATTAGTTATAACGGGATTTTCGGGAAAAATCTTGGCATACCCATATTATATAATTTCCTATAAACCAAAACATAAATAAAACACTTTATTCATTAACTCTTTCATCAAAAAATATCTCCAAAATGCTTTTAAAGTCATATGAAAATAACTTTTGGATATCAAAATACCAGTTTAATTTAAAACTGATTTTCAATACCAAAAAAATTGAAAAGGATTCATTCATTGAGGAAATAATTAATTCTAGTAAAGGAATATAGAAATAAAATAATTACCACAATAGTGGAAAAAATCATTATCATCATGTACATTAACAATATGACATTCCTATTGTCGTTTTCCAAAATGTTCCATATGGAACATGTAAAAACATCCCTTTTAAAAAAAACAAAGTAAAAAGTGACATAAAGTATACTTTGAAAATAATATATTTCCTTATAAATCTTTTCATAAAATCTTTTCAAAATAAGGACATGGAAAAAAAATTTAAGGAAAACATTGAAAGAGAGTTTTTTTAAAGAAAAGTCCCATATAACTTTGGAAATATTTTAATAATAAACCCATGAAATAATAACATTAAACAAAACTATAAACATCATATTTATAGAAAAGTTAATTATAAAACATGTCAAATGGGTTGTATATACACATTTTAAAAAAGTATTTGTGTATACCATAAAAATATGCCTCAATGAAAGGAAATTGAGATAAACACCATTACTTGGAGCTCAACTTGTCACGTGTATTTTTATCTTCCCAAATAATAAACTTATGTTAACTATTTTCTTTATTAAGAAAATTTTTTAGTCATATTAGTAATTTTATTTCACTTATTATCACATTATATATATTTAATTAATCAATTATGTTTATGCCAAATGTATTGACCATATTCTACTTATGTGTTAAAAATGACCTTGGTAGGTTGACTATGATCAAAGTGGTAATTATTTAAATGAATACTGAATAATTATAATGATATATTTATCATATTTATACATATATTACACTTTAAATACCAATCATAAAATATGGTTTTGAGAAATTAAGTACTTTACAATCACGTAGACGGTAGGTCGTACATACGCATGAGTAACATTTCCATTTTTCAATGATCATTATGGAAAGGATGTAAGTATCATTTTATCATTACAGAATGATAATAATCTCATATATACCATATTATTTCTTTAAATATACTTATATATAACATCAATTTTTTTGGTGATGAAAATAGAGTCAAATCATATCATGAAGGTGGTAGTTCACACGTTCACAAACAACGTTATTATTTCTCAATGAGTGAAAAGGTAACAAAGAAAATGATATATTAAATTTTTTTACGGATAAATAATTCATGAATATAATTATTATTACATTTTTATATCATTTATTAATTATATTTACCCTTATTAAGTTCCATGTAAAGAGTTTTTGAAATTAAATCACATTGCTTCACGAGGAGGTAGTCCACCGTATATTGGAACGATGTTATCATATCCCCTACAAAATGGAAAGTAAAAAAGGTTATATATGATATAATGAATCAATAGGTAGATAAATTTTATAAATATCATATATATAGTTTACTTTCATCATCATACCCAATTGTGAGAGGTTTAATGGAAAAAATAAAATGACATGGTTTGTAAGATGGTACTCTGACGTACACACAAATGATGATTTCGTAACCCATTTTATGGAAGAGGAGAAATATTTATCTTATTACATTAACATAATAACATATAAATACCTGTAATAAACTTATTATATTATATAATCGTGGTTTAAGGATAATTGAAATTGTAGTATAAGAAATAAAATAAAAACAGTCATTCAAGAACGTCACCTCTTCTTTAGGAAAATTATTTTTCTTTGCACTAAAGGTATTTATTGGTTGGATTTTTTACCAAATTAAGGATTATAAGATGACAGTATATGTTATTTTGGAATTTATTTTCTAAATCAACTGTTTTTACAGTTTGAAGAGAGGAGGATATCGTGTGAACTTTTCTAAGTGAGGTGAGTGGAATACTTGTAATTTTTGAAAATAATGAATTTCACCCATGTTCTTTTCATGTCATAAGGCTCCGATAATGGAAAATTTATGATTATATAATATAAAATGTCGAAATATTACCATAAAAATATATTTTATACAAGTTTTTAGTTTATTTTCTCCCTTATCTTTTTTTTAACAACCTAGTAAATCTATTTTCACCTTAATTATGCTAATTAACTTTGACAATTTTTAATATAAATTTTGGTTAAAAATTAAGTTGACATTATTGTCAAATATAAATTATTATAATTAAAAATATTTAATCTATTTTAAAAAATTCAATTCACATAAGTGGAAAATTTTTATTTTAAACCAAATAGGAAGATTCCATGATAAATCGGATTTGTAAGTAGAGTATTTTTTAAGAAATAGATGATTTTACATAAAATCTATGACTAATAATAATTATTGTATGAAAATCTATTAACATTAAATAATATATAATATATAATTTTAACTTCAAACATTCCCCATTTTATATTATTTTAATTAATTAATTTGGATAAACCTTATGCATTTTAAAACAATTTTTTCAGAAAAAAATCATTTTTAAACCCAAAAACAAACTTACCCTAAAAAACAATTTAAATTTGATTAAAAATTAATTAAGTGGATAAAATATAACTAAATAATACTTATGTTACATGAAATAATATTCAAAACAAATTGGTAATTTTAAAATACTAAAATTATTGAAAAGGAAATATTTTTTCACAAAAATGGATATTTTTCACTATTCATAGAAAAATAAATATATTCTGAAAAAATACCAAAATTTCACCATATGTAAATTTTGATATTATGATTTAAAAAATGATATTCATATTTATAAATTAAAATTATTAAATATATAAATTAAACTTTTAAATAAATCATTATATTTAAAGAGTATAGTTAAAACTATTTCTTTTTTATTTAAAATTACATAATATTTTTATGACTAATATAAACATATAATTCTAATTAATAAATATAAAAATTATTTATTCTATCATTACATGGGTTTTTACAATCATACTCAATACAAATGTTCAAAAAATTTCAAATGTTTTATTTTTAGATAGGATAAGTTTTAATATGGCTATATAATAGGATTTATAAAAGATTAATTGTAAAACTTATCCTTATATCTTGGTTTAACCCCCCACCTAGTTAATATCATTTAACCTTAACCATAGTAATAATTTTTTATTATTTTAACTATTTATTTTGTCAAATAATTTTGGGTAACTTATTAAGTAATTTTAATTATTTTGATTCCAAATATGGAATCCATTTTTCCAAATTCAACTCATAGAAGTGGTAGAATTTAATTTAAAATTAAACCCATAAAATGCAAAAAAAAATTAGTTTCCCAATGAAAATGTTTTATTAAGTATAAAAATAATTTTTATCAAAATTCAACATACAATTAATTATATTTAACTAACTTTTATTGTAAATATTATAATTAAACTAATCATACTTGTAAAACAATTTTATAAAAATGGATTTTTCTAAATGATTTAAATAAAAAGGTACTTTTTAAAAAATCGGTATTTTTTACTATTCATCGATAAATACATCTTTTCAGAAAATTCTCAAAAATTCACTCTATGATAATTTTGACATGATGATTTCTAAAAGGATTTTAATTTAATCAAATAAATTTTATAAAATTCATATAAATTAATTATAGTATTTTCTTGCTAAAAGAAATAAAACCCATTTGGAAGAAAAATGTATTTTTAAATAATATATTGAAATTACTAAAAATTGAGAATTAATTTTTCAATATATTAACTTTTTCTAAAACCATTATACATAATTATCAAATTGTTTTTATTTATATTCCTTCTACCAATTTAATGGCTATGTTATAATAATATGTCATATTATAGTTCATTTACAGTTAGGGTTGTGTGCATTTAAATCAATCAACAAAATTAAATTTATTTAAAGTAAAATATATCATAAATTCTCAAGGTGTTACAATCCACAACAAGTAATTTATATTTCCTGATTATCCCTTCTAATTTCTTATATATTCTCATCAAAATTTTCATATTGTGGATTGAACATTGCAACATATTATAATAAATGTATTTAAAATGAAAGAAAAAATTAGTCAAATAGATATATGGTTAAGGAAACCTACCCGACTTGATGATCTTCTTCATTATTGCTTCATATTTAAACAAACTTAGGGATATTGTTGGAAATATTTTCTGTTATTTCCATAAAAATCCATCAGAATTAAAAACCTCTATAATTGCTTGATGGTGACTAAATATTAAGAAAATCCTTTGATTTTCATTACATGAATATGTATACATGAAAAAAATCAACTCCATGATTCAATGTTCTATTTTTCAAAAATCATGAATGTAAGCTGGATAATATAATGATTAACATATTGTGAGGTATAGATGATTAGTACAACAATATACGTCCCATAAAAAAAAGTTACATCCTCCTAAATGAATTGTTTATTGTAAAGAAATATGACAATACATGGAATTAATTCACAGAACATCCTATGGAACTTCACCTTCGGTAAATCAACCTAATTTTCTAGAAATATATACAAAATGGTGTTAGTGTGATAAATGATGTGATTACTACAAGTGAAAAATCCCTTTAGTTCTGGAAAAACCTTATATTATTCATCGTAATCATCATAAGAATTAATAATTTCAATTTACTTTTCCATCCAATCTATTCTATAAAGTATCTTGTATCTTAAGATCTATTGTATTCATTCCTGGATGAGGTGCATATGATTATCTTAACATATTTTTATAATCTCAATAATAATATTCAATATAAATTTTCCATGTACTGCAGAATGATCAAGAAATAAAATTGGGCGCACACAAGTATGTGTTCCTTTAAACATAAATATTTTTTGACATGAAAAATATATCTTATATTTTCCATAAATAAAACGTAATTTTTTAACCAAATTTTTTACACTAATTCATTTATTTACAATTTTTTAACTCCAAAACAATGAGTAAAAAAATTCTTGATGTTGTATTAATTAACACATTTTTCAATGAAATTTTACTTTCAAATTCTTTTCCAATATGTGATGTATTATTATCTAAGGTAGATGTGTTACCTACAAAGCCTAGGAACCCAATAATTGGTGTAATGATATCCGAATGAAAATTTTGTTCATGTGAAATTCCCTCCAGTAAGGAAGTTAATAATGGAATATGGTTACTAATTTATGGTTCTTGGATACATATCAATGAAATTCGATTGACCACATATCTCTCTCCTACATCATCTATTGTCATGCCATCCTTTAATTCCTAATCAGAAAAAGTATCATTCATTAAATATTGAGTATCTATAAATATTTCTCTAATAGTTCCCTTAATATTTTGGTCATATTTCTCATAATTAGACTTTGTTTTGGGTACGATATGATTAGACATTGAATCAATTTGTTTTGAATGACCGATTATTATATATCTCTTATATCAAGGTTCTTTAATATTATGTTTCAACTCATAAATAATAGAAATTTCCATATATAATTCCATTTAATCATTTTTACACTCTTTAAATAATATAGATGTTTCTTCCACACAATCATCATCATCAAGAAATGATATACAATGTTCCATAGATGATCAATATATTGAAGATGTTGATATGATACTAAATTAATTACTTTATTAGACCTCAGTTTAAAGATATTACGAATCCTAATAAAAAAATTTTCCAATGTCAAACAATAGTGATGATTTTCAACTATTTTTAATGTTAAAAAATTTCTAAAACCATGTTTCTAATAAATTAATTCTATATAGAAACATATGGATGAAAACAATATTACTGAGAAAGTAAATTTATTATAATGCTATATATATTTATTCCACATAATCAAATGCATATAATTTGTCAATTAGTTCTAGTTAAATAAACGTTAATTTTCCATGGTAGTTTTTATATGTATTAATTTATAATTATTTATATTGTATTATAATTACTTAAATAAATATGAATTGAAAGTGGTGAAGGCCTTTGGTAGTGTAAAAATCCTTTATTAGCCATGAAATCCTTTGAAGTGGAAAAATCCTTTGGTAGTCATCAAATCATTCACCAGTAATGAAATTATTTAAAATTCATGAAATACTTTGAAGTTAGAGAAATCATTTATTAGTAATGAAATCCATTTTAAATAAAGAAATTCTTTTGTAGTGGAGAAAATATTGGTAGTCATGAATTCCTTTAGTAGTGGAAAAATACTTTGGAAATTATGAAATTCTTTATCAACGATGAAATCCTTTATCAGTTATGAAAGATATATTAAGTTATTTAATTTAAGAGAGGAAATATAATATTATATTTGTTTTATTTTAAAATAATGATATCATATTATCTCCCCATTAAAATCATCACTTAACTATTTTAATGATTTTAGAAGATACATCACATATTTTTTAAACTTTCATTACACTTTTGGTAGCGTGTGAGATGTGCAGGTGTGGGAATCATTTAGCAGGTGATGGATGAGTGGTGTAGAGTGGGTGAGTAAGTGAAATCTATAATTTATTTTTATAAAAAAACTATGATTAAATACATATTTCATTATTTAATTTTTTAAAAAAATTAAATATTTACACTACATCATCAAATTAATAACATTTATTAAATAGTTCAAGTTAATAAAATTGATTTGTACTCGATATTTATCCAATTGATTTGTTTATCATTTTATAGATTGTTTTATAATAAATTAAATAAATATAACAGGGAATTGGAGAAATCCTATGGAAATGGTGAAATCTATTGGAAGTGGTAAACTCCTTTGCTAGTTTTGAAATATTTTTGTTGGGTTACAATCCTTTGGTGGTGGTGAAAGACTATGGCAATGCTGAAAGCCTTTGGAAGTTGAGAAATTATAGGTAAGTGTAAAAATACTTTAACATTGGTGAAATAATTTGGTAGTGGAGAAAAAATTTGGTAGTCCTGAAAGCATTTGGTAGTAATGAAATCATTTAGTAATGGAAAAAAGCTATTGGAAATCACAAAATCCTATGGATGTGGTCAAATCCTTTTCCAGTAAAAAAATATATATTGTTTTATTTAATTTAATAAAAATTATGATATTTTATTTATTTGAATTTAAAAATAATTATATTCTTATCACAACATCTACATCATCCTTACATTATTTTAAAACTATAAAGAGAAATGTACATCATGATCTTTTAAAGCGTTAACTACATTGGTGATGGCATGTGAGACATGTGGATGTAGTTGATAGGTGAGTGAAAAGGAGTGAGGAAGAGAGTCAGATATATTAATTATTTTTGTAAATAAAACAGCTTGAAATATATATATATATATATCTAATTATTTACTTTAGTAATGAATATAATTTTATATTAATTTGAATTTTAAAAATTAAACCTATCATTTTTTTATAAATTTATATATATGATAAATTTTATTTTAATTTTTTTTAAAAATTATATTACACTTTGATTTATATTGAAAATGTATATATATTCATGATTCTTTTTTCCATTTTTGTAATAATTTAGAATAAATTTACTATTTGAAATTAAATTTAAAATTCATTCTTTTTATATTTTTTACAAAATTTTCTATAAATATTCATATTGAAAATTAATTAAATATTATCATTAAAAAAAGTAAAATGATCTTTTGGTATATAGAGTGGATTTTCTTTATCAATAACATAATGAACCAACCACATCCTAGGGGTAATTCAACTTATAGTTTGAACAAACAATAATTTTTCTTCAACTACCATGTATAAATCCAACATTGATCATTTTTGGTTCATTTGGAACCTCTATGTTTTACGATAGTAATCAAATCCAAGTGAGGGGAACCAAAGGATTATGATATATCAAATTTATTGTAGACACATAGGTCTGACTAATAAGGGAAATTACTAATACACAGATCATAAAAAAATAAAATTAAAACTAATTATTACAAATTATAAATATAAATAAAAAATAAATATATATTTTTTTATCTAACTCATGATTAGAGTAAATGTATTATAACTGTTGATAAATTATATTTCATAATTCCTCAAATCATTCAATTGTATTTAAATCACCAAAACATCATATTATTTGAATCATATAGTCTATATATTTATGTAATTTAAAAAACTAGATAAAAATATAAATAAATTAATTTAAAAACTATAATTAAAAAAATGAATTTTTACTTTTCCAAATAACCTAAATAATAATTTTATAAAGAGATTTAAATCTAGAATTGTTTCATTGGAAGATCCAGGGGGGTGAAGAAATTAGGTGAGTATTTTATAATTTTGGCCTCTTTTTTTAGTTTTCATAGGATGTTTGAATATAGCTCATGCTTCCTATAGGGCAGTAGAGTAAGTTTGATTTGTATTCACACATCCTAGTTAAAGTGGAAGTGTGAATAGGGTTCATGCTTTCTAGGAACCATAATTGAAAATATTAAAAACCCTAACCCCTTTTTAAAATTTATATTTTTTTAATAACCCAAAAACATTCCATTTTTTCCTTATGCCGCACAAAACAATCATCACCATTTTCAATCACCTAACGTTCATATCTTAATTGACATTATGTGAAGAGGACGGTGCTACTACTGGCTTCCCCCATCATCTAACCATCACCCTCTACCAATTACTTGATCATTGATGATGCACCAAACACTAAGTTATAATAAATGTAATCACCTCACTATTAGGGAATCATAGCCACCATTATCCCCAAATACCATTATAGTTGCATCTTATATTATTTCTACAAGATGATTATTTATCACAATATCACATTCTCATTGGTTTCAACTTTATTTAAATATCGCATCCTTATTCTTTATTACTCTCTTAAACACACTATCTTGACTCATCCCTATACATCATATACTATGTTGATTCCTATATAAAAAAATAGAAACTCAAAATTATCTTTTCAGTCCATATATTATAAATGAGGTAAAATATTTATTCAATTTAGAACATCGTTCACAACCAAATTCAGTGGTGGAATCCCATTTGATTTTTCATAACCCCCTACCTACCAAGGTACCCTTCATGGGATGGAAATTAATGAAAAGGGATAATAACCCCTAATTCCCACCTCCAGTCATCCCCAAGTTGGCGACTAGCACTGAGGGTATGAAAAAATATCACAAATGGGATTTATTACCTTCAATAAGATAATATTGAGATATATGATAAATAAACTCAAAATATATTCATGAAATAATATAAAAAGTAAACAAACAACCATGTCAAATTTCATGTATTGAATAAAATGATATTGGAGTCTCCAAATAAATTACCAAAATAAATCTAATGATGTAGAACAACAATAGTCCAAAAGTATGATCTAGTAATGTCCAACATAGTCAAAAATGTCCTCCTAGAAACATTAAAATTAATTTTTTATACATAGGGTGAGCATAAAAGTATACTCAGTAGGATCATAACCTAATTATATCATGTGCATGAGAAAGAATCATTATAATGAACCAATGAGAAAATAGTTGGACCAACAACACCTAAATAGGTCAACTAACCAATCACATCCTCACCATGGAACACTCTCTGAAAGACACACCCAAATATTGTATCATAATAAGAATCATATCTATAAAATTATACCCTTCACCGCTTTCCCACTAATTTGTCACTCTCATGCCCCAATGACATACGTCTTGGAACTCCCTTATATTCTATATAACATCCTTCCTGTCGAAATCCAAACCATCAAATCCCATCACATCTATCAAAAAACTCATAGGAGATCACATCTCATCATATCTCTCCTAAAAACAACTGGTCCATTAAATCTCATTACATCTATCTCAAAAAAACATGGATCTTCACATCACATATAATCCACATAACCATAGTAGTAGTGTATCATGAACATAAAAGATATCAACCACATTCCCTCCTACTACCTTAAATGACCCCCATAATAACCCATTTCATTGTCTAATAAAAGTTCACCACATTGAGCTTTTTATTATTTTCGATCATGTCCCATGCATATCAAATTCACTGAGAAAAGAGAGCGAGGAAAGTGTGTATCTAGGGATCTATCATCACCATCGAGATGTTGGGACAAAGCCCCCCAAAAAAATTGGTTATCGGCACATAGTTCTTGACATGGGTGGTGTGTGTTTAAAAATCACAAGAAATTTACAAGGAAAAAATAATATCCACAATCCAAATTTATGGGTTCACAACAAAAGAACTAATACAACTCAAAACATCACCACCAAGATTCACAATATCTAACACTTTTGATACCACAACTAAATTCATAACACTGAAAAAGCAATACACTAGCCATGAACCACATCCTACCTATCATTTCAAGTTATTTTAATTTTAAAATTTCACACTACCAACCCATTTTAATTATCTCGGCCATTTATTTCACATTAAAACATCCAACAATTTTTTTCATGCCCCTCATATTATTTCAAGAATTCATTAACCATTTCAACGCATTTCCCAAACCATCCCATGCCATATCAATTATTTTATTAAAAAATTATTCCATCACACCATGGAACTTACATAACCCCACAAAACATAATTAAAACCAATTTTTGCGTGCCAAAATACCCCATATTTCAAAAATTTCACAACAATATAAACTTTCCACATCACAAATTCTTTCCACATCTTGATCTTCCTATATCGTATCCACATATCATCACATATTCCCCACATAGCACAACCACACATCCCCATTACACATTACAACCACAAATCACCACCTAGATACACAACCACACATCGTGTATTCATTTCAGATTTATCAAGGGGCTGCTCTTCACATTTCACTTTATTTTTTAGGGACATTATCCAAAAATAAACACCTTCCAGTGGTAACCAAATTATTTAGGTTAATATAAGTGATTAGTAAATTCAATATATGGTTTTTGTGAACAAACATGCAGTAAGGGTTCCATAGTCACAACAACTATGGTGAAGAAAAATCACCCAGGGGTCATGATTTTCTATAAGGCATCAAGCCCTTACAATCACAATATCAAATAATATGAAAAGTAGTAAATCATGATATTTCATTCCACTTCCCCTTAAATTTCAATTAAACCAATTCATTATATTCATTAGGTCTATGTATATTATCTTCCCAGAAGATAATAAGAGAATAACCCCTCTCGCATTATACAACTAGATAAAAAATTAAGGATACCCTAACTCAAATGAATATTCATTGCACAAGGTTGAATTAATAGGAAGGACACCAATCAGCACCACGATGAAGGATAACACCCTTACAAGCCTATAACTACCAATGATAAACTTCTTAAGGATGGGGTTGAAAAAAATTAGAAAGAGTCTAAAATACCATCTTGGGATGCACTTAGGTCACCGGATAAATGAGGACAAAGTCAGAATAATGATCAAATTTTAAGGACTTTGGGTTTTTATACCGAGTCTGAATAATATAATAACAGAAAAAAACCTCCCTCATTGCACCATATAATTGATGAAAAGTAATAAGACCAAACTCAAAGTGAAGGAACAAGCTATGGTCTAGCATGTTAAAGCAGCCTCTGAGAAACGTGGATATCTATATGTAGTAGATCTAATAAAACAAGAAAGGGACTATGAAATGGTGGAAAGAACCATGTCGTAGCCCCAGAACCACAATATAGTTACGCCTAAAAGGGAAGAACAACTAAAAACTCCACCTTATGCCACTAAATCATAGACAACACCCCTACACCACAACAACTTGTGTAAGAAAACCATATGCACATTGTAGCCTCCCTCTAAGATGCATCTATCCCAATTTTGGAATAACATATCAAAACATCTCCTTTGAGCCACAATTCCACATTTATCATCCCTATGACACAACATCCATCCACATGAAATAGACCAAGGATCCACACCATAGAATCCCTCTCAAGTGTATTTTCCTGCTACAACCTTCTTTTCCCTCCAAATACCTTGGGACCTCCTCTGAACACCTCTACTACCAGTACTCCCACAAATTAAAAATCCCTAAGAAAAAACATTTTTATATAAAAAACCTATCAAACTATTCTCACCCTCAAGAATAAAAATCAACCTAGAAATGGAATAGGGGAAAGGTCTAAACAACCATCCAATGAGATACCTCTCAAGGATCTTATTACGACCCAAACACAATCACACCACCTCATACCAGCCTTGAGCCTCCCCTCCCCCACACACAAAAAAAACATTTCACATAACAAATCTAACCTCCAAAACTCCCAACCAAAAATCCCCATAACCATCACATAACACATCCCGAGGAACACAAATAAAGGAATTCAATCTTCCATATCAATATATTATCCTATTTGGGTGGAACTAACTCACATTCATGGTTTTAATAAGTATCATAGTATAGCAAGTATTTATTAGGAATTAGGAATTCCCCACATCATAAAATGGAATATTTAGTCATAAATCATCATAGGTAATAACTACTCATAAAATATAAAGGTCCAAACATCACACCAATAAAAAAAGAAAAACATGGAAAAAACTAATAACTCTGGGGGAATGAATCTATATCTATCACTCCCAATTACTCTCTTCTAGGCCACCATACCTCCACAACACACAAACCAAAAGAATACACTATTCATTAAACACCTTCTCCTGTGGGTCCCAGATCTCTACAGGTCACACGAAAAATGTTATGTCATCCCTGATATCAAAACCTTCCAATCAATGACATGAGATTCATTGTAAAGATTCTGAAAGAGATGAGAAACATGGAAGAATTAATTGATCTGATCCAAACATGTAGGGCATCCCAACTAATAATCCACCTTGCCAACACACCCCAAAAGATCGAAAGATCCAGAAAATTGGGGTGAGATCTTTCTCCCCCTACCAAATCTTTATTGGTCTTGTCATGGAGAAACCTTCAAGAACACTTGTTCAAAAACCTTGAACTCAAATATATTTCTCATATTATTATCATTAGACTTTTTCAAGTCCTTTATTACTTTTATCCTCTCACCAAAAACCTAAATATTCTATGTTATTTTTACACCACGTTGGAATTGTGAACTGATGACACCATAACTTTATCCCAGTACAATAAAGAACGACATGGTCACTCGTATAAAGCCTCAAATGGGGTCATTCCAATTGATAACTGATAAATATTATTTTAAGAAAACTCAACCAAACAAAAGTGGGTTTAACAAGAACTTTTATAGTCCATCATGTGTGAACACAACATATCCTCCAGAATCTTGATAGTTATCTCAATTTACCCATCCATATAAGGGTGGAAAGTAGTGTTGAGGTGTAAATGACTTCAAATAGTATACTAAAATCATCTATATACTCAAGTGGAAAAAAATCACCTTGATCCGTGAAAATGGACCTTGTAACTCTATAAATATGCACTGCCTCATCTAGATACTTATTTGCCAAAATATCTATGGTGCTCAACTCCATGATTTCCAAGAAATGAGCTAATTTCATAAACTGATCCACAGTTACCCAGATAGCATCAAAAAAATCTAGTCTTTGGGTAACCCTATAAAAACTTCCATTTATATTTCATTCCACTTGTACTTGGGTACATTCAAGGTCCATAATAAACCACTAGGAACCTAATGATCAACCTCTAACTACTTGAAAACTATACAATGATCCACAAACTCTACCACTTCCTACATTATCTTGGTCTACCAAAACTAAATCCTCAAACCACGGTACATCTTAAATTCTCCTGGATGTACCGCCAAAGTTGAGATATGAAGCTCATGAAAGATAACCTTGCACATTTCTACTAGAAAAATCATCCTCCCCTAAAAAACATCTAGTAATAACCATCCCTCTAGATAATCACCATGGATAATTTGATCATCCATCACCTTTGCCTCTGAGTCTCCCCACTAAGAATTATCCACCTAATGAATAAGAGAAGATTGCACTATCATTTGAAACAAGTAACCTCCTCTATCATCCTCCCTTCCTTCTAGGATCAAGTCTTCCAACTCCTTCATCACCCTCCAAGCATCATCAAACTCTTTTAAAACATCATTCCATGAATTCATGCTCAATGTGCCATCCAAGACATTCCCCTTTATTAATGTATAAGATATCTCAAATTTTTAGTCCTAAAGAAACTCAATACACCTCAATTTTTTATATTTAGGTCATTCTATGAAAAGATATAACTCGATTTATTGTAATCTATGATGACCATAAAGAACTCCCTGATGAGTTAATGTTTCCAAAACATTATCACAAACATAACTTCTCCCTACTCCAGATCATGGGTGTCAGAGTTACACTCATGAGTACATAACGACCTAGAACCATAAGAGATTATTACATACTACTACATCAAGATAAATCCCAATTCTAGATGGGAATCATCCAAAAACACCTCAAACATCACCCCTCCCCTAGTAACTAGAGCACTTTAGCTTAGATTAATTTACCCATTAGGTAGTCAAATGATTCATAACACTGATCGGTACTAATAACATTATGTTCCTTCTTGGTCAATTATTTTAATAGGGTTATAATATGTGAGAAATAAAATAAGTGCCTCTATTAATATCCCTCAATACCAAGGAAGCTACATACCTATGCCACATTTTTAGGAGTTGTACAAGAAACACTGATTTTTAGTCTTGATGGATCCATGTCCACTTACTGTTGTGACACCACATGATCAAGTAAATGTACCTCTCATGTCTAAAACATAAACTTGGAAAACGTTTCATAGGGCTAATGGAATTGAATAACCTATAGGATAGATCTGAGATAATACGTTTCCTCTTCATCAGAATGTGAGTAGATCAATATGTCATTGATGAACATGACTAAAAATTAGTACGTGAATTCATGGAATAAGGATTTCATGAACTATATGAACACAAAAATTTCATTTGTGACACTGAAATGTAGGAGCACGAACTCGAAGTGTCCATACCTGCATCTAAAGGTATTCTTTGATACATCATCCTACTTCACACTCTACTAGTAACATCCTGACCATAGATCAATCTTAGAAAACCAAATATATCCCCTCAATTAATTTAAAAGATAATAAATACCCATAAAAAGGAAATTATTCTTGATCATCACCTAATTTAGCCTATGGTATTCTATACACAGCCTCAAACTACTATCAAGCTTCTTAGTGAGCAACACTAAAGAAACCCATGATGAAAGTCTTGGATAGATGAAACCTTTATGCATTATATAATCTATTTGAATCCTTAACTCCCATAACATATAAGGTGAAATATGATAAGGACACATAAAAATCAGGGTAGCACCAGGCTACAAGTATACCTTGAACTCCGCATCACATTGAGGGGGTATCATTTACATCCTATTAAGGATAATCACCCAAAAAACCATGTTTAACCTAGGAACCTCCACCATAATAGTGTATACTAATTCCATATAAAAGTTATCCATCAAATAAATAAGGGTCTCTATGCATCTATTATCCAACTAACATCTATTCTCACCATTTAAAATTTCACATCAGCCACCCACATCGAAGAACATGACTTTCCTCTAGAAGTATTTTATAAAATAATGAACTAAATATAATCATTTTATGATGATAATGAAATAATATGAATTTATATGTATTAAAAAAATTCCACCATGTGACTGATATGTCCCTACACTCATTCTACACCCTCGACACACATCAAACAAGATAGTATGGCCTCTAACTAGCATAGTAAACACCAAGGGAATGGGAGTCCTCTCTATGTATAGTCCTAGTGTATAGAATAGAGAAGGTACAACAAACTAGTGAAATAATCATTAATCAAACAATGCACAAACAAGGCTAGATGATAAATTTAGCAGACCTCTAATGTTCTTTGTCACCTATGGTGAAACCGCCACCACAGCATGAAACTAACCATGCCCATCTCATATTCCTATGTATTGATGGTCACCTCCATGGAAATAATCTAGTATGGGTCCCTATAGATGAGTAATTTCATAAGGCTGACCTCTTCTTACTCCATCTCCTTTTGGAAGATCATAATCCTTCTACCAATATTCTTGAAACAACATAATTAGTAGTTATTTTGGAGGATGACACTAAACCAAGCAATGTAAACATTAGAGATCTCTAAGAACCAGTGGGAACTAATTATGATCTTCTCCATAACCCCCAAAAAATCAGATAAGTCTGACGCCTATACAAAATTCAAATAAACCACTAGCAGTAGATAGCTAGAAAGGGAGCTAATGAGGTCAACCCCCTCTAGTTGAAACCTCAAATGCCCTGGTACCTAAGACCTACCATTGAAAACTCTACCCATCGAGGAACCTTGTTGGTTCCTCCACTCATAGTAAACCTATTTTTGAGTGGATAGGATAAATAACCTTCACCTTCTTCTAAACCTCCTGATACATTGTCAATATAAAATTTGTAACTACATACTGGATAAAAGGTTGGAGTACCACCTCAAGACACAGTTCCCCATAATCCTTATTAGGAAAAAGATCAGTGGTGAAATGTAAAAGATCCTTGAACATGATCCTAAGCTCCCATGTAGACATACTCTCCTAATGGAGAGATATAATCTCCTACATCTTCACTTCCATTATGGTAAACGAAAGGAACTCCTCTCGGTACTCCTTCAAAAATTAAACCCATGAAACATCATCCTCCTTTCACTCACCAAGATACAACATCTACTAATGCCATGTAGCTCCTCGGATCTAAAAACTACCAATGGAACCTAGCACTCCACCTAAGCCTAGAATACTGAAATTGATATCAAGCTCCTCTAACCAGCACTCTGCCTCCATGATAGAAATGTCACCCTCATACATCTCGATACTCAGTCACTAGAAGGCATTCAATTTCCTCTACCATGAATTATCCTCCTTTGTCGAGTTGATCCTCTAATGATCAACTGGATAATATTTCTAAACATTCACTTTTTAAACCACATGAAGATGATGATCAATAACCACATCTAAAAGGGAAACAATCATTTCCGAATATTATTAGTATGTAATTTCATTAATATTTATTTAACTCATTTTAACTTCCCAAAACCACCCTATTCAAATAAGAACATGGGATAACAATATGCATGTACCTCCCCTAGGTCTTTACCCTGTAAGAGGATCCATCTAACTTGGTCATTTTGTAGGGTTCAAATTCCTAGCATTATATCATGGGAGGATAATATCTCATGTCCTAGTTGGTCTTCTCTGGCCTATGTCACGTACGAAGATCAACTAACGTCATTTCCCTATTAACCCATGCAATCCTAATTGTGCCAAACTCCAAACTCCATCTCATCCCTAAAACAAAAACTTTGATACCAATTTTTTTGGACCCCCTCCCACAAAAGGTACCCCTCCTTGTCTAAAAATAAAGGAATAGTGATAATTATCATCTAGTCCAACCTTCAGTAGGCCCTGGGTTGGTAACTATCAATGAGGTTATAAAAAACCTCAAAAATTGGAGGCATTTTACTCTATAATATAGAATAGAGAGTCAAGATAAATAAAACACAAAAAACTATATGAAATAATATAAAATATAAACTAATAATAATCCCAAAATACATGTATATAATAAATAGATACAAGAGTCTCCAAATAAAATATTCAAAAGAAAGCTAAGGCAGTGACACTGCAATAGTAAAAAGTTATGAGCTAGTAATGTCTAGAATAGTCCATGAATTCCTCCTGGAAACCTGAAAATAGTTTTTTTATACATATAATGAGTATACAAGTATAATCAGTATTATAATATCCAAATTATATTGTTTATATTTGAAAGGAGAAAACTAATTCACCCGTGAGAAAATAGTTGGACCAATATCACCTAAACAGGTCAACTAACCAATCTTAACCTCACCATCACATGCTCTCCAAATAACAAAACCAGATATAGTAATATAATAGGAATAATATTGATAAAAATGTACCCTAAACAACATTACCTTTATTTTTTTTCTCTCACACCCCAATGACATATTTCCTAGCACTCCCATCGGTTCCATATAACATCCAACTCGTAAACCCTTGTTCTATCACATCACATAAAATCTATCTTGAAAGCACATGTGACATCACATCTCATCACATCTCTCCCAAAAACACATATCCAATAACATCTCATCACATCTCACTATAAATCACCTAGTCCATCACATCACATCCATATCCAAATAACCAAATTTTTAGGGAATCTAAAACATGAAGTACATCGACCTCATCCCTTCATTATACCATGAATGACCGCCACAATAATCAATCTCATCATCTCATTAAATATCATCAAGGTTCAATTTTGGATTATGTTCATCATAGCCATTGTATGTCAAAATCATCTAGAAGAGAGATAAGGTCGGAGAGAGTAGACATCTGTTCATCCTCACTATTGGGATGTTTGGAAAAATACCCCCAAAACATTTGGTCTTCATCACATAGTTCTTGACATGGGTGGGGTACATATAGAAATCACAAGGAAAGTACAATGTATATATAATATCCAAACACAAGACCAACCTATAGGTTAACAAAAAAAATAAATTTCCCAACTTTCAATATCACCACCAATCCTCATAACCTCTCCCACTTATACTACCACCACCAAATTCATAACACCACACAAGCAAGCCACAAGCCACAAACCACATCCTACCTTTCATTTCACATTAATCCAATTTCCATATTTCCCGTTACCAAAACATTTCAATTCACCAGAGCATTTCTTTCACATTAAAACATTAACTAAATTTATCCACACTTCCCATATTATTTCAATCATTAACTTACCATTTCAACCCAATATCCAAAACATCCCATGCCATTTTAACTTCATTATCAACAAATTATTCCATCGATTCCTAGAAACTACTTCAGAACCACACAACACAACAACAACCCATCTTTTCCATGCCAACAAAACACAATTTTCCACAATTTCACAACCACAAAAACTTTCAACATCACAACTGATGTATATCATTTCCTCATATCCTCACATCCTCCCCACACATTTCCACTATGAATTACAACAACACATCACCACCATGAAATGTAGCCACACATCATAACCACACATCATAAATTCATTTTATATTTATCAATGGTCTTCTCATCACATTACACTTTACTTTTTAAGGTCTTTCTCACACAATCCATAATTTATAGAGAAAAAAATTATTTAGATATATATGATTTATTATCCAATTATTCTTAATGTATCAACAAAAACTAAAGAAAAAGGGTTCCATGGTCACAAAAACTACAGTACAAACAAATACCATAATGTCTATGATTTTCATTAACACATCAATACCATAAAATCATAATTTCAAATAATATTAAAAGTTGTAAATCATGTGATTTAAATTCCTTTCCCCTTAAATTTCAATTAAACCAAATAATTATATTCATTATGTTGGTTCATACTTTATTCTAAAAAGATAACTACATTATAACTCCTTCTTTATGATACAACTGGATATGAAATAAAGGATCCCATGCATCAAATAAAGATTAGTGTCCCACGGTTGAATCAAGAGAAAGGCCACCGATGAGAACCACAATGAAGTTGAACACCCTTACTATCCTAGAACCACCGAATATTGATCTCTCAAATCTAGGGATGAAATCTAATGAAAGGAGGATGAAATAACTCTTAAGAAAATTCTTGGTTTGACTAGGAACTGAGAATAATGTATGGATAATGATGGGGTTTGAGGAAATTTAGTTTTGAAACCTAGTTTGGAAAATATAATACCACGACATAGAATCTATCAACACAACATAGAACTACTAAAATGAAGGAATATTGTGATGTAAAGGGAAGGAACATTTCACATCTTGGATGGTTAATGTGTCCTCTTAGAAACATAGCTATTTCCATTCCACAAATCTAATAAAATAGGGAGGGGACCACCGCACAGTGGGAGAGACCACATTGTGGAACTAATTTCACTAAGAAGGGGATATGTTATAGCCCCATCTCCATAGTGAAACTATTCCAAAAAAGGAAGAACCACTAAAAACTCCACCCTATCCCACCATTACATAGCCGAATTCTTTCCAAGTTGTAGCTAGGTCGATTTTGGAAGAACCGTCCAAAACTCATCCTCTATACCCCTATTCTACAACTGGCCCCCCTACACCACAACTACCATCTTCATAGAAAAACCCCATGTTACATGCCATAGAATCACCCCTCAAATATATTTTCTATCCATGACTTCATTTTTTCCTATAACTACATTAGGGCCTCCTCCATACACCTCCACTACCAGGACTATTGTAAAGTAACAGGTCATAAATTTTAGACCATTACACACATGGAACCCTAGTTTCTCTAGAATTCATTCTTCAATTTCCATGGCCCCAAGGTCTATGAACAGAATGGGGAAATTGATGGTCAGTTCTCAACCCAAACACCATAAATGAAACAAACTAATCTAATTTATTTTAAAAAATATTAAAAAATGTATTAATAAATAAATATTATAATCAAAAATTAGAATTAATATGAATAAATGTGATGGGATAAATTGTAAGAAAATAAAACTTTAGGGGAAATCCATATCCTTCCTCTATTCTACAACAACTCCATATATTAATCTACCATTGAAAATAGTAATTTTTTGAGTATAATTTTCTATTTATAGAAAAATGGGTCATGTTCGGTCTCAAATACCCACAAAATATTATGTTAACATTAAATAATACATTACTCCCTGAGAAATTATATGTTTATTATTTCTCAATATGACATATATATTGAAAAAAAATAGACCACACTATGATCAATTAGTTATTTATTTAAATGTAAAAATTATCTAGGATTTGGGGTCCTCCAAAATCACACCAAACATGAATAGTGAGGTAAAAACACATTTTGGGATCATGGGAGTGATCAGGAAACAAAAATGGATAGTATGTAATGTTAAAAACTCATTTATTTTAAAATTCTAAAAATAGTGAGTATGGCATTTTATATAATTAATTACTAAATTATTAAATGTTCTCCCATCCAGAACTCTTTTGATTTACACCAAACATAAATATCATTTTAAACACCCCCATTATATTATTAATAGAATCATCAATATATTTTTTTGTTATTTTACAAGGTTAAAATACCATTTTACACCTTCAGTGTGAAATTAATAAAATGTGCTTGAAAATTCACAAACTCAAAAACTAAATTTTTTAAACAATGACGGTAAATAAATATTAAAAAAATATATCCTATAAAATTAAAATCTCACCTCCATTACTTGAATATCTTATAGAACATGAGAATTGAAAATCCACCACACATACATCTAAATAGATACGACTTCAAGAAGGTTTTATACCATAATTTAATAGAAAAATATCTATAAAATATACACCATTCAAAAGAAATGAGACATAATTCACTATGTTAAAAACCAAGTACCAAAAACAATCCACAATTTCTAATAAATTTAATTATCCATAAACACTGCCTCATTTTCAAATTACCCCAGTATGAGAGGGAACACAACTAAAATAATTTGGGAAATGATATCCCTACCTGGAACCCTCATTTTTCAGTGTTATGACTTGTATAGATGTTAAAATTAAACCAAAATTATTCATTAACCCTCACATGACCTTTGTATTATGATCCCATAATCTATTTCTATTACATACTTGATCTTGAAGAAGATATTAAAATATTTCATAGACACAAAATAAAACATACCTTCCTCAAAAAACCTCCACTTAAAGTGAGGAGTAAAAAACACCACAGCCTAAAAGGACCATCAATAAACAAAATTATCTGTAAGAAGCATTATTAATCCATAATTGACAACACAAGAAAATAGGATAATATGTACTTTTGTATGAGTGAAGTAATTACAAAGTGAAATTCCATGCGACCCCCAACAATAGTTCAATTTCATATTTATTTAACTCTAAAGTATCACATTGAGACCTCGTACTCTCTTAAGGAAGGAAATGAATATCCTTTTGAGGATAAAAATGAATAGAACTTGATATAAATATAGGTGGTGAACTTAGGATTACCTTTATTTAAGAAAGTAATTATTTCAATATTCTTTAATTATATATGTAAATGATGTTTAAAACAACTATAAATAGTAACTTTGATTTCTTCATCACTTCCACTTTACAACATTTTCACAGCTATTGATCACATGTATTATCAATCAACCAATTAATATAACATTTCATATTTATAAGACTAATAATCAGTTTAACCAATACTAGATAGATAATTCCATTTCTTAAATTAGATGTACAACCCCATAACTCTTGAGGGTAACACTAGGAAAAATCATTATTGACTAGTGTCATATTCTCTCGTACACATCTATATAGAATTTAATACATGAGTTGGGAAATAATTTAAATTTAGTGATATTTGAGTTTTTAATACTTTATTTACTAATCTATCATTCATTCCAACATTATTAATTATTTTATCCCATCCTCATTATAAATTATCAGTTAATCTCTCACTACCTTGTAGTCCATTAGGATGTAAAATATCTCACAAAAACATTTTTCATCACTTTATATAACCAAATTTTCAAAAGAAACACGGTTTATTCTTTACCATTTTACTCGTATTAGAGGCTATATAGAGATAATATGTACTCCAATAGAGATAAATATTTACTATCACACTATAAAAAAGTATCCAATATATTTGAACATATAGCCTAATGAGGAACCAAACCACAATATACAAAGAGAAAAAAGTCATGGTCACCCCACAAATGATCTCAAACAGTCAACCTAAAATATTAGAGAAATGTATAATCAAGTTCAAAAAAATAACAAAAGTTAATCTCTCATGATAGATTACATTCATACTTTTCGTCATGTAAAAATTTACTTAATGATTGAAACATGGTGACAGATTATATGGACATATATGGAGAGAAGGAGACATGTGGGAAGACTCTCTAGCCAATAATGGTCAAAATATTTATGACATGAAAAACTATACATCTCCTAGAAGTCCACCATTGATTTGAAATAAGTTTACTAGTTATGGTGCACTGGGTCTTCACTTCTTTCACACTCCTTAATCTTGTGGTTTCCTCAGTCTCTTTATCTTTTTCTTGTTGAAACTTTTGATGTTAGAATAAAATATATATTCTGATAAAAAAATTAACCAATGGAAATAGGTTGTAAATTTTCAATTATGAAAATTACATATAATGAAATCATGGTTCTTTGAACCTATAATGATAAAAATCCAACAAAATACCATTTATTCCACAATATCATGTCATCATTCATTAAATGTTTTGAATAAGTGTCTTAATCAATTATCTCTAATGCAATATTAATTCCAATATAATCAATAATAATAACATTTACGTAGGTGGAATAATAATATCAAACCATCCCCTTAAAAAATATCTTAATCTAGATTATCTATTATAATTTCATAAATAAATTCAATAAGTGAGATAATCACTCGGTCTCATCCATTAACTAATACATTTATTGAATATTACTTATAATTTCATCACTCAATACCTATAAAAATCGAATAACATTGTATCAAAATGTATAATTTATACATATAAAGGACTATTCCCTAAATCAAATATATCATGACATTATCTATTAAAAAAATTAATAAATTACTACATTAGAAACAATATGACCTATATATGTAAATAAATCAATTCATCTCATGAGCCTAAATAATTGTCTCCCACCACCAAATCATCAACCATGAAACCATCTTGCAAATAAGGGAACCATCATAGATAAATATTTCTCTAATAGGAAAATTTTCATAACAATATCATCCAGCCAATGCACTTTTGTCTGGAGTCTAGCTAACCACATACAGGTAGCATCAAGTAATGAATCTCACACAATTACTCATCATCATGAGTCATATCAACCACAATAAGGCCTCTATAGTGAACCCAATCCATGAGATATCAGAAATTGTGGGCCCCTAAAACTCAGGTCCCTAGATGAATTCATTCTCATTATTATGATCAACTATGGTTTCACTCGAAAGGTGTAGACTTCCTAAGAATATGGTTAGGAACTTTCAGAGAAGTTACCATATGGTATTCTACCATATTCAAATGAATCGATAAACCTAGAAAAGTTCACAGAATGATTTGGGAAGAATTTATAAGATATCATTGAAATTTAATAATTTTATATCTTAGAAATTATGTATACAGATCATGTCCATAACATTACATGATTCATGTATCAAACTAATTATACATATTAATCGATTATTTATATACTCAAGTTAGTTGATATACTTTCAGAGTCCTATAATGGAAATTATTTTCCCATGAAACCATAAACCGAATTACCTATCCTATTAAACTAAACTGTAATAACTTTAACATTATTTCCCCAGTCTTTTCCCAACATAATTATTGCCTTGTATGTTTCTAACTCCAAACTCCAACCTAAATCTTAAGAAATTTTTTTGATACCACTTTACTGTTGACCAATTCTACCAAAACCACATATGATTCATCAATATAACCAATTTTGAGGCCAAAATCAAACTTTCGATGGGACACATGATCACAACCTATTTTTAGAATAGAAAATCATAAATAGGAGGAATTACCCTATATAGAGCATAGTGGAAAACTATGAAATAGAATTCATAACACTAAACCATGAAGAATATGGTATCCACAACCATTTTTATCCTAGAAAACATATGATACATAATTTTCATATAAAATAACCAAAATAAAAAATTGATAAAGATATAGTAAGATGACCGCAAGAATAAAGATGAAAAAAATAGGTATACATTAGTGGTACATGAATTACCCCCAAACACCAAACTCCTATTATCCACCTCTTCCTTTAATCTAACACCACCTGAAAAATCAACCAACACGACCCTAAAAACCTATACGTAGAATTAACAGTGGTTATATTTGTATATTTAATAGTACATTTTTTAATGATATCAAATATATAAATATTTTCATTCATAATTATCAAAGTAGTGAAATAAAAATATATAGTCACGTACTGAATAAAATAAATCACCCAAGTGTAAACTATGCTAAAAATGAATTACTAACTTATCATATCCTCAAGTACCATTAAATACTAATAATAGTCATATAAACTTCTATAAATTTATGTGTTCTTACTAATAAATCTATTTTACCAAAGTATTTATTTCTCATGGTTATCATGATTATCACTTTCTAAATAAAATGTATGTATAATATAATACATGTTGTAAAAATATATCAAGACCTACCCCAAAAACAAAGTCCCACTAGATATTATCCACATCAGTAAGGGAAAACATAATGTCACAATAAACTATCATGAACATTCCAAATATCTATCCCTCTACAGAGACAAACTATTTCATAACAAATCCAAATCACAGACATATTTAATTTGTTCGAATTAGTTTGGTGGGGGAGGATATAATAGACAATACATCTAGTTCATCTACATAAAAATATGAATGCTGGCTCACACCCAAGTAAACCAACCTCATGTGGTGGTTGTATAGTGAATGGTGTTAAGAACACCAAAATAACATCATAAATACAATAAATCTGATTGAAAAATTATATACCAATAATTGATCTATTGACATAATCTATCCTTATAACAATTGGGTATTTATCATCAAAAAAATATTATCCATGACATCATAATCCTTATAATAAAATCCATATCATCAATGTATTCCAATACATATTTATTGGAAGGGTAAGGTACTCATTCCAATCATTAAAAAACTACCCTACACCTAGAAATATACCTCTAGGGAGAAATATAAACAAGTCATCTTCACAAGTAGTTCACATTCTCATAAATTGAATGTATCAGTGGATAAAAATGTTTTTAATAATCCTATATAATCATAACAGTGGTTCTACATAACATTAAGCTATAATTTATCACAAATTATTATATTTTCATGGTTACATAGTGAACAATAGGATAATACAACACTTAAAATGGAAACACACTCTGAGTACACTATGCTCTTGTAATTATAGTGTGAAAAGATAACAATATCATGAATTCCCATATTATGAAACAGAACTAAATCCAATCTCTGATCTAACATCAAATCATATAATATAAAAAATTCACATCATCAAAACTTAAATTTCAAAACAATCACTATAACAAGTCAAAGTAATATCCATGAAATTTCAAAATTTACATCTTCATTCATCATAAAAAATTACTCAAACTATATTACTCTCTAATGGTTTATCACCACACATTGTTCTAAGTAACATCATTAAATCCCCATATAACATAAAATAATTAATCTATATGAGTTGTCATAATTTTTCTAATTATTTTAAATCTAACCTGAATCTCTAACTATATCACGATCTTCAAATAATTCCTGAGCTACTCATGCACATGCTCATGACCAAAATTTATTTTATAAATTTTACCAACACAAGATCTCTAAAGTACTCAATGGAGTTCACCATTATGATTTAGACAAGAAAATTATTAAAAGAGGTTCTTTTTAAATATTCATAAAGAGTTTCACCATTATTATTGAGGTCCAAAAATTTAATATATCAAAAAAAATTCTTAAAATTAACTATTCATTTATCAAATTAAAATATAAAGAGTTATTTAGGAATTAAAATCTCCCATGATGCATGATAGAATAATAAAAATTTGATCCTCCCACAACTAGTTTTTTATATTATTGATTAAATTTTGATGGTTCAGTTCATTTATGAGCAGTTATCTTTATTTATTTTTTTGTGGTTTTTCCATATTAATTTTTTAGAGGGCCTTTATGTAGTTAATAAACCAAGGTCACCCTAAACCGCCACCTGAGATGGCTCTCCACGCAACCCGAAGCTTATTCCTAATCACCAAGGGATGGAAATTAGCACCGACAAAGACCAACTACTACTTGGGAATGGTTTCACCAAAGGCAAACATGGAAAAATGATTCATAAATAGGATGGACACCACAATATCACTAGATTAAACTTGGATAACTAAATAACATCCATTCGAAACATAATATAGCTAGAAGATTCCATAATACAAACCAAACATCAACTAAAAGATATAACACTGAGGGATATATAGATGGTATACAAATTCATTAAAATACAAAAATAAATCCAAATAGAACCAAAATACACATATAAATAGATAAAAATTACCAATAATCACTCCACATGATCCTATAACAACAAGATCATGTCTCCTCTAAGAAACAGTAAGTGAAATTAATCAAGAAGAGTCGCACTGGTCCATGGTTCCCTTGACTTTACCTATGTCTAGTAAAATGAAATCTGAAATTCCTAAAATCCAAAGTAGGTTTTGATGCAAAAAAAACTAGTAGGATTCCACTATTAATATATTTAATACTTTTAACTATACAAACCAAGAAACTAGTTTGAAATCATTTTTAAAACTAACCCACTTGAAAATGATTCTTTTTTTGAAAACCCTTTAAAATACCATTGGTTTTCCATTTCCAACATAAAAAAGTTTTCCAAAAACACTTTCCTACCTATCCCAAATAAGTATAAGAAGACCTCAAGGTTCAACATGATCAATAAATCTAATAATTCATAATTAAGAATGATTGTTAAATTAATATCAACTAACCACATGAATGTGGATTGGAATAATACATCTCATCACATTGATATGAAATTAATCAAATTAATTAAGAAAATAAACCAATCTGGCATGAGTAAGTGTACCTAGGGATCAAACCTCAAGGTTTTATGTTAGTGAGACAATAATTAAGCTATATAGATAATAAAAAGAAATCTCTCGTAGTCTTCTATGGGTCTAACTTAGAATCTCACTGGTTCTTCCCTCCCAAAGTCTCGCATGGTCCCCTTGAAACCAAAATGGAGGCTCACATAGTCCTCTCTTCGATGTATCACATGACCACTTAGAAAAACAAATATGGATTCTCACATGGTCATCCCTATAAAGGCTCACATATTCCCATGAACAAACCCCTTACTCACAACCAAGTTAACACATGTTTCACTCTATGCCAACATCATCACAAACAACTTCTCATATCAAACAAGCTATATCACAAGCAATTTAACAAATAAACATGACCATTTTATCAAAAAAACATTCCCAAGGTAAAACAATTTATAAAAAACATTTTATAAATCCATTTAGAATAAAAAAAATCTCTTTTATCCATTTTAAAAAATACTTTGTGTGCATACAAGCTACACCCATTTGAACCCCCCCCCCCAAATCTGCCAAATTTCCATAATATTCTATGAAGAACATCAAACATTGAAACCGCATCAAGCATAAATTGTTTAAATTGAAAATTAAACTATACAAACCAATGTAGATTCATAACATAAAGATTAAACCATGGAAAATCTTATATATAGAGACCATTCCATGTATTCAATCCAAATCTCATCACCTCCAACAACAACCACCCATTATTGGTAGAACAAGGTATCACATAACTAATTCATAAAAAATTAAATAAAACCCCCATTAAATATCCTATATTCTTCCAAAAACCCCCCACTAGGGGTTCATACATCCATAAAAATGGAATAACATAAAAGAAGCAGGGGGAGGATGAAGAAACCAAAAATAAAGTCACTTACCTTAATCCAAAACACCAAGATATCCTAGTGAAATCTCCACCAAGGGGGAGGGGGGAAATTTACCACCAAAGGATAGGGGATGTGAATTATGGGGTAGATAAATGATCACCCAATAAATAAACTCTATACATGGGTATTTTGGTCAAAATCCCTTTTTATGTAAGGTAGAAAGGGTCGCACGATTTGGCCACACAATTAAGAAACATGTGTGCCAACAGTGTGGGTTCCACTATCTATGGCTACATGGTTACCATTGGGTGTCATATTGTTTGGAATACCATTCCCAAACTGTGTCAAAAGGCACTATTACATGCCACATCCCTCTCGCACTGTTATCTTCATGGTTTAATAGACCATGTTCTAGTCGTGGCCTAGTCTATTTTCCCTTAAAACCCAAATTTTTAACCACTGACACTCAGGAACACAAAGAACAAACTAAATAATAATGAAAACTTAAAAAGAAACAAACAAGTGACCTAGAATGTTTCATAAACACCCCCATTAAGCAAATTTATTACCCTAGGAATTCCTCAGGTTTTTCTAGAATAAAATAGGTGAGGGAACTACCCCTTCACCCAACATTCCCAATCCCATGTCTTATAATGATCACCACCACATTGCTAGATAACATAAACCAATGATATTAAATTACCTTGTGGCACCTTATTATGAACATCCATGATATGAACAAGATACTCCACCACGGTGGTATCAATTTCATTCTCTAAGTCTTCCCACTCCAACACATGATATGGTTATAGAATGAATCTTTTTAGTAAAGAAACATGGAAGACTTTATGGATCAAGTTTAGACTTGGTGGACACTCCAATCATTATGATACCTTCCAAAGACACTCTATGATAGGAAAAGTTATGATATAATATAGCATCATCTTCCCTTATTTCCCAACTAATGGTTTCCTATCTGAACAGATACCCATAGAAACAACTAATCACCAACTAGAAACATTAATGGATGAAAATAAATGTAGGAATATTGAATATAGTGAACTTTTGTTGTCACTAAACATTTCTAAATTAGATACATTGTCTATATCATCTCCTATTAAGGCTTGTACCATCCAAGAAACTCTCTCTTAACTCATCACAACATTAAGTGGATTGGCATGGACACACATGAAAATCCTCAAGTGGGTTCATCATTATTGAGGCCTGAAATATATTAATATATATAAACATAGCCAATGGTGGTTGAATTCCCATGGACACCCTAAATCAAGAACATTTTCCAACAATAGATCCTTAAGCAATGGACGGTCCAATAAGATTAGTCATCCATCTGTTGGTGATATGCAGTGCTCAATTTCAAATGGGTTCCCAACACCACTTAGAGTCCCTTCCAAAATAGAGATGTGAAATGAGAATACTGACATGAAACTATCACTAAGTGTACTCTATGAAGCTGAATAACTTCTTAAACATATAGGTGTTTGAGTTATCCTACCTTAATTGACTCCTTTATGTGTTGGAAATGAGTTTATTTAATTAAAAGATAAAAAATCAACCATAATAAACCTTTCCCACTTGCAGTATACGGTAGAATAATCATTAAATCCATAGATATCTCATCTCACTTACACACTATAACCTGAAGAGGATGCAATAACCCTTTTGGCCTCTCATACTCCGCTTTGATCCTATGGAAGATCAAGTATCTAGAAACAAAGTCGACCACTACCCTTATCATCCCAAGACAAAAATAGCGGCCTCTTAAAGAATAAAACATCCTGGTCACCCTGGGCTGAATGTCCTAACAGGAATGATTCCCCTCACACATCACCTCCGGACTCAAGCTCAATGGAACTACAATTCATCCTCTAAAAATAAGAGAATCATTGAGAGACCTAGACAAATCCATCGAGGTCTTACCACCTTTTAAAGAACAACTAATCTACTAGAACTTGGGGTTAGATACCTTCCCACTCTTGATCTAATAAATAATAAAGGGTGTGAATAACACATAAGCCAACTACACCATCTCTCCAACCTCTTTTAACTCCAAAATGATATCAAAAAACAAACTCATTTGGCCCCACACATATGTTGATTCAAAAAAAACTCCTTGCACTATAATTTACCATCTCAAAGAATTGGTGACCACATTTCCCTTCCTTAATTTATAGTCAATATCAAAATAAAAATTTTTAAGGTACTCCACCCATTGTTTATGCCTAGGGTTTAGGTTCCTCTAGATGAAAATGTACTTCAAGATTTTTTGACCTGAATATAATACAAGGAACTCTCAAAGGGGTAATGTTGATACATATTTTTCATATGCATAATAGCCTCTAGGTCCAGGTCATGGGTGGGATAATGTGGCTCATGTAAAAATAGTTTCCTTGAGCTACAGGCCACCACATAGTCTTCATGCATCAACACACACCCTAAACCCACACCAGATGCATCAGTATACATGGAATAATCTATTCTAGGATTGGGAAGAATGAAAATATGTGTATATGTAAAATGGGCCTATAACTTATCAAAATCACTTTTTCACTTCACATCACACTAAAAATTCACTCCTTTAATTTTAAAATACATCAAGGATAAGTTATCTAGGAGAATTCATAAATGAAGTGTCTGTAATGACATTCCAAGCCAAGAGAACTGCATATATCAAACACATTCATGGGTTTCTCTCAAGACATGGATCCTTAAACTTTATATAGATCCACTGAAACTCCTTCCTCGAAAATCATATGGCCTAGTAACTTTACCTTCTAAATTAAAAACTAGTACTTAGAAGACTTTGAATATAGACGGTGCTCTCTCAAAACACCCAGCGCAATAAGTAGATGGTTATAATATTCATCTTTCATCTTGAAATACCCCAATATGTCGTCTACAAATAATACCATGAAAGATTATATAAAGCATTGGATGATCTATTTCATCAATGTCATAAAAACTATTAGATCATTGGAATGGCTAAACAAAATAACCAAATACTCAAAATATCCATACTGGCTCTAAATGGCAGTATATATAACATCCACTTCTTAAACCCTTTAGTAGTGGTACATGGATCATAGGTCGATATTAGAAAACCATCAAGCTCCCCTGATCTGATAAAAAATTTCATCAATTTTGGGAAACATATATTTATTCTTCATGATCACCTAATTGATCTTACAGTGGTCCATTAAAAGTTAGAGGCTCCAATCCTCCTTATTTGAAAATAGTAATAGAAAATCCCATGGTAATATGCTGTGGAAAATTAAATCCTTTCCCTTAATATCCTCATGATATAAGTTCAACTCAGTCAGCTCAGCTTGAGTCATCTGATAAGATGAAAGGATATCATGCTTATTCTGAGGAGTATATTGATGATAAACAAAACCTATCACTTGGATAGAAATCCCAATAAAAACTTTGGAAATGCATCTGATTACCCATCTATGAACACTTTAATTTCAGCCACTACACAATTCCCCAAATTACTAAAAAACAACCGAGAAATCTATCATGAGATGAACCTAACATAAAAGCAACTGGTCCTACTCACCATGACCGCAAATCCCACTAACCCTGAAAGACTTAAGTACTCCCACCATGAGTGGGGAACTAGATCCAACAGTGATAATAATCAATATGTTACTTAAATATAATCATTCATTCCATTATAATAATTAGTTCAAAAACATACATGACTACAACATAGAAGTCCCATATCACTTCCACATCAGGTAACAAGACACAAAACATAGGAAATTGGAAACCTTGTTCTTTATTCCTTACTAATGGGGTCAAAAAATTCAAAGAATATGGAATCAACTCAGCCCACATACCTAAATTAGAGATCATAATAAGTGAAATAAATTAATAAAATGTGATTGTTTCAAATAAAATGGTTCTAATGAAAGATTCAATAAACATCGTAACTCTCAGGGTGGCTAACCTAGAATTTGATACCTCTAGTAAGACCCATACTGGATGGTGATTATTTGGATCAAACCCAGCCTGATAATTATTTCCCTTGTTAGAATCCTCTTTCCCATGAGGATTATATCCTCTGCCCTTGGAAGCCTCTAACTACACCTGAGAACCCTTCAATAAAGTGTAGCAAATACCACTCCTCCCTGAAACCAACTAACAGAAACACTAAAGATGACCTAGATTTCAACAGTGGTGGCACACTCTCAGAGTCTCTAAGTAACGGAGACTACTGTTTCTAAGGTTTCTAGACTAATAATAGAAAACTTCTCTACGCCTTGAGAAACTACAAGAGTTGAACCATATTATTGCTGCAAACACATACCACTCCCTCTCTAAGACTCTTTCAACTTATGCTTATTCCATGATGAATAACACTTGAATCCACCCACAAAAGTAACACCATTGATCCTTATATTTTCATCCAAATATACCTCTACCATATTTTTCTTTTCAACCACCACCAAATAGATCTGTAGACAGAGAAGAAGAATAATGGATCTAATTTCTAGACTCAAGAACATCTTGAAACTCTGAGCCTTTAGGTAATATTTTTCAAGTATATTTGAATAAACATGAACCAACTTAGTAAATTTGGAATTATACTCCATCATTAAATTATTCCTCTGCTCTATATTCAGAAACCAATGGGCCTTTGCCACCCTCAAGGTATTTTTTTAGAACTTTTTCTTAAACTCCATCTTAACCAAGGTCCATGTGAGATCCTCTTGGTTCTCTGAAAGCATCATCAACTCCCCCACTCTCTACCTGGTCCTTCTAGAATGTATGTGTAAAAACCAATTTTTGAGGTCTAAGGATTCTCAAGAACTCAAATATTCAGTCAATACATTCCAACCACTACTTGGGTTCCTTGGGACCTTTTTTTACCATGTAACATCAGTGGGTCCTACCTTAAATAATCATGGGTATTGTCCAACATCTAAGTCTACTCTCATCCACTGACTTGACCCAAGGTCTAGATCATACGAATCACCAACTCTACCAAAGAAGGGTCAAGAGGAGGTTTCACTATTGGGGTACTCTTTATATCACTCTCTCTACTCTAGGATGTGGTTCTTCTAGGATGCATCTTTTACAAAACATAAAGAACAACCAAATTCAATAAAAAATAAACCTCATTATATAGAAAAAGAATCAAATTAAACCCCCATTATGGGTATAAATAGGCGGAAAAAGAATCAAAATCTACTCCAAATCAAATATGGAAGAAACACTAAAAATATCATGTATTTCCCACTACGTATAGTTTGTCTATATGGTTTAAAAAATCATGAAACATCCATGTGGGTGACACTAAATGTATGGAAGATAGGGCCACAGAGGATTTACATAGGTACTACTAACCATGTGCCTTAACCATGTACCCCCTATAGGATCCACCATTTTCACCCAAAAAGACCCATGGATTTACACTAAAACTAAATAAAAAATAGGAAATTCATCCAAATATCATCAAAGAAACCCATAATTAGGATCAAAACATCAGAACAATCTCATTCCACAAATGTTGACTCTAGCTTCAACCCGAAGAAGATATGGCTAGGCACTTCTGTGTTCCTAGCTCCTGAGTCCGGATGGAACTGGATCTAGTATGCCATTGACCCCCAAATAAAAACTAGATATGATACTATTTTTTAGTGAACCAACATGTTTCAACCTAAACCACCACATGAGATGGCCTTCCACATGACCTAAACTGCATTCTCAATCACCATGGGTTGATGACTAGTATCGGGAAAGACCAACTACCACTTGGAAATGGTTTCTCCATAGGAAAACTAGTATGTCTCATTCATGAAATGGGAAGGACGCCCTAATATCATCATATAAAACCTAGATAAAAAAACCATCTATCATAAACATAACATAACCATCAGATACCATAACCCAAACCAAACATCAACTACTTGACATTCCACCAAGGGTTATATGCATGGTATCTCAAGTCATAGAAAAACAAGAATAAACCCCAATGGAAAAATATACACATAAAAATGGATAAAAAATACAGAAAATTACTCAACATGAGACCATACCTATGATACCACATATCCTCCACTAAACACAAGATGATGGTAATCAAGAAGGGCCACCCAAATACATGATTCCCTTGCCTTTACCAGTGTCCTGCAACATAACATCTACAAATGCTCAAAGGCCCAAGAACGGTGTGAGGGTAAAATCCTAGTAGGATACCACAATGAATCTATTTATTGATTTTACGCATGAAAACCAATAAGATAGTTTTAAATCATTTTAAAAACTATACCACTTGAAAACATATCATTTTCTTACAAACCTTTAAAATCCCTTGGGTTTTTCCATTTCAAACAAAAACCAGTTTTCCAAAAACACTTTCCAATATTTCTCAAATAAGTATAATAAAATATCAAGTATCAACATGTTTAATATATCTAACAAGGAATATTAAATAATTATAATAACATCAGCATTAACTAAATGCATGAATAGGAATGTAAATAATACATATCATCACATAAAAATGGAACTAATCAAATACATTAATCATATAAGCCAATCGGGAATAAGTAATTTCACCTAGGGATATAACTTAAAGGTTATAATTTGAGTGAGACCACAAGTATGCTTGATGTCTAAGAAAAATGAATCTCTCATGATCTTCCTTGATCCCAACATTGATGATCCCAAATACTTTCTACCCAAAGTCTCTCACTGTCCCTTGGAAACCAAAATGGAGGCTCACATGGTCCTCCTATTGATGGATCACATGGCCACTCAGACAAACTAAAATTGAATAATGCATGGAATTCCATCGCAAGTCTCACATGTTCCCTCAGACAAACCCCTCGCTCACACCCCGATTAACCCATGTGCTACTCCATGTGAACACTATCAAAAACAAGTTCCCATATCAAACATGCTAAATCATAGGCCATTTTTTAAATAAAACTTCTCATTTTATCAAAAAAAACTTTCAAAAGGTAAAATAATTTCTAAAACCATTTAAAAAATCCATTTATAGTCACAAAACCTCTTTTATCCATTTTATAAAACACTTATTGTGCATAAAAGCCACACCCATTTGGAAAACCCCCTTTAAGCAACAAAATTTCCAAAATAATCCATGAAACACATCAATAATGGAAAATTCTTAAAGAATAAATCATTTTAATGTAAACTTAATCAACACAAACCAAATGTGATTCATAATTTAATGGATAATCCAAAGAAAACTCTAAAAAATAGACACCTACCTTGAATTTGATCCAAAGATTGTCACCTCCAATGACAACCACCCAGAAGAGGTTAAAAAAGGACTCACAAACATAATCTATAATAAATAAAACCAAAACCCCCATTGTATACACTATATTCTTATTACACCCCAACTAGTGTTCCATGCTTCAATAAAAATGTAATAACAAGTAATAATGAGGGGGAATGAGGAAGAAACCAAAAATAATGGGGTTTGACTCGAGAAAGAACTCTAACATACCCTATAGAAATAAACACCAAGGGAGAGGGGAAACTCCGCAACCAAAGTATAGGGGTTTCTCTTGATGGAGGAGGTAAATGAGACCCCATAGCATAAAACCCCAACACGGGTATTTTGGTAAAAATATGCTTTTTAATTGAGCTAGACTAGGCTTCATAGTTTGGCTGCATGCTTAGGAAAAATGTTCTCCAACCATGATGGTTCTACTACCGATGGTCGCACATTTACCCATGGGGGTCACATGGTTTGGAAAATTGTTCCCAAACTATGGAAAACCACAATTTCACACATTGTATCCATCTTGAATGGTTATACACATAGTTTAATAGACTATGAATGAGTCATACTCCAGGTTTGTTTCTCCCCAAAAACCCCTTTTTCGACCCCCATCTCCCAAGAACTCCAAAAAAATCAAAATGGTAAATATAAATAAAAATAAAAATACCAGTGACCAAATTGGTGTCTCACATTCTTGGAGGTTTTATCCCTTCATTTATGGTGTTTCCTCTCACATGCTTATCCCTTTCCCTCACCCCTTGATTTGTTTCTTCCTTATTATGGACCCTGTGTTTTTTAGTTGGTTGTTTAATATTTTCAAGTTATAACTTAAATAGGCATGGTTTTGAGTTTTCTTCCCATGATATTTAAGGTGATTCATATTTAGTAATTGAAGAATCTTATTGGTGATCTCCTATAATGGGGATTTATACATTGTATGTTTATTATTTCAATTTCATGGTACAGTGAGGATGTAAATTTAGAGATATAGTGGTCATAAACACAATATATGATTTAATTTATATGATATTTCAATCCCTTGGTCAGGTTATTGAAAGTTATCTAGGTTTAGTGGTTAAAGAATCTAGTAGGTTGACCCTCATGGACCTCTCAATTATATTTTTGTCCCTTGTATTGATGTGGTTTTATTATTATTATCTCATTTTACTGAGCGTTTAGTTTTGTTTTCATCAATAAATAAGTGTATTTCTTCTATTATTGAATGATTACTTGTGATCATTATTCTTGTATCGGAGTGAATTGTAGATAGTGAAGAATTTTTTGGGCCTCGTTCATATTTAATTTATTTCCATGTTGGGAATTGATCATGTTAGGGTTGTTCAAGAATTTATATTATCATAGCTAATTATTTGGCTTATTTAGATATATTCTTGTTCATATAAGATAATATGTTCATGGATATGATTCATTTTCATAATTACACTTCATAAATAGAGCTTTCATTTTAGAGGGAGTAACTTCATTTTATGATTTCCATATGTATCAAATTTTCCAAGAAAATTCACATGATGATATTTAGGGATTCATGATCAAGGAAGGATATTGATGATAATGAATGGCTACTATGTTCTTCTGGATTTGGATTCATTTGAATATTTTTGGTTTTTCATGGCTTTTGATTTTACCAGTGGTCATCAGTATCTATATTAGTGTAGTGTTTGGGATTCAATGATATACATAGGTGGTTTCAATTATTATTAAGTAGTTTATCACATCGAGGCTGAGTTTCCATGTTTCTTTAGCTTGAGGTGGTGGATTGGCTCCTGGCGTAGACATGGGATGTATCTTATTAATTAGAACCTATGGAATGGGGTCAGGTAGGCTTTATTTATGGGTTTTGGGTTACCCTTTAGGCAATAAGGTTTATCAATTTTGGACCAGGGGGTGGTCAAGTTGTTTTTAATGGTTTTTAGTATGGTTTGAACTACTCTTTTTTGGGGGTTCAATCTTATTGTATTGGCCTGAGTCTTTGGCCACTTTTCTCACTATAAAAATTTCAACTTTTTGGCCTTTATTGAAAACACTCTCATCAAATTGGATGACATTGTGTCTCCTTTAGTTAGTTAGATTTTATGGTTTTTGGGTGAAGATGGATTTTCATGTCAATTTATAAGTGTTGTATTTTTGAGGCATGGGATGATGTCTCTGGCCTCTTTGGATGTGTCATGCGTCATTTTAATTTGATGTTCATATGCAATAAATATTTTTTATTTTTTTCCAAAAAAATCAAGAATCGAGGTGAAAATATCTTATTTTCTCTATTTATATATATCAATATATATGAGTATGAATATATATATACATATATAAAAAATATTGATATTTTTTTATATTTATTATTAGTTTTAACATATTAATAATAATATTTTTTTGAATATATTCCGAAATAGAAGTAAAATATATACATAATATAATATAAATTATATTGCATATTCCAACTAACATTTAGTATTTTTTTAATATTATATTAATATTTATATTATTTATTTCAAATATTATATATATAAACCCATAAAATATATATTATATACTTAACATAAAAAAACAAAACTTGATCTCCCTTTTAGCCCATGCATGCACCCCTTCCACCCTCATTTAAATTCTTTATATTTTATTTATATTTACTTATTTTACCAGTATTACATCTCCCTCCTCATGTGGTTAACCTAATTCTTCCCTTATCCAATAATATCATTGCACTACATAGAGTATTCCCTACTAAATCATTACATTGAACTACCACTGCCCATCACTACTTCACACAATTCTACCCCATCACCCATTTTCCCTCATTCCACATCAAATAAGTGTCACCGATCATGCTCATGTAACCATGGAACTTCCTAATTCCCCAATAAATTAAATTTTTTATTTATATATATTGATCCATTGGTGGTAAATTTATCATCAATCAATTGATCTAAACCTTAAACATCAATCACCAACCTCTTGTGGTATAGAGGGTAATTAAGGGCATGTATAATTTCATCTTAGTGGCATGGTCATTATATGGTGATATGTTACATTTCTATTGTATAATTATTATTTTCCTTCGATTCTCTTTGACTTCATTTTTTAAATTTTTTTTGTCACATGATAGTTTTAATTGATGATTAGGACCTATTTGATCTTCAATTTCTTGTTTTCTTCCAAAAATCATTATTTCCCATAATATTTTTTTATGGTTATTAATGGTTAGTGAGATGTCCAATGGGTCGGGATTGATATTAATTAGAAAAAAATCATTTTGGATTTGAGGGGTGAATTTGATATGATTGTGTCTAATGATTCAAGATGGGTTATGTGGTATATATCTTTGGGTTATTAGGTTATACAAGTATTTGGGAATATTTAGAATGATCCTAACATGTGGTTGGGTATTTTTTTATATGTATTTATAGGTGTGTTTGTCATACATTCCTTGATGAGACATATTTATGATTTTCTTTAATGTAAATTAATGGTATATATTTCTGGGTGGGTTGAGTGACCCTCACCAAAGAGTTGTCCATGCATCCACTAGATCGTGAGTACTTAGTGATTCAAGGTGAGATGGGAAGTCATACTAGGTCCTTTGACTAACCCCTTAAATGTGTAAACAATATGGTTTTTTATGTACATGGATAAACCATCATGTTATATTATATTTTATGGTTACAACTTGGAGATAGAGTGATTGATCTAGATAAGAAATATCAAAGAAGTTGATTATTCAGTAATATGCCATGGAGTGAGTTAATGTGGAATCTAGTGTACTTTTATTTACCACTTTTACTCCATATATATCCACCATGGGGATAGATTATTTTTTTTTATAAACCTCATTTTTTATATATCTATATTATTTCACTTTATGTTTGGATACATGTCATATAATTTTTTTATATATACTAGACTTTGGGATATCACTGCTAGATAATTATTTTGTTTTCTCAACTTTTGGTTATGTATAATATATATATGGGCCATATATATTTTTTTGTAACATTTATCATAAAAATTATAAGATTTTTGATATACTATAGTCTTTATATTTCTTTAGTTCCTCATAATTAATTGTATTCACTGGTATATGGGGAGTCACACCTAAGGTTATAAGGAATTCCCTAGCTTATTTTTTAAGAATAACATGATCCATGGGAGGTTACATTTATATTATCATATATTCTTTACATCATGATTATTTATACTCTATTATTTTATTTTATATTTATTCATGTTTACCTTAAACATTACCAAAAATCTAAGAAAATTTATTCTATATTTTTTTTTATTTTTTGAAACCTTATTTAATATTCCCCTTATTTGATTGGAATATTTTTATTTATATACATCCAAGATATTAAATTCAAATATTATATTTCCCCTTGATTATGGGTATTTACATTTTCTCTATCATCCAATAACTTTAATTTAATTTTATATGATTTATTGTCAAATTTTTATGTAACTCGTTATTTTTCATATGCTAACAATGTTATGATTTATGAATGATGTATGATAACATTAATTATTTTATCTCCACGTGTCAAATATATTTGTATATATGGAAATATTCTAGTGACATGAGTGGGACTAAAATTAAAAATCCCTCTAATGTATTGTGTAAATAAAATATAACATGAGATTGTATGTATATAATATTTCATTTATCCTTGTTTACTATGTTATGATTTAATGGAAGAGAGCTATGAGTTTTTCCTTGAATGATATATTATTATTTAAATGTGAAATTCATATGATATGAATCATATTAAATATTCCAAATTACATGCTTCTCATTGTTTATTTCCTTATGATGTTTCTAATTATCTCAGTAACACCTCATTTTGATACATTACTATGATTATATCCTTATTAAGTTGGTTTCTCACCTTTACCTTTATTTTTCTTTATCTTCAAAGGTTTTATTGAAGTTTGATTTAAATTATGGGTCCATATGAGATCTTTTCATTAAATATTTTATGGAGAAAATTAATTTTTTAGTCAAAATAAGTAGTTTTCCTTTTAATGTGTATTGTTTTTAGAGAATACTTTAATTTTTTAACCCTCTAAAATTTCAAACTATGTCCTTGGGTGTGAAAGTTTTGTAAAAATTTTAGAAAAACATATAATTATAGATTTTTTATTTTTTGGAATTTATATTTTTTATCATAGAAAGGTTTAGATAAATAAGAAGTTAGTATATAGGTTGGTGAAAAAATGTTAGAGTATTTAGATATATCTAAGGATTATTACTTTTCCTTAGTAAATATAGCTAAAAATATTAATAGTTTTTATTAATATTAAAATAGAATCTTATAAACATTGTAAATTATTATTCTAAATATTTTTTCAATTTATTTTATATTTTAATTAAATATTATTTCTAAAATTTAACTAATATAATAAATAAAATTTCTCAAAATGGATATGTGATGAACTTATATTATGTTTTTCTCACTATTATGTTCTAATTTCAGTTATTATTAAGAACTCCAGTTGATGTGAAGTCGGTTTTTTTTTTGAAATATCAAAATGAAATGCCAAAAAGTTTTTGGTATATCTAAAAATTCCTCTTTACCTTAAAATTTCCATGGATAATGGAATATTTTTTATCATGTTTTAATTTCTTAATTCTTTAATCGCACACAAAATGGAAAAAGGTACCATATACATCATTAGTTTTATGTAATTCCTCATATATGTTATATGCATGATAATATTGAAACACATTAAAAGTATGTTGATCTTTAAGTAACACGTTTTTATACTCTTTTTAAATTCAATATTTATGAAAAAATGAATTATTTAATCAATAATTTAAAACAATAAAATATGATCATGTGATATCATTTTAAAAAATCATTTTTAGGTTTTAAAAAATTATAAATATAAATCCAAAAATATTTTTTTTCAATATAAATTTAAGAAAAATTATTTTGGTTTTATTTTGATATAAGAAGTAAAATAATTTTAAACCTTTTTAAAATATTTACCTAGTTTTGGGACATGATTTTTTAGAAATTGTTTCAAAAGTTGTCAATCAAAAATAAATAATGAAAATGATTTCATGTTTTAAAATTTTAATAAATATGTTATTACTTGTGAACAATGATGAAATTTTTAAGGAAATTATTCCATTGAGAGTACAAATTTAAGAAACCATATTTTATATATTAATTTATTTATTTTTTACTTATATCTATGTTATGATAAAATTAATGTTATTTTTATTTTTCATTTGGATGTAAGAAAACTAAAATATTAATGTATATATTTTTATAACTATAATAAAATGATTGTATAAAATTTATATTAAGGTGTTTCATGTCACTAAATCTACAAATTTCAAATAATGATACAAAAAATAATATTATTATTTCATGAATAAATAGTATATTGGTTGAACTTTGAAATCATATTGAAGTTCTCTATATAATGGTGGAAAATGAGAAATAAAAAATTAGTTAGAATAAATATAAATCACACTATTATATTTATTATAAGGATTATAAGAAAAAAATAAAATTTGATTTGATAATACAACTACCATATATAAAATTACAAACATTCTAAAATATTACTTGAAATATAAAGGTAAGTGAAATTAAAAATGAGAAAATTTGAAGGTGAGGATTATTAGATGAAATTTTAGAATTGAAATTTTTTTATTTTATAGGAAATTTTTTTTAGGGTAGATATTTATGGTCTAAAGTGGATATTATTGGTCAATGTGGTAAATAGATAAATTAGGAAAATTAATTACTGATATAAGGTGTAATTCTATGTCGATCAGTAGTAATTGGGTTATTTAATGGGTAATATTAGATGAGCATTTAATATATGATAAACTGAACTATTTTTGTCAATAATTTTAATGTATCTTATAAAAATATAATGTATACATTATAAATGAACATTAGAAAAAGAATATATAGTTAGTATAAATAATAGTAATAACATTTTAAAACGTATCAAAAAAAGTCTAGCCAAAAGCAAAGCTCCTGACTTTATTAAATAAAGGAAAAAAATATAACTTGTAAGTGGATAGAGTCAAACAAAGAGACAATCCCTCTATAGAAAACAAATTTAAGAATAAAAAATGAAATATCATTTCCATATTCAGGGTTAGAATCATAATCAGTTTCCCATTCTGATTGGGAGTGAGTGTGATTGAGGATACTTAGCATTTATTCTTTGGACCTTTCCTACTCTGTAGTGGGCGTGTTCTTTGAATATTTAGAGGATGATCTAGTGTATAAATTCTTTGGAATATTGGAATAATCCTTCCATGGAATTCTTTTTTGAGGATCCATTTCATTCATCTTCCCCTTACCATTGATCATAGCATCCAAAAATAATGCAGCTCCACTACTACTAATAGGTCTAGTGGTATTCAATAAAATCATTATCTAATATTACTTATTTTCATCCAAGATTTTTCCCCATTTATAAATTTTTGATAAATCAGAATTATCCCCAACATCTTGGAGATCTTTGAAAAAATTCACTCCTAGAGGTACAAGTTGCATGTCCTTACCTTGCCTAACATTCTAGGAATTTGAATCATCAGTAAAATCCATATCAACATGATAGGTAGAATAAATGACCTTCTCTTAGCCACATCCAATACCCACATGAGAAACCTCACCCTGTTTGGTTGGAAAATTAGGGGAAATTTCCATTCACTCATCATCAACAACAAGACCAGTAATGACTTTACAGGTTGATATCCCATTAAGAGAAGTAGCAATAATGGTTGAACCATTTCCAGCTCAATTTTCAGTTAATCCAATAGAAGTAGTAGCATGACCATCATACCTACTTTACATAATCTACCTGAGTATTATAAGGTACACTATTAACTCTAACTAGAGACTCATCCACTAGCATCCCATTTTCATTCAAATTAAAAACCGGAGAATCAGATTTATCAAAAACCAACACATCATCCCCAATGGATAATGTCTTTTTAAGTATATCTTTTTTATGATCAAGGGGATTTTACAAATCCACAGACTTCATCATTGGATTCCTTCAATTTATATTGGTTTTATAACCTCTCATCCCACATATTTCTCATGAGACCTTCCTGCAACATAACTCTAAAGAGTGACCAATAACCATACATTCATTGAAAAAAAGATAATTTCTTTCGTACTCAACATAAATTTGGATATTATCACTATGATTGGAAATATTTTCCCTATCAATCATGTTGGAGATGAGATCAATCTCCACCAAAATCCTGTAAAAGTGTCCAACCAAAACATCCTCGGTTTTCTTATCGAGATGAATAGGAGTCCCAATTGTCATGCTGATATTATGAAAAATCGTTGGATTCCAAAGGACCCAATTGAGTACATGAAGATGAACCCAAACCATAGAAAAGGCTGTACTTTCTTGAGAAAAATTAAATTACAAATCATTTTTATATAAATTAATTCATCCATGTTTCAACAATAGGGAACCAATGCTCCATGTTTGAAGCATAGAGTCATCTGAAGGAAAAAGGTAGTGAAAAAATCCTCAACAGAGAGAGACACATCTCCTGTTATAGAAACCCCACAAAAGAAAAATCCAATGATCCAAATCATCTGGATTCCAAGGTTTTTCAACTTTAGTTAAAATAATGTGTGATATCAGTAAATTTTTCCAAATTTGCAGTCTCTTAGAGAGCACATCATTGTTCACTTCCACATGATCCACTGATCCCTTATAAAGGATTCTTCCAGAACTTGAGTCCTTGAATAAAGACAAATATTGGGATCCATATAATTTTAGACCTGAATTTGATAGTGAACACAGCTGATTATTAAACACATGATAATATGATCTCAGTTGAGATCTATACAAATCACCAACTCCAGATAGGAAATAATCTTTTCATACATACCACAACATGCATCATCAAAAATCATTGTCACTACAACATCTTTTCAAATGACTGACTCACCACCAATATTCCTTGAATCAAATACTATGAAATACCATTCTAAATAAATGTAGTATAAACCTCATAAGTAGATATAGGGTTATCGATCCTTTGGGAATCATCGTTAGATCTGGATTCCAAGCATAGATATGTGGCTGATTTATTGCAGGTTGGGATTATTGGCTTATCCGCAACCTTCAAGGTGTGGACATCAGCGGGAGATCAAGTGTCACGATTCACCAACGAAAAAGGGATATATATTGATGAGGAAGGAAACTCTAACATATATCCACCAGGAGGAAGAATATTGAATCCAAGGAAATATTGAACCACCATTAGTAGGTTGAAACCCTAAATGCCATTGCTAAGAAAGGATTATCCTGCTGCCCATATCTCAATCTCCATATCATAACCCTTATTTTAAAACTTATGTAGAATAAAAACTATTTAATTGGGTAGTATAATAATCACATATAAAGTATATATTTTTAATCATGGGATAATTGCAGCATCACTTGGTTGGGCCTTAGATCAAGCCCTTATAAAATATAATTGTTTTAATTTTAATATTTATTTAGTTGAAGGGATGAAAACCCACAAATACTGACACGTAGGAACCCCAATGGGTCAAGCCTCTTCCCTATCCATAAATATTGGAAATCACCCACTAAGAATATTTTATAACATGTAAATGGACCAATTTTCTGTATGATGGTGGTCCAAAGGACCTAGAAATATGTGTCCTGAAGGCCCTGTAATTTAATGTCTCAAAGGCTTATAATATTTTTAGCTCATGTTGTACTAACCTCCACCCGTAATATCTATCACCCCAGGTCATCTCCCACTGCATAGTTCCCAACCCAACTTTTAGTTCAGATCACTAAATTAATAGGCATAAATAAACCATAAATCCCTCCTAAAGCAGTGCATCATGATTTGAACCCTGGTTAGATTCAGAATTATATGGTGATAATAACACTCATTCAATCTCCTAAAAAATTTAATTAAAAAATATTTTGTAGGAGTTCAAGATAATAGTGATGACTATGTGATACATATTAGTAGAATCACCACCTATAAATATTAATGATTCTTATCTACCCCTTAGGGCCTACTTTTATTTTTTATGAGTTTATATATCTAAACAGTAGGGTGTTACTATGGTTTAATTATTAATATAATAAAAGTTTCTTTTAATAAATTTAAAATATATTTTATTAAAATATTTTTAAATTATAATCCATATTTCCTATTATTAGAATATTAATATTATAAAATATATTAGTAAAACATGTTTTTTTGTTTGTTTAATTAATTAGTAATAGTGAACTAAAAATATATTTCTATGATATTTAAATAAATGATTTATAATAAAGATGTATATAAAACCCAAGAAACATAATTTTTAATTATGTTATTAGTTTTTATTTATTAATTAACTTTAATAAATTTAGAATTTTAATTTAATAAAATGGATTTAATATTTTTTTGGACTTTTCAATTAGTTAATTTGATAAATATCACATTGGATAAAATATAAATTACCCAATGAATAGTGAAATATGTAATGGAATAGTAAATATAATAAAATTCCATATAAGAAAATAATGGTGTATAAAGTAATAAAAAATAAACATAAAATATTTATAAATTTGGATTTTATAAATCACATATACATTAAGTGAGGATTAATTTCAAAAATATCACACATTGTCACTTATAAAAGAAATCCTATATTATTACTAATGATGTTTTTCTTATCTTGTGTGTTCTATGTTTGAATGAGGGAAGGATACATGTTGGAATTCATTTTCATTCCCTTGTTTCCCTTTTTCCTTTCTTAATAATGTGGTCTCCAAACTTTGTTTTGTTTCAACTTATAAAATGACCCCTTTACCATTCTCTTAACAAAAGGACCTCTATATCGCCTTTTGAAGACATCTACTAATGTTATACCATCATTATAAACTCTATACTGATTTAATCTCCTAAATATATCCTATAAAGTTGATATATTTTATTCAAAATAAATCTAAATGCCTTTAATAGTAACAAGTTTTCAAGTAATAGTCTGATTTCAATGTAGTGGTCATTACATTCTTCCCAATTAGTTTATTTTATTTTATTTTATTTATATTTTTATAACCGAATACCTCAAAATAATACATTTAGGGAAATTTTATATGGCTAAGTATGATATTAAAATAATTATTAATATTTAATTTCAATTAAATTATTTATATCTCAAACACATTTTTCATATAGGAGGTCTAACAGCCTCTATGAATGATGTATTATCTAAAAATCCCCTCCATCATAAAGGGTTAAAAAATAATTTATGTTAAAATTTAACACTAAATGTTTATTTATTTAAATAATTAAGGATATGGAATAATTATATTAATATAGATAATAATTATATTAAAAATATTCTTCATGATTGAAAAAATCTACCTTGTATGAATTCATTGTGAACCATCTATTTTTTTAACTAGAATGATTCATATGATGGAGTAACTATAGAATTTTAGAACTTAGGGTAAAATTATAAATAAATTACCTTAACTATTTTGAAGATTCATAACTCTTTTATAATGAATTATGATCATGATCATAATATAGAAATAATCATTGAACACCCGAAAAGAATATATACTAATGCATTATATAAACATTTAATAATGAATAAATTATTTTTAAATATATATAAATTATTTATAATAAATAAAATAAATATAAATAAGACATTAAAATAAATAATAAATATACTATAAATGGTTATATAAAGAGATAAAAGTTCATTATAAAAAATTGGGACATTGGTTAAGGGTTTTTATCTCGCTGACATATATATTTCAATTGAGAGAAACATTTAAGAAAAGATAAAATTACAATCAGGCAGTTACAAAAAAATAACATTATAAAAAAATACACATTTTTAAGTATAAGGGATATATCATATCCTATTGAAAACCTTAACTCCCTCACATGACCCCCCTAAATCCAAAGATTCTGACACGATGTTTTGTTCCTTCCAAGTATGTAGAATCCTTGAGTTCCCATTGATTAAATACTTATATCTTATCAATGTTTAAATAATATAATAATTAAATGAATAAATATATGATAAATATTTTAGAATCATAGAAGATATTATCTCTATATATAATAGTGAAATTTCCATATTACTTTAGAGAGAAAGCATACAAAGAAAATTCCAAGCCACCACTATAAGAAAAGTTCATGATTCAATGAACAGACATAATTCTAGAAATATAGACCCTTATATATCTAAAAAAATCAAACCCTATGCATGATGACTTCTACGCATGACCTATACATATTACACTGTAGCCCCACTTATAACATCACATTTAAACAAATTTATAACACAGTAGTTCTTAGTTTGGTCTTAGTGAAACAAGAGTATCCAGTAGTATATTTTTCAAGAAATAGAATGCTCCCCACCTATTTACTATAATACCCAAACACCTCATCAATGACTAAGATATAATCCTCAAATAATGATTATTAATTTTTGTTTTGGAATATATTATGTTGATTTTATATTACTATTATATCCATGCATCACTAGAAAAGTTTAAAAGAAGAGTTGTTAGTCTCATAGAACCATTTATAAGGGTAGTTATCAAATGTTAAAAATCTATGATAGAGATTAAAAAAATATGAATATTTTTCAGATAAACAATTCTCAATTACAATTGATAAGGATTTGACAGACTGATTCTATATCTTGGAAATTGTAACATTGAAATATTAAGTTAAGGGATATTCCCCTATGTTGCATAGTAGTATTAGTTTGAAATTTTCCATTATGAAAATTTCATAAAAAAATCCAATCATGGTTGAAATATCACCACCCCAAATCACTCTGGACTACCATTCCACTGTGATGAAGTTTTTTATAAGCCTCTAGAACCTATTGATATTAATGGATTTTTTTATAAATGTAAATAAATAAAGTAAAAAAAATATTAAATCCTTATATTTTAGAGGACCTCTTTCTGCATTTTATTCATTAACAAATTGAAAAATTTATGATGTTGAATCACTGAACTAAATGAAATGTCAAGAATATGGTAACCTAGAAAATATATGGTCCCTATAAACTATTTATTACACTAAAAAGGTATTTCACCCAAATTTATGATCCAATATGAGTTTTCAATAATTTTTGGGAGAAAACTAGATAGATTACCCCAAATTGGGTAAGTATATGGATATACATTACTAGTGACATCCATTTCTATACCATATTTTTTTCTTAGTACAGTATTCCTAAAGGGATCGACCATAATAGTAATCCTAAGAAAAAATTATATTTATTCCATATATTATATCATCCAATCAATGAATATTAATATATCCTACTTTAATAGGATTTTCTAGCATTCTCTAACTAGACCAAAGATACCTTTTATTAGAGTGACCGCCCCTGAATAATTTTAAAAATACTTTCTCAATGCTCCTAAATAGAAATTTATAGACTTTTATTATAGAAAAAATATGAACTATCATGGATAATGTAACATTACTGAAAATTATAATCCTCTTTATAAAAGATAAAAACCAATTCCTTCAATTAATAATATACCCAAACATTTTACACACCACAATATAAAAATAGGTCATCTGAATCCACCCAATAGAAAGGGTGGATCCCATGTATTTCATTTTAATTTTTTTTATAGTATCTCATATATCTTTAAAGTATTTGAATACTCTTGAATAAGAAAGTTGAAGAACCAAAAAAAACTAGTTTTATAAATATTGGCTTCATGAACCCTATAAAATTATTATGAACCCATGATGACATTGAAATAAAATATTGATTACTACATACCATTGAGTAAGATCACAGTGTCATCTATGACATAGAAATGAGTGATCCCTAAGTTCACATAAAGTTCACTAAAGAACCCACTCTCCCCACTTCCATTTCTACATTAGGTTTCCTACTAAAGGAATATTAGACCAGTATAAATAATATAGATTATAGTGAATCCCCTAATCCAAACACATTGATTAATTTGAAAAATATTAATATCTTTCCTATGAGAGACATAGTAAACCTTGGTGAGTAATAGTAGTGGAAGAACATATCAAAGGACCATTCAAATTTTCCAAATTTTCACATTCCACTTAGAATAATGTTTGATTCCATTTTATCAAAAGATTTTCTTATATCCAAATTCAATTAGATATTCCCTTTAATCATCTTTATATTTATTTCTAGATGCATCGAATGTTCTAATGAAATATCCCATAGATTCTCCTTGCATTATTAAATCTATATTTTATCTTAGAAACCATGTTTGGGTGAAGATAAGTGATTTAATATTTTATAATTTCTTTAAGGATCTTATATTTTAAGTTGAAAATACTAATAATTCAAAATTACTGTAAATTTTATAGATGATTTACCTCCAATATGAGGGCTAGAGTGTCCATGCATGAATATAGAGGTAAATTTATATCATTAAATAATTCTTGTACAATGATAATGATCCCTATATTAATAACCACACAAACTCATATGTAAAAGGAGTCTTAAAAACTATTAGTTCTCAATTAACTATTTGGATTTAATCTCCTCGTTGTATAATAAATTTCACCTTAATATGAGATATCTTCAATCTTTGTGTTTTTTTCTCCATATTAACTAAAGGAATATAACTAAAAGAGGTGGTGTATCTATCATCACCAAGATAGTCCCATCTATTCTCATCACTTCCCATTAGTTTGGTGATAATGGATGATAATTGTATGATATCCATGGGTCCCATAACATTAACATCATTGGTAAAAATATAATATTTTGGATCATGTTTAGAATTTATAGGGATCCAGTTTCCATGAATCTATATTAGAAGTAGGTTTTATTATTGTTCACTTATTTTAAGTAAAATTCCCATAGATTTCATGCATGTTATACATTCTTCCCTGGCCAATAATCCATAAAATTTCTTATTTCTTTTTCAATGTTCAAGATAAGTATTCATCCTATATTTCTTAAATATTGATGTATATATATATTGGATATACTTGGATATATATTATTTGACCATAGCTTGTGTAGATTTTCTTTTAATTACTCCATCAAAGTGGGATTTATAGGCTTAATATTCTTCTATAAAACACTTTATAGCTTCCCCTATATTGAATAATTCCCTAAATCATATATAAACTTCTCAAAATATACTTTCTGAGAAATTTTTTTGGAAAAATAGAAAAATAAATTCATTTACTGGAGATCCACCACATTTTTCATCTATAGGGAGTAGTTAGGAAAAACATAAGGTAAGTAGAAAAATGATATTTTCAAAAATTAAATGATACCCTTGAGGTTCAAAATACACTTATCCATTTGAAACAATTCATTTATATTTCCTTTTTTATTACACTATGTAAATCCCTCACCTAAATATCCAAGATCTATCAAATTTCTATTTTGGATAAATATGTAGAAGTTCTACATGGATTTACTTTAAAAAGTGCATCCTATTTTATTTTATGATTGGTTAAGAGTTATATTTAAATCATAAGGGATGATTGATGAATTGTTTCCCCGATCAATGGTCATATTTTTTCCCTAAGTGCTCACCCTCTCCATGATCTCACATTTAGCATAAAAACAATTCATAAATGTTATCATTAAGCTCAAATAATTCCTGAGAGCCACATATTAGGAGGATAATTTTTCCATATAAATTTGTAGGTTTTAATTTTATAAGATAAAAATACTCATTTCATGAAAATAAATTTAAGAAATTCCTCATATGAATTTTTCCCCTAAATTATTTAATGTAATCAACTTGGTTCTTATGTTGAAGAATAGCCACCATGGAAACATGATAGGATTTTCTTTTAGAGGTAAAAAAATCATAAATATACTTTGTGCTTAATCCTATGTTGTTACATAAAAAATGGAGATCATTGGGAATATATTTTAAAACACATCAAGGGTGATGTTTCTCTCCTATGAGGGGATTTTGGGATAGTCTATACATTTATATTAGAAATAGACCTAGTATTCATCCATAATGATCTTTAAGCATGAGAACCTATGAGTTACTTTTTCCTAGAATGACGTCTCAAATATGGAGTGTAATTATTTTATGGATTTTGGGAGATCATATAAGGATCGGGAATGTGGAATAAAACCCATGAAATTAAATATTTATCATCCACAGAACTAATTCCTTAAATGAAGAACAAAAAATAATAAATCATACATATATTGAAGTAATATCTATATTTTACTTTTTTATAGAGTATTCTTGATAAATATCACTAATAAATAGCCTAAATTCACTTCACTATGAGAAAAGTATACCATACTTAAATCCCCATTCATAACGAGAGATCCCATGTCCTTCCAAGGTGTTCTAGAACCTTCCTTGATGAAGATAAATGAAGAACCAAAAACTAAAGAGAGATTAAGAATTGTATTACATAAATCACAATCCCCATAAATTAGGGGATCACATGCACTTTATATTCTCTATTCAAAAAATTAATAGAGTTTATGTTTTAGCAGTCATCTCATGGAAACCGGCATGCATTATGATAATGCGCATCCCATTAGAGTTGTATATTCATCATACACTTCAATATATATACTATAAATATATATATACATGAATCAATATAATTAATTCTGGAATATAATAAACTTATTGAGAATATGTGGCAGTAAAAATTTATCTGCATACCTTATCATAATCATATCATATATTGTGATCATTATTGATAGAGACATCCAAATTCTTCTTACGACGTGATAATATCATAACCTGTGATATAATTAACATGTATATCATTGGTTATGATATATGTTATATAATATAATATTATAGACCCTTTAAATTTATTTCCTATAATCTCTAACTTTCACTAAAATCCTATAAGTATTTCATGAAAAACTTTACAACTCTCTGTGAAACCATCCAAAATTGTTGAATGTATTTTTTAGAACTCTATTCATTTTTGAACAAAATCCTTATGAAAAAATTAATCCTTATCATAAGACCTAACTATGGTTCCCTATATTAAATTATTTCATTTATAGAAAATATAAAATCCCAACTTCATAAATGTAATAAAATATAGGAATCATGAAAAACATCAGTGCTACTCAATATATAAAGGTATCTTGTGTGATCTCCCTCAAACATACTCATATCTCCATATGAACAAGTCCTATACAATATATATCATACAAATCATATGTATACCTATATAATAATTTTTTTATATGACATTTAGTGACTAATGGGAATGGAATATTTCAATATAATATATTCAAACTCATATATTCATAATTCTCCACAAAATATTGGAAAGATCAATGAATATATCACTTTTCATTCATCTAGAATATTTGAACATCACATGTCCCTCATATAAGTAAGTTATAATATCACATGTCACTCAAATAATCATACACATGCATTTCTATATTCTAATTTAATAAAGGGTTGGATTTATTTTTTCATTATACAATGTAAAAATATCAATTTGCTTGTGCTCCAACTAATGACATAATTAGAAACATAACCAAATACCCATGACTAGATAATCTATAAGTCTTAAGTAATAAAGGTGTCATTTTATGTAGGTTATCATTCTAGGTATATAACAAACCTTAGGTAAAAAGGTTTCATAATAAGTATACACCCATAAGTATATCGATGACTGAATAACATTCCTTGAGATATACTTTGGAAAGTCAATATAAATAATAAGTATCCATTTATTATATTATGAGTCCACTACTCATTATAATATTAGCATATCATCACAACCCATAATAATTCAAGATGATCATCATTTCATGAAAATTCGAATTCATACTTTGAGTTAATATTATCATTATAATGTTCATGTAATATAAATTGTTGCACACATGATTGAATGATAAAAAAATATTACAATTATTATAAAATAATTATGTAATTTACAACCATTACATCCAATCTCTAAAGTTTTCTTTGGTGGGTTATTTAGAACTCTCTTAGATGATAGCCCCACCATTTTGGAAAAACATGAAACCATATGGAGATCTCATTTCATCTTTATCATATTTGAAACTAAAATCATTCTAAACCTTCAAAAAAAATTATCCTCAATTCCAATGACCAAAAAAGTATCATTAGTTCATCTCAAGTACTTAAGGATGTTCTTTTTATTAATCTAGTGGAACTCACTTGGATTGTATTAGTTTCCACTTGTAATTCTCAAAACATATATAACATATGGTTGAATACACAACATTTCACACCAAATAGATCATGTGGAGGATGAATAAATAATTATATACATACTTCCAAAGTTATTAAAAGGATCTTGAATCTTTCAAATGTTTTTATCATGTAACACTAGTAAATACCCCTTTTGGATTTATTCATGCTAAAAATCATTATAAATTTTCAATATAGTTGTTACAACTCACACCAAGTAGGCTCTTAGTTATATATATATATATATATATATATATATATATATATATATATATATATATATCTTCATACATAGTATATTCATACCTATTATATAGGTTATTTCACCCACATTTTTCATCAATAATCATTTACCCAACCACACCTATATAAATTGTAAAGTTGTGATATCATTTCTAGTAATTAATATATCATCCACTTACAATATCATAAATACCACTGCACTCCCACTAATCCTCTTGTATACACAAGAATAGTCCACATTCAAAATTAAACCAAACCCTTTGATTACATCTTCAAACTAGATATTCCAACTCTAAGAAGCTAGATTCAATCCATACCTGTACTATTGCAATTTGAAAACCTTATAAGACTTATTAAGAACTCCAAAACCTCCAACATATATCATATACATATCCTCAACTAAATTCTCATTAATGAAAGTGGTTTTGGAATAAATTTGATATATATTATAATAAAAATTAGTTTCTATGAATTTAAATGTTTATATAAACTTTATTTTACAACCAAAACCCCACACACCCTAAGAGGGGAATGAATTTGGGTGTTTCTTTCTTTTCACTTTTAGGATCCTTCTATTAGAATAGAAAGAGAAACAAGAACATATTACCCATTATAAATGGAAATGATATTCAAATACAATAAAATATATTATGATACGTGGGTTTTACTTAGTTATCCACTAAGGGACAATCCAAGGAGAATAAGCTAATAGTGTGTCGATGTACATGATAGTAACATTGTCCGCTTTAGGTGTCAAAAATGTTTAGAAATGACTCACTATAAATCTTAGCAAAAATTAATTTACATGGATCTTCATTCACTTCCTTGATTCATGGTTTTTAGAAATAACAGTGACACATATATTTATTAAAAATATTTTTCATATAGAAAAATAATAATTTAAAAACCAGAATGGGTGTTATAACTTTCCATATACTTTTCCATTGATTTAATATCTTCAAACTATTACATCATAGAAGTCTCCCACTATATATTTAGAATTAAGACTCTAGTAGTAGTGTTTATATTTTCATTACATTGAATTATATCCCAAAATGTTTCCTATATTTTTAATATGGAATTTCTATGAAATTATTGTTGAAACATACTCTACTTTAACTCATCCCGACATTCATTATCTCTATCAAAAACAACAATATTCATTATTCCAATAAATTCACAAGATTATATAAACATTTATTAATTAATTATAAATAATATATTATGATTGATAATATATACTTTAATCCATGTGGCTTGCTGAAATCCTCCATGAGTGCATACATAAATTATGATGTGAAGCCTTGAGACATGGTGTTGTAGATCATCTTCTTCTCCCAGAAGTAATGTTTAAACCCTTATGCTTAAAAAAACTTATACAAACAACTAATAATATTACATATATAGGGAAGTATATTTTATTTATTTATTTACTATGGAATACAAACTGAAATTTTATGTAACTTTTAAAATGATCTTACACATATAAGGAAAGTGTTTCCTTTAAAGCATTCCATCACTTTGAATGTAAAGACCCTAACCCTAGTAGCCCAGAGTCGGTTCCTTACTCTATTACGTTGGTACTATGAACAAGATATTTATCTCAAAGAAGTTAATAGTTTAATATATTTTTAAAACCATATATAACCATATTTATTACATTATAATTTTGAAACAAAAAATTGCATAGAAACTCTATTGGACACACCCATAAACTCCTAGATTAACCCTAAAAGTCATTCATAATATACATCTTTGTATCCTTGTGAAAAATAAAACATAATAAAGGGGTGATATTAAGTTATAATTTTGGTAATAAAATGATAAGAATCTAAAATAAATAAAAATAAAAATTATATCAAGGTGAATAACTAAAAACATATTTCATTAAAACATAATCATAAGCATAATATCGTAAGAATAAAAACAGATTAAATAATAATATATAAATAATCATAAGTGAATTAAATTTAACTATGGATATTATACTACTTGAATAATCACATAGATTATAAATTACTAATATAATTATAATGTAATGAATAATGATGGACATCTAAAACATACTGTCTAGGCCTCGGCCAAGATATCTGAAAAAATGGGTAAGGCCTCAGCCAAATCCCAATTTGGTTTGTCTCATGCGACCTACATATACATAGAGAGGATATAGAAGGCCCCATACATAAAATAATAATTCCAATGGATTATTTTTTTTAATGGGTTGAAACATAGACAACATATTCATATGAAATGTAAATAACTTTCCCCATTCAGTAAAATTAATCACTAACCACTCTGAGTAATATGGTGAATGGTATCAAGATAGCACATACACAGTCAAAATGATCATAAACCATTTAATAAAATATGGTATATGATATAATAGAATATAAATCCAAATTAAGTATAATATTAAATATATGGTGTTGAAATACATTAAAATACTCCAATAAAATCTTCGAGGAATTATTGAGGGAAATACATGTTTTACATTGTAAGGAAGAGTTCTTCTGGAAATATAATTTGTATTTATCATAAAATCAGATTTTAAACATGTATATACCATAAAATAAAAGGTAAGGGCAATTAAATTATTTTGAGGCATAAATTATGTCCAACTGAAGTTAAAATAAGTAAAAATATTTTATATGAAACTTTAGAAATGGGCCACATCAGTGCGGTTTGAGGGAAAATATAAAAGAGTCTTAAAAGTTAAAAAAGGCTTAAATGTTTTAATAAGACCAAAAATGAACAAATAAAATTTTTCTCTATAAAAAGTGTTATTTTATAAAAATAATTGTGTCTTAAAATAGAAAATTTATTGTAAATAAAATGGGTAATAAATTGGAATGTTCCCTAAAATTGGACTTTCTTATTGGGGGGAATTTAAAAAAAACCTTATAAAATAGATATTTACTCATAACAGAAAATGAAATGATCTGGATAAATGATTTTGGAACATATAAACATAATTTATAACAATTAAATTTGGGTAAATATTGATAAATCATAACCTGAATGAAAAATGGATATTCGGGGATAATCCCTTACCTTATGTCTGAAATTGTTCTGCACTTGTACGTAATGTCCTGAATAAAGAAATTATATTCATTAATAATTTAATTCAAAACCTCTTAAATATTTATTTTATTTATTATAATTTTTTATGTTAATTTATGACCTTTTTATGAGTTATAAGATTCAATTCCATCATTTGAGGGTGTTCGTTTCCTTGGTTTTCATGATTGGTTCATTTGTATATATGTACCAAAGATCACCTAAAATGGTAATAGTTATCCAAAATTAAAATTATATTCTATTAGTAAACATAAAATATATTTAAATGTCTAATATATCATTTTGTTTCTATATATGATGATTATTCATTATATAAAGTGTTAATGATAATTTTTTAGATTATTTTGGGGTTTTTTCAATCATCACGCACTAGTTTTGTTTTATTAATTTATATTATATATATATACTGGTTCCAAAACATTAAATAAGTTGTAATAAATATATTATACACTTTTTTAACAATAAAAATGGTTTTATGACCAGTCTTTAACGTGTAATTGAAAAATGAAAGCTCAACATCCATGAAGGCGGTAAATCACCACCACACAGAGGATGTTTTCATTTTTAAAATAAAAAGGGGAAGAGAATAGAATTAATTGTTAATATAAAATTATCATAATAAAATTATAGTATATAAAATATATTGGAGTTATCATGACACTTTGTTATATATATGTGAGTATAGGATGAGAAAAGAAAATAAATTAAAAAGAAATTAAAAGAAAATGAAAGAGGATTTCACCTCTTGAACTTATTCTCCTTGAGATCCACCTTAAGGAACTTAGGAATGGTATTTTGGTGATAAAATAAAGACCAAGATGTTTGGGAGAGTTTTTTAAAGATGAAATTGGTAGAATATAATAAAACATAAAGGCTTTAGAGGTGTGAGGAGAAGAGATGGTGAGGGGTGGTATTTATAGTAGAGGATAGGGGTGTATTTTTTATTATTTTATTCATTTTTTTATTATTTTGGATCAAGACTATAAATAGTATTGATTAATATGAAAAAATATAATAAATAGTTCATTTTATTTTGAAATAATGGGTTATTACATCATGAATGATGTTATAATTCATGTATTTGGCTTAAAATGTAAATTAAAGTAAATTATCGTATTTCACGATTCACCAAAATTTCAACTATTTTAGAAAAATCCCAAAATTTTACCCAAACAATTTTTTGATGGGTATAATTAAAAAATGTAATCAATTTTATGAAAATAATTTTATAAATATGATAAATTCAATTTTTAATTAAAATTGTCATTTATTCAAAAAATACATATTTTAAAATTATAACTAGTTTTATAACACTTTGAAAAAAAAATTTAGGTCTCATAGAATTATATTATGATAATAAGAAAACAAATTATTAATTCAGGAATATATTTTATTAAAATAAATTTTCTTTTAAACCATTATATTAATTAAAAAAATTAAATAAACATTTTTATTTCACAAAAATACCAACACTTAAATTTTCCTTTTTAAAACATTTATTTACTTTTCCCGAGATATAAATATATCATACATTAATTTATAAGAAACCTAAATTTTAGTTATATTTTCTTAGGTGTGGTTACTATTCTATTTTTTGATTTACTATTCCTAATGTTCATATTACTATTCTAATGATCAATTTACTTTCCATCGGTATAGATTCCTTAATTTCTCGAAATACCTCTTATTTTATTCATTATTCATTTATAGAATTTTTATTGTGATATTTTTGTAATTTTATGTGATTTATATTATATAACACAATTATAAGATGGTAAATTTCATTGATAAAATTTTGGGTCATTACATTCACCCCTCCTACAAAATATTCATCCACAAAATTTCTCAAATATCACCTCATGAAATGATTTGGTTAGTTTTTCATCATAATCCCCTCTTCTCCCGCAACCCCTCTTTAATTTTATGATTTTTTTTTTAAATTAAATTTACCAAATAAGTCATTAATTCCTCAACACAAGTTCTCTAATGTCCAGAATTTGGATAGGCTCTTCACAGTATGATGAATTAGATTCAAATTCTATTTCTTCAGAAGTCAGAACATGCATTGGGTCTGTAATGTAATTCCTTAAAAAAGCGGTGTGGAAAAAATTATAATTTATAAAGTCTTGGTGTAATCTCAAAATGATAGTTCATATATCAATTTATATTTAGGATTTCGAAAGTTTCAATGTATTTGGGGCTCAGTTTCCCTATCTTGTCAGACCTTATGAAACCCTTTCATGGAGATACTTTCAATAAAACATGATCTCCCACTTAAAACTCCAAATACTTTCTATGGTTGTCAGCATAACTCTTTTTCCAACTTTGAGCTACTTTGATGTGGTTTTGAATAGTTTTTACCTTTGTTTTTTTCCTCCATAAGATCTGGGCCTACAAGCTTCTTATCACCAGCTTCATCCCAACAAGTTGGTGTATGATGTATCTTTCTATATAATGCTTCATACGATGCAATTAAAATACTTGAATGGATAATATTATTGTAGAAAAAAACCCACCAAAGGTAAATACTAATCCCACATACCTTGAAATTAAAGTGAGCATGATCTCTACATTTCTTATAAATTTTGGATCATCCTTTCATATTTCCATTGGTTTGAGGGTGATAAGAAGTAATCATATGGATCTCAGTATCAAGATCCTGATGAAGAATTTTCCATAATTTCAATTTAAATCAAGATCATGAACAAAAATATTGATATAGGTTCATCATGAATCCTTTCAACTTAATCATTATAGAATCGTGTCATTCGGTCCAACAAAAAATCCTCCCATATGGTGAGGAAATGTGTGGATTTGGAAAGGTGATAAAAAACCCATATTACATGATTCCTTATAGGATTACATGGTATTATTGTGAAACATTACATAGTAATATCTTCCCATTTCCATATAGGTATAGGAATTGATTTCATGAATCATCTAGGATGTTGTCTCTCAGCCTTTACTTATTGACAAACTAGAAATATTGACACATAGTCAGCAATTTCCCACTTCATATTATCCCATTAAAAATATTCCTTCAAATATCTATACATATTAGTTCTATCAATGTGTATAGAAAAATTTGATCTATTATCATCATCCAATAATTTCCTTTTTATCTTGGGTATAGAGGGAATACAAAGTCTCTTCCCAAATTTCAAAATGTCATCTTCATATATGAATTCCACCAATTCCTCATCATTCATATCTTTAATGTTCTTTTGAAAATTATTATAATGAGAAGGAGAAATTTTAATCCTTTTTAATAAATATAGTTTGGAAACCAATTAAAAAAGTAATGATGTATCACCTTATTTGATAATTTCTCATATCCATCTTTACTAGATCCATGTACACAGGATCTCTTTCAATCCTCATCTAGTTTAGAACTCCAAAATCCTTCTTTCTCAATGCATCTATTACCTTATTCTCCTTCCATAGGTGGTAGTGTGTTGAAAAATCATAATACTTGATTAGATCAAGCCATCACCTTTTCCTCATGTTGGTTTCTTTCTATGAGAATATATATTTTAAACTCTTTAGATATGTGTATATCTCATATATTACACCATAGAGACAATTTCTATATATCTTCAGTGCCAAGATTATAGCTACTAACTCAATATCTTGAGTTAGATTGTTCTATTCATGAGTTTTTAACTACCTTGATGCATATCCCATCACTATATCTTTCTGCATGATGAAACAACCAATTCCTTTCTTGGATGCATCACTATAAATTACAAACCCATCATTTTCTTAAGGGAAAAGTCAATTCAGAGTATTCACTAATCTTATCTTTAATTCTTAAAATAATTATTCACATTATTTTTTCCATATAAACTTAACCCATTTATAAGTAAGCTTATTCAACAGGCTAGATAATCAGGAAAAATTATAAATGAAACACTAATGAAAACCTACTAGACTAATTAAACTACATACCTTAATTATATTTGTTCTTATGATGATAGGGTCAAATTTTATATAATATAAATATAAGGGATTATACATATTCCTCTCAAATGATAATTTCCTTACTCTTGCAATATATTTTTGCGTCATATTTTGAAATCCAATTCAAAACAAAGAATATATAAAATTCAACCATAGGTATGATGATAAGGTTGAAAACAAAATCAAGTTTACGTATTATAAAGGGTACTGAATGACACATTTTTTTACAATGATACTACCCTTATGAGATTTTTCTGACTACTCCCTTATTAAATAAAAAGGGAAATTTATAATTTTCATGGAAAACATGGTAGATATAAAAGAGTGTGATGATCCATAATCCAACAGATCATTGGATAAATTTGAATATAGTATTAATGTACCTTCCACCAAAATACTAAGGACATTAACCTCAACTATTTTTTTCCCATAATCTTAGCCTTTCTTCTATGACCTTTTATGAGGAAAGTTTCCTTGATTCATAGGAAAATCATTTGCATAGTGTCCCATCTCCCTAAAATTTTAGAATTGAACATTGGTAGTTTATTTCTGTCCCTTTAAATCATGGAATGATGGAATTTCTCACCACAGATGAAGAAAACTACTTTTTCTTTTAAGTAGTAACCAGGGTGTTTCCTTCCATAAGTATCGCATAGTGGATAATTCCCTTTTTTACTCTTCCCTTTATCCATTATTTTCTCCGCCACCCTCTACTTCACTTATTTTACATAAAATTCATAAGACTTGTAAAATTATTTCTTAATCTTTATAGCACATTAGATTATATCTTTATATGATGAGATAGATTTTGAGATAAGTACCCTACGTAGGAATGGTTTCAACCCATCAAAGAACCGATAAATATTACTCTTTAGATTAAGTACATAATCCATATCATGCATTACTAACCTTGTAATTTTTTATTCATACTTTTCAATGTTTTTATCATGTTTTTTTCATAGAATCAAGAATTGTCTCACCATATCCTCTTATTGTTCCTGAGGGAATTATATTTCCAAGAAAATTTCTTCCATTCCATGTTTTAAATTTATTCCTCCTCCTTTGTGTTTTGAATAAATCACCATTATTTATCAGAATCTTCTAAGAGATGATAAACTTCTATGATAACCATCTCACATTCATTACTTCTCAAAGAAATAAATATCTTCTCTAAGGAACTTATCCATTTCATAGTTACAAATGTATTTGCAGTCTCATTGAATGATGGGGGTTATTGTCTCATTATGTGTTTTAACATTTTTACTCCATGTTGTGGATTAGGATTCTCTATATGGGTAAGGTTGTTACTCATAACATGAGTTATTTTTCCCGGTATAGTTATAATTTTCTCTGCCCTTGTTGAAGCTCCTATTCCATCATCATTATCTTTCATAGTAAGGAAATCCCTACATCGAATACATTTATTGTTACAGTTTCCATTCCTTATATAAGGCATCATTTCTAAACAATTCCATACACTAAATTAGGTTATGAATAATACTACATAATTTTGATTTATCAAAACACTTAACATTAATTAGAAATTTCAGCATAACTAATCTCATAATCATAAACATAGTTTCTTTGGTGACATGTTTACTTTTAAATACTTTATAACTGTTTATAAAGAAAATTTAATGTATCCTAAGTATATCTCCTGGGATTGAAAAACCAAATGCACAGTGAGTCCCATTGTCACATACCATGTTATGTAGAGTCAGGCCTGATGCACCTTGTTAGAGTTTCTACCCCTAGGTACATTTGTTCCAGAACCGTGTCCACTTGTAGTATCCAAATAGGTATTTATTGCTTGTAAGACCCACATAATCTCCACCTTAATATAATTATGAAATGTTATTCTATTATTCTCTTAAAAGTATATCTTAGGGTTATGTTCCCAAATCTATTCTTTCTCAATCTAGTTTCTAAAGTTTTAATAAAATTTCTCTGATACCAAATGTAATGACCCCAACCCTAGTAGCTCAGATCTTATGCCTTAATTTTTTACATTAGTACTATTAAAAAGAGATAACATCCCAAAGGAATGAATTTTTTAGTATATTTATAAAATTAGATACAACTATAATTTTTACATTAAAAATTTTAAAGGAAAAACAACATAGTAACTCCATTGGAAACACCCATAAACTTCTAGATTAACCCTACAATTCATTCATAATATACATATTCACATCCTGGGGGAAAATAAAACATAAGAACGGGGTTATGTCAAATAATCATTAAGGGTAACCAATACAGAATAATCTAACATAAATAAACATAGACATTATGGCATGGTACATAACTAAAAACACATTCCATTAAAATATAATCTTGAGCATAACACGATTGGAATAAAATCTGATTAAATAATTCCATATAAATAATAATACAAGAATATAACCTAACCATGGATATTCTACTAGTATATTAATAACATGGATTATCAATTACTAATATTATAATGAAGGAATGGACAATGATGGAAATTTTAAACATATTGTTGAGGCCTCATCCAAGACAACTGAAAATAAATGGGTAAGGCCTCGGCCAAATCTCAATGTGGTTTGTGTCATGTGACCTATCGATTAATCAAGGGGTTATGTAAGGTATTTCCAAACACTTAGTAAGTAAAATGCATTCTTCACAACAATTATGGGAAACATAAACAACAGATATATATGGAATGTAAATAAATTTCCCTAATAAGTAAATATAGTAACTAATCATTCTCATTAATATGGGGAATAGTATCAAGATAGCACATCCACAGTAAAATTGATCATAAAACATTTAACAAAATATGGTAGATAATATCATAGAATATAAATCCCAGTTAAGAATTATGTTCAATATATTTCTTTGAAATAGGTGAAAATAATTTAATAAAATCATCGATAAATTCTTAAGAGAAATACCCTTTTTACTTTTCAAAGAAGAGTTCTTTAAAAAAAGTATTTATATTTCTCAGGAAATCAGATTGTAAATATGTATATCCATTAAAAGGAAAGGTAAGGAAAATGAATTTTTTTAGGAATAAATTATTTCCAAATGAAGTGAAAATATGTAAAAAATGTATTTATGAAACTTTATAAATGGGCCACATAAATGTTTTTTTTAAAGGTTGGGGCTGAATCCTCATTTTATTATTTAAAGAAAGGACCTATTTAGACAGGGTAGAGGGAGACTCATTACATAGCTCGAAGGCCCAAGGCCAAGTGGCCTGAAAACTACGCTTGAAAGCCCATTTTTTGGCCCAAAGGGCCCCTCGATGAATAGTAATACTACAATACCTGCTAGAGTACCACCGCTGCTACAGTTCCTGCAACAGTGCCTCCACCACTACTGTGTCGTCGCTGATATAGTTCCACTGCTGCTGCAGTACTACTATAGTGCCCTACTACAGTGCTATTATAGTACCCGGAAATTATTACCTACCCAGATTTGATCCTGGGTCTTTTGGATGCCAAGCAGGAGCTTGTACCACTAGGGTACAAGCTCGTTGGCATGGGCCACTTCTATGTGGTTTGATGGAAAATATAAAATAGTCTTTAAAGTGAAAAAAGGGTTAATTGTTTACATAAGACCACAAATTAAAAAAGATAATTTTTAATGATAATAATAGTGATTTTATAAAAATATTGATGGCATAAAAAATATTATTTATTGTACTTGAATATTTGTAAGAAATTGGAAAGTTCTCTTAAATCATTCATGCTTATCAAGAGGAATTGAAATGGGAATCTTATAAAATATGTATTTACCCATAAAAGAAAGATTAAATGATATGGATACATGATTTTTTAATATATAAATATAATTTAGAATAATTATATAAAAGTAAATAAGAATATAATTGGGTTAAATAAAGATAAATCGTATCCTAAATGAAAAAATGATTTTTGAGGAGAATCTCTTGCCTTATGTCCAAAAGTGTTCTACACTTCTACTTAATGTCCTAGATAATGAAATTAGAATCATTAATAATTTAAATAAGAACCTATTAAATAAGTATTTGATTTATTATATTTTTATTAAGTTCATTTATTCCCTTTTTGATGATTTATAATATTCAATTTCGCCATTCGGGAGTTTTTGTTTACATAGTTTTCATGATTGGTTCATTTGTATACAGGTACGAAAGATAATGTAAAATGGAAATAGTTATCCACAGTATAAATTTTAAGTTATTAATTAAATTAAATGATATTTAATGGTATTATATATCATTTTTCCATATATGAGGATTATTCATTAGATAAAGCATTAATGATAATCGTTTAGATTAATTTAGTGCTTTTTGATCATCGCGCACTAGTTTTGTTTTATTAATTGATATTATGTATATATATTGGTTAAAAAATATTAAATAAATTTTAATACATATATTATATTCCTTTTTAACCATAAAAATAGTTTTATGACCATCCATGAAGGCGGAATTGAAAAATGAAAAATTTTCATCCATGAAGGCGGTAAATCGGCACCTCACAGACGATGTTTTCATTTTTAGAATGAAAAGGGGAAGAGAAGAGAGTTGATGGTTGATACACCATTATAATAATATAATTACATTATATAAAATATATTGGAGTTATCATATGACTTTTTCATAGAGAGTTGTGGAGAGGATATGTAAAGAAAAAGAAATTGAAAAGAAATTAAAAGAAAACAAAATAGGATTTTACCTCTTGAACTTCTTCTCCTTGAGATCCTCCTTAAGGAACTTTGGAATAGTATTTTGGTAATAATATAAATACCATGACATGGGGTAGAGGTTTGGGAGATGAAATTGGAGGAATATAATAAGCTTAAAAGATTTAGAGGTGTGAGGATAAGGAGTAGTGAGGTACTGTATTTATATTGGAGGAGAGGTGTGTTTTTTTATTATTTTATTCATTTGTTTATTATTTTGTATCAAGACTATAAATAGTATTGATTATTATGAATAAATATTATAAATATTTCATGTTTTTTCGAACCAATGTGTGATTACATCATGAATGATGTTATAATTCATGTATTTGGCTTAAAATTTAAAATACTATAAATTACTATATTTCATTATTCACCAAAATATTAACTATTTTAGAAAATCCCAAAAATCACCCTAAAAATATTTTGATTTTTAGAATTAAAAAATGGAATCAATTTTATGCAAATAATTTTATAAATTTTATAAATTTAATTTTTAATTAAAATCATCATTTATTCCAAAAAATATCGATTTTAAAATTATAAATCATTTTACAATACTTTTAAAAATTAATTAAGGTCTCAAAAAATTGTCTTATAATCATAAGAAAAAAAGTTATTAATTCATGAATCTATTTTATGAAAATAAATTTTCTTTTAAATCATTATATTAATTATAAAATTGTAAATAACCGTTTTTGTTTCAAAAAAATACCAACACTTAATTTATCATTTTTCAAACATTTATCAAATTTTCTGAGATATAAATATATCATATTTTCAATTATAAGAAACCTAAAAATTATTTATACTTTCATAGATGAGTTTACAATTATAATATCTAGTTTACTATTCCTAATGGTCATATTAATATTCCAACAGTCAAGTCAATATTATATCGGTATAGGTTCCTTAATTTCTAGAAATACCTCTTATTTCATTCATTATTCATTTATAATGTTTTTATTATGTTCCGTATATGATTCTATTTGATTTATACTATATAACATAATTATAATAAGGATAATTTCATTAATAAAATTTTAGTTCGTTATGCTAAAAAATAGTATGTTTCAACATAATATATTCTGCATCATGTGAGTTTTATGCCCTTAAAATATTTTCTAGATACTGCAGAAAATATCTTATTCTTCTTCCTGAATATGTTAATCATAATAGTGAATATCATGAATTTTATAAATCTTCCTCTTCCCATAATACATTACATATGTAGGAAAAATATTTTATGTATCACTTACCTTTTCCAAATTTCTATAAACTCTTGGAATAATAACTTATGCATCCTTAGAAAAATGTTACACAACATATTGAACCCTAGTAATTTTTCATTTTCATCATTTAAAATATATATTACTTATTAAGGGAACCTCAAGAATTTTTTAAATTATCAAACAAAAATCAAACCAGATTCTTTTATATTTATATATAATAATTACCAAACCTCTCTAAGTGTAACCAAATATTCTTTAAAACCATATTAACCATGAAAAAATATTTTAAAGTCATTTTATTCCAATACATAATGATAATGATTTTAATTAATAATAAATTTTTTTAATTGATAGAAAATTCAAAAACATAAGATATGTTTCAAACATTCTCCCCCTTTGGATTTTTTTAATTCCCTATTATGTTTTCAAATAAATCACAATGTCCTCTATAGTCCCATATTTTCTCCTATTGTATTTTTTCACTTCCCCTGCTGACATTTTCCCCCTTTTACAATAAAATTAAAAGGAGGTCTCCATATTCTATTCTTAATCATAGCCGAGTCTAAAAAACTATGTCAATACAAACCAAGAAAAGGGCAATCAAACAAGTATCTGAGCCTATGTGAGTTATTTATAATTATAGGAAACATGATTTATATGTTAATGCCTACAATGTTTTCCATGTAATTAAAATAAAACCTTTACTCTTCTACTTATATTATATTTGGATATATTATCCCCCTTTCACCTCAAATTCATAGTTTACAAGGACCTAAAATAAATACACAAAACCAAGGGAAGTATTATATTAAATGGGGATAGGTTAATTTCCAAACCTCCTTAAACTAAACGAGGTGGTTTAACACCAAGGTTCAACTAGTGATTTCTCAAATGATGAAGTGGATAAAGGTTTAGTCCTGATGTCTTCCACTTGATTTTTATTTATAATATATTCCATATGAATAGCCCATTTCTCTACCTTTACTTATTTAAAGTGATACCTAATTTCAAAAAAATATGAGAATGTTGCACTGGATGTTTGGTGAGTTCCATAAAACTCTTATTTTCACAAATGATCGCCAAAGGTTTCTACACATTTTCACTAATATGATCTAACTAATTATTCATACATAGGGTTTGATTTCATGACTTATATGTTGATATATATTTTTCTTTTACCATACATAAAGATGTACATTCATGTGTTTACTCAGCCCAACCACACATTTACTACCAAGTAAAAATTTACTGCCACTTATGTAATTTTTATCCGCCATATCTATATAAAAGTAAAAAATTAGAAAAAACCAAGAGTTTTTTTATCTTTTTCTACTCTAAAGAAAAGAAATCAATTGTGTCTCAAACATACCTCATGATCTTTTTTACTACTTATAGATATTATTTATTGGATTACTATAGAAATGATCTACCATGCATGCAGAATATTTAATATCTGAATTAGTTACTGTGAAATAAAAAAATCTCCCAATGATTCTTCTATACATGGTAGGATCCATATAATTTCCATCTTTGTGCTTCCCAAGATTGATTTAAAATACAATTACGGTCGAAATAATTTTGGATTCATGCATATCAAACACCCTTAATAGTTTCCATACATATTTATTATGATAAATAAAGGTGTATTCCACTTTTTGTACCACTTTAAGACCCAAAGAATATGTGAGTTCACTAATCATAGACATATTGAATTATGACATCATGAGATTTGTGAACTCCTCCATAGATTTCTACCTGCTCTCACTAAAGTTAATTTCATCAACATATACCATCAATATAAAAAATTCTTACTTTGATTTATTCCTATAAAGGATATGGTATAAATCTTATATTTTAAGTTCCAACTTCTTTATGTACAAGTCCAATTAGCCATACCATACTTGTGGTGCCTTATTTAGACTATATATGGACTTCCTTAATCTATACACTTTTATTTCATCACTGTCAATGAAGAAACCCACTAACTTTTCAACATAAACTTCCTCCTTAATCACATCATTCATGAACATTGATTTTACATCCATCTAAAATAATTTAAACCCTGTTTGAATAGCTTTCTCTATGAATATTCAGATTTACTTTAGCTAGACCGCTAATTTAATGGTTTCTTCAATATCAATACCTTTTATATGAGCATATCATTTTTATACCAAACAAGAATTATTTCAAACTACATTGTCATGGTCATAATTTTTTTTAAATCCCACAATATTTCAATCATGAGGTGGTGTCCAATTCTCTCCTAATGTTCTCACAACTAGTTTTTATCAATTTTATCCAACACCTCATTCACGAATCAAACCCACGATACATTTTTCATTGCCTCCTCAAACATTTTTTGATCCACCATGGATAGTATGACATCATGTTTTTCAACCCTTATTCTTAATTTTTAGGTTGGTGTAGTTTTATCTCCATTAATATTGGATATATCATCCAAAATTATTATTTTATTTCCTTAAGATATAGGTTTATCCCTTTCAACAGTTGTTTAATCCTATGAATTAGCCTCAAAATATTCATATTTTGAATAACTATACACAATATTATACTTTCTATCAACTTTATTACCCACTTCACAAAATATATCTTGGTTTTTATTTCTAGAAACATTTTCTTCTCCCTCCTTGATAACCTTAACATCATTGATCTCCATAATTTTATTCAATATCTTATTATTGTATTTAAGTCTTTACTCTATTTTGAATAGCCTAAGAAAACCCATTCATCTATGGAATACCCATACATTTCTTAATTTCCATTCTCACTCTATATATAGAACCTACTTTAAAATACATATAAATGTTTCAGTAAATTGTTTTATCCATGACACGTATCATAGGATATTCTTTCCACCTGGGGTAATAGAAATTCCCAGTTTTTATTGTATACTAAAACTTAATCTCCCTCCTTCCAACAATGGCACAAGATTCCACTCTCAATAAACAGGTTCTTGAATATATTATTCACTATATTATCATTTTATAGATTCCTTACGAAAGAATCTTCATGTTTGATTCCATACATCTCAAGATAATTTTCCACCATAATATATGTGTACATAGTTCCATTTTCCGACTATAATATTTTGATTGATCAGTCTCATTCTCAACCTTCTCTTAGTAACTCTTTATTAACTATATTACTTATGTATTACATTTCATGAACATAATTCATTCCATCCTAATACAATAATATAAAGGCTTGGATCTTCATGTTCCATTACTTTGTCAAATTCTAGTATTCAAGGGAGTTAGTATCAGTGCTAGGGTGTCACCATGGTGTCACCTATCGGTGCCACTGATCGGTCTCATCGATATGTATCTCACTGATCGGCACCACACCCAAAAAATTCCACTATGGGGTGTTAAGTTTCCTTTCAAATTTCCCTCCCATAACATCTCTTTTAATTCTTAATACCTTTTTAAAGTGATTTGAGGCTATTTTAAAACCCATAAATTATATCTCATAACCCCTAAGAGTCATGCAACCTTTGACTTACCAAAATGTGTGTCCCTTTTTAATAAATTTCACACCCTTTTATATGTTTCCAGTTACACCCTTATTATGAATTTTTCTTGGTTTAAATGTAACCTATATACTCTCCATCATGTGATGGTCTATCTCGCTGTCTCTGAGAGAATTATTAAATATCAATTAATTCCAATGTGTGAAACTGCCCAGCCATTTTGTTAAACCACGATCCTCTTTTCAATCACTTTGAAATCGCATATCCTGTAACTCTAGTATTGGGCCTTTTATCACAATGATATCTTATTCATTGGTCTTTTTCTTTTCCCTTGGTGATCTTGGAGTCCCTCTTCTGGAGACGATTCATGCCTACGTGAGAGCCCTAATGTTTATTTCTTCTTCGATTTTTCAATCATGCAACCCCAATTATTGGCACAAGGAGAAAAATTTTATCCTTTATCATCCAAGTAGGGGTTCTTCCTTTGTATCTATTTAAATTTCATCATGTGGGGTGGGTATGATGATGTTACCTTGGGAAATAGATGAAACCAACTTTAATGAAGAAAATAAATAGACTTTTAAAGAATTAAGGGATGGGGTAGTTGATGATGTTGTTTTGTTTTACCTTCATTTTTATGTTTTGAATTGTATGGAATTATGTCCACTGAAAATTGTTTCCATTAGTGGTCCTTTCTTGTGCACTAGTGAAGCTCTTTTTTCAGTATTATCTTGTGATTGAATGACTATAACATGGAAACTGATTAATCACATAAACATGGTTGATTAAATGGATTCCCAATGAATAAGAACCCTTGTTTGATCCCCCTAGTTAACCGAATTAAATGAAGGAACTTAATGAATGGTGTTGGCTAAATATAAAAACATCCATGCTCTGTTCAGGTGATATGCATAGTTGTTTTGTTTAATGCTTTGTGGGGTGACATAGATGGTAATGGAATCTCGGGTTGAGAGGTTGATGGTTTGTTAATCTAAGTCCATGTGTAGGTGGTGGTAAATTTTCTGGACTATGTAAGTTGGGGCGTGTTTTGGTTTCTGTACTTCAAGGGATCTCTTGGGATCCCACTTGATGTTATTATTTACAAGAGAACCGGGAGTGAATGCTTAGATTTCTTCTTGGAAATTTTTCTTTTAGATTGTTGTTTTGTCTTGTGGTTATGCCAGTTAGTTTCTTGGAAGTGAAGGAATATTTAATTGGAACAATTTTAATGTAATAACATTGATGGGGAAATTGGATTGTTTGTTGTGTGCGTACACTCGAGGTAGCATTGTAGTGGAAGACGCTTGTATATTTTGTTTAAAATCCATAGGATGGGTTGAGATCTTATTATAACAATATATATTGTATTTTACTTATGTTTAAATGCACCCCACCCATGTTCATCACATTTTTCTAAACACCACCATTTCATGGGGGAGGGTTTTTTCCCAACATTCCTATGAGTGGCTGGTTATTGTCTCATTTCTTCTCCCTCTAAAAGGTATATTAATACTCTTCGGGTAGGCTATGATGGACTGAAGATCATTATGGCCCAAGACTCTTTAGGCAGGGTGGGTTGTGGTGGGTTGGCTCAGGTGTGTGTGGACATGTTTGTTTCCCAAGTGTCTTCGGGATGAGGCTCAGGTGTCTGCGGGCGGGAAGTGTGGTTGTGGTGGCCCAGGTGTCTACGAGAAGGAGTTGTGGTTGTGATGGACCAAGTTTCTACAGGTGGGATCTATGGATTTGGTGGACCAGGTGTTTGTGGGTGAGATAAAAGTGTGGTTGGGATGGACCATATGGTTGTTTTGGGGGGAGGTAGTCAGACTGCATTGGGAATTTTGGGGGAGGTCTGATGTGTAGGATTTTCTAAATAAAAAGTGGGAAAGTGGTATGGGGTACCCAAATATCTATGTTTTATTACTATTATTTTACCTAGCTTGCGTTATTTTGGGAGTGTTCCTTGGTGAGGCTGGGTGGATAGTTTTCCATGCTAGGTGTTTTGGTTACCTCTATTTTCTCACGGTGTTTTAGAATGTCTCCCCACTTGTGCATGAGAGATTTTGGTTTCCCTACTGATTATACTTGTATACTCACCCTTCATATATAAAACTACTTTCAGGTTTCTAGGAGGACTTTGTGTACCATGATTGACCTTATTAGCTTGAGTGTTGGGACATTTTTCGTTACTGATTTTCTTTTCTTTTGGTACTTTCCTCCAGATTTTTCTTGTAATTTGTATTAGTTTATTTTGGAACATGCATGTGGGAATGGATTTTGGTTTTCCTTTTTTCCTTTAGTGTCTAGTGTTTTTTGGATTTACCACCTTATCTTTCAATCATATTTCAAAAAAATGTGTAATTCCTTCCATACTATGTGATATTTCATTCCCTTTGTGATAGTCACCACCATGGGGCCTACTAAAGGTGGGACATAGGGGTCATTATCTATTTTTCATCTTGAGGATGGAAGGGTGTGGCACTCTGATGTCCCCTACCTCATCTTGCTAAAGGTGGGTCATGAAAAATTAGTATCAGATGAGAAGGTTGAGAGATTTGGTGGATTTAAGAGTTAGGAACAGTGAAAATTTCATGGGATGTTAGGGAAAAATTTTCAGTCAATCTTGGTGCAAGAAATAGACCAGGTAAGACCGACTAAGACACGGGAGTTTATGGCCCCCTGTGATCTGATGCAAGGAATCTGAGCCTACTGAATGACCAAGTGAGGCTACATTGATTGCAGGGTAGAGACCCTAGGAAAGGTACATGCATCATAATGTCTTGTGTTCTTTCTTGAATTGGGGTGTCTTGGGAAAAATCAAAATAAATAATAAAGAAAACCCTATATAAATTCCATACTACTCAGGCCTAGGAGTTCAATAATTCAATTTTCAGCTATGGAACCCAGACATCATCCACAAGTTGTATGAGTAGTCAAGCCCCAGTAGGTTGATCTGGTTGATTATTGGAGGGCCAATCAAGAGGAGGAGGACAACTAGTGGCAGAAGGTGCTTTGTGCCTTCCAGCAGTAAACTCAGGGAAAGTAAGAGGGAAGTGTCTCGAACATGGATATAGAGAGATGGCTTGAGGATATAGTGATATATTTCATCTTTATCTTGGCTTCGACAGTGTACTCGGTTCCTCTGGAAGTGATCCAAATGCGAGGAGTGGCGTGTTAGTGGTGGAATCTTTACCTTGGGGAGAAGAAGGAGACTGATATTTCATGGACTGACTTTGAGAAAGAGTTCCGGGCAGAATTATTTTCTTCCATGATGAAGGCCGAGAAGAGGAAGGAGCTTCTCTCCCTTCATCAAGGGAGTATTTCATTGAGGGATTTGGGGATCAAGTTCAAGGATCTTGTTTGTTTTTCTCTAGATCTCTTTTCAGATGAGGAGTTGCAGGCAAGATTATTAGAGGAGGCACTCTGACTTTCTCTACAGTATGTTGTTACTCTCTTGACTCTACTAACGTACTTGGAAGTTTAGAATAAGGCTTAAGTAGTTGATATAATGCACACATTTGGAGGTGAACCACGATAGGGGAGCGAGCTGATTTCATCTAAGGGGAAGGCAGTTAGTTGTATATCTCTAGTGATAGGACCTTCCAGGTTCCAACCAGTAGGGAGTAGGCATCAATAGTTCTAGTTCTGATCGACAAGTACTCACCCTTTTCTCTATGGTCCTAGGACCAAGATGCTTTATTTTTTGATGTCGTGGGCATCTTCGAAATCGGTTCCCTTTCTTAGTGCAGTACAGTGGGGGTGGGAAGGTTCAGTTCCCACCTCAGAAACCCCAATTGTCGGCCATACCTTTCCAACAGCAGCAGTAGGCCCCTTCCCCTATGATAGTAGACATTGTAGGAGGTGTCTAACCTTAGGGTACTCCTCAGGGACCTCGACATAGGTGTGGTCGATGAGGTGGTTAATAGCTGAGAGGTAGAGGATCTGGGTGTGGGAAGTTTCATGCCATAGAGGTAGCAGTTTTAGGGGGTCTAGAAGTTGTTCAAGGTATGATCAGTTTGTTCAGTATTATTGAATTCACCTTGATTGATTCAGAAGATTCGCATTCCATTATTGCACCTTGTCAAGCCCATGTATTGGGTCAAGATGTATAGAGACTTTCCACACCTCTGGTGTTGAGTATGCCAGTTGGAGGTTAGACTAGCTTGTTCAATGTTTGTCGAGGATGTATACTAATATTGGGGTCATATCAATCCAGTGGGGATCTTCTTCTGCTATGAATGCAGCCATACTATGTCATCCTAGGCATCTACTGGCTGTTTTTCGTGCATTTTGTTATTGAATCATTTTGGAGAAGGTTCATATTCTCAGAGATGGGCGGCCAGCGTGTAGCTTTCGTTGGCAAGTAGAGTTTCCAAGAGGGAAATTGGATTGTGGAGCCCATTATTTTTTTTAGCTAAGTTGTAAGTGTAATTAGTAGACTTAGAGAAGCAGGAAGTTCAGGGGATTGTCAGTGAGTTCCTAGAAATCTCCCTCGAAGAGGTTGTGACTCTACCCCATCGATGTGATGTTGAGTTCGGGATAGAATTACAACCCGGTGCCCATATGATATCGAGGTCTCCCTATCGGATGACACCTTTTAAGTTGTGGGAGTTGCAGATTCTGGTTGATGACCTAATGAAGAATGGTTTTATCTGACCAAGTGTGTTGTCGTGGGGTGCTTCAGTCTTGTTCACGAAGAAGGAACATGGTGGTCTTAGGATAATCATAGACTAATGGAGACTGAATCAGGTGAAAGTCAAGAATCGTTACCCCCTCCCATGGATCGATGACCTTTTGGCCAATTGAAGGGGCAGGTTGGTTCTCTAAGATCGACCTACGTTATGGATATCACTAGTTGAGGTTTAAGGAGGGTGACATCCAAAAGACTACTTTCAGGTGCAGGTATGGACACTTTGAGTTCATGGTCATGGAGTTTGGTGTTACGAACTCACCAGTTGTGTTCATGGGGCTCATGGACTCTGTTTTCCACGAGTATCTGGACAACTTCATTGTCATGTTCATCGACGACATATTGATCTACTTAAGATCAGATTTGGATCATGTCGATCATCTAAGGATAGTTTTGGATGTCCTATGTCACCACCAACTCAATAGTAAGTTATCCAAGTTTAAGTTTTGGACATGAGAGGTGCACTTCCTTGGACACATGGCGTACCAACAGGGACTAGCAGTGGACCCATCAAAGGTCAAAGTGGTTATTTCTTAGGAAGCACCCAAGAAGGCGGTAGAGGTTCGTAGTTTTCTGGGTATGACAGGTTACTACTAGAGGTTTGTACCTGACTTCTCTCAAGTTGTAGAGTCTTTGATAGCTTTGAATATAATATAATAGGATTTTTTATGGAGTGAGAAGTTCTAGGAAGCTTTCATTGATCTGAAAGGGAGGCTAGTCAGTGCCCCAATGTTGAGGTTTCCATAGGAAGGAGTGATGTTCGAATTGTTTTGTGATGATTTCGATCTAGGCTTGGGTTGTTTGATGATGTAGTAGTGGGGAGTGATCTCTTATGATTCTAGGTAGTTACATCTTCATGAACTTAACTATGCCACCCATGACCTGGAGCTTGTGGTAGTTTTGTTCGCAGAGATGTGGTGACAACATTACGTCATCAGGGAATGCTTTGTGGTATCCACGGATCACAAAAGCTTGAGGTACATCTTCTCCCAGTGAGACTTGAACTTGCGATAGTGAAGGTGTATCGATTTCATTCAGTACTAAGACATCATGATATACTAAACATCAGGAAATTGGAATGTGTTGGATGATGCCTTGAGTAGGAAGTCATTCAAGGATGTGGTTCGTGAGTCAGCAGATGCTTGGAAGGCAATGGAGGATTTGGATTCTTTATATCTAGGAAAGAGAGTGGGAGATATTAGAGGCTATCTATTTCAAATGAGTGTGCAGTATTACTTGGTACTGCATGTGGATGAGACTCAGTGGGGAGACTCAGAGGTTTAAGTGATGTTTGATCACGTCAGATAGGGGGATGCTTCGAAAGGATGGTCAGAGGATAGTTAGAATGAGATGTTGTTCCATGGGAAGCTATTTTTTCTGGTGTCAATGCATGAGGGAATTCTCGGTGAGTTACATTTTTCACCCCTAGTAGTACATACAAGAGTCTCTATGATGTACTGGGGCTTGAGAGGTTAGTTTTAGTTTCCTGGATTGAAGTAAGGAGTGGCGTATTTTGTGGCAAAGTACCTCATGTGTCAGCAGGTGAAGGATAAACATTGTGTTCTTGGAGGTCTATTTCATCCCTTATACCTTAATGAGTGGAAGTGGTATGAAATATCGATGGATTTCATCACAGGAGTACCCAAGGTAGAGGGAGGTTGTTTTCCATATGTGTATTGGTGGACCGATTGACTAAATCGGCTCACTTCTTAGTAGTTAAGGAGACGAGCGCAATAGATTCCTTAGCACAGAGGTATGTGGGTGAAGTTGTGTGGTTGTAAAGAGTTTCCAGATCCATCATTTCGAATCAGGATACATGATTTAACTCATAATTCTAAAGGGGATTTCATCATGAGTGTGGCACCCAACTATGCCTTAGCACTGATTTGCACCCTTAGATAGATGGCCAAACAAAGTGGGTCATCTAGACATTGGAGGATATGATACGAGCATGTGTTCTGGACATCGGAGGATCGTGGGTATGACACATTCCTTTGGTAGAGTTTTCCTTAAACAATAGTTATCACTCTACCATTTTCATGGAACGTTTTAATGCCTTGTAGGGAAGACCATGTCGTTCACCCGTGTACTAGAAAGAGGTTGGGGAGGGAGGTTTTCTTGGCCCAGAGGTGGTGCAGAGCATGACATAGAATGGTTAGCTTGTGCGTGAAAGGGTGATGGTAGCTCAGGATTGATAGAATTAATATTCCAATCGTAGGGGAAGACCATTGGAGTTTGAGGTTGGGGATTATATGTTCTTGAAGGTCTCCCCTCAGTGTGGACATCATAGGTTTGTTAGGGGAGTAAGCTTTCTCCCAAATTCATTGTACCCTTTGAGGTGTTGGGATGAGTCGGAGAGGTGGAAAATCATCTAGCATTTCCACCCCAGATAGATAGCTTCCATGATGTTTTCCATGCCTCCCAGCTTCGTCGGTACCTACATGATGACTCCCAGGTCATTGATTGGGGAGAGTTGGATGTCGAGGGAAACGTGATGTTCATGCAGCGACCGGTATGAATCAAGGATTGTAAGGATAATGTGCTTCGTGGATGAACCATTCCTTTGTTTCATGTGTTATGGAGGCATGGTGGCCTCAATGAGAGTACTTGCGAGTGAGAATCATAGATGCGTTCTCAGAACCCAGAGCTATTTTGAGTAGTTGTTCTGAGTTTTCTTTGATATTTTTACTTTTTTGATTTTTTGTGATGTAATGCTTGACCTTGTTGAATATGAGATGGGTTGTTTCCTTTTCTCTCTAAATGTGTATGAAAAGTCCCAATGTGTGGGGAATGTTGGGTCTAATTCCTAATCAAGACGCATTAGTTCATATTTGATTAAACCCATGTGGGCAAGTCATTTCTGCCCAAAGCAGATAATATCTTGACATAGAGGAATGAACTCCCTAATACATGTGTCACAACAATTTGATCTTTGAGGTTCTTGTGGTTTTTTTGGGTGATAGATATTGGTAGGTCTTCTTGGATTTCAAGGTTTTATTCTAGCTTTTGAACAACACGTTGTGGTTTATCCCTGAGAGGTATCTTATAGGGTGGTTATTCAGACCCCTCTTTTTTTCACTGGGTTTGATCTTAATTATAAAGGACAAGAATGGTTTGAGAAGTATCTTATGTAATGGTCTGAACCCTCCTGGTCTATTACTTTGTCAAATTCTGGTATTAGAGGGCGTCGGTAGCGGTCGAAGGGTGTCACTGTGGTGTCACTTATCGGTGCCACTGTGGGGTGTCGGGTTTTCTTTCTAGTCTCCCTCCCATAATGTCTCTTTTATGTTTTAATACCTATTTAAAGATATTTAAGGCCATTTTAAAACCCATAAATGAAACCTCAAAACCCCTAAGATTCTGGTGTCCTTTGACTTACCAAAACATGTGTCCCTTTTTAATCAGTTTCCCATCCTTTGGCGCGTATCCAGTTATGCCCTAGTTATGAATTTTTCTTAGTTTAAATGTTACCTATCAACTCTCTATCATGTGATGTTATATGTCACTATCATTGAGGAAATTATTAAATATAAATTAATTCCAAAGTGTGAAACCAGCTGGCCACGTGATCAAACCATGATCCACTTTTCAAGAACTTTCAAATAACATATCCCATAACTCTTGGATCAGGCCTTTTATCACATCGAGATAATCTTCCTTGGTCTCTTTATTTTCCCTTGGTGTGCTTGGAGTATCTCTTGTGGAGATGAGTCATGCCTACATGAGAGCCCTCATATTTGGTTCTTCTTGTAGTTTACTGTCACGTGACCCCAGTTCTTAGTGCCATGAGAAAACTTCGACCCTTGATCATCCAAGTAGGGGTTCTTCCTTCATCTCTCTTTATTGTGCATCATGTAGGGGGGGTTTGATGATGTTCCCTCTAGATGTAGATGAAACCAACTTTAAATAAGATAATAAATAAACTTTTAAATAATTAAGGGATGGTTAAGTGGATGATGTTGTTGTGTTTTACCTTCATTTTTATGTTGTGAATTGTATGGGATCATGTCCACTGAAAATCATGGTCATTGGTGGTCCTTTCTAGCGCACTAATGAAGCTCTGTTTTCTAGAAAATCTTGTGATTGAATGACTATAACATAAAAACTGATTAATCATGTAAAATTGGTTGATTAAATGGATGCTCTATTAATAATAACCCTTGTGTTATCACCTCGGTTAACCAACCAGAAAGAAGTAGCTTAATTAATGGTTTTGGATTAATATGAAAATTTCCTCTCTCTATTCTGGTGATATTCATGGTTTTTATTTTTGATGATTTGCGGGGTGACGCAGATGGGAATGGAATATATGATTGATAGGTTAATCGTTTGTGAATATAAGGCTATGTGGATATAGTGGTAAATTTTCTAGACCTGGTAAGTTGCAGATTGTTTTAGTTTCAGTAATTCTAGGGATCTCACAGGATCCCACTTCAATGTTATTATTTACAAGAGAACTAGGATTGAATTCTTAAACACCTGCTTGGATATTTTTATTTCAGATTGTTGTTTTGACTTGTGGTTATTCTTGTTAGTTTTTTGGTAGAAAAGGAATATTTAACTGGAACTATTTTAACGTAATAACATTAATGGGGAGAATGGGATTGTTTTTTGTGTGCTAACCCTTGAGGTAGTAGTGCATTGTAAGATGCTTGGATCTTTTTCTTAAAATCCATAGGATGGGCTGAGCGCTTTGTATAACAATATATCTTGTATTTACCTTATGTTTAAACATTCCCCACCCATGTTGAACACTTCATTTCGAATACACCCATTTCATATAGGAGGGTGTTTTTTCAACATTCCTATGAGTGGCTGGTTATTAGCTCCTTTCTGCTCCCTCTCCCAGGTAGCCCAAGACTCTTCAGGTAGGTTTTGATAGCCAGAGGTTCATTATGGCCCAAGACTCTTTGGGTAGGTTGTGTTATGGTGGGTTATCCTACGTTTGTGCGGGAAGGTTTGTTTCCCAATTGTCTTAAGGATGAGGCTTAGGTGTCTATTGGAAGGAAGTGTGGTTGTGGTGGCCTAGATGTCTACGGGTAGGAAGTGTGGTTGTGATGGACTAGGTGTCTATGGGTGGGATGTGTGGTTGTGGTGTCTTAGCTGTTTTGGGCAGGATAAATGTCTGGTTGTGGTGGCCCATATAGTTGTTGTTGGGGGCAGTAGTGTGACTGTAGTGGGATTTGTGGGGGATGTCTAATGCGTAAGTTGTTCTAAATAACTAGTGGTAAAGTGGTGTGGGGTACCATAATATCGATGTTCTATTATAGTTATTTTACCTTGCTTGTGTTATTTGGGGAGTGTTTTTTAGTGAGGCTGGGTGGATAGTTTTCCTTTATAGATGTTTTGGTTACCTCTATTTTCTCATGGGGAATTAGAATGCCTCCCCACTTGTTCATGAGATCTTTTTGTTTCCCTAATAAGTATACTTTTATACTCACCCTACATATATAAAATTGCTTTCAGGTTTCCAGGAGTACTTTGAAGACTATTCCAGAACTTACTAGCTTGGGCATCGAGACATTTTTCATTGATTCTTTTCTTTTCTTTTGGTACTTCCCTCTAGAGTTTTCTTGTACTTTGAATCAGTTTATTTTGGAACATGCATCTGGGAATGGATTTTGGTTTTTCTTTTCCCTTTAGTGTCTGGATTTGTTTGGATTTACCACCTTATCTCTTAGCCATTTTTCAAAAAAATGGGTAATGTCTTCCATACTATGTGATATTTCATGCCCTTGGTGCTAGTTGCCACTCCAGGTCCTACTGATGGCTGGACACAGTGGTAATTATCTCATTTTCATCTTGTGTAAGTAATGGCATGGCACTCTATTGTCATATCCCTCATCTTGTTGAAGGTGGGTTTTGATTGATAATCTATAAAAATAATGAAGTACATTTCTTCACATATACCTAGTCAAATCATTATACTACACATATTAGTGTGTACTATATCAAGTAGATTGGATTCTTTATTCCTCTTTTTTTATAAGGGTTCCAAATCATTTTCCTTAACATGAATCCATCACAAGTTTTTCTTCTTTCTAGACTTTTTTTAGGAATTTACATCATAGATTTCAACTTTAATATATTTACGATACTTTTTTTATGGATGTGGCCAAACATTTTAGACTAAAAATTATTCTCTTCTTCTATTATAATAAATCATGTTCATTACTTATTGTATGACAAACTATATCTTTAATAAACCTTAATTGATGATTTATTACATAAATTTGAACATGATATAATCCCAAAATATCAATAGGTAAATATTATTTGGGTAATTAGATATGTAACATAATAACATAAAACATGGGTTTGATGACATTATTTAAAAACCTCAAAACATTCCCTTATATTCTATTGATCTTCTAATACTGCACTTGATTGACATGGGGATGTATATAAGAAAAGGGTGAGTTATAAATCCCAGTAAGGGAATAATCAAATCATAACATGATGAAAGTAATACATGTTATTCAAGAGGCATATACTGGTGACATCAAAGGGGTGAGAATAATAAACATGAACATCACTACATGATATAATATTATAACATCATGGATATATTAGAATGCGTAAACAACATAAAACATGAGATCATAAACATAATTCAAGTATAAACACTAAGAAAATGTAAAATGTTATTCTTAGGATTACATATGGTGCACCATACATGGTATCTCATGAGATAAAAACGTTACCCAATTCATTGGGGGATATATAATTCAAGTCCCACCCATCGCATTCATATCATGTACATGAATAAGTGTATCACATAGATCACACAACCTAAGAATGAATCTCATAAATTTTAATCCTAAAACTAAGGAGTATGGATCACATTTTTGGAAGTAAAAAATCATTAATGTATAATTTTATCTAGGTGAATACCCTTTAGTTGAAATGGGGATGGGTATTCACTATAAAAATGTTTGTCTTGGAAAAATCATAAGATAATTTCATCATCATAATGGGTGAACATAAAGGTTCAAAGGATGGTTTAATAAAAGTGAAAGGTGAACTCTCATTAATTAGGAATCATACGGAAGTATATAGATGTATAAAAATACCTCAAAACATGAAAAATTGGAAATCAAAAGGCTTTTTATAAAGGAAGTACTTGAAAACAAAATGGGAGAGGATCCCTTACCTTGATGGGGTTCTTATAAAATCTTGGGATGATATTATTAAGATATTGGGAACACCTTGGGAGGGATTTATAGATATAGGGGGGATTAAATTCATTCTCAAAAGTTTTAGAGTGAAGATGACTGGGAGGATGGGTAGGTATTTATAGAAAAAGAGGGGGAATTTTTTATTAATTTCTAAAATTATGTTTTTAACTCTATATCCTTCCCATGGGTTTTTAATATGTTTCTACCAAGGAAGAGTAGTTTTCAATATTTTATAAGGATAAAAATACTTAACTCAATAAAATATTGTCCTTCATGATGTTGAAGTGAGTCGTGTTCAGAAAGAATTAATTTTAAACCATACAATATAACATATATTTTGTATGACTCATTAAGGATTTATAAAATTAATTAAATTACATAAAAAACATATTATTTTAAAGGGGAAATATAATTTTGGGTGTGAATACTCTTTATAGTATTTTTTACATCATTTTAAGGAATTTATAAAGTCATAATAAATAATTTATATTTATATCATGACTAATTTTTTCTAAAAAAATAAACTGTCTCATAAAAATATATGAAATTCACCATTGTATAATTTTGACATGAAATTTTAAAAAACATTAGCAAAATAATTTTCTAAATATAAAACTTTTCACTTGTAAATTAAAATTCTTATTTACTAAAACATATTTTTTTTACGATAATAATAACTTTATGACCCTTATCAAAATTAAATTGGACTTCATTAAATTATATTATAATTTATATTTAAATAAATTCTATTTAATAATAATATTTTATTAAAATAAAATTTATTTTAAAAATTATTGAAATTATAAAAAAAAATTCTTAACTAAGAGTATATGATTCCCAAATATATAATTCTTATTTATTCATTCCAAAATCAAATTTTTATCAAACATATTATACAATCATTGATAAAGTTATATTAAAAATAAATAAATTTATTAATTATTTCATTTAAAATATATAAAATTTCATACTCATATGTTCTAGATATATTACTCCTTATTACAACATCATGCACCCTAAGGGTATAGTGTGTGATGGTGACAGTTTCATTGGGTGGTTCTGTGAATATGGTTTGGGTCATAATCTTGATAAGCTTGAACTTATCCCCTAAATAGTTTCTTTTATTAAATAGTTGTTGAATCTTGTCTTTTATTGTTCAAGGACAATTCAATGTAATGCCATCTCCCTCAGAAACTCTAATATATGGTCTTCATAGGGTAAAATCCTATTGGTTGAAGCGATCGATTCTCTCTTCAATTTAAATTGGATTTTATCATAACTCCTAATATATATTAATCATAACAGTTATTATATAATGGTTATATTATCAATTATTAAGTTACTTTATGGTATTTCAAATCTAAAAAGGTATATTTTATAACATTCTAAAATAGACAATGTGGGGTATGTGTTTTCTATATCTATAATACTTATTAAAGAATTTATTCATTCAAATGGTTATTTAATTAATAAGTTTTTGGGTCGTTACATTCTTTCCCACTTCATAAATTTCAACCTAACAATTTTATTTCAGGAAATAAAACAGATGCGGGTACTTATGCTTTATTTCATTTACCATATCCCAAGTATCCTCTTCAAACTTATGTTTCTACCACATCACTTTGACAAGGGAAGTTGTCTTTTTTCAAAGAATATTTTTTCTAAAATCTAATATCTTCATTGGAATATCCTCATATGAAATATCATTCCTTAATTATAGCACTTTTTTATTCAATACATATGAGGAGTCTGTTATATACTTCCTCAATAGGGATACATGGATCACATCATGTTAATGAGATATGATATGTGGGTTTGCATGTCCATAGGTCACAAATATTATGAGATCAAGGATATGAAATGGGAAAATGTATTTTGGATGGAGATTTCCTTTATTCCTAAACCTCATGGATTTATTCCATGGAGATATAATAAGGAACACTTTATCTCTAAACTCAAACTCTAGTTCATGAAAATTATTATCTACATATATTTTTTTCAACTTTCTTTCAATTTTATATGATGTTGAATCACTTGAATCTTCTCTATAATATCTTGGAAAATATTAAGTCCCATCATCTTCTACTCTCTAAATTCAACCTAACTTGTTGGAGTTCGAATCCTCTTCCCATGCATAGCCTCATAAGGTTCCATTTGAATAGTATAATAGATACTATTTCTTTATTATAACTCCACTAGGGAAAGGTTTTGATCCCAACATACTTAGAAATTCATTTAACATGATCTCAATATATCCTCCACAATTTTAATGGTTATTTCAGAATAAACATCCATCTAAGGGTGATAAGTAGTACTAAAAATCAACTAGGTATCCAGTACATACAGAAGGTTTCTCCAGAACCTCATGTTAAACCATGAATATTCATCAGATACAATGGAGAGTGGCACTCCACATAGTCTTAAAACTTCACTTATGTGTATCTTGGAGATTTTTTTGAAGGATAAATCATCCTTAATATAAATGAAGTGTTCTATCTTTTTAAGGTGGATTACTACCACCTAAATGGATTTATTACCTTTAGATATCCTTGGGAATCCTATGATGAAATCCATGATTATGATTTCCCTTTTCTATACTATTTTGGACAATGTTTGTGTCATAAAATTAGACTTTTATTTTTTAACCTTGACTTGTTGGCACACCAAGCATCAAGATAATAATTTTTCAATCACCCTCTTAATGTTATCCAACTAAAAGGTTTGATTTAAATATCTATACATATTAATGATTCCTAGAAGAATATAGAAGGATTATCTTTTTTCATCATCCATAATTTACATCTTTACCAATGGTTTTTATGGGACACATATCTGGGTTTGAAAACTTGTAACTTTATCTTCATTAAATTTGAACTCTAAAATATTCTTTAACTTTTTCTATAGCACCTTATCAACTTCTTAGGCTTCTTTGATCCTATAAATAATGGATGGTTAAGAATATATTTGAGTAAGGTAGTTTTAATATCCATTTATTATTCCCATGACTATACTATACATGACCAAGAAGATTGGATCCCTTACAATCCTCATCATTGATAGGGCTGAAGGACCCATTCTAGTCAAAGAATCTACCACTTTTTTAACCTTTCCAAGATGTTAATGGATTGACCAATCATAATCCTTATTCAGTTATAACCACCTTTATTGGTTCATATTTATCTCCTTTCGTTTGAATATATAATTGAAGATTTTATGACATGTATATATGTCACACTTATCCCCATAGAGATAATATCTCCAAATAATCAACATTAATATTGTTATAGCCAACTGAATATCATGAATTGCGTAGTTCATCTCTTGGATATTTAATTATTAGGAGGAATAGGTAATTAATTTCTCATATTGAATTATTTTACAACCAAATACCTTTTTATGCATTATTTTAGATCACAAATACTTCCATATTGGTGGGTAATGTGAGCATAGGTGTAGTGATTAGCCTCTTATTTAACACTTTAAATATTTCCTAAGATTTTTTATTATGAAAAAAAATCACCCTATTCTGATTTATCTTTGTGAGTGGCCATGAAAATAATGAGATGTTTCTCAAAAATCGATGTTAGTGACAAGATAATCAAAGGAAATTATGGATCTTTGGTATAGATATTGGTATAGGTCGTCCTTTAATTACCACTATTTTTGAAGGATTCACATATATCCCTTTTTTGGTGATAATATTCCACAAGAATGTAACCTTATCCATCCAAAAATCACTTTTACTATAATTTTCATACATATTTTACTTTTTAAGTGTCTTTAGTAGAGCATTAAAATATTTTTTTATTCCTCCTTGGTTTTAGAGTAGATAAGAATGTCATCTATAATGAATACCACAATTGTTTCAAGGTAATTCATAAATACTCTATTCATTAATTACATGAATATTTCTGGAGCATTAGTGAGTCCAAATGGAAACACTATAAACTCATGGTACTTATACCTTGTACAAAAGGTAGTATTTGGGATACTATCATTATTCACCTTTACTTGATAATATCCTAACCTAAGATCCACCTTTGAGAACTATTTTACTCCATATATATTATTTAACAAGTCATAAATCTATGGTAGAGGATAATTGTTCTTTATATTGATCTTGTTGAGATCAAGATCATCAATATAGAGGCACATTGAACTATACTTCTTCTTAGTGAAGAGGACTAGTGCACCCCATGGTGAATCACTTGGTCATATAAACCCTTTAACCAAATTATCTTCTAATTTCTTATTTAGTTATTCAATTTTGAAAGTGGTTATCCTATATGGAGTCTTGGATATTAGAAAAGAAATGTGTATGAGCTCAATTGACAACTCAACCTCATAGGTTGAAGGAAGACTAGGTTATTCTTCAGGAAACATGTCAGCATATTACCTTATAATTATAATTTCATTAATGATGATCTTTTTCTTATTCTCAATCATTCGATCAATATATGTTTTCTCATAAGGAAATAATATCAATGCTTCAGATGATGATACCAAAGGATATTCATCCTCCTCCTTGAACTTGTATAGAGTCAGAGGGTGATTCCCGATATGGAGGGTGATTTCCTTCTCTTAATAATTTATGTTGTCTTTATATAATGATATCCAATCCATACCCATATTTACATTTATTTCTACTAAAGGAAGCATTAAAAGTATCACTGGGAAGTTCATCCCACAAATGTGGAAAGGGTAGAAATTATATACTTGGGATACGATAATTGCCTCATTTTATATTTTCATATATAGCTCTACTTCCATGTTTTGATGTGGTTTTTGAATAGTTTTACTAAACTTTATTTTTGTTGAAGAATGTGTAAAACAAGAATCAAATAGTATGTTTTCTATTTCTGAATGAATAATCATCATACCCATCACCACATCATTTTTAGGATCCACCTCAGTAGTTTTTATGGAATAAGATTGAATTTTATCTATATGAATTGTAGGTTATTGGTGTTGGTTATCATAAAAAATCCTTGTCATAGTTCATTGATTCTCATAATTTCATTGTTACATACAATTGAAACATTGGACAGTGGGTTAAGGGTTGAATGGATCATTCCATTCATCCATCAGATTGGTGGGATTCTCCTATCATAATTTGACATTTGTATTTCATGAATATGTTTTAGGGTGTTTTAATACATTAATTTATGAACTACAATTGATATTCTTTCCAATATTTGGACTTTTGAACTTGCCTGGTGATTTATGGCAGGATGAAATAAATAATAAAAAAAGGAACAAAAAGAGGTGAATTTGAGGAGATAAATAATATTCATGCCATTAAAATCAATGTCCCGGTAATATACTAGAAATATAATTATTTCTATGATGAATGATACCTATGAGATGCTCATGGGGTCCTAAATTGAAGAACCATAGAAAAAAATGGCTTCTGACACTGGAAATGGAAGATTCATGTCATGTAAATATTACATGATGTGAAAGAATTACATGTTGTAAATCCAAGTAAATGATATGAAGATAATAAAATCCTAATCATGGGTGACTCTAATACATCCACATATTTTAAACACATTACATGATGTGAAATTCCTAAGATGGGCCTAGTAATGAGTAGATCCGACATATCTTTCCATTGAGACCACATTGATAACCCGAGTGGGAATTAAACATGGAGGGGTTGTGACTCATTATTAGGTGAAATTATGATGACTTAAATTTAAAAATATACCCATTAAAGTATATAAATATATATCCAATATTCTACTACCAAGATATTCTAGAAACCAAAGTCTAGGGTGATAATTGGTTCTTTTCCGGGGGTCCTCCACTGCTTGCTCTCTAGTTTTATTTCATGTTTTATTTTATTTATTTCCTTTACTCTTACTCCATCATTACATGGATGAGTTCATAAATCCTACCATTTTCTATGGTTATGTAGATTAATGTGGAATGTTTCATTGGATTTATTTCTTTTATTCAATTCATGTATCTCATTTTCGAAAATTTGTCTAATCAATTCCAATATATTTATTTTTCTATAATCATGACTGTTGGGTAATAAATTTAATAGGAACATTATAATTTTAAATCATGTAACCTTGAATTGATGCTTGATCATTTTACCATTCAGGTCATCAAGGTTTAAATATGGCATCGAGAAAAAATTGATTCAGTAATGGCCTAATGACCTGGCCATGGGAAAAGGGGGATTGCTGCACTAAAGAGTGGATACCATGAACATTAGATCCACATCATCTCAACACCGACACCAAAAATGTATTGATCAATTTATTTTATAAAATCCAATTATATCTAAAACTGAAACAACAAAACCCCGACATGCTTTCAAATCTCATTCCAAAACAACCAATACGCTTTTCTTTCTTCTTTCTCTTTCTTCAAATTAATCAAGCCCATTTTTCTTCACCTCTTTATTTAATTTAAATAAATAAATAATTTTGAAAACATAATTAAACTAATTCATCATCATTGTGAGTTCAACCTCAAACATTCCTAATAATATATTTTAATTAATAAAGGAGCATAGTTTGTGTTTTTATAAATTTTTTATTTTGATTAGACCTATTGGTAAATAATTATTCCCTTTGGGCATCTCAAAATTGGAACCATAGTTAGGTATGGTTGCTAATTAGTTTTTAGTATAATTTTAAATTTAATTTTTTATTTAATTTCCTATTTTTTTATTAGGTTATTTTTTATGCAATTTTCAGATAAAAAATAATTAATGCATAATTACATTACTCGAGAAAAATCTAAAGAGATATTCGAGACTAATACCGATATAGAATACACTCTAAAGAAGGAATTCATAGAGGGTGCAAAGAAATATCAAGCTATTGGAGGAGTTCTATAAAGAGATCCAGTGTTGCATAAGCTCACTGACTATGGACATCCACCAAATACAGGATTGCAACTGAGCATCCAAATAGGGTGTAATTCACCATACTACCACATGAATATCCAGACACACATCTGGGAATATTCCTTTATATTTGTAAAAAATTCCAATTCCAAAATGTTTTTAGTGATGCGGTAAGAATCTGCCTTTTCTAATTTCCAATATGAGAGAAAGCTTGTGATTGGATCCAAATCCCGCCTACAAATTCCATCACGGCATGGGATGAGCTTGCTTGAAAATTTTCACTCAAATATTACCAACTTCCAAATAAATAGAAATAACGGTAAATATTCTAAAATTTTGTCAATTTTAGGATGAATCGCTCTAATATTTATGGTATCATTACAAAGATGTGGCTTATAAATTCCCCTTCATGGTATAGAGCTATGGATTCTAATCCAAACTTATTATAATGGTTTTTCGTAGCTAAATAGGTAGATTCTTGATATTGCGGTGGGAGGATCACTGATGAAGAAGTCACCTAAAGAGATATATATAATGTTGGATGAAATGGAAAGAAATAGTTTCCAATTGAAAGTATAAGGGATGCAATAAAAGGGTGTTCACATGATCAATAACAATTACTAGATAGCAGAACAGATGGAGTTTCTAACCAAGAAGATGGACATAATGATGGTCTATTAGAGAAACCCCTAATGTATATATATATATAAGAAGAAAATTATACTAATTAAAATCATGGTATTTAATTTCAGGATTTCCATCCTCAACAACAAAAAGGGTAAGGATACCGACAAAGTGCATATTGATACCAAAAAATTTATCCCAAGGTTCCACACTAATGATCCAAGTTTATACATTGGCAGAGACACTGGCCACATTCAAGACTGCATCTGGGGATGTGATCAAAGAAATAATGGAAGACACAGCAAGCCAGAAGGCCCCATTATGGAATATAGAGGTTCAATGTGGCTTGGTCACTGAGCTGATCAGAGAGAGACCCAATGGAGTACTTATGGAAACACTGATGTACATCCATGAAAATATTTGAAAGTTGTATTTATTAAAAATCATAAAAATACATAACAAAGTTCTATATATTTTAATAGATGTAATTAAAAACAAATAGTGGGAGCAAGTTAAAAATAAGTTTAAAAGATGAAAAAAATAAGGTACAAGAAGCTGAAAGATAATCTAAAGAATAACCATTATAATATAAACCAATACTACCATTTCCAAAGTGACTGGAACAAGAGTAGAATGAAATATTGGAACACTTTGAAAAGTTTCACATTGATATTTCTTTTAGAGAGACTCTTGTAATCATACTGACCTACACAAAATTTTTGAAAGAGATGGTAACCAATAACAAGAAGATGGAGGAAATTGGTACAATTCCACTCTTATGAAAGTTTTTGGTGTTGGAATAAAGGGACCAACCAAAGAAGCTATGTGATCTAGGTTTCTTTTTTATTCACATCTTTATCAAAGCTAAAAAATGTGAAAAATATTTGTGCACTAAGGTATGAGAGTCAATATCATTTCATAAATGACTTTTAAGAGTTTTTTACTAAAAGGACTAAAGTACAATAGCATTTTAATTCAATTAGAAGAATCAATAGTGAAGTACCCTCAAGGGGTCATAGAGGATATTATTATTAAAATTGAAAAATTATAATTCCCTATCAACTTTTAAGTACTCAATGTAGAAGAAAAATGAAATCCACTCATTTTGGGGAGAAATTTTTTCACCTTTAGGTTTTCACTGATTAACGTCCAAATAAAATAACTATTAATGATATTTTTCTATAATTAGGTAATTTTAAATATTCATTGAATGATGAATAACTATGATGTATGGGAAGAGTATGAGATTTTAGAAGACAAAATACATGAAATTGAGGGTATCATTGAAATTTAATATGTACATGAGATAGTTGTGTATGTGGAAGAGGATACTCAAAATAGAAGATCTTATAAAAAGATATAAAATATTAGGATCAATGCCACAAACACCAAAGGAGTGATCAAATCCCCCACATTTGATAAAGGATGGCAGGTTTGGATGGAACATGACCTTTCATGTCGTTCATTAGGATTGAGGAAGAAATGTTGTATTGTTCTTATAGAAATCTAGAAGGTGCTACCATAAGTGAGATTTAAGCTATTTAATGATAATACAAAAGGACCGAACTATATGAATTAGACACAACTAAGACCATTTATAGACCCAGGTGAGGTATAAACTTTTCAATCATATGTCACCTGAGTTGAATCTGAATGAGGTAAAGTTGATCCAACAGCATTAAACAAAAGATATTATGGGTGGTAACCTTATTTTTTTATTTTTTTCATAGGAGTGCATGAACTTTCCCTAAATTTCTTAAATTTAGTTGATTATAATATTTTATTTAACCAATTAATTTTTAATTTATAAAACCATCAAGACCCTGGCTAGCAGCTAGTGGAAGGAAATCACAAGATAAATCTATAGGACCAATACACATCATGAACCAATATATGTTTTGAATTTGGAGTAGGAAAGACCTATGAAACCAATTTCAAGATACCAATAAAATGTGTGTGAGTGTTTTAATTCTGAATTTTTCTATTTTATTCCCCACATATAACTATTTTGGAACTTTAATTTCAAATTTCATGCTTGTATCTTATTCTATCTTTAATCAACTAAACTAAGATACATAAACTACCTAGGATATTTTCCATACCCTGATTTTAAATTTCATTATCAATAAAATTAAATTATAAAAATGGAGGAATCAATTACTGTAGATTATCATGAGGATTGGGATTTTGAAAATCCGGATTTAGGGGACATGTTGTTTATTTTAAATGATATTTTTCTAAAAATATTCCCTCTTTTAATTTGATATATTTTTTTAATTGATTTAATTATTTGTATTCATTATCATGAGTAATTTCCCCAACCCCTCATTGTCATTCCTAAGACATCCTATAATCCTTATATTTCTCATTCTTTATATAGTGTACTTCTTGAGAAACTCGGGCATGTTCTCTTCAAGAAATTTTTATTCATCTTTTCAAAGCAATAATTGTACAAAATTTACATTTTATATTATTGGGGAACATTTTTTATCCCTTATCATTTTCCCCAACTTAAATTAATCATTTATAAGACTACAAAAACCTTGAACAACCTTATTATTGAAGGGTCATATTACAACACAATCGCATCCTTTCCTACCTTACTACAAATATTTTTCATGTCTGTCCAAAATAAGAGTGGGGGAGATGGTGACTAGAGGGAGGGATGTACATTTTGTAATGAATAAGTGTGGGGAGATTTTCATGAGATTTTGGGAAGTTGCATTCATTGTATTTATTACACACCCTCAAAAAATAAAAATAAAAAAAGGTTGTGTCAAGGGAAATTCAAAAATCACCATTGGGTGGTGGTTGTGAGATTTTCTCCCAACGTAAATTTTGAAAAATAAAATGAAAAAAAATCATAATAAAATAATAATAAAAGTGGGTGTTTCATTTATTTAATTTCATCTCTTTATGAGACTACTATGAGATTCTAGGGAGAGAGAATACTTTAATAGATCTATTCTATTATTATCATGTAAAATACCTTAGATATAAACACCTAATTGATCATTACATGTTTTATATTATTCACATACATTTCCTAAGCCTCAAAGTCATTTGATCCTAAATGGTAAATCTCTCATGATTTTTTATGATTTTTTTATTTACATAATAGAGATGCTGGATGTTTTGGAATCCAATGTTAAGTGACATATTCTTGAGGTATTTACTAAATTATTTTTACCATTATACTCTCATAATGAGCATAAAAATTAAAGTGTTGTAAATTGTAAATGACATGTTTATTAATAATTAATTTAAAACTTAAAATAGAATAATAAAGATGTATAGTTATTTCAAATGCGAAAATTAAAATAATTGGTTTATTTTTTTTTCTTTTCAAAATTGACGTGTTGATGAATTTTCTTATGTGGTGCTTGAATATATATTTTTTTTGTTTAATCAATCATTTTATTTAAATTGAATTTAATTAATTTTAATGTGAACTTCCTTTGTGGTATGTTGAGATTATATTCATAATTAAAATTATGAATTCAAGTGTGGGGTATTTAATATTTGTATTTCATGAATATTTTTTAGGGTGGTTTGATAGATTAATTTTTGTAATATAATTGATATTCTTTCCAATATTTGAACTATTTAACTTTTTTTTAGGATTTATGGTAGGATGAAAGCAATAATCGAAAAAGGAACAAAAATGTGTTAATATGAGGAGAAAGAAACTTCATGTCGCAACACTTCACATCATGGTGCCACAAAAAAATATAATTCTTCCTATTATGAAGGATACCTATGTGATACTCCCATGGGATAAAACTAAAGAACTAAAGTGAAAAAACGCTTCCGACATAGGAAAAGGAAGGTTCACATCATGAAAATGTTAAATGATTTGAAACCATTACATTGATTGAATATAACTGCATGACATGAAGATAAGAAAACCCAAATCAGAGGTGACCCAAATACTTTCACATCATTTAAACACATTATGCGACATGAAATCCCTACGAAAAACCTAGTACTAAGAAGATATGGTGTATCTTTAAATGGTGTCCACGTTGATAACCAAAGTGGTCCTTCAATATAAAGGGGTACTTGTGAATCTTTATGGGATGAAATTATGATTACTTAAATGCAACATGATCGAGATACAAACTACTTATTGTAGGATATTTGGGAGACGAAATCCGAGGGAGAGAAGTTGTGTTTTTGTAGGTTCCTTAACCATTCTCTCATCGGTTTTATTTCATGTTTTCTTTTATTTATTTCCTTCCCTATTACATTATCATAACTAGGATGAGGGGTAAATCATACCTTATTATGGGGTTATGTATCCATAGGGGGGGTTTCATTTTATTTATTTCTTTTTTCTATTCATGTATCTAGTTTTTTGTAATTTGTTTAATCAATTACAATATCTTTCTTTTGGTTTAATCATGACCATTGGTTAATAAATTAGGGAATAACAATATAATATCGAGAAAAACTGGATCTGATAGTGCCTTAATTACCTATACATGGGAAATGGGGGATCAACTCATTGAGGAGGGGATGTTATAACCATTGGATCCACCTTGTCTTGACTCTAACACCAAATATGGATTAATTAATTAATTTTATAAAATACAATTTCTTCTAAACCCTAAAACTATAAAACCCTAAAATGCATTAAAATCTGATTCCAAAATAACCAATCGACTTTGTTTTCATATTTTTCTTTCTTCAAATCAATCAAAACCATATTTTCTTCACTTATTTATTCAATTTAAATAAAAATCTTATTTTGAAAACCTATTTAAACTAATTCACTATCTCTATGGGTACGTTATTGAACATTACTAATACTATATTTTAATTATCTAAGTTTTATCATGTGATTTTTTATAAATTTTGTATTTTTATTAGACTTGTAGGGAAATAATGATTCACTTTTGGACTGTTAGTATTCACTAGCTAGGTGACCTTCCTTTCTAAACCTAAACCATTTTATTTTCAACTTTTTTCAATTTATATGATGATTATTACCACACTTTGGAAAGATGGGGTGTTGGACTTTCTTTCCCCATGATATTTCTCCATCACACCACAAGAATTAAAATCCATCCTCTGCTTATTATTACTAGACTTATGAGACCCTTGAAATTCACTAACCTTCATTTCAACTTTGACAGTACATCAGACAATTTCCTTCTATATTTCAAAGTATCAAGTCACCAAATCGTTTAGTATAATCAGGTTTAACCCACCAAGGAAATGATAAGATTTACTTTTGATGGAAATGAAAAGGCCACAGGCATATCGTGAATTTCTTGTAAAGTTCACCTCATACTCCCTGATGTATTATTCATCCTTTTTCTTGAGGTTAAGGAAATCCCTCTCCATTTTATATCAAAGAGTGTGAGGAAAATATTTGTCAAAAAATATTTTCTTATATTATTTCCACTCGATCACTTTGATCCCTTCCTAAGGCTTCATATTTTTTATCAACGTCCACCACGGATCAGTTTCTCTTTCCATATAGTAAATATTCATCACATCATTCTCTTACTCAGATCATTGAAGAATGGGGATAATTTTTTCTATGGATTTTATCCATTGTTCCTTTATTTAAGGATTGTAATATCCATTTAAATTTTCAGGCCTTTTTTGAATAAAGGTCTCAATAAAAACATACCGTTTATTAGGGGGTGTGGGTTTTCCCCATTATTAAAGTTTCTTATCAAAACATCACTTAATTGATAAATTGTTTTCATGAAGTTGTCATGTCCTTCTTCTATCAAGTTAGGCATCTAATTTAATTTTCCAATACATTTCTCATCACAATGATTGTTTACTTGGTTCCTCCTATTCCTAGCCATTTTATAATTTAAATTTAAATTTAGGGATGATAATTTGTCAACTACTAAGAACATAAAAGTGAAACTATGAACATTTAAGGGATAACTAATAAATTACATAAATTTCTTAACCTATGAATTTCTAGGTTACAATATAAGATATCAATGGTTTATTTCATAACAAAAAATATTATGGGAATTTTTATTCCATTAATAATGGTTTGTAAGGAGATTACAAATTTATCAAAACATTACCTCGATAGTTTCAAAACATGTGTAGAGAAAAGACAATTTTTCATTCACTAGGCTATAATTGATTCAAAGCCTAATGCACCCTTTTCGGGGTTATTACCCCTAGGTTCAACTGTGCCAAATCCAAATCCACTTATAGTATCCAAACATGGATTTTGTTGCTTGAAAAAAAAACTTACTCTCTGATTTATAATAATTAAGTATGTTTTCATATATTTAGTAATATCCCTAAGGTTTGAAAACAAATTAATCATAATCCCAAAAAATAACTAGGCCTTTCACAGATACCTACTATGAAAATCCATATCTTTAATACACCTTAATTCATGATTTTTATATAAATTAACACATGATACATTATCAAAATATCATGAGACCTTTTGTATTTTTGTAATTAGATACATAAAATAATAACATGAAACGTAGGTATGATTTCATTATTTAATAACTTCAAAACATTCCCTCATGTTCTATTGATCTTTAAATACCACACTGGATAAACTGGGGACGTGAAAAAGAAATGGTTGAGCTATAAAGCTTAGTTATGGAATACTCAAAGAATAACATTATGAAAGTAATACATGTTATTCAAGAGGGTGATAATAATAAACATGAATATTGAGGCATGATAAAATATAATAATACCATGGAAATATAGGAATGTGGAAGAAATAAAAAAAATAACATCATAAGCATCAGTTAAGGATAACCACTGAGAAAACAAAATGTAGTGTGATTAGGATAACATATCTTGCACCAAAAATCGTATCTTGGATGATAAGAACATTATACAGTGCATTTTAGGGCTCTATAATTCTATTCTCACCCATGAAGTTTTTATCAAGTACATGAATAAGTATTTCACAAAGATCATAAAACATAAGAATGCCTTTTATAACTTTTAAAACCATGAATAAGGATTGTGGTTTAAATAAATTGAAGTACCTAATCAATAAACTATTGGTACATCTAGTTTAATTACCTTTAGTGGAAATGGGTATGGATATTCATTATAAAAACAATTTATATAAAAATCACACGATAATTTTAGCAGTATAATGGGTTCGCATAAAGGTTCAAAGAAGGGTTTAATGAGAGTGAAAGGTGATCTATAATTACTTGGTAATAATAAGGATAGTAAATGTATGTATACAAAAACATTATAACATGAACAATTGAAAATAAAAAATCCATGGTACAATTAAATTATTTTAAATAAAAAGAAGATGATAGGATCCCTTTCCATAAGAGGGCACTTATAAAATCTTGGGAGGTTCTTCTAAAGATCATGGGAACACCTTCGGATGGATTTTGATATATAGAGGGATAGGATCTTCATTCTCAATCGTTATTGAGTGATTATTAGTGGGAGGATGGGTGGGTATTTATAGCAATAGAGGGGTAAAAGATATTAATTTCTAAAATTGGGATTTGGAATTTATATGATAAAATGATCAAAACCACAAACTTTACCATGGTTTTTGACAATTATCTCTATCAAAGGAGAGTGTTTTTAAATATTTTAAAATTAAATGTAAAAAAATCATTAAAATAATATCCATGGTGATGTGGAAGTAATCCATGTTCATAAAAAATTAATTTGAAAACCTTAATAAAATGTATAAGTTTTAGAGGATTAATTAAGTGTTTATAAAATTAATAAAATAACTTTTAAATTGCATTATTTTAAAGTAAAAAACATAATTTTTGTCTTAGATACTTGTAAATCATTTATTACATTACTTTTAGGCTTTTATGTTGTCATAATACATATTGTATATTTATACTCTATTTTATTTTTAACCAGAAATTTGTTTTCTTAGAAAATTATCAAAAATTAACTATTCGAAAATTTTTATGTCTTGATTTAAAAATGATATTTATTTTATCAAAATAATTTTATAAATATGAAAATTTTCACTTCTAGATAAAAATACTAATTTAGTGAAAAATATTAGTTTTATGATACTAATAACTTTATGACCCTTATAATAATTACATTGGAATTCACTAAATTATATTATCATTTAAATTTAAATAAATATTATTTAATAATATTATTTTATTAAAATAAAATTTCTTTCAAAAATTCTTGAAATTATCAAAATTATGTCAAAATTGAGAGTATATATTTACTAAAAATATAATTTTTATTTCATCATTTGAAAATCTAATTTTCAACAATAGGTTATAAAATCATTAATCAAGTAATAATAAAAGTAAATAAATATAACCATTTTTCATTTAAAAAAATATTAAAATTTATATTGCTATTTTGAAAGTATATAACCCTTTATTATACTGGTGTACTCCCTAAGGGTAAGTTGTGTGATGGTAGAACTTTATTGGAGTGGTTTGGTTTACATGGTTTGCCTCGTGATCTCAATAATCCTAAAATTCTCTCATAAATAGTTTTCTTCATGATTTAGTTATTGAATCTTAGGTGGGGCTTAGTCAAGGTCAAATCCTAGTGATTACATCTACATCATAAGCCTTGATAGATGGGCTTAATAAGTTATAATACTATTAATCAGGGCCATTACTTCTTTCATCTGTATCAATTGGATTTTATAATAACCCTTAATATATACTAATTGTAATAGTCATTGTACAGTGGTTATATTATCAATGGTTATGATGATTAATGGACTTTCAAATTAGACAAGCTATATTTTATAACAATCCAGAATATACTTTTTAGTGCATGTGTTTTTAATAACTAAAATACTTAAAAATATATTTATTCCTTCCAAATTTATTTCATTTATAAAAGATTAGGTCATTACATATTTTACACTTAGTAAAGATAGTTGTGTGTTCTACATTCCTTCATGGGTGAGTTATCAACATTGCCTATTATCATGCACCCCTTTCAGTTAAATGTAACCTCAATACTAAAATCAGACATCTAATATGCACTTACGAGATTTTTTCACAGACAATCCACATATATTTAATTTTTTATCTTTAGTTCATCACATGCTAATACATTTTCCTATTTCCTTTTATCTTTAGTGCTCCTTCATTTCCAAAACGTAAAGTTCCATTGACTCTCTCCTAAATGTTTTTTAAGAGATTCATATTTCCAATCATGTGGGATGAATACCCACTATCTATGATCTATGGGTCATTATTTTTTATTTATTTGAATATAACCTTAGAAAAGTTCCCCTTATATATCTTATTTATTTCCTTCCAAAAGATACCCACGTGGATTGATTCATTAGATGAAATCTCTTTCCATTTTCCATCATAGGTAGTGTAATCATACTCAACCTCTTATTTTAATGGATAGAACGTGTTTAAATCATCTTAAAGTGTCTCATATTCATCCATTTTTTAATTTCATGACAGTCATATATACATTTATTAGACATCAATAAATATCCTTATACCTGAAGTTATAATATTGATAGTATTAACTATAAAAGGAATCTCTTCCCTATGATGAATAAGATAAACCCGTTATTCTTTAACTTCAATCTGTTGTTTCATACTTCATGTAAATCTTGTATTCACCTCAATAAGACCTACTATGGATAAGGAATCCACAAAACTAGAACTTAATTAGAGTAAATATCATTCATCCATTGACTCTCCATATGTCAATGGGTTTTTAATACCTCCTTTATTGATGATTATTCCTTGATACTTAGGTATTTTATTTAACCCTATATCTTCCTTTTTTCTAAGACATTCTAGTGATCATTTCTAAAATATTATCATTAGGATCAGCCTTCTTCTTTTCTTTTGTTTTGAAATTTTTTTCCTAGTATTTGTATCCTTGATGCCAAAAATAAATCATCTTTTATTTAGGTATGTGGGTCTTAATTCATTAAAAATTATTTCTATACGTTTTAAGCCAGAGGCTCTTGGAACTTTTTAAAAGTTCCTTATATTGGATGTTATGAAAATACATATTTCTCTTAGGATCACTTTCTTTTATAATATTTTATAGATTCATCCTTAAAGAAACCACTTATTATATAAGGGATTCAACCATCTTTGTTATTTCCTCCAATAAATCATTTTGGACATCAATAACCATATCATGTTCTTTGATCTGTAGTTTGAACTCTACTACTTCTCTAGATATTTCAAGATTAAATGGTTGATCATTTAAATCCTTTTATAGTCAATCTATTTTAGATTAAATTTTATCTACATATTCAAAATATTATTTCAATTATGTACCGATTTTTCAATTTTTAGTCCTTTGAATATAAATTACTTAAATCGCTCCTAATTCAACCTTGAGTCCATAATTACTTCAAGTTGATGATCACTGTTACTTTCATATTTTTCTTCTTTGAAAAGTTCCATTATGTAATATTTTTTATCATATTTAAATTCTTCTTATTCATCCCCTAAATTTTCTTCATTATCTTCCTTTTCATTTATTTCAATACTATTGTTTTGGAACTTCTTTATGAATGAACTTCATCACTTAATGTTTCTTTTAGGAGGAAACTATCTTTATGTGTTTTTTAGGGTTTCTACTTCAATTTCTTCATCATCAAGTTTCCTTGGACACTTTTTTTCAATGTGTTTAACCTTTACACACTGAAAAAAAGTAATGTTAGTTTTCTTTTGAACATACCCATACCTATTTTTAATTTTCTTCCCATAAGAGATAGAAATTCATAGCTCACACTGTCTTCTTCATCTCAGACTTCAGTAATGTTAATTTTATACATTGATTTAAAAATTATCTCCTTATTTGATCAATTTTATGTTACTTTAATTTTAACCCACTTTTCATAGGCAACTAGACTATTGTAAAAATCATCTTAAAGATCACAAGTTCATTATTAATGAAATAATTTTTTATTTCTTTTCAATGTATCATAAATTCTATATATGTGGAAGACTTAATGAGGATTTGAAAATTCTTGAAGTGGTGATGCCTGGAAAATTATTATGTATGAATTGGTGATTCTTAGAGAATTTTTATGGATTCATTTAATATCATTGGATATCATGCATTAAAAATTATTCTTTATATGGAATTGTATTTCAGGATTGGATATATCTTCTTGGTATTTTTAATTTTGAAAATTTTTGTGTTGGTCTTCAATGTCAAAGACATATGTCATTGAGGACACACTATTTTCAACAAGTTTAGAATATATGAATGAAGTTGAATTTTGGATTTTAGGATTTGAGATGGAAGCTTGGATTCTGAAAATTAATACATAAATAATTGAATGGAATTCACCATGTACTTAGTATTTAAAAAGTTTATTATTATATAAGCCTCATATTAAAAATTAAGAGACAACCCAATACAACCAAATCCATCCTCAACCCAGGAATTGTTGAGACCCTAAGGTCAACCATGCCCAAGGGAGGAAAGATTGACTAGAATATAGGTGTATATGGAAATTTATATGCCCCAATGGAGAAGGCATGTGTATAGGGATCGTGGAGTGTGTGCATGCAGGAGCTCATAGGCTAGGCTAGATAGCCCACGAAAGAGAGGAGGAAGCCCCACCATGTGGGGAGGCATAGTGGCAGTGGATTGGGGAATTCTATCCAGTTATAGTATCCTTTTATTTTTTAATTGTGGCTTCTTCTCTTGGTGGTATTTATGTGGGATGATAGTACGCAGGTACTGTTTACCCACCACTTAAAAACATGGACTTTACAGGAAGTGTAAAATATGATCACCCTGTTCAAATATAATCCACCTGATCACATGGGAGTTCACTTCCTCCATTCATGAACTATTCCTTCATAGTTGAATCCCACATGAACGAGGGTTGTATAATAGCTTCTACAGATCCTTAACTGCCATGTGGGAACATTCAAGGTTCTTCTAGAATACAAAAAAATAACTAAGTGTTGAGTTCTGAAAAACAAATAAAATTATTTTTAATAAAGTTTTTGGCCGATGAGTTCTAAATGATAAAATTCATGTGGATATTGGTGTTTATGGTTGAATATGGTGTGATGATGAAAAACAATCATGTGAACAACTTCAAATTACATAGTTTATGGGTTTCATAGTAGTTTTTGGTGAGGTTCCTTCACAGACAGCAATTCATGGTTAATCTCATTCAAATGACATAGTTTAGGGGTTTCCCAGTAGTTTGTGGTGAAGTTCCTTCATGGATATAAATTCATGGTGAAGCTCCTTCATGGACAATGGTTTTTGATGAAATACTTTGTAGGATTCCATATAGTTCATGGATTATGTGTTTCGAATAGTGATTCATAGATGAAATGCTTCATGGATGCAGTGTTCTTTGTTGATAGCTTCAGTTCATGAGGAATATTCTATATTGTTTGAGTACATGGTGAATTTCATTTATGGTTGTAGTTTTTGGATGGTGAATCTTTATATGGATATGAGTATTTGTAGTAATTCAATGAATGTCATGCGATGAAGAGGTTTGTGCGATAAATAAAAAATGCAGTATGCGGTGTATGTAAATGAATTTCTTTAGAGATAGTGTTTTGTAGATGAAGTGGTCTATAGATGAGGTATATATAAGCATCTTTGTGGAATCTAAAAAACCACATTCAAATAATACACATTTTCACAGAGTTATCATGTGATAGCTAAACAAAATAACTGGTGAATGTTCTCTTATAAATATCATATTGATTCTCGGATGACGTTTTTTTTACATATGCTTGAAATATTTTAAGAATCACAGAGAGTAGTGAGTTTTGGCGTTGAAGTACAGCACAGATAACTTTTTGAGAAAATTTATTGTCACTCATAGTGCGGAGATATTTCTTACAAAGTAATAAAATTTATTTGCAGTCATTTTTAAATAGTGTGTCTGAATACAGATAGTAGTTCACAAAGAAAATAAAATCTTGTGTGGTTAATATGCGACAACATATTTAATTGTAGTCATCAGTTCATGAATCAATATTTTTATATGAATATAGTGCGTTAAATTTTTCATATGTTGTATCATAATTATTTAATACATCTAAAAATAAATTGGCATACTATATCAGCAGCACAAATAATCGATATTGAATCCAAGAAGAATATCAAAATACATTATACCCGAGTTAACAGTGTCGAAGAATTCAATAACATTGTATGAAGTGAAATTGTTCAAGATCCTTCTTGAATAAAATTATTCCTGAATATTTTTTATGAACCTCATATGAACAATAAAGTTAGATCTGTTTGTCAACTATTGAATAAAGAATCATCTTGTTCATTTGTTTCACTGAGCCAACTGATCAAATATAGGTGATCAGATATTTATGAGAATGACTAGAAATATTTTTAAAAGTTCTTGGAGAGTACATGAGAAAGTTTAATCCAGAAAGCTTGTGGAGTAAGATATATAGATCAACCTATATTGTATCAACCATTAAATAAACGAAGAATTTTCTCATGTGGATTCGGGATCAAGAAGTCTCATGTGTGATTTAGGAGCAGAAGTCTTCAGGGTGGATTCTAGAGTAGGCCAGTTTAGATTTTAGTAACATTGTGGGATACTGTATAAATAACTTCTAGTGTTGTTTCAGGAGAGATACGGTGAGACTCTGTATCTACTATTGTAATAGTTTACATGATTATAGTGGAGAATCCATGTTAGGGATAATAACTAACATGGAAAGGAATGGGTCTTTAAATTGAACCTTATAAATCCTTGTATTATGTTCCCTTACATTTATAACAATATTCAAGGTAAGGTTAAGAAACACATGAATAGTGGATTAAGTATTTAACTATCCATATATATTTAATTAAAAATAAAAAAAATCTTTGATTCACCCCTCCCCCTCTCATTGATCAAACACTGATCTGGTCACTTCAACTGGTATTAGAGAAAAGGTCACCTATGAAATATCCAATGTAATTCTAATGATGGAGAATATAAATTCAATAAATAGTAGGGATAATCCCATCTTTAATGGTGAGAATTATCATGGATGGAAAAATATGATAATACTATATCACCTATCACTTGGGTTAGAAGTGAGATATGTAGTTACAGGGGGATATCCACCCTATATTGAGAAGGATCCTTTGAATTTTGATGATAACAGGATATTGTATATGGATAGAAAGGCTTAAAATTATATCTTGATGGATTTATTCGAAAATGTATACACTAAATTTATGGGTATCCAAACCACCAAGTAAATCTAGGATAAACTGGGAAGTAGTCATAAGTTAACTTCAATGTCAAAGATTTAAGATACAAATATGAATAAACATATTTGGATATATTAAAATGGGTGATGATTAAAGTGTTTATTACTAATTTACAAGTTTAAGTGTGATTCTTAGTAGCATCATAGCTTTTAGTAAGAAGTTAGATGATTTAACCATTTTGAAAAAGCGTATGAGAAACTTTTGAGCTAGATTGGATTCAAAAGTTTATGTAATAGAATACTGGAAAGATATATCATTGGATGAACTCTAAAAAATTCCCATAGCATATGAAATGAGAAAAAACCATATTTTAAGAAGAAATAAAATAATGGGATATATTTTAAATCAATGATAAAAGGTAAATCTAGATTTGAAGAGATACTAGAATCAAGTGATTCTAAGGATGGGGAAGCTGAATATGGCTATAATAAAATTAAATCCTTGATTAGAAGGATGTATAATAAATATAGAAGAGAAAAAGTAAATAATCCACTGAAGTGTTTCAACTATCATGGGTTTGTACTTTTTTTATGGATTTTCCAAAGAAGAAAGTCAATGTCACTGAATATGATAAAGAAGAAGACTAATTCAATAAAAAATATGAGAAATAAATAAAAGGTGACTATGATAGAAAAAATAAGAAGTATACAAAGAAAATAAATCTGATTAGTAGGGAAATAGATGAATCATCATCAGACTGTGGTATAGAAGTTGAACAACCTTCTAAAAATCAGTTGTGTTTACTAGAAAAATCAAAATGGCTAAAGAAACATTTGAAGGTGCATATGGAGAAGAGATAAATAGGATATAATGGTACTTGAAAGATAATCTAGAATCTACTCTTGAGAACAACATGAAGATCAATGAAGAGAGAAGAAAATAGATAATGGAAAATGAAGAATGTTCCAAGAAAAAATGGACACATCTTAATGAAATAAGTGAATATGTGAATAATGTATCTAAGATCCAATGGAAACTAAAATATTCTAAATAAAATTAATTTGGAAGAGAACAATTCAACAAATACGATACTTATTTCAAAGAAGAGAGAAAAAAACAGGTAAAATATAGTTGAACATGAAAAATGGTGAATGATCTTGAAGAAAAACATATTGTGAAAGAGGTAGAATGGTTGGAGACATAATATTGTGTCTTTTATTTCAAATTAAGTTGAATAAGATAAAAAAAATTCTTCATTAAATCCATTGATCTTAAGGGTAAACCTTCTAAATATACTGAGAAAAAGGGTCCATAGAAAATGGTTGATTGTGTACCTAATAAATATCAATGTATATCTGTTATTTATGGTAATGCAATCCTGAGAGAAAATACTAAATCTAGATGGATCAAAAGAACTAATGATAAAATATATTCTACAAAGGAATACTATACTAATTCAGCCATTCGGTTTCCTCCAATTCCAAAACACCCATAATTTATGAATAGACAATAACAAAAAAATTAGAGTAAAATTATTATGAGTCTGGAAGATTAAGGTTTAGAGGATACTTCTGGTGGTGTGTAGTGTTTGTTAATAAAGTTTATTCATGATGGTATAAAATTTCATTACTAGGAATGAGGTATGAATCAAGAGGGATCATTTTTGAAAATAATAAGATAAAATTATTATAAATAGAGAATTGGGACCAAGAAACCATCAAATCTATCCACACAAAAAAATCAATCTTGAAGGTTGCATACGGAAGATGTGGAAAAAAAGGTTGCAATGTTGAGAAATGAAGAGCTCTCTCACTAAGTGAAATTCTATATAATGTAAATATGAAGAGATGACGTTTTTTTCAGGAATTAATAGACATTAGTGTCTTATGTTTGAAACTCAAAAAATATGAGAACATCAAGAAAGAATGTTTAGTTATCTGGACTAACCAACTTTCCAATGCTAAATAAATGGAGAATGGATAGAAAATTTATGAAGAAAAAGTAAATCAAGTGGTAACAGGTGAAGAATTCAAAGTTAATAAGAATTTATCTACATATAATGACCTGAAAATCATTGAGTGTAAAAGGTGTGAACAGACTGGGCATTATGAAAAACATTATATGTCAATTTTATTATCTCAGAAGGAAATTATGAAGAAGATATGTAAATTAAAAAACCAATGCATATGATACTGATATGTAAATTTCATCAACATCATAATTATTAACTGATGAGTAAAAATATGTCACAACTTATAAATAATTCAAAAGGAAGAATAATTCTAGATTTATAAGAAGATATCAGTCTGAATTTTATTTCTAAAAAACAAGAGGTATCTCCTTATTCCCTTATATATTTTTGTGTTTTTGAACTAAAATTTTAAGGAATTAAAGAATATGTTTGAGGCTGTCACTTTAGGATGACAATATAAGATTGTACTTCATGGTTTCTACTAACTTCCATGAAATGGAAGAGAATTGTGTGTCCCTTGAGTAGGATCATTGATGAGATGAAGTTGCTAAACATTCACTACTTAGTGAATGTGGAACTTTTAAGCAGCTTTATAAAATTGGAAGTTGAGGTATGTCAATCATACCTTCATCCCTTATTCTTAATTGTATTAATTATATCAACTAAGGGGGAGTTCTTGATTGATTTAAATATAATAAAAGGGGGGTATATATTATTTTCACTTGCAATTTATGATTTGTTTGTGGAATTATGTGTAAGATATAGTTTTTCATTGATGAATTTGATTATTTCAAATCCCTTTGGTTTGTGTTGATAACTTCTGAGCTTGATTTCACATACATGGTATTTATGGATAGCTTATACAACCTTGGATTCATATATCTTGTTTTCTATATCATGTTTTCCCATATATACTTAGAGTTTTTTAACTAAATTCTCTTTGCTAAGATAACTATGTGAGATCATTCCTCTCTTGGAAATCGTCTTGAAATTTTCATATAAAGGAGATAAGAAGTTTTTTTTATGAAATATGAATTAAGAGGACCTCATTTTTCTATTGAATTTATTGTAAATAAGGGGGAGTAAAATATTGACTTTATTAAGTGAAGAATTATTGACAACAAATAAAAGGGGGGACATCAAATAGAATAAGTTCCTGATTGATGAATGAATGTTGTTTTTTGTCAGTATATAATAAATTCAATATACCTAGAAGACTTAAATGAGGTGTTCATAATACTTGAAGTGGTGATGTATGGAGGATTATTATAGATGAGTAGTGATGTCTATAGAATTATTATAGATTCATCTAATAGCATTGTATGTCATGCTTGGACAAGTATTCTTTATATGCAATTGGATTTCACGCTTGGACAGATTTTCATGGAATTTTTAATGGTGTTGATTGTTGTTATGATCTTAAATGTAAAATACATGTGTCACTAAGGAGATATTGTTTTCAACAAGTTTAAAAGATATTAAGGAAGTTGAATTGTGGATTTGAGGAATTAAGGGACAACCCATAACATCCCAGGCTAGCCTTAACCAAGGAATTAAGGGGACCATGCGATCATCCATGCCAATGGGAGGCCAGATTGAGTTGGAATGCAGCTGTCTTGGGATATGTATAGGCCCCAAGGGGGCTAGACTGTGTATAGGGCCTATGGAGTGTGCAAAAATAGGCATGCATGGGAAAATAGGTATGCATGGGCAGGTGCAAGATAGACCATGAAAGAGAGAAGGTAGCTCCACCTTGTGGGGGAGCACAGTGGTAGGGAATCAGGGAATTATGGATTCTTATGGAAGCCCTTTATTGTTAAATTTTGACTTCTTCACTTGGTGTTTTTGATGTGGGAAGACAATACATGGGTATTTTTGGAGTTTTTTATACTCTTTCTGAAAAAATAAATAAAAACTTCCTAGGTTAAAAAAATTAAAAATACCACTTAAAGGAGGAATCGCATATGCCGCCTTTTCCCTAAAACACTAATTTTTTTCTATTTTAATTATTTTTTTATATATTTAAAATTTCAATGTTTTATTATTATGTTTTTATAGTTATATATATATATATATATATATATATAACTTAATGTTTCAACATAATTTATCTTTGATTCAAGTACGTAACTTTGTTAGTCTATATAATATAAACTATATTATAGATATGAATGAAATTTTAAATAATGATTAAACATATAACAAGAAGTCCAAAATAAAAATAAATTCTTAAAAAAGTTGGTGAAAAATTATTTATAGGATTTTTAATCCACCTACTTGAAACATAAAAATGTTTCAAGTACGTGACTTTATTGGCCTATATAATATAAAATATAACACAGATATGAATTAAATTTTAAAAATTTCTTAAACATATAACAAGTAGTCCAAAATAAAAATAATTTCTTAAAAAATGTTGGTGAAAATTTATTTATAAGATTTATAATCCACCTAATGGAAACATAAAAATGTTTCATGTACGTGAATTTATTGGCTTATATAATGTAAACTATAAGACTGATATGAATGAAATTTTAAACATTGCTTAAACATAAAAAAATTAGTCCAAAATAAAAAAAATCATAAAAAAGTTGGTGAAAATTTATTTATTAGCTTTCTAATCCACCTACTTGAAACTTAAAAATGTTTCAAGTATGTGACTTTGCAGGCCTATATAATATAAAATATAAGAGCGATTTGAATGAAAATATAAAAATTGTTTAAACATATAACTATTAGTCCAAAATAAAAATAAATTATTAAAAAATGTTGGTGAAAATTTATTTTTAAGCTTTCTAATCCACCTACTTGAAACTTAAAAATGTTTTAAGTATGTTACTTTGCTGGCCTATATAATATAAACTATAAGACTGATATGAATGAAATTTTAAAAATTTCTTAAACATATAAATAGTAGTCCAAAATTAAAATAAATTCTTAAAAATGTTGGTGAAAAATTATTTATATGCTTTCAAATCCACCAAATTGAAACTTAAAAATGTTTCAAGTATATGAATTTGTTGTCCTATATAATATAAACTATAAGACTGATATGAATGAAATTTTAAACATTGCTTAAAAATATAACTAGTAGTTGAATTTTTAATTTTCATCTATATGGGTCTTATAGTTTATATTTTATAAGCTTTCAAAGTCAATTAGGTGGCTTAGGATCCTCCTCAACATTCATTTTTATCTACATGGGTCTTAAAGTTTATTTATGAAACTCTTTATTTTTAAAAAAATTAGTTGATTAGGATATATTTCAAGTTTTATTTAAATTGTATTTATACTGTAGATTTTTTAATCTTTTAAATTTATTGACTTGAAATTTACTAATTATTTCTATGTTTCAAGTATTCGACTTTGAAAGATTTCAAATATAAATTGTTCCAAAAATATAAATGAAAACTGAAATACTGGATAAACATATAAGAAGTGCTATTAGTAATAATATTATTTTGATTTAAATAGAAATAAAACATGTAAATAAACATGTACAATCAATGTCTATGTTTGTGGTGAGAATATTCCATCTGACATGGTGGTCTGTGAATAGGACGTCTGCGTTGAGTGCACAGTGGAGTCTGATGACCTGGAGAACACTGATCCTTAGGCACTGGAATGTCGAATGGCGCATCCTCCATCTGTGTGTCAATGGGAGGATTTGTCCACTTCATCTCGTATTTCCCTCCAGATACTTCTCCAACTAGGGTGGTAGAAGGATCTGCCTCTATCACAGTAGGGAACCAAGCCTACGATGGAGTTATACCCCAAGGCAGTGATGGATATGGAATACAAGGCTATGATAGATCCCAAGGCTATGATGGATCTGGAACCCAAGATGGAGAGAATTGTGGATATCTTGTTAGGAAAGATGGATCTCATGCCACCTGAGGAACATCCTGAATCGGCTGATCCTGGACTACTAGAGGTCTGACCTTTGCATGTGGAATAGGTGAGGCCTCACGTGTCGCACGACGTTGTCTATGTCGTTGTGTTCATGGCTCCTCGGCACCAGCAGTAGCTACAAGATGTTCCTCTAGGGTAGGAACCTCTTCTCTAGGCTGGACATGCGAAGATGATCCTGAAAAGTACACGAAAAGATGCTCATGCCTCCAGCGTTGTAGCATGGACGGTTGCCCGGCTAAAGACCCCCTCCTCCTCTTCATCACTCATGAGAACAAGCTGCTCTATGTGACTTATCTATAGAGATATTAAAATTGAATTATAAAATAGTTCAATAAACAAACTAATGGAAATTTATTGACTTATCATCCTCTATATCTCAATGTCGTGTTCAGTAAGATATAGTATAGACTTCAGTCTATACCATAGTGCATACTCAACCTATTCTAAAAGAGAGAATTGATTTATAAGAAGACCCTGAATATGAAACTCTACACGTCTGTGCTAGCAGTCAATCACTACTACAACCTGGCCCTTTATCAGCGCTAAAAACCGGCATTAACAGCGCTAGAAAAGCGCTGTTAATGCCAGCATAGATAAAGGGGGGGTCCCCTTTATCAGCGCTTCTTTTAGCGCTGATAAAGGTCTCCTATATCGGTGCTTGACAGAGTGCTGATAAAGGGTTCCCTTATCAGCGCTCCTCTAGCGCTGTTAAAGGTGTCCTTTATTAGCGCTAAAAAAGCACTGATAAAGGCCCCATCGCCTGCACCTACAAAACAGTACCCGAACACCTGCACACCTGCACACCAAAATACCTGCACAAAGTAGCCCATGCACACCTACACACCATAGCACCCACACCCAATATTTTGACTGACAACGGTATATACATTTACTTAACATCATGAATACAAAAAAAATCATTGATATATACATTTCAAACATTTTTTTACATGGTTACATTTACAATTATTCAAAAACAGTTATAAACATTCATGTTTCATCCTTTGATATCTGTGATCCACTCTCGACGGTATTTGTTGCCGAACAAAGCATCCGAACTCAAGGAAAAAAATTCACCTATAAAAGAAAACAAATATTATGTTAGTAATGCAATAATCAAAGAAATTAAAATAGTAATATAAAAGAATACATTAATATGGAAATGTGAAACTAAAATATGAAATTTTAAACTCAAAAGTTTTCATTTTCATAACAATGAAAGGGAATAATGTAAAATCAATATGTTTTTGATTGATTTATCTCATTTAATAAATACAGATTCTTTATATAATGAAAATATTTACCGGTCACACCGTGCGTCGGTTGGATTGAGGTGCGGTCGATTCGTACATGTCACAAATGACTCGTGGATCATTTTCCTAAAGTATCAAAACAATCTGAACGCATTTTCTCGGTTTGGCGTATGTCATTGGTGTTGTTTTCCAAAGTTTATCTCAATTTAAAACTGATATCAGACACTTTTAGCCATACCGGTCACATCGTGCGTCAGATTGAGGTGCGTTTGATTCGTACACGTCACAAATGACTCGTGGATAGTTGTCCTAAAGTATCAAAACAATCCAAACGTGTTTGCTCGGTTTTCTGTATGTCATTGTTGTTGTTTTCCAAAGTTTATCTCAATTTGAAACTGATATCAGACACTTTTAGCCATACCAGTCACACCGTGCATCGGATTGAGGTGAGGTCAATTTCTACACGTCAAAAATGACTCGTGGGTCGTTGTCATAAAGTATCAAAACAATCCGAACGCTTTTTCTCGGTTTGGCATATGTCATTGTTGTTGTTTTCCAAAGCTTATCTCAATTTGAAACTGATATCAGACACTTTTAGCCATACCGGTCACACCGTGCGTCGGATTGAGGTGAGGTCGATTTGTACACATCAAAAATGACTCGTGGATCATTTTCCTAAAGTATCAAAACAATCCGAACGCGTTTTCTCAGTTTGGCGTATGTCATTGGTGTTATTTTCCAAAGTTTATCTCAATTTGAAACTGATATCAGACACTTTTAGCCATACCGGTCACACTGTGCGGTAGATTGAGGTGCAGTCGATTCGTACACTTCACAAATGACTCGTGGATAGTTGTCCTAAAGTATCAAAACAATCCGAATGCATTTTCTCAGTTTGGCGTATGTCATTGGTGTTGTTTTCCAAAGTTTATCTCAATTTGAAACTGATATCAGACACTTTTAGCCATACCGGTCACACCGTGCGTCGGATTGAGGTGCAGTCAATTCGTACATGTCACAAATGATTCTTGGATCGTTTTACTAAAGTATAAAAACAATACGAACGTGTTTCCTTGGTTTGGAGTATGTCATTGGTGTTGTTTTCCAAAGTTTATCTCAATTTGAAACTGATATCAGACACTTTTAGCCATACCGGTCACACCGTGCGTCGTATTGAGGTGCGGTCAATTCTTACACGTCACAAATGACTCGTGGATCGTTTTCCTAAAGTATCAAAACAATACGAATGTGTTTCCTCAGTTTGGCGTATGTCATTGGTGTTGTTTTCCAAAGTTTATCTCAATTTGAAACTGATATCAGACACTTTTAGCCATACTGGTCACACCGTGCATTGGATTGAGTTGCGGTCGATTCTTAAACGTCAAAAATGACTCGTGGATTGTTTTCCTAAAGTATCAAAACAATACGAACGGGTTTTCTCAGTTTGGCGTATGTCATTGGTGTTGTTTTCCAAAGTTTATCTCAATTTGAAACTGATATCAGACACTTTTAGCCATATCGGTCACACCGTGCATCGGATTGAGGTGCGGTCAATTCGTACACGTCACAAATGAATCGAGGATCGTTTTCCTATAGTATCAAAACAATCCGAATGAGTTTTCTCTGTTTGACTTATGTCATTGGTGTTGTTTTCCAAAGTTTATCTCAATTTGAAACTGATATCAGACACTTTTAGCCATACCGGTCACACGGTGCGTCGGATTGAGGTGTGGTCGATTCGTACACGTCACAAATGACTCGTGGATCGTTGTCCTAAAGTATGAAAACAATCCGAGTCTGTTTTCTTGGTTTTCCGTATGTCAGTGGTGTTGTTTTCCAAAGTTTATCTCAATTTGAAACTGATATCAGACACTTTTAGCCATACCGGTCACACCGTGCATCGGATTGAGGTGCGGTCAATTCTTATACGTCACAAATGACTCGTGGATCATTTTCCTAAAGTATCAAAACAATATGAACTAATTTTCTCGGTTTTCCATATGTCATTGGTGTTGTTTTCCAAAGTTTATCTCAATTTGAAACTGATATCAGACACTTTTAGCCATACCGGTCACATCGTGCGTCGGATTGAGGTGCGGTCAATTCATACACGTCACAAATGACTCGTGGATCGTTTTACTAAAGTATCAAAACAATCCGAACGCGTTTTCTCAGTTTGGCGTATGTCATTGGTGTTGTTTTCCAAAGTTTATCTCAATTTGAAACTGATATCAGACACTTTTAGCCATACTGGTCACACCGTGCATCGGATTGAGGTGTGGTCGATTCGTACACGTCACAAATGACTCGTGGATCATTTTCCTAAAGTATCAAAACAATACGAATGCGTTTTCTCAGTTTTCCGTATGTCATTGGTGTTTTTTTCCAAAGTTTATCTCAATTTGAAACTGATATCAGACACTTTTAGCCATACCGGTCACACCGTGCATCAGATTGAGGTGCGGTTGATTTTTACACGTCACAAATGACTCGTGGATCGTTTTCCTAAAGTATCAAAACAATCCGAACATGTTTCCTCGGTTTGGAATATGTCATTGGTGTTTTTTTCCAAAGTTTATCTCAATTTGAAACTGATATTAGACACTTTTAGCCATACCGGTCACACCGTGCGTCGGATTGAGGTTCGGTCGATTCGTACACGTCACAAATGACTCTTGGATCGTTTTCCTAAAGTATCAAAACAATATGAATGTGTTTCCTTGGTTTGGCATATGTCATTGGTGTTGTTTTCCAAAGTTTATCTCAATTTGAAACTGATATCAGACACTTGGTCCTCTGGCTAGCCATCGAAGTCGTTCCGAAATTTACTTTGGATTTTCATATGACTTCTTAAAAATATGATCTCAAAACCATCCTATAAACTGTCGATTATGTGTATCTGATATCCATTTTTCAGCCCTTTATGGATTCAAATGCCTAAGAATTTCTTTGTGGATTTCAACATATGGGTCAACGTCGAAACTGTTATACAAAACATAAAGGTGGGCCTGATTCCGATCTGTAATATTGATTGTGACAACCTTTCTTCCAGAAATTCCTTCACCCTCAAGCCGCCCAGTGTGACGAGATTTCAGTAAGCCAATGCTTTCCACACCAGACAAGTATTCGGTACAGAATTCAACGGCTTCCTCAACAATATATCGCTCTGCAATACAACCCTCTGGCCGACTTCGATTTTTGACATACCCTTTCAAAATCATCATATACCGTTCAATGGGGTATATCCATCTGTAATGTACAGGACCACATAGTCGAATCTCTCTCACCAAGTGGACCATCAAATGAACCATCATATCAAAAAATGAAGGTGGGAAGAACATTTCTAATTCACATAATATGACGGTAATTTCTTTTTCCATAGCTGGCAATTTCGCCGGGTCTATAACTTTGCTACATATAGCTTTGAAGAAGAAACATAGTTTCGTGAAAACAAAATTGGAAAATCCCATAGTGACATGATCATATAGATAGAACCATTTCCCTAAATATCTTCTAGCTGATCTTTTAGCTCCTCTAAATCGGCCAGAGCCTTATGGTGTGATGGAATCGAAAATGGGATCGTCCTGTGAAGCAAATAGATAGAAAACGCAAACACTCATTGGGGATGTTATCCCATGAAGTCCTCTAGAAATGATTTTTTGTACTTTTCCATGACCACTAGAATTTCACATGAAGAACACTTCTCAACAACCCCAAGGAAAACCTTGGAAAAATGACATGATATGAACCATAACATAGAAGCAACTTGTCATACCCTCCATGGTTATAGATCAAAATCTCCATAAAATACATGTAATCTCCTATTAAGAGTAAGTAACTGAACCCAATGGTGATAATAGTCATCTAGTGCACTAAATCCAATAAAAAAATCCAAGACGATAATGAGGTCGGAAAATACCAGGTCCAAAACATGGAATTCCGAAATGTCCTCCATGCCAAGTACCACAACACAACTCTCAAAGAACATGAAACCATGACCATTTTTCCTACCCAAAAGGGTTAGGAAATACATTAAATAATTCATAAACTCTGCCATCATAACCAAGTAATAAAAAAATATGTGAAATTAATGACTAGGATTCACCATTTTGAAATGAAACCAATACTATAGAAGAATTAAAAAAAATTCACCTCGAATTGTGGTTGGCCAAGATTATGAGTCCTCATGAATGACCTCTACTGTATTGATTTTTCTGGATTAGACTCATCTATGTATTATTTCCCTATTAATAATCCCCCTTTCTTTTAGGATGTGATTCTCCACCATTTGAAGCCTCTTATTTTAACTAAGAGCCCTTAAAAAGTGGATCCTACACCACTCCCATTAGGATCCAATTGAAAAAATCACAAGATATTCCCCGGCTACCCAAATAGGTGGAACACCCTCAGAGTCTCTGGTAAAATCGTCCATATGTTTCCCACATTTCTAATCTGATAAAAAAATAGGTCCATTGTCCATAGAATCCACATAATCTATTCATAAAGACTACTCAAATCCCTTTCCACTACTTCTCTAAGACTCATTGTGCTTTAGATTTTATCCTCAAAAATAACTATGGATACCCCCCATTAATGGAACACCATTGAGACCAATATTTCAATTAAAATATGCCTCTCACATCAATACCTTGGGAAACACCTAAAAATAGGTTGGTAGACTTAGAATAATAAGATTAAATCTGATATATTTCCTCAAACCCATCTCAAAATTAATAGCCATAAGATAATCGTTCGTGGGGAGATAAAGAGATACATGAACCAAATTATGGAATCTATTGGCATAATCCATGACTAAATGACCACCATACTCTAGCTTTAAAAACACATAGTCATTCATCAATCTCAAGGTATCTGGGTAGAACCTCTGAAGAAATACCACTTGGAAAGTGGTAAAAGTGAGATCCTCTCTATTCCTTGAAAGAATCATTGAATCGCACCACATTCAAATAAATTCTTTTAAAAAGTAACCAAAAAATAACACTTTAGATGTCTTAGGGGTTTTCAAAAACTCTAAGATCTACTTGATACAGTCCAACTACTCCTTAAATTACTTGGTTTTATTTTCAGTAAGGAAAAACTCTGAATTATTCTTTGAAAATTCTTGAGTGTGGTCCATAGTTCATGTCTTATCATGGATAACAATTTAACCCACATTTTTGAAATTATAAATCATTGAATCCAAAACAAATTGTGTCAATGGTATGGTTCCTCTTTGGGGTACTCTGGTTCAAACTCTCTATGCTTCTACATGGTCCTTCTAGGTGGTATTGTCTACAAGAAACATGAACAACCTCCATCAAGGAAAACCCAACATCAAATCACAACAAAAGAACTAAATGAAAACACAAAATCATAATAATAAATAAATAAATCTAATGAAGTAGTGGGAAATCATAAAAACAACCCATAGTCAGGATCAAAACATAACCACAATCCCAAACCACCCATGGAAACTGAAGATTCAACACGAAGAATAGTTTTCCAAACACTTACCCATTCCAAACATGATTAATTCATGAAAATTCAATTTGAATCACCTTAAGGAGGAGGACCCGGTGGCGGAGGAGAAGGAGGTGTTGACAGCGGAGGCACTGGAGGCAACAGAGGCAGCACGGAGGCAGGGCGGAGGCAGGGCGGAGGCTGCGGAGGCAGCGTAGGAGGAGGAGGAAGAGGAGGAGGAGCCCGCGGTGGAGGAGGAGGCAGCAGAGTAGGTAGAGGAGGAGGAGGAGGAGGCGCCGATGGAGGAGGAGGAGGATGAGGTCGTAGACTAGGAGGAGGAGGAGGAAGCTCCGGTGGAGGAGTAGGAGGATGAGGCTGCGGTGGAGGAGGAGGAGGAGGAGGAGTAGCAGAGGAGGAGGAGGAGGAGGTGGCCGGAGGAGGAGGAGGCGGCAGCCGGAGGAGGAGGAGAAGGAGGAGGTGGCGGCCGCGGCGGAGGAGGAGGAGGCAGTGGCAGCGACGCAGAGGAGGGATTCCGCGAGAGCTTGACCGGGTGCAGGGAGTAGGAAGAGGACCTGTGGGTTTTTAACAAATCTGTGTGAGCCTTTATCAGCGCTAGTAAAAAGCCCTGATAAAGGGTTTATTTATCAGCGCTAAGATGAAAAGCGCTGATAAATACAACCTTTATCAGCGCTTTGTTAGCGCTGATAAATAAGCCCTTTATCAACGCTGATAAAGTGGACCTTTATCAGTGCTTTTGTTAGCGCTGATAAAGGCCCGGCCCTTTATCAGCGTTTTACTGTTAGCGCTGATAAAGGCAGGCGCATGCCTTGCCCAGTTTTGTTGTAGTGAATAAAGCTAGAAAGTACTTGGGACCAGTCATTATCCTGCCTCCCAGTCAACTTCATCCCATGAAGCTGGTCTGTCTACCTTGATGGTAATGGAATTGACTGAGTACAGAAAAACTAGGGAATGACTCATTCAGGTTACTACCACTCAATAATATGGAATTAAATGAGGGTCACTACAGCCATAGCATCCTCAAGACCATTAGTGTAGTATTCTGGAAACTGGTCGGTAATACTCCAGTATGGAAGCCATTAAATTTGAAATGACAAATGATTTTGTCAAAAAAGCACCTAACTAAAAACTAAAATTGATGTTACTATTAAATATGTTAGACAGTGATAGATTGTATATACAAACCTAATCAGGTAAGAGACAGTCCAATTATAGCTGATATACACCCAAATGTTGTCTCAAAATCGTGTCAAAATTGTGTCGCTCACACCACCTGTAAAATACATCATCGATAGTGACAAATAATGAGAAATTATATTCAATAACTCATAGTATAATCAAAAACCAATAGAAATGAATGATCATACTAGTGTCCACATGGAGTGTCATGTAGCACCTCCATCTTGACCGGCGGACCAGCAAGGTCAGGGCGGAATGCTGGGATGCGCTCGTATACCCACATCTGAATAACGATAACACATCCCCTGAGACCTGTGTGGTTCATGTGGGATAGCCTACATAATGTTCTGTATGTGTATGCCAAGAAGGATAATCCCCAGCTGTACGTCCCATCCTGATAAAAGTTCTCTTGTAGGGGTAGATACATCATGTGCATGTGCATCCCCAAGTGATCATTACACATAGTCCCTCCAATGAGCCATAATATATATGCATGGGCGTAATGCATGACAATCTTCTTTTTGTCATCATCCTATAAATGTGGAATCTGTCACTCCAACCAAGGCATAGATATGGATGCTCCATCTATAGCCCTATGGTTAGAAAAAATATCAACGCCTAACAATCACAAAGCAAGGTATGGCCAAGCTTCACGAGTGAGTCCAATAACGGGTCTCCCCTGGATAGGAAGACCGAGAGGCACTAACACATCCTCAAGGGTGATGTTCATCACTCCCCCAAGAAGGTGGAATGTGTGTGCCTCTAGTCTCCACCTCTCAATGAGGGAAATAAGTAGGTAATGATCTACAAATGTGAAATCTGATACGGCAAGGCCATAGAAGCCAGCATGGTGCAAGTATGGTCTAATGGAATGTGGAGACTCCCTGTGATGAAAATGGTGTGCTCGACACACCTTGATCAATCGATATGGACTACCCTCTAACACGGCCTACGAAATATGGATAGGATGTTGAGTGAGAAGTATGGTATCATCCATCTTCATATAAACAAAAGAAATTAATCGTCAGTGTAAAATATAAATATAATGTTATGGTTAGCATAATGTTATGACTTGTAGAATGGAAGAAATGACATGTTTATTCACATTGTTTTATAAAGTTATTTTTACCAAAAGAAATATAATTATCCGTTTCTTTTGGTTCTGAATGGAATGAAGATAACAAGAGGAAAGAAGAGAAAAATATATATGGAAAAAATTATGTTATGAAATAATTTTATTAATGAAAATATCTTTGTGTAAATGTTATTAATTGATTCGTGGTTTAAGGGAATATATCTAGGTTTTTGGATTTTTTATAAGGTTTTAGGGTTTAGGTATATGATTTTTGTGTTGGGGTTTAGGTTTGAGGGTTTATGGTTTCAAATTTTGATGTTAAGGTTTAGGAAATATGTTTCTGGGTTAACTATTATGATTTTGTGTTTTGGGGTTTAGAAAACCGAGAAAAAAAAGAAGAGGTAATAACATTTACTTTATAATATAGGTTAAGTGTTCTGCTTTTGGATTTATGAAATAAATTCTATTATCTATGATTTTATTTAAGGAATAAGGAGAAAGTTATTTCTTGAAAGCAAGAATGTTTTTATGAAATAAATTCTCTTATCTAAATTATTGTGTCTTGAATTTGGTTAGAAATTTTTTAGAGGAGCTTTATGATTAACTAATTATGGATTGGATTAAGATAAACCATGTCAATTACTGATTATGTTTTAGGAATTTATCTAATTATCTGTATTGAATATCTTATTCTAATCATTAGGATACTATTATTTCATTATAGAATAGTTTATTAAAATATCACTCATAATTTAACCCAAAACCATGGTAAAGGGAAGTTGTTTTTGGGTTGGGGTTTATATTTGAGGGTTTAGGGTTTTGAATTTTGATATTAAGGTTTAGGAAACATTTTTCTGGGTTAAGTGTTATGCTTTTGGGTTTTGGGGTTTATAAATCTGAGAAAACAATAAGAGACAACAACATTTAATTTATAATACGTGAATGTCACAATGAAGATAGTACATCATTTTGGATGAGACTGTGAACTCGGCCCAACAACTTTAGGTAATCATTTCTGTTTATGACCTTATTTATGACATATTGTGCTTCACAAACTCTGCCCTTTTTCTTGAGGCCAATCCATCTCATTGTGCATCCTACTAGCCTTTGGTCTCCCATGGGGACATAATTGATTCATGTCAGGTATCACTATCGGCTGGCCTTCAGGAAATGGAAAATAACGATACTCCCCAATAGGTGTCCATGGTGCAACATAACAGTTAGCAATGGTATCCATCTAGTACACTAGATCAACATACGCTTCCCATGATATGTTCATAGAGGCACATGTTGTGATGGTGTGTGTGCATAGAGACCGTAAGGCTTGAAAGTTTCCACATTGACACTGCCTTGTTTCCAGTAATACCACCATTTTTTCACCAATGAAATTTGTGATGGGTTCTGAATTCTCTTGAACTTCAAATTGGGAGTCTTCTCGTCGAAAAATTCAGACGTGATAACCAGAAGCTTCTTCAATATTCTTTTCAATCTCTCGTTGAAAGTGTCTTCTGTATCTTTTCCCCTGTAGTATTCTATCTAATGCTTGGTTTTGTCTATCAACAAAGTAATTCACACATCGATATAATTTCTCTTGAACTAGGGAGGTTATATGTATCTTTAGAATCCCTTTGAAGACACCATTGATTCACTCTACAATGTTTGTCGTCATGTGTTTGTACCTCTTCCCCCCGTCATATGCCAATGTCCATTTATCTTTTTGGAATCTGCATCATATAATCATAAAATTCTTTATTATCCTAGTGGATTTGTTCAAAATTTTCTTCAAACCTCCATTGGTCTAACTCATATTCTACAAAGAATAGATTATATTTCACATAAATTTCGTTTATCTCTATGTTGAAATAGTAAAAAATAACAAATACAATGCGTACCAAGCCTCGTGATTTCCTTCTTCATTGGTTCGTTGTAGAATTTTTTATTCACAGTGCTAGAAATGTGTCTAATGTAGAACTAATGGTGTGCATTTGGGTATCTCCTTGTATCAAGATCCACATTGATAGCCTCATTAATTGCCCGATGGTGATCAGATATCAAACAAACACCCCGAATATTGGTGAAATGGCTGCTGATACATGCCAGAAACCAACTCCATGATTCATAGTTTTCTCTCTCTACAATGGAAAAGGAAAGAGGAAGAGGTGAACAGTTTCCATCTTGGGTTTCCACAATCAACAATATTCCCTAGTATTTCCTGTACAGAAATGTTCCATCAATCTGAATAAACTTTTTGCAAAAATGAAATGTGGAGATATAGGGAAGGAATTCCAAGAACAAATGATGAAATTGAACATGAGATGGATCAAGTCAGTTATCAAGAGACACACATTCGTTTATATCCATTAGGAATACAAATTCGTTATGATGCCTCAGTATGGCTAGCAATTGCAGCAACACCCGATATGAGTCATCCCAATCACCATAGACCTTCACAATTGCCTTATGTTTCGTCATCCATGCCTCATTATAGGAAATCTTATAACCAAATTTCTGTTGAATCCTCTCTTACACAAGGGATATTAGAACATCTTCACATGTCCAAATCATCTCAACAACAATAGATGACACAAATTCTACATCCAATGAGGTATGGTCCTGTGTGAGACTAGGCTGAACGCAAGTATGTGCCACCTCAATCCTCAAGATTCTCCAACCTCCAAATGTAATTTCTTAAATCCCCCTCAAGTGAAATCTATAATCATCCTCATACTTCTCACACTATATGAAATATTTACTACGGCATTATTTGTGAACTATATAGTTGCAATGCCTCTCAATATGAAATCTCTTTAGCATACTTTTTAATGCATCTTTACATGGAAAATTCCTTCAAATATATAAGGTTTTTTCCATCTCACTAAACCTATCTGGTATAACTCTAGGGAAATCAGTTGTCGGTGTGAGAACATTATTATTGAATTCAGTTACACATTTCATTGATTCTGACCAAGATGAAAATATTGGTGGATGATTTATTGTAGGTCGAGGTTGATGTACAACTAATGCCTTTTTTGAAACCTCCTTTATAACTTCAGTTGATCCCTCCTCATCAGCACTATTGTCACCATATAATTCATCATTACGAAACTCCTCATCAGAATTCAGATTGGCATGTATATTTGGGATATCATCTAGGTTGTCCTATTCTACTGCATCATTTGTAATAGGCTCAATTTCATGGGGTGGACTATCTTTAACCACTCTTTTAATTCTACATCTTCGTACAATTGGACGTTGTTGTTTTATAGTAGCAATATCAATTTTTAACTTCATCATAGTACCATTTAACTGTTGAGAAAATAAATTAACTGCTTGGACCCACTAGGGATCCGCAACCAGAGAACAAGCTAGATGCCACAGTGCTGACAGGAATTGAAAATGTCTATAACTCATAGACTTGATCTCTTAATCAGGTCCCAGATTTAAGGAACCAAAAAATCTCTCTTGAAGGTCACTTATGGTTACACAATAATCTGTACTAACCACAGTTATTGGTTATGTACTATAAAAATCTCCTTTCTCAGTTTGAATAACCTCCCCATAGCAATACACACAGGCAAACATGACTCACTACGTCAAAAATGTTTCTTTTATCAGAATTATGATACTGTAACAAATATTAATACTTAATTATAATAAACTAATCATATGTATTCATTTTTAATCCTAAGTTATCATTAATTAATCTATAATTAATCATTACTAATAGTAAGTATTATTTATAAACTATATATTAATAACTAAACTACTTAATACATAACATCTTTAATTACTAATAATAATTTTTTAATTAATCACTCATTATTTAATCACTAGTTAATCAATATTAAGTTATTATTTAATTATTTATTCTTTAATCCTTAATCATATTATATTCATTAGTTATTTATAATTAACTAATCATATGTATTCATTTTTAATACTAATTTATCATTCATTAGTCTATAATTAGTCATTACAAATAATAAGTATTATTTCTAAACTATATATAACTAATTAAACTACTTAAAAAGATTTAATTACTAATAATAACTTTTAGTAGTTAATGATTTTGTCCTTATTTCATTCTATAACATCACAATTATCATTTTATCACTGATAAATATACTAATTTAATTTCCTTTTTTTATATATTTTAGTATTTTATAAAGAAAATAAAAATCATCTTAAGCATATCCTCTGGGAGTGTTAGACCAGGAGTGCAGCAAAACCCGTTGTCGTGTACCAGGATACCCCGGGTCAAGACCGAATCTCCTTGTTGGAGTTTTCACTTCTAGGTACATATGTGCCAGATCCACATCCACTTTTTCGTATCCAGACAGAGATTTTATTTCTTAGATAACCACATAATCTTTATGCTTCCAAAATTTCGGAATACTTAATCCTGAGTTAATACTAAGTTAATCCTAAGTTAATCAATACTTAATCTATACTTAATTTATACTAATAATATTAATTGTTTCAAACTATATATAACTAATTAACCAACCTAATAAAAAAATATTAATAACTACCTAAACTACTTAAAAATTAAATATTTAAAACTAACAAAAATTCAATTAAATAAATAAAAAACATTAAATTTAATAAATAAAAATACCTCTAAATGATGCTTCATAAAAACCCATACAAAAAATGATTTTTTTAGAGAGATATGGAGAGAATTTAGGGGAGATGAAAGCAATAATTGAGTGAGGATAATGGGGGGATTCCCTTTTATATGGAGTTGAGTCAAAGGTGGCATCGCTGATGCCGCCTTTCGCCTCTCGGTAAGGACAAAGGCTGCATCGGCGGTGCCGCCTTTGGCCTTACCCAGAGGCAAAAGGTGGAATCCCTCAGCCTCCTTTGCCATGTCATTAATCTGGGCCAAATGCGGCATCGGAGATGCTGCCTTTGTAGCTTTTTAAAAAAAAACTTAACCTATTCGGTTTTAAAATAATTCAAAAAATGTATAAAAAACTCTTATTTTTCACCCATCGCTTAAAAACTCTGACATTACGGGAGGTGTCTGATATGATCACCCCATTCAAATATAATACATATGGCCACATGGGAGATCACTTATTCCTCCCACAATCTATTCCTTCATGGATGAATCCCTTATGAATGAGGGTTTCATACTGGCTTCCATAGATCCTCGACCACCGTGTGGGAACTTTAAAGGTTCTTCTGGAATAAAAAAATCATGTAAGTGTTGAGTTCCTAAAAGAGAAAAAAATACTCTGTGATGAAGCTTATCGGTAATGAGTTATTTGTGAGTAACTGCATGAAGATACTAGTTTTTATGGTTGGATATGGTTTGTGGATGAAAAACAATCTCTTGAATAACCGCAATTGACATGGTTTGCGGGTTTCCCAATAGTTATTGGGGAAGTTTCTTTGCAGACAGTAGTTTGTGGTGAAGATCCATCACAGAAAATGCTTCGTGGTAAAATCATTTGTGGGTTTACATGTAGTTCATGGATGATGTGTTACAGATTGTGATTTTTGGATGAAATTCTTCAAGGATGAAGGGTGCTTTGCGGACAGCATTAGTTCATGATGAATATTCCATAATGATTGAGTACATGGTAAAGTTCCTTCACGGATGTAGTTTTTGGATGGTGAATCACTGTATGGAGATGAGTATTTATAGGCATTCAAATAATTCCATGTGATGAAAAGTTTTTTGTGAGAAATAAAACATGCAGTATGTGGTGGTTGTAAATTAAGTTCTTTGCAGACATTGTTTCATGGATAAAGTGGTTTGCAGAAGAGGTTTATCCAAGAATCTTTGTGAAGTATCACGAACCACTTTAAAATGATATGCATGTTTTCAAAGTTATCATGTGATAACTTCACAAAATGACCAATGAATTTTCACTTATAAATTTCATATTAGTTCACAGATTAAGGGTGTTTCACAGATGCGTGATATATTTTGATAACCACATAGAGCATTGAGCAGTGGTGTTGAAGTACAACGCATAAAATTTTCTGAGAAATTTATTTTTTTCTCACTGTGTTAATATATTGCTTGAAAACCAATAAAGTATATTTGAATTTAGTTTGAATTAGTGTGCCTGAATGTAGATAGTAGTTTTCCAAGAAAACAAAACCTTAGGCATTTAATTTTTTACATCATATTTAAGTACATTTATTTGTTCTTGAATTAATATTTTATTGTGCAGAAAATATGTGAAAGTATAAATAGGTTGTTTCAAAATTATTTAATGCATTTAAAAATGAATTTTCATACTATATGATCAGCACATATTTTTTAGATTGAATTCGAGAAGAATATAAGAATACATTATATCATAGTTAACAACGTATGAGAATTCATGAAGACAGTCCGAACAGACACTATGAAAGATCCTTCTTTCATATAATAATTCTTGATTATTTTTTGTGCAAATCTTGTGTACATTAAATAAAGGTAAGGTATTCATCATTTGAATAAATAATTAACCCGATCATTTGTTTCACTGAGCCAACTGATCAAATATAGTTGATCGGGTATTTGTGATCAAGACCAAAAAGTATTGTAAAGGTTCTTAGAGATTACATGGAAAATTTTGATCCAGAAATCTCTTGGATGAAGATAAATAGATCAACCTATATTAGATAAATCCTTGAATAAAGGAATAATTCTCTCATGTGGATTTGGGAGCAAGAAGTATCCAATGTGATTCTGGAGCAGAAGTCTTCTGTATGGATTCTGGAGCAGGTCAGTGTGGATTTTGGTAATACTGTGGGATGTAGTATAAATAACCTCCAGTGTTGATTTAGGAGAGATACAATGTAACTTTATATCAAACATTTTATTGTTTACAATATTATAGTGTATAATCTATGTTGGGGAGAATAACCAACACGACAAGGAGTACGTCTTTGTACTGAACCTTGTAAATCCTTGTGTTTTGTGCCTTTACATTTACATCATTAATTGAGGTAAGGTTATGACACACAATAATAGTGGATTGAGGCTTCAACTAGGAATAGGGTTTTAATTTAAAAGAAACAATTTTTAGAATGAAAAAGGTTCATTGATTCACCCCTTCCCCTCTCAGTGATCTAACACTGATCTGGGCACTTCACATCCAATGATAACTCTACCAGGTTTCTCTATTCATGAGACAAAACCTTCAGATTATATAGAATTTTAACCATCCTTAATGTATTCTTCACTACATCCACATCCTTAATATCTTCACTAAGTCATCTTATTTCTCCAACTTCCACAGTGATACATTTGAAAACCACATAAATCTTTTCATCTTGATACATCTATAAATCATCAAAAAATTTATTCAAAACATGAATCTATTCCACATTGACATTTTTATCATCCACATATATGTTGTAAATTTTATTGCATATAGCCTTAGTGGTTGTGAAACCTATCACATTCATAAAGATATCATTTTTCAGTGTACCAGACAAATCATTCTAGGATTTGGAATCAACACCAGGAAACTTTTTCACTAATTCAGTCATAGAAAATTCAAAAACATCACTTACATATATCACATGTATGTTGGTAGAGAAATAATTGATCCCAATAGTCCATAGGTGAGACCACATTTTTTTATTCCAGATTTAGTAGTTTCACCCATCAAATAAAGGAATTTTTTTTTCGTTCAATGTCTTTTCCATAGCATCCTTCCTCTAGTTACATATTCTTCATCTAGAACCTACAATTTTGATACCACTTGTTTCAACCACATCCTAACACACCCTAATAATAAGCGTTAATTAGGTTGTGTATTTATTTTTAATTATATGATATTTATTTATGGTTAGAAAGTGCATAAAATGATATTCAAATGAATAAAAGTAAATGAAGGTACATGGGGTTTTCCTTGGTTTACCACTAAGGGTGAATCGAAGGAGCATATGTTGATATTGTTTCTACATACCAAACAGTATCACCATCCACTATAGATGTTAAAAAATGTTAGGAATGACTAACTATAAATCCTAGGAACACTTCTTATTCTTGTAACTTCACAAACTATTTTGAGTCAAGGTTTCCAAAAATAATTGTGACATTAAAATTGCTTCCGATTGTTTTTCATAGAGAAAATTAAGAACCTAAAACTATAAGGGTGTTATCACTTTCTTTCTTCTCCATTGAGTCCAAATCATCAATGTATTTCAACACAAAATTATCTCTCCTTATATTCATAGTTACAACTCTACTGATACTGTATCTCTTCTTATTCTTATGAATAATATCCCAAACCTCAATTATAATTTGGAAATTTCATGAAATTAGTGCCAAAATATCTTCCTCTCTAATTCTTCGCAATCTCTTTTAAAAACTACATTATTCATTCTCCCACAAAATCTATAATATTTTATAAAAAAAATTAACTAAACTATTAATCATATTTTAAAATTGATAATATCCATTCAAATTCACATGTATTACTAAAATACACCCTACATGAATATATATATATATAGTGATGAAAATCCTCAATTCATGGCTTGATAAATTCCCTTCTTCTCCTAGTAGGAAAGTGTAAAATCAGACACATTAAAAATACACATTTCCAAGAATATTACATATGCAGGGAAGGTATTGTCATTTTTTTATTTTCATTTGGACTATAACTGGGATTACTACGCAACTTACAAAAGTAACTTATGAATAAAGGGAAATGTTTTCTTTTGCATCATTCCATCACTCTGAAGAATATTAAATACCAACTTAATATATTATGTATCCTTTGAGATTCATTATGTTTTGACATTTTTTGATTCTAGAGAAAATATCTTACACGTCTATTTCAATATGTTATACATCAATTTGAATATCATTCCATTACAAAATCTGCATCTTCTCAAAATATATTACATATTTAGCCCAAAGATATTACATATCACCTTCTTTTTCGGATTTTCTGTGAACTCGAGGAATAATATCTTATGCATCATTAAAAAATGATTTGAATCATCTTTAACCCTTGGAATTTTTCATTTTCACCATTACTAGTATAGATTATGTATTCAGGGAATCTCAGGACTTTTTCCTGTTCTCAAAAAAATGCCCAGACTAGATTCTTTCATATCTATTCAAAATAAATTCAAAACCTCTCTAAGTGAATATAAATTTTCTCCAAGACCATGATAACCAAGAAGAAAGATAATAAATCCCTTATCTTCTATTTCAAAATTCTAATGCATTAAATTGAATCATTATCGATCGAACCATGTCTAATATGGAGTTCTAAAAGGAGTGGGTTGTAGAATAATTCCATGATCTCTCATATGATCAGTGAATTCTTGGATCAAGTATTCACTACCCAGATCTAATTGGTGAATCTTAATACTTTTTCGCAATTTTTTATATACATACTTATGAAAATATTTAAACTTTTTAAGTGTTTTATACTTGTGTCTCATCTAAAAAAAATAACCATGATGACTAAAGTCATCAATAAAAGTAATGAAGTACCCAAACCCACTATGTTCTTGAGTACTAATTGGTCCATATACATCACTATGTTTGAGATCCAATAATCCACTAGACCTTTCACCTTTTCTTATAAATGGTTATTTTTTAATTTTTATGAATAAATAATATTTTTTGTTATAAATTGTTCATAATTTAATTGTCCCAACAATCCATATATATGAAGTCTTTGGATGTGTTTCTCATTCAAATTTATAAGGATAAATTTTGAAATGTGGTAGGGTTAGAATCAAACTTAGCCTTCTTATTTTGAATGTTATAGACATTATCATCCATATATATAATGTATAAACCATTAATAATATTCCTAATTACATAAAAATTTTCATTCATATATATAGAAAAACTCTTTTTCTTAATAATAAACAAAAATCCCTTCTTGTCCAAACAAGATACAGATATGAAATTTCTATTTATAGAGGGAATATAATAAAATTTATCCAATTCCATAGATAAACCACTATGTAGACTTAGATCATAAGTGTTGGACTCTAATTCAATAAATATTTCTTGATTTATAACAAATAGATCCACTTTACCTTTTTCAATTCCCTTCTATCTCTGAGTCTGTGTTTATCAACACAAATATGTTATCCACACTTAGTATCTAATACCCATGAGTCTGATTTAGAAAAATTAAACCATGTACCATTCACATTTAGATACTCAAAATTCTTCTCTTTGAGAAAACATATCAACCTCAGAAACCAGCCTAGAATTTTTTTATCGGTCATACATGTAAGAGATCACAAAATTATATATATGATGCATGTGATAATCTATAACAAAGACATCTCCATGGGTGAGTATCATGTTTTATATCTTTTCTTCAAGTAATTTTAATGAAATTACTCCCCCAAAAAATAATTTCCTCATATATTATATCCATTTAGTGAGATAGATCCATATTTCACTAAGAATTGACTTAATTTTTGCAACATACCTTCCTAACCCATTGGCTTAGGTCGGGTCGGAGGTGCACTGGCCTTAGGTTATTTCCCTAATATACCCAATGGTGGAAATAAATTCCAAGAGATTACCTAGACAATATGGGATTATTTTTCATTTATAAACAATACAAACTATTAATAAAAAATATAAGTAAGAAAATCAATTATATAATTCATGAGTATAAATAATTTAACTCAAAAGAAAAACTGACAAAATAATATTATCACAGTAGAATCATCAAAGTATAGAAAATTAACATAATAAAGAAAAACAATGTCCAAACCTAGAAACACTGATGTGGAATCACTCCACCCAATATATAAGATAAATCAAAGCTCCAACCCCCCATCTTGGGGAAGAATAGAATCATGATGCTCTACTAGAGAAATAGGAGACCTTTCCTTTACCTATTTCAAAAAGAATAAAATATCTATATGCACCAAATTGAATATAAATTGGTGATTAATAATACCCTATAGGATTTCCCTAAGATAATTCCCAACTCACTCCACTATAATTACAACATTTTATCTCATAGTTCAAAACATAATTTATAACAAGGGGAGGAACATTAAAATAGTTTTCTAATTTAAAACAATTTAAATTAAAAGGAAAAAAATATCCATTAATATCTCTTGGCATATCAAAGACATGTTCATCTACTCACACACACATTAAATCCGGGTGATAGTCCCACACTCATTAGTGGTTACTTGTCAATCCACCAAGTCATCAAAAGGTGACCATTATCTATGGGCCTCCTATTTGGCATCGCTCCCCTTATTCAGGGTCACATCCAATCCAAATGAACTCATTATTACCATGTATTTCTTGTTTTCATACCAATTAATTTCACATAATCAATATTTACTTATAAAACATTTCATCTAACATATTTCTTCGGTAACAACAAACCAGTAATTTGAAAACATAAATCAAATGTTTTTTTCAAAATACATTCAAATTCTCGTGTTCCAAAATCATAAACATAAAGGTTTTCCATTGTTTCTATTGTAAATACAAGAAACAAAATTAATAAAACTAATCCTTCAATATCTAGAATAAGTGGAGAAGATATAGAAGCCACCTACCTCACAATGGGTGATTAAAATGCTGAATAGCACAATGAAACCTCAATATCCAAGACCAAAACTCCTTTACTTCAATTTATCCAATCAATATATCATCAAAACAAATCATATATCGTAGGCCTATCCATAATTTATTAGATATAATGTTTCATGTGTGATGAGATAAGGAGTTATAAAGATAAAGAGAGAAAAAGGAAACATTCCATTGATTCTATAGATCCAAATCACTTCAATCCCTTAAAAATTACTTTCAAATTAAAGGGAACCAATAAGAAGGCCTAAGAGTGGATTAGAGTTTGGGATCCTCATAGGAGAGATAAAAAATGAGGTTTTGAGGGTTAAAACTGAGATAAACTCTAATTTTCTGAGTATTAAATGCATGGTGCATTGTTAGGACACACTATTTGGGAACCTATTCTCTAACCATGTGCATTCTACTACCTATAAACCATCTCCTCTCAAGATTGTTTTTCATAGTTTGATAAACCATGTGATAACTATGTTTTCCCCTATCACCACTTTTATGATTTATATTTTCACCCATATGGTTTGGAAAAATAATTCACCAACCGTAAACCTACACAAAAACTCTTATAATCTTTATCACGCTTTCCTGGAGAAGATTCATGGTTTCCTCTAACCATTCTCTAACTATGAATACCTAGAAATTCTTAAAAAACAAACCAAGTCATCTAGAAACCCTCTAAACTAAACCCATTTATTATTTAACCTCAAAATAATTAATAAAATGGAAAAGTTCCAAAAATAGGGGGGTTAAATTCTCCCCTCCATTAGGCTTTCCATTCTCTAAAATCTGTAGATTACCAGTGATTTGGAAAATTTTGAGCCATTATTTCATCATTTCTTTCACATACCCAAATCTCTTCTTGAATTTATCCATGGTTCCAAAACACTAAAACTAATGGATTACATTTTCCATTAAATACTTTATCTTGCCTATCCCAAATAAAAATCAATTCATAAACAAATGTAGCATCTAGTTTAAGACCAACGTGATCTCATCGAATCACGCTGATAGAATCGGTATGGTTTTTCCTTAGGTGAGCTGCATTGAAAATAATATGGACCATACTGAATTGTGGTGGTAAAGACAACAAAAAGGGAAAATAACAAATTCTTTCAAGTATCTCAAATGATCCAACATACATGGGAGAAAACTTTTTGAACTTACCCAATGGGAAATTTATCTTCCTCAAATAGACTTCTAGGAATACATGATCTTCCACAATAATGGATAAAGGGTGATGATGATTATCAGCATAAAATTTCTAAAATATTTTTCCCAAAACCATCCTTTTGTGATTACTTAAAATTTATAAGTCATGTTATGAATAAGGATAGGTCCCAATAGTTAATATTGTTGGAACCACTTTGTGTATAAGGTTGTATTTGTTGTCAATAGTTGTCAATGCAGATCAAAATGAAGGAGATCATGAAGTACTCCGATGAAGTAGAGGAGTGGTGATTCAGACGATTGTTGTACTGATCGGAAGTTCAAAGAACATGTGTCAAAGGTGATACATTGTTTACAACAATGCAGAATGTGAGGTATAAGCCATCCAAGGATGATCAAAGAAGAATGAGGTTTTTGGATGAAGTTCATGCAATTACTCATGATTGCATGAGAACCATGGAAGAGACTTCCTGACGAATTGAATCGGTTTGCATGAAGTACATCATACCGGTTGATGAAGAAGACAATGTGCAATGATTGGACTTCTGAGATAGTCATGAATATCACATTGTCATAGAAGATGATGATGCTAAAGCTGTTCCTTCAAAGACTACATATCACAATAGTGGAGGTTGTGATAAAAGCAGAAGAGTTGTTGAAGTATACAGATCACCAAGATGAAGCGCTGTTGAGGTGATCGTCCTTGTCGACAAAGAAAACAAACGACATACAAATTTGTTGGCAAAAGTGTTTCTATTGAGGCAGGTCGAGTTCGAGGACTGTGGAATAATGATCCATGTTTTTATTCAAGGAACGTCGACAAAGGAATGGATGATCTGGAGGCGGACTAAAAGAGCAGATACAAGGTGGCGACGTTTTCCAGTGTTTGCCAAATTTTTGGGCCTCAAAATCGGAAAATGAAGACATGGATTGTCTGCAAAAGGAGGTTCGCAAAAAAAGGAAGTGGTGCGCGCAATATAAGAGGCTTGCGCGAAATACTTAAGATAGGCGCGAAAAACAGCGGGATGCGCGAAATAGTTTTTCGCGCAAACAGTGTTTCGAAATCAGAGAGCTGAAAAATGGCAAAGGCATGGGCTGCGCGGAAAATCAGGGATGTGCGCGAAATACTTAAGTTGGGCGCGGAAAACAGCGGGATGCGCGAAATAGTTTTTCGCGCAAATGATGTTTCAGAATCAGAACGTTGAAAAATGGTAAAGGCATGGGTTGCGCGAAAAACTAGAGCTGTGCGCGGAAAAATGGGAATGTGCGCGAAAAATGTTGTGCGCAGAAAAGCTGGGTGAATTTTTCGCGCAATCAGCGTATCGAATCAGAAATACAGAAAATCGACAAAGGCAAGAGGCGCGCGAAAAATCAGAGATGTTCGCACCATGTGCGCGGAAAATCGAACTGGTGCGCGTAAAGTTAGCTGTGCGCAAGAAGGGGGGTTTTACGCGCAGGATCACAAACGTCTATAAATATGAGGTGAACCCCTCTCATTCGTAGAGGCTCGACACTTAGACAAATCCTGAGCTCCGGCGCGCGGAAAAATTAAGGTACAGAGGGTTGCGCGAAAAAGAGGGCGTTGCGCGAAAAAGGGAAGTTTTGCGCGAAAAAGCAGAGTAGCGCGAAAAGCCTTTTACGCGACAAAAGTTATTTTTACGCGCAAGGTTTGAATTTTATGCGCAAGCTCCCGGGAAGGGTGCGCGGAAAATTTGGGGGTCCCGCAGGCCTTTTGATAGGTGCTTAGCACTCTCAAATCTGCTTTGCGAAGAGAAGAAGAACGATCGGGCAACCAAAATCTGATCTGCACAGAGAGAGAAATATATCGATACACTCAGGTGTCAGAATTGGGAATTGAAGGAAGAGAAGGAGATTTAGTGCATTCAGGTATTGCACTGAAGTAGAAGATTGATTTCAAAAGAGCATCAACTCAGGACTCTGATGCAAGCAAAGTCTCATGCTGAACAGGAGACAAAGACTTCAATGCATATCTATTGAAGAGACCTTCACGTCTATAAACTGAGTGAGACTTCACCAACGGCAGTGAGCCAGGGGGAGTCAACGGGAGTGACCCGAGGGACGCAGTGAGCTATCCCTAAACAATTGTAAAGGCAGTGAGCCTGGGACAGAGTGTCTGTACCCGAACATTTGCATCCGCAGCTAGTGAAGCATAGTGGATTTAGGTACGACCGGCAACCTGTCGGCGTATACTCCTTGGACGTAGCCCTTAGTGGTGAACCAAGTAAAAATAGCTGTGTCATCTGTCTCTGCATGTGAATGTTTAATTGCTGATCATATCCATCATACAGGTTTAAGTAGTTCCTACCAACGTGGGAACAAGATCCACAACTTTAAGAAGAAAAAGTTGCCACCCTGATTCACCCCTCCCCTCTCAGGGTGTCCCGGGGTCCTACAAGTGGTATCAAAGGTCGGAGGTTAACGTATGTTGGATATTCTCCAGTAATTCTATTGAGAAGAGGATTTGAGTTTCTTTCCTAAAGTCAACAATGAAGAGCAGTCTTGATGAAGTTTCTGAGCAGACGTCTACATCTAGCAAGACCATGACAAACAGGAAAAAGAAAGAGAAAAAGCAGCTGAAGAAGTCCCTCATATCCAAAGAAGATGCAATGTCTTGTTCTCCATGCCATTCCAATAATGAAGAAACATCGGGCTTGGAAAGTATCGAGCAGGTGGCTCAGAATTCTTCTAGAGGAAAGGATGACACCCCCTATTCAAGCTTTCAGGAAAAACTCAGAACATATCTGCATGATATTCCAGAAGAAAGGGTTGCTATTATCTGTAGCCTATTTCAATCTATGCAGGTTGAGATCACTAGACTTGAAAGAGAAGCAGACAATATGGAAAAGGGGCTGGAAGGAAAAATTATGGAAAGTATGAAGCTCACCAAACGGGTGAAAGCCCTTGAAGAAAAAGGCGAAGTCAGCAATACTCTGGAAGAACGGATCCATGCACTTGAAGCTGAGTTGAAGAAGAGCAATGAAGTCAAGAATTTTTGTTTGGAAGAAACTTCCATTAAATTCAGGGAACTTGACTCTTTGTTACAAAACAAAGTTAAGATGCATGAAGATGAGGTTGAAAGGTTGAAGAAGACCTGTGAAGAGAAGATGATCACTATTGAAGATCAGAAGATCATCCTCAATATTGTGAGTCAAAAATTGGAAGCTCAGTTGACCAAGATTGAGAACACACATATTGAGACTTCACAAAAGAATGAAATGAGTGATGCTTGCACTCAATGTTCGTTGGAGGAGTCTAAAGCTGAAATGCCTCCAACATGTGATAAGAAGATTATGACAACTCTTGATTATCCACATCAAGAATCAGTTGCTACCGGTACTCAATGCTCAATGGAGGATTCTATTGTCAAAAGACCTCCAACATGTGATAAGAAGATCATGACTTCTCTCATCGATCTATCACAGGCAACTGAGAAAGTGAAGGTACCATCCAGACCATCTTGCACTCATGTTTCTAAATACAGTCCGACAATCAGTGCAGGTGGGAAGAAAAGCTCTAAACAAGTATGGATGAGGATAGGTGAGAAGAAGAAACCTACCACAATGACTAGGGTGGATGGGAAGAAAAAGGAGGAAGCTTCTTCCTCAAATAGAGCACAAACAACTAAGCAAATGGCCCAACAACTTAATACAGAAGACACAAAGAAGAAAAGATTTGTGGGTCAATGTTGGTGCTGCAATATATTTGGGCACTGTGCACTGGATTGTTTTTATAATCCCTTTCATGGAAAATCACAGGGAAAGCCTATATCAAAGGGGAGGAAGCCGGAGAAGAAGAAGCAACATCCACAGGTCCAGAAGCATCTGTTTACAGCAAACAGATTTGGAATTCTTGATAACATCTGTGATGCATGCAATGGCAGTGGTCACAAGAATGGTGCATGCCTAGGTCAACAGATATCCAGAGCTGATAAGAACAGAAGACCACACAAACCATCCAAGTACGAAGAAAGTACCTTGGGAAGAAATCAGAAGAATATGGCGAACACACCTCTCCCCAAGAAGATATCAAGTAGGAAAGCTGAGAAGACCCAGGATTTTAGATCCATGAAATTGAAGGGTCATTCATCCAAAGGAGACACTAAGTGGAATGAATCTCGGATGAACCCATGTGGAAGACCTAAACCAGCTGCAAAAGTTCCACATGACATATTGGTCATCTGGCCAGAAGATTTGAAAAGAATAAGGAAATTTGAAGATGAGATGGCCAAGGCTGGTGACAAAGGAAAAGGAAAACTTTCACATGATGAAGACACAGTGCAGGAGAGATTGCAAACAAAGAGAAACAAACGTGTCAAAGAAGTTCTGTGTCAGAGATGCAAGAAATCTGGTCACATTGCAAAAGGTTGCCTAACCTTAATACCAGAGCAAGAAGCAGTCCTTAAGAGGAGTAAGAATGTATCATTCATGATGGCTGCTAAGCAAAACAACTCTCCACACAAAGAAGAAGAGAATGTGAATAGAGCCATGCCACACCGACATATGTCAGAACACATGTTCAAATGTGCAGGCATGAAGACTGGAGTAAACAGAGGAACTTGGTTGAGAAAAGAACCTCAACCAAGCAAGTCTTCTTGATGAAGCAATAAGGAACCACCTTATTCCCGTAATCATTTGTGTATTGTATTTGTGCTAATAATGCAGGGAATTGAAGGTGAAGAACGCTCTCAGGGGGAGAACCTGAGAAGTAGTGAATGCTGTCAACTCTTGATAGCCAAGCTGAAGAAGTTTCCATCCTTAGTAGATTCTTCAATTGATATTCAAATATTATGATGATGAAGGATCACTCTTGATGAAGATGATGAGGAGTGTTTCCCTTGCGGGGGAGAAGAATGAAGAAGCTTCCATAATCACTGTTTCAATGAATATCAACTCCAGCTGGACTCAAAAGTAGTTGCTCTGTGAATTTCTTGAAGAACACGCCAATGGAGAAGGTATGTCATTTCTCAATCACTATCCCTTGGTTACTCAGATCAAACATTAATTTACAAAGGGGGAGTAACTGAATTGATCAGTGACATAAAGAGAATGGAAGTGCCCCAAGGTCACTTATCCTGCCAATTGCACTTGAATGTTTTTGATCTGTTTCCTGAAGTGAGTGCAGGAGTTTCAGGTTGATTATTCTTTATCATAGTTGATCTTCTTCTACCTGGAATTAAAGTGGTAAACCCTTGAAGACAAGATACATGAGTTATCATCTAATGTTGGTATCATGATCTGTGGATAATGGACAGCCTTGTTGACTTAATCAAATCCTCTTGTTTTCTACATCGAGCATTGCTCAAGTAGACTTAGAGTGAAATGATTAATGAAACATTGCTTAAGTGTGGATTGATACCCTCCCTACCATGTGCTTTGTATTTCTTGTCAATAAGGGGGAGAGAAAGTGAAATGCAGAAGATTCTCATTTTGACATTGACGGATTCATTTCAGAAGATGTTTAAGGTATTGACAACAAAATACAAAGGGGGAGATTGTTGGAACCACTTTGTGTATAAGGTTGTATTTGTTGTCAATAGTTGTCAATGCAGATCAAAATGAAGGAGATCATGAAGTACTCCGATGAAGTAGAGGAGTGGTGATTCAGACGATTGTTGTACTGATCGGAAGTTCAAAGAACATGTGTCAAAGGTGATACATTGTTTACAACAATGCAGAATGTGAGGTATAAGCCATCCAAGGATGATCAAAGAAGAATGAGGTTTTTGGATGAAGTTCATGCAATTACTCATGATTGCATGAGAACCATGGAAGAGACTTCCTGACGAATTGAATCGGTTTGCATGAAGTACATCATACCGGTTGATGAAGAAGACAATGTGCAATGATTGGACTTCTGAGATAGTCATGAATATCACATTGTCATAGAAGATGATGATGCTAAAGCTGTTCCTTCAAAGACTACATATCACAATAGTGGAGGTTGTGATAAAAGCAGAAGAGTTGTTGAAGTATACAGATCACCAAGATGAAGCGCTGTTGAGGTGATCGTCCTTGTCGACAAAGAAAACAAACGACATACAAATTTGTTGGCAAAAGTGTTTCTATTGAGGCAGGTCGAGTTCGAGGACTGTGGAATAATGATCCATGTTTTTATTCAAGGAACGTCGACAAAGGAATGGATGATCTGGAGGCGGACTAAAAGAGCAGATACAAGGTGGCGCCGTTTTCCAGTGTTTGCCAAATTTTTGGGCCTCAAAATCGGAAAATGAAGACATGGATTGTCTGCAAAAGGAGGTTCGCACAAAAAGGAAGTGGTGCGCGCAATATAAGAGGCTTGCGCGAAATACTTAAGATAGGCGCGAAAAACAGCGGGATGCGCGAAATAGTTTTTCGCGCAAACAGTGTTTCGAAATCAGAGAGCTGAAAAATGGCAAAGGCATGGGCTGCGCGGAAAATCAGGGATGTGCGCGAAATACTTAAGTTGGGCGCGGAAAACAGCGGGATGCGCGAAATAGTTTTTCGCGCAAATGATGTTTCAGAATCAGAACGTTGAAAAATGGTAAAGGCATGGGCTGCGCGAAAAACTAGAGCTGTGCGCGGAAAAATGGGAATGTGCGCGAAAAATGTTGTGCGCAGAAAAGCTGGGTGAATTTTTCGCGCAATCAGCGTATCGAATCAGAAATACAGAAAATCGACAAAGGCAAGAGGCGCGCGAAAAATCAGAGATGTTCGCACCATGTGCGCGGAAAATCGAACTGGTGCGCGTAAAGTTAGCTGTGCGCAAGAAGGGGGGTTTTACGCGCAGGATCACAAACGTCTATAAATATGAGGTGAACCCCTCTCATTCGTAGAGGCTCGACACTTAGACAAATCCTGAGCTCCGGCGCGCGGAAAAATTAAGGTACAGAGGGTTGCGCGAAAAAGAGGGCGTTGCGCGAAAAAGGGAAGTTTTGCGCGAAAAAGAAGAGTAGCGCGAAAAGCCTTTTACGCGACAAAAGTTATTTTTACGCGCAAGGTTTGAATTTTATGCGCAAGCTCCCGGGAAGGGTGCGCGGAAAATTTGGGGGTCCCGCAGGCCTTTTGATAGGTGCTTAGCACTCTCAAATCTGCTTTGCGAAGAGAAGAAGAACGATCGGGCAACCAAAATCTGATCTGCACAGAGAGAGAAATATATCGATACACTCAGGTGTCAGAATTGGGAATTGAAGGAAGAGAAGGAGATTTAGTGCATTCAGGTATTGCACTGAAGTAGAAGATTGATTTCAAAAGAGCATCAACTCAGGACTCTGATGCAAGCAAAGTCTCATGCTGAACAGGAGACAAAGACTTCAATGCATATCTATTGAAGAGACCTTCACGTCTATAAACTGAGTGAGACTTCACCAACGGCAGTGAGCCAGGGGGAGTCAACGGGAGTGACCCGAGGGACGCAGTGAGCTATCCCTAAACAATTGTAAAGGCAGTGAGCCTGGGACAGAGTGTCTGTACCCGAACATTTGCATCCGCAGCTAGTGAAGCATAGTGGATTTAGGTACGACCGGCAACCTGTCGGCGTATACTCCTTGGACGTAGCCCTTAGTGGTGAACCAAGTAAAAATAGCTATGTCATCTGTCTCTGCATGTGAATGTTTAATTGCTGATCATATCCATCATACAGGTTTAAGTAGTTCCTACCAACGTGGGAACAAGATCCACAACTTTAAGAAGAAAAAGTTGCCACCCTGATTCACCCCTCCCCTCTCAGGGTGTCCCGGGGTCCTACAAATATTATCCAGTATCAACCAAATAAAGTGGATAATTACATGGAAAACCGTATAATGCCTTAAACAAATCCATCTATTTAATAGCTCCAGACCCACACTCCTAAATACAGTGCTAAAAACATAAACTATATATTTCTAGATTTGATACTGATAAACATGACCCAATTCTTCCCATCTAAAACTCACAAAATCAAAAGTAAATATTGTATCACTTACATATCCATGGAATTTTTAGATTTATATGTTTATAGAATTAAGAAAAACTCTTAACAACTTGGGTTCATCAAAAAAACCATTTCATAATCCCATAATTTTATATTACATGTTAATGCATCAAAATTTCCCATAAAATTCCTCACATATGAAACCTTTCTAAATATAAATCATTTTGAAACATTCTTCATAACCTGGGTAAAGGAGACATAAGAAAGTGTGATCTTAGATTCTCAGTAAGGGTAAGAATGGTAGATTTCAATGGATGATCATATGAAATCATAAGATAATAATAAGGGTATAAGATCATGACCATAACTTAACACTTTTATACAATCTAAAAAATATCATAATCATGATTTTTTGAAAAAGAAATTATAATTTCAAAATAAATGAATCATAAAAATGAGAAATCGTCATAACTCAATCATGAACCATAAGTTCATGTCATAAATGTGTGTGGCACCACCATAAGTATATAAACCATTTATTATTTTAAGGTTTACTACCAAGAACATTTTATTGGGTATAAACACTTTTCTCCCATAACGGATCAGTCACATCCACTTGTTTCCCATAATGGATCAAGAACATTGACTTGTTTCACATAACAGATCAAGAACATCAATTTTTTTCTCAAAACTATATAATGAGATATAATACTTTTCCCAATGAATTGGATTGAGATATATGTCCCACCAAACCATATGTATGTGTAAAATGGGATTATTCAACATATCATAACCCATGAAAAGAAATGTGTTTCACAAATATTTCATCTAAGTATAACATGGAAACGAAATGGGTTTCCTATATAGTTAATATTTTTACCATAAACTTAAACCATCCAAAAAAGAATAAGGCGGGTATCCTTAGTTCATATACCTAGTAAATGTTTAGTAACATCCAATTATTTCATCATAAATGGATAATTATTTTTAAAGGTCATTTGGAATAATTTTTTTGGAAAATAATATTTTTATTTTGAAATCAATTTAATCTGCACACTTATAAAGGAATGAATTTTCATTGAAAATAAACTTTAAATCTTATAAAGTAAGCATCAGATAATTGATTAATACTAATATTCGGAAAATATTCTCTTTTCGTACAAGTTAAAAAAACATTCCTTCTGTATTTTTTTTAGAAAACTCACAAAGTACCTTTTTTGGAAAATGATAAAAATATTCCTTTTAAAATGTCTCATAAAAATTAAAAAAATGGTAAAATTATTTTAAAAAATTATACAAGAATATTATAAACCTTTTTTAAAACATTTTTATAAAACATGGACATGGAAGATAAATATTCCCCAATGGAGTACTTAAACATGAACAATCCCGAATAATGATGAGATTGTGAAATAAACCATTACTACTTTGCTATCATTTGAACCATAATACCCATGAAAGAAAGAAACATATATGGATATTAAAATACCATAATTTTAATTAGAATAATCATAAAATTCAATAATAGGTATTATATACACCATACAGATATAAATATGTGGTATATAAGACATATGTCCGATAGAAATAAAAATGAGCTGAAAATCCCTTACCTTGAGTCCGACTTGTCACGTACGTTCTTTATATTACTGAATAATAAAATTGGTTATTTATTTACATTCTTAAAAAAATTAAATTTTATTATTCCTTTTATATCACTTATTATCATGTTATAACAATTAGATAATAATTTATGTTCACGTCATATGTTTTATTGATCTCTCGTATATAAGTCCAAAATGACTTCAATGGGTTGAATATTGTCAAAGAGGTCATTATTACATAATATCTATAATAATAATAATTTTATGATTATAATTTTTATATATAAATTATAATTTTACATTAAACCATTAAATATGGTTATGAAAATTGAACTATGTTATAATCATGGAGACGGTAGTTCGTACATACACATGAGTAACGTTTTTATTTTTCAATGATCATTATGAAAATAAGGTAAGTATTATTTTATAATTCCAAAATTATAATGACATCATATATAAAATATTACTTATTTATATATACTTATAAATATCATTTATGTGATGTGATGATTGAAAATGAATCACATCGCTTCATGGAGGTCGTAGTCCACACATACGCACGAATGAAATTATCATTTTTTAGTACATGGAATGGTAAAAAGTTAAATGATATATTATATTTTTATAATCATAAATATTTAATTAATATAATATAATAACATTAATTACATCATTATAGACACTCATGAGATATGGGGATTGAGAAAAACTAACATTGGTTCGCAAGGTAGTAGTTCGTCATACACTTGAATAATGAATTCCTTTCCCATTTGATGGATGTTGGAGATGGATATACATCATTCCATTAACATAATAAAATATTAGTATATTTATGATACTATTGTTATTATTTTATCATGGTTGAATAATTTTTTAGGGATGTGTAAGAAGAAACAAAACTAAAACATGCAGATAAAAATTATACATCTTCTTTGGAAAACCTTCTTTTTATAACACCTTAAGACCTATAAAATAGGTATTATACCTAAAAAGGACTTATATAATGATATTATGGATTATATTAATGTATTTGGGAAGTTGTTGGAAAAAATAACAGGATTTTTAAGTGTTAATTAATTATAATAACATGTTCCCTTTTATAAGAGAGGAGAGGGGAACTCTTGGAATTTCTCAAAATATTAAATTAATATAAATTAATTTTCAATTTCAGATGGACCAAAAGTTATTTATTTACAATATAAGATATATATGGGTAAAAATACCATAATAAGACAAAAAATATGCAAGTTTTTACTATATTTAAACCCTTATCTTTTGGTTTTAATCCCTATTTAACCCTTTAACTCTTACCATGACAACATGGACTTTTACTATTTGAGGGTCAATATAGTAACTATAAAATGAAAAAAAACTCATAAATAGAGAATTTTTTATATTTTAAACCTTATCCTAGTCACTTGGACTAATTTAATATTTATAATAATTTTTTTATCATTCAATAAAATATTATTTACTATAAAATATTGATAATGTGAATTTTTATAACTATTTATTAATTTTTATTTAATAATATCAATAAAGCATCTAACATTAAAAACAAATATTTTATTATATCCCCAACATATCATGTTGATCTTTAAAATTATTTGATCATATTATTTATCACAAATTATATTTATTTTAATATTTTTAATATTATAAATTTATTTTTTCATTAATTGAATAATTATTACATCATCGTTGTATAAGCATTTATGATAATTATTTCTTCACTAAAAATTAATAATAAATTACCATGATTAATATAAATATTTTATATTTCAAAATAATTTTTATATTTGATCATATCCTCTAGATAACACCATATTATAAATATTTTAATTTTTTAAAACAAGAGCAAGACATGTTTAACATTTATTTAATTAAAATACTATAAAGCTCATAATGTCATCCAAGTGGAACCATGTGGTCATAAATTCAACCCTTTTATTATTATGGTCAAAATATACTCATAAAATAATATTTAGGTAAGTTTTTCGGTCATTTTATGGTTCTTATCTTTTAATTTTTAACTTAAGTTTCTCGATTAACCCATTACCGTGGTAATAAAATTACTAAGTTTACTATTCATATTTAACAAAAATAAAAGGGAACAATTTAATAATATTGGACCTAATAATTACAAATATGTTATACATTTTTAAAAAATAAAAACAAATAATTTTCATATTTCAATTTAAAATTAAACCAGAAAAATGAACTAGAAAACAGTTTTTTCAGAAAAATATCCTTTTAAAATATAAAAAGTGTTTATAAAAAAATTAATTTTTAAATTATATTTGAAAACCAATAATTATATTATTTTAAATAAAAAAGTAATGTGGAAATTTTAAAACTAATCCAAAACATAATTTTATTATGTAAATACTAAATAATAAAATATAGTTTTCAATAAAAATCACTAATTTTCACTATTCCTAGAAAAAACAACATTTTTAAAAAATTATCAAAAAATCATCCTAAGATAATTTTTACATGAAGAATTATGAAATGAAATTAATTTTTCTGAATAAATTTTATAAATTTTATTGTAAATAATTATAATAATCACTAAAAAATCATTTTTGAAGAAAACATATTTTTTGAAAAATAAAATATATTTACTAAAAATATCATACTTTTTTTAACATCATTAATTAATAAAGTATAAATGAATATTACCATAATATATTTGATAATTCAGTTGATAATATTCATTCCCACCAATTTAATGGCTAGGTTATAATGGTCACATTTGAATAATAATATTTAAGCTCAATGTTGTGTATCTTGTACACTATGGAACATTGTATTTCCTTTTAAAATATCAGGTTCCTACATTCTCCCCCCCCCCCTCTGGTAATAAATTATGTCCTAAAAATTTTTAAACTGGACTTGGTAACCAAGGTTCCTTTATTAAAAATAGCTTCATTGAATACCGACATCTAAAAAGGATTAATAAAACTTCAACTTGATGAGAAAGAAAAGGTAATATAAAGGTCATATGGAATAACACATAACTAGGATTAAAAATAGGATAACATTTGTAAGAATTCAATATGTGGATATATATGAGAAAACTAACTCCCAAGGAATTTAAGACAATTATAAAGAACAGGGTCATGAGAAATTTTACCATTACAAAACCATAAATCAATTATGGGTTAAAACTGTTGATTTCTCGATAAGAAAAGTAAACAAATAACATTTTTTTAAAAAAAAAATTATAAAGTTGAGGAACTCTTTTACTACCTATAAAAAAAAATAAGGAAATATACTTACTAGAAAAGTATAATTTCATCCTTTAATTAATTTCCACCAAAATCTTATAATTTTTCCAGAAGATGAGTATTCAAGATGAATTTTTCATTCCAAAAGCACTAGAAAAAACATATATCGATCAAAAAATCAAAAAAAAGATTAAAAATATATTATTTGTGTCTTTATAATTTCACAAAAATCAAAAATGGTTAGTATAAGATAATATAATTCCCTAAAATTATTAAACCCTCGTACTAAGAAAACTACTTTAACCTCCAAAATTTAACAGTAATGCCAAGAGTTCAACATATATCATTAAATAAAAAAACTATACTTAAAATTCCGCAAAATATTCTAGACTAAGATTGAATAAATAAGAAGGATTTGATCACATAGTCTTCCAAGATAAGATTAATATTTATCTCTAAGTAACATTAATTACTATTAATTTATCACTCCAAAAATGTAATTTCTCTAATAACATACTATCCATAATTTAATAATCATTTATATAAATAACCTAAATTTCCATAAATCCTCAATAAATTAATATATGCCTCTAAAATAGAATTCCACCTTTATCCCTTGAATAAAATTCCATAATATTCTATTTACCTTAGTTATATATAGTTCCCAAAATAGTGAATATCTACCAAAATAACATTAGTCACATAACAAAAAATCAATTTTCAATCTCATAGTTATCTATATGAAAAAACATATATTCCCAAAATGAAAATAAATTTTATCTATCGAATAGTTTAAATAAATAAAAATAATTTCATACTAACTAGGACATCATGTAGGTTATTGATAGACATTTCACACATATCACCTTTTAGTTATGGTTTCAATTCCTATAGACTTACAGTATGTGACAAGTCATCACCCAACCTACATGTTGTCCTTTTTCTAAAATTATTTCAATATTATTCTTATAAAATTCCCTTAAATGTGATAAACATCCAAAAAAATAACCTTAATATGTTCAACATTAAAGAAATATTTTATCCTCAAAGGTTATTTCATAAAATTCATTTTCATCCCAAAAATATAATTACCCATAATTATCTCAAAATAAAAGATCATATAAACCCTAATGTTGTTAAATAAATTTAAAACTTATTTCCATAAAATTTAAACTCATTATTCCCCAAATAATACTTCATGTTAAACATAAGGGTTACATATACCTATACCAAAATAGCAGTACCATCCTTAAATTTCCATCACTTAAAACCTATATTGGGGTGTCTAAGACTCTGAAATTATGGTCAACCTCAAACTTATATACCAATTATGGTTTTCATAAATCTTAAAATAAATTATAATGAAAAGATATTAACTTCTCAGGATGTCTAAAACCTGCTCTGATACCAACTATAATTATCATAGATATGGTAGGTCGTACGTACATATGAGTAATGTTTCCATTTTTCAATGATCATTATGGAAAGACAGTAATTATTATTTTTTAATTTGAGAATGATCATGATATAGTATATATCATATTAATTCTTTAAATTTACTTATATATGTCATCAATGTGATTTGGTGATGAAAAGATAATCAAATCGCTTTGTGGAGGTGGTAGTCCACACGAACACACTAATGACGTTATCATTTTTTATTGCATCGAATAGTAAGAAGATAAATGATGTATTATCTTTTTATAATGATAAATATTTCATGAAGATAATATATTAACATTAATTACATAATTATTACTAGTCATGAGAGATGGTGATGGAAAACAAATTACATCAATTCGTGAGGTGATAGTATGCCATACACATGAACAATGACTTACTTTCTCATTTGATGGATGTTGGAGATGGATATAGGTCATTCCCTTAAAATAATGAAATATAAATATATTTATAATAATTTTATTATTATTTTAGTATGGTTTAAGAAGTTTTGAGGGATGTGTAATAAGAAACAAAACTAAAACATGTAGATAAAAACTATACATCTTCTTTGGAAAGCCTATTTTTCATAAAAACTTAAGAACTCTTAAAATTGGTATTATTCCAAAAAAAGACCTCTAGAATGAGATAAGGGATTATAATAACATATTTTTTCTGATATTTACCAAAACAATTGGTTTTTAAGTGTTAAGTAATGAGAAGATGTGGTTCCCTTTTATAAGATAGGGGAGAGTCACTCTTGGCATTTCTGAAAATTTTAAATTAATATAAGTGCATTTTCAATTAAAAATGTCTCCAAAGTGAGTTATTTGTAATATAATATTATTATTATTCTAAATACCTTAATAAAATAAAAATTATATAATTTTTAATGATAAATAAACTCTTATATTTTTATTTTAACCCATATTAAACCCTTTTATCTCTTACCGTGACATCATGAAGTTTTACTATTTGAGGGTTAATATAGTAACTATAAAATTAAAAAAAATACTTATAAATGGACCATTATTGATATTTGTAACCTTATAATACTCATTGGACCTAATATAAAATTTATATGAATTTTATATCATTTTATAAAATATTTTTTACTATAAAATATCCACAAAGTAAATTTTTAGAAATATTTATTACGTTGACTTTAATAATATCAATAAAAATATAAAATGAGAAAAAAAAATTTATTATACTACAAACATCTCATGGTCAATTATAAAATTAATTTATTACATTATTTATCAAAAATATATTGATTTTAATATTTTTCATATCATTTATTTATTTTTTCCCTAATTGAATAATTAATACATTAGTAATGTGTAAGCATTTAAGGTAGTTATTTATTAAATAAATATAAAAAATAAATTAACATGATAAATATAAATATTTTAAATTTTAAAAAAAATATTTGAGCATATCTTCTAGATTAACCCATATTAAAAATATTTTTGTTATTAAAAATAAGCGGGTGACATGTTTGGCATTTCCTTAATTAAAATACTATAAAGTTCATAATCTCATCCAAGTTCCCCCAAAAGGTCATAAATTATACCCTTTTATGATTATAGTTTAATTATACTCATATAATAAGACTTAGGTAAATTTTTGGGTCATTTTGTAGCCATTATCATTTTATTTTCAACCTAAATTACTTGATTTACCATTTATCATGTTAATAAAATTAATAAGTCTACTATTCATATTGAACAAAAATAAAAGGGACCTCATAATAAATTTAAACCCATTGATTAAAAATATGGAATAAATTTTTCAAAATTAAAAATATAAAATTTTTAGAATTTAATTTTAAATTATCACATAACTGCGTAATAAAAAATAGTTTTTTGGAAAAATGCCCTTTTAAAATATAAAATATTTTGATACTAAATTTATAAGGAACCGGCCTTAAAATGTTCCTTAATATTGAATTTTATTAAATTAAATACGTTATTACACATTGAGGATCTTTTCGAGTTTGTTTTTATTGAGAATTATGATATCTTACAAACATAACATATCACATTCATACAAAGAAGATACTACTAAAAAAAGTATCCATTTATTTCAAAATATATAACATTAAATCTTAAAACATGATTTATTTGACAATAGTCCATATCATTCAACACGACTCCATCCTTTCTCCTACTTATCTTTATATCTTGTTAAAAACATTTTGAAATCTTGGGATGAGTATAAAACTTATTAATGGATATAAATAAAGAAAATGTTAGTCAAGTGATAACATAAAAACCAATAAAACCAATATAAAAAACTCATATGCATAAAAAAATCATGTAGTTGTCTTGGGACATATTTACCATATCACCCTTATATTCACCCTTACATATGGAATAATCATTTTTTTCAAATTCCATATCCGGAGTACACAATGCATTAGAGAGCTATAATGGGGCTTTCTTGTCATATCATGATCTATAATGGGCTCAACCCAACATATCTTGAGCTATAATAGGCTCAACCCAACATATCTTGAGTTATAATGGGCTCAACAAAACATATTTTAAGCTATAATGGGGATCACCAGTAATTTCATGAGTTATAATGGTATTAAACCATCATAAATAATTTACAAGGAACATATCATGAATAAATCACTTCATAACTCATTTACACCCTTAAGAAAAACACATTCCCATTTCAAAATACCATTTTTCGTAAAAATCACCCTTAGAACATAAACACTGTTAAAAATATAATGAAATATTATTATAAAATAATAACTATAAAAACATATAATGGAGACACAATGGTAATAAAACATCATGAAATTAGAAGTGTACACTCATGTCATAAAAAAAGAACAATCTCTTTAGATTTCATAAAGGAGACATTTAAAAGGATTTTAAGAGGAAAGTCCTTTACCAAAACCAAAACATCGAAGAGAGAATTTATTAAATGAAGGGAATATGTATATATAATTTAAATACACATAATAAAACATAATATAATAAAATTACATTTCAAAATTCATCTTATCATGATAAAAAACATTAAAGTTGAAGGTTAGCCCAAAGAATAGAAATTTGGTTTAGAATTCACTTATGAAATTTCGGTTTGGTTTTGGGTGAACGTGGGAGGGATTAATGAGATTTAATTGGGTATATAATCATTAATATATCATAAGGGAATTATGGGGTAGGTTTGAAAACACACACCATCATTAGGAATTGAAAATTAAAGAGCATAACATAGGGGTGACTCTTGAATAAAAGTGAGAAAGAGAGGATCCCTTACCTCGAGTTCAACATCCTTCAAACATGTTTAAAACTTTTGCATGAAGATAAAAATAGTGTTATTAATATTTTATAGAAACATATTGATGTTTATAACACCTTTCATGATCATTTTATAACATCATTCCACCCATTCATTAATAATATTTTTTAATTCCATTGTTTTCGGGTGCGTTCTTCACATGGTTTCTATGATTGGTTCAAGTTGGATATTCTTATTGATTGGAGGTGAAACTCTAGAATTAGAATTTAATTTTATTTTAATATTTAAAAAACAATAAATTATACCATTTATCATTTTAAATTCTGAAATGAGGATGATTCATAAGTTAAAACATTATTGATACTTGTTTAGGTCATTTTTGCAATTCTTCGATCATAATAGACTCATTTTGTTTTAAAAGTTGATAACATGTTTTAAGATGATTAAAAAACCTTACATAAGATAGAATACAAAACTTATAATAGTTTTCAATCATAAAAATGGTTTCATGACCAGTCTTGAAGGAAGTAAAAGAAATTGAAATCACATCGTCCATGATGTTGGTAAATTGACACATCGCGGACGGTGTTTTATTTCCTTGAATATATGAGAGAGTAGAATAAGGCCTTTGTGTAAGAACCTGGTTCTTATATTTGAGGTAAAGAATTCTTCCTTTCTCTTTTCCTTAAGTGTTTTTGAGAATATATGGAAAATGGGAAAAAAATACTAAATTTTGGAAGTACACACCGTGTATTTTTTCCACATGTCATGTACTTTTGGCCGTTTAGGGATGAGTACACGGGGTGTGTAGACATGTCAGTGACGAAGGGTGTAGGAACTGACTACAAACCGTGTAGTGGTACTTTACATGCTGTGTAGTCAGTCGGAAGGCCAAAATAGTAAGGCGGTGGAGCAACCGCCAGCTGGGCGATAGTACACGCCGTGTACTCAGGAGTACATGTCGTGTACTCATGTTGACGGATGAATAGTGTGGCAGTGCCGCCAGGGGAACAGTTAAATGAAGGAAGTACACACCGTTTACTTAGAAGTACATGCCATTTACTTTGTTTTTTTTCGCTTAAAACGGGCAGTAGCCAACCCTGTTCACAGGATTGGCTTAGAACCGGAGGAAGGAGCTTGGGAGGAAGGTCAGATCTTCATGGATCCACCGATCAATCACCGGGAATCCACTCTCACTTCCGTCGATCACATTGGAACCGCGCAGGTAAGTCCTCTATTCTCCTAGCGTATTGCTTACCAATTATTCTCCTAAAAAAACTATTTGAGGTTAATCGATTTTCTTTCTTCATCAGATCTACGTCTTTCTTGGGCGTTTCTTGGATCGGCGTTCGTGTATAGCGCTCGTTGGCATATAAGTTAAGTGGATTGGTGTTTGTTTTTCCAAATTCCATGTGTTTTGTGCATTTTTGTGCCACGAACACATGTTGGGGTGTCATGTGGCTGAGTCCGTTGCTATAATAAACACCTATAATTGATTAGGTATTTAATTATGATATTAAAATGCTGGTTGGGATCGTTGCTTGGCTCTAGAACCACCCCGGGGGTGTTCCACTATTTAGCCATTTGGCCAGGCTACCCGAGGGTATGCCTTTACAGTAGTAATTGTAGAATTGCCTTGAGGGTAATTGCTTGTTACTGCTTGTTTACCTATTGGGAATGGCCTGGTTACCTATTTAGCCTGAGGGCGTTGTTGTGATTAGCATGCGGGCACTGTGCTGTATTAGCCTGAGGGCATGACTGTATTAGCCCGTGGGAAACATACTATTTTCTCCTGAGGGAAAACTTTCGTGCCTGAGGTCTTGACTTCTATTCCTGAGGGCGACACTTCGTATGCCTGAGGGTGAGATTCTGATATGCCTGAGGGCAAGATTCTGTATGGCCTGAGGGCTTGGTGCTGTTGAGCAAAAAATGTTACTAAATTGAATGGTTAAATGAATAATTAAATGGAAATATAACTGGTAAGTTAGTTACTTTTTAGTACTGCTTAGTTATTTCATTTTACTACTACACACTTGTTGCATGTTTTACACACAGTTGAGCACGGGCCTTTGGTGGGTGCCTACAGAGATATATTTCTCAAACCCTGTTTAGGTCATGCTTTTTGGCCCAAACAGATTACGCTTCTGTAGGTGTGGATAGGGGCAAGAGTCCCTATACAGGTACTTGATTGTTGCTGAGGAGTATGAGGGAATAGTACCAAACCTAGGCTCATGATGCCGCTGCCATTTGTTTGCTTTGTTTTGTTGTACTATGCATTTTGTTGTACTGTATTGATGTATAACATGTTCTGGCTGTTTTCTTAGAACTTGAGACATGTAGAATCATTATTTATATACTGTTGGTTGTATCAACTGTAGTTGTTTATTTTATTTGTGTATGGTTTACCGCTTCTGCTTTTCGTTGTATGTTTTATTTCATTCTGTTGCGCTACACTTTAACAAATGAGGGAATAGTTTCCCTACTATCAGACCTGGGCCCTCACTGCTAGTCGGCAGCCTCTAGCGTTTGGGGAAATGCGCTTGAGGTGACGTGGCGAACCTGGTTTGGGGCACCCGTTGAGTGGCACCCGGAACGGGGACGTTACAAAGTGGTATCAGAGGGGTTCTTTTCTTTCACGTACTATTTGGAGCCATAGTCAGTGATAGGATGAAAGGTAGTTGGTAATAAGTTGTGCCCGGGCGTAGCTAACCCATGTACAGGGAAAATCCAGTCTACCTCGTATGTTGAAATTCTTCTGATTTTGCAAATTTTATAGTTGATTTGATTTCATCGTTGGGTGACGCACTTGGTATTGTGCTATTATATTTTATCCATGGGTTCTATTTAGTTGAAACCCAATGAGATGAGGGTATTTCGTCTCATGAATCATTTAGGCACATGTTAGAAATCACATGCCATGCATAATTCCATGCCAGGTAGGTGCATTAGAAATTGCATGTTGTCCTGATAGTTGTTGTGCTAGAAAATCATGTTGTTGTGATAACTGCTCTGATAAAATACCTGCCATGTGATAGGGTAATTTTTGTGTGAGTTGTTCATAGAATAGACGCCAAAATTTGGTTTTTGGGGAGTATGGGCCCCCATTGACCGTAATTTGGTGGATCATTGACTGTTTATTAGTTATAACATAGATAAGATGTAAAAATTTGATTCATGGGGAGTATGGGCTCTCACGGGTCAGAATTTGACACTTAGGTGTTGGTTTTCAATATTTTTTGGGTTCCGGGGAATTTTATGAGGCATACTGTCCGGAAACCCAGTATACACGCCGTGTATTATTTTTTTAACACGTTGTGTATGGCCTTATGTTTGGGAAGAAAAATGAACTTTTTAAGTACATGTCGTGTACTCTGAGTACACGCTGTGTAGTCTCTTCCCATGTCACAAACCATGTGGGTAGCGACATGGGGTAGGGAAGAGCTTGGGTAAAACATGTCATGTACCAGATATACACGCCGTGTAGTATTGACCCGGAGTCCGGCCGTGTAACTAACAACACGGGTCGGTGAAATCCTTTATAGAACACGTCGTGTCAATGATGGACACGTCATGTAGTGTGAGATGGGGACTCGGATGTGTAACTAACAATACGGGTCGATGTCACCGTTCCTTGAACACGCTGTATACCTTTGGGACACGCCGTGTAGTCTTGTCCGAGGACAGACCGCGTGGACTTAGCCGTGTGTCAGGGAAATGGGGTGATGTACACACCGTGTGCGGGTGTAACACGCTGTGTAGTTTCAAGCTGAGTAGTCGGCCATGTCACAAATGACACGGGCAGTTGGAAAATAACACCATACACACCGTGTAGATTATATACACGCCGTGTAGTTTTTGTTCAATGGGAGTCGTGTGGCTTAGCCTTGTAGAAGGACCCGGGCAGGGGAAGGAAAGTCAAGTACACGCCATGTAGTCATTGTACACGCCGTGTAGTCTTGTTTTTAAAATCATGAAATGTCATCTTCCTCTTGTTCCTTTTGTGGTTCCTTCGCTTTTGGTATTTGATAAACCTTGAATCTAAGTCGTGATTTTGACCTTGTAGTGTCATTCCACCTAGATGACCGTGTATTGTTCGCCAGGAGAGCGGTGACGACAATACTCCAGAGATGGTGGGCCATGGGCTACCAGTGGATCCTCCAGTAGAGCTAGATGCGGCACCAGCTGCTATACCGGACACAGGCGTGGAGGCGCAGTTCCGTGAAGGCTTTATGCGGTTCATGCAGGCCTTTCAGGGAGCACCACAGGCTGCCACATCTATGGCCGAGATGACACGCATCTTCCAACAGCAGCATCCACCTATGTTTTCAGGGGATGGCAGACCACAGACTACGGAGTCTTGGTTGGGGTCGATGCAGACTATTTTCAAGCATCTTGAGACGCCTCCAGGGCAGAGGGTCAAGATCGTGACTTACATGCTTCTTGATTCCGCCAAGAGGTGGTGGGATGTTACCACCCAGTCAGAACATCACAGGGACATGGAGTGGGAAGACTTTTAGGAAGTCTTCTATGATTTCTTCTTCCCAGAGACGCTAAGGGAAGATATATCTCGAGAGTTCATGAATCTGCAACAGGGCGCTATGTCAGTGATGGACTATTCTGCTTGTTTTATGGAGCTTCAGTGTTTTGCACCCGTACTGGTGGGTGATGAGACGTTGAGAGCCAAACGTTTTGAGGATGGTCTTCATTATGACATCCGAGCACTGATGAATGTTTTCAGGTTGCCTTCAGTACACGCTATTTTAAACCAGGCGCTAATTACAGAGAGGAACTTGCAGGATGCTAGTGGTGTGGTCCAAGGCAGTTCAGCACCAGTTGATGGTACTATTTCTACTAGCAAGAGGAAGAGACAGATGGACTTCTCTCAGGGTGGCAGTGCCAACCAGGCAGCTTCTTTAGGTGGCCCGATCAAGTTCTACCAGTGTGGTAGAGAGGGGAACAAGAGGCCATAGTGTCCATGTGATCCAATGGAGTGTCGAGCTTGTGGCAAGATGGGTCATCTGCAGCGCTTTTGCAGGGCGTTTCCATCAGTGGCTAGTGAGAGGGGTTCTGTGCAGACTCCGCGTGTGGGAGCAGGACCAGTGGCTTCTTTCCAGGCAGGGAACTGGAATACGTTAGGGCATGCAGGCAGAGATGGTGGTCATGGATGTGGTAGCCAGACACCAGGATCTCAGAGGCATCAGGGTGGGATAGCTCAGGGTAGCTAGGTTGTGTCACAGGGCCGCAGCACTGGACAGACATATGCAGTGCAACAGACCCAGCAGGAGCAGGATTCCGGACCTTCTACAGTCAGAGGTATTATTCTAGTAGCTTCTGTCTTATCTTCAGTACTTTTTGATATGGGTTCTACGCATAGTTTCATATCTTTTCCCGTTGTGGAGAGCCTTGGGCTCTTTGTTTCTACTTCTTCTGATATCATGATGCTAGACACTCCGTTGGGAACTAGGACGGCTGGTATGCATCAGTGCAGGGAGTGCCCCCTTGAGGTTAGTGGGTGTCACTTTCTTTGGGACCTCTATATCTTAGAGATAATGAGATATGATGTCATTATCGGGATGGACTGGTTGGTTCCCTTTCAAGCCTTTGTAGACTACTATCGTCGCAGGGTGATTTTCACGTCACCAGAGGGCGGAGAGTTTCTATACAAGGGTGAGTGGGATGTTTAGGCGAGTCGAGCTAGACCAGAGCATCGTGGGCGAGGTGGAGTCACAGCCCAGATTTCAAGTTTATATCTGGATGACCAGGGGACTTTTCAGACATATTTCCCTCCAGTTGTTGATCGTTTTAGGGATGTCTTCCCGGACTACTTTTCGAGTCTACCTTCGGTGCGTGAGGTGGATTTCTCTATCGAGCTTGTGCCAGGAGCAGCACTGGTGTCCATTCCTCCTTATAGGAAGGCTACACCTGAGTTGAAGGAGCTCAAGAGGCAGTTATAGGAGTTACAGGCGAAGGTTTTTATCTGAACCAGTACTTCTCTGTGGGGATCGCTGGTCCTTTTTGCAAAGAAGGTGGATGGTACCCTCAGACTTTGCGTGGATTATCGGAAGCTGAACCAGTTGACGGTTAAGAACCGATATCCCTTGCCGAGGATTGATGATTTTTTTGATCAGCTTCGTGGATCACGAGTGTTCTCGAAGATTTACCTGAGGTCAGGATATCATCAGCTGTGCATGAGACCATCAGATATACCGCTTACAGCTTTTCGGAGAAGATATGGTCTGTATGAGTACTTGGTTATGTCGTTCGGACTCACGAATGTGCCAGCAGTTTTCATGGATCTGATGAATCGTTTCTTCCATCCATATCTTGAATCTTTTGTGGTAGTATTCATGGATGACATCTTGGTGTACTCTCGCACTCGACGCGACCATGCCACCCATCTTGAGATAGTATTGAGTACACTGAGAGGGCATCGGCTATATGCTATGCTCTCAAACTGACACTTTTGGATGGACCAGATTCACTTCCAGGGTCACATTATCTCCAAGTTAGGAGTTTCAGTAGACCCAGAGAAGGTGAGAGCAGTAGTTTCCTAGGATCATCCTAAGAACGTGTTTGAAATATGGAGTTTCTTACGGATTGCTGGTTACTACAGACGTTTCGTACAGGAATTATCCCGCTTAGCATCACCGTTGACGGGTCTGACTAAGAAGGGTGTGAAGTTCGTTTGGTCATAAGCTTGTGAGGCAGCTTTTTAGGACCTAAAGGAAAGGTTGAAATCAGCACCGATCCTGATACTCCCAGAGCAGGGGAAGAGCTATACAGTTTACTATGATGCATCAGGTATTGGTCTAGGAGCAGTGTTGATGCAGGGCGATCGAGTTGTTGCGTACAGGTCTCGGCAGTTGAGGCCACATGAGGGGAATTACCCAACGCATGATCTCGAGTTGGCTACAGTTGTTCATGCATTGCGTTTTTGGGGAAATTATCTATTGGGAGATCATTTTGTGGTTTTCGCCGACCACAAAATCCTCAAGTATATCTTTACTCAGCGTGACCTGAATCTGAGGCAGAGGAGGTGGGTTTAATACGTACAGTCCTTCGATTTTGAGCTTTCCTATACACCTGGTAAAGGTAATGCAGTAACTGATGCACTGAGCAGGAAGACTCAGATACAGGGAGTGCAGGAGGCCAGTGGTGAGTGGAAGCTCATGGCTTTGTTCTCTGAGATGCATCTAGAGGTGCACGACAGTTAGGGGTAGTCATATCTTTCATCGTTTTCTATGACTTCTACCCTCCTGGACAGAGTGAGTATGAGATAACTATCTAATCCATAAGGCCTAGTTCTAAGGGAGTCGGTGGCAAGTGAGGACCCTCCACCTGGATGGACGATAGTCGATGATGAGGTTTTGTGTTTCCATGGACGAGTGTGGGTTCCATGGGATACATGGGAGGAGATGATGCGATAATTTCATGCTTCAACTTGGGCAGTTCATCTCGGGGTTACCAAGATATACCGTGACTTAAGACGTCAGTACTGGTGGCCGGGTATGAAGAGAGATGTAGCTGGTTATGTTACAAGGTGTTCCACCTGTCAGCAGGTGAAGGCGGAGCGTCAGAGAACAGCGGGACTTTTACAACAGTTACCCATTCCGGAGTGGAAATGGGATGATGTCATGATGGATTTCGTAATGGGTTTGTCGAGGTCACCTCATGGCAATGATGTCGTGTGTGTTGTTGTGGGAAGACTCACGAAGGTAGCTCACTTCTTGCTGATCAAGGAGACCTTCGGTGTTGATGAGCTTGGAAGGCTGTATAACCGAGAGATCGTATGTCTTCATGGGTTCCCTCATTCTATCGTTTATGATAGGGATGCCCACTTTACATCTCGTTTCTGGAAGAGTTTTTAGAGGGCACTGGGTACACAGGTGCTTTTGAGCACAACATACCACCCTCAGACAGATGGCCAGTCAGATCGTATGATACAGGTGCTAGAGGACATGCTGCGTGCATCCGTTCTAGACTTTTGGGGCTCTTGGGAGAAGCATATACCCTTAGTTGAGTTTTCCTATAACAATAGATTCTAGGAGACTATTGAGATGGCACCATACGAGGCTTTATATGGTAGGTCATGCCGGTCACCTTTGTGATGGTTAGAGGTAGGTGAAGCAGCTTTACTGGGACCACAGCTCGTGCAGGAGACATCTAAGTAGGTCCAATTGATTCAGAAGTAGATGGCTACCGCGCAGTCTCATCAGAAATCTTATGTTGATCACCGTAGATGAGTTTTGGAGTTCGTGGTCGGGGATCAGGTTTTTCTACGTGTTTCTCCGAGGTTGGGGCACAAGCGGTTCAGGAGACAGGGTAAGCTTTCACCGAGGTATGTGGGGCCATTTGAGATTCCGGAGAGAGTCAGGCTGGTTGCCTATCGGTTGCAGTTACCACAGTGGTACCGAGCCATGCACGAAGTCTTCCACGTATTTTAGTCATGTCGCTATCATTCAGACCCATCTCACATCTTTCAGCCCGAGGAGGTTGAGCTAGAGGCAGATGCGTCCTTTGAGGAGCATCTGATCCGTATCGTTGACAGGATCATAAAGGTTCTTTGAAGCTGGTCAGTTCCTCTCGTACGGGTGCTATAGAAGCATGGATGAGTGCAGGACGAGACTTGGGAGCGGGAGGCCGACGTACATGCTCAGTGGCCAGAGTTGTTCACGGCTATATCTTCTCTACCCTTGGAAGGGCAATTCGGGGACGAATTGATAAAAGGGGGGAAGTCTGTAAGAACTCGGTTCTTATATTTGAGGTACGGATTTCTTCCATTCTATTTTCTGTAAGTGTTTTTGAGAATATATGGAAAATGGGAAAAAATCCTAAATTTTGGAAGTACACGTCGTGTACTTTTTCCACATGTTGTGTACTTTTGGCCGTATAGGGATGAGTACATGGGGCGTATAGCCATGTCAGCGACAAAGGGTGTAAGAACCTACTACACACCATGTAGTGGTACTTTACACGACGTGTAGTCAGTCGGCAAGCCAAAACAGTAAGGTGGTGGAGCAACCGCGAGCTGGGTGATAGTACACACCGTGTACTCAGGAGTACATGTCATGTACTCATGTCGACGGATGAACAGTGTGGAGGTGCCGCCAGGGGAACAGTTAAATGAAGGAAGTACACGTCGTGTACTTGGAAGTACACACTGTGTACTTTGTTTTTTTGCTTAAAATGGGAAATAGCCAACCTTGTTCACAGGATTGTCTTAGAAATGGAGGAAGGATCTTGGGAGGAAGGCCGGATCTTCGTGGATCCACCGATCGAGCACCGGGAATCCGATCTCGCTTCCGTCGATCATATTGGAACATCTCGGGTAATCCCACTCTTCTCCTAGAATGTTGCTTACCAATTCTTCTCCTAATGTAAGTTATTTGAGGTTTATAGAGTTTCTTTCTTCATCATATCTACGTCGTTCTTAGGCTTTTCTTGGATCGGCATTCGTGTATAGCACTCGTTGGCATATAAGGTAGGTGGCTTGGTGTTTGTTTTTTCAACTACTATGTGTTTTGTGCGTTTTTGTTCCACGAACCCATGTTGGGGAGTCGTGTGGATGAGGTCGTTGCTATAATAAACCCCTAGAATTGATTAGGTATTTAATTATGATATTAAAATTCTAGTTCGGATCGTTTCTTGGATCCGGATCCACCTCGGGGGTGTTCCACTGTTTAGACGTTTGGATAGGCTACCTGAGGGTATGCCTTTACAGTAGCAATTGTAGAATTGACTTGAGAGGAATTGCTTGTTACTTATTGTTTACCTGTTGGGCATGTCCTGGTTACCTCTTTAGCCTGAGGGAGTTGTTTTGATTAGCCAGCGGGCACTGTACTGTATTAGCCTGAGGGCGTGACTGTATTAGCCCGAGGGAAACAGACTATTTTTTCCTGAGGGCAACCTTTCGTGCCTGAGGGCTTGACTTCTATGCCTGAGGGCGACACTTCGTATTCTTGATGTCGAGATTCTGATACTCTTGAGGGCAATGCCTGAGGACGAGATTCTGTATGGCCTGAGGGCAAGGTTCTGGTTAACCTTTGGGCTTGGTGATGTTGATCATAAAATGTTACTAAATTGAATGGTTAAATGAATAATTAAATGGAAATATAACTGGTAAGTTAGTTAATTTTTAGTACTTCTTAGTTATTGCATTTTACTACTGCACACTTGTTGCATGTTTTACACATAGTTGACCACAGGGCCTTTGGTGGGTGCCTTCTGAGATATATTTCTCACACCCTATTTGGGTCATGCTTTTCGGCCCAAATAGATTATGCTTCTGCAGGTGTGGATAGGGGAAAGAGTCCCTATATAGGTACTTGACTGTTTCTGAGGAGTAGGTGGGCATGGGACCGAGCCTAGGCCCGTGATGTCGCTGCCAGTTGTTTGATTTGTTTTGTTGTACTCTGAATTTTGTTGTACTGTATTGATGTATAACATGTTCTAGTTGTTTTCTTATAACTTGAGACATGTAGCATCATTATTTATATATTGTTGGTTGTATCCACTATAGTTGTTTATTTCAGTTGTGTATGGTTTACCGCTTCCGCTGTTAGTTGTATGTTTTATTTCATTCAACTGTGCTACACTTTGACAAATGAGGGCATAGTTTCCCCACTATCAGACATGGGACCTCACTGCTAGTTGGCAGCCTCTGTCGTTTGGGGAAATGCGCTTGATGTCACATGGCGTACTTGGTTCAGGGCACCCATTGAGTGACACCCGGAACCGGGACGTTACACTTTGGTTTTGGCCTTTTGGTGAGACCAGAAGCTCTAGAAAATGGGGAAGATACTTGGGAGAAGTATTGGGTGGAACTTAGATAAGGCACAAGGCTTGAGAGGTGTGGGAAGAATAGGGGAATGAGGGTGGTATTTATAGTGGAGGAGAGAAGGTATTTTACATTATTTTAATCATTGTTATAATATTTTTGCTAAAGACTATGAATAGTCTTAATTAATGTGACCAAAAATAGTAATAATGGCATGTGATTTTGAACCAAGAGGGATAACATCACTTATGATGTCATAAATAGTGTATTTAACTGATAATTTGAATATACGGTGTTTTACCGGATTTCACTATTTAGCAAAAATTCAAGAATTTCAGAAAAATCCCAAAAATTCACCCAAATAATTTTTCAAAATATAGAACTTAGAAAATGAACTCCATTTTTTGAAAATAATTTTCTAAATATTATTTATTTAATTTTTAAATAAAATCATACTTTATTCAAAAATTAACAATTTTAATTCTATAACTGCCTTTATATCACATTGAAAAATTAACCAAGATGTCATTATCTTAAATCATTAAGAAAATAAAATAATAATACAATTTAATATTCATTAGGGTTATATTACTATTCATAAGGGTATGTTACTATTCACTAAAAATCAAGTTGGTTCTATTAGACTCCAAATAACTTACTAAACACAATTGTAGTTAACCATTTTTTGAAATAAAAAACATAGAATCAGCAAAAAAAATTTAAAGGCTAGTTATAAATATCTATTTAAAAAAAAGATTCGTGAATTTTAATTTATTTTTAAAACTTTGGGGTGTTACATTATCTCCACTTTTAGGAAATTGTGCCCTCGCAATTTTATTTACTCATTAAACAAGTGAGGTTACCTTTCACTCATAGAATTTTTTGATTCCCATGTTTCTTCTTCAACCATATGGTTTCTTCACAAAACCTTTACCTGGTGGATTACCTTATACTACAATACTTGTTCCCTTCGATCAAGAATCTAAATTGGTTTCTCTTCTTAAGAAAGGTTCTCTTACAGTTGAAATGCTTATGTGCTCAAGACATGAGATGAGTTTGGAAAATACTTTCTCAACATCAAAACATGAAAACCATTGTGTACCTAAGATAAAATCATAGGAAAAGATACTCGGTATGCAATTAGAAAACTTTATCCAAGATTTCAAAAGTACCGATGAACTGCAGACTTAGCTTTCCTTTCTTACCAAAACACATCACACTTTCCCAAGGAGGGATTTTAAGGAAAACATGATCACCTACCTCGAAAGAGAAGTCTTTCCTTCTATTATCTGCCTAACTTTTATGCCTACTTTGATTTTTCCTCATGTTCTATTGCATAATCTTCACATTCTTAGCCACTTCCTCTACTATTTCTGGCCCCATCAACTTTCTTTCACTAACTTTATCCCAAAAAGCTAGAGTTCAACATTTCTTCTTATAAAATGCCTTAAAAGGTTCCAAATGTATACTAGAATGAAAAATTTTATTATAAGAAAACTCAACTAAAGAAATATGTTGGTCAAAATTCCCTGGTAATCTATTGAACAAGCTCAAATAATATCCTCCAAAGTCTGAATCGTTCATTCTAACTTCCCATCTGATCGAGGATGGAAATATGTACTAAAATTTAACTCTATGCCCAACGACTTCTGAAGACCCTTCAAAAAGTTAGAAATGGATGTAGGATTCAAATCGGATGTAATGGGAAGAGTAACTCCATGTAACCTAACAATATATTTGAGGTAAAAATGAAAAAGCTGATCTAAAGTCATTGTATCTTGAATAGGGATAAAATGTTCACATTTAGTCAGCTGATCAAAAATAACCCAAATTGCATTATTACCATGATAAGTCTTAGGTAATCCCACAACGAAGTACATGGATATATTCTCCCATTTCTAATATAGCACTAGAAAAGGATGAAGCATCCCCTTAGGTAACTTCTACTCTTCTTTAACCTATTGACATTTCAAACATTTCATAGTAAATTCTGCAATATCCCTTTTTATTCCATCCCACCAATAATACTACTGAAGGTCTCTGTACATCTTAATGCTGATAGGATGAACTAAAATGAAGAACTGTGAACTTCGCATAATAATTAGTTATTCAACTGAGAATCATAAGGCACACACAACCTTATACCAAATATTAAAACTTGGTCTTTGTCAAGGTTAAATTATTGAAAATTACCCATTTTAACTAATTATACCTTTCTCTGTAGCTCATGGTCTTCCTTCTGCGCTTTCTCAGTTTTGTTTGACAAAGATGACTGTACTGAAACCTGAAAAAAAAACAGATGTATTTACTTCACCAACAACTTCTAAGATAAAATTAATCAAATTATTTACCAAAGGATCACGTTCTAAACGTATCATGGTTAATATAGCATTAATTTTCTGACTCAATGCATCAGCCACTCTGTTTTCTTTCCCAGGATAGTAATGAATCGTGCAATCATAATACTTGATTATTTAAGGCCATCTTCTCTATCCCATGTTTAATTCTTTCTGATTGAATATATACTTCAAACTTTTATGGTCAGTATATATTTCACATTTGGATCGATATAAATGATGCCTCCAAATTTTTAAAGCAAATACTGCAACTACTAATTCCAAATCATGTGTAGGATAATTAAACTCATGGGCTTTCAATTGATGTGAAGAATAATCAATTACCTGATCATTCTGCATCAGAACACAACCATGTCCCTTCAATGAAGCATCACTATAGATGAAAAATTCACCACTTATGGAAGGTAGAGTCATAACTATAGAATTAACCAATCTTCTTTTCAATTCCTGAAAACAAAAATCACATTCTTATATCCAAACAAATTTAACCCCATTTTGTGTAAACTTAGTTATATGGATAGATAACCAAGAAAAGTTTTTAACAAACCATCAGTATTAACCTACTAATCCCAGAAAACTATGAATCTCTGTAACATTTTTAGGTCTTGGTCATTCATCAACAACTTTTGTTCTAGTAGGATCAATTGTTATTCCATCCTTATTTACAATGTCCCCAAGAAAGAAAATATGTTGAAACCAAAAATCACACTTGCTAAATTTTCCATACAGTTTATTTTCTTTTAAGGTTTTTAAAACAACACTTAGATATTTTTCATGGTCCTATTTACTTCTAGAATTTACCATAATGTCATCAATAAATACAACCACAAACTTATCCAATAACTCATGAAATGTTATATTCGTAAGATCCATGAATACAGTGGGTGCATTAATTAACACAAAAGGCATAAATAGAAATTTATAATGGCCATATCTATTACATAACGTAGTTTTCGAGATGTCTTCATCCTTTACTTTCAACTGATGGTACCCTGACCTCAGGTCAACCTTTGAAAAATATTTTGATCCCTAGAGATGATCAAAAAAATCATCGATATGAGGAAAATGATACTTTTTTTAATAGTAATGTTATTAAAGGCTCTATAATCTATTCAAAGTCTCATTGAACCATATTTATTCCTTACAAACAAGACAGGATCTCCCCATGGTGAAGTGCTAGATTGAATGAAGAATTTATCTAATAATTCCTACAACTTCTTTTTTAAATCTAGAAGTTCCATTTGATCCATTAGATAAGGGGATTTAGAAATTGGATTAGCATTGAGAACTAAGTCAATAGTAAACTCAACCTCTCGATCAGGAATAAAACTAGGCAAATCATCAGGAAAAACATCCAGGTATTCATTTACCATTGGTATATCATTGATCTAGATAGTTCCCCTATATTCATAAATATGATCAAGATAGCTTTCATTTCCATATTTTATTAGTTTCCTAGCTTCCTAATATGTTATCGATGGTATGGGTTCATTATTGTACATAAAATTAAATTATCTCTAAAAAAAACTTATTTTTCTCTATAATATATCTTATCATGATAAAAAGAAAGTCAGTCCATACCCAGAATAAGATCAAACTCTTCTAGAAGAATAATACAAGGTTTGAAGGTAAACTATTTTCACAGACAAAGATTAGTAGATTATTATAATTTATTTTTCCCAAAATATTTCCTCCAAGTGTTTTTACCATGATTTATGGTTTCATTTCATGAGGTTGAATTCCCAATTTTTCAAAAAAAATTATCAGAAATGAAGTAATGTGTAGACCCTGAATCAAACAACACATTTGTGAAATCTGTAAAAACAAAAAAAAAAGTTCCATATACCACCTCATTCGAAAGCTCAACATATACTGAAGTGGTTGGAAAAAAATTCCCACTTCCTACTTCTTCCAATATTTCTAATTTCCTGCCTGAGTGACTAGCTACTAACAAACATTAGCAAAATAACCTAATTATTTATAGTTAAAGCATCCCAACAATGGCTTCTTGTTAATTTTTAGATCATTTTCCTTGAAATCATGATACAGGTGTCTAAACTTTACACATCGGTATAATTTCCTAGAATTTAAAATACATTCACCATGATTCCTTTTACCACACTTTTCATAAGAAGGGAAATTCATTTTCTTACCTCCAGGCTTCTTTGAAAAGTTCTTCCCCATTTCCTTCTAACCTAACCGCTTCTTATTCTTGTCACCAAAAGGCACATATATTTCATAAAACTCCATCTCAACTTTTTTAGAACAAATAACAAGATTCTAAAAGATTTTAAACTCTTGTGAATCCAAATATCTTCACAAAAATAGTTTCAAACCAGAGTAAAATCTATTAATTTTAGTATCAAAATCTAGAGTAAAATTCAGTATGTACCTAAAAAGTCTTGAAAAAATTGCTTGATATGCTGACATAGAATCATCATCTCTCTACTTTAGTTCCAAGAAATGTTTCTCCATTTAGAGTTAAACTATTTTAGGAAAATATTTTTTCATAAAAGACTCTTAAAATCATCCCATTCCAGACTGTCAAGATCATATCTTTCTCTCATATTCTTAACCAAAGACCACCATTGATCAGATTCACCTTCCAAATGATAAATGGATAGTATTAACTTTTGACATTCTAAACATCCCAAGACATATAATATCTTTTCTAGAGCATTGATCCATCCTTCTTCTATCAGTGGATCTACAGTTCCACTGAATGATGGAGGATGTTGCCTCATAAAATGCTCCAAAAAAAACATGCTTCTTTGTGGTAGATCATGTTCCTCTATATCATGGATACCACCATCATTTATTTCTTGATTAAATTGATACATTTTTGTCACAAACTACTTGGTTCTGATTCCCACCATTCTAGGTTTCTGGTTCAAATAGACATCATCCTCTTGGTGCCTTCTTACTTTAGCATCCCTATTTCTTATGTAGAAAACCATTCTGAATAGACATATATTATATGAAGAAACAGGGAAATATTTTAATTATATAACATTTCAATTTAACCATAGAGTAATAATAATTTATGGTATTCTCTTAACATCATCCTAATCCTAAAATTTATCTAAACCATCCTCTGATACCAACTATAAGGACTTGGCATTAAAATGTTACTTAATCTAGAATTTTATTTAAAGACATACATTATTACCCATTGAGGATATTTTCAGGTTTATTGTTTTAGATAATTAGGATATCTTACATACATAACATACCACATTCATATAAAGAGATAATACTAAAAACAGTATCCATTTTTTTCAAAATATAAAACATTAAAACTTAAAACATGATTTCTTTGACAACACTCCATATCATTCATCATAACTCCCTCCTTTATCTCACCCATCCTTATATCCTATGAAAAATATTTTGAAATATTGGGATGAGTATAAAATTAGTAAGGGGTATAAATAAATAAATCATTATTCAAGTGATAACATAAAAACCAATAAAACCCATAATAAAAACTCATATGCCTGGAAACATCATGTTGTTTCCTTGGGACATATTTACCATATCACTCTTATATTCACCCTTAAACATGGAATAAACCTTTGGTAAACATCCATCTCCATAGTACCCAATTCATTGGAGAGATATAATGGGGATTACCCATCATATCTTGAGTTGTAAGGGGCTCAACCTAATATATCTTGAGCTATAATGGGTTCAACCCAACATATCTTGAGCTATAATGGGATCAACCCAACATATCATGAGCTATAATGGATCTCTCCCATAATATAATCATCTATAATGGTCTAAAACCATCATAAATAATGTCCAAGGAACATATCATGAATAAATCACTTCATAACTCATTTACACCCTTAATAAAAACACATTTGCATTTCAAAATACCCTTTTTGGTAAAAATCACTCTTAAAACATAAACACTGCACAAAAGATAATGAAATATTATTATTAAAAAATAACTATAAAAACATATAATGGAGACACTACGGTAATAAAAAATCATTAAATTCTAAAAATACACCCATGTCATAAAAAAGGAACAATCTCTTTGGATTTCATAAAGGAGACATTTAAAATGGTTTTAAGAGGAAATTACTTTAAAAATACCATAACATTGAAGAGATAATTGATTAAATGAAGGGAATATGTATATATATAATAAATACACATAATAAAATATAATATAATCAAATTACATTTCACAAGTCATCTTAGCATGATAAAAACCATTGATGTGGAAGGTTAACCCAAAGAACGGAAATTGGGTTTAGAATTCACTTATGAAATTTCAGCTTGGTATTGGGTGTACATGGGAGGGCCTAATGAGATAGAATAGATTATATCATCATTAATATATCATAATGGAAGTATGGGTAAAGTTTGAAAACATACACAATCATTAGTAATTGAAAATTAAATAGCATAACATAGAGGTGACTCGTGAATAAAAGTGAGAAAAAGAGGATCCCTTACCTCAGGTTCGACTTCCTTAAAACATGTTTAAAACTATTGTATAAAGGTTGAAATAGTGTTATTAATATTTTAAATAAACTTATTGATGTTTATAACACCTTTCATGGTCATTTTATAACATCATTCCACCCATTCATTAATAATATTTGTTAATTCCACAGTTTTCAGGTGCGTTCTTCACATGGTTTCCATGATTGGTTCATGATGGATATTCTTATCGATTGGAAGTGAAACTCTAGAATTATAATGGAATGTTATTTGAATATTTACAGAACCATAAATTATACCATTTATCATTTTTTATTCTTACATGAGGATGATTCATAATTTTAAACATTATTGATACTTGTTAAGGTCATTTCGGCGATTCTTCGATCATAATGGACTCATTTTGTTTTATAAGTTAATAACATGTGTAAAAATGATTACAGAACCTTATATAATATATAATACATAAATTATAATATTTTTAAACCATAAAAATTGTTTCATGACCAGTATTTAAGGAATTAAAATAAATTGAAATCACATCGTCCATAGTGTCGGTAAATCGACACATCACAGACAGTGTTTTATTTTCTTTAATACATGGAAGAGGAGAAGAAGTATAATGGTTAATCTTCCATAAATATGATGAAATACATAATATGTAAGATACTATATCATTCATGCCTCTTAGTTAAGCATATTTTATGAAAGAAGAAGAATAGAAAGAAAATGAAATGAAAAAGAAATAAAACAAAAGAGGATGTTTACCTCTTGATCTCTTCTCCTTAAGATTCATGTTAAGGCCCTTGGTTTTGTCCTTTTGGTGAGACCAGAAACTCTAAGAAGTGGTGAAGATACTTGGTAGGAGTATTAGGAAGAACTTAGATAAGGCTCAAGTCTTGACAGGTGTGGGAGGAACTGGGGAATGAGGGCGGTATTTATAGTGGAGGAGAGGAGGTATTTTACATCATTTTAATCATTATTATAATATTTTTTTCTCAAGACTATGAATAGTCTTAATTAATGTGACCCCAAATAGTAATAATAGCATCTGAGTTTTAACCAAGAGGTCTTATATCACTTATGATTTCATAAATAGTGTATTTAACTGATACTTTGAATATACGGTAGTTTACCGTATCTCACTATTCATAAAAAATTCATGAATTTCTGAAAAATCCCAAAAATTCACCCTAAAAATTTTTAGACGTGTAGAATTAAAAAATGAACTCCATTTTTTGAAAATAATTTTATAAATATTATTAATTTATTTTTTAAATAAAATCATACTTTATTCAAAAATTAACAATTTTAATTCTATAACTGCCTTTATATCCCATTGAAAATTTAACAAAGATGTCATTATCTTAAAGCATTGAGAAAATAAAATAATAATAAAATTTAATATTCATTATAATCATATTACTATTCATAATGGTATTTCACTACTCACCAAAAATCAAGTTGGTTCCATCAGACTCCAAATGTCTTACTAAACACAATTGTAGATGACCATTTTTCAAAATTCAAAACATAGAAGCAGTAAAATTATTTTTAAAGGATAATTATAAGTATCTAGTTAAAATAAAGATTCATGAATTTCAATCTATTTTTAAAACCTTGGGGTGTTACATAATTAAAGAATAAAATTCATTTTAAAACCCATAATTGGATTATTTAAAATAAAAAATGAACTAAGGATGATTTAAAACTAATCTAAAACATAATTTTACCATGTAAATATTTTAAAATAAAATAAAATTTTTAATAAAAAATAGTATTTTTCAATATTTCTTGAGAAATAAATATTTTTATAAAATTATAAAAAAACCCATCAAAAGATAATGTTGAAATTATGAATTAAAAATTGAAATTTATTTTTTCAAATACATTTTATAAAATTTCATGAAATTAATTATAATAATCACCCATAAAAATAAATAAAAATAATATTTGAAGAAAGAATATTTTTTGAAGTATAAAATAACTTTACTAAAAATACAATAAGTTTTAAAAAATATTAATTAATATATTAGAAATGTGTAGGGCTATTATATGTTTTATAATTTCGTTAATACTATTCATTCCAACAAATTTAATGGCTAGGTTATAATGGTCGCTTTTAAATTATACGATTTAAGATCGTTGTTTCATATTTTGTATGCTATCAAACTGTCTTTCCTTTTTAAATATCATGATTTCATAATATTTATTATGTCCTGATAACTGATTTTATTTAAAAACTCTAATAAAGGAAAATGATCCTCCCATGAACCTCTTAAATCAATAATAAATTCTCAGAGCATGTCTTCTAGTTTCTAGATTGGAAGTTCATGTAATACCCCCAATTTCAGGAAAATGACCCTTTATTTATGCATTGTGAGTCTCTATAATGTTAAGGTTAATTTTAAGAGGTTTTTAGGGGTTTTATAATGTTTTTTAGGCTTTTATTAAGGGTCACAGTTTGTTCACAGTTAGTAGAAACCATGAACCATCTCTAGAAAATCATGCAAGGGAAGACAGTGGTCACTGGGCAGGTACACAGTTGGTGTATGGTTTGGAAAAACCATGAAAATTCCTAGGAGATATCATAAATGTTAAAGCAGATATAAATTCATGATTGGTTTATGGTTTTTCTAACTATGTGGTCCAACCATGTGAGGTGTGTCCTTATGAAAGTATCACTGCATGGTTGGTGCATATTCTGCTAAATTGTGCCACCTAACTAAGTATAGCAGAGTTGGACCTCCTTAAAAAGTGGATCTAATAAAAATTAAACCATTTGATCATTTTCCCCTAATCCTCCCATAACTAGAATTCATTTTTCTCCCTTGGCATGAGATATGATCCCCTTTAATCTAGGAGAAATCCTTAGGCGAATCAAAGAGAATTGGAGGCCCAAATTCATCGATTACTTCATATTCTTCATCATTGTTCTTAGATCTATGGTTTCTCTCTCTCTATCACATAACCATATGTCTAGTCCATTATGGATATATCTATGTGTTTTGAATGTTTTTATGTTGAAATCTTGTTGGATCTAGTGAAGGGAATGTGGGTTGTGATCAGATATTAAAGTTTTTTGTGTTGTTCTTTGTTTTCACCAATTTTTGAGAGGTAGGTGGCTTTTCTATCGACTCCACTTGATTTATAACTTGAATTCTTGGTTTTAATTAAATTATTTGCTTAAAATTATTATGAAATATTGGTCTGATTGTTGACGAAAATATTGTTTTGTTATTTTCTTGGAAATTGTGGAAAGTTGAATGGTTTTTTAAAAAAATTTATTTATTATATTTTAAAATGATGAATTTAAAATAATAGATTGGTTTGACTCATATAAATTATTTTTTAAAATGATTTAAGGAAATAAATGATTTGATTGAAATGGCTTAGCATGATGTTGGCATAAACAGATGTGTATGAGTTGAATGAGATGGATAGTGGTGGTGAAGTACCACTATCAATTGGGATATATTATGGACATGAAGATCCACTATAAAGAGTGACACCAATATTATTTGTGTGGGTGTTTGTGTGCGTGGACCTGGAAAGAAATATACAAAATCAAATGATAAATGGTTTAAATATTTTTTTCATGTTTTCTTTGGAAAACAAGTTTATGGATATAATATGTACTTTTTTCACTACTTAAAACAATTTTAATAAATTTGATAACAAATTTTTCCCTAGTGGATTTATTTGGGAGGCTATTGGGGAAATACTACTGAGTTTACACTCACCCCCTTCTTGGGCACTATTGTGTGATTTTAGATTTAATCTATCAGGACACAGGTAAAGACAAGGTATCTTAGTTCTTTAGTGATTTTTCTTGATACCATGGGCTTGTCTTGAAGAGTAGGAGCTTGGAGTGGGTTGGGTGTTGTTTTTTATTGTCATTTAGAGTCATGATATTTCTAGATTTTTAGTCCTCTTAATGATTAATTTTGGTTTCCAATTGAACTATGGTATGTTTTGGTTATTTGGTTATGTTTTGAGTTTTATTTTGTAATCATTCATCATGTATAAGTTTGTTTTGTTATTGTTGTTTTAGTTGGTATGTTTTTATTTAAAATGGAAACTCATCCCCCAAATGTTATTTAGAACCTTGGAATTTATTGATATCCTTTGGTTTCTTAGGGATGTCACCTAAGTCCTAGTTACTCCCCCTATCACTTCTCAAGACAATGAGTAGGGGTGGGATGTTACCATTCGAACTATCCATCCATTTGAGGATGATACATCGTTATCATGGTCAAACGGGTACCCAATTCTTCTTGAAAGGATCACCATATCTGAGAGGTGAAATAAGGATCTCGTCCATCGATGATCGAAATAGGTATTCACTACAATTTTTCCACTTCATCAGCGTAAATTGTTTCTAAGTCGTATGCTATATTGGATTCATGAGTTAAAATATAGTGGGACGACTTTTGAGTCATTATATGTTCACCTAAATTGAAACACTCTTTTGAATATTCTATGGTGAACTCGTTATGAAGTCCATATCAATCTGCTCCCATTTCCCAATGGATATAGGTAAATATTAGAGCATCTCAGCTAATCATTGATTCTCTACCTTGAATGAATGACAATTTAGGAATTTTAGGAAATAATAAACCACACTTTATATCATACTAACACACCAAAAAATGGCTCCTCAAATCCATGTACATATTTTGGGTTCCTAGTTGAACTACCAATTTTTAATGGTGAAAAGAAGAAATACGTTTTTCTTGAAAAGAATATGTAATAACAGTTCGATCATGAAAATGAAGCATAGATTTTCCACCTTGTTTCCATTTTTCAATGGTCTACCCACCATAAAGTTTCGACATAATGGTAAGGAAAACAAAATTTGATATTTTAGAACCCTTGAATTGTTCATACAATTCAAGAATAAGAGTCACTGGATTAAATTTTTCAACTTTATTCTGCTCAATACAATCCGAATTTATATATTCAATCATACTCATTAATTTCCATTAATTACAATCTTTATTGGATAATCTATTGTATGGATATCGGCTTAAATAATATACCTTTTAATTTCCCTTACTAGGAGTATAAACTATGTCAGATTCAAACATATGGGTATATTTTATCCATTATATTTTTCTTAGGTTGGAATAACTTTGTGAAAACTATTTTTAATCTTTTATAGTATGTAAACACAGTGAATTCATCACCAAAGAGATAATGGAACCATGCTTTCAAATCATGAACTGGTGCATCCAATTCCAAATCATGGGTTAGATAATTCATTTCATGAATTCAAAACTTTCATGATCTATAAGCTACCACATGATCTCCCTGTGTGGGAAAACAGTTGAGTCTAGATCCATATGTTTCAAGATAAACCACTTAACACTTCTTATTTTCTGGAAGAACAAGAATTGGTGACAAAGTGGACATTTCTTTACGCTTTAAAAAGGATTTTTGAAAATCCTTAGTCTAATGGAATTAAGTTACCATTATTATGATAACATTCATATGAGATTTCATTTATGTGGAATATTGAAAAAATTAATGATCCTAACCTAAAAATCCCAAAAAATTGTGTATCATAAAGATGATATTTGGATGTTTTCAAGGGAAAAATCTTCTATCTTTGTAGGGTCTCCTGATACACCTTTCCCAAAAATGAAATTTCCAAGGGGAAAACTTCTTATATCCAAAAATCACATTAATTATTTTTTCATATAACCAGTGCTCTTCAAAAATACCCAATGCAATCTCTAAATGTTCTTCCTGATCTTTCTTAGTTCAAGAATACACTATACTGTCATCCAAAAATACCACAATGAAATATTATAGGTAACATTTAAAGACACAATTAATTAATTCGAATAAAAAAAGTTGTTTCATTCATAAAACCAAATGGAATGACTACATATTCTTAATAAACATAAATACTCATGAAATATTTTTTTAGAATATATTCTTTTTTAACCTGGTGTTGGTGATACCCTTAGCATATTTATATTTTCGATAATAATTGAACTCCATTCAATTTATAAAAATTGTCATCAATACAAGGTAGTGGGTATCTATTACTTATTATAACCTTGTTTAGCATAATATAATCAAAAAAGATTCATAATGAACCATATTTCTTCTTTAAAAAAATAATGGGAGTTTCCCAAGGTTGCTTACTCTGTCTCATAAACCATTTAGTTTAAAATTCATCTAATTGGATCTTCAAATCCATTAATTATATTAGTTCCATTCTATATGACAAAAGTAAAATTAGATTAATTCCCAAAAGGATATCAATTAAAAATTACACCTCCCTTTTAGGTAGAAAACCAATGAATTTTCTAGGAATCATGTATAGATATCAATCCAATATGGTAGGAAATTTTCTAGTCTCAATTATGTCATTAGTCCCCAAAGTGACTACTACTAATTGATAAAAAATAGTTCCTGCCATTAGTGTTAGTGGTCCTAATCGTCTAGCCTTCATATCCCAATATCCTTTAAAAATATGCATTATATCATTAAGAGATATAAACTTTAATAATTACTCAAGACAATTTATATGGGCCTTAAAATAAACTATCCAATCCATTCCCATGATAAATTCAAAGGCATCTATGTCCAAAGCGGAAAAGTCCCAATCAAACTGGACATTATCAATCTTTATAGATCAAGATGCACATTTAAATCCCTTATACTCTATCAACTTGAGAGTTTTAGGGATACTCATCTTGTGTGGCATAATTTTTATACGAAACCTCATTTGATTAATGAAATTTGATGCAATAATATAGTGGTATACACCGATATCAAACAAAACATGCATAAGTATTGAGTTAAGTATAATGGTACCTCATACAGTCGAAGGACATGATTTATCTTTCATGATCATCTTCTTATCACTATACAATTTCTTACTCACTCACCCTTGATCTTTGATTCCTTATTGTGGTTAAATTTCCTATGAAATTGGGGTGTTTATGGAATCGCCTTGGTTCGCTTGGTTATGAGGAAGATAATTTTTTTGACATAACCATCCCTTTCAAGAAGAATATTTCTGAGACATGTGAGATGTATTGAAAGTAATTGACTTTATATTATTATGGAAATAATTTTTAAGATATCCCATCTGAGTACTTTTGTGAAATTTTTGGGTTTTTTCATAAAATCATACTTCATATGCTCAAATGAAACACATTAGAATCATCAAACATTTATTTTGGGTCATAGAGGAAAGCTAAATAATCCAGTGGTTTTATTATTGATGCTCCACAACCTTGGAAGTAGGTGTCTCACTTCCACTTATTCCTTACATCAGACTCCCCACATGTTCTCATGGAGACAATCAAACTTCCTTTGGTCATATTTTCTGTGATATCCCTTTCTATCACTACCTATCTATTAACTATATCTTTATAATTAGTATTATATCGGATATAAATATTAGAAAAAAAATTGCATTGTACTGACTCAAATATTTGTGTCTTTAAGGACAATCAAGTAGATAATTTTATAGAAAAATGAACTCAATTTATAAACATAGTTATATATTCCATAACTGGAATATTTTTTTCTTTAGGCTAAAGAAATTTGTCTTTCTAGTTATCAAAAAGGTCTGTGGATATAATTTTTTATTAAAAAATTCTTCAAATCCCTCACATGTAAGGACCTGGTCAAATTTAACTTAGATAGATAAATCCCACCATTGGCATGAAAAATCCTCCATCATGTTTACTGCTTACATAACCTTTAGATCAGTTTCCATTCCTATCAAATTAAAAATCTGATTCATTCCATTAAGCCACTCTACTTTTTTAAGTTAAAATCCCCCAAACATATTGGTGGGTTATATTTTTAAAATTTTACATAATTATCTTCCTGACATGGTTCATCATTTTGATTTCCCTTATAAATAACTTCAAAAGCTTAAAAAATACACTGAAATGTATTTTGGATCACCTATGGATCATGTGAAACCATATTTTTATGTCTACTTAATATGGATTTCTATGATATCTAACTGCTAAAATTTCTCTAAATATATAATGAAGAACCACATAGTCACCACTAACTATAAAACTAAAGGCATAAAATATTCCAAATAATCATAAGAAATAATCATTATGACCAATTTTAAAGAATCATCAAATATAAAATGATAAATCTAGTCTCATTGAGAAGTATAAATACTAATTAATTATATGATACAATCATGAGTAGTTGCTTACTGATTAATTGTGTCATCACTAGGTGACCATTCTCTAAGTGCCTCCAATCTGGCACTACGCCCCTTATTCAGGGTCAAGTCCAATACAAATGAACTCACACCGACCATTTATGTCAATTTCTCATATCAAATAACCCTATATAATAAAACCATTATTTTAAAATATTTTATAAAAAATATTACTTATAATATAACAAAATTATTATTTGAAACTATAAATAAAAGAGGTCTTCTAAAAGACATTCAAATTCTCATTTCGCAAATCACAAAATAAAAGGGTTCCTTCAATAAATAATCTAACATTTTCTTTTAAAATATAATTAAAACATTTAATAAAAATAAGTCTTCAAGATTTAGAATAGTTTGAGAAGAGTCAAAACCCACCTACCTTAAAACAGGTGACCAAAATGGTGAATGACATAATGAATCCTCAGGATCCGAGAACAAAGCTCATTTCCTTCAATAAATCTAATCAAGATATCATTAAAACACTTTATATATCATAACACCATCCATAATGGATTTGATCTAATATTTTATGTGAGGTTATATGAGGATATATAAATAAAAATAGAGAAAATGGAGACTCACCATCGATTCTGAAGATCAAATGCACTTAGACCCACCAAAACCAGCTTCTATAATAGGGAGAAAACCAAGAAAACCTGTGAGAGGTGTTGAGTTTGAGTGAGGGGTTAAAATATAGTGAAAGTATAATTTTTAGATCATTAAATTGATTGTGAACAGTTAGGCCACAGGGTTTAGGAAACCATACACTAACCATAAACATGATATTACCTCAAAACCACGTCCTCACATGGTAAGTTCACACAATTTCACAAACTGTGCACTAACCATGATTTCCCCCTATCTTAACTTGTGCATTTTCTTATGAAACTTCCAATTTTTGGAAAAACCTTGCACCAAATATTCATTAGCATAAAAACTACCTTAATCTCTGGCATTGTTTCCTAGATAAGTTTTTCGGTTTCCTCTAACTATTCTCAAAATTTACACCCCCAGAAATTCTTCTAAAACACACCAAAACCATCCAAAAACTAAAAAAACTCAAACGATTTATTATATAAAATAAAAATACATAGTAGAAGGGTAAATTAATAGAAACCATGGGGTTTTAAAAATTTATTTTTTATCTCAAAGCATAGACATTTAGATAGGATAACTTTAAAATCATATCACATATGATTCTTGGATATTTGAGTGGTTAATTATTTCCCTGAATCTATCATATAGATATAAACTAAAATATATTACATTTTTATCCTAAATCTTAGGGTTTCCAATCTAAGTTTCACCCAAATATCACTACGTGATTTGGTTGTCTAACTTTTTGGAATATCCATTTCCACTATGTCTTACACAAGATATTTCATGGGCACCAAAATCTAGCATGAAACTGACCATTTTGATGATTTATGTCTTAACATGTGTTTTATTTAGAAGTAATAACACACTAAGTATTTTAGGGGTTTTATTTAAAACTCTCACTAATTTAACATACATCAAATTCATATTAAACTCATAGCTATTACATCTATTACGATAATTATTATCTCATGTTTCATTCTTTTGTACATGCATGTTTCTAATGATTTAGTTTTATAATACCTATTCTAATCACTAAATTAATATTTATACACTATATTAATATATAACTCTTTACCCAACCTATATTTTGTGTTACTCACCCAAAAAATAGAAGATATTGCATTAATAGATATCCAAATGCATCTTATACCTAAGTTATATGAACTCTTTATATAATGGATTTGAATTTTATGAAATTGATAAACTCTATATGAGTAATCCTAGAGGAATGGATAACCAACCCCACTATTCTATAACAAGCCATTAGCCTCCATGCTAGTGGGAAGTTTAACCAAAATTCCCTCTACCCAAGGATAATTTACTCAAGAGAGAGTCCAATTAATCATAACTCTAAAAACTAATTTATATATTATATATTCAAAAACTATATTCAAGTTAATAAATGTAATTAAAAAATTAGGTCAAGGTAGATAAAGACTAAATATTATGTCTTCATACCTACTATGTAATGCATTGAATGAAAATTTATTTAGAGAAATATAATATATAAATTACAGAACACATAATATCCATTTTGAATAAACACTTTATAAACATGAATATTCAAATTGAATAATTATTTATTTATTTGTTTGTTTGTTTTTGAAACATGGGATATAAGTATGAACATTTAATATTTTATTTAGGTATGAAAAAAATCCTATTTATGATTCCTAATAATTTTCATTTCTAAAAAACATATAAACTATAAGAAAAAATATCCAAAAATATTATATTTTAAAATTTCAAGGATATATCATATTTCATGATTGATAATGGGTATTATCAATTATAATCTTCAATTGATATCACCTATTATGATAGGTGTTTTCATAAGGATACAATAATATTTGACGATATACCATATATCATTGATACGATGTAGAACTATATTTTTTTTAAATATGGGATTAAATCATAAGTTTTGATATCACATATTGTATCTTATAGAATAGTATAAATCCTTAGTATTTTGATAAATAAGACCCTATATCTATGAATTTTTTAGTCTCCAATCATATTTGATGATATCTATTATATTATCTATACAGAATGATACTCTTTTTTTGTGAAATTTGGGATTTAATCATAATTTTTAGTATCACATATGATATCTTCTTTTATAGTAAAAATCCATGGGACTTTAACATATCATGACCTATGATATATGGAATTTTTTACATTATGACTAAGCCAAAATGTAAGTAATAATATATATTATATGTTATGATATAACCCTAAACACCTTAAGACACACATGTTCTTTGAAAAAAAGTAGAAAAATATATTGATTCATTGATGATGATGGATTTGATGCCACTGATGGGTTTTGGGAGATTATATAATGATCATGATAGTGAAATAAGACCCATGATATTCTTGATATATAATAAAAAAAAATCAATTCATTAAATAAAGAACACAAATGAACAATCATACCTTTATTTCAGAATAATTCATGTTTTACTCTTCAATGAAGTGAGCATGACAAGGATATCATACAAGGTAATTAAACTAGTCTTGTATCCTTATTGATAATGATGTGGATATTATTCTTCCAAGGTCTTCTAGCACCTTACTCAATGAAGATTAATGAAGAACCAGAAACCAAAGAGATCTTTGACTTTAACTTTTATGCATTACAATCCCCATTGATGGGGGGATATCATCCCTTTTATAAAATATCTTTATTAAATAAAGATATTCATAGCATCAGATTCCATCTCATAGAAACTAACATGCATTATGATAATTCACATCTTGTTGGAGTTTTATATTAATTAAACACTTTAAAATATATATTATTAATATATAAACATAAATGAATTAATCTCATTGATTTGTAATCGAAGGAAACCAATTTGGAATATATGGAAGTGTCCTTGTATTCACATCCCATACCATAATAATATTATACACTATGATATAGTTTGACATAGACATAAAAAAATTATGATGTGATCATATCATAAACTATAACATTTATCATATCCATACCATCTGTTATGATACTGGGTATATTGTACAATATGATATAGAATTTTAGTACATTTACAACATGAGTATAATTATATATATATGGTATAGAGTTTAAAAGGTTTTCCAAGACTAATAGAAATGAAGATACAAAATCCATAGAGGGAGACAACTTATTATATAAAGTTTAAAGATTGACAAAAAAAATCAAAGATGGAAAAAATGATTCTAATTACCATTTTAAATATTCTAATTAATACTATTTTCAGTATCTATAGAGGTAACAGGATAATAATCCTATAATTTTATGCTACAAATCTCTTTATTCCATGCTTCTCCCACATTAGAATCAAGTTTAGAGGATTGGTCACTAATAATTTGAGGAATCATCATCTTATACCTATTTCTTAACAAATAAAATACACATAAGGGGGTAAATTTCAATATTTAATCCATCTTAGTGAATCATGCCCATATGGATTATCTAAAAAATAAATAATAATATAGAGGCCCCTTTAATAGTAATGTAATAAAATACTTGAAACTATTTTAGTTTCCTAAAAGAATAAATTTACTTATATAGTCCGCAACCTTCAATGTTCCTAATAGAATACATAAGGAGTGGTGGTGGGATATGTCTTCTATACTTGGATTCATCATGTAATTGTAAATGATACAATGTAAAAAATACCAACTTAATTAAGAATAAAATATTTTTCAAAAGTAAATTTCATTCCTTACGTGAAGAATAATATTCTAGGGAAAGGGAATATATAGGTCCATATCCATAAAAATTATTTTGGTTATCATATGCTTCTTAATCAAGGTAGATTTTTCTATGCACAATAATAAATGAAACAAGTCGCCAATCCAATCCAGTACTATCAGATTTTAGAAGGGAATAAACAATATTGGGAGGCCAATCCAAAAAAACCCCATATTATTGTCATGTCCTTAATGAAATCCCATGGAAAAATGAAATAGAAATAACCAATTACTATCACTTATCCATGATTCTATATACCATACCTAAAATCAATCTTCCACTAAAAAGAGATGGAATCTAAAATGCCTCTATTACAGAATGGATACTGCATGGGTAGAACATAAACCCCAAGAAAAATTAACAAAATTTTCAAAGATAAAAATTAGTGTACTATTGAAACCAAACCTAGATATAAGACTTGTGTAGTTATATCTTGTTACTTATAATAATTTATATAAATATAAAAAAAGGTTAAAACCCCTTGATAGAATCTGATTGTTTTTGAGATGAGGATCATAAGAGTGTGTCGAATGGTGGCATGGGATACAGAATGGGGATATTTTACAAATTCCTCTTTATAGGAAAGAGTTGGAGAATAAGATATGGGGATTAAATAATTGAGAGAAGGGGGAACAACTATTAATATGGGGGTGGTGTTTTCACCTTCTTGGTGGAACCACCAATGAGGGATTCAAAATTTAAAAAGAAAATTAGTTAGGGGTAGAGTATACTTTTTTCCATTCAGAAATGTTTATTATAATTCTCTCACTTTTTCAAATATACCATTATAAAATTTTAATTTATTTTTCATTATTTATCACAAATGTGATATCTTATGTTATTTTATTTAGAATTATATAAAAATTCATTATTCTATTAATTATTTATTCATAATTCATTTCTTATGAATTTGGTAGGTGAAATTTTTAACAGTCTTTTATATTTTTTTCAAATATTCCCTTATTGACTATTTTCCTTTATAAAGTTTCTATTCTTCCATTATTTTAATCCTAATTCTTATGTTATGATCTTTATAAAAGTATTTATCTTTATTTATCGTTATATTTCTAATATTTTCCACTAATCTATGAGAATTTTTGTTTTTATTTTACATTAAATAGATTATATATTAATAATTTGATTTTACATAATTATAAAATGAATTTATAACATTATCTATTAATTGAAATTTTATACACATCTTTAAAAATGTTACAAAATTCATTCGTTTTTTTAGATGACTATGTAATGTTTTTGAATTTATGGATCATAATGAAGTTTCATAAATAATATCCTTAGAATATATTACATTCCAATTTTCTAACTACGAAGTGTGTTTACATTTTTTACCATTACCACTTGGATAATTTTGACTTTAAACATTATCAAATTGTTAAAAAAAATTACTCTTGACATATCTCTCTTCCTTTATTTATATATATTTTAATATATATATATATATATATAAATATATACCATATTCTTAAATATATAATATGAGTTTAATATGGACTATCATGTGTATTTTAATGTTAATTTACTATCTTATCTTAGATAATATCCATTTTGCATTTTATGAAATCACTATGAAATTTCTATTATTATATTATGATATATATTTTCCTTATGTATCATCAAATTTTTTCACTAACAGTACCCTTTTTCTTCATAGGATGACTATGTTATGTTAATTTATTTATATATTTTCCTTTTTAATATTCCTAAATAATAAATTTATAAGGTATCATGTGGTTATATTCTGATTATCATGTGTATTAATGTTTATAAAAATGATAAGAAATTTCTTTCTTGGTTTTTCTCAATTTTTTATCCTAGTCTCTCCCTATCTTTTAACTAATATTTCCTTTTTTAGCTTCCTTGGAATGTTCTTCATGAAATTTTCTTCAAAAAATATCAATTACATACTATTTTTTATTATCATTATTTATATCTCATTATTTTATTGACTCTTTGGTTATTTTTTCCATAAACATAAAAAATTAATAAAATATCTTCTAGATTTTTCCTATAATTTCATTACATACTTTAAAAGATTCTTCTTCATTATTTATAAACATTTTAGATATTTATATCTAATAAAATTCACTTATTATATATTTCTGTTGATTATTGATATATACGTGCTAATTATCATCCAGTATTTTTCATTTAATATTATATGATATTATATGAAATTGTTATGTAACTCATTCTCTTTCATGGGTCAATATTATATTTATTCATGATTAAACAATTATCAATTTCATTATTTTATCTCCATATATAATAAATATATATATAGAAATACTATTTTCTAAAAAGTGTTTCCAAAATTATATATATCTCTCTAATATGTTAGGTAAATATTATATTTCATGAGATTAAATATAAGAGACATGGTCAAACAGATAATCCACTATATTATGATGCCTTTTTAGAGAGACTTAACTTATTCTTATAACATCCTGTTATTATATATAAAAAATATGATTATTTTATATAACATGTTTAGATTCAAAACTATTTTCTTATCATACATTGATTTCTTTATGATGTTCTAAATTATATAAACTACACCTCCTTTATATGTATTTATATGATTATTCCTTTACTAATCTATTAACTTAACCTTTAATTTATTTTTCATATATTCCTAGGGATTTTTTATAAATTTATATATCTATGATGGGTTCATAGGATAATTTTTATAATTTATTTTGTAGAATATAAATACTTTTAGGGGAATTAAAATGTTTCTATTTTTTGTATGGTCTTTCTTACCAAATTGTTATATTTATTAATATAATAATGTTTGTTGGAATAAGACAGAATGATGGGTGAATTTCCATTAAAATTTTGAATAAAAAAATACTTAATATAATTATACAATTGAGAAATAAATTAAATTAATCAAATTGAGAACAAAGGAATTAATAAGCATATTAAAATTCAAAAGTATAAGCATAGTAGAAATGATATATTAATTAAATGAGTAAATAATTTATATAAAATAAATTATTAGAGGATTAAGAGATTGATATGAGTAATTATAATTGTTTAATTTAAGGATAAATATTGATATGTAAATTATATGGAATTTAAATAAAAGATACAATAAAGAATTTTATAAGAGAGTTTAGTAATATCTCAATAATAGCCCCTATGTATTTCAACCCAATTTCTTGAGGGTTTATGAATTAATAGACCTTTAATTTAGAGTTATAAAATAAAAAAAATAAACCCTTGAATTTAGAGATATCTAATAAACTTCAAAAAAAATACTTAGTTTTAGCAATTTTCCATGAACCTGAAATGTAATACCTTAGTTTGAGAAGTTTTCAAAGAACCCAAAAAATAAGAAAAAATAGGTTTTATTAAGAAAACAGACATTTAATAAATGATCTCAATTTTCCAAAAATATGTAGAAGACTAAATTGAAATAATTAGGGAATAAAATATGGGATATCAAAGTGTTTAAAGAAATAACTTTAAAGTTGTTTTAGGAGGAGGAACAATGGAAGAAATTTTGTTGTTGATGATCATTTTCAGTCTCAATAGATCAATAAAGTTCATTATATTGTAACTTTATATCTTTATAAGATACCCAATGGGTGAATTTAATATATTTGGGGGTCCAAGGGCCAAGTAAGATGTGTAATGGGTCCAAGAAAGCTATTGAAAACTATGATAAATTTTATCTTTAAAAGAAATTACATTAATTTTCAGTAATAATCCATTTATAGATACAAAACTATTAATTAATATTTTTATAAAAGATAAAAATCCTTTTAACATTCCAAAAATATAAAAATAAACAAATGAATTTAATCGGAAAAAATTAAAAATTTTCTTTTAAAATAGGATAATGAGTATGGTCAAGGTAAAAAATTTGAGATTTATTTTAAGATAATATCAATACTAAAATATATTTTCTCCTCTAGAGAAATTTTATAATTAACAAGATAATATATACCTTGATTAATGAATTAAAAATATAGGAATTCATAAAAATGAAATTCAATAGCTAAATAAAAAGGTATAAAATATTTAAAATTAATAAAAAAATTGTAAATAACACATTAAAACATTAAAATGTTTGAAAAATAAAGAATTTAAAACTGAATTTTGAAATAAATTCATTATTTTTAAAATTATAATCCATTATTAAGGATAATAAATTTTATGTGAATAATCCAAATAATATTCATTGGGAGTGTCAAATCGGGTGTTTAGTAAAGTTGAACTACTCATACCTAGGGTGAATATCAGATTAAAAACCCCAACTAGCCCTTTTTGAGGTTAATACCTCTATGTGAATATGTTCTAAAACCACATCCAGTTGTTTGTATCCAAGTAGGAATTTATTTTCTAGGAATATTTCACTCAATTTAATTTTCCAAAATTAATAGAGTGTTTGAAAAGTTTTATAGCTTCAAAAATTTAATTCTAAGCAATTAAAATATTTAGATAATTTGAAACAACTCAAAATTTATAAAGTTAAATAATATTTTTTACAACCGAACCATACCAAACTTGCCCTTACGAAATTTTAAATGATCAAAAGAAATAGGATTTTAAGTATATTTTCCAGTTTAATATTGGTGTTAATTAACTCAAGTTGTGTGTCACCTTTTTTTAAGTGATCTCTCAAAAAGTGTTGTCTGAGATCAATGTGCTTGGTGTGAGAGTGTTGAATTTTATTTAGCAAAAAGACCAATAACCGGTGGAAGCCATCCCTAAGAAAATAAAATAAAATAGTAGGAGAAGTAGGCATACAATGGGTTATTACATAATTGAGTGTACAACACCCCACATCTATCAGCCTCTACAAGTGGGGCACAATAATCAGGCACCGTGAAAGACCACATTCTACCAAGATCAATAAGTGCCCACTTTATCAGAGCATCCTCCACCTGGTTAGCCTCCTGATAGACGTGTGAAACCACCAGGCGCATTTTCACGACCTTGTTGAGACAATAAACCCATTGAGGTAGCATGCACCAAGTCACATTACGTGTCTTGGTCCTCAACATATGAACTGTAGACTGGGAGTCAGATTCAATCCATATACACTTCTAATTAAACCAGATAGCATACCTGATAGCATATATCATGGCTCAGATTTCAACTTCAAATTCATTTCCAACTCCAATGGCATGGTGGAAGCATCCCTTTACAAACCCACGGAAGGTCTAGAACACTTCCCTGCACCCCGACGTACATGGTGCGCCCAACGCATCCCCATCAATATTCACCTTGAGACAAGGCACAATGGGTTGAATCCACCGAATATTTTTCCGCATTCAATGCTTGCACGGCCGACCCGAAATGCCAAGATTTCTCCGAATTTGGAGATCATAAATAGTGTTAGACATGGCTCCATCCTAGACCAATGAGGCAGTATAATCATCCATATGGATATCCATCATACCTTGTTGTACCGTGTAGTATGAATCATCAAATAGCATGAAGTTCTGAGTTTCCCAGATATCTGCAATAACAGTAGCAACAGCCACCAACAGCAGGTTCTGAATTTTCTCACTACATTGAATATAAACCATGCCGGACAGCAGGTCCAGGACCTAAATGCATGTGTTAACCACAATCCCAAACAGATAGCCAATGTAAGCCCAAAACTGCTTGGCATGCCTGCAGTCAATGAAGACATCCTGCATCGAGTCCTTCTCATCCCTGAAAATGGAACACATAAAGGACATTTGTAGGCCAGCCCATTTGAGAAGTTCAGTTGTTGGCATTCTATTTTTTCACATTATCCATATCAAGAAGAACCTATCAGGCCGAATAAAGCCAGCATTGAAATGCAGCAGCCATGCCGGTGTCAGAGTTAGACCCCCACAAATTGTCCTGTAAAAATCCCTATAGTTAAACTTCCCAATTTTGGAATGGACCCAAATCCGAGTATCAACATCCATGAAATCATATCCATTGATTTCATTTTCCACCTACACAGGAATATCAAAAATAGGATCATGAATTTGAGAAAGAAAGGTTGAGATAGACATAGGGGTTTCATCCGTTGGAACATTAAGATCACGAAGGGGTTGTGTGAGCCACTTTGTTGTCCAACAATTCAGGGTGGAATCCCTGCAAACCAACCATTTAGTATCTTGACCTATCCTCCCATACAAATTCTTGAGAGATGCCCAAACTGATGATGCAAGATAATATTTATAATCATTGAGAAGAATCTTTGTAATTCGATTCGAAAGGAAGTCATCCTCAGCTTCATGTGTGATCAGGTTCCAACTGAATTTTCCAATCAAACCATCATTGAAGGTTCATAGGTCCTTTACCCCAAGGGCCCCCATCCCCACAGGCTTTATGCATTCCTTCCACGCAACTGTAATCAGCTTCCTTTCATGTGGTGGCCCCGTCTATATAAAGTTTTTCACCATGCTCTGAATCTCTTTAATAAGTCCTCTCAGCCATTTATAAAGGGAGAATGAATAAACGAACTTCGATGTGATCACTGAGTTCACCAGGATGACCCTACCAGCCAGTGACATAGCCTTTCCCTTCCAACTGGCCAGCTGATGTATAATACCAGCATAAATTCCCTCCAAATACAGCCTTTTCACCTTTCCCCAAAACAGTGGGACCCCAAGATATTGGAAAGAGAGTGATCCTCTCCTCACCCCAAGATACATTACAATACTATTCCTTTTTTCAACCGGAACCACATTCCCAAATATGATTAAAGACTTGTCCCAGCTAATGGCATGGCCAGCCACCTCCTCATAATGACTGAAGAGGGCCTTAATCGAGTATATGGTTCTCCAGGAATCTTTTCCAATTAATATTATTTCATCTGCATAAAAGAGATGAGATGGGTCTTTCCCACTCACACTAGCCCTGATCTACTTGTACCATCCCATTTGGCCAAGGTCATTGATTCACCTACATAGATAATCCTCTAAAATCATAAAAATAATTCCAGAAAGTGGATCACCTTTCCTCACCCCCTGGTGCTTGGAAAAAATCCCCTCGGGACCCCATTGACAAGAATTGACAGCCTTTTAGAACTAAGAACAATGTGGATCATGTTCACAAATCTTGAAGAGAATCTATACCTCCTGGGTAAATCCAAGAGAAAATACCATTTATACGTGTCAAAGGCCTTGGATATATCAAGTTTGATAGAAAAGTTCCCTTCCTTTGACTTCATTCTCAGAAGTTTGACACTCTCAGAGGCCATGAATAGGCACTTTTGGATGTTCCTCCCATGGACGAATCCAAATTGGTTCATGGTGATCATACCATCAACCATCCCACCCAACCTTCTCATCAAGATATTACTGATAAGTTTGGGTGTTGCATTCCCAAGAGCCAACATCCTGAATTCCTTGATGTCAAGGGCATTCTCTTTCTTGGGGATAAGCACAATAAAACATGAGTTCATACCATGTGGCATGTAAGAATGAGAGAATAAGTCCTTCATGGCCTGCTCAATATCATTCTGCAAAATGTCCCAGTTGAACATGAAAAACTTGTTCATAAATCCATCAGGGATCGGGGCACTCTCAAGGTTGAGAGAGATGAGGGAGGATCTGATCTCCTCTTTTCATGGGGAAGTAGTTAAGATTTTATTCGACTGATCATCAATGCAGGAGATGATGTTGTCCATCATACAGTGAATACTGGACTTCCCATTATCAGAGTATATGCCCTTAAAGTACTCAACCATAGCCAATGAAATATCATTCTCTTCTGTGTAGATTTTTTCATCAATGTTAATCACCTTGTTCCCTCCCTGTGCCCTCTTTTCTTTGTGCGATATATTGAAGAACTTATAATTTTTTCCCCATCCTTTAGCCACTGCACATTCAGTTGGTTTCTGACCAATCTTTCCCTCACCATTAAAAGATCATCGAGCTTGTTGGGGGAATCAATTTCCTCTCGTGACACCCTCAGATGTTGCCCCTAACCAATCAGGATTCTAGCCAAATCATCCTCTGATTTCCTAATATTCTCATCCAGTTTTGAAAAGGAATCCATGCTCCATGCTTTTAGAAGCCCCTTCAGATTCTTAAGTTTTGTAGCCATTCTTTGCAGCGGAATTCCAATTGTGTCAAGTTTCCATGCTTCTAAAACAAGTTCCCTACATCCTGGTATCACAAGACATCCATTGTTAAAATCAAAAGGAACAGGGGATGACCTTGTCACCTGATTCTCAAAATCAACAACAATTGGGTTGTGATCAAAGTGGTGCTTAGGCAGTGTGAATCCGAAAACACCATGTGATGCAGCCTAATCATCAATATGAAAAAAAAACATCTATCAAGATTTCTAGATTTTTTCCCTTCCCAAGTGTATCTACACCATTTGAAATCATCTCCAGAAATTTCAACTTGATCCAGATTGCAAAAATCAATACACTCAAAAAATTCCGAGGCACCAGTCCTATTAAAATTTGTTTCAGTTTTTTCCTCAGGCTTCAAAACAGTATTGAAATCACCAATAAGCAACCATTTTTGATCCAGCCTCCTAGAGAAGACTTTGATCACCTCCCATAAATCCCTCCTCCTAATATAGGAGGTGTAATCATAAACAAAAGATAACGAAATATTTTTTCCAATAATGGTACAGTTAACCAGAACACTTTGAGGACCGCTGTCACAAGAAGTAATCTGCAGGTTGTTATGAACTAACACCCACAACTGATCCATAGAGGATGCAGACTGACTTCTGGTCACAAAACTGTATCCTAGTGAGTCCCACCTGAAGCCCTTCCAGTCATCAAACAGAACTTTAGGTTTAGCAATACTGAAAAACATTGGTTTGTATGTTAAGATATAATGTCAAAGGGACCTGACTGTAAAGGAGTTACCCATCCCCTGACAATTCCAATACAGAATCCTCATTTCTTACAAACTATACCTCTTTTCAGAGGTCTCCCTTTCTTCTCCACTAAGGCTTGAATGTGACCTTTTTTCTTTTGACCTCCCCGTCCCTTCTTTAGGCCATGCCCGAGGACAGTGGTGCTATCATGCTCCTTCATTACCTGCTTTGCTCTGCTGGCTTCCTTACCCTTACCAGTACACTAGTTTTGGGAATCATTTTTAGTAGGCAGATCGTCCACTCTATCATTGTGATCCACAATATCCTCACTTGTACGGACTGGGACTAATTCTGTAGGTATCTTCCCCTCTACGTACTTTGTCTTAACATCCTCGCCCAGTAGTCCAAACGATCCACCTGCAACAACATCATCACCTAGACTGATTTGGAAAGATTCCTCCACCTGTACCTCCATACCTGCTTCATCCAGCATCCCAACCACGCCACAGGCATCAGGCATCCCTTCACCCCCCGCATTTCCAACGTCATAATGTTGAGCCTCATCCACCTCATCTGACCAAAGTATTCCACTCAGAGGGATAAAGTTGTTAATGGACTTGAGGGGAGGATCACTGTCCACAGTCAGCCTCCTTCATGCAGCCTGGGAGGGGGAGATCTGAGTAAAATCTCCTCCTGGGTCAGAAGACGGTTGTCGGTCAAAACAGAAATCACCACCAATTCCTTGAAATCCTGACACAGGCGAGCTGGCAGTATGATCAGCCCCCAATCCTATGCTCTTCTCCGTATTGGCATCATTATGAGATAAGACAACCACCCTATCCACCATAGGAGAAGAATAACCACAGGGAGAAGGAACCACTTGGGTTTCATTAACTAGGCCCCCCATATCCATGGTAGGTCCACTGGGAACCTCATTTTTCATTGAATCCTTCACCATTTCTGCAGAGGAAGATCCCCCTATGGCCAGATTCCCCTTCTACCCAGGCCCAGACCCTTAACCAGCACCATTGATCTCTAGGTTCTCCATAGGGAATTTGTCCTTCCCCTTCCTTCTCCTACACGTGCTCTCATCATGCCCCTTCATCATGTATGAATGACATACTGTGTCCCGCTTACAATCAGAAATTGTGTGCCCAAAGAGTAAGCACCTCAAGTATAATTTTGGCTTCCACTCATACAAGATATCAAGCTTCATACTGTCATCCCTCATTGTCAGAACCACCTCCTCCACAAGCGTTCTTGACATGTCAACTTCCACCAAGATTCTGGCATAGTGCCCTAGCCTCGGGTTGTCTGTCTATCGGTCCATTCAAATCGTATTTCCCACAGAAAATGCAATATCACATAGAATCCTTGGGTTCCAATACAACCAATTTAGTTTATAAATTCTGATCCATAGTTGAGTATGCGTACTATGGACATTCATGGGATAAAAGTTTCAATCTCATTCTTGCACATTCAAAAACCCCAGGTTCAAGGTAACAGTACCTTTGCTCCACGCTTTCCTCTTAACTTCATCTGAGGGGAAGACCACATGGCAGTATCCCCTACCCATCGAGATCATCTTCCAGTCATCAAAACCCCACACCTCAGCAACCCTTTTAGTCAGATCCTGAAATTTCCACAGCCACCCCCCCCCCCCCCTTAGGGATTATAACTCTCACAATGATTGAATATCGGCATAAATTTACCCTCTCTTCCATTGTTTCTTGATTATCCAGCACAATTGAATTTTATTTATATAAATAATAACATCGCTAGTGTTTTCACAACTAATAGTGACATGATTGTAATCTAGCCCATAATTTAAGATAGAGTATTTTATACAAATTATTTAGGCAAACAAACCCCCCATGACTATATATACTGCTTCATCAATAGAAAGATAAATGGAACTTTTTTTCATACTACTCCAAGAGAGAATGAATTTTCCATTTAGGTAATAAGTCCAACTTGTACCTTTCCTATATAATTGACATTAACCAAAATCAACATCATAAAAACTTATAAATTTAAAATATTTCTCGTAGATAAAATAAACCATTAATTTTAAAACCATATAAATATCTAAAAAATATTTTAAGAGATTTCAAATTTAATTAATTTTCATTTGATTTAAAATTAGCATAGAGGAATACACTAAACATGATGTCCAGTTGGGTCATAGTAATGTAAAGAAAGATCCTAATCATACCTTTATAAATATAATCAATCAATTTACACACTTTATCCAAGGTGAGATTATAATAAGTACACATAGGTTCAATTTTATCCTTTACTTCATTAAGACCAAAACATTTGAAAAATTGATTATTGTATTTTTTTTGACATACAAAAAAATTTATTTATTTTGATACATTTTAGAAGAAAGAAAAAACAATTTTTCTCCCATAAAACTATTTTCAATTTCTTTTCTTGTTAAATTATAAAATTCATTATAAATTTATTCTTTAGTATAAATGAAAATGATTTCATTGACATAAATTTGACAAATTAATAAATCATTTGAAATATATTTTTAAAAAAAATTGAATCTGATTTCCCATTATAAAATCATTTTCTCAAAAAAAAATTAGTCAAGAATTAATACTAATATACAGGGGGTTATTTTAAACCATAAAGAGCCTTAGTTAACTTAAAAAATGATTTTTAAATTTTGAATCTTAAAAGACTGATGGGTATTCCTCAAAAACCATTTCATAAATAAAATTATTCAAAAATAATTTTAACATCCATCTAAAAAATATTAAAATTAAAATGATTGGTGAATTCCAATAAAATTATAATGGATTGAATCCTAGTGATGGGAAAAAAGGTATAAAAATAATAATTTCCTTCTTCTTGATTATTTTATCTAGCTATGAGTCTAGTTTTATTAAAAGTGATTTTATCTTTCTTATCTAATTTATTTATAAAATCCCATTTAGTACCAATAATGGTATGATCATCAGGACATTTCATAAGATTCCAAACATTATTTATTTTAAATTTTTATAAATTCACTTGTATTGGAAGTTCCCAATTTTCATTTGTAATGGAGTCATCAATATTTAGGGGTTTGGGGTGTGAAACAAAAGCATGATGTTAAACCTCATTTAAAACTAACCTTCTAGTATTAGTATTAGCTTTAAAATAACTAATAACATTTTCTAAGTAATTTTATTTAGATATCACCCATTCCTTTGGTAAATTTATAGATTGTGTCTCATCCAAAAATTAAATTTTATTTAAATTAGGTTGATTATTTAAGGTAAAATTTTATAGTACAACCTAAATGCTAAAAATTTGGGGGCGAGGTTTGGGGAAATTCTCATCAAATTTTATGTAAATTGATTCTTCTAAGGTTGTGGTATTTTTATTAAATACTAAGTATATTTTATTTAAGTTAGAGTACCAAATTAAAATACCTTTATTGGATTTCAGGTTAAAATTTCCTTGGTTTTCTTTGGTGTTAAGAATATCACATTAACATCCCAACACTTTAAAAAATAATGATTTAGGAAAAAATATATAGTTCGTAGGAGGTATTTTTAAGGAAGTTTCTTTTGAGAACAAGGTTTAAGGTGTAATAAGTGGTATTAACTACCTAAACCCAAAAATATTAAGGGAGTCTAAATTAATTTAATATTTATTTAATTTTCTTGAAGATTTTGATTTCATCTTTCAATAATTGCATTTTATTGTGTGGTCCATGGAGCGTAAAAAGAATGTTTATAACCTTATGAGTTAAAAAGTTCTTAAAAATAATTATTATTAAACTTTCACCTATGATCACTCTGAATTGGATTGATCTTATAGCCTTTTTCATTTTCAACCTTCTAGTAATATTTAATAATGACTATACAAGTATCATTTTAATGTGACATGAAATAAAACCATGTAAATATTTTATAATCATCAATAATTAAAAAAGTGAGAGATTTTCCTCATATACTTGCAACTTGAGTTGGTCCAAAAAGTTCAAGATGAATAATATCAAGGGATTTAATGGTAGATGTTTCCTTTTTTAATTAAATTATTTTTTTTTCTTAACAAGTTGGAAAGGTTCGCAAGTAAGTTTATTTTTGGAAATTTAATTTAGGTAAATCTCGTACTGGATGATATTGGTTGAGTTTTAAAAGTGTGTGTGTTTTCTAAAATTACCAAAGAGCATATGAAAAATTGATAAATCTCTTTATTATTAACTTAAAAATTTAAAATTTTAACTTTATAGATATTTTAAATCAATAACATAAACATTTTTGAAAACATTATGCTAAAAATAATAGTTCTCCTTTAGAATAAAAAACATTAAAAAAATAATTTCTAAAATAAACATTAAAATTGTTATCACATAATTGAATAATACTTATAAAATTATGTTTTCAACCATTAAAATATAAAATATATTTAATAATAGAATAATTTTAAAAAAAATAGTACCTATGTAAATGATCTAACTCCTTGATCTATCATCAAAAATGGTGTGGCCTCCATCAATATTTTTAAGATGATTGAACTTGGAGTAATCACCAAACATGTGTCTCAATCACCTATTATAAAATTACCATTTATTTCCTTGTTATTTTCTCTTGATACATTTTTTTCACAAAATAATAAAGAAACTAAAGACTTTGGTACCCAAAATTTAGGTCCACTCATGTTACCTAAAATATACTTTGTAATCCCTATTTTTTTATAATATAATTTTCTATAATAATTTATAGATAAATTATTATAAGGTAGATGAATTGAATTATTTCAACCATAATGATTATTTTTACACTCAAATTCATTATTAAAATTCTTATTTCTTCTAAAATAATTTAAAATTTATTTTGATATAACCCTTATATAAAATTATTAGTATTTTTTGAGTTGTTTTCTTGATTTTTAAAACCAATAAAAAATGTGATTTTACATGTTGTGAGAACCAAAAAGTATATTTAAACCATTCCCACCTTGGGTGAACATAGTAAGATAATTATTAAGATATTTAATTTATTATTATTATTTTTCAACATTAGGATGCTCTTTAAATTTCATGTAAAACTCCTTATTTTATTTAGATTGTTTATTATTTTCAAAAATAACTTGATCAAATTTATTTTTTAATTATTTAATCAATGTGGTAAGTTTATAAAATACATCTGATAATTTTTCAAAATCTAGTTGTATTTAAGAATGATGAGAGGTGGTAGAATTATAAGTGTAAGAAGTAGGATAATTAACTTCAACACATACCTCAATTTTTTCAACGATACATTTTTCAATTCAATTATGTAATTCAGATGAGGAGAGGGAATAATCACTTACACTCCCACTAGAGACTTTGAGGGATTTATTGTTTTTCTTATTTTCCTTTTTTAGTAAGGGGAAATATTAATTGATGTGTACCTTTTTGTTTCAATGTTAATATGTTATATCATATTATTTCCAATTATTTTCCTTTTTATCATGATAAAAATTATTTATTATTCTTTATGAATTTGTTTACTTTCTTGGCTAGAAGTGTTATCTTGGTTTCACATCCAAAAGTTTCATCATCAATTGATTAAAAATAAATTGTTTTATTTTTCATCAATTCCTTTGGTTATTATTTGTCTTGTTACTTCATGGTGATTTCATAGGTAATGAGTGAACCAATGAGTAATTAAACCACTATTTTCATTATATTTGTGGCTTCTTGGATTTAAGTTACCTTGGGTGCCTAGGAACTTGGAAAAACCTAGAGTATCTTCTTCAAAATTGTTTCATTAGAAATATCATCACCAATAAATTTTCTACTATTGAAAATGTTAGTAAGGTGAGTAAACATGTGAAAATTATATTTATTAGATTTAATTATAAATATTTCAAAATGTTTTATTTATATTTCAATTCTAGTATTTTAACTTTATTATTGAATTTAATAGAAACTTCAAGTAATTTACAAATTTTATGGGCATTTTTTATGAATAGAAACTCTATAAAATTCATTTTGGTCTAAAAAATAATAAAGAGAATTTTTTTTCTTTATCTAGTTAAAAAGTTTCAATGTAATTAGTAGAATATTTTTCTTTTTATTCTTTATTGGGTGTGTAACCATGCATGGAAATTTTCCAAATAGATTAACTTACTCTTCCAAGAAAAGTGGGCATGATAGTTTCCCAGTAACTATAGATTATTACATAAAAGAAAGGGTATTTAACCATTGAGTGTCCTTTGGTAAAACCTTGGTTGATAGAGGTAGAGTCCATCATTTTTAATATTGTTCCTTAAAATCGATTAAGATTTTTTAATATGAGATTTTGAAAAAATATATATTTTTTTTTTTGAAAATAAGATATCCACTTATACAAATTGTTGGTCAGTATAAGATAGAAATGGGTGAATTTAATTTAAAAAATTAATTTAAAATATCTGATACAAATATTAAATTGATAAATAAACTAAAATAATCATATTAATCCCAATGTATTTGATACACATATTGAAATTAAAATGTATAAGCATATTGAAATTAAAAATTATAAGAGTATTGAAAGAAATATATCAATTAAATGAGTAAAAACTTTATATAAATTGAGTGATTAAAATATTAAATGATCTATATGATTAATGATTAATTTATTAATTAAATTATAGATATTAATATTTAAATGATACATAAAATAAATAAAATAATGGGCACACAATTTTATAAGGGGGTTTTGAAATATCTCAATAATATCCCTTATGTATCCAAAATCAACTTTTTAAGGGTTTATGAATTTATATACCTTGAATTTATAAGTATCCAAGAAAAATGAAAATAACATAAACTCTATAATTTAGTGGTATCCAAGAAACCCTGAAAAAATACTTTGATTTAACAATTTTCCAAGAACTCAAAAAGTAATACCTTGGTTTTAGTGGCTTAACAAGAACATCAAATGTAAGAAAAAATATGTTTTATTTAGAAAAATAAATTTAATTAATTGTATTAATTCTATATAAATAATAATAAGATGAAATTTATAGAATGATAGAGATAAATATGGGAGATCAAAGTGTTTGAATAAAAAACTATAAAGATATCTCAAGAGGAAAAACAACAGAAGATATGTTGTCACTGATAATAATTGTTATTCAATATAGACTAATAAAGTTAATTTTAGTTCAGTTTTATAAATTTTCAATCCTCCCAAGGGGTTTATTTATATGATTTTTGAGTATAAGTATCAATTATGATGTGTAATTATGTTAAGGAATCTGTTTAAGATCAAAATAAATTATCCCTTTGACTTGGTGTCTTGATGACACCGGTTATCAACCCAATAAAATAGGATAGTTGGTGGTCTTTATGTAGTATTTTGGCAAGATGTATTCTCCACCAGGTATCCACTAGCCTCCACTAAGTATCCTATGAGCTATCTCGAGATCTATTGCCTCTGACTAGTGCCACCAGCTGGCTGATGACACTTCATTGGGAAGTTGATGGTGACAAGTTGTATGGGGTGATGAACATGACCACCACACTTCATTGGATGCCTTATTTCATTCTTATAAAACTCTATAAATTAATTTATATTATTAATAACTAAAATTCACTCAATTTATATTTTTAGAAACATAATTGGTGTTTTTAATCATTAAAATAATCTAAGAGAGTGAGGTACAATAACTAAAACTCAAAGCTGAGGTCATGGGAAAGTTAGTGTTATAATATTCAATGAAAAAACATATATATGGTATACATATTTGGGGGTATTAAAAATAAATATTATTTCATCATAATATGATATTTCATGGAGTTATGAGGCTTGAAAACGTAATTTTTTTATAGAGTCAAATATATATTAATAGTTATGAATGGTGAAACATTATAGTAACACGTAACACATTAATTATGTGAGAATTGATTAAATGGTTTAATCATATTATAATATTTATTCATTTGATAAATTGTTTCAATAAGTGTATATTTTATCCATTATTCCTTGATATGGGGTTATGTGATAAGTGATATGATCACATGAACTCCATGCACACACTACTCTACTGATTTATTGTTCACTCATTACTCTAGATATTTTAAGAGGTTTTGAGTGGAAGAAGACTTTGATGAGTTAGATCTATTATCTTCATTGTTATTCATCAATATATATGTGGGTTATTAATTTAGTTTACATTAATTTATTTTTATCATACACTCTAAAAGAATAGGAATAAGGATTGGATGACATACCAAAAGTGTTTATAGTTCTCATGGTTTTCATTTATTCTTACTTATTCCTTAACTGTGTGATTTTATAAAATTTATTTATTTCATTTATTTCCCACACACATTATTTATTACATATATATATAACCCATCACTAATATTAGATCAATTCTGTTGATGAATCAATAAGTTAAACAATTGTAAGCTAGGAAACCAAGAATATAGGAAAATTATTTTCTAGAATTATGACTGGTTTATAGAACAAATCATGTTTTATATAAATTTAAATATAAAATTTATTTTTTAATAATTAAATAGTTTATTATGAATTCTTTATTTTAATGTTTTATTCTATGATAAAGGTTGTGTAAAGTGTTTTTGAAAAATAGTGTGTCACAAAAGATGGGTATTCCACATTATGGTTTACCACAAATGTTTTTCATTGTAAATTTATTTCTAATAATGATATTTCTTGAAGGAATAGAATTTTAGGGTAATTATATTTCTATGGAAAAATACCAATTATTTTATAAAAAATTTATGAAATATAATTCTTAATGAACATCATAAGATAAAAAAATAAGTAGTAATATTTTTTAGATTATAGTAGTGTATATTGTTAAAAAAATGGTGTAATAAATATAAATTGGCATAGCTTAAACAAGGTAATCTATTTCCAGATATTTACAAAACAATGTTATGTTTTATTTAAAAACTATATGGTTTAAAAATTTTAATATATATATATATATATATATCATGAAAAACTTTTTTAGTGTTCCCTTTAAGGGCCCATGTAAAATCCTCATAACTTTAGAATTTTCCAAAATAAATATGTTTTAAAAGGTTTGATCATTGTCTAAGGTAAATATTATACATGTAATTAATTATTAAAATATATAATATTCAAATAATTTAAATTATTTACATTATTATATGGGATGTATTCTTAATATATATAGTGTTTTTTTCATCAATTATATTTTTTTTATAAATATAAAAGTTTTCACACATACCATGTAATAATTAATTAATATGTTTTCTTGTTTATGTTATAAATACAAAGTGTTCATGTGTATATTTTATATAGAAATTTCATTTTTCTATTCTATGAATTTAAGATCTTTTATATTTATGTTTATATTTTTTTCATATATTTTATGTTAAAATTATGGAATGTTCATTTATTTTATATTAAATATATTTATTTTTTATTTTTTGTTTATTTAATTATTTTAAATTCATATATATGAAATATTTATATAATAAATATTTTTATTCTTATTTAAATTTTCATAAATTATTTCTATTAAGTGTCATACAATGAATTTAATAATGTTTCATTATAGGTATGACATGTGGGGGTTGGTTCCCTAGAACCAACTACTTTAAACTATTGATTACCTATATATTTAGAGTATTGAATATTAATAAATATCTTATTAAAGTATTGGTGTTATTTTATCTAACATTAATGTGATAAAGTCCTTAGTGTATATGTCTCATTGAAAAGTCATGTCATTTCCTCAATATGATGAGAACCTTAATGTGTTATGGTGATATTATTAAATATATGTTTTATAGATGGATGGAATCTATCTAAAAGACATGGTATAATATCAAGTTTCAGGGTCTTATAAAACATTGATAAGACTTTGTAATCTCTGAGAGATGTGGTTTTGAGAATGGACCCACCCATAGGAATTCCACATGTTATATATGTCACTAGATATTCCTATCTCTGAATGAGTGTATTGGTCCTTATACTTGATATTATTATTAATTTATACCATTATCCATGTACTTTGATGTATTGATGAAAATTATGATGGAATATTTTCATGGTGAAGTGTGATATATTGGGTGTGTCACAAGTGGTGTGAAATTAATTAATAAGTCAAGAAATATTTATCCCATCCAAGTCAAGAAAACAATTATATGTAAAGAAAATCAAGACTAGATCATTCAAAATAAAAATTATTCTTTACTCAAATTTTATTAATAGTGTATTGGTTAACTTCATGAATGAATGAAACATCTGGAATGAATTTATTTTGTTCATATAAAAAAAATTTTAATTTAGTAATAAAAAAATAGTTAAATTGAACATTAACTATGTTCCTTATTTAAAAAAGTTAATAGATAAGTCTATAAAATCTTTGATGTTTATGAAGTTGAATACCTTAATAAAAGAAATTAAAGAGGAAGGCTAATGAGTCTTATCTCAAATATCCATGCTTTCCTATGAATAAGTCTAAAAAAAATTAATGGAGTTTTTTTGAGTTTATGAATTATAAATGAGAAACGATGGAGGGTGATCCATGTTTTGGATTGGACGCTTACAGAATCTAAGGATTTTAAAGAAAAAGTTTTTAATAATTTTAAAGAGGGGAAACGAAGAAGAAAAAAGTTAAAAAAGATAAAAACGCTAAGATAAATAGATACTTCCTAATGTGAATTGAGAAATCTCTTGTATAAGTTGAAAGGAATGAGTAATAAATTCCTGTAACTTATAATGTTGAGAAGGAGTTTCATGTTACTATATTAGTTGAACCTTTTTCATTACCTCTCCAACTGATCCTCAGGTCAGTGATTTTTCTATTCATACTGAGAAAGTTCCTATGTCCATTGGAAATGAAAAGGGTAATAAATTTGTAGTTGATATTCAATAAAATATCAGTCCCATAATCAAGTTATTGAAAAATATATTGATAAATAATTTGAGAAAGAAAAATAAGTTACTGATAAATCACCTCATCCTAGGGCACAATCTTTAATACCAAGGAAGATGAAGTATTTAAAGAATTTTAAGGATGTTTTTAAAAATCTAAATATGAAATTGGATATTAAATAATCCTATGATCATAATTAAACCTTTTTATCATCTTAATCTGGGGAAGATTAAGTATCTCTTATTAAACCATGATAAGAAGAGTGCTCATATGATAAAAAATAAGGAATCTATAGGAAATCCATCATATTGTGCTATGACTAATGATTAATTTTATCTTTTGGAAATTTCTAATTCAAATTTTATTGAAAGAGAAAGGTCTTTTCTCTAAATGTTAGAGAATCAATCTTTATATATGGTTCTATTTATTATATAAACTCTATTCCCAATACAAAATTGAAACTTATTGAGATGAAATTGAATTACTTCAATGAGGTAATTAAGAGGCTTGAAATTATTTTTGAAATATTTCTAGGAATCCAAGATCATTGCAAGTATATTCAAGTAAAATTTTATGTGATTGAAGAATTGGGATCCCTCAAAAAATTATGAAAATGTTATCCAATCTGAGTCTCAATTTAAATACTTTAATAAAAAAATATATATTGGGGTTTATAAATTTGAAGAGTATTATAATTTGGATAAATCACATTGAGAGAAATATGAAGTTTTTGATGAAAAGTTTGATTGAATAAAAAGTGAAACAAATGCAATTTCAATTTCTGTTGATAGAATCAATATTAAAGGTTGAGATTGTAAAAGAGATATTAATGAACACAAATATTATTCTAAGAAACAAGACTTATATCTTTACAAACAAAATAATAATATTGGCATGCTGAAAGAAAATGTGGCAAAGCTTCAGTTAGTAGTAGAATATTCAGAGGAAATTCAAGATTATTTTAGAAAGATTAATGTGATAGTGGATTAATTTTCTAATAAAGGATAATTTTTTTCATGAACTCTTGAATTTTTTGTAATAATTAATCTCAAATCTATTTGGTTGAATGTTTTTTAATGTTTTTAATTTATTATATTTTTTATGAATTATATATTTTTTTATATAATTTTTTATAATTTTTTAGGGAACTATTTCTACTTATATCTTTCTTTTAAAGTCCTTTTAAAAATCCCAAAGGGGAGAGAGATAAAATTTATAATCACTTGAAGGTTATGGATATATAAAATGGATAAAGTAATAACTCTAAAAAAATTATATTTTAGGGGGAGTAACTCTTTCAAAAAAATTATTTACAAATTTTCTCTCAAATTTTCTATGTATTGTGCTTTCAAAAAAGGTGAGATTATTGAGTCAAAAATTCATTTGTTGAACTTAATTATTAAAATAAAAATAAAATCCTTAAATGTATTCATCTTTCCAATATTTACCTTTCCCAAGTTATAAATTTATCTTGTAGTAATGTTTTCTATTTTATCATATGGAGGAAATTATTTTTTTCAAATGGGCATTCATCAAGAATAATAGAAAAACATATACAATTTACATCAAACAGAAGTATACAAAGTCCATCAGACAGAATGTTTATAAATTCCATAAGAAATAATACTATGAAGTCCATTGGATGGGGTAAAAAAAAGTTTATAGGATATAATTTATCAGATAGAGACACACAAGTCTACTGAACAAACATTTATTGAGATAATCGAATGAAGACTTGCAAAGTATAGTGGATAAATATTTTTATTTCTAACAAATGGAACCTTAAGGCATTGTTATGGTTCTTTATTAAATGATCATAATATAGAGAGTTGTTTTGAGTATTATATATGATATAAGATTTTCTAATTTTAGTTTTGTAACATATTTTTACTAAGAATGCTTTATTTTTAATCTTTAGAGATTTTTATTAAGGAATCATTTGCGATGTTATTTTTGTAAATGCATTAAGATTTTTATGGTTGTAATTTTTTTTCTAATCTAGTAGATCAATTGATCTTAGGTATAGAGATATAGATTTAGTCTAATTGGTTTTACTAAGGGTTCTCTGGGATTGGGAAATATATTTTTTTTCAATCATTTTGATTAAGGTATTCAAGGGATAGGCATACATAATTTATAATATGTATAAAATCATGGATATTATAAGTCAGGTTTAGATACTTCCTTAATTATCTAGGATAATATATAGATATTTTTTATAATTTTTTTGTAAGTTTCTCTTACATTATATATAAAATTTTTCATTACGTATTCACTTGTTTCTATAAGTTTTTATATTTCTCTATGCATGTTTTAAAAAAGTATATATTTTTATTACAAATTGTATCTTAATATGCTTACAAAGTATATCAGTACAATAGTTTATATGATTAAATTTCTTAAATATGTTGGGAAAAATATAGGTTTAAATTCTTATAAACTAAATTTCATCCCCCCCCCCCTCTTGTAGTATATATGTATACTCTTATGATACTCCAAAGTGCGGAAATTTTCTAGTTTAATTTAGAAGTGTATACTCATACTTAAATACTTTTATCAAAGATTGTAAGAAATATGGATATGTCTATTTAATGAGGTATAATTCTAAATCCTTTGATAAATTTAAGGATTTTAAGAATAAAGCGGAGAATCAACTTGGTAAGAAGATAAATAAACTATAATTGGATAGAATTAAAGAGTATCTTAATCAATTTTTCACTCAATATTTGAAAGAGTTTTTGATTCTATCTCAACTCACTTCTCCTTATACACAATAGTGGAATTATGTTAGCGATGTTGAACTAGTGGGTGCCCAATACCCAACTATTCAGTTCTTTTTATTACCATATCATGTAAAAAATTTAGGTATACAAGATGTATTATTACCATTATAGTGTAGGTATTTCTGAATCCACTATTTAATCTCAATGTGTAAAGATTAATTTTCATGTTGAAAGGTTATATCAAATCATAAGATATAATGAGAACCTCAAGATATAATGTCATTAATATTAAACAAATGTCCTATGGTCTAGATACATCGTACTGACTGGACACAGTAGATGTTTGACTATCAGGTTCTGGGGGATCATAAGCATTGATATTTATTCTCATGAAGTTATCACTTGGTTATCTCTAGTAGTGTGATCATGAGGAAAAACCCGCCAATAATAACACCACGTGTTTATAGTGTCATTGGGGGTTCTTATCTAAGAACATGTGTAATGGTCTCCTGACTTGAGATCATTACCAATGTATTCCATTAGATTGTAAACATTGATGAAAGATGAAAACCATGATATTGAAATCGTGGAGAGGAAGTTTGTGTTGCGTGCATCATTAGTGGAATGTCATTGGTTGAATGGTCAAGAAAGGATTTTTCACTTCCAAGTTAAGGAAGTTATATATCTTAGGCCATGTTGATCATGATAGTAGTACCTTGATAAATCCATGGTCATGGTAGTCCAAGGTAAATCCTTCCAGTTAGATCAAAAAATAATAAAGCAAGAAAAGGGTGATGAAACTGGTGTGTATCCTGCTTTATGCAGTATTAAAGACAAAGAGATTATATTACACAATTCATGTTTGTAGGTTGGTTGTCTTTGTTGTAACAATCCTTATCTCTTTAGGGGCCATGATGGGTTTCTAAATCCCGCACTTTCTCTATGAATACTATTCCCTATTATTGAGATAAGAGCATGTAGGGTCACACACAGTAGAAAATTCAATAATCTTTTCTATTCAGTTGAATATGAGGTTTGCACATGGTGGGCCCCACAACTGGGGTCTGGGATTTGTCCAAGGTTAAACGATCACCAATGTAATAAATAAATTCATATAATTCAATTTATTAATAATGGTTATTGAATTTATTTATTAATTTTACTTACAGTATTTAAGTAAATACATGAAAAATATTATTTCAACGAATATTAATATATTCAAGGTTTAGTTACTATTTGAGGGAGTACGAGTTAAGTTAATGCCTCAGGTATTATCACGTAATGTATTTATTATTTCACAAATAAGTGATAATAATAATAAATAATACTTATGACTCATTTTAGTAGCCAAAATATTATTTATATAGTGTGATTAATTGATCAAGGGTTGGGCTGGCATTTCCAGGTAATTTCATTTCACATTATAAATAGAGGAGGAGAGGTTTTTTTTCAAGGACTATTCATGGTATTTCTCTCTTCTATTCTTTCTCCCATGATCTAGAGAGATAATATCTGGATCCAGAAGCTCAGATTGAGATCTCTCTCAAGCATCGCAAGTGAGGCGATGTAATGATCATCGTAGCATAAAAGGAATCATTGGATCTCCACATTAGCACCCAAAATTCGACAAATGGTGCTCCTGTAGTTTCTTGAAACATGTGTGAATGATCTAGAGGAATTTGTCTTCAGATTCTTCATGTAGCGATCTCCAATGATGAGAAGATGTCATGCGTGGATTCAGATCTAAACCATGTATTTTACAGTTTATTTTGTGCTTAAAACTCTTCATGTGAGATCCTCGGCTTCATACCAGGAATCAATTCACCGATGTCAACAAGATTACATAGATCATCAGTGAAATTTAAAAAAAACACCTTTTGAGGCTATCATTTATTGGGATTATCCTAAGAATTTCACAGAGGTAAAATGTTTTCTAGGATAAGATAGGTATTATATTTTCTTTGTTCAATATTTCTCATGATTATATTCACTAGTGACTATATTAAAAAATAATAGTATTCTATTATATTAGAGAAATGATTTTTAGGAATCCTTAAAAGATATGAAGTCTCATCTTACTTTAAAACCCATCCTTATATTTATATGACTAAATTAGGAATACAATATTTATTATGATGTTTCTGGATCAACATTAGTTTGTGTTCTCATGTAGAGATACCATTTCATATCTTATGGTGCATGAAAATCATGGGCACATTAAAATAATTGGCACATGAAAAGAACTATCCAACACCAGATCTATAATTATCCTTGGTAGTCTATGAATTAAAAACATGATGTCACTATATTTTTTGTGATTAGTTAACCTTGTTTATTGATCACAAAATCTTGAACCACATATTCTTACAAAGATACTTGAACCTTAGTTGGTGATATTAGATGGAGCACCACCAAAAATTTAAATTTGATTTGGTATATATTCTCAAGAATGTTAATTCAGTAGTTGGTGACTTAAGTTGTAATTCATATAATAAAGTGCTCAAAGAAAATTGATATTGTTTAAAACTAGTTAGGTGAATCACTAACATGAATTTTTATTTTAATGATTAGAATGATTTCATGGTTTTTTTTGGACACCCTTATTCCTGAATTGTAAGAACAAGTCACAAAGTACCAATAGTAAAACCTTTATTGCCTTGCCATTAGGGTAAATATCAATGGTAGGGAGGCCATTGGTGGATGGATAAAGGATCTAAATTATATATTTCATTTTCAATACCAAATCATAGGTCCTTATTCCTTCCAAGAATATCACTTTCATGTTTTTATTCATTCAAAGTTGCATGTCCATCTAGGTATTCATAAAATTTACAAGGTAATGAAGGACCATTTTTTGTGGTTGGGTATGAAACAAATAGTAGAAAAATATATTGTGAAATTTATCACCTATCTATGGTTCAATGTTAGACACAAATAGCCATCTAGATTGTTAAAATCATTGGCCATACCCATATGGAAATGGGAGGAAATCATCATGGATTTTTTCACTAGCTTATTGAGGAAGATTCAAAAGCATGATATCATTTTGGTGAATGTCGACCAACTCACTAAGTTGACACACTTCATTCTAATATGTAAGACTAATTCAGTAGAGGAGTTAGCAATGTTATACATCTAGTAAGTGGTTAACTTATATGGGGTGCAATTTTATATTATCTCTAACTAATACCCTAGATTTACCTTATAGTTTTGGTAGTATTTGCAATAAAATTTTGAAACCCAGTTAACCATGAGCATGGAATACCATACTCAAATAGATGGGAAGTCAGAGTGTGAAATCTAGATACTAGAGTACATTCTTAGGTAATGTGTGATAGAATTTTATGGTTCCTGGGAATATCATTTTCTTTTAGTGTATTTTTTATATAATAATAATTAGCATTCCATAATACATTTGGATTTGTTTAAATCATTATGAAGTTTCTCATATAACTATCCATTTTATTAGGTAAACGTTGTGGAAACATCATTTATTGGACTAACTATAGTGTATGACACTACCAATAAAATCAAATTAATTAGGAAATAAATGAAAATGGACTAGAGATATCATAAATATTATACATACCATTATTCTCACCCTCTATCTTTTGAAGTGGGTGATCATGTACTCTTGTGAGTATCTCTATGGTGGGGGAACCACTATCATCGTAAGGGGAAATAGATCCTCGACATGTTATACCATTTTAGATTCTTGAAAATATCCATGAAGTTACTTATTGATTATAACTACCACCAAGATTCATCTTTGGTTATGATGGTTTCTATATATCTCAACTAAAGAAGTGTTAGTCTAACCATACTCATGTGATTCGTTGGGACCATGTTACTCTTAAACTAGATATAATATTTATTCAAACTATGATTCACATTTTTGGATAGGAAAGTAAAGATATTGAGAGGAAAACATATATAATTTAAGTTAGTATCACGGTATCATAGACAAGTGCATGAAGAAACATTGGAATGGGAGAGGTTTATATAAGGGATATGGTCTTAGAATTTCCAATACACTACCAATCTAAAACATTTCCTTTATAGAAATCCCAATGGTGGGGATAATTTAATGCCTCATATTTGAAGTATTTATTTTTTTTATTATGTATTTTTAATCTATTAAGATTTTGGAGTTGGTTTAAAAAAAATTTAAGGGTTTTTGGAAGTTTTAGAGAGTTTTTTACGGGGAAACGATTAGCACACAATTAGGGGAAACTATGTGCAATTATTAGGAAATCATGTAAAAATAAATGTGGGTATCTAGTAAGTTTAATAGTTAGATTAATAGTTTGGGTAAACCATGAGATAAACCATGTATCCCTAGATATTTAAAGTGGGAAAAGGCATGGTTTGGGTGCATAGTTTGGGTAAACCATGGAGCCAAACCATATAGCCCTAGAATTTTTTCAAAGTTAGTGCATAGTCTACTAAAACATTCATCTAAATAATTCAAAACTTTAAAGATCCCCAAGATTTATATTTTTAGGCTGACTATTCCCCCAAAATAGTCATTTCTTCCCTCCTTATTAGGGGACATGAATATCAAGGTTTCCTTTTGTGATTTTGGAGATAATATTTATTCGGGATTACTCACTCTCACTCTTGGATTCTTAGAGAATTTGGCCTAGGGATCGAAGGTAATAATCATGTCTATCCTTATCCTCTATTCTATTATCATATTCTATTGTTAAAAACCACCTTTCTATGGAATTAATACCCGGATCACTAGTTTAGGTTGTGTTTCAATGGGGATTTTATTTTATTGTAGGAGGCTTGCAAGATCCTAGGTCTATGAGGGTGTGTGGAAACTTATTATAGAAAATATTTTTGTGGAAGTTTACTTCTCTCTCGCTCTCTTTTTTTCAAGATCTTGAAGTATTAAGGTTTATAAAATTGAATGATTTTGTTTATTTTGTGTAAAATCCATGGAAAATTCTATATTGATTATTTTGTTCAAATTTTTTGGTTTTTGAAAATAAAGGTTATTATTGATTCCCATAATGCATTTGATAAAATGCATAAGTAGTGTTCTGGTTTAAAAAAATAAAATTTTGTGTGTGTAAAATTGTCTTGGAATGGGTTTTTATGTGTTCATGATTCATATATATAATTCCTTGTTGGTTTGTAATTGGATATCAGTTTAAAAATTGGTGTGTAATGGATTACACAACTAAGTACTTGGGTAAGGAGGGAAAAAATTTCACTCATGAGTTTAGTTTTTTCAGTTAATGCTTCATAGATGAGGGATGCATTGGATTGGTTACATGGCTCCCAAAGTGGAGGTGTTAGTGTATCTCATGGATGAATGATTTCATGGTGTAGGTGTGTATTATAGTGTAATTTTTTTACAATGGATATATATATATATATATATATATATATATTGTTCACTGGTTATCTTTATTCTCTCTTATTTTATATAAAATGTGAGCTAATTTGTTTTTGTTTTATTAGTGTGAGTGGGAATTATTTTGGTGATTTATTACTAGGTTTATGAACTCACCCCTTTTATATGAATATTAGTGTATATAAAGATGTTGTTTCATGTGATATAGGTAATAGGAAGAGATATTACTTCTCTAGTGTTGAAGCTTTATGTTTTAGTCATTGGAAATTAAGGTGGGATCTTGGAGGTAGTTGTGGTGTAGATATTTTTATAGTTCCATGTTTGGTACCCTATTCCCTTTTTGAGTATTTGGGTATTGTAGAATTATTAGAGATTTTTATGGTAGTTTTATCTCTTATTATTATATGTTATGCACTGGAGTTCAATTAGGTTTTTATCATTAATCATATCTATATTTTTTCAATGGAGTTTTCCTAATATAGGTAGCCTTATATGGAACAGTAAATCATCCCCTAATGATATTGAAAAAACCTTGGCATTTATTGGTAACACTGATTTCTCAGGGGATGCACCTAAGTCTAGTTTCATTTTGATCATGTCTATGGAGATGGTTTAGGGTTATGATGTTACATGATTATTAATTATGGCATAGAATATTAAAACACCTTTATTTTTTATTTTTTTATGATTTTTAATCGTAAGAATGCCTTAAAATTACTTGATATTAAGGTATATAGAAATTTTTATTGGGGTCATTATTTGAAAAAATATATAAGGAATCTTTTAAGTTGGTTAATGAGTTTCTCACTATAAGACCAATATAGAAAGTACATTTCAAATTTATGGGACCTACAAAACCAATTCGAGAGGAAAAATATATACTTTTATTATTGTGGATTACTACATATGATTCAATTGTTTTTATTTTTATCTCTCATAAGAATGATATTTTCTAAATGTTTTCTTTTTACAATAATTTGGTTGAAAATAAGGAAGTATTTACATTTTTTTAATAATAAATTACCATGATGGATACTTTTAGAAACATGAGTTTTAGAAGATAGGTGGCGGTATTAAATATTTATATTATTTTTTTGTTAAGGATATCAAAATAGAATGGTGTGGTTTAAATAAATAACAAGACTTATTAAGAGATTTATAGGGATATTATTAATGAATCTAATCTTACAATATATTTATGGGAAAAAAATCAATACTAATTATTATGTAATGAATAGTATTATAAATATGATTTTCCATAAGAAATCACCTTATGAATTATAGAAATAAATAAAGATAAAATATATATATTTAAGAGTATTTTAATGATAAGTTTTATCTTAAACACTATGGAAAGTTTGAATAAATTCAATTCTGCATCGGGTGAAGGAATATTTTTCGGTTATTCAAAAAATAGTAAATGATAAACGGTTTATAATAAAATAAAATTGGTTTTTTAGGAATCAATAAATGTTAAATTTTATCAGAATATCCTTCCTAATAATTATATTATTGTTGATTAAATTGAAGATGGGTTTAGTGAATTAAATTGTTATGATTATCATTATAATGAGAGAGTGATTGTAAGTGAAGATCTATATCTCACACAGAGCATGAGACATCACAACCAATAGATTATACAACTCTTAAAGATAAACCCAATGAAAGAATCATTGGAGATTTTGACTTAAGGATCTAAATAAAAAAATTGAATATATATGTGAGAATACTCCTTCCATATCTCATGTTTTTTAAAATTATGTTTCTAAATCATTGTAGGATCTCATTTTTTCTAATTCTATGTAAGTGGAGTTAAAGAAATTCACTAAGTATGAGGTTTATGAATTTGTGAGTCTTATTGATGATCTTAAAGTGATTTTAAATAAGTGTATTTTCAACAATAAGTTTGATTAATATGGATATATTTTAAAAAATAAATCAAGGTTCATAGATCAACCATATAGTCAAGAAGAAGGTATGAAATATAAATAATCTTTTACACTAGTTTTTAGATTGGTATAAATATAAATTCTCTTAGCCAGTGATAGTTATATAGTTTTTAAGTTATATCAAATGGATGTTAAGAGTTCTTTATTAAAAAATATTTTAGGGGATGTGTTTGTGAAATATCCACCTGGTGTTGAACATTATAAGAAATCCTACTATTTTTATAAGTAAAAAATATTTATAATGTCATAAACAAGCCCCTTGGGAGTGGTATGTGAGACATTCACTTTAAATTTTTTAGAATAATTTTTATAAATTGAAATTTTATCATGACTTATTCATCAATATATTTTCTAATAAAAATTCATTTTATAGATATATGTGGATAAAATCATCTTTGTATCCTTGAATCAATCCATCTATAATGTGTTTTCCAAATTTATGGAACATATCATATTTTTTTCAACATTTTTATTCATTTTTTGGCATTTTTTATCTTTTTTCTGGTAATTATATAGTAATACTATAAGAAATAATAGTTTTTCTATTCTGGGAGATTAATTGGTCAAATTTCTTAAAAGTTTTAATTTTCATTAGGACTTTTTTATTTTGTAATTTGATGTTTATAGTTGAGAATTTGATTTGTTTTTTTGTAAATAAATATAGGAGAGATGGTTTAATAGGAATAAATGATGAAATTTAAGTGAGGTGTATGATTAATCGGGATGGATAAGATAATTTCAAGGGAAAAATGTCTCATACATTGGATATAAAGGGTGAATTCCTTGGAAAAAATTTTTGAACTGGTAATATAAGAAGGTGTTGTCACTAACACTACCTCATTTTCAGTCCAGTGAAAGTATCACACATATGATATAGTTCAGAGCCTCAATGTACACTAAAAATTCCCTCTGATGTAACAATCATTAAAACACTCTATTTTTAGAGAATTCTCATTATCACAATGATGTTGACTAAATAAGTACAATGTAACCTTAAGGAAAAATATAGGCAATTTCCGTAGGAAAAGGTACACTGAGGAACCAACACTACCTAAAGACTAACTCAAACACTATATACATCCATTCTAAAGACTAATCCAGTTATCCAATGTTTCATGAATCACTTGAAATTCTAAATATTCAATTATAACATTGATAAGAACTATATCATTGTATATTCATCATCATAATTCACATGGGAAATTAAAAAATTGATAAAAATATGAATAATAGACTTGAGATAATCTCAAGTCCACATGGATTACATTTATATCTCAAGGTGGCCAAAAATATTCCCTCTTACCAATTACTTAACCAAATTGGGTAAGGCCTTAACAAACCATCCACAATAAGATAGATTCTAGAGTGAGAATTAGTAATGATATCATAGGGAATAAAAAATGAAATTAAAGCTTAACCAAGATGGAAATTTCATTATACACATGTAAAAATATTATCATATCAATTTCCAATTGATAATGATCCAAATTTTAACAATAAATAATGGCTGGGAGATGTCAATATAAATAATAGTAAGAAATATATTTAAGGGGATCCTCTTTACTCGATAAAACAATGGGAGGACAATGGGAAATAGGGATACTTCATCTAAACAATCGGGTATTCCTATTAGTGAGACCACTATATTGGAGAAATTATACATTCAAGAGAAGTTGGATAGCATCTTCAAAGTTTATATGTCATTTGGTCTTCCTTACATTCATTTTTGTATCTAACCATGTTATGTCTCAGTTTATTCTCCTTATATTTGTGGGATTTTATTATCAATGAAATTTTACTTTATTAACTTAACATGAATTTTTCTTTTATGATTCATTCTATTTTGATCATTCCTATTTATATTGTTAGTATAAGGATGCATAGTGAATATGAGTGATATAGAGAAGGTGGAAGCTCATACAAACAATTATGTATTTTTACTCTGCTTCTAGGTAGTGTCCAGTGAGTATCAGTAAATAAGATACTTGAACCTTCATTAAGCACATTATTCATATCATTATTTAATTAAGTGAGTGTAGTGTAGAGAAGTAACACCTTGGAAAAGTGTGATTGACAACTGAACTTGTAAGGGGATGAAAAACCTGAACTGAATACCCAATTGAGAGAGGTAAAGGAAGCACTTAACACCATCAAATGGATACCATTAAGTGTGATATAAAACCTTATGAGGACCTTACTATTCATTTTAACGTCCCATGAATTGCTTGAGAGTGTTCATTGGTGCAAAATGATGGCTTCTCATTGAAATTTATGAACTGTAGGAAGACATTGGTGATTTTAATTGGACTTTTTTCCCCTTGTAAGTGTTTTTCACTCTGAATAAGTTGAATTCCTTGGATATAAACTTTAGGATAGATTTCAAGTGTTCGATTAGTCTATTATTAATGATTATAATACTCCAATATACTTATGAAAAAAAATCAATGATACTTATTATGTAATGAATAGTATTATACCTAGGCTTATCCTTAATAAATCACCTTACAAATTTTTAGAAGAAAGAAATCCTAAAGATACATATTTAAGAGTGTTTGAATGAAAATTTTTTATCTTAAGAACCAAGTATTTTTGGAAAAATTTAATTTTGATTCTGATAAATGATTATTTTTGGTTTATTTAATAAATAGTAAAGTATACGAGGTTTATAAAAATACCATTAGTTGGTTAGGAATCATTACATGTTTAATTTTATGGGAATATCCTTTTAATAAATCTATTATTCTATATCAGATTGAATATGACTTTAGATAATTCACATTATATGATTCTCATCCTATTGAGAGAGTGATTTCAAGAGAGGATTTATATTTGAGTGGGAAACTAATACATATAAACCAATATACTAGAGAACTCTTAAATATCACCCCACTGATATAGTCATTGGAGATTTACACTCAAGGATTCAAACAAGTAATGTTGTGAGAAACATATGGGAGCATACTCCTTTTATATGTCATGTTGTTCCAAATTATGTTTATGAATCATTGGAATATCCCAGTTTGATCATTTCTAAGAGAGTAGAGTAAAAAAATCACCATGAACAAGATTTGTTAATTTTTGAGTCCTATTTATTATATTCAAGTAATTATAACTATGTGTATTTTTAATAAAAATATTGATGAATCTAGATATATTTTCAAAAATAAATCATGTTATATAGATCAATAATATAGTTGAAAAAAAGGTTTGAAATACTAAGTGACTTTTTCACAAATTTCTATGTTGGAATAAATTAATATTCTCTTAACCTAAGATGATCATATGTGTGTTAAGTCATATTATATGGATTTGAAGAGTGATTTCAAAAATATATTTATTTTAGTGTATTTACTTATGAAATATCCACCCTGTTTTTAATATTAGAATTAATCTCATTATATTTGTAAGTTAACAAGGGCCTTATAATAACTAGAAAATCCCCATGAGAATAGTATTAGAGGCATTAAATTTTTTATTTTATAGAATAATTTTGATAAAGGAAAATTGGTCATACCTTTCTCATCAATTTATTTTCTAATGAAATATTTATTTTATAGATATATGTGGATAAAATCATCTTTAGGTAATCAAATCAAATGAGTTCTATAAATTGATGGATCATAGAACACTTTTTCCATTTTTTTCATTCATTTTTCAGTATTTTTTTGTCTATTTCCCTTGTAAATATTTAGTAATATTATAATAAATAAGAATTTAGTGATTTTAGGAGCTTAATTGTTAAACTCGACTGAAAGTTATGAATGTCATTGATATTTTTTTATTTTGTGATTTGATGTTTATGATGGAGAATTTTATTTTATTTTAATAAATTCATTAGAGTTTTTTATATAATAATAAGTTCCATTGGACTAGAGTGTCGTGAATTTGAGTATAAGGGTGTATTCCATGGCCAATATTGGTTGTGCCGAAAACTTAAGAAGGTGTTTCTTCTAATTATTCCTCATATAAAACCATAATACAGTGCCATGCATATGACATAGTTTTGAGCCTCGATACGCACTAAAAAGTCCCTAAAATTTAACAACCATTGAGACACTATATGTTAGGGAATTTCGACCACTATAGAGACATAGACTTAATAAGTATAGCATATCTTTAAGTTCCAATGCAGTAAGAGTCCATAATCCAATGTACTCTAAGGGAAAAAAATGCCTAAATACTAACTCCAGTAACATCTGGGTTTATTCATAAGACTATGTTAGTGATCTAACATATAGTGAATTACTTAGAAGAATAAATTTTTATACCCAACACCTATAATCATCATACCATTGTAGAATTTTCATCATTAACATGGGAAATTTCAAAGGAGCTGAGAAGATAAAAAAGATCCTATAGATAATCTCAAGTCTACATTTCTTACATGCATAGCTTGAGGGGACCATAAATATTCCCTCATACCAATTTCTTAAACAAATTGGTAAAGGCCTTAAGAAACTATCCACATTGAGATGGATTCTTGATAGAGGAATGGAAATGATATCACAAATCATTAGTGTAGAAATTAAGTTTTATCCAATAAGGAAATTTAATTGTTCATGTGTAAGAATCTCTTGCATATCAAATTCCATGTGGTAGTGAACCACAATGCAATGATAATGGAAGATTGAGAGATGTATATATAGATAAGAGATAGAAACAGGTTCATGGGGTTCCTCTATCCTTTATAGAGGAAGAGGAGGCCCATGGGAAATAGGGAGAATTAATATAAATAAAAGGATGTTTGTAGGAGTGAGAATAATATATAGGAGAACTTCTAATATCAGAAGGATCAAGCTAAAGTATTCACAAATTACAGATCAACATTTCTCCCTTACATTTATTTTTGTATATAACTATTTTTTTCCTCAGTTTATTCTATATATATATATATATGGGATTTGATTATTAATTGATTTTTAATTTATTAACTTACCATTACCATTTTTTATGTGATTCAGTATAATTTTGTAAATCCAATTTAGATAGATAGTATAAGTATTCATAGTGAATGTGAGCAATATGGAAAATGTGAAAGATCATATAAACAACTAAGTATTTTAACTATTCTACTAGGTAGTGTCCAGTGAGGGTAGTGTTAATAAGAGATTTAATCTTGAAAAAAGAACATTAGGTAGATCATTATTTCAGTTGATTAGGGTAGTATAGAGAGGATACACCTGGAAAAAGTTTGATTGATAACTATACTAGTACGAGGCTAAAAAACCTGAAGTGAATACTCAACTGAGATAGGTAGTGGAAGAACTCAAAAACAAGGAATAAAGAACTCATTATTACTATTTAAGTGATTTAGTAAACCTTATGAGTACATTACTCTTCATTTTAATGGGCTAGAAATATCTTGAGAGAGTATTCATCTGTGCATGGTGGTTGTTTCTCATTATAATGCATGAACAGTTAGAAAACGTTAGTGATTTTAGTTATTTTCCATTTTTATGTGTTTTTTAATTTGAATAAGTTGAATTCCTTGGATATCAACTCCATTCTATTTTTTAAGATATGTCTTGTATTATTCTTCATGATTATAATTTTCTAATATACTTTTGTAAAATATTTTTTAATACTACTTATTATGGAATAAATTTGATTATACCTAGGCCTAGCCTTAATAAATAACCTTATTAATTTTGGAAATAAATAAATCCTGAAGATGGATATTTAAATGTGTTTTAATGAAAAAAAATTATCTTAAAAACAATGAATTGTTTGGATAAATTCAATTTTAAGCCTGATTAAGGAGTATTTTTGGGTTATTCAACAAATAGCTAAGAAAAAATGGTATATGATAAAATAAAATAGTTTTTTGAGGAATAAATACATGTTAAATTTTATAAGAATAACTTATTGATTGATCTATTATTGAGTATCATAATGAAGTTAGATTTGGATAATTCAATTTGGATGATTCACATCCATTTGGGATCACAGTTGGAAGATAATATATCTATCTAAAGGGGAGTTTATGACTTATAAACAAATAGATTAGAGAAATCTTAAATATCCCCCCATTTATAGAGTCATTAGACATTCAGACTCCAGTATTTTAAAACCAGTAATGTTTTGAGAAACCTATATGATCATACTCCTTTCATATCTCGTGTTATTATAAAGGATGTTCCTGAAACATTAGAAGATCCTAGTACTGGGATTTCAATGAAAGTGATCTTAAACTAATTCACTGAGAACAAGGTTTGAGAATTGGTGAGTCATATTGATGATATTTTATTGATCATAACAAAGTTTATTCTTAATAATAAGCTTGATGAATCTAGGTGGGTTATCAAAAATAATGTAAGGTTTATATCTTTGTCATATATTCTAAAAGAAAGTATGGAATATCGAGAAACTTTTGCATCAGTTTCTAGATTACAAACAATCTAATTTTTTTTATTTTATGATGTCCATATGGGATTCATGTCATATCAGATGGATATGAAGAGTGATTTTATAAAAATATTTATTTTAGAGGAATTTTTTATGAAATAACTCGCTAGTTTTTAAAATGAGAATCAATCCCATTATATTAATAAGTTCTCAAATGCTCTATAAGTACTAGAACAATCCCCTTGGAAATATTATGATATTCAATCACTTTTTATTTTATAGAATCATTTTCATAAAGGTAAATTTAATATTTCATTATTTAACCGTTAATTTTATAATGAAAACTTTATTTTATAGTAATATTGAAATAAATAAGAGTTTGGTGATTTTGGGATCTTAATTATTCAACTCGTCTAAAAGTTATGAATATATTTGTGAAATTTTTATTTTTGGATTTGATGTTTATGGTTAAGAACTTATAGGGACCAAAATAATATGCATTTTAGATTAAAGGTGTGTTCCTTTGTGAACGTTGTCTACACTGGTAAATTAAGAAGGTGTTGCATAAAACACTACCCCATATCAACCCTTATGGTAGTGTTGCACATCCAATATATCCAGGATCCTAAATAGAAATAAAAAATTCCCTTCAATATAAATATAACTGAAAAACTCTATTTTTATATAATTCAGATCATCACACTGACATATACTTGATAAGCCCAATGTAGAGGGCCAACATCGAAACCATCCATAGGCTAATGTACTCTAAGGAACCAAAACTACCTAACCACTTAGTCCAAAACTATTTTCCCCATTATTAAGGCAAAATTAACCATTCAATCCCAAGTGCATCACTTAGAAGCCTAAATCTACATGTTTAGCACTAATAATCATGATACTATTTTGGAATCCTCATCATTCTCTTGGGAAAATTTAAAAGATCCACGAATATGAATTAATAACTTGATATAATATCAGGTCCAAGTGGAATACATGTATATACTGAAGGGACTAAAAACATTCCCCCATAAAAATTACTTAAACAAATTGGGAAAGGTCTTAACAAACCATCCATGTTGAGATAGATATTGGAGAGAATAATAGTATTGAGATTGTAGGGAATGGGTGCTGGAATTAAGGATCAACTAAAGAATAATGTTCATTGTCCATATTGAATCATATATAGCATATCAAATTCCAAGTGGTAGTGATACACAATGAAATTATAAAGTAATTCTAGAATATGTCTATATAGAGAAGATAAATTAATAGAGTCATGGGGTTTCTATATGATTAATATAGAAAGAGGAGACCCATAGGTAAGAGGGATAATTCATCTAAACCATAGAATATTTCAAAAAGTGATCCCAAGAAAAATAACAAACTCTATAATTTTTAGAATATGGATAAAGTCTTATATAACATTATTCTTTCTTTCTCCCTTGATTTCATTTATTATTTTATTAAGGTGTGTCTTGGGTTGTTCTTCATATATATTTGATATTTTTTAACAATTTATTTTGTATTTTTTAACTTAAAATGAATTTTTATTGTGTGATTCATTATAATTTCATAATTCCTATTTATATGGTTTTTATAAAGATACATAGTGAAGGTGATTGAAGCATCAATTGTGGAAGCTCATATAAACAACCGAGTATTTAGACTCTACTTCTAGGTAGTTTCCAGTGAGTGTTGGATAAATATGATAGTAAAACCTATACTGGGAACATTAGGTAGATATTGTTTCATTTTGTGAGGGTAGTGTTGAGAAGTGACACCCTGCACATGGGTGATTTAAAACTACACTATTAAGGGGATGAAAACCCCAAAATACATACTTAACTAATAGAGAGAGTGTAAGAACTTAACACCATGGAATAGATAACTCATTTATTTACTTTAAGTGAGTTATAAAATCTTATGAGGACCTACCTCTTTATTTTAATAACCCATGAATATCTTGATAGAGTGTTCTTATGTGCATAGTAGTTATTTATCATTACAATTCATGAATAGTAGGAAGGAATGAGTGGTTTTAGTTGGTTTCTATTTTCCCCTTGTAAGTGTCTTCTAATCCAAAGAAGTTTAATTACTTGGATATTAACTACAATCTAGGTTTCAAGATATGTTTATGAATATATTTAATGATTATAAACTTCCAATATACTTATAGAAAAAAAATTCATGTTATTATGTAATGAATATGATTCTTCAGAGTATTATCCTTAATAAATCATCTTATGAATTATGAAAAAAAGAAATCCTAAATATGGATATTTAAGAATGTTTGAATGAAAAAAATTGCCTTAAACACCACGAATTGTTTGGATAAATTTTATTTTGATTCTCATGAAGGATTATTTTTGGTTTATTCATCAAATAGTAAATCATGCATGGTTTATAAGAAAATTACATAAGCTTTTAAATAATAATAACATGTTAAATTTTATGAGAATAATTTTTTTGATAAATCTATTATTATATATTAGATTGAATATGACTTTATAGAATTCACTTTTTATGGTTCTTATCCTATTGAAAGAGTGATTAAATGAGAATTTCTATATTTTAGGGGGGCCTTATACATCTCAATCATTAAATTGGATAACTTCTAAAGATAATTACATTGAAAGATTCAATAGAGATTTGGAATCAATGATTTAAATAAATAACTATTTTAGAAACATATGTGATCATACTCTTTTTATATCTCATTATTTTCCAAAGGATGTTTTTGAATCATTATAAAATCCCATTTTGGCTATTTCTATGAATGTTGAGTTAAACAAATTTACCATGAACAAGTTTTGGGAATTAGTGAGTCTTATTGATGATCTTTAAGTGATTGGAACTAAGTTTATTTTTTAAAATTTTCTTTATGAATATAGATATATTATAAAAAATATATAAAGTTTCATAGATCAATTATATAGTCAAAATGAAGGCATAAAATACTAAGAGACTTTATCATTAGATTTATGATTAGAAGAAATCTAAATTATCTTATCCTATGATTCTTAAATGGGTTTGAAATTATATCAGATGGATGTGAAGAGTGATTTTTTGAATAGATTTAATTCAGATGATGTATTTTTAAAATAAACACTTATTTTTTAACAAGATAAGTTTTCTCATTATATATATAACTTAAAAAGACTTATAAGTACTAAATCAAGCCCCTTGGGTGTGTTATAAGGTACATTCATTTTTTACTTTATAAAATTATTTTGATAAAGGGAAATATGATCCTACTATATCCATCCATTAATTTTATAATGATATTTTTATTTTATAGGTATATGTTGATAAAATCATCATTAAATACTTGAATCAATCCCTATAGAATGATTTTTCTAAATTTATGGAACATAACACATTTTTTTCATTCATTTTTTTAGATATTTTTGTGTGTGTTATTTTTAAATTTAAAATATTATTGTAATAAATAAGATTTTGGTGGTTTTTGGAGATTAATTGTTCAATTCAAATGATGGTTATGAATTTCATTAAGAATTTTTTTATTTGATATTTATGTTTGAGAATTTTATTTTTTTTAATAAATGAAGGGGTGGTGGTTGCATAAAAATAAATAATGAAACTCAAAGGTTGTGTATGATTAAAAGGGGTGGATATGAAAATGTCATGGGACTAATATACTATCCATTAGAGATCAAGGGTAAGTTCTTTTCCAACACTGTTTGGGCCAGCAACTTAAAAAGATTTAATTTGTCACACTACCTTGTATCAACCCCTAAAGAAGTGTCACACGTCTAATGTAGTATATATCCTTGACATACACTATAAATTCCCCCCAATATCACTATAATTGAAATAATTTTTTTAGAGAATTTAGACAATCACAATGGCATAGCCTTTAGAATTCCAACATATCCTTAAGGGCCGACATGGGAAACGTCCACAAGGAAATGTACTCAAATGAACCACCATTGCTTAAAGAATAACTTTAATGTTATCTCCATCTATTAATAAGACTAACTTGGGATTATAACATATAGTGAATCACTTCGAATCCAAATTCTGTATGTATAGAATCTATAAGCATTGTACCATTTTAAAAGAATCGTTATTCACATAGGAAATTTCAAAAGATCCTAGAAGATGAATAATATGATTGAGATAATCTCATGTACATGTGTTTTACATGTATAGCTTGAGGGAACAAAAAATATTCCCTTATACCAATTGCTTACCCAAATTGGGAAGACCTTAACAAACCATCCATATGGAGATAGATACTGGGGAGAGGAAGAGTAATGAGATCATAGGGTATGGGTGATGAAATTAAGGATTAACCAAGAAGAAAAGTTCATTATTCATTTGGAATATTCTCTTATATGTCTAATTACAAGTGGTAGTGATCCATAATATAATTATAAAGGAAGATATAGAGATTTATATATAGGGAAAAGGAAGAAACAATTTCATGGGATTCCTCTTTGTTCAATAGAAGAAGATGAGGCCCATGGGAAAGAGGAAGAATTCATATAAACAAGAGGATATTTCTAGGAGTGAACCCAAGATTTAAGATAAATTCTATATTATTTGTTATTAAACCAAAGTATATATAGATTACTGATCATTCTTTCTTAATTAATTTCAATTTTTTATCTTATTGTGTTTTGTATCTAGTTATTCTCTATGTATATGTGGGATTTAGTTATAAATTGATTTTTTATTTATTAACTTACCATGATTGTTTCTTGTGTGATTTAGAATAATTTTGTAATCCCTATTTAGATGGTTAGTATAAGGATGCATAATGAATGTGAATGATTCATAAAACGAGGAAGCTCAAATAAATAACTGAGTATTTGTACTCTGGTTCTTGGTAATTTATAGTGAGTGTGGGTAAATATGAGATTTAAACTCGTACTAATCACATTAAGTATATTACTTATTTATTCATTGAGGATAGTGTAAATAAGTGATACCCCAAACATATGTGATTTAAAAAACACTAATAAGGGGATGACAAACCCAAAATAAATACCTAATTAAGAGAGGTAGTGGAATCACTTAACAACTTATAATGGAGAAATAATTTCTATTCTTGAAGTGAGTTTGAAAACCTTATAATAACCACTATCTTAATTTGAATGAATTAGTAATATCTTGAAAGAGTTTTCATTATTTAATAGTGGTTGTTTCTCATTTCGAAGCATGAATAGTAGGTAGGCGTTGGTGATTTTAGTTGGTTTCCATTTTCACTTTTTAACTATTTTCTTCTCTAAAGAAAGTGAATTCCTTGGATATTATCTCTAAAATATGTATCAAGATATGGCTCGGAATATGCATAATTATTATAATATTTTAGTATAATTATGATAAAAAGTTTTTATTCAACTTATTATTAATTGAAAAGTATATTGACCTATACTTTTCATACATGAATATTACATATTAAAATAATATTTAATAAATAACATTGTGATCCATGAAAAAATCATATAGGTCTGGTGGATTTGGAAATGTGGATACATAAGAAACTTATTCATAAGAGTTCTACATCATCTCCCATTAAGTTATTTATAAATATCACCCCTCTTTGACATGTCATACTTAAATCCTTTCATCATAACACGGGGAAGAGAAACATAATAAAAGGTTATATTGAGTGCTTAGTAAGCATGAAAAATAAAGACCTCAATGATCACCTAATAATAGCATGAGAATAAGGCTATGAGAACATGAGATTAACATTTGAAAACCACACACATCATATCATATATCATGAACTTAAATCATAGAATAAGTATTCGTATTTCATAATACATGGATAATAAAGGAAATAAAGAACATTTCATAAGACATAGATCATAAAGGAATCAAAGAACATGAGCCCTGAGAGTATAACATTGTCATAATACATAAATTTTTTTCATAAACATAAGCATAGAAAAAGATTAGTTAGTTAAGTATCACTGTCAATACTATCATAGTGGATTGGGTTCACACCCCATTCCATTATATCCTTATTCAAGTTTCACTCCCAATACTATTTTTGTGAACAAATTCCATTACTGAAGTGGGTTCAATCCCCATCAGAGAACTTATTATTGTTGGTCGGAGTGGACACTCAAGAGGGGGGTGAATTGAGTTCCAATTAAAATTTATGTTTTAAAACTTTGTCATAAAAAACCCCCAAATAAAATACTGAATTAAACTGTAGTGAATTTATATCAAAGTAAAGGTTCTGTTGGGTTCTCAAGGGATTGATTATTTCCCAGTTAATCAAAACAGAAAGGTTGATTAACTTTTGAAACCAACTTACTGATTTACAACTAATATAAACACTTGCGAATTTAATTATCAAAGTGACTTTAAAATAGTTTTGGTTTTAAAGTAATTAGCAGTGGAATAAAAGAATAACTTTGAAAGATATAGAATAGCAGATATAACCAAGAGTTTCAGTATCAAGCAGAGACTTTGTCCTCTCAAAAATTTTTATAAAATTGATCCACACCCTGGATCGGGAATTACAACAGTATACAACTGTCCAGGTCCAAGACCTCTACCACTATTATTCGTGGGAAACAGAACAACAATAACCAGCTGTCCAGGTCATGCACAACCTCTACCACTATCCTAGTAGGAAATAAAAGATGCAAGAGTTTGAGTGAGGATTTACAGATCCTCCAGTTAAAGTACAGGAGACAGTGTGTGTGTAAAATACAGCAGATAACACACGCTGCTCAATATGTAAAAAGATAAATCACAGAGAAGATTTAGAGTTTAGAAATGGCTCTAGTGATTGCAGTGCAGCTCTGGACTTCTTTGGATTGATCAGAATTAGTTCTGAGCCCGCTTCTGTTTTCAGTCTGGAAAACAGAGTGTCGTCTGCTTCCTTGACTTTCAGGTTCAGAGATAGAGAAAAATTAGTCGATGAAGTTCTTTTGTTATGTTCTCGTTCTCAGCTCTTCACTGGTAAGTAGTGATGAATGAGTTCCTCGTGTAAGTCTTCTCTCTGCATTCACACTCTATTTTTCTTTAGGCACACCTTGTGGTATGTATATCTCTTTGTATTTGTCTATACATCCTTCTTTGTAGTAGCACATCCTTCCTTTATTTAAAGCATGTGCTCCGAAAAAAGATGATTTACTTTTTGCAGGTACGAGGTACGGTTCCCTGACATCCAACAGCACACATTAAATAAATATCAGTGTATTAAAATATACCTGATATGACAGTTGGTTAGATTAAACAAAGATAGAGAAATTAAAGCAGTGTCGGGTTCTGTCTCTAGAACGGTAGCTCTTGATATTGGTAGACTTGTTTTACAGTAGGTGTTTGTATCGGTAGATTTCATTTGTAACGGTAGACTTTGTATCGGTAGATGCAACAGTAGACTTGATCGCATCAGTAGTGGTGGACTTGTAACGGTAGCTGTGGCTCTGCCTTGTATCGGTAGCGGCAAGTCCCTATCGGTAGCTTCCTTGATGTATCGGTAGACTTTGCGTATCGGTGGACTTCAGCATAACGGTAGCTCTATATAGGTAGTTGTCGACTTCGATGTAGCAGTATACTTGAGTATATCGATGATCTTGTAACTATAACTCTATCAGTAGACTTGATGTACTGTATCGGTAGACTTTGATGTAGAGGTGAACTTTGAGTACCGGTGAACTTGATGTATCAGTGAACTCCGTATCGGTAGCTCTATTCGATATTGGTAGCTCTAATCCATAACGGTGGTATCGGTAGCTCTATTTGATATCGGTAGCTCTAATCCATAACGGTGGCTACTGTTCTGTATATGTAGCTATAAACTGTTTAAGCATTCTATTGGAAGAATGAGTTAAGTCAAAGTACATATATCCAAAAGACTTATATTAAGCATAATTGAAAGTAACAACATATAATAAAGCATATTGGAGATGTATCAACCATAATTTAATATATAAATAAAATATAGTTTGGGATTATCAAAATATAATAAAGCAACTCAATTTCCAGAGGGTTCAACAATCTCCCCCTTTTTGATAATCACAACTTATGCCAAGAGAATGGAAAGTGGAAAAGAAATTAGAATCAGAGGAAAAGGTTCTTTTGTTTTGTTCAGAACAAAACTCCCATATTCCTCCCCCTTTCAATTGTACTGCAAGATTCTCTCTTAAGTCTGTTTCGTAAGTCACAGTTTCTCACTCCCCCTTTGTTAACTCTTAGGTCTCATTTCTTATTTGCTCTTATTGGATCATTGGCTCTTATTGGCTCATTGGCTCTCTCCCCCTTTGTGATTAACAAAAAGAAGGGTAGCAGAGAAGAGATAAATATTAGCAGAGAATAAATGACAATGTAATAGAAACACAGTAAAGTAGATAATGAAAAGTAATTTCATTAATATACAAAAGATACACTGATAAAATCAGAACAACAAAACAAAAAAAATTGAATCCTATCAAAAAGATCTAGAAACACTCAATCCTCCTCCTGAACAGATTTCTTTCCCTTAGGATCAGCAGAGGTTTCAGATGCAGGGTTAGTAGAGGGATCCGGAATGGCTGATGGCACAACTGGTGGTTCAGCTACAGAAATTGTACCGGATCTGAAATATGTGCTCCTCTGAGTGATCATCGGTGTCAAGCACCTGATGGCTTGAACTAGAGTCAATTGATGAGTACTCCCAGAGGCAGAAGCAGGAAGTCCAGGAGGTATAATCACTGGTCTGGCATCCACATGCAGGAAGGGAAGCAACAAGTTTCAGAAATCCATTATAATACTTCCTCCTCTCTCCATTGCAGACAAAAAATCATCCTTGTTTTCAACGAACTTATCTAAAGCAGGAGTAAGCTCCCTGAGCTTACTAACTTGTTCCCTGAAGGCTTGGGTAACTGGAGGTAACTTCATATTCTCAATAAAAAGCTTGAAATGGTTTTTCATTTGGTGCTTGGTATAAACCTTTTCAAAATAATCATCCACCTTATTTTTGATTGCCTCTTGAGAAGCAGTAGCTACCCGTAGGTGATCACGAACAAAACTACTAACTTCCCTAGTGGTAGCAAGAATCTGAGTATCTGATGCACCACTGGGACTAGCCTTAGACAATTCTTCCTGAACAATAGTGCAGATCTGGTCAAGGTTCACACTGGAGCTAGTTGAGGGAAGAGGCTTCATTGAGAAGGCCACTGTCTCCTTGAAAGATTGAGTCAGACTACTAACTACCTTCTGAACAAGTTCATCCTGACTGTTCAGATGTTCTCTGACTGACTACTTAAAGGCCTCAAAAACTTCCACAAACTGGTTGACCACTTCTTTGATATAATGAATGTCAGTGTGCACTTGGGTTTGAGAACTGTTCAAAGCAGTCAATGAAGCAATTGATTGTATAAGAGCAACTACAGCTCATTTCCAACTCTCAATCTGAGTGTGGCACACCTTAAGTTCATCCATCATTTCTTTCATAGTACTAGACACACCGCATCCAATGGATAACTCAAGGGATTTATCTACGCTTTTCATCTCTTCAACCATACTTTTCTTCATATATGTCACTGATTCTCTTATTTCTTCTTTCAATTCAGATTTTAAGGACTCAAGGTCCTCCTTGGTTGCCACATTTTCAGCCACAGTGGGTAAGGTAACTGATTCCTTTTGGGGTTTGTCTTCCTCATCCGAATCTCCATAAGAAAGTCCAAGAATTATATATCCGGGATCTGATTTCCAACCTTCAATGTCATATAACACTAATACTGAGCCAAGATTCTCCCCCTCACTTGGAACATTCTCCTGAGGTATCTCTTCCAACTGTTCTTCCTAAGGTAATTCTGCAATTTACTCTACAATTGCAGCAGTTTCAATAGCCATTTGTTCTGAGTCATTAATTACTCTCTCATCAATAGGTGTTGTTGCTATGTCTTCCTGATCAGCCATTGTTCTGACTATACTGACTATTAGATGACTCAAACTAAGCTCTTTTTCAACATTTTCCTCATCATCTGCTTCACCATCAGCCTCCTTTTCTTCATTAACATCATGATCAGATTTAGTTATCTCATCCTCCTCAGAGGTGTCCTTGACAACATACTGGCATGCTTCTTCTCCTTCTTCTGTAGTCACTGTATCATTGTCCTTCAAGACATTATCTCTCATTGGTAGTTCTTTTGGAGGGTTAGCTGCTCCATAAGAAATAACTTGATGCACAGGACTAGGGGGTAAGTCTGGGTCTCCTCCTTCCTCTACTGATGTCTCTTCCTCCTCAGCTTCATCATCACTGTAGACCGGTTCTGGCTCATCTGGTTCATGACCAGGATCTCTCACATCCTTTGGTCTAGACGGATGATCCATAGGAGTGAACTTGTCATAAATTTTTCCATCATCATTCACCCATGATTTCTTCCAAGGATTCCAGCTGACTTTCATGTATTTACAGACAGTTCTTGTAATAAAGTTGTCCTTAACCACTACCAGCTCATCCTGAGGTCCAGCAACCTCTTTCACTTTTAGCATCACAGAAATCAGCTTTGAGAAAAACAGTGCATTTGATTTGGACTTCAGTCTAGTCATCTCTTCCACTTGAACCATAATCAATCTACATAGATTGATTCTCACACTGTGATTCAGCAAGTATAACAGATATATGTCTTGGAATCTCAAAGTGGAAAAGTCTCCTCTTCTCGGACTAACAACATGCTGAATAAATTTAAACAACAGCTTATCTTCTCCTACCATCTCTGCAGCAATCACCTTTCTAGGGGTCCCATCCCCTGTGAGCTCCAGCAAAGCATCTTCATATTGAAACACATCACTGGTCGAAGGTACAGACTTTGAGTAGAACGCATAATCTCCTTCATGTGGAACTCTTAAGTTCCTAGCCCATTCCACTGAAGTAAAAGATACTTCCTGACCATTTACCACAGAAATAATTCTGTTTTCTTCTTCAGACTTTTAAAAACAAACGAATTCGTAGAACTGTTTCACCAGTCCTAGATAATAAGGTCCGTTGTTGTTCGAGAAGCATTCTATCCAACCTTGTTCTTCTAACACTATAAGAACCAAGGACTTGCTCTCCATAAGCCATTCTGCACACACCTCTTTTTCAACAACAATCTCTCTCCTTGAGAGATGCGGGTTTACTGGATTCCTTCGAGCTACACTTCCACTTCCACTGGTACTAGTATTCGATACTATCTCTTGTTTCTCTTGCGGATCATCACTCCCATCTGTGACTTGGGGTCTCTTGATGCGGGCCATTACAGATTTGAGGTTTAGGGTTCTGCAGCTTGAGAGGGTTAGGTTGGAGGGAGTCGATTAGAGGAGTTCGTAGTGAGATTGAGTGAAATCTAGACTTGGTTTAATATCATTTAGGATCCACAAATAACATAAATCATATATATAAAAAACTCGATGTCTCGGCTTTAAAGAAGTTTAAAACAGCGCGAGAAGTACCGGTAAAATCTCCTAACGGTGAGGTCTTCTAGTGGTGAGGATTTTCTAACGGTGAGGATTCTCTAACGGTGAGGTTTCTCTAACGGTGAGGATTCTCTAATGGTGAGGATTTTCTAACGGTGAGGATTCTCTAACGGTGAGTTTTTTCTAACGGTGAGGATTTTCTAACGGTGAGGATTTTCTAACGGTTTAAGGGTAAGTTATCATTCCTAATTCGTGTCTAATGAAACTTAATCTCTCTAAACTTAAAGGCTTAGTGAAAATATCAGCTAATTAAAGTTCAGTGCCTATAAATTCAAGTGTTATATCACCTCATTGATAATGAGCTCTTAAAAAGTGGTGTCTAATATCAATGTGTTTGGTTCTAGAGTGAGACACAGGATTCTTAGAGATGTTGATCGCACTAGTGTTGTCACAGTTGATTGAAACATGTTTAAAATTAAATCCATAGTCGAGTAAAGTGTGTTTCATCCACAGAATCTGTGCACAGCAACTACCAGCAGCTATATACTCTGCTTCAGCAGTAGACAATGCAACTGAGTTCTGTTTCTTACTACACCATGATACTAGGGACTTTCCAAGTAAATGACATGTTCTAGATATGCTCTTCCTATCTAACTTACATCCAGCAAAGTCAGCATCTGAATAACTAGTTAGGTCAAATGATTGTCCTTTTGGATAAAACAAACCTAAATTCATAGTACACTTAAGATATTTAAAAATCCTTTTAACAGCCAGTAAGTGTGATTCTTTAGGATTAGATTGCAATCTAGCACACATACACACACTAAACATAATATTTGTTCGACTAGCAGTAAGATAAAGTAAACTCCCAATCATAACTCTATAATTAGTTTGATCTACTGGTTTACCAGTTTCATCAATATCCAATTTACAGGTGGTACTCATAGGTATATCACTTTCCTTAATACTATCCAAACCAAAACGTTTTAATAAATCCTTAGTATATTTACTTTGATTTAAAATAATTCCATCTTTAGTTTGAAAAATTTGAAATCCAAGAAAATAATTAAGCTCTCCCATTAAGATCATTTAAAATTCATTTTACATAACCTTTGAAAAATCAGTACATAAAGAATTTTTCGAAGATCCAAAAATAATATCATCAACATAGATTTGTACTATTAATACATCTTTTGAAATTATTTTTATAAAAAGAGTGGGATCAGCAATTCCTTTTGAAAATCCTTTTGAAATAAGAAAGTTTGAAAGCCTTTCATACCAAGCTCTTGGAGCTTGTTTTAAAACATATAAAGCTTTAGAAAGTTTAAAAACATGATTTTGAAAATGAGGATTTGAAAAACTAGGTGGTTCTTCTACAAAAACATCTTCAACAATAAAACCATTTAGAAAAGCACTTTTCACATCCATTTGATATAACTTGAAATTCAGATGTGATGCATAGGAAAGTAAGATCCTAATAGCCACTAATCTAGATACAGGTGCAAAGGTTTCCTCATAGTCAATTCCTTCTTCTTGATTGTAACCTTGTGCAACTAGCCTAGCTTTGTTTCTAATGATGTTTCTAGATTCATCAACTTTTTTTTTCTAAACACCCATTTTTTGCCTATGGTTATAGTGTCCTTAGGTATTTCTACTAATTTCCAGACTTTGTTTCTTTCAAATTGATTTAGTTCTTCTTGCATAGCTATTACCCAAAATTCATCATTGATAGCATCATTGACATTTTTAGGTTCTAACTGTGAAAGAAAATCTTGATGTTCAACCTGATTTCTTAGAGAAGCTCTAGTTTGTGTTCCTCTATCTAAATTACCTACAACAGCATCTAAAGGATGGTTCTTTAGAATCCTAGTTGGTCTTGAAAAGGTAGGACTCAAGATTTCAGGTTCATCTATAGGTTGAGGTTCAATAGAAGCAGGTTCTGGGAAATTTCCAGAACTGGATGTTTTAACTACAGGTCCACTGTCTTTATCATTAAGGTTCAAAACAGAGAGATCATCTTCAAGATTTTCAAGAGAGGTCTTACGTTCATGTGGATCAGTTTCATCAAATTTGATGTGAACAGATTCTTCCACACATTTGGTTCTCTTATTGAAAACTCTATATGCTTTACTAGAAATAGAGTAACCTAGGAAAATTCCTTCATCACTCTTGGATGCAAACTTGTCAAAATTAACTTTAGTATTAAGAATAAAGACTTTGCAGCCAAAAAATTTGAAGTAGTTAACCTTAGGTTTACTATGGTTCCAAAACTCATAAGGGGTCCTCTTAAGAACAGGTCTGATCAAGACTCTATTAATAACATAACAAGCTGTATTTACAGCTTCAGCCCAAAAATAAATGGGTAGGTCATACTCATTAATCATAGTCCTAGCGATTTCTTGCAGGGTTTTATTCCTTCTTTCTACTACACCATTCTGTTGATATGTCCTAGGGGTAGAGAAATTGTGACTATAGCCATTGTGTGAGCAGTAAGATTCAAATTCATGATTTTCAAACTCACGACCATGATCACTTCTCAGGGTTTTAATCTTAAATCCACTAAGGTTCTCTACAGACATGGAATATTTAACAAAGTAAGAACAAGATTCACTTTTGTGAGCTAGAAAATATACCCAAGTATATCTAGAATAGTCATCTACAAGAACATAGACATAATGCTTCCCATTTAAACTAGAAACTCTAGAAGGTCCAAATAAATCCATGTGAACCAACTCGAGAGGTTGAGAATTTGACACTTATTTCTTTGATTTAAAAGAAACTTTATGTTGCTTTCCCTTTTGACAGGGATTACAAACTTTGTCTGCTGGAAATTCAAGTTTGGTTAGGTCTCTAACTAAGTTCTTCCTAGCAAGTTTTCTAAGTGAATGCACATTGCAGTGTCCTAATATTCTATGCTAAAGCCAAGACTCTTTATGAAAAGCATTTAAACAAGTAATATTTTTCTTAGCTAAAGAATTTAAATCAACAGCATAAACATTTTCATTTCTAAAAGAAGCAAACACTAAAACATTTTTAGAATTAAAAACATTGCAAGAATCATTTTCAAATTTAACATAAAAACCATCATCACATAACTGAGAAATACTTAACAAATTGTATTTAAGTCCATCAACAAATAAAACCTTAGAAATTAATACTGAGTCAGTGTTACCAATATGGCCTAAGCCGATAATTTTTCCTTTTGAGTTATCACCAAAAGTGAAAAAACCTCCATCAACTCTGACAAAGATTTTAAAGCATGAGAAGTCTCTTGACATATGTCTTGAACATCCACTCTCCAAGTACCAGGTCTTTTTACAGGATCTTTTTAAGCAGGTTTCCTACAAAAAAAAATTTAAACAAGAAATGATTTTGGTACCCAGATTTTCTTGGGTCCAGACAGGTTAGCCAATAACACTTTAGGTACCAATATTTGTCTAATGGGTCTCATAAACTTTGTAGAATCAACAGATTTTGAAAGGTAAACCTTATTAGATCCATAACTATGAATATAACTAGTTGAAGCATATAAAGTTCCAGAGTTAGCTACATTCTGTCCAGATTTAGGAACGAATCTAGTTTTGGTAATTTTCCTTTGTCCAGGTTGGTATCCTATACCAGTAGTGTATCTAGGTGTTATTTTCTTACCTAGCATTTGAGCAAGAGTATCTTTACCATTGGTAAATTTCTCTAAGTATTTCTTAAGTTGTTCATTAGATAGTTTCAGTTCAGTATTCTCTTTAAGAAACTGAGAATTCTTTTCTACTTCAATATCAAGATCAGATTTATGTTTAACAGTTAAAGCATACTATTTCTTTAAACCTTTGTATTTGTATTTCAGATCATTATAGGTTTCTTCTAACATATCACAATATTCAAATAGTTCAGATTTTGACATGTTATCAGTGTCAGAATTATCTCCAGAATAATACAAATCTAAAGCAGGAGTTTCTGATGTTACCTCAGATGTTTTTGTCATAAAACACATGTTTGCCTTATTTCTGTGTTCAGTTTCAGAAACTTCAGATTCAGTGGAGCTGTCCTCAGAAGCACTCCAATTATCCTTCATGGCTTTCTTAAACTTATTGTCCTTGTATTCATACTTATTCTTGTATTTCACCTTTGGATAGTCTGCTTTTATATGTCCTTTTCTTTTGCACTCATAGCAGACAACCTCATCTATTTTGTCAGATTTCTTCCAATCCGTTTTCCAATGACCCTTGCTGTCATACTTATTTTTGTAATTCGATTTTCTGAAAAACTTCTTCTTCCTATAAAACTTTTTAAATCTTCTGGTAATGTGAGCCATCTCAATATCACTATCAGAAACACTTTCATTGTCTTCACATCTTGAACTTTTATTTATAACGTGAAGCTTTTCCTTATCCTTGTTCTTTGAAGTTGTAGTTTTGAAAACAACAGACTTCCTTCTAGGTTCATCTTCTTCTTTGTTCACCTTGAGTTCCTATCCATACATCATCAGTTTGACAATTAATTCTTTTACTGTCAGTTCTCCAATGTCACCCGATTCACTAATTGAGATAGAAGTTCATCTCCATCTTTCAGGTAGACATCTCATAATTCTCATGATTTGTTCCTTTGCTAGAACATCCTTTCCCAGAGAATTCATTGTGTTGAAAATTTCATTGAACCTGAGATACATGTCAGAAATGGATTCATCAGGCTTCATCTTAAAATTATCATACTTAATAGTATAGGTGTTCAATCTCATTTCCTTAACATTAGTTGTTCCTTCATGAGAAACAGCTAAGGTATCCCAAATTTCATATGCAGTTTTACAAGAAGATATTCTATTAAATTCCTCATCTCCTAAAGCACAGTACAAAGCATTCATAGCTTTACAATTATTATTGTAGGTTGTCTTAGTAGCTTCATTCTAAGTAGATCTAACAGTTGTAGGAATTTTATATTCTAATTCTATAGTAGTCCAAATATCAAAACCCATGCTCTCTAAATGAATTTTCATCTTGATTTTCCACTGAGAATAGTTGGTGCCATTGAAAAATGATGGTCTATTGGTAGCAACACCTTCAAGTCTATTATCCATGATAGCTTACTTAAAGAAAAGATTTTAAAGAGATAAAAATTTAGAAATAACAGAAATTTTAAGAACTTTAAAATACAACTAAAATCACTGTTGAAAAACAGAGTACTTTTAGAAAATATTTAAACAACCTCTGATACCAAATGTTGGTCAGAGTGGACACTCAAGAGGGGGGTGAATTGAGTTCCAATTAAAATTTCTGTTTAAAAACTTTGTCTTAAAAACCCCCAAATAAAATACTGAATTAAACTGTAGTGAATTTATATCAAAGTAAAGGTTATGTTGGGTTCTCACGGGATTGATTATTTCCCAGTTAATCAAAATATAAAGGTTGATTAACTTTTGAAACCAACTTACTTATTTACAACTAATATAAACACTTGCGAATTTAATTATCAAAGTGACTTTAAAACAGTTTTGGTTTTAAAGTAATTAGAAGAGGAATAAAATAATAACTTTGAAAGATATAGCATAGCACATATAACCAAGAGGTTCAGTATCAATCCGAGACTTAGTCCTCTCAACAATTTGTATAAAATTGATCCACACCCCGGATCAGGGATTACAACAGTATACAACTGTCCAGGTCCAAGACCTCTACCACTATTATTCGTGGGAAACAGAACAACAGCAACCAGTTGTCCAAGTCATGCACAACCTCTACCACTATCCCAGTGGGAAATAAAAGATTAAAGAGTTTGAGTGATGATTTACAGATCCTCCAGTTAAAGTACAGGAGACGGTGTGTGTGTAAAATACAGCAGATAACACACACTGCTCAATATCTAAAAAGATAAATCACAAAGAAGATTTAGAGTTTAGAAATGGCTCTAGTGATTACAGTGCAGCTCTGGACTTCTTTGGATTGATCAGAATTGGTTCTGAGCCCTCTTCTGGTTTCAGTCTAGAAAACAGAGTGTCGTCTGCTTCCTTGACTTTCAGGTTCAGAGATAGAGAAAAAGTAGTCGCTGAAGTTCTTTTGTTATGTTCTCGTTCTCAGCTCTTCACTGGTAAGTAGTGATGAATGAGTTCCTCGTGTAAGTCGTCTCTTTGCATTCACACTCTATTGTTATTCAGGCACACCTTGTGGTATGTATATCTCTTTGTATTCGTCTATACATCCTTCTTTGTAGTAGCACATCCTTCCTTTATTTAAAGCACGTGCTCCGGCAAAAGATGATTTACTTTTTGCAGGTATGAGGTACGGTTCCCTGACATCCAACAGCACACATTAAATAAATGTTAGTGTATTAAAATATACCTGATATGACCGTTGGTTAGATTAAACAAAGATAAAGAAATTAAAGCAGTGTCGGGTTCTGTCTCTGGAACGGTAGCTCTTGATATTGGTAGACTTGTTTTACAGTAGGTGTCTATATCGGTAGATTTCATTTGTAACGGTAGAATTTGTATCGGTAGTTGCAACAGTATACTTGATCGCATCAGTAGCGGTGGACTTGTAATGGTAGTTGTGGCTCTGCCTTGTATCGGTAGCGGTAAGTCCCTATCGGTAGCTTCCTTGATGTATCAGTAGACTTTGCGTATCGGTGGACTTCAGCATATCGGTAGCTCTATATCGGTAGCTGTCAACTTCGATGTAGCGGTAGACTTGAGTATATCGGTGATCTTGTAACTATAACTCTATCGGTAGACTTGATGTACCGTATAGGTAGACTTTGATGTAGCGGTGAACTTTTAGTACCGGTGAACTTGATGTATTGGTGAACTCTGTATCGGTAGCTCTATTCGATATCGGTAGCTCTAATCCATAACGGTGGCTACTGTTCTGTATCGGTAGCTATAAACTGTTTAAGCATTCTATTGGAAGAATGAGTTAGGTCAGAGTACATATATCCAAAAGACTTATATTAAGCATAATTGAAAGTAACAACATATAATAAAGCATATTGGAGATGTATCAACCATAATTTAAGATATAAATAAAAAATAGTTTGGGATTATCAAAATATAATAAAGCAACTCAATTTCCAGAGGGTTCAACAATTATCTTATGAGAAATCCATCTTTATCCAATTAATTTGAGGGATATATAATTTTGGTCCCACCCTAACATAATTAAAATCATATATATTTATTCCATGAGATTATAAAATATTCATCATATCATAACACATGGAAAATAAATTGTTTTTATAAACATTTAAATATTTCATCCTAGCATAACCCATGGAAAATAAATGGGTTTGATAAAAATATTTTCCACATAATAATAAACCATCCTTAGAAATAATAAGGATATAATCATTAGATCATATACCTAGTAAATATTAAGTAACATCAAAGGATGTTATCTTTAATGAAAAATTCCTTTAAAAGGTCTCTGGAATATTTCTTAAGGAAAATACTCCTTTCATTTTGAAATCACTTATTTAAAATAAAAAAATACAAAATATTATGTAAAGAATTATTTAAAAATAACCGTGGGAACTTTTATAGTAATCTTTACAGAATTTAGTGTCCCTGATATAAGGAAATTTTTTCATGTCATGTACATTAAAACAGAGACTCCCTTCACATTTTTTATAAAAATCCAAAAGTGCCTCATTTGTAAAATGACAAGAAGATTCATTTTAAAAAAAAATAAATCATGGGTATAAATTAATTTAAACAATTATATAATTATTTTAATAATATTCTTGAAAACATTTTTAGAAAACATGGATATGCAAGAAAAAGGTTTTTTGTCCAGAAAAAGAAATTATATCGGATTTCCTTAAAAATATTTCTTCAGTCAATTGAATAATTAAAGAGATGAAAATGAAATTAAAACATGTAATATATATATATATATAACTATATTAGAGTAAAATAAAATGTATTATTAATAGGTATTTCTTAAAATTTCATCATCGAAAACTTGATTATAAACAATCCCGATAAACAATGAGATTGTAACATAAATCTCTTACCGCTTTGGTAACTTATGAATCATAAGACCCAAAAAGAATAAATTCAAATGAAACTTTAAATACCATTAATATAATTATATTCATGGTATATAATCCAAAAATGGTTATATATTCACCTCATAAAAGAATATAGGTTCATAACATAAAATATGTCTCAAAGAAGATAATTTGAGATGATAAACACTTACATTTTTTGAAATCTCTGAATCAAAATATCATAAAATATAGAACTATTTATGGATTTTTAAAACACAATAATTTCAGGATATTAAAAAAATAATTCATGAGAAATATATATTCCACATAAAATAAATAAGTGGTGAATATTTCATGTGTCTCAAAAAAATAAAAGTGAGACAAAAATTTATTACCTCAAGTTCCACCTACTTCGAAATCACTCTAAACTCCTATATAATAAATTTAAATTTATTTTAATTCTATAAAATAATAATTTTTATAATTATAATATAACTTATTTTCCACCTATAACATTTCAACACCCATTTATTAATAATTTCTTATTAAAATCATCATTTTTAGGTGTTAAGTGTTTCGTTTTTCATGGAAGTTTTTGCTCTGATATTATGGTCCTTGAACTTTGATCATGATTACATAATTTATATAATTATAACTCTGATATATATATAATATATATTAATTATATATATATAATTATATTCATACTTAAAATTTAGAGATAGATAAATTAATTACACTATTTATGGAGAAGGTTGGTCGTGCGTACACATAATTTTTTTTTCCATTTTTCGGTGGATGGAATGAAAGAAAGATAAATAATAATTCACCTTTATATAATCCAATTAATATAATAAATAAAATATATATTTATTAAATCCATCATTATAAATATTCAAGTAAAGTGGTGATGAAAAATGAATTACACTGTTATGTAGAGTTGGTAAGTTGTGCGTACGCATGAGTGGTGTTTTTGATTTTTGTAGGATGGAAAGAAGGTTTATTGTGGTTGTTTCAGAATAATAATAACAATTAAGTATATTTAATATACTAAATTAATTATTTTAGAATGGATACCATGGATTTAGCGTAGTTAGAAGAAGAAATAAAATTGAAAATACTTGTTTAAGAGTTATGCCTCTTCATTGAGAAACCTATTTTGGCTTACACCTTAAGCCTTGAAGGGATGGTATTTTTTCCATAAAATAATAAATAGTATGTTTTTAAGTAATATAGGATGATATTAGGATATTTATTTTATGAGATATAATGTTCAAACATTGTGAATAATGAATTAGAGTATGTTCCCTTTTAAAAGTGAGGAAAGGGGTACCCTTGGAATTAATTAAAGTATTAAATTAATATATATATTTATTTTTATAATAAAGTAAATAAAAATTGACATGTATAAAATATAGGATTATTATAATTCTATATACTCTCATAAAATAAAATTTGTACAAGTTTAGGTAATTTTGTATCCCTTATCTATTTGTTTTGACCCCCATTGACCCTTTTGACAATTACCTCAATATCAAAGTTTTATACACTTTAAGGGACATGGATGTTACCATAAAAATAAAATTGACCCATAAATGGAACATATTTTGTATTTTAAACCATATTCAATTAACTTGGATGAATATATGAATTTTATCAATTTTAAATAATTTAATAAAATATCGTTTATTGAAAAATTTCATTAGTGTCATTTTTGGAACTATTCATTTACTTTGACTTTAAATTCATCATGATAGTAATGGAATTAAAATATAAACCTTTAAAACATCCCTAATATGTTATATTTATCTATAAAATCCATTTAATTTAATAATTAAACCAAATTCTATAACATTTAATATTTTATAAAATCAATTATTTTATTTTTATATTAATTGAATAAATATTGTGTCTGTATTACGTAAGAATTTAAGGAAATTATTTAACAAATAAAAACTAATAAAAAATTATTATGATAAAAAAATTAATTAATATTTAAAATAAATAATTAGAAAAAAATAACCTCTTTTATCCTTATGAAAAAGTATTAGAGATATTGAAGCCAAGAGATTGACATTTTGTATTTATTATTTTCTTAAAATAATATAAAGGTCATAATCATAGAAAAATGGCACCAAGTGGCCATATTTTCAATAATTGGATGATAATGATAAAAATTAACTCATAAAATATTAAAAATGAAATCATTAGTTAAATTTTAAATCATTATCCCAAAGTTTACACTCTTTTTTACTCATTTTACCCTTACCAAGGTGAAAAATATTTACCATGGTCGTTGTTCAAAATTTTCTAAAAACAAAAGGGATCCATTTACCAAATATAAAACTCCTGGTTCGAAATAAGGGATCTATTTTTAATGACTCAATTACTATAAGTGGTAGAAAATAATTTTAAAATAAGTGTGCAAAACCCAGAAAAACCGTTTTTAGAAAAATGTATATTTAAACATAAAAATGGAATTATTTTTATTCCATTTCTAGTAAAAACCTTTATATGGATATTAAAAAAAATTAAATATAATATATTTTCATTTAATTAATATAATTCATCAATAAATATTAATATAATTTATTCAAATAAAAACGCATTGTGTGCATAAAAACTATTTTTCATATAAACATCTCTATTTACCTTTAAACACATTTTATTTTCATTTATAACGATTTTATAACTAATTAATTTATTTTATACATATAAAAAATTATAATTTAGTTATCCCTATTCATACCCTCTAATCTAACGGATGGTGATAATTGTTACAATAAATAATAATATTTCAATAGTATAATGTGATTAATCTGAACTCAGTGTTTTTTATAAACAAATCTATTAAAGAAATAAAATTTATTTATAGAAAACTATATCATATAATATATAGGTGTTAAAAATAGGATTATATCTATGAATATCCTTAATAAATAACCTTATGAATTATGGAAATAAATAAATCATAAATATGGATATTTAAAAGTGTTTGAATGGAAAGTTTTTATCTTAAATCATGAGTATTACTTGGATAAATTCACTTTTGAGTCTAATGAATGGGTATTTTTGTGTTATTAAATAAATAGTAAATCATACATGGTTTATAATAAAATAAAATTGGTTTTTGAGGAATCGTTACATGGTAAATTTTCTGAGAAGATGATTTTTTATAAAGATTTTATTCTATACTAGATTTAAGATGACTTTGGAGATTTAACTATGGATTATTCTCATTATTTTAATATATTGGTTAGAAAAGAAGATCTATATCTAAGGGGGAATGGATAATTCTTAAATATCACCCCATTGAGCGATTCATTGGATATTTGGACTCAATTATTTAAAAAATAAATGTTATGATAAACATATTTGAGCATACTTCATTCATATCTGATGTTATTCCAAATGAAGTTTTTGAATCATTATAAGATCCCAATTTAGTCATTTATATAAAAGTATATTTAAACTGATTCATGAGGAATAAGGTTTGGGAATCGGTGAGATCAATTAATTATTGTAAATTGATTATAATTAATTATTTTTTTAATAATAATATTAATGAATCCAGATAGATTTTCAAAAATAAAGAAAGGTTCATATATCAAGTATAAAATCTAGAAGAATGTGTGAAATATTGAATGTATTTTTCACTAATTTATAGATTGGAAGCAATCTAAATTCTCTTATCCTATGATTATCATATAGGTTTTAAGTAATATCTAATAGATTTAAAGAGTTCCTTCTTCAACATAACAATTTTAGAGTATGTTTTTGTAAAATTTCCACCCAATTTTGAACATGATAAGAAATCCAATTATATATATATAGGTTAAAAAAGGATTTATAAGGAATAAAACAACCCCATTTGATGTATTATGATAGAAATTCACTTTTTTATTTTATATAATCATTTTGATAAAGATAAGTTTGATCTTTCCTTATTCATCAAGTTATTTTCTAATGATATCTTGATTTAATATATATAAGTGTACAAAATAATCATTGGGTCCTCAAACAAATCCCTCTATATTGAGTTTTATAAATTGATGACACAAAACACATTTTTTATTGTATTTCATTTATTTTTCAGTATTTTTTGTGTAATTTCCTTTTAAAAATATAAAAATATTATAATAAATAAGAGTTTAGTGATTTTGAGAGATTAATTTTTACCTTGACTGAAAGTTATAAATTTCAATGAGAATTTTTTAAATTTTTTTGATTTTATATTTATGGTTTGGAGTTTTATTTTATTTTTGTGAATAAATAAAGGGGATATAGTTTATTAAGAATAAATGATAAAACTCAAGGGATATGTATGATTAACACAAAGTGTTATGATACTATCAAGTGACTAATGTACTATGAATTAGAGCTTAAGGTTGTTTTTATAGCGACCCTTGATTTTCATACATTAACATTACATCACTTTTGTATAATAATTAATACATTACACAAACAGAAACACAAATACTATATTAGTTTAGTTCCATTTGAAACATAGAAACATAAACATAGGAACATAAGTGAACTATAGTATTTCCCACTAGGTTCTTCATGGATATCACCATTCTTAAATACATCATACTTAATAAATATCTTCAAATCATGGGGAAAATCATAAAAATTAGTGATATCATATGCTCATTAAGGGTAAAAAAGGGAGATATGTAAGAATAAACATGAGTATAAGTGTATGATTATGTGATCATGACATTAAAAGATCATACCCTACATATCAGAGATCATAAACATGAATCATGGTATGAATATTGGAACTTCATAAGACATGAATCATAAGGGAAACAAGAGTATAATACATTAAATAATAAAATAGTAATAAGACATGGAATTGTGGAATATGCATAAACATGTAATATAATTCACTATAAGTCAAGATGCATTTCTAGAACTTATCAGGTCACTTCATGGGGACTAAACCTATAGGGCAGGACACACCCCATCCCCAGTCTCAGTTATTTACTTATAATGGATTGGGTTTTCCCATCTTCCCATAGGGGATTGGGTTTCCCCATCTTCCTATAGTAGATCGGATTTCCCCATCTTCCATCTTCATGGTGATTATGTTGGGTTCGGGACTGCGCAGCGGAAGCCAATGGGCCGGGATTTTTAAATTTTTCTACATCATCGGAGTGACATAATCGTGTCGACTCCGGTGATCTCGTCCCAGCTTGGTCTGAGGATCTCACAAGGTTCGTAAGGAGCACAAAATAAAATCGAACGTTTACCTTTGTTCAGAATTGACGTGTAAGACACTGGCGATCGTTGCTCGAAGAATCCGACGTCGAAGCCCTCTAGATCGTCCACACACGCCTTGCAAATCTGCACGCGCGCCGTTCGTCAAGTTTCGGGTGCTAGCGTGGATCTACGATGCACACTTCAGTGCAGCGATGATCACCGCAAGGGAGGATGCTTCGATCCGGGATGGATAAGCTTGAAGATCCTCCTTGCTTGAGAGACTCTCTCTCTAAATTCCAGGAGGAGAGAGATGCTCTCAAATTTGACACATGAATAGTTGTGGTGGGAGAGCATCTCTCTCACTTATATAGGGAGTATTAAAACACGCGGTGTAGGTTCCCGGCCCCCGTGTATTAGGCGTCCGCTATATAAGTGATGTAAATAATTATTTATGGAAAATAAAATTATGCCATAAATAAAATTTACAATTTATCACTTACTTGTAATATGTAAATATATTACGTGATAAATTTGAGTCTTTAACTCGACTCATACCTCCTACTAATATTAAACAAACCTAGGATATTTAAATCCAGTCGAATAATATTAATACGTGTATTTACCATACAACTTGTAAATACATGTTATAAATAAATTCAACTAATTATTCTAAACTCGAATAATTAATGAACTTATTTATTATTTGGTGATCCATAGAACTTGGATAGTACTCGGACCCTTTGGCGGGGCCCACCAAGTTCTAAATTCCTACTCTCAGAATAGGGCAGATTTTCAAGGCGCTATCGTGTGTGACCCTCAAGGCCCTTATCTCAATAGCAGTGAATAATATCACAGACCTAGAGCGGGGTCTAGCAACCCATCGAGGCCCCTATAGAGATAAGGCAAAGTCAAAGCAACGACTGCCTTCCTATGAACATGGTCCGTGTAATATAATCTCGTTGTCAAACGATATCTCAATAAAGCAGAATGCATACTAGTGTCATCATTCTTTATTTTCTTTATCTTTGTTTGTTGATTTGTCCGGATGGTCTTACCTTCGTCTACCATGTCCATGGATTTAATGAAGGTGCAACCATCCTAATCAACCAGGCCCGAGATATCTCTTCCTAAACTTGGAAGCGACAAATCCTTTCTCGATCATTCAATCAATGCCATGCCATTAATGACGTACCCAATACAAACTACCTCGCCACGACTTTGTCGCCATGGTTTTCGCCTTATATCAAATGTACGTAATTAAATGACATTCATTGATAATGATCTCAAGTCAGGAGACCATTACACATGCCCATAGATAGGAACGACCAATGACACCAGAAACATGTGGTGTTCCTATTAAGCGGGTCTGTCCTCATGATCTCGTTAGCTAGAGATCATCAAGTGCGAACTTCATGAGATGAAGTCTCAATGCTTATGAGCCCCCAGCACCTGATGGTCACACATCATCTGTGTCCTTTCAGAATGATGTAACTGGACCATAGGACGTTACTTTAAGATTACTTTCATGGCATCTCAGGGTTCTCATTATAGCCTGGGAACTGCTATAACCATTTGATGCGACAGGTAATCTAAGGACATTGCCATTGATGAAGTGGATGCAGAAGTATCTATACTATCATGGCAAGATAAACACATGCATAAAACCATACTGAATACATGTAATAGTAATCAAAGTACAAGACAAGTTGGGTCTAGAGCACCCACTTTCAACACTCCCACTTGCACTAGAGCCAACTGCTAACAGGTTTCAATCCGCTAGCTCTCACATGTGAATCATGCTTCTGCTGAGAAATGGCTTTAGTTAGGGGGTCTGCCACGTTGTCCTCTGTGGCTACTCTGCTAACTGCTACTTCACCTCTCTGAGTAAAATCCCTCAAGAGATGGAACTTCCGAAGAATATGCTTTGTCCTCTGGTGAGACCTGGGCTCCTTGGCAAGCACCACTGCAGCAGTATTGTCACAATATACTGGAACAGGGTCTGCACTGCTAGGTATAACACCAATGTCTGAGATAAAGATACGTATCCAGACTGCTTCCTTTGTTGCATCGGAAGCTGCAATATATTCGGACTCTGCTGTAGAATCAGCGACCACAGCTTGCTTTGAGCTTCTCCAGCTCACTGCACCACTATTCAGGCAAAAGATGTAGCCTGACTGCGATTTCATATCATCATGATCTGTCTGGAAACTAGCATCAGTGTATCCCCTCACAACTAGTTCCTCATCTCCTCCATACACCAGGAACATATCCTTAGTACGCCTCAAGTACTTAAGGATAGTTTTAACAGCTGACCAGTGCAGCTCTCCTGGATTAGCTTGATATCTACCCACCATGCTTAAAGAAAAGGCAACATCAAACCTAGTACATAGCATGGCATACATGATAGAACCCACTTCCGAAGCATAAGGGACTCTACTCATTCTGTCAATCTCCTCCTGTGTTTGTGGACACATTTTCTTGGAGAGATTAATACCATGTGACATAGGTAACAATCCTCTTTTGGACTGTTCCATATTGTACCTTTTGAGTACCTTGTCAATATATGTACTTTGACTTAGGCCAAGCATCCTTTGAGGTCTATCTCGATAGATCTTGATCCCTAGAATGTAGGCCGCTTCACCTAAGTCTTTCATGGAGAAGAATTCATTTAACCAAGTCTTAACTGACTGCAAGACTTGCACCTCGTTTCCCATGATTAATATGTCATCAACATATAAAACTAGGAAAACAATAGCATTCCCTTCAACCTTTTTATAGACACAAGGCTCGCTTTCATTTTTGACAAAACCAAAATCTCTTATGGCCTCATCAAATCGTACATTCCATGATCTTGATGCCTGCTTCAATCCATAAATGGATCTCTGCAGCTTGCATAATTTATTGGCATCCTTTGACTTAACAAACCCTTCGGGTTGAGTCATATAGACGTCTTCAACCAACCTCCCATTTAGGAAAGCAGTTTTGACATCCATTTGCCAAATTTCATAATCATGAAAGGCTGCTATTTCAAGCAGTATTCTGATGGATTTAAGCATTTCCACTGGTGAGAAGGTTTCATCATAGTCAATGCCTTGACGTTGTCTGAAACCCTTTGCAACCAGTCTTGCTTTAAAGGTATTAACCTTACCATCCATGTCCAGTTTTTTCTTGAATACCCATTTACAACCAATGGGTTTCACATCAGCTGGAGGGTCTACCAAAATCCAAACTTGATTTTGGTACATGGAATCCATCTCAGAATTCATGGCTTCTTTCCATGTAGCAGCTTCTTTGCCTTCTACTGCTTCCTTGTAGGTCAGAGGTTCATCATCCTCAAGGATTATTGTGTCACCTGACTCGGTGACAAGAAAACCATAACGTTCCGGTTCTCTAACCTCTCGCGTAGACCTACGCAGTATCTGTGTCTCAGGAACAATTTCTTCTTCCACTTTTTCTTGTAGAGATTGTTCCTCTACCAAATCTTGTGCATCTGGAGCATTGAATTCATCGAAGTCAATCTTGCTCCCACTATTTCGAGTAGAAATGTGATCCCTTTCTAGAAATGTGGCGTATCTTGCCACAATGACTTTTCTATCTAAAGGGTTATATAGGTTGTATCCTCTAGTTTCCTTAGGATAACCTACAAAGATGCACTTAGTGCTTCTAGATGCTAATTTGTCACTTGGTAAAGTCTTGACAAATGCCTCGCACCCCCACACACGCATGTGTGTCAGATTGGGTTTCTTTCCAAACCATAACTGATATGGAATCCCATCTGTGGCTTTAGTTGGTACTCGGTTAATGGTATATGCTGCTGTCTGTAAGGCGTATCCCCAAAAGGATAATGGAAGAGTTGTATGACTCATCATTGATCTGACCATGTCAAGCAAGGTCCTATTCCTCCTTTCACTAACACCATTCCATTGTGGTGTATAAGGAGGAGTGAGTTGAGATACTATTCCAGACTCCTTCAAATGATCAATGAAAGCTTGGTTAAGATATTCTCCGCCTCGGTCTGAGCGAAGTGCTTTTATCTTCTTACCAAGTTGGTTTTCTACTTCACTTTGATATTCCTTAAAGAAACGAAAGGAATCTGACTTATGCCGCATTAAGTAGATATAGCCATACCTACTATAATCATCGGTAAAAGTGATGAAGTATAGAAAACCACCCCTTGCCTCTACTGGAAATGGACCACATACATCGGTATGTATTAATTCCAGTACTGCATTTGCTCTTTCTCCCTTTCCTGAGAAAGGTGCTTTGGTCATCTTTCCTTGTAAACAAGCTTGACATACATCTAAGGGTTCTAACTGTAGCTAGTCTAGATACCCTTCTTGATGTAATTTTTGTAATCGCTTCTCGTTTACATGACCAAGCCTAAAGTGCCATAGGCGGGTGTTATTTGAGTCATGTTGGTTATTTTTGTCATTGATGGCCATTACTGAGTTTTCTAGTTCTAGTATATATAAACCATTGTTAAGATGTGCCATACCATAACATATGTTATCCCTATAAAAGAGACAACTTTTATTTCCAAACTTGAAATAAAAACCCATAGTGTCTAAACATGACACAGAGATAATGTTTCTGGTAACAGACGGTACATAATAGCAATTGTTTAAAACTAGAACCAAACCAGTTGGTAAAGTCAAGTGATAGTCTCCCACTGCCAAGGCCGCCAGACTTGCACCATTTGCAGCTCGGAGATCCACTTGACCTTTTGCAATCTTCTCAAACCTACTTGGTTCCTATATATGAATACAAATGTGTGAGCCACATGCCGTATCCAATACCCAACTTGTAGATAATGATAGATTGCATTCAATGACAAAAATACCTGAAGCAGAAGCGTCAGCTTGCTTCTTCTTCCCAGCTCTACAATTCTTTTTCCAGTGGCCTTTCTTGCCACATCCAAAACAGACAGCTTCCTGCTCATTACTCTGCCTCTGAATCTTTGGCTTCTTGGCAGGACGATGCATTAGTGTCTTTGGCCTTGACTTGGCTTTAGACCCCTTTGCCTTGCCCTTGTTTTTCTTGTTCACCATAAGGACAGATGTATTGGTGTTTTTCATGTCCTTATCAGCTTGGAAAACTAAAGCCAAAAGATCCGGGAGCGACTTTGTCATATCATTCATATTATAATTGACAATGAAAGTCGAGAAGCTTGATGGTAAAGAGGAAAGAATGAGATCCACTGCTAGTTCTTGGTTCAGTTTGAACCCAAGGGCTTCAAGCCTCTCAATATACCCAATCATCTTGAGTACGTGAGGACCGGCTTGGTGCCCTTCTGCCAGCCTGCACTTATAAAGTACACTTGAGATCTCATACCTTTCTTGCCTAGCCCTCTCCTCATATAGTTCTTGGAGGTGTGAAAGCATCTTGTAGGCATCCTCTTCCTCATGCATTTTTTGCAATTGGCTGGACATGGATGACAACATGATGCATTGTACATCAAGTGCATCATCTACATGCTTTTTCCACTTATCTTTTTCCGTCTTGCTTGCTCCCTGAGGAGGCTCAGCAGGAATTGGGGATTCCAGCACATATAACTTCCTTTCTTGGCGTAGTACTATGCGCAAGCGCCTGTACCACTCCTGGAAGTTATTGCCGGTCAGGATATTTTCTTTATCCAAGATTGATCGCAGTGATAAAGTACTAGTGGTGTTGGTGATTGCCATTTTAAATCTACATCAGATAAACATTTAGCAGTTAGTACTTTTTCTTGATTACCTTTTGACATTTTATGATTAATAAATTATTATATCATTTAATGTCTCCCACTATTTTAACGAACCTTAATGGCCCTCACCATTAGATTCGGAATACTCTATCTCTTGAGCATTCTAGTGGAAAGGATCCTCGAAACCTCTCTCGTAGTCTACAAGCTAGGGCTACGACACTACTTGGAGGGTTTCAAGGTAGGCGCTATGTTGGCCAACCACCTGTTCTTGTGGTTCCTTGTGTAGTTGAGTAAAGTCCCAGCTTTTTGGAATCTATACTTAATTCCCTCAACCTCTTGCCTCTAAAGTGATAATAAGTTAGCTAAGGCTAAACCTTGATTACTCACTTTAGTTAAGTCGACCCATTCCTCACATGGAAACGCCCCGGTAGTAAGAGGCACTCTCAACTGAGGCTGATGAGCACTCAAACAGCCGGTTTTGTTTAGATATGAGAAATGGAAGGCACTATGACTTAATATATCTTTGAGGGATTTTTTTTAAATTATTAATTGACGAATATAATCCCTTTTCTATTTATTATGTTCAAACTAGGTTGTCTCGCTCACAACTGAACATTCAAAAGAGTATTTATTCGTCATAACTTTATGCATTTTCTCTTGTTTACTATCCTATGTGATCATGCAATAATCATGCAGTCGCATAAAAAAATAATAAACTATGCATAAAGTAAATCAAGCATTCCGACTGGTCTTGAGCATTCTATAATGATTGATCATTAACTGATCAATCATCACCTAGGGGAATACGTACCTGAGTCAATACAAGACTCGTGTCGCTGCTGGCCCCAGTGAAAAGCCCAACTCATGTCTGGACTACCGCCTCATCTTGGCGGGGTCTGCCTCTCGGATCGTCACGAATAATTACAAATATACTCGCACGCAGGCGAGGGGGTCTGGGGTACAAAATACATATAGTGCAATGGACGCGCAGGCCCTTATACATATTTGAATTAAAAGACGATTCGCAGACCGTCATTTATCTAATTAAATATTACAATCATCGCACGCATTGAATAAATAATTAAATAAATACATACATGCCAAACATACACAGGTCGGTCAAAAGCTCAAGACCAGTCGGGGTAAAAGCGCAATAAAATTAAACTGCAATAAATTTAAATGATGCGAGGGTGTTTTAATAAATTAAATGAATTTGATTAAATTCAAAAAAATTATTTTTATCGGTACCATTTGTTTAATTTAATTTTAATTCTAAAATTAAATTAAATTAAACCATTAATTTAATTCTAAACTTAAATTAAATTAATATTCTTGGATTAAAATAAAAACTAAACCCCTAAATTAATTTCAATTAATTTAATTTAAAGAAAAAAAACTAAATTAATTAAAATTAATTCAGTGCTCGGTTACCTCTCGCCGGAGAAAAGTCCGGCGGGACTGCGTACCGCCGCGGGATGTCGTCCTGAACCGCGGCGTGACCGCGGCGTGACCGCGGCGTGACCGCAGCGTGACCGCGTCCCGCAACGGCTGCATCTCCCGGCAGCCCGCAACTCCGGCGAGCCGGCGAGGGGTCGGTCTGTGCGAGGCAGTCCGGCAGGAGGTGAGGCCGGAGCGAAGCTGTCCGGCAGGGGGGGGAGGCCGGAGTGGCCGGCGGCTGCCGGCAGGGGCCGGTCCGGCGAGGGCGGGCCGCGTCCGGCGAAGGCGGGCCGCGTCCGGCGAGGCGAGCCGCGTCCGGCGAGGGCAGGCCGCCTCCGACGAAGGCGGGCCGCGTCCAACGAGCTGCGGCGAGGGCCATGTCCGGCGAGGCGAGCCGGGGAGGAGGCCGCGCGGTGGGGAAGGGCCGGCGCGGAGGAGGAGGGCCGGTCCGGCGAGGCGAGCCGGGGAGGAGGCCGCGCGGTGGGGAAGGGCCGGCGCGGAGGAGGAGGGCTGGTCCGGCGAGGAGCTCCGGCGCGGAGGAGGAGGGCCGGTCCGGGAGGAGGCCGCGGCCGGCAACCCTAGGGTTTGCCGGCCCTTGGCTGCGCGAGGGAGAAGACCCGTAAGGGTCTTCTTCCTTTTTTTTTTTTTTTTTTGCTTTGCCACAAAAGTCCAGCCGCCCCCTTTTTTTATTATTATTTTTTTTTTAAATTGGGAAGACCCCATTTTGGGGTCTTTGATTCTCCCCTTTTTTTTTGAACCAAAAAGAAGAAGACCCATAAGTCTTGGTCTTCTTCTTTTAAAATATAATAAAATTTATTATAAATATAAGAAAATATTTATTATAAACTATTTTATTATATTTTATAATAATAAAATAAAATTATTTGATGTTAATACTCAACACCAAACAAGCATGAACACGGGCGTCGATCCGATTAAAACTTTCAAATGATCGTATCTTGATCATTTGAAATCGAAACGACGCGCGGTCAAATCCGAATGAACCGTCTTAACACCCCGCAATTAAATTTAATGCAATTTAATATTTTTGACTCAGAAAAAACCTTGCGTTCCCTCTGATACCACTGTTGGGTTCGGGACTGCGCAGCGGAAGCCAATGGGCCGGGATTTTTAAATTTTTCTGCATCATCGGAGTGACATAATCATGTCGACTCCGGTGATCTCGTCCCAACTTGGTCCGAGGATCTCGCAAGGTTCATAAGGAGCACAAAATAAAATCGAACGTTTACCTTTGTTCAGAATTGACGTGTAAGACACCGGCGATCGTTGCTCGAAGACTCCGACGTCGAAGCCCTCTAGATCGTCCACACACGCCTTGCAAATCTGCACGCGCGCCGTTCGTCAAGTTCCGGGTGCTAGCGCGGATCTACGACGCACACTTCAACGCAGCGATGATCACCGCAAGGGAGGATGCTTCGATCCGGGATGGATAAGCTTGAAGATCCTCCTTGCTTGAGAGACTCTCTCTCTAAATTCCAGGAGGAGAGAGATGCTCTCAAATTTGACACATGAATAGTTGTGGTGGGAGAGCATCTCTCTCACTTATATAGGGAGTATTAAAACACGCGGTGTAGGTTCCCGGCCCCCGTGTATTAGGCATCCGCTATATAAGTGATGTAAATAATTATTTATGGAAAATAAAATTATGCCATAAATAAAATTTACAATTTATCACTTACTTGTAATATGTAAATATATTACGTGATAAATTTGAGTCTTTAACTCGACTCATACCTCCTACTAATATTAAACGAACCTAGGATATTTAAATCCAGTCGAATAATATTAATACGTGTATTTACCATACAACTTGTAAATACATGTTATAAATAAATTCAAATAATTATTCTAAACTCGAATAATTAATGAACTTATTTATTATTTGGTGATCCATAGAACTTGGATAGTACTCGGACCCTTTGGTGGGGCCCACCAAGTTCTAAATTCCTACTCTCAGAATAGGGCAGATTTTCAAGGCGCTATCGTGTGTGACCCTCTAAGCCCTTATCTCAATAGCAGTGAATAATATCACAGACCTAGAGCGGGGTCTAGAAACCCATCGAGGCCCCTATAGAGATAAGGCAAAGTCAAAGAAACGACTGCCTTCCTATGAACATGGTCCGTGTAATATAATCTCTTCGTCAAATGATATCTCAATAAAGCAGAATGCATACTAGTGTCATCATTCTTTATTTGCTTTATCTTTGTTTGTTGATTTGTCCGGACGGTCTTACCTTCATCTACCATGGCCATGGATTTAATGAAGGTGCAACCATCCTAATCAACCAGGCCCGAGATATCTCTTCCTAAACTTGGAAGCAACAAATCCTTTCTCGATCATTCAATCAATGCCATGCCATTAATGACGTACCCAATACAAACTACCTCGCCATGACTTTGTCGCCATGGTTTTCGCCTTATATCAAATGTACGTAATTAAATGACATTCATTGATAATGATCTCAAGTCAGGAGACCATTACACATGCCCATAGATAGGAACGACCAATGACACCAGAAACATGTGGTGTTCCTATTAAGCGGGTATGTCCTCATGATCTCGTTAGCTAGAGATCATCAAGTGCGAACTTCATGAGATGAAGTCTCAATGCTTATGAGCCCCCAGCACCTGATGGTCACACATCATCTGTGTCCTTTCAGAATGATGTAACTGGACCATAGGACGTTACTTTAAGATTACTGTCATGGCATCTCAGGGTTCTCATTATAGCCTGGGAACTGCTATAACCATTTGATGCGACAGGTAATCTAAGGACATTGCCATTGATGAAGTGGATGCAGAAGTATCTATACTATCATGGCAAGATAAACACATGCATAAAACCATACTGAATACATGTAACAGTAATCAAAGTACAAGACAAGTTGGGTCTAGAGCACCCACTTTCAACAGATTACACCTACTAGGTGGGACACAACACCATCGCCAGTTGCAGTTATTTCCTTATAATGGATCAGGTTTCCACATCTTCCCATAGTTTGAAAATCCCATCAACATGATTCCCACTATTATCTCATGAGATATAAGTCTTTACCCAATGTATTGGAGGGAGATATAGGTCCCACTCATCTCATAATAAAATCATTCATACATGTGCTACAAAATAATAAACTTTCATCATATCATGATTCATAAAAAGAGATGGATTTCATAAACATCCTATCATAACCCATGAAATCAAATTAGTTTCATAAACAGGCAATCATATCTTAACCTTTAGAAAAATATGATTTTCATAATCATTTCATCAAAGAATAACTTCTGAAAAGAAGTGGGTTTCATAAGTATATAACCTGTGAAAATAAACGAGTTTCAAAAAAATATAACCCATGAAATAGAAATAGGTTTCTTAACCATTATTCTAAAAATAACATAAACCACTCAGAGAAATAATATTAATGTAACCATTATATCATTTTACCATAAATTCATGAGTAACACCAATGGATTTCATCTTAGATGGAAAATAATTTGGAAAGATCCTTTAAAATGTTTTCTTGAGGAAAATATCATTTCTTCTTTAAAAAATGATTTTAAATGGTAAATCCTTTTGAAATCATTTTTCTTTTAAAACATAAAGTAGAAACTTAAAAACATTTTGAAAAGTATTTTCCTTTAAAACATATAAAAGAAACTTTAAAACATTTTGAAAACCATTTATTTGAAAATAAATATTGTAAAAAAATTGAAGAACTTTTATTTGAAAAGGAATATTTAAAACATTTTTGAAAACCATTTCTTTGAAAAGGAATCTTAAAAACATTTTTAAAAAACATTTCATTGAAAATTAACCATGAAAAAAATTAAAAAAACATTTCCTTAGAAACGAATCTTCAAAAAAAATTGAAAATCGTTTTTTTATAATACTTTGAAAATTTATAAATGAATCTTGGAAACCATGAAACATTTATAAAATAATTTCTCCTTGAAAATTATATTAAAATATCATTTTGAAAACATGTTTTTGTAAGTTTGTGGCATGTGTCTCAAATAAGGAAAATTGAGACAAAACTACTTTACTGATTTGGTAACTTTCAAAACATAAACCCCATGAAAGAGAGATCATAAAATGGATATGTAAATACCCATTAATCTAAGGATAAAAATAATTTAATACATTCATGGGTATTATATACACCACACAAAATAAATGAGTTGTGAAAAAGTTGTAAATCTCACAAAAATAAAATTGAGAATAGAAATCCCCTTACCTTTTGTCTTGAATCTCCTAATATTAAAAAAACTCATGTATAATAAATAAAAGTTTATTATATATATTTTATAGAACCATATTATTATATCTAATAATTTATATGGTTTTATTATGACTTTATATTACTTTCTTATTAATAATTCCAAGTTAAGTTTTCACTTTAGGTAATATCAGCTTGGTTTTTCGCATGTGTATTAATTTGTTATATTTTTTGTCCTTATAATTATATCATGATTTAAAGAATTTAAAACATTTTATAAATATAATTTATATTCATTATATATTTATTTACAATAATATATAGGATATAGAAATATTAAATGTAGTATATCATTCATTGAGATGGTAGGTCGTATGTACGCATGAACAATATTTCCATTTTTGAAGTTTTGAAATAAAGTAAGAAAATGAAATATATGTATTCATATATAATATCATTATAGTAGCATTAATATTTCATATATATCATATAAGTTTACTAAACTCATCCTTCATACATTCCATGTAGTGTGTGAACTAATCACACCGCTTTGAGAAGGCGGTAGTCAACACTTCCCCAAATAAAATTATCACATTTACAAAAAATGGAAAGCATGAAGTTATGTGTTATATAATAATTAAAGAAGTATGAATACATCATATATATCATATATATCATATAAAAATATATTTTCTATCATAATTTCCAACCATGATAGGTGGTAAAGGATTAACGAACATCGTTTCGTGAGGCGGTAGTTCTCCATACACAAGATGGTAAGTTTGTTACCCATTAGATGGAAGTGTGTGTAAGTATAGGTAAAAACCTTATCATAAAAATATATAAGTATATTGATAATACTGAGGAAGTTATGTATTCATGGAAAAGTAAAAATTGTGGTTGTGGAGAAAGAAAATAAAGGAAAGGATCTTGAGAAAGGATGTTACCACATATTTGCATAACTCCTTTTGGTTTACGCCAAAGGGATTACTTGGATGGATTTCAACCCAAATGAAGTATTAAAGGACGTAGATAGGTATGTTAGCAAGTTAATTGGGTATATATTGGATGAAAATAAGTGTTTTTAGAGGTGTGAAGAAGGGGTAGATGTGGTGGCCTTTTATAGGGGAGGGATGGGACACACTTGGTATTTTTGAAAACAAGTTAGGTGTACCTGTGTTTTTACCTAAAAAAGTAATAAAAAATCAAAAATAAATAAATAATGGAAGTTTTATGGACGAAATATGTCCATAAAATGGGTTTTAAAAAGTTTATAGTTTATTTTGTACCTTAAGTTTAAGGTTTAGTCTCTTATTAAGCTTAATTTTATCTTAATCATTGTAATTAATTTTAATCACGTTAACTAATATTTTTTGGCTGAAAATTAAGTTGATATTATTATAAAATAAATATTATACTAATTAAAAACATTTAGGTCCATTTTTTTAAATTTAGTTCACAGAAGTGGAAAAATTAAGTTTAATTTTAATTCCGCAGATGTGGTGGGAAATGGGTTTTTAAAGTGAGAATATTCAAATGTTCATTATGATTTTATATCTAAATTCAATATAAAAATTAATAAAATTACTTAAATTGGATTAATATATTTATAATTTATCTATTTTTACTTTAAAACCAACATAAAATATTATTTAACTATATAATTAAATTAGATGAAAAATAAGTTTTGAATTAAAATTCAATATTTTTCACTATTCATCCAAAAATGAAGTTTCTCAGAAAAATCTAAAAAATTCACCCAAAGATAATTTTGAAAATATGAATTAAAAAATTAATTTTATTTTATAAAATTAAATTTCTAAAATTTTATAAAATTGATTTTATTATTTTACACATGAGGACATAAAAATCAGTTATTTTAAGAAAATAGTATTTTCAAACATATAAAGACTTTACTAAAATTTGTATGTATTATTATAAATATGTTTGATTTATATAAAACCATTATAAATAGTATTTAAAATTTATTTATTAATAATTATATTACTATTTTTAACAGCTAGGTTATAACTATCTTGTTTAAATAATTATAACAATAATATGATGTTTTGTAGAAACTTAGTGTTGCATGTAATGCAAGAAAATTTAGTGTCGTATGTAATTCAAACTTATCTTGGTGTACTATATAAAGAATGTTTGACTTAGAGTATCATAAAACACACAACATCAAATAAAAATAATTTATTCAAAAAAAGGTTCATGAAAAATCAAAGTGTAACATTCTACCCCCCTTAAAATGAAATTCACCTTTTAAATTCATCATTATGATACAAAAAAATGATGATATTTATACCTCATCAAATCCTCATGTTCCCACTTAGATTCCTATAAGTCATTATTTCTCTCAAAAACTTTGACCAGTTGAGTGGTCTTATTTTATAGAACTTTCTTTAGATGATCCAGAATTTCAACTGGTTGTTCCTTGTAAGAAAGATCTTGCTCCAGCTGTATAACCTATGAGTTTAGTATATGTGAAGGATTAGGTGTGTACTTCCTTAGGAGAGATATATAGAACACATCATATACTTGAGAGATATTTTGAGTAAGTTCCAAGTGATAGGCTACCATTCTGATATGATCATGAATCTCAAAGGGGTTGATATACCTAGTGCTTAGTTTCCCTTTCTTCCCAAACCAAATAACCTTATTCCATGGAGAAACTTATAGAAACACATTATGAGAAACTTTAAATTATAATTTATTCCAATAGTTATCATGATAACTTTTCCATCAACTTCAAGTTGTCTTAATATGTTGTTGAATGGATCTAACTTTCTCTAGATTTCCTTCATTTATCTTAGGTCTCAATAGCTTTCTTTCACCAACTTTATCCCAGAAAGTTGTAAATTTACATTTATTCCCATATAGAGCTTCATAAGGATCCATCTGAATTCTTGAGTGAGATATATTATTTCAAGAAAACTCAAATAGAGGAATTTATTTATATCGACCACCTTTGAAATCTAATGAACAAGATATCAACATATCCTCTAGGGTTTGAATTTTTCTTTCAAACTAACCATTCATTTGAAGATGATAAGTAGTGATTAAACTCAATTATATATTAGGTGCTTGTTTAAGGCTTCACTAGAACATTGAGGTGAACTTCAGATCCCGATCAGATATAATAAAATGTGGTATTTTGTGCAACCTTACCACTTCCTTAATGTATATCCTAGAAAGATGATCTATAGAGAATCCTTATTTGATAGTGTTAAAGTGTGATTACTTCGTAAGATGATCAACTACCACCCATGTAGCATTAAACCCTTTAAAAGTTTTGGGGAGTCCAATGACAAAATCTATAGTGATGTTATCCCATTTCCTTTATGGTATGGGTAATGGATGCAACATTCCCTAATATTTTTTTATTTTTTCCTTATCTTACTAGAATACCAAGAAATGAGATACAAACTCAGTGATTTTCCTATTCATTCCATCCCACTATAATTATTCTTTCAAGTCTCTATACATCTTCGTACTTCCAGGATGAATAGAGAATGAAGAACTATGAGATTCCTTAAATAGATATTTCTTCAAATCTAGTATAGAAGGAACACATACATAGTTCTTGAACCTTATAATATCATCCTGATCAAGGATAAACTTAGGAACATATCTAACCTTTTTTTAAACTTTATTCATTTATATTCACTTAAATAGAGGGTTAAACATTTAATTGAGAAAGATAAGAGTTTTCCCCTTACTTCAAGATTTCCATATCCATACTTTGAAAATCCTGAAATATTAGATCTTTTTCAATCCTCATCATGGATAACATAGAATGATCCTTTCAACTCAAATCATCTTCCTCCTTGTTCACTTTCCCAAGGTGGAAATGAATTGATCAGCCCTAATTCTTTATCATCTCTAACTATTTTCTCTGATGCATGCTCAACTCTTTCTATGTGAATATATATTTCAGACTTTTATAATCACTATGTATATCACACTTTTCTTATAAAGATAATTCATCTATATCTTTCATTACAACATTGCCGCTGCTATCTCCAAATCATGAGTTGGGTAATTTTTTTTATGAATCTTCAACTTCCATGAGGCATAAGTGATAACCATGTTATTATTCATAATAACATATCCAAATCCCTTCTTAGATGCATCAATATAGATTACAAATGCTTCTCCAAAATAAGGTAAAGTAATCATAGGTGTTCTAACTATCCTTCTCTTCAGTTCCTTGAAATTTTCCTCACATTCATCTTTCGAGAGGAACTTGGAACCCTTATAAGTTAACTTGGTCTCCAGATTAAATTGTAGTGAGAAATTATCAACAAAACATAAATAATATCTAGATAAACTTGAAAACTATGGATATCAGTAACCATGGTTGGTCTAGGCCAATATTCAATATCCTTATTCTTTGATGGATCTACTTTTATACCATATGTTGAGATTAAGTGACCCAAAAATGAAACCTTTTGCTACCAAAATGCACAATTTGTAAATTTTTCATACAATTTATCCTTCCTTAGGGTCTTTAGTACAACTCTCAAGTGGTATTCATACACTTACTTACTCTTTTAATAGATAATAATATCATCTATAAAGACTACCACAAACTAATCGAGGTATCTCTAAAGACTCTATTCATCAAATCCATGAAGATGGTAGGGAAATTTGTAAGACCATAATGTATCACAATATATTCATAGTTTCCATACATTTTAAGAATTTTTTTTGCATATATCCTCTTTATTGACCCTAAATTGATGATATACATAAGGAAGGTCAATCTTGGAAAAGTATTAATCTTCAAACATTTGATCAAACAAGTCATCAATATGAGGAAGCGGATACTTGTTATTGATCATGATCTTGTTTAAATGTCGATAATCAATGAAAATTCACATTGATCCATCATTTTTTTTCACAAATAAGATAGGTTTGCCACAAGATGACACACTTGGTTGAATTAATCCCTTATCAAGGTTTTCTTGGAGTTTATTCCTCAATTCCTGCAACTCAATTAGGACCATTCTATAGGGATTTTTTAAAAATTAGTGTGGAACCAGGTATGATTTCTATTGAGAAATCAACTTAATATTTTGGTGAAATTCTAGAAAACAATTCCTAGAACCAATCCAAAAATTCAATAACAATAGTAATATCATCAATGTATATTTTATCCTTAACCATTTGAGATGAAAACGGCTTCTAAATGGGAATTAAGACTCATACACTGGATGTAATCTTCATAGGAAGTTTATATTTATCATCACATTAATGGAAGATCATAGTTTGGTTTGAAATATCAAATGTAACTTACTTTAATCAACAATTTATGTGGTCTTTATGCATATAAATCCAATCCATGCCTAAGATGACATCAAATTTAACCAAAGGAGTCGTAACAATATTTCCAAGAAGCACATTCTCACAAATGTCAACCAGAGAGGAATCATAGACATGAGATTAAATAATTATACCATTAGGGGTTTTTACTAATAATTCCATATCTAATAATTTGGGTGGAATATTAATAACCATAGAAAATTCTTTAGATATGAAATATTGGGTAGATCCAAAATCAAATAAGACATTTTTAGTTCTATATTGGATAGTAATTATACCTTTCACCACGTCATTATCTCACCCCTCGTCAAGAATAGTTATCACATGAGATTCCCCCTTGTCCCTAGGTTTAATAGGTTTCTGATTCTAATCGTCATCACCAACCCTTGGGTTTGGGAACTGGTTAGCATAATTCCCATACTCCTTACACTTAAAGCACTGAAGTGTGGGGGCGCATTCTACGTATCGTTTCCTTTATTTGCATCATTGGATAACTTATTCCCATCAGTGCATCAATAAATTTCATGATGGTTTTCCCTTATGCACTTAAAACACTTATCATACTCCATAGTACAATTACCTATCTGATTATTTCAACAACTAGATAAAAAAGGAAGGCTCATCCTATTCTCTTTATGGTTTCTAGATTTTCCTTTGAACTCCATCTTCCTTTTCTTATTAAAATTGTGAGATTGAAATGTAACTCCAACCTCCATTTAAACTTTAATTTCACAATGAAAAATCTATTTGTAGCTACTAAAGTAAATTGTGGAAAATACCCATATAATAATTGTCTTTAATCCACTTAAGAACCTATCAACTTTTCTTTTGGGTTGGATTATAATTCTAGAAGTGTACCTAAAAATTATTGTGAAATTATCTCCGTAGGTACTCACAGATTCATCATCATTTTGCTTCAACTCAAGGAACTCCTTTTCCATCTTCGTACCAAAAACATGATCAAAGTACTTATTGAAGAATAATTTCTTGAACTCATCCAAATACATGGATTCAATTTCATCTTTATTACAAGTATTCTTGATTAGAGTCCACCACTTTTATGATTCACCATCTAACTAATAAATATCCAGAATAAATTTCTCATGATCCGAACATTGGAGAATGGATAATATCTTTTTATTGGTATTTATCCAGTGTTCAGCAACAAGTGGTTCAGAATACCCACTTAAAGAAGGTGGATGTTGACTCATTAAGTAATCAATAGAATGTTTTTCCCTCCTTTTCTCATTTAAAATCTCATAATGATTCATAGATTAAGAAAGCTGTGTGAGCATAGTAACTAGGTTTTTCATTCCATATCCCATAGAATTTGGATGATCAGGAGAACAATCATAAATCACCATTAATGTGGTTCCTTTGGGTTCCAAACATTGACTAAAACCAAAAAACATAGAGTAAGAAATAGTTTTCATGGTGAGGAACCACATAATCATGAAAAACCACTTACAAAATGTATAAATTTTGACAACTTTCTTAATCTATGACACCCTATGTTTATCCTAGGTTATTCATAGACAACATATTTTTAAATAATTCATAATGGTTTATGAAAATTTTATGAATTACCAAAGAGTATCCCCCTAGAGTGTCAAACCAAGTGCATGGTAAGGACCACTATCATGTACCAGGATATACTTGAGTCATGCTTGACACACCTTGTCATAATTTTTAATCTTAAGTAAATATGTTCCAAAACCATGTCCACTTGTAATATCCAAAAAAGGATGTATTTCTAGGAAACCACTCACTCTATCCTTTACCAAAATTCAAGGATATTTTCCTATACTTTTTCTTTATCCTTAAACTTATCCTTATAAATTTCCTTATAGTTCTCTATAAGGTTTTATCATCCTGGTTTCCAAAGGTTAACTAAATTTTTTCTCTAATACCAATTATAATAACCCTCTCTTTTCATACATTAACATTACATAACTTTTGAGTAATACTTAATACATTACACAAACAAATTCCCAAAGACCATAATAGTCTAGTGCCTTTTGTAAAATAGAAACATAAATACATGTACAAAGGTGATCTACATTATCTCCCACTAGGTTCTATATTACTACCACCCTTCATAGACACATCATACTTAATAAATATCTTTATATCCTAGGGAATGAAACATAAAAAGGGGTGAGCTTAGATGATAAGTAAGGGTATAGAAGGGATATATGTAAGAATAAACATGATCATAATGGTATGAGAACAAGATCATGACATTAGAAGATCATATCCTGCATATTAAAGATCATTAAAATGAATCATGTCATAAATATTTGCAGTTCATAAGACATGAATCATAAGGGAAACAAGAGAATAATCCATGAAATCATAACATAGGAATAAGACATCGAATTTTGGAATACATATAAACACGTAATATCATTCCCTATAAGTCAAGATGCATTGTTAAAACTTATCAAGGCACTTCATGGGGACTTCACCTACTGGACGGGACACACCACCATCCCTAGTCACAATTCTTTTTTATAAGGGATCGGGTTTCCCCATCTTCTCATAGTGGATCGGTTTTACCCATCTTCCTATAGTGGATCGGGTTTCCTCATATTCCATATTCATGGTGACTACACCTACTTGGAAGGACACACCACCACCCCCATTCACAGTCCTTTCCTTATAAGGGATTGGGTTTCCCTATCATCCCATAGTGGATCAAGCCTATTGAATTGATTCTCATCATCATCTCAAGAGATATAAATCTTTACCCAATGCTTTGGAGGGAGATATAGTTCTCACTCATCTTATAATAAAATCCTTAATACATGTTCTACAAGATAATAAACATTCATTATATCATGACCCATAAAAATATATGGGTTACATAAACATCCTATTATAACTGATGAAATGAAACGGGTGTCATAAAAATGTAATCATATCTTAACCTGTGTAAAAATATAGGTTTCATAATAATCTCATCAAAGCATAACCCGTGAAAATAAGTGGGTTTCATAAGAATATAACCCATGAAAATAAATAGGTTTCATAATCATATAACCCATGAATAATAAATGAGTTTCATATACATCATGCCATAAAAAATAAATCATTAAGAGAAATAATATGAATGTAATATTTGGATCATTTCATAAAAAGGAATGAGTAACACCAATAGATGTCATCTCAGATGGAAAATAATTTGGAAAGATCCGTTAAAAGATTTTCTTGAGGAAAATATCCTTATTCTTTAAAAAAATCTTTTAAAACAAAAAATCCTTTTGGAAACCTTTTTCTTTTAAAATGTAAAATGGAAACATGAAAACATCTTCAAAAACCTTTTCTTTTAAAACATATAAAATATACTTAAAATATTTATGAAAACCATTTCTATGAAAAGGAATATTGAAAAAAAATTAAAAAAGTACTTTAAAAAGGAATATTGAAAAAATATTGATAACCATTTCTTTTAAAATTAATATTAAAACCATTTTTTAAAGACATTTCTTTGAAAACAAACCTTGAAAATATTTTTAAAGACATTTCTTTGAAAAGGAAACTTGAAAAAAAATGAAAACCATTTCTTTGATAATACTTTGATAACTTATAAAGAAAACTTTAAAATCATAAAAAAATTCTAAAATCCTTTTTCCCTTGAAAATTATCTTAAAATATCATTTTTTAAAATATGTTTTTTAAAGTTCATGTCATTTGTCTCAAATAAGGGAAATTGAGACAAAACAACTTTACCAATTTGGTAAATTTTGAAACATAAACCCCATGAAATAGAGATAATAAAATGGAAATTTAAATACCCATAAATATAAGGATAAAAATAATAGAATATAGTAATGGGAAATATATACACCACATAAAATAAATTAGTGGTGAATAAGGCATAAATCTCACAGAAATAAAAGTGATACTATAAATTCTCTTACCTTATGTCTTGACTCTCTTCGTATTCGTAAAAACCTCCAGTATAATAACTATAAGTTTATTCTACATATTTTATAGAATAATATTCTTATATATAATACCATATTTGGTTTTATTATGATTTTATATTACCCTCTTATTAATAATTCCAAGTTAAAGTTTCGCTTCGGGTAATATCTACTTTGTTTTTTTCATGTGTTATAATTTGTTTTATTTCGGGTCTTCATAGTTATATCATGAATTAAATAATTTAAAAAATGATATAAATACCATTTATATTCAGTATATATGTGTTTATAATAATATATATAATATATAAATATGAAATAGAGTACACCATTCATGAAGACGATAGGTCCTACGTACGTATGAACGTTGTTTCCATTTTTAGTAATATTGAAAGAAATAAAGTAAATGAAATATATGTATACATATATAATATAATTAAAGTATCATTAATATGTCATATATATCATATAATTTTACTAAAATCATTCTTAATATGTTTTATGTAGTTTGTGAATGAATCCCATCGCTTTTATGAGGTGATAATCCACACTTCCCCAAAAAAAATTATCATATTTTCCTAAAATAAAAATAATAAATTTATGTGTTATATAATAACTAAAGAATCATATATATGATATATATCATATAAAAATATATTTTCCATCATAATTACAAACCATTGTAGGTGGTAAAGTAAAAGAAAACAACATTGTTTCGTGAGGCAGTAGTTCGTCGTACATAAGAACGGTAAGTTCTTTACCCATTATATGGAAGTGTCTGTAATTGTAGGTATAAACCTTATCATAAAAACATATAAATGTATTGAGGATAATTATAATATTATTTTTGCATGTAATATGAAAAATTTAAGTAGTGGAGAAAGAAAATAAAGGAAACGGGCTTGAGGAAGGATGTTACCTCTTCTTTGGGTAACTCCTTTTGGTTTGCACCAAAGGGATTCCACATATGGATTTATACCCAAATGGAGGCTTTAAGGAGGAAATAAGGGATTTTTTGAAGTAAATTGGGAAGATATTGTCTGAACTTAAGTAGTTTGATATGTGTAAAGAATGGGGAGATTTGGTGGCCTTTATAGGGGTGGGAGGGGACACACTTTGAATTTTTGAAAACAAGTTAGGTGTACCCACATTTTCACCTAAAAAAATCATAAAAACAAAAAAAAACTAAATAATGTAAGGTTTATGGCCTAATTATGTCCATAAAATGGGTTTTGGGCAAGGGGATAAGACATTTTTTACCTTAAGTTTAAGGTTTAGTCCCTTGTTAGGCTTAATTTTACCTTAATCATTGCAATTAGTTTTCAACACTTTCACTAATATTTTCAATAAAAAAATAAGTTGATATTATTAGACTATAAATATTAAAATTATTACACCATTTTATGTCTATTTTTTCAAAATTCATTTCATAGAAGTGGTAAAATTAAGTTTAATGCTAATCATGTAGATGTGGCAAGAAAACAGGTTTTTTAAGTGAGAATGTCCAAATATTCATTAAGCTTTTATATCTAAATTCAATATAAAAATGATCTAATAAAAAAATTTGATAAATAGATTTATAATTTATCTATTTTGACTTTAAATTCAACATAAAATATAATTTAACTCTATAAATAAATAGGGTGAAAAAAAGTTTTGAATTAAAATTCTATATTTTTCACCATTCATCCAAAAATGATGTTTTTCAAAAAAATCACAAAAATTCACCCTAAGATAATTTTTACATTATGAATTCAAAAATTAATTTTAGTTTATAAAATTAAATTTCTAAAATTGTCTAAAATTAATTTTATTATTTTACATAGAAGTACATAAAAAAGAAGTTCTTTTAAGAAAATAGTATTTTCAAACATATAAATACTTTACTAAAAATTGTATATCATATTATAATTATATTTTATTTATATAAAAAATTATAAATAATATTTAAAAATTAGTTATTATAACTCATATTACTATGTTTAACAGATAGGTTATAACTATCTCATTTAAATAATTATTACAATAAAATTATGTTTTGTAGAAACTTAGTGTTTCCTGTAACGCAAGCCAAGTCAATGTCTCCTGTAACACAAGATTATATTAGTGTAGTATATAAATATATTTTGACTTCATGTGTCTTGTAACACACTACATCAAATAAAATTAATTTATTCAAAAAAAAGGTTTACAAAAACTCAATGTGTTATAGTTTTCCTTGTCTAAATCTATCTACACCAGTGACATAAGAAGGTGTTCCCATTAACACAACATTTTATTATCATATAAAAAATCTATACACGTCTAATATATTCTAGAGTCTCAACACACACTATAAATTCATTCTATCATAACCAGTATTGAAACACTCTATTTTTAAATAACTTCAATAATCATAGTGATGTAACCTTGAGAAGGCCAATCTAGTCATGAGGGAAAATGTAGGAAGCTTCCACAAGACAATGTAATATAAGGAATGAATTCTTCCTGAAGACTAAATCCAATTCTTTTTTCATCCATTCTTAATACTATTTAGTCCATCAATGCATAGTGAATCCCTTAAAAGACTAAATTTGTATATACAACACATATAAGAATCATACCATTAAGAATCATCATCATTTGTATAGAAAATTTTTAAAGTTCCAATAAGATGAAGAAGATACCTAAGATAATATCAAGTCTGTGTGTCTTAAATTCATAGCTTAATGGGACCAAAAATATTCCCACATAACAATTACTTAACGAAATTGGGAAAGGCCTTAACAAACCATCCACATGGAGGAAAATTATTGAGAGAAGAATAATAACAATATTTTATGGCATGGGAACTAAAATTGAGTCTTAATAAAGAATTAAATTCTATTTTCTATATGGAAGCATCACTAGAATATCAAATTTCATGTCACAGTGATCTATGATGTAGTGATAAATGAAGGTTGTAGAAGACTATATAGAGAAGAGTGAGAAATAGAGTCATGGGGTTCCTCTTTACTCGATAGATAAAAAGGAATCTGGTGGGAAATATTGAGACTCAATCAAAACAAAGAAAGATTTCAAAGAATAATCCCATGTGGGAGGATATCTTTTATAGTTTAAAGAAGCTATCTAGATTCTTTAAAAACTATTTATATTTCTTTCTCCCTTACTTTCAATGCTATATCTAAAAGTGTTGTCTCTCAAGTTTTTCTTTATGTATAAATGGGATTGGGTTATTTATTGATTTTTCCTTTATTAACTTAACATGAATGTTTTTTGTATGATTTAGTATAATTTTATAATTTCTATTTATATGGTTATTATAAGCATACAAATTAAATGTGAGTGGTGGAGAAAAGGTGGAATCTCTTGCAAAAAACTGATTATTTTTACTTTTTTTCTAGGTAGTATCTAGTGAGTTTGGGGTAAATATGAGAGTTAAACCTACACTAAAAGTATTAGGTAGATAATTATTTCATTCTGTGAGGATTTTTTAGAGAAATGACACCCTACATAAGTATGATTGAAAACCACACTAGTAAGGGGATAACAAATCCAAACAGAATACTTAATTGAGAGGGGTAGTGGAAGCACTTAACACCATGGAATAAAGAACTCATTACTCATCTTAAAGAGAGTTATAAAACCTTATGAGGACCTACCTCTTTATTTGAATAAAATTTTAATTGATTAATATAGTTTTCATTGGTTCACAGTGGTGTTTTCTCATTGGAATGCATAAATAATAGGGAGACATTATATATTTAAGTTCTTTTCTATTTTCCCCTTGTAAGTGTTTTCCACTCTGAATAAGGTGAATTCCATGGATATCATCTCTATGATATGTTTCAAGATATGGATATGAATATTAATAATTATTATAATCTTCCAATATACTTTTTGGAAAAAATATTGACACTACTTATTATGTAATGAATAGTATTATACCTAGTCTTAACCTTAAGAAATCACCTTTGAATTATAGAAAGAAATAAAGACTAAATATATATATTTAAGAGTGTTTGAATAAAACTATTTTATCTTAAATACTAGTTATTATTTGTATAAATGTGATTTTGAGTTCTAACAACTAATATTTTTGGGTTATTCAACAAAAAATAAAGCGTACATGGTTTATAAAAAAATAACATTAGTTGTTTAGGAATTTTTATGTGTTAGATTTTCTGAGAATGTCATTTCTTATAAATTTTTTATTCTATATCCTATTGAATATGAATTTTGGTAATTTAATTTTTATGATTCTCATCATATTGAGAGAGTGGTTGGAAGATAATATCAATATCTAATGGGAAGTCTGAGACATATCAACCAATAGATTATATAAATTTTAAGATAGACCCATAGATAGAGTAATTAGAGGTTTGGACTCAAGGATTTAAATAATAATTTTTTGATAAACATATGTGATAATTCTCCTTTCATGTCTAATTTTGTTAGAAATGATGTTTATAAATCATTGGACCACCCCAATTTAATCAAATCTATGAAAGTGGAGTTAAAATAATTCACCAGGAACAAGGTTTGGGAATTGGTAAGTCCTATTGGTGATATTCAAGTGATTGTAACTAAGTATATTTTAAAAAATAAGCTTGATAAATCTAGATATATTATCAAAAATAAATCAAGGTTTATAGAATAAGTATATCATTGAGAAGAAGGTACAGGATATTGGGATATTTTCACTAGTTTTTATATTAGAAACAATCTAAATTCTCTAAGATTGTGATGCTCATATGGATTCTAAGTCATGTGATATTGATGTGATGAGTGATTTTATAAACATATTTATTTTAGAGGATGTGTTTATAAAATATTCACCTAGTTTTGAACATGATAAGATATCCCATTATATATATAATTTAACAAAGGCCTTATAAGAAATGAAACTTTCCCCTCGAGAATATGTGAGACACATTCACTTTTTATTTTATTAAATCATTTTAATAAATATAAATTTGATCCTCCATTATTCATAAAGTAATTTTATAATGAAATATTAATTTATAGATATATTTGGAAAAAATCATCATGGGGCCTTCGAATCAATCCCTCTATGACGAGTTTTCTAAATTATTGGCATATAGAAATTTTTTCATTTTTTTCCTTTATTTTTCATAATTTTTTTGTTTTTTCCTTATAAATATATAGTAATATTTTAAGATTAATAGTTTTTTGATTTTAGGATCCTAATTATTCAACATGGATGAAAGTTATAAATTTCATAGAAATTTTTAAATTTTGTGATTCGATGCTTATGTTCGAGCCTTTGATTTAATTTTTTTTTGTGAATAAATGTAGGTGAGATGGTTGTTTAAGAATAAATGATGTAACTAAAGTGATGCATATGATTAAAACTGAGGGTTTAGATAGTGTCAAGGGATTAAAATATAATTCATTATGGTTTAAGGGTGTGTTCCTTGGCCAACACTATTTACGATAATAACTTAAGATAGTTTTTTTCTAATATTAACACATATAAACCCCTAAGGAAGCATCATTGTAGGAACTAAAAGCTCGTATCAACCATGGAAGGAGAGATTTTTTTCAGAAAAAAAAAAGATATACCATGGCCTAATGGATCATTTCTAATCCAAGGGAGAAAGGTTGTGAAAATTCTAGCCATTGTGCTTAACTATTTGTTTCATCGCACAACTAACTTGAACACAGAAGGAGATGTCAAAGAGACTAAGTTTCATGGGATCCCTAGAAGGTCCCAGATTCTGAAAATTTACAAGAGCACAACATTTGGACCACACGCACAACCCTGGACACTAGTGCGAAAAATATTTTTGTGAGAAAGGAATTATTAAACCACTACCTTATGTGACCCTATCCTGACGGTAAAGGTATGGAGAGTAAGAAATCACTTTTCATGACATATAGAGAGTTACGCACTATAATACACCCATTTTGGCTATAAATAGAGAATCCTTCCCCTCACATTTGGGATAGACCTATGGAAGTTAAATTGTGGACTCTCACTCACGCAACCACTTTTTCTGTGACATCACGCAACTATAGAACTCGAATGGACCCCCAAAGGTATAGAAATTTTGTGACTGACCTCATATAGGACTCAACTTATCTTTAATTATGTTTGATATGTCCTCGGTCAACTTATCCTAAAGGTTAGGAGAGTGTGTGCATGAGAAGATTCCCTCACATAACCTTGAGTTTCATGTGACCCTAGAAGTTATGAAAACCAATGTCCTCTAAATTCTTCTTAGTGTCCTTATTCTAGATCCTACGATTGATACAGCCCCACTTTCACATAAAATTTTAGAGTTACACGCATTAACCTCTGGGTCTTTGACCCAATGCCTCCTTCTGCTAAGTACATCTACGTGAAAGTCAAGTGATCAGGTGACCTAACAAACTCCAACTAGGTTTACCCACACCTAAATTACCCACACAATCGGTATCATCAACCCTCTTCTCTAGAATATTTTCTTCAAGCACCACCCATATAGTTATATCACCTTTTTCTCCTAAGTATATTCAAACTAATTTCTTTTTCTCCTAATCATAGGCACCCTAAAATCAGGATCTCCTATTTCCACTTCACCATGGTAGTGTCTATTCTATGCACCACCCATAGGTACGTGTGAATTAGATACATAAACCCAAAATATGGCATCATTAATGGAAACATCTTACTATTCCCTTTTTTGAGGTCAAGTTTCGTATCCTCCCCTCCTACTTGGATATGGAATCCTCAGTTGTAGTCCCATACCACATCCAAGCTGAATATCATTAAAGTGAATATCCCAATGTTCGAGTTGTATGATGTTAAACTACACAACAACATCCTCAACACATGATGTAAAATTGTATACCTACCTTACATGGTGAACACAGGATATCTCGTGTATGAATAGCATGAGATGAACCCACACCTCCTACCCTATGTGATGAACATAGGATTCCCCATATAAGATCATCATGGGATGACACCTAATTCCCCACCATGGTATGAGACACTTTCCATAGGCAGCCCACATGTGGAAGCCCCACACCATCCTTCCCCTCCATGAGATGAAACTCCTACACCATGTAGCCTCCATGTATAATCCCCACACTATCCCTTGTTATCTCTCTTTCCATGATGCAAGAATCCTTACCATATGACATTAAACTACATGGACTGGTCCTATCACACGACCTTAAACCATGACATTGAACTACATGGGTTTTGATCCCTATCTCAAAAAAGGGTATGTAGTATACATCCATGAGGTTCAATATTGGCACCCCAATATTCCCATAAAATTTTCATGTCCTCCCTCGTAAGGATGCAAATTCATGGTCTGTCCATATCCCCCATGGGAAACACATAACCCACCAAACTATCTACACAAGACATTAAATATGTGAACAAATTATCCTTACAAGATGCTAAATATGTGACTAGGATATCCCCACAAGACATGAAATCTGTGACTAACACATCCCCACAAGATATTAAATTTTTGACCCCCACTAGAAGCATCAGAATCTCTACCTTGTGAAATGAGCATAAGATTCTCGAGGTAAAAATACTTGGAATACTTATGCCAATCGAACAAATTACCATTTGAAAAGAATGAGATTCCTTGAATTTTATACCCAAGATGCCTCATATATGAGATTCCATTAACTTTGAAAGAGAAAAATTTTGTAGGTTCCAAACACACCCAACGTCCACTAGTATCTAGATGTTTCCAACATCATCATCGGTTATGAACATAGGTTTCTTCCATATTAAGATAGAAATAGTGTAATTAACTAGAACCCACCTTGATATGGAATTGGGAACAAGTTTGATGAACATGACTCAAATATATGAGAGAGACACGGACTAGGAAACAAGATCCAAGGAGAAATCCATGGAAGGAGGAAATGACATCTCATCATCCTATTTTAATCAAGGAGCCAACATCACCAATCATGGTGGCATGGGTTTCTCACCTTTGGAAAGAAGGAATGCAGGGAAAGAATGGTGTGTCTCCACCTCAACACACACCCCAACAGAAATAATCAGAAAAAAAAAGGTGAACCCAATGTGAAACTATTATCCATCAATTATGAGTATATCAGTAACATTGGACACCAACAGAATTAGATGTCATTTGATTTTGGAATTCTCTGTTATCCTCCTCAAACCAGTATGGTGGGTCAAACATGAAATTGTTCTCCTGCAATAGAGGGAAAATGAACGATGTTAGGAATCTCTGATCTAAGACATCATCAATGTGGATCCTTCGTCTTAGAAGAGAATAGATAATGTTGGGAATGTTTGGAACCACATTCATCAAAATTGTACTGATGATGGACTTCGTGCATGATACAGGACACATGCCACTGAAAATGTTCGATGAACACCAATGGGTGTGGGGTATGGAGGACAGGTGGTGCAGTTATCCCACACAACTATACTCCTACATCAACGGCCCCAACTTATCCAACTATTTGGTATCCCCACCCCATTTCTCATTTATAATTCATTCAATATAGGGTTATCAATTCCCTCATATAATGATATGAATAGTAAGGGGTCATCACAACCAGGTACATGGTCTTACAAGATCTAGAAGAATTGTAATATCACTGACATCACCACCCCCAAGGTTTACACAGGCAGAACAACCCCCTGGTTACAATAAAAAATCATTTCAAGATCCTCTCCTCAGAGTGGTTTGACATCTCGTTCACATATACTGAGGAGGTATGGGATGTGTGATGCATGCCTATAGCTACCACCACCAGGGATCCTCCTTGGAGGGCCCCCACTCAAATGTGACAATAATGTTGACCAGCCCCATAGACCAACGAGTAGGTCAATCCCATCTCAGCTCCATTGGACCTAGTCCAAAATGATTGTCGTCGATGTCGGGGGTAGGCCAGAAATCCTATCTAATAGTAATCCTCTCCATTGGCTCCAATGACCCCTTCCACCACTGGATCACCTCATCCGACCATTTAAACCACCACGTGAGGTCTCTTATTTTCCCAATCGGGATCAAGACCCCAACTTCCCACCAGGTCGTCTGGGTTGATTCTCCCCAATGTGGGCACTACCATAAATCGTCATGGGACACCCCATGATGAATAATAGTACTACATAAGTCCACTAAAAAATATCACCAATCAAAATGAAGGTATTCCCCATGCCCATAGTTTTCCCTTCCCTAAAGATCCATCCCAAGGTAGGAGGACGAACGACCACCGTGGGGGATGTACCCACAGCACCATCCACGGTATGCATGAGAGTAATCCCTCTGAACCTTAGGGAATTGAACTTGGATAACTTCTATTCCACCTAAGATAGGAATGATTAAATCACCGCATCACCACCAACCTCTCATATTCAGAGGTAATAGATAGTTCATTGAAGGAAACTCTACCTCCCCCATTGGAACTAGAGGCAGAATCCCATTAGCTAAGGCCTACCCTCCTAGAAGATGATATCCACAAGGTATTAAAATCCCACTATAGGAATATACATGAGGAGGTTGTTCTAGCCTAATTCCAAGGACCCATGGTGTAACTATACCCACCATCATATGCTTTCATCCTATCTACCTTCACTCTAGAAGTGGGAGAGATGTTAGGATCAGGGTTGGAACCCTTGCAAGATGGTGAACACTCTATTGTGCCACATTTGGATGGTTTCCTCTTAATCAGTAGGAGGAAATGAATTTCTGATCCTATATAGACATATTCATGAAGATGGAACAACCCTCAGAAGCACCCCCAACATTCCAAGGATGATTGGCCCATATATCACCTCCACTATTAGAGAGTTAGTAGCTAAGTATATCCTCATCACTATCACCCCTGTTCTCCCAAAAAACACCAATTGGAGATTGGGGTGACCAAGAATCCAACTTTGACAATGAGTAAGGGGATTTTGGGGAGATCATGGACACTGACCAATTACCAGTTGTGTTTCAGACACCTTCTACCATGCACTTTGTTATCCTAGAATCCCTCATCGAGGGCCGGGTTTCATGTTTTATCTAGAATATATGGGAAATACTCAACTAACTTCGTGATCACCAACTTGTTTACCTAGGGATACTTGAGTATCTTGAGGCCATCCATCAGTAGTGTTAGAGGATTGACATCATAGTTCTCTCAGTGGTTCGGTTCCCTGAATCCTATGGATGTCATCAGACATTTCAGTGGACCAATGTTAGGAGTCATAAAATTCTCTAAAAAATTATTCATGAGGCATATCCTCATATAAAAAATAATGGTATGTATAGTACATTTCCTTACACTTAAATCATATTCCTAATAAATGGAGAGATCTTCAGGTCATCCATCCCATCAACAGTAAAGTTCTTCCACCCAATTACTACTATTATAAATGTCATCACAATCAACCCAATGGGGATCATAAAAATAGAGTTGAAAACATAAAACATGATGAAGATAATGTGCCCCAAGCTGAGACATAGTATCAGGAAGATCCTTTGATGGTCACCTGAACTCGTCAGTAGAGATAGGTATTCTTCCTCTATAGTACCCCCAATGAGGTGTTGTTTCCCATGTGTAGGCATATTAAAAAAGGAAAATGACTTTTTGATCCTATCAATCCATATAAGTTCATTCCAGAAACTAAGTCAGATTCCAAGTTGTCCTATTTTTTCCAAGACATTGAGGCTAAAAGAGATACATTTCTGAGATCATTGCTAATAATCATCTGGGGTGAGACAACATTAAAGGGGACCTTGTTCCCCCTCTTGTAAAACAGCTATTTCTTCTTAGTCGATCTCCCAGGGTTGAGACATGTGGTCCCACATATCTAGTCAATCTAAAGGTTTTCAGTTCTATAAAGAGGCCAAGATATGACCTACCTACCCCACCTGAATAATGAAAATACCCTCATTAGGACCATAATCATAATTCTCTATGAGATAACAGACTAGTTATACTAATAAACCTTTCCAAGATAACATAATATCCACTCTAACTGTCTATATTGAATATTTTTAAATAAATAAAGTTGGAATCCCATGAGAGGGGAATCCATATCCAGCATGGGTAGATTATATGTGCCCACCACTAGAATGTGGAAACCTATGATTCGCCCTATTCAATGGTATAGGATATCCTCTATAACACCCAGTCCACTTTTCCTTGAGGCATGTAACAATTATTGGGATTCTAGAGAAACATGAGGTTGTTAAACTTCACTACTTCATCCAAACTTTGGAAGGACTAGCTTTCATCTGGTACACTCAGTTTCCCCAAGGTTCTATTACCAGCTGGGAAGATCTTCATTGAAAGTTCCTATACCAATTCTGTGTTATCATGTGAAATACCAATATTCCTGACCTCTCAAAATGAAATAATAGTATCGATGAATGATTTGTTGAATTTATTTCCCGATGGAAGGGTCTTATGTACTCCCTTAGTATACATCATTCCTAGTAGAATCTATTAATGATGTTCTCAAAGAATTTAAATGATAAGTTGGTCCCTACACTCATCTCCCTAAAATATCCCAGTGGATTTTGAGAGTTTTATGAAAGATCTCAGCACCTAAAATAATCCTTGTAATATAACAAGAAATGATCACACCCATTACCCCCTCTATATACTGCGCAAAGGCCTGTGAAGAAATAAGTATCTGTTTTTTTACTAGATTAAGGCCTTGTAGTCAATCCACCTTCAAGTACCTCTTTCAAAAAGGCCTCATCATTTGGAAATTACTTATCATCTAGATAGGCCTCACTAATAGAAACTTCATTAGGTATATCCTTATCATGAAAACACTCCCCAAGATCCCTTATAGATCCAAGAACCCAGGGTCCCATTTTCCAAGAAAAAGAACCTAACCTACTCATTTATGGATGCATAGGTCCTAGGTTACTTCATCTATGCCTTATAGAATAACATCATGAAGCTTCATGAATGGAGAAGGCTTGTGGAAGCTAACCTCACAGATCAGGCTATCTTTTTACCATACCATGGGATCCTTGGGTAGACCATTAAAGAATGTTTCATATTCAAGGATTGAATCTAGAATCAATTAGGTTGTGAACTAGTCATGTTGGATGACATCCTAGAATAGGTGGAAAATGTATCAGTGATGCATACTCTAGTGAATGGTAACATGCTTTGAGCCAGGGAACATAGAAGTAGAATGATTGGTTGGACTATAATACATTCTCTCATGCACATGGTATTATCTAGGACCATTTGAGAAAACTAACACCCCTGGTGATCATTGCACCTGATATTTCCACCTCATCATCATCACATCCTTTCAAGACTCAAAAGATCTGGCATCGGTGATTCCATAGTAATCATATCCCCCTGTCAATTCCGAAATAGGTCTACACCCTTGGTGAATTAATGCCTCCCAAATTTAGAGAGACCCCCAAGATTCATCCAGTCATGTAATATTACATTGATAAGGAGTGGGAACATGGTACTATAAATTTCATTAGGAATTTAGTCCATTGTATGGTGCTCAGTGATAAGGAACATCCTAGGATACCCTCTAGTACCTCTAGTCGATGTAATAGGAGAAGAGGTAGGAATGATTCCAATATGAATGGAATCTAATCTAGTGATCTAGAATATACAGTTCATGTCACTAAGACCACACAAAAATACATGTGAAGGGATCAACAAGAACAACAATATTGACCTACTCTATCAGGTTCACCTCTATAGAAAACCATGTTGGTTGATCATGCATCTCGACCACAAAAACATCATGCTCATCCATGCCTACCAAAGGTCCAACCTCATCCTCCTAGTGCTTATCCTGAGTCATCCAGTTAGTAAAATAATATGGCTAGTATGATCGAGGAACCAACACCTTAATAAATTGTTCCCCTTGTGATCTCTTTTAAAGATAGACCCTTGGAAAGTAGAAATGTTCCCATTTCCTAGAAATATAATGTGTTGAAACACCTCACGGGTATTCCAGTGAGGCTCTCAATCCTTGATGCACTCCATCTGTCAAGAGAGATATGTGAGGAAATTATTGAGGCATTAAAAATACCTCTCTAGTTTGAGACTGAGGTAGCCATAATTGAGGCTTAATATACAAAGGAAGCCACGTAAGAATAATTTCAAGCCATTATTTCCTTATTAAGAGAAGACAAGGTTGAAACTATCAAGGGGAACATCTTACCATTGTATGTCATAGTACAATTTAATTTCATGGAAATATGTTGTTTCCTAGTAGATATTGGCTTCAGAATCAATATCATACTGAACTTCATGATTTAAAAGTTGTAACTTATAGAAGAAGACCTGACTCTCTCAAACCATATAATTCTAGGGTATTACAATAGAAAACATAAGTCATGTGGCAAGATTCTATTGAAAAATCAGTTTTGTTTTTTGGTAGAAAGCATTGAATTTATGGTGGTCTCCTAGGATATGGATTAAAATGATTTTTTGGGAAGACCTTGGCTCCATCTACATGCATTGGTCCCTTATTTTTATCATCAGTTCCTAAAATACTCCCTCAACGGTTGAGTAGTGGTACTCTGAGGCAATGTTTCTCCCTTAAAATCTTATGAGATCTTTTACCTGGATGTTGGGTACTATAAAAGGGAGGGGAAATAGCTTTAGACTGATGAGGTTGTGTTTATCAACACCACCAATTATCTAACAGCCACTTCAGTGGATCCATGGGTAGATTTGAAAAATAGCTTCATTCTACTGATTCACTAATTTGAGCCAATAACCCCTGATTTGGTAAGTAGCTTCATCATCTCTAAAAATAAGAAATGTTCACAGATTACCTTGTATTATTACATGAGGAAGGATAATATATTACCATAAAGGCCCATTCCAATGGAATACTGGGGGATCCACCCCCTGGCCATTGATCCAAGACATCACCTCATGTTCTAAAAGGAAGAGTTGACTCAGTGGAAATCCAATTGTCACCATTGATTTGGCATCAAAGGTGGGATTTTTAGTCAGAAACCATGTGGAATAGGTTCATTAGCTTTCATAACCACAGTCTCTGTGGGATAAGAACCCCTCATCAATGACTCTGTTTCTACTGGAAGAGGTTCTAGTACCGTTACCAGATCTATATCTCACACATATTCACCCCATCCCTCCAACCCTCATACCTCAGGTGATGAAGTGGGTTTAGATGATTCCCCTCCAGCATTTGAAGAGGGTGTCTCCAACATGGTTGATGAACTGACCCAGGTTAATCTCAGCATAGAGGAGGATCTAAGTCCGACATTGATCAGTGTAGTATTCCTCCAGAAGATTAGTGATAGTATATGGCCTTCCTAAAACAAAATTGGAGCATGTTTTTTGGATCAATAAGGATATGTCAGGGCTCGATCCCTAGGTTTTCATTCATAACTATGGACTCTCAGAGGTCCACCAAGTGTTCAAGCAGCCTCATATGAAGATTAAACTTTATCACGGTGCCATGGTTGAATACTAGATTGATAGGATAATCAAGTCCAACTTCATCAGGGAAGTTTTGTACCCCAAGTGGATTGCCAAAATCTTCATATTCAGGAAGAAGAATAGGTAGATCAGAGTCTACATCGACTTCTGGGACCTCAACTAACACTTCCCAAAGGATGATTTTACCCTTCTAGAGATAGAGCTTCTAATTGATTCTATAATTGGATTCAAATATTTCTCCTCCATTGATGGATATTCCGAGTATAACCAGATCTAAATGGACCTTGAATGTGAGGAGGCCATTCCTTTCAGAGAACCCCAAGGGACCTTCTGTTTTCAATTAATTCTATTTGGTTTGATGAATTCTAGAGCTACTTACCAATTTTTCATCCACCAAATCTTAAAACTTCTCCTCATGACCATGGTGGAATGCTACATGGATGACTTGGTAGTTAAATATCACTAGATTCGAGATCATATCAAGGAACTTGAGAAGGTTTTCAACTTCCTCTGATCACACCACCTAAAAATGAACCCTCTAAAGTGTGTATTTGAGGTTACCTATAGAAATTTAATTAGATTCATTGTTAGTTATAGAAAAATTGAGATAAATCTAGATAGTATCAAGGCTATTAACAATATTCCACCCCTACAAAACCATTGGGAATTATGAGCCCTTCAAGGCCACATGGCCTCTATATATTGATTCATCACAAATCTAGCTAGAAAGTGTAATCCCTTATTAAGGATTATGAAGAAAGTTACTTTATACCAATGGGATAAATACTTCCATACTTCATTCAAGGAAATTAATAATTACCTTCTATATCCTACAATCTTAATGCCACCCATCCATATAAATACTCTGGTTCTTTATGTGACCACCCTAGAGTGATCTCTTGGAACTCTACTATCTTAGAATAATAACAAGGGAATGGGAAAAACCTATATTATATCATCTACATGTTTTTCAACACTAAGACCATATATTATCCTGCTAATAAGGTCTTCTTATCCTTGGTATTTATAGTTTGAAAATTGCAACACTACTTGCAACACCATGAAATACAGTTGGTGTCCTGGTTTGACCCACTTAAGTACATCCTCAATCACCAAATTTTTATAGGAAAAATGGAATTATATGAAATAATTATATATAAATTTTATATTAGATTCATCCCTCATAAATCCATCAAGTACCATGCATTATTATATTTCCTTGTTGTAAATCCAACCTCTGAGGAGTTTCCCCTGGATGCTAATTTCCCAAATGAGGACATCTTATCGGTGGATCAAACCATACCATGTTGGAAGATTCATTTTAATGGTTCCTCTTATACTTTGACTAATAGAATACTCAACAACCCCAAGATTAATAGGGTGGGATTATAATTGTATTCATCACTCCAACAAAATCAATCTTTTCACATTCATTCTTATTATCGTAAGGATAAACCAATAACAAGGACAAGTATTATGCCCTCATCACTAATCTTGAGTAAGCCTTAGATATTTGTTTCCACTACTTGCATGTAAAGGGAGACTCTGGTTTCATCATCAGACAGATCAGTGGTGATTATGTCATCAAGAAACTGGAACTTGTTCCCCTTCTAGAGTGGACTCATGGGTTGATGGCCTAGTTACCCTCTTGGTGGGAGGTAAATCATGTTCCCCAATCACAAAATGACTGATCCAAGGCATTGGAAGTCCTAGACTAATCTATTTCATAACCCAAACATGATGATTTATTCATTCATTTAGAACATTTAAGGGTCATTTCCCCCATTTTTTTGTATGCAAAGACCAATAGTTAAATTAGATGACAACTAAAACTTATGCGCTAGGTCCCTCAAATGATTTTGTAATCAAGGAATAACTTGACTGGATGAATATCTTTGTCATTTATATCCAAAAAGGTACCCTAACACTAAACCAAACTAAGAATAAGTGAATCTCCCAGTGTACAACACAATTTACCCTCCAAGATGTCCCTATCATTGAGCATACTCTTTACATGCATAGGATCAATGTAATCCTAATCTATTTCATCTAAGGAAGGGATATACATTGAGTTATAAAAGAGGTACATACTGGTTCATGTGGGGCCCATCAAGTGGGGTTGAAACTTTCTCCCCAAATCTAGAGTTTGGGTTACTTTTGGACAACTAGGTTCCATGACTGCATCAAATTCACCAAGAGGTGTTGTGCATTCCAAATAAATGCCAACTTCATGCATCAACCACTATAGATTCTACATACCACAAAATACTACTAGTATTTTTCTTTGTGGGGTCTTGATGTTTTGGTTCCCTAACCATCAGTGACCTCTCAGCAGTGTAGGTTTATTCTAACCATTACAAACTTCTTTTTGAAGTGGGAAGAGTCCACCCCTCAAAGAGTTCATGACTCCATTGGTGATATAATTTTTTAAATCCCACATAATCCACTAATTTGGGATTCCTCAAACTATTCTCATAGAAAACAACACCAATTTTTGAGATTCAAATATAAATAAGTTGTACTCCAAGTACAACATCTAGCCCAACCACACTTCCCACTACCACATGAAAGTGAATGGGTAGATTGAGTCCTTCAACAAGACCTTATCTAATATCCTACATAATATGGAAGGATATAATAATAATATTTATCCTGATAATCTCCCCAATTACCTATGGTTTTATTGGAAAACAACTCAAAATTACACCTAGGTGATCCCATACTCTCTGGTGTTCCAAACGGAAGCAGTTCTTCCTATAGAGGTCTAGATACTCTCACTTATAATAGCAATTTATGATCAGAAAATACTAGATAGGAGTGTTGAGGTACATTTCGAAAAGTTGTAATCACTCAAAGAAAATAGGATCTAGGCATTACATGACCTGGAGAGGCATAAAAACAAGGTTGAAAGAGTATTCAATAAAAAAATTTCCTCTGCTCTTTCCTTCAAGGTGATATGGTGTGGGCTCTCCAGATACCCAGGATATGTGTGAAGAATCCACTGAAACTAGATCCCAAATGGGAAAGACCTTAAATTATTCATAAGGTATATCACAATGGTGTGTACTCATTGATCATCATGGTCATGTATTATTTCACACCTCCCACTATTGTTCGGTTACTCAAGTGGTACTATTCATGAACCCTCTAGTCCAATCTCTATGAACTTAAACTAGAAGCAGCTCCATTAGTCCAAGCTACATGAATTTAAACTAAAAAACCCAATATCCTCATAAAATAACATTAAATTTTATATTTACCCTGTATAAAAATCATGGGATGCCTCATATTATAAATGTGAGAAGGTCAATTTTAGAACTACATGTGTCTAGATTCCTAGCCTCATAGGATATATAGTGATGCCTAAACCCCATGTCTTTGGGCCCAGCTAAAAATTCACTTACCCTATGTGATAAGCATGGGATGCCTCCTACAGTAAGTATGATATGACTTATACATTAAGAGTAATATTCCTCATGTGAGGGACATAATACAACCACTAGAAATCTTAATTTATTTTCCTTGACCCACATACAATTCAAGAAGCCCCTGTATATGCCTACTAATTCCAAATAGTCTCTATGGGCATCCCCATAAGGTATAAGCCTTGATTATACTCCCCTAGACTATCATTAAGTCGAAATACCCACATAATAAGAATAAAATGGGTATCCCTAGTGTGAAATCCCCAATATATCCTCATTGTCCTTAAATCCCCCCCCCAAGGTATATGCACCAATATCATTACTTTACCCACTAACAAGTCAAGATTCCCTCGTGTCCCAACATAAGGAATAAGCAATGGGAAGCTCAATGTATAATATTTGTGCTCAGCATCCTCAGTGCATGACATTAAACTATAACCATGCCCTATGTGATAAGAACGGGATGCCTCATATGAAAAATGTGAGATGATTCACCATCCGCACCCAAGAGGACTTCCCACCTTTGTTGTTGGTCTCCTAACATAACTCATTCCATAACTATGTGTGGATTAATTCTCATCCCCATGGAACACATAAATATGACTAGATCTCATATCCAGGTCCCATCCCCACCACCAACTCATTCCAATTTCTTCCCCCCTCTAGGTCAGGTTCAATATGTGCATGTCGATACACTCGCCCAGTGTGTTTGACTTCATGGTGGAATAGCTCCAAGAAATTTTCACTTACCTCAAGTAATTCCATAATTCCAATTTCACACTTCATTCTTTAGTTTGGATATTCATCATCCTCCCTATCTGAATAGGTCCCCCTGATGAAAATGGTTTCCAAACACATTGTCTCACCTACCATCCAAGGGTCACACCTCAAAGGATCTTTAATGACATTTGGAAGCTCCTGTGTTTCGAATATAGTCAATGGTTGATCTCAAATCTATTCACCCCAAACATTACTAGTGTGGTTGTGGGATTTATTTTTCAAACATGTTCAATAGCCATTCCCTGCCCATAAGTCATCCCCTTTTCATGGTTCAAATCTTGGAAATCATTATTTAAATTCATTTACACCTCCTTTTTTTTGGTGTAATTTCAATGCCCCTAGTGTCAATCCCTCATGTATTCAAGCATGATGGTCAAGCAGGTTAGTTTCTTCATAGCTTTTCCTATTAGCTTCTTTTTCTGCTTATTGTGTTTTCCCTTATGATTGGGGGACTCCCTACCACTCCTTATTTCTTAGATCAAGCATGGATCACATGGTCTTAGGAGTCATTGTGGAACTTTCCCAAAGCATTCTTGAAATGCACAAGCATTCTCTGAATAGTATTCCACATCCTATTTGGTCCAAAATCTATGACCTTGAACTAGGAGTCTTTGATAAAGAATCATGATTTTAAACTATGTGTGAATTGTCTTGGAATTTTTCATGGCACTGAGTCTCCTCCTTGGATATATATTCATGTCAAGTTACTACTTATTCATGCCACACAACTTCTTTGTGACACACAACCTTTGGTCCAAGAATATCAACCTTAAATTGTATGCAACTTTCCTCAGGGATGTTTAATGGGGCACTAGGCCTCCTTAAACCTCTCTTTGTGTTGGGTTACTGCTCATTAGGGTTGTAAAAATTCCTTGATCCACACATCCATTGTCTAAGCATCATGGCCTTAAACTATTTTCAAATACTTGGTCCAAGAACCGTGACCTTAAACTATTCAAAACTCACCCTGGGACCATTTCTTGGGTGTAGGGACTTCTTAACCCCAATTCATGATAGGTTTAAAATTCCATGGAACCACATGATTCCTCCTAGAGTATTATCATTAGGTTATAGATCTACGAACTTAAACTATAATAATACATGGTTTGATCATTATGACCTCAAACCATGTGCATTTATCCCCTTGTGGCCTCGATCTGAATATAGTTCGCCTCACCTCATAGGTATAAACAAAATAATTCCCCCTATTTTTCTACTTCCTATATCCAGAAGACTTCCAACCTCTAGCATTGGTCTCCTACCATGTTTTATTCTAGAACTATGTGTCTTGATTCTTAGTGTCATGGGATACGTAGTCTTTCTTATATTCCTTATCTTGAGCCCAACTACAAATCTTATCTCTACCTATGCCTTGTTTTTTCCCTTTACCCTATGGAAGTCCTTATATGGTATGAAACTCTAGAATAGGTGGTCCATGCATTATATACTTATACAATGTTCAAACTTGTGTGGTGTCAAATCCCCTTAGCCCTTTATTTATATCTAGTCAATAGTACCTCCCTTGCCACATGAGATTTTATGATCAATCCAAACTCTATGAACTTAAACTAGGATCCTTGGTTCAAACTTTTATATGGAAACCCATTTATATTCTCCTAAATATATACCTATTCAATCCAATTGACATGACCTTAAACTGCCCTAGGAAAGAGGCACATACGTCACTCAGGTTGAAATCCCATAGGGGAGACCTAAGAAAAAGATATAATTTCACCTACCAAGTCTCCCTCACAAAGTGAGAATAAAAATAAGGGTATAAATGGAAAATTAAAAAGAATGATAGTAGGTCCCATCATGATCCTTATAGAAATCCTGGTTGTGCTCATTGGACCCACTATTTTAGTAAAACTTTATGGCCAAACCTTAACTCCTTCCTCCATTAATTCCAGTTCACATGTCCTATTCACAATACACCAAACTTATAATGTATATGATTTTTTGATATTATATGGATTATTTTTTAGACCAAGAACTGAGATGACATGAAATTCTGAGACCTAGTGTTCTCAGAATAAATGTTTGAAATATATTTAATATATTAAATAGCACACATGCATAGTTTTCCTAAAAAAGTATAATATCTCTCAAATAAGGACCCAGATTAAAAATTTTAGGGCACCATTAAATTAATAACATGGGTTTTACCCTAGGAGTGACATAATATTTATCAGTGCATACCTTTTTTGAAAAAATCATTGCGAGGGTAATTAAATGAAATAAATTAAATAATTAATTTTTTTTGTTTAGTTTTTGATGCAGTGACTGTTTGTCCTTTTAATTTATATTTATAGGTTTTTTATTAAGGGTTTACACTCAATCCCTAGAGTTTCAGACAATTTTTGGAGAGATTTTCTGGTGAATGATGATGGATTGGAGTTTAGATCATGGAATGTCATACCAATGGAGTTAGAAGATCTCATTAATGATGGAAACACAATCATTATTTGTCAAAGATCGGTCCAAAATCTAGGTGGGATGTTTTTCATTATTATTTACATCGCATTTTTTAATCTCAGATAAACATGGATCAATTCCACAAATAGAATTAATACATGCATCTTTGGTAGAATTAATTTGATTGAATAATTTATCTGTTCATTCTGATTTCTACTCTTCGATCATTGCATGATTTTTCTTCAGCACAAAAAATCAAAACCGTGGGTAAAAACTTGATAGAAATTTTGATTTTAGGATCGATGATTATTGTGTTTATATTTGGGGAGAACGATGCAAGATAGAGGGATATTCTTTCTTACCATGTGGCACACAACATTCCAAATGACAGAGGTGTTTTCCCAATGTGTTTCAAGGATGGATTCCAATGAACGTCCAATGGAGAGGTCGGTCAACCTTAGATCTAGAATATAAAGTGAGATTTATGTTGATAATTAATGTGGAAGTGGCGCATGATGAGGAATGGAGGAGGAACTCTATATATCGAAAATATCGAGCAAAGTGGCGTGTAACTCGGGATTACACATTGTGTAGGGCCCATTCAACAGTAGCTAGGGTTTCAGGATGATGAGAAGGATCACACTACATGTGATCCCTATCACACGGCATGGGGAACTTCCTTGATGGATTAGCATGCATCTTGGAGAGTACACAGACATGGGAAAAAGTATATGGTCGGATAGAACGTCATATACTTGGACGTAGACACAACTTGGCATACATGGGCTGGTACACGAACACGGCCACCATACATGAACACAGTCAGAAGACATGGTAAATAAATCATGTGTCTCTACGCACTATTTACTTCTTCTAAATGATGTTTATGTGGAGACTTACATGTCATGTGAGTATATTCAACAAGGGCAGGCACAGGGATAGATGGAAAAGCCATGTACCCCCTAGTACACATCGTGTACCCCCTTCAGGATTATTTGTAGCTCTTATTTTCCTTAGTTTAGACAAGTATATATTGAGTGTGTTTCATTGGTCCTTTACCTTGAGGGTATAGTATGATATTACATCCACATCACAGGATTGTGATCCCCTCTAGAGGTTAATTCTCAAATAGAGTTGTGGTGTCCCTTCGTAAGACTGGAGTGCTATCCTCTATCACCTTTGTTCCCCAGGTGGAGTTTGTGGAATCGGCATGACTTCCATTAGCAGGGAATTGATCCTCTATCTACCAGTTCATATTTTTAGGGTTTTTTTAATCATTGACATATAATCCCCTACATAGAAGGTTGATCCTGATTGAGTTTGTGGTGTCCCCCAACAGTTCTGGGTGTGACCCTATATCTATGTATCTGGGTATCCTTAGACGAGTGAGATTTCATTGGGTCAGGCCCAATTATCTATACCTCTTTGTCAAGTTTCTTTAATGATAGCATGGATCATGTAGTGGACTCTCCCGAAATGAGTGTTGCTTCAAGAAAAATCCTGTGGACAGTAATCGGTTATGACCTCCTGGTGGCGTGGTGTATTTTTTGAGTATATCTAGGAGTTTCTATTATAAATTTATTGTTATATATTGTATTTATCTGAATATACATGGTGCTTCATATTTAGTGTTTTCAGGGTGTCCTATTGAGTATTGTTATACTCAGCCCCGCATGGGATTTTCTCATACATGTCATTTCTTATACAGACGATGGCCCATTTGATTATGCCCTGGGAGGACAAGGAGTGGGTGGATCATAGCTGGAGCTTGGCAGACTGAGTCATTTTATCTATATCTTGAATTTTACTTAGTCTTCACCCTTGGATCAGCTTTTACTTTTTCATTTTTTTTTGGTCTTGTATTTGGCCCCTTTTTCTACTTTCAGTACTTGTATTATCGTAATCTATTGTAGGATAATATATGTATTCATGAATTGTTTCAGTTATCTTATATTTCATCATTTTTAGGGCTTGGAGATGTGTGTGTTTTTATAAGTACTTTAGGATAATGTCTCCCATTTGTGGGATATGCCTACTTGGCACTGGTCTCCAGCCCCTGAGAAATTGGAGGTAGTCTTGGGGTTGTCACAAGTCGAACCTTGGTGGGTTGGATCATGACAGAGAGGTATCAGAGTAGTCGGCTCTACCTTAGTACTAAATTAGGTGATATTGGTTTGGGGAAATAGTGTTTAGTGTTTTGAGTTTGGCTTTCATACTAGGGACTCTAGTGTTGGTATGACAGCCACTGTATCCATACACCAGGACTCTGATCACCTACGTTTCAACTCAATACATGTAAACATTAGTTGAAGGAAAAATTTTGGTGCATGAATCATATAGGAATGGTTGTGTTTTCTATATCCTTCTTGAGTTAGCTCCCCATATATACTCTTTTGACTATGGTACATTTTTTAAATTTTAGGATGTCTCCCCTCAAACAGCTAGCCAGGATTCCACTTTATGATCATGAGGATGATCCGCCTAGTGATGAGGCATCAGTATAGGGGAATGTTCTGTAGATAGAACCACATGGTGGTTTACCATCTATACTTACACTCATTGTCTTGTAGGTAGATTTGGAAGTTCCAGTTGAGTATACATGTAGTTTGAGTTCATTATATGAGTCTCAGAGGTACTGACCTCCCGGTTTTTGGGGTGATCTAAACCCCCAGGTGGTTGAGGACTATCTAGAGCCAGTCACTCACATTTTCCACCTATTGAGGGCACCAACATATCATATGGAAGTCCTCACATTGAGCCTTATTTAGGTATCTATTGGGTGATGGTGGATCTTTGTGACTTAGTCACATGAAGAGACATATCCCTTATGGTCAGACTTTGAGTTTATCTTCAGGAAGGAGTTCTATATAGACATGTTGTGATCGATATGCATATAGGATATTTAGTATATGTAGTAGGGAATTATGACTGTGGTGGAGTTCTCAGTGACATTTAATGATCTATTGTGTTGCTCCTTGTATATGGTGTGATATCAGTTATTCAGAGCTCAGACCTTTGATCAAGTCTTATTCTAGGACATCAAGGCTTTAATAGTATCCATTTTCATTCCCACCTATACAAGGGTAATTGAGCAATCCTTTTTGGTGGAGAAATTTCTAGAAGATAAAACACTGGTAGTGGGAGCTAATAGTGGGAACCCAATAGGTGAGACCTCAATAACTAACAACCAACAATAGTCATAGGGATCCAAGCATGTTAGAAACTTCAGGAGGTGATCCCAAGACTCAAGGCCATCAGTGTAGGGTTCTCCTGGTGGGTTGAATCAATCGATAGATAGGTGGTGTTTCTCCTATGATGGTCAGGTACATCTGGATCAAGATTGTCCAACACATCATATAGCTGATCTTGAGAAGGTTTAGGGACCTTCTAGATAGAGACAAAGTTGGGAGAAGGGTGGTCTACAATATGGAAGAAATGGAAGATGGTTTGGTAGGGAAGAAAGAGGTGATTATTGGTTTGACCTATTACCACCACCACCCCCATGTGGCCCACACTAGGCCTAGGGAGCTTGTGGATAGAGACAAGTTCAGTTGTAAGCTATGGAGTCCTATGACCCTGAGGCTCTAGGGATGATATGAGGTATTATATATGTATTTTATAATTTATCTAAAGTATTGATAGACATAGGTGTAATTCATTCCTTACTTTTCACTTCTCTGGTTTGATATTTAGAGATTCTAGTCGAGCCATTGACTTGACCCTTGTGGTTGGGGACTCTGACAGGTGGTGACTCAATGATTGTGAACTTGTGCCTATAGTGCGATATGTTTCTTGGATGTGATAGTTTTCTATGGGATCTCTTTATTTCAGCAATAAGGCCTTATGATTTCATATTAGGTATGGACTAGCTATCCACTATTCATGCCCTGATTGACTGATTTAGGCAGATAATGTAGTGTGCCTGTAGTGATGGAATGAGGTTTTCCTTTTGGGTGAAAAGGAGACCTTGGAGGAGTAGGATGAGCTCAAGCATAGGATACTGCATCTAATTACTCATCAGTTGGATATAATGACTTGTAGAGTAGTGGATGGTTTGGACTATCAGTTTTTTGTGGTGGTGGTAGAGTACAGGTACGTCTTTCCTGAGGATGTATCAGGTTTACTTAACCACTAAGAGATAGAATTATGAATTGAATTGAATCCCAGGATGGCACTAATATCAGCACCAGTATATTATATGGATCCTTCCCAGCTTTGAGAATTGAGGATGCAGTTGGAGGACTTATAGGATAAGGAATTTTTTAGACCTATTGTTTCCCCCTAGGCATCCCCAATATTGTTTTCCAAGAATTTTGATGGGGGGTTGAGGTTATGTGTGTATTATAGGCACTTGAATTAGGTTACAGTAAAAAATAAGTATTCACTACTAAGGATCGATGATCTCTTTGATCATTTGAGAGGGGCTTTATGGTTCTCTATGATTGAACTCAGATCATTTTATCACTAGTTGTGAGTACGGGAGGGGATATACCAAAGATGGCATTTAGATTTCGTTACAGTCACTATGAGTACTTGGTGGTGTTTTTTGGTGTGAAAAATACTCTACCAGTGTTTATGGGACTCATGAACCAGATATTTCAGGAATGTTTAGAATGGTTTATGGTATTCTTCATCAATGAAATCATAGTGTATTAGATGTCTGGGGAGGAGAACATGAAATACTTGAGGATGGTCTTGGATGCATTTCGAGAGAACCATATTTATGAGAAGCTATCAAAGTGTTAGTTTTGGATTCAAGAAGTGTACTTTTGAGGACACTTTATCTCATAGGCTGGAGTAGCAGTGGACCATGAAAAGGTTGAGGTGGTTCTTGCTTGGGATCCACCCAGGTGTGTTATTGAGGTGAAAAGTTTCCTTGAATTGGAAAGGTACTATCGAAGGTTTTTACCCAACTTCTCCAGAGTTACATCACCCTTAAAAACTTTTAATCGGAAGGGGAAACATTTCATATGGACAGAAATGTTCCATAAGTGCTTTCAGAAGCTGGGACAGAGGTTGAATAGCACTTCCATATTGACATTTCTAGAGGAGGGGGTCGATTATGTAGTGTTATACAATGAATTAGGGATCGGACTAGGTTATGTTCTGATGAAAAGTAAAGCATTTATTTCCTATGATTTATGTTAGTTGATACCACATGAGAAGACCTACGATACCCATGATCTAGATTTAGCAGCGATAGTCTTCACATTCAAGATATAGTGACACTACCTAATGGGTGAGTGGTTTATCATTTACTCTGACCATAAGAGTCTTAAGTACATATTATATCGGAAGGATCTTAACTTGAGATAGAGACGATGGCTAAAGTTCCTCTAGTACTATGTCTTTGATATTTTCTATACACCTAGGAAGGGTAACATGGTGGAAGACACTCTAAGTAGGGGATCTTATTCTCAGTTGTTGGAAGAGGTGTCAGAGTAGTTACCCTCATTAAAGTTGTCCTTTGTGGACAAGAATTGTGCTTCATATCTTGAGTTGATGGTTGTTACCCCACTTCTTTTACAGTGTTTCAGGGATGCTCGGTGTGTAGATACTGACTATGATACCTTATATACTCATATATCCACTAGATATTCTCCTTAGGGATATTCTGAAGGTGAGTAGCACATTATCCTTTTAAGAGGATTGACGTTGGTACCTTTGACGTTATGGGAGGAGGTGTTGTGGTAGTTTCATACATCCACTTTGGCGGTATATCCAGGTGTGTAAAATATGTACTAGGACCTCTGATGTTAGTTTTGGTGGCCAGGTATGAATAAGGGAGTTGCAGAGTTTGTATCTTGCTGCCTCACTTGTCAGTAGGTGAAGGTAGAGCACCAGGTTCCAATAGGTTTAGCTTAATCCCCTGAGGTACTAGAGTGGAAGTGGTATGGGATTTATATGGACTTTATTATGGGATTACCACATATTTCTAGGGTATATGATACTATATTTTTGATCGTATACCGACTCACTAATTCGGATCACTTCCTACCCATTCAATAGAAGAGTTCAGTAGAGAGTTTGGGATGCCTCTAAAAATAGGAGATAGTTTGACTCCATGGAGTTCCCTCAATGATCATCTCTAATCATGATTCTCACTTCACATCTTGGTTATGTATAGGATTTTCGGAAGCCTTTGGGACTCTGTTATTCTTGAGCACATTGTTTCACCCCCAGACTGATGACCATATAGAGCGGACCATCTAGTTCTTGGAGGACATGTTTTAGGCTTGCATGTTGGACTTTGGCTGTAGTTGGTAGGATCACCTACCCTTGTTGGAGTTTTCATACAGAAACAGCTACCATTCCTCCATTAGTATGGAACCATTTTATGCTTTGTACAGGAGACCTTGTAGGTCACCACTTTTTGGGACTGATCCAGGTGAGTCATCACTCATTGGCTCAGATTTAGTGTGATATACTATAGAAAAGGTGCAGATCATCCAGGAGAATATAAATATTGTATAGAGCTATCAGAAGTCTTATGTGGACCAAAAACGAGACCTCTGGATTTTGAGGAGGGAGACCGTGTGCTCCTAGGAGTCTCACCTCAACATGGATTAAGGAGATTTGGATACGGAAACAATTTATCTCTAATATTCATTGGTTCCTTCTATATACTGCGTAGAGTTTGTGAGATGGCATGCCACTTACCTCTACCACTGCAGTTGGAATGGTTACACAACATCTTCCATGTGTCGTAGATGAGGAGGTACATGCACAACTTTTAACACATTATCAACTGGGGAGAGATGGGAATAAAGGATGGAGATACCTTTTCAGAGTACCCAATGAATATTGAGTATCAATTGGAAGGGATCCTTTATGGGTATTAAAATCCCCTTCTGCGTGTCTAGTGGTAGCACAGGAATCTTCAAGAGAGCACCTGGGATCGAGAGACTTAGATGAGAGTCCAGTACCATCGTATTTTTTAGTAGGTATTTCTCTTTTGAGATAGAAATACCTAATTTGGGGAGAATGTAATGTCTTTTACTTTCCATATATTATTTTTGGATATTATATGGATTATTTTCAAGACTAGGCACTGAGATGACTCGTGATTCTAAGGCCCGGTGTGATCGAAATAAATTTTTGAAATATATTAAATATCACACAAGCATATTTTTCCTAAAAAAGTAGAATAAATCCAAAATAGGGGACTTGGATCCGAAATCAGAGGGCACTATTGAGTTCAGAATGAAATTTTTACCCTAAGCACGACATAATCATTATCGTTGTGGGACATTTGTGAAAAATACATCATGGGTGTAATTAAATGAAATAAATTAAATAATAAATTTATTTTGTTTAGTTTTTAACACAGAGACTATTTATAATTTAAATGCATGGTTATAGGTTTTTTATTAGGGTTGGCCACTCAAACCCTAGAGGTTTATACAACTACTGGAGATCTTTTCTGGTGGATGATGATGGATCGGAGTTCGAATCTTGGATCATCACACCAATGGAGTTAGAGGATCTCATCAATGATGGAAACACAATATTTATTAATCAATGATCGATCCAAACTCTAGGTAGGATGTTTTATATTGTGATTTATATCCCATTATTTAAACTTGGTTGAATATGGATCAATTCCATGAATAGAATTTACACGCACATTGTAACACCCCAAGATTTTTTGAAATATTTTTTTCAAATTAGTTTAATTTTTTTATATTTTTAATTCCATGCAACACTAAAAAAATACTTTATTTTATACTAAATAACTATGTTTGGATTGAATTATATCAAAATAGTTAATTTTTCACTACACACAACATAAATTTTATCTTTATCTACATGGAAGACTCATGATATCTTAGGTCACATGCAACAATGACTTTCTCTAATGGTTTTTGTAACACAAAAGACTGAGTTTTACCGAAAAATAATATATTATTATTTAATATAATAAGATATAACTTATCTGTTAAATTATAGTTTATTAATATTATTAAATAACTTATAAAAATATATGGTTTACACAAATATAAAATTAATTCATTAGTTACAAATTACTTATAAATGAATATTAAAATCGATTGAATATAAACAAAAATATTATTATACCCACAAAGTAGTTTTACCACAATTAATTAAATTAATTAAAATTATTAAGTGGTATTAATGTAATATATATATATTATATTCAATAAAATACTTTTTATATTCATAAAATAGATTTTATATTCATAAGATAAGAACAAACCCAATTTTATGTTTAAAACCCTATATTTTTATTAAGGTATGTTTACCGCCTTTCAATGGAGAACCCATTTTAAATACATTTTTTGTAAATTTTATAGATTTAATATGTAAAAATAAAATTTATTTTTGGAATCAGAACATAATAATAAGGTTAGGTTAATTTTTTGGTATTTTTCTAATAAGTTTCATTTTTTTAATGAACAGTGAAAAATACTGAATTTTAGTTCAAAACAGTTTTTTCATATAATTTAATTATATGGTTATATTACATTTTAAATTGTTTTAAAAGTTTAATTAGATAATATTTTTATCAATAAAACTAATTTTGGTCATTTTAATCAATTTCACTTTGAAATTGAATATAAAAACACAGAAAACTTTTTAATGTTTTTACTTTTAAAAAACCGCATAGTTAACCCGACTACAGGATTAAATTTAAATTAATTTCTACTAATTATGTGATTGTAATTTGGAAGAATGGATTCCATATTTCTAATAACCTTAATTTATAATTTATAATAAGTTAAACTTAGTTTTTTACCAAAAATATTACATAAAGTAATTAAAATTAATTACATCGATTAAGGTAAAATTAAGCATAACTATGGAAAAAACTTTAAAATTAAGGGGCTAAATAACCTATACACTTATCCAAATCCCATTTTCTAGAAATATTTAGACCATATACTCAGTTTTATATACTTTTTATCATTATTGTATCTACTTTAAATAAAAAAATGTGGGTGGGGTTTCCCTTTTCCAAAATATTACAAGAGTGTCACTCCTCCTCCATTATAAAAGCCCACCACATCTCCCTATTCTTTACACCTATCAAACCACTGAGGTTCGTCCAAAATCCACCCAATAAACTTCACAATATCCATCCCTTACTTTTAGAATCCTCCTCTTTGGCATAAATTAATCCAAGGAATCCTTTTGGCACAAACTAAAAGGAGATATATGATTAACAGGTAACGTCTACTCTCAAGCTTCTTTCTTTTATTTTCTTTCTCCACCCCCTCCACTCTCTTTATTACATGCTTTTATAAAAACTACAGTATCCTAAAAATACTATTATGTTTTTATTCTAACTTTTATACCTAAACTTACACACATTTCCATCTAATGGGTAACGAACATATTGTTTATGTGTACGGTGAACTACCACCTCACGAAATGATGATTATTCATTTTTCCTTTACCACCTATCATGGTGGAAATTATGATGTAAAATCTATTTATATATTTAATATTTTAATTATTTATTTAATATTATTTATTCCTTTTACAACACATATATTTTTCCTTTCCATTTGGTGTAAATACGATAATTTCATTTGAAGAAGTTTGGACTACCACCCCCTCAAAGCAATGTGATTCATTCCCACACTACATGGAATGTATTAAGGATGGGTTTAGTGAAATTATATGATATATATAAAATTATAGTTCTAATTTAATGATATTATATACATATATATATATATATATATTTCAATTTATTTATTTCTTTTAATACAATAATAAAAATAGAAACAGCATTCATGCATACGTACGGCTTACCATATCCATAAACGGTGTATTCTATTTCATACTTATATATTATATAGAATATTATAATAGAAATATACTAAATATTCATGATATTTATATCATTTTTTAAATTCTTTAATCATGATATAATTATAAGAACTGAATATATAACAAATTAAGACATATGTGGAGAACAAAGCAGATATTACCCAAAGTGAAACCTTAACATAGGATTTTAACAAGAGGGTAATATAAGGTCATAATCAAACCATTTATGGTATTAGATATAAGAATATGGTTCTTTAAAATATTTATAATAAATTTTTATTTATTATATAGGTGTTTTGAATCATTATAATGAGAGTCAAGACACAAGGTAAGGGAATTTCATCTCACTTTTTATATCTGTGAGATACAAGCCATGTTCACAACTCTTATTTTTTTGGTGTATATACTACCTAGGAATGTATTCTATGATTATTATTATTAAACTTATGGGTTTTTACATATCTATTATATGATACTTATTTCATGAGGTTTATGTTTCAAAATTTACCAAATTGGTTAGATAGTTTTGTCTCAATTTTCATTCTTTAAGACACATGTTTTGTTATGAACCTTCATTATTTTTTTCATCGTGTATATAATTCCAATTAACATGTTATACAGTGAATATATTTCTTTAAATATATTTTAATCCTCATGTAATTTCTTTTTGTTACTTGGAGAGTATGACCCTAATTTTCCAAGAGATAAGAGTTTATTAAAACAATCTCATTGTTTATTTGACATTATTTATGTTTATTCTTCCTTTGATGAAATATTATGATCTATATTTCATGAAAACTAATGAATGTTATTAACCTAAAATTATTAATTATATATTCATTTATTGGTTCCATTTTTCACTCTTCTGAACATAACGTAGTTATGAATGTGTTTTTAAGAAAGCCCGATTTTACCCTCTCTTCGGTCAGATCTCTGTGTTCCTTAAAAACCATTTTTTCTAAAAAGGGTTTCCAATAATATTATACTATTCTATTATAATATTTAAAATAAATTTTTACCCTTTTTGTCCTTTAAAAAAATTTTAAAATGAAACTTATTATCGTTTTCAGAAAAAAAAAACGATTTTCTAACCTTTTTACCATGAAAAAGGAATGTTCTTTTTACCTCGTATGACATGTATAGATTTACCCACCATCATTTCTATGAATCTTCCTTTTCATGTTTAAAATTTTAATTTTAAAGAAAATGTTTTTTTAAAATTAATTTTCAAATAAATGGTTTTCAAAATGTTTTAAATAATCTTTTATAATTTTATAAGGAAACTTTTTTTCAAATATTTTCAAAATTATTTTATAAATTTTTCAATGATGTGGTTTTCAAAAAAAATTCAAGATTATTTTATAATTTTTCATGTAAAATGGTTTTCAAAACATTTTTAACCTTTCTTTATAAATTTTCATAAATGTTTTGAATGAAAATGTTTTAAAATGTTTTCAATCATACTTTATAAGTTTTCAATTAATTTTCAAAGAAAAATGTTTTCAAAATGATTTCAATACTTATTTAAAAAAATTCAAAGTATTTTCAATGAAAATGGATTTCAAAAGTATTTATGTTTTAAAAATAATTTTTCAAAAAATAAAGGATGTATTCCCTAATAAATGGTTTTAAAGGATATTTCAAAATTATTTTCCATCTAATATGACATTTGTTGATGTTACTCATTCCATTCTAGAGAAATAAATTAATGTTTCCATTCATATTCTTTATATGTATGTTTTATGTTTAATGGAATGATGTTTATGAAACCTTTTTTAATTTCATGAGTTATATTCTTTTAAAATCCACTTTTTTCATGGGTTATTATTTTGGTGAAAGGATTATGAAACATGTATCTTTTTCAATAGGTTATGATATGATTATATGTTTATGATACCCATTTGACTGAAAATTAACTTTTTTATTATTAAAACACTTTTGAGGATAAAGTGAGAAACCACATGTATGTATTATTTCATTATGAGATGTGTGGGATCTATATCTCCCTCAAATGTATTGGGTAAAGATTTATATCTCATGAGATAGACTAAGATGGTCTTGGGAGTGATCCATGACTACTAAGATAGTCATGGGAGTAAAACATGACTTCCAAGATGGTATTAAGAGTAAACTCATGCTACTAAGATGGTCATGGGAGTGAACCATTACTACCAAGATGGTATGGGTACTGAACTTGTACTACTAATATGGTATTGGAATTGATGCCTTGGATACTATAGAAATCATATTATATGTTAATTTTTCTACCACAATTCCATGTTTTATTCCTATGTTATACTTTCATGGATTATGTTATTCATTTCCTTATGATTCATGCCTTATGATCTTCCAATATTTATGCTATGATTCATGTTTATAATCTTTGATATGTAGGGTATGATCTTCTTTTTTCATTATCACATTCTCATACCTTTATTCTCATGTTTATGCTTACATGTCTCCCTTGTTTACCCTCACTAATCATTTGAGCTCACCCCTTTTTATGTTTCCTTACCCAAGTTATGAATATATGTACTATGTTTGATGTGTCTAATAAGGGTGCTATTCAGGAAGAACCTAGTGGGAGATAATGTAGCTCACTTATGTATCAGTGTTAATGTTTCTGTTTTTCCAAAGGCACTAGACTAGTATGGTCTTTGGGAATATATATGTATAATATTTTAAGTATTCTACAAAAATGATTTAATGTTAATATATGAAAAGTGGGGGATTATATAGTTGGTATTAGAGAAAAGGTTTAATTAAACTTTGGAAACTAGGATGAGAAAACATTAGTGAGATCCCTATGTATATTTCTAAGGATATGTCTTGGGATGTATCTAAGGATCAGTATAAGGATGAGTTAACGTTTAGGAAAATGTACTAGAATTTTGTTAAAGGATATAGTAATTTGTTCCCTAGAAATGAATCCCTATATGGATACTATAAGTGGATGTGGATCTATTACATATATACATAGGGGTAACAATTGTGAAAAGATGTTATGGGTATAACTCGGGGTAATCTGGTACATGACAACAGGTCTTACTGCACACCTGGTTTGACACTCCCATGGGGTTTACTTTGGAAGTTTACAAACTCTTTATAAACCATTATGAAGGATTTAAATAAAATATAACTATTAATAACCTAGGATAAACCTAAGGTTTCATAGATTAAAGATGGTTTCATAAGTTATACATCCTATAAGTAACTTTTCATGATTATGTGACTCCTTACTATGATAATCATTTCTTATTCAATTCTTTATGGTTTTATCCAATAGAGGGAATCATTAGTAAAAATATTAGAATTTAATTTTATGGAAAAAAATTTGATGAGAAGTCAAATGAGATGTTTACTAGAGTGAAGTAAGTTGTGATCATGTCTGATCAGTTTTCAAGGAACATTATCAACAACTCTCTAACTCACTAGGCCAGGTGTCCTAGTGGGTCCCACTGGGTTCCACATCATTCTATGTATTTGGATTCAAGAATTATGTAGTATGAATGGTGAAATATTCAAGGATTTTTTAGTTTATTATTTTCAATAAGGATTTACAAGATTATGTTGAATGTTTCTGATGAACTAGAAAAGTGATTTAATGACAAGGTGATATTTTTACTAAGAGAAGATAACCCTTAATATTCTCTTTATGTTAATATAATGTTGTTTTCATAATGATATGTTGGATATGAACAAGTAAATTTGACGGTATTGATTATCTCATAACTTATAAAGGATCTTTGAACAAAGTATTCCATGTTATCGTGGATAAATCTTACAACTTATTTTATTTAAGGAATATATCCAGTAATCCTTGAAATAAGGAATCATGCATGTTTTCCAAAAATATTTATGGTAATTCAGGTTATTTACATGCATCTTTGGAATGTGACAACCAAGAGCTACTTTTTTATATAAGGGGGGTCAATGTTAAGCTGATTTTGTGACCCTTTTTATACTATTTTGTATTTTCATCTTTCAGAAGGGTTATAAGGGTAACCATTCATGAAAATATTAATTTAAACTTTGGAGGAAGTATTTATGTATTAAGGTTGTATTAAAAACCTTAGTTAAAATGATATTAAGTAATTAACCTTATTTTAAGTATATCCATCATATTTTGGAAATTATATTATTGTGGTTTTAGAAAAGGACATCATGTATGTCGGGTGACAACCTATCAAGTCAAAAAAGGTCATGGGTCTTGAACCCATGACCGAAATATGGAAATGGTTTCATGCCCATGCGATATCCTAGTTCATGTATAATTATTTTTGATGAATAAATATTAATGATGAATCAGTAGTGTTACTTTTTATATTTATAGATTAAGGCATATTGATTCTAAAGAGAAAAATAGTTAGACTTTTCATTCTTTTATAGGCCTTAAGATCTGTTAAAAGTTTATTTTATTACTCTATGCATCAAAGTTAATTTATTGACATTCATTACTTGAGGTAATAGATATATTATAAATTGATAAAATCAAAACCTAAGTATGAAAAAAAATTATAGAAATATATCAATAATTACTCAACTTTCTAAAAGTGATCAAAAAAATAATGTTGTCCTAATACCTTAAATTTTTTTGAATTGGTGGATTTTGAAATCATCACAAATTTATGACTTCGAGGCCCTCAATTTTTCTTTGATCATTCACTTGTTTTTGATTTATGACCTCAATCGCCCCTATAACAATTTACACTTTTCCTCAATGCCCAATCTTTACTCCCAACCAATGTTCTCCTATGAGGAAACCTAGTTATATGTTACTCTGGGTAACTATTATGGTTCCAAATTTCCCTTTTTAAATGAAGTTTTAGTATTTATTTTTATGATGTGGGTTTCTATGAATAAAACTTTCAAGTATTAAACCTTTGATAACCCAAACGAATTTCAAGGCTGAAATTAATTTTAAGGGGGGTAGAATGTCACACCCTGATATTTTGTGAAATATTTTATTTGAATTAATTTAATATATTTTATATTTCTAATTTCATTCAACACTAAAAAATACTTTATTTTATATTAAAGCACTATGTTTGTCTTGAATTATATGAAAAACAAAGTTAATTTTTCACTACATGCAACATAAATTTTAGATTTCTCTACACATCACACCGAATATAGCTTGGGTTACATACAACAATGACTTTCTTTGATGGTTTGTGTAACAAACAAGACCTAGATTTACCAAAAAATGATATATTATTATTTAATATAATAATATATAACCTAGCCATTAAATTAGAAATTATTAATAGTATTAACTAACTTATGAAAATCTATTATATCCATAAATATAAAATGAATTCATTGGTTACAAATTATTTAGAAATGAATATAGAAACTGATTGAATATAAAGGAAAATATTATTATACTCACAAAGTTTTTTTACCCTAATAAATTAAATTAATTAAAATTATTGAGTGATATTAAAGTAATATATATGTTATATATTCAATAAAATATTTTTTATATTCATCCAATATATTTTATAGACATAAGATAAGAATAAACCTAATTTTATGCTTAAAACCTATATTTTTATTAAGGTATTTTTACCACCTTTTAATGGAAAACCCATTTTAAATCCATTTTTTTAATTTTTATAGATTTAATATGTAAAAATAAACATTATCTTTGGAATCATAACATAATAATTAGTTTAGGGTAAATTTTTGGTATTTTTCTGTGAAGTTTCATTTTTTTAACGATTGGTGAAAAATACTAAATTTTAGTTCAAAACTATTTTTCATATAATTTATTTATATGGTTAAATTAAATTTTAAATTGGTTTAAAATTTTAATTATATCATATTTTTATCAATAAAACTAATTTAGGTGAGTAAACTTTTGAACATTTTTACTTTAAAAACTCGCATTGTCGACCTGACTATGGGATTAAATTTATATTAATTTCTGCCACTTATGTGATTGAAATTTATAAAAATGGATTCCATATTTGAAGTAACCATAATTTATAATTTTTAATGATTTCAACTTATTTTTTGACCAAAAATATTACTGAAAGTAATTAAAATTAATTACATCGATTAAGGTAAAATTAAGCATAACTAAGGACTAAACCTTAAAATTAAGGGCCTAAATAACCTAGAAACTTGTAAAAAAATCATTTTATTTCCATATTTAGAACCTATACTCAATTTTCTCGAATTTGGATCATTATTGTATCCAATTTCAATAAAAAAATGTGGGTGGTGTTTCCCTTTTTCAAAATATTACAAGAGAGTCCCTCCTCCTCCATTATAAAAGGCCACCACATCTCTCTCTTATATAAATATATAAAACCACTTAGTATAGGAAAATATCTACCTAATACACTTCCTAAAATACCTCCCTTCCTCATAGAATCCTCCACTTGAGAATAAATCAATCTGAGTAAGCCTTTTGGCAAAAACCAAAAGGAGTTATCCGATTGAGAGGTAACGTCCTCTCTCAAGATCCTTTCTTTTATTTTATTTATCCACACCCTCCACTATATTTATTGCATGATTTTATAAAAAAAATATCCTAAATATACTCTAATGGTTTTATTCTAATTTTTTGACCTACACTTACACACACTTTCATCTAATGGGTAATGAACATACTTTTTACGTGTACAGAAAATTGTCACCTTACGAAATGATGATTGTTCATTTATCCTTTACCATCTATCATGGTGGAAATTATGATGGAAAATATATTTATATATGTAATTTTTTATATTTATTATGTCTTTAATATTCTTTATTACTTTTAAAACACATATTTTTTTCTTTTCATTTGGTGTAAATATGATAATTTCATTTGAGGAAGTGTGGACTACCGCCCCCTCAAAGCGATGTGATTCGTTCACACACTATATGGAATGTATTAAGGATGTGTTAAGTGAAATTATATGATATATATATATATAATTATAATTATAATTTAATTATATTATATATATATATACATATATGTCATTTTCTTTCTTTCTTTTAATAAGATGATAAAAATTGAAGCAGCATTCATGCGTATTACGACTTACCGTCTCCAGGAACGGTGTATTCCATTCCATAATTCTATATTATATAGATTATTATAATAAAAATATTATGAATATACATGATATTTATATCATTTTTTACATTCTGAAACCATTATATAAGTATAAGTATTGAATATATAACAAATTAAGACACATGTGAAGAATAACACGGATATTACCTAAAATGAAACCTTAACATAACATTGTTAACAAGAGGGTAATATAAGGTCATAATAAAACCATATATGGTATTATATATAAGAATATTTTTCTTTGAAATATTTATAATAAATTTATATTTATTATACATGTGGTTTATTGAGTACAATGAGAGTTAAGACACAAGGTAAGGGAATTTCATCTCACTTTTTATATCTGTGAGATACATGCCATGTTCATGACTCTTTTATTTTTTGTGGTGTATATTTACTTCACATGAATGTATTCAATTATTATTATTCTAAAATGTATGGATATTTACATATATTTTCTATTATCCCTCTTTCATGGTGTTTATGTTTCAAAAGTTACCTAATCGGTTAGATAGTTTTGTCTCAATTTTTCTTCTTTGAGACACATGTTGTGTTATGGACCTATATTTTTTTTGTGGTGTATATACTTCCATTTGGCATGTTATATCATTAATATCCTTATTTAAGGATATTTTAATCTTCATGTAATTTCTTTTTCTTACATGAGGAGTATGACCCAAATTTTCCAAGAGATAAGAGTTTATTAAAACAACCTCATTGTTTTTTTGAGATTGTTTATATTTATGCTTACTTTGATGAAATATTATGATACATATTTCAAGAACACTAATGAATATTATTATAATCTAGTTATTAATTATATATTTATGTTTTGGTACCATTTTTTCACTCTTTGGTAGATAAGATAGTTAAAGAATGTGTTTTTAAGAAATCCCAACTTTACCCTCTCTTCAGTTAGAGATATATATTCCTTAAAAAACATGTTTTATAAAAAGGGTTTCCAAGAATATTATAATATTTTCTTATAATATTTAAAATAAATTTTTACCCTTTTTTTCTTTTACTAGTATTTTTAAAGGAATCTTTTTTGTTGTTTTCTAAACAAATCACTTTTATAACCTTTTTACCATGAAAAAGGAATGTTCTTTTTAACTCATAGAGCATGTATGGATTTACCCACCATCATTTCTATGAAGCTGAATTTGCATGTTTAAAAGGTTAATTTTTAATAAAATGTTTATTTAAAAGTAATTTTTAGAGAAATGCTTTTCAAAATGTTTTTAATATTCTTTTATAAGTTCTTAAAGAATTTTTTTTAAATGTTTTCAAGATTCTTATATAAAGTTTTCAAAGAAATGGTTTTCAAAAAAAATTCAACATTATCTTTTATTTTTTCAAGTAAAATGATTTTCAAAACATTTTTCAAGATTTCTTTATAAGTTTTTAAAAAGGTTTCAAAGGAAAAAAAAATTAAATGTTTTCAAGAATACTTTATAACATTTCAATATGTTTTCAAAGAAAATGGTTTTCAAAATTATTTTAATCCTTATTTCAAAGTTTTTAATTTATTTTCAAAGAAAATGGTTTTTTAAAGGATTTATGTTTTAAAAAAAATATTCAAATAAGAAAGGTTATTTTCCTCAAGAAATGGTTTTAAAGGATCTTTCAAAATTATTTTCCATCTAATATGGAATCTATTTATTTTACTCATGCCTTTTTGGGGAAATAATTCAATGTTTCTATTCATATTATTTCTTTGGTTGGTTTATGGTTTGATGGAATGATGTTTATGAAACTTGTTTCTATTTCATGGGTTATATTCTTTTGAAGCCCACTTCTTTTCATGGGTTATTATTTTAGTGAAAGGATTATTAAACCTATACATTTTTTCATAGGTTATGATATGATTATATATTTATGATACCCATTTCATTTCATGGTTTATGGTGTTATTTTTAATGATCATGTGGCACATAAATTTATGATTTCATTATGAGATTGGTGGGACCTATATATCCTTCTAATGCATTGGGTAAAGATTTATATCTGATGAGATAGACTAATATGGTCTTGGGAGTGGACCTTGACTACTAAGATGGACATGGGAGTAAACCATGACTACCAAGATGGTATAAGGAGTGAACTCATTCTAATAAGATAGTCATGGGAGTGAACCATGACTAACAAGATGGTATATGGAGTGAAACCATACTACTAATATGGTCTTGGAAGCAATGTATTGGCTAATATGAAAATCATATTATATGATTATGTGTCTCCCATAATTCCATGTTTTATTCCTATGTTATGATTTCATGGATTATGTTCTTTATTTTCCTATGATTCATGTCTAATGAACTACCAATATTTATTCCATGATTCTTATTTATGATCTTTTATATGCTAGGTATGATCTTCTATTTTTATAATCACATTCTCATACCCCTATGCTCATGTTTATGCTTACATGTCTCCCTTGTTTACCTTTAATGAGCATCTGATCTCACCCCTTTTTATATTTCCTTCCTCGGGTTATGAAGATACATATTGTGTTGGATGTGTCTAATAAGGTTTATAGTTAAGATGAAACTAGTGGGAGATAATGTTTCTCACTTATGTACCAGTGTTCATGTTTTCAAAGGCACTAGAATAGTACGGTCTTTGGGTGTCTTTTTGTATAATTATTAAGTATTCTAAAAAATTCATGTAATGTTAATATAGGAAAAGTGATGGTCAATATACACATCATCAGTAGAATTATTTTGATAGAATGATTTATTTGTTCGATCCAATTTCTCCTCTTTATTCTTCTTCTTCTACAATAATGGATCAAGGCCAAATGAACAATGGTCAAGGTTCATTCGTCATATTTTATGGTTTATGGATTTATCCTTAATTTTATTCATTTTATCATAATTGGTATTACTTTTGGCCAATAGTTTGATAAATACTCAGTTTCCAATCATTTTGTGATCATTATTATATGAAATAGATCCAAACCACAGGTAAGGAATGCGATAGAGGTTCTGATTCGAGGATCGACGATGATGATGGTTATATCTGGGGAGAATAAGTCCAGATCGAGGGATCTTCCTTCCTCCCAGGTGGAACATGACGTTCCAAATGATAGTGGTGTTTTACATGTTAATTTTGAGGTCAAATTCTAGTGAAGGATAATGTAAAGGTTGTTCAACCTTATATTTAGGATATAAGGTGATATTTCCAGCAAAAATTATGGTGGAAGTGGTGCATGAGGAGGAATAGAAGAGGAACTCCAGATTTAGAAAATCCACATCAACATGGTGTGTAACTCAGGATTGCATGCCGTGTAAGGACCATTTAGTAGCGTCTAAGGTTTAGGGATGAAGATAATGATTACAAGGAATGTGACCCATATCACATGGTGTGTGGACCTTCCTAGATGGCTCATAATTTACTTCAGAGAGTACATGGACATGGGAAAAAGTACACAGTTAGATGGAATGTCGTGTTCTTGGACATGGACATGACTTGGCATACATGATCTGGTACACGGATAGAGCCACTTTACACAGACATAGCCAGGTGACACGGGTAGGAAATAGTGTGTCTATACACACTGTGTACTTATTCTACACACCATGTATGTGGATACTTACATTTTTTGTTAAGCTCTTCCACACGGGCAGACACAGGGATAGCTGGACATGTTGTGTACCCCCTGGTAAATGCAATGTACCCCTTTTAGGAGTGTTTATAGCTCTTCATTTACTTATTTTGGACTAGTATAGGTTGAGTGTGTTCCCTTGGTATTTTACCTTGATGTTACAATGTTTCATTACATCCACACCACAAGATTGTGATCCCCTATAGAGGTCGAGACTCTGACAGAGTTGAGGTGTCCCTCTATGAGACTGGAGTGCGATCATCCATCACCTGTGTTCCCTATGTGGAGTTTTTGGAATCATTGTGAATTCCCTAAGTATGGAATTGATCCTCCATCTAGAATACCATATTGGTAGGGTTTTTGGAATCATTAACATTTGATCCCTTACGTAGGTGGGTTGATCTAGATTGGGTTTGTGGTGTCCCCCATCAGTTTGGGGGTAACCCCTATCTATGTATTAGGGTCTATTTACACCAGTGGGATTTCATTAGGCCAGGCCCAATGATCTAGAACTCTTTATTGAGTGTCTTTGATGATATCATGGCTCATGGAGTGGACTCTCCTAGAGTGAGATCATGTGGCTAGCAGTTGGTTATGACCGCCTAGTGGCATGGTGTCTTTCTTGAGTATATCTAGTAGTTTTTGTTATACATTGATTATTATATATTGTATTAATCTGACTATACTTGGTGATTAATGTTTAGTGTTTTCGTGGTTTCGTACTGAGTATTTTTATACTCACCCCTACATGGGATTTTCCTGTATGTGTCATGTCTTATACAGATGATGGCCCATTTGATGGTGTCTTAGGAGGACAAGGAGTCGGTGGAGCGTAGCTGGAGCTTGACAGATCGAGTTGTTTTACCAAGAGCTTACATTTGACATAGTCCTCAACCATAGAGCAGGTTGGACTTTTTTAGCTTTTGTTTGGGGTTATAATTGGCCCATTTTTCTCTGTCAGTACTTTTACTATCATACTCTATTGTGGGATATTATATATATGCGTGCATTGTTTCAGTTGTTTGACATTTCAGCATTGTGTGGTCTTGGAGGTGTGTGCATGTGTACACATACTTTAGGCTAATGCCTCCCATTTGTGGGATATTCCTGCTCAGTGTTGTTCATCAGCCCTTGGCCTATTAAAGGCAGGATTGGGGTAGTCACAGGTCAGACCTTAGTGGGTCGGGCCTTGAAAAAATTGTACTACATACATCTCAACCATATGACATTAAATTATGTTTCATCATGGTTAAAGCTATAAAACTTTAAATTTTAACAATCATTTCCTCACCATATGAATTTAAACTATGTGTTAAAAATAATTTCCATAATATTTTAAACTTCATGCCACCCATCCACATTATATGGTGTAAAACTATAAATTATCTTAGACCCTCACTTGAAGGAACCTTTTCCCCATTTAGTACTAGTCATCTATAGAACTGATTGAGTTCTCTAATCATTTCTTAATAGCCAAGATGACATTACCCTTGGAAAGTGATTTTTCCTCTTGCTTATACTGATATAATACCCTAATGTTATTAGAACCAAAATGGTGTATCCTAAGAGTATTGAACTCCATTCGAACATCCCCTCAGTTCATCCCCATGCTTAATGTCTTCCTTGATCTAGATCCCTACCATCTTCCACATCTAAAAAAGCATCTTTTCAAAAATGGTACTTATCCAAACTGGCTCACCTACCATCTTGGGCATACACTCTTAAGGACTTCCGATGAAATTTTAAAGGTCTTTTTTATGAACATATTCAATGTCCAACCATCATTTTTCCCTATCCCTCATAGTACGATAATGGAATAATGTTTTGAACATGTTTAGCAGTCATATTTTATCAGCCTATCACCCCCTTTTTGTTCTAGATCCTTGTCATCTTGATTTATATCCTTTATCCTTCCCATTTGTTTAGGTTTAATCTGGTTTTACACCACTTGTACACCTATTCACATTTATAAAGAAAGTTTGTTGTGCTAAGTCCCACTCTCCAACTAAGGATTTCCTAGTCAGAACTCTCCTAGAGGTCGATAGATCATTCCAACCCCACCCTACTAGGAACTATCATATAAGTAAGTGTTCCTATATTTATCTCTCATTTCTTAAATTAATAATGGATAAAATATTATTATAGGTCTTTTGAATATTTTCTTTCTAATTTTAATTGAGATTCAATAAAAAGAGACATGCGCATGTAAGAAATTTAAGAAAATAGTTATGAAGGAATTTTTAAGAAGGTTTATTCACAGGTTGAAGCCTCTCCTTATTTTAATAAAAAGATAGAGTGATCCCAAAGGTTTATCCCCAAATATTGAGCACTCCATCCTGGCCAACATCTATTGGGTAGACTCCAAATATTTCTTTCACTTAGATAGATCTATCGATTCCTCCTCAACAACTGAGTAGACCTCATCGGTCCATATCCTCACTCAACCCTACTTAACCCAATGCTCAACCACCAGATATGCCTCCCCTACTACCTCATCCTATTCCACTACAAACTGGGATCTTAGTTTTCTTATTATCTCTTATTGAGCATTGATGATGGATTCATGCTTCTATGTATGCTCCTACAACCGATAAAGTTCTTGTTCAACTTTCTAGAGTTCCTTGGTACCTTAAAACTTCTCCTTGTACCAAGAATCATTGAGATATTGGTGTTTTGTGTGAACCCTCTTAGTGATATTTTCATGGTCTAATTCATGGATAACATGAGAATCCACCCCTATGGTTCTCAAGTTCAGAAAACAATGGTAGAGAGGCACCATTTGACCCACTAAGTCTTCCTCTGAGGTGAAAGTGGTGAAATTATACACTCTTCTCTATGCCCTAAACCAGAAAATGTGATTCTATTTAAGGATGTAAAACCTAGATTATTCCAGATCCTTATGTGGCATGAAATTATATTTGGGTAAATCCACAGGAACTATAGTAGTAGGGCCCTCCTTAGGTAGCCTCCCATATGGGATAGGATTCATGTTGAGAGGAGGGACATATGTGTCCCACTCTTCACTGACAGCGGTATCTATACCAACCATGAGCTCCACCTCTACAATAGCCACATCTGGATATAAAATGGGATGACCCTCTAGGATCAAGGTAATCTTACCCCGAACTAATAGCTCCCGAAGATTTGGCTCAGCCATTGGAGCCAGTTCCCCAACTCCCTCATCCATGCTCGATTGTTGAGGACACATTACCTCAAGCACTATTTTAGATAATGGTAAAATGGTTAGTTCAACCTATAAAAACAAATAAGGTGGAAATTAATTGTGAAAAAAGGAGACTTTCATGAGGAAATGGGTTGATGGATATCTACATCAGAGGCCTTGAACAAGAATTCCACCATTGGAGACCCTCTGGTGCTAGTCAGCACCTCAAAAGCTACCTTAGGATCGATCAGTGTTTCATTTATAAGATATATATGAGGAAAAAATGGGTTAGTATGGAAAATTTGATCATTTATCACATATCTAGGAGGACCAAGGTAGCTAGGATTCAATAATTCACCGTAGAAAGGAATGGGGATCTCAATGATCAGTCATTCCAGGAGGCCTCCCCCACCAACATGGGGAACTACTACTAGGATTCCAAGGCAAGGCCCCCAATAGATAACCAGGGGGTCTATAGAGTCTAAAGCCTCCCCTCGGGTCCCCTCTATGGACCCATCTCTCATTAGGTCCTCAGGATCGGACTTCGAGTTAGGTTACCTGATTCCCATCAAGGTTCTCTCTTCAAACTTGATAGAGGTCCCTTAACTATCCTCGTATGGTTCTTACATGAGTCAATATTATGGGTTAGTGGTGCTAAATAAAAAGAAATATTAAATGAGAATTTTTAGAAAATTACCTCTCAAAATAGGAGCTTGGCCAGGTTGAATTCCTCAGGAGTGACCTACCCACTATCTTGGGAGATTTTCTAGTCAGCTTCTAAGCCCAAATAATCCTCATCACTAGAACCCTACATGTTAGCACTGGGGGCTCTCACATCATGGTTTGGGGACCCAAAAGAGATCATGTCCTCATTTCCCACACCAAACATCAACTATACACAAGGCATAGTGGGTTCACCTGCCTCATTCCAGTGTGTGAAGGAATTCATGTACACCAGATAGTTGAATTTATCTTAAAAATCACTTGATCCATGATCATCATGAGTCCAGTATCTATAAGTTCGATCCCCTGTCAGGTAAGCCTATTCTATAACTACTTCACTATCTGAGATAGATGAAACATCCCCTATGTATTCCAAATTTTGGGGAAGTATGCCTCATTAGTTGGCTACACCAAATAGCACAACTTATTCACCAGGGCCTCCCCAAGCTGGATCACCCTAGCCTGAGCTATCTCCTCTTACTCCCATATCTATATCCGAGGGAACCCTTCCCCATCAGGTGATGGACCCAGGTCATGCCCCTGATCCTTTGTCACAAGATCATCTTAATCACTCACTGTGTTGTGTGAACTTACAAGGGAATACCACCAACTACCCAGCTACTCATGTGGATCATTCATCTGTGTCACCTTCTTTACCCATTGGTGTAATATTTCACCCAAGTACACCATCAACCATTCTACATCATAATCTTGCATAAGTACATCATTGATTTTGGTTGTAATCAATCAGATGATCTCCCTAGAACCCCTAGTTGTGAATATCCATAATAGCTGATGAAGGATACAGGGGTTCCTCTTCTCACGGACCCTTGTGTAAACCTTCTTTACTAGATATTTAATACAACCAAATTTACAAGAAAACCAAGAAGGAGTTCATAGTTTACAGTTGGTTCTTCCATCAATCTGTGTGACAAACACCTTGCCCCAAAAATCCTATAGATACTCTCTCTTCTCTAAATTCCCCCATAAATCTTAAAACATCTAACCAATGTGGGTTAAAAAATGCATGAAATTAAAATTCTTAGTGTTTTCTATGTTTTCTTTTACCCCATACTAACTGGGAGTCACCAGCCAAACCCCGATGATGTTGAGGATGGATTGTTGAATTCCAACATTCAGGGGAGTTATGTAATTATAGAACTCATACCCCATGAAATACATTGTAACCCATCCATAGAGAAATTGTAATGGGCCACATATTCATCTAGGCATGTCCCCCCTTGAGACATGTTCTAATTGGTTGTAAATCCTATCCAATATAGGTACGCCTAGGTTGACTCGATTCCCTACCACTGGGATGATCATAATTATCAATGTCCTTATTCATAATCCCATATATGTGTCTCTAAATGGTAAAATTAAACCACTCATAAAGCTATATAGAAACATCATGTATCTAACCTTTGGGAGCCATTACTTCACATTGTATCCCCACTCTTGATAGCGGCCCTCCTCCAATATCATCTAATAAGATCCCAAAATCCTTCTATGTTGTTCTCCTGGACACTAATTTATTATTATTTTATCTAATGTAACATTCAATAACATTACCAGCCATGTATATAATTAGATTTCCTTATGGAAAGAAGGTTAATGACTCAACACTGAGCTTAGTTGGTCCATAAGGATTGATGTCGTAACAGGCATTTTCTCTCTATTCCACCAAGTATTGGGCATTGGGAGAAATTAGTCATATTGAACCCCCATCAAGGGATACCATAGATATGATATAGATCCCACATGTTAATTCTTACCACTCTGTGATGAAGGTGGAAGGTGTTAGTATCTAGGAACCACCTGCTAAGAATCTCTAGCATCAGTTCCAATTGATGGTACACATGAAATTGGGATGTCCACACTGTTTCATATAAATCGATATGTTATAGCTTGACCCTATATTATGTGCATGAAAAGAATACCTATAATTACCATGCCCACTCATCGCTGAAATTCCCCTTAGATCATAGATCCCAGTCCTTATACTAGCCTATGAAGTTGTTTTAGATAATGGATTCAACAATTATCATATAGTGGACGATAAATGATTCATCTATTTCTTGCTCCCCCATTATTATCCTTGTCCTCCCCTTCAAGGTGTAGATATTTGTTTCATTCTATCTTATTTGGTATCCCGTAGTAGTAATACTCTATCAATTAATCTTTTCATGATGAGAACACCATAATCTTGGCATGTTCACTTACATGGTTAATACAACCACATCATCCAACAACCCAAATGTGTATATAGGTAGTATTTTTCTTAGTTTATATTCCCTATAATAATCTATTAGTAGATCCAATAGCTTCCTTTTCTCATATACTAATCTTCTTTTCCAAATAATTTTAGGATTTTTGGTCATTTCTTCCCTCCTGGCAGCAGCAGCGGCGGTGGCGGGAAGAACTTGATTAGTTGGACTGAACATTTCTGAGTTTCTAAGGATTTGTCAAGTTGGTATCATGTAAAAGGATTTTTTTCATGAAAATGGTTTGTGTAATACAAATTTGGATGGATTTGAGAAAAATTATGTCTTATGCATGAAAAATTTTCATGTTAAGGGTACTTGCACGAACATCACAAATTAAAGCTTGGGGGTTCGCACAAAAGGTTTAAATTATGCGCATGAGATATGACTTATCACACATGTAAGTCAAGAAACCATATGGGACACCAGTTACACTATTTATTGGCACGGTTCCCATATGTTTCATGTGTGTGAAACCAATTTACGTGACTTGGGTTAAAATTTTTGTGTTGTGGTGGAAAACTGCCCTTAACTTCATCATTTTCCTTGGAACTTGACCTTCCAGTGCCCCTTCAGTTAAAATTATAAGGGGGGCACATTTTAGCCATTGAAATAACATATCAACCCTAGAAGGATCGTAATTCTCTAAAACAAAGACCCACTCTGATCCAATGGATCATTTTTACACCAAGGGAGCAAGGGAGTTCACCTTCTGGTTATTGCACGCAATTATATGTTTTGTTACACAACTAAATTGTATCTGAAAGGGACATCTAAGAGGAAAAGATTCATAGTCTCACTAGAAGGGCCTATATTCTAAAAAGTTTTAATTTCACAAAATTTTGACCTTGCATGCTACCATGGACACTAGTATAGAAAATAGTTTCATAAAAAAGGCACCATTGAACCACCGCTATACGTGACCCTATCCAGATGAAAAAAATCATGGAGAGTGTGCAACCACTTTTTGTGAAATAGGTAGAGTTACACACTATAATATTCTAATTTAATATATAAATATAGAATCTCCCCCCACCATCACCCCATCTGGGATGGACCTCTAGAATTTTAAGTGTCAGCTCTCGCTCTCTCAACCCCTTCTTTCATGACTTCGTGCAACTTCAAAAATATAATAGACCCTACAAGGTAGATAAATTGTGCAACCTACCTTGAATGCGAAAAAAAATTGGATTATTTTTTATATTTTCTTAAGAAATATCTCCTAAAATCTCAGTGGATTCATTTAAGATAATTTTCATTTGTGTAACCCTAATATTTTTGTAACCCCAAAAGTTTTTCTAACCAATGACACTATAAATTCCATGTGGTGTCCTTGTGATAGAGCCTATGATTTGAAAAACCCAAATTTCATGAAAAATTGTAGAGTTTAAAAAAAAACCTCCAAATCCCTGGAACAATTCCACCCTATATCGAGTATAAATTCATGAAAGTTGAGTGCTCAGGTTCCCTACTCTACTCCAACCGGTTTTAGCCACACCTTAATTACCCATGCAGTCAGTATCATCAACCCTCATGTCTAAACTATTTTCTTTAAGCATGGATTGGACAATTGTATCACCTTTTTATCATAAGCATAGTCACCCTGATGAATTTTACTCCTAATAATAGTCACCCTAACATCAGAATCCCCATTTCTCACTTCCCAACAATAGTGTTTATTCCATGCACCATGCAGAGGTTCCTATGCAGTAGATGCGTAATACTTGAAGATGAAATCATCAAGGGAAAGAGATTTCCTTTCCCTTTGATGAGTTATAGTGCCATATCATCATATCATACTTGGATATGGTCTCCCAAGGTATAGGACCATACCATATCTAAGTTGTATGAAGTTAAACTACATATCCCAACATCAAAGTTGTATGATGTTAAACTGCATGACAACATCTTAAGCACATGAAATAAAATTGTATCCCTAACCTGTGAGATGATCATAAGATTCCCCATGTATGACTATCATGTTATGACCCTACTTCGCATACCCTGTGTGATGAATATAGGATTACCCATGTACGGTCATCATGGGATGAAACTTCCTTCCCCACCATGGGATGAGACACCTACCACGGGCAGCCCACATGTGTAATCCTCACACCATCCTTCCCCACCATGGGATGAAACTTTTACATTAGGTATCCTAAATGAATAATCCCCACACTATCCTTTTTTATCACTCCTTCCATGATGAAATTTTACTTGCTACATGATGATAAAATGCATGGACTGGTCGTGTCACATGACCTTAAACCATGAAATCTAACTATGTGAGTTTTGATTTCTACCTCATAATAGGGTACGTAGGATAAATCCAAGTGGTAAAATCTTGACATCCCAACATTCCCATAAAATCTACATGTATTCCCCTTAGAAGTTTGAAACTTCAATGTGTGATCATCTCCCCCTTAGGACACGCATAACCCCACCAACCTATCTCCACAAGATGTTAAATGTTTTACCAACATATCCCCACAATACATTAAATTTGTGACCAAACTATACCCATAAGAAGTTAAATTTGTGAATAACATGTCCACACATTATGTTAAATATATAACCCACTAGAATTATCAAAATCTATAACTCATGTAATGAAAATGAGATGCTTGAGGTAAAAATCCTCAGAATCCTTATGCCTATAGAGAAAATTACCACATAACAGACATGGGATTCCTCATGTTCTATTCCAAATATGTCAAATATATGATATTCCCTAACTTTTAAAGAGGATGATTTTATAGTTTCCAAACCTACCCAACATCTTCCAGTATCTAGATGTATCCAACACCATCATCAGTTCTGGATGTAGTTTTTCTCCCTATTGAGACAGGAGTAGTGTAATTAACCACCATCCACCTTGAGAAATAATAGGGAATGAGTTTCATGCACATGAATCAAATCTATGATAAAGACTTGAACTAAGAAATGAGCTCGAAGGAGGAGTCCATGGAAGGAGTAATTGACATCCCATCATCTCATTTCAATTTAAGATCCAGCATCATCAATCATCGTGGTAGAGGTCACCGGCATTTGGAAAGAGGGAATGTGGGGAAAGAATAGTGTGTCACCACCTCATTATGTTCCCCGTTGGAAATAATTGGAAAAAAAATCACACATTAATCATATTCTGGAGCTTCAATACACACTATAAATTCCCTCCACCATAACAATCTTTGAAACAATATATTTATAGAGAATTTAGATCATTATAATGACATATCCTTGAGAAGTACAACATGGCTTATAGGGTAAAAATAGGTAGCTTACATAATCTAATGTACTCTAAGGAACCAACACTACTTAAATAATAAATCCAATGTTGTTTATATCTATTCTTAAGACTATGTCATCCATCTAATTCGTAGTGAATCACTTTAAATCATAAATATGGACATACAACACCTATATGAATAGTACCATTATAGAATCATCATCATTCACGTGGGAGATTTCATGATATTTGATAAAATTTAGAAGATCCTGGAGATAATATCATATACATGTGGCTTACACACATAGAAATAGAGAAATAAAATTATTCCCACGTCTAATTTCTTAAACAAGTTGGTTAAAGCTTTAATAAACCATCTATATGGAGATAGATGCTAGAGAGAGTAAGAGTAATGAGATCATAGGGTATGGGCACTAAAATTAAGTCCTAATCAAGAAACAAGGTTCATTGTTCATGTGGAATCATCTCTTTCATATCAAATTCCATGTGGTGGTAATTCACAATGTAATTATAAAGGAAGTTTGGAAGAAGTCTATATAGAGAATAGGAAGAAACAAAGTCATGGGTTTCATTTTTGCTTGATATATGAAGTGAAGGCTCATGGGTAAGAGGGAGAATTCATCTAAACTATAATATATTTCTAGTGGTTAGTCCAAGCTATAGGTTATTAATAGGATTTCGGTGGATTATTCATAGATTATTGATATTTTTTCTCCCTTTCATTTTTGTATCTAAATTTGTTGTTTGTCATGTTGTTCTTCTTTTGATTTGTGGGATTTGTTTTTAAATTTATTTTTACTTTATTAAATTACCATGAATTTTTATTACATGATTAAGTAAAATTTCATTATTCCTATTTAAGAGGATATTATAATGATTTATAATGATTGTGAGTGATGTAGTGAAAGTAGGAGATCGTATAAAAAATTAAGTATTTTTACTTTTCAATTAGGTAATGTCCAATGAATGTGGGGTAGATACCATAGTTAAAAATATAATAAGAACATTATATAGATCATTATTTCATTATATGATGGAAGTGTAAAGGAGTGACTACCTAGACAATCTTGATTGGTCACCACATAAGTAAGGAGATGAAAACCCCAAACTGAATATCCAACTGAGAGAGGTAGTGGAAACACTTAACACCATGGAATGTAGGACTCATTGATTATTTTTAAGTGAGTTTGGAAACCTTATGAGGACATGCCTCCTCATTTGAATGACATGTGAATAGCTTTAAAAAGTATTCATCGACACACAGTGGTGGTTTCTCATTGCAATGCATGAACCGTGGTAATAAATTTGTGATTTTAGTTGGTTTCTATTTTAAACTTTAAGTGTTTTTTGTTACAAATATGGTGAATTCCATAAAAATAAACTCTATGATAGGTTTTTTCCCTTATCCACCCGTATTCAAAAACATTTCATCCACCCCTTCATTTATAGTTTTTATATAATTTCATCCAAGATCACTAGAAATTACCAACTTATACTTATATACTAAATTATACTTATATACTAACTTATACTCCCAATACAAATTTTATTTGTACACAATGTAATTCAAACTGCAAATAGGCACTATTTCTAGGGACAGGTCTTGGTTTTCTAGTGTTTTTGGTGAAAAGGAAAAATAAATTTGAAAAAAAATCATAAAATTAAAAATAAAACAGGAAAATTCATAAGTTAATTATCTATAAATTATAATTAAACACTCATTTTTATAGTATTTTTTAGTTATATTTCATTTTCCTTCATAAAACTTTATTTAACTATTAACTTTGATTTCATAGGAAAAGAATAGATTAGGTTATATTAATAAGTAAGAGGATTTTTTTCATATATGGATGTATTGGACACCCCTTTTGGTGTTGTATAACTCTTAGGTAGATGTAATCCCAAGCAATTGAAGAGTAAAATAATGATCCTTATTCCTAAAAACAACTATTTATATTAGAAAAAATTGAGTAAATCAAAGAGGACCAAAATAGAAGGCAATACCAACTAGAAGAATTATCTACAATCATATAAGCCAATATTGATGTATGGATTACCATTTTTATAGAGTAGATAGTTAACATACAAGATCTATAATATAGGATATGATTGGTGATTCAACAAATTGAAGAGAAGAAAGAGCAATAAGATGGTCTCAAAACACATGAGATTCCTAAGATAAAGGATGTCTAGATAGGTGAAGATGAGGAGGAGGCCTCATAGAAAATGGCCAACTATTGTAGAAGACTTGAGGAACATGAGGAGGATATAACCACTAAAATTCCACCCTTACTGGACATGAACATCATCATATAGATTAAATATATAGTGTATCATTTTCTATACTTCACTGGAAATGGATAACTCTAAAGTATAATTATAGAAATTGATATGAATATGAACTATACTCTTCCCACCAACAAAACTGGTAGAGACTGTTGATTACAGATATGTGTATATGTACCTACTCACCCATAGATCTAGGATGAGGTAGACTATATATCCATTTGGAAATTGGTGGATATATGTAATTATTTTAGAATATATTATATGAGATTGGTGGAGACATGTAATTTCTCCAGCATCCTTGATACAAGAATGAGATGAATGATAATTCACCTAAATTTTTACACTCTTTCTCTCCCACAAATCTTGGATCAAAGTGGATGATGATGCACTAGATATTATATCTTATCTTACCCAAAACACTAGGTCTAGGAGAACCTCGTATACAGTTGAAACTTTAGTGAAATTTATTTCATCCAGAACCTAGATATACAACTATAGCTCTAAATACATGTATTTTATATAATGTATCATGAATTTGTGGAGATGTTTATTTCATCTAATATCCTAGTTGTTTTATATAGGGTGAATTATTAGGTGGGAAAACTATGAAGGTACATGATATATTATTATTTTATGATGTTATTTCTATTTTGTGACTACTATACACATGCAGGGTGGATGAGTTCCAACATATAAGATATAGTGGGAATGGATGGTTAGGGTCCTATATAGGGTCTTACCTTCGATGAGAGAGATTATGATTGAGCTATGAGTGTCTGGTGTCACTCTAGTAGGATGTAGTCTAGTGGGTCCATTTCTATTCTTTTATATAAAAGCATAGATATATTATATAAGTAAACATTAATATTTAGTGAGCATAATGAATATGAGCTATGGGTAGCTTGATAAGGATTATCTATGAATAGAAATGTGTTTGGTAATGATATCTGGTGATGTTGGGTTGTCTATGCTTTACTTATTATTACTAATTCGCATGGATACTAGTTTTCCATGGGATCAGATCATAGCTTGGGATGACTTGATGTATATATTTCCTAAAGATATAAATCATATGATATTTTAAGCTATATTGTTTTATATTATATGGGTATATCGTAAGGCGTGTTATAGGATATCATTACACAGCCTTCATCCAATAATAGGGTATGACTTGGATATATCATAATGTTGTGTATCATATTATATGATTCACTTTTCATCCTTCAATATATTGGGAAGTTGAATGATATGAATTATCACTCTAGTTCTCTTCCATGTTGGTTATCATAACTATGAATGTTTCCTATAATGAAACATGTGAGGGGATCAATGGTTCATTCATATTATGAATACATAACTAAATGAAATATTAACTTATATTTTATATGACATGTTATTTAATGCATAAACACTTAGTCTTGTCTTGAGAGATATATTAAGGGGACATTTCCATTGATATAGAGTTGTTCGTGTGTTCCTATTCATTCTATGGATTCTATCTCACAACTCTCTTCCACCTCCTCCCTTTACTATCAAAGATACTAGTATATCATGGGATTGAGGAGGGACATGCCCATTCGATGGGAGATTCATATTAAACTATGTATGCACCATAGATTAGGGAGTCCTTATTATACCTCTTAGTGTTATTCATCAAGTATTGATTTAATACAATGGTAGTGTAATTCATTAGTGAAAGGTATACCTAGTTTCTCCATTTTATGATTCTAATTTCATACTGGTGATCTTGGGAATTAGGGTTTCTAACTGCCTTTTATACCTTGAATGAGTGTTGTTAGATCCTAAAAAACCCATCATTGGTATCAAAGAATCATCATGAATTTTGATTTATGAAATCATGTTGAAAATGAATAATTTTTGAAATTGTATTGCATGTCATATTAGATATCATTAAAAAATATATTATATTTAATCTATAACATGTCTTATAATTTGGGATATCATAAAGTATGATATCAATTTTTCATTGTGGTTGGATATATGATAAATGATATCATTATCTATGATTAGGTCATTATGTATGATATGGGATATTATAACGAGTGACTCAATTGAAATACTTCAGTTTTATATTTACCATAGCGTAAGATATGGGATGTTTTATCCAACAATAGCATCGCTCCTCATATGAAAATAATAGCATCGTATCATATATATAATATATTGGATATCATTAGGTGAGACTTCCTAAGAACCAAAGGGTTTGTCACTGCTGAGGAATCTATCATTAAATATGATAGATAATAGTTCATAATGTGGTTTACGACATAGGGATGTCGTTAAATACAATATACATAAAAAATTAATTTTTCTAAATTTCAATTATGGATTTATTTATATAATTTATAAATTGTTTATAAATTATAGAAAGTGTATTTTGGGATATTTATTATTTTATAATTTTTTATAAATTAATTAATTATTATTTTTTATAATTAATTGATTAAATATTTATGAAAAAAATATTCTATAATATTAATTATTAATATTAAATACCTTTATAAATTTATATTGATATTGAATATTAATATTAAATACCTTTATAAATTTATATGGCATGACTTATAATTTGGATATAAATTGTTTAAATAGAAATTATTAGAGTAATTGATAAAGTAAATTACAAAACTAAGGTAAAATATAAAGGAGCTTATATTTAATATTAAGAATTTTTCATTATCAATTTAAAATGTTCAAATTAAAAAACCTTGTTTTAGAAATTATTTAAACCATATGAAAAGGAGTTTTGATAATTTATATGATCAAGGTTTGAATAATATTAAATATATGATATTTATATTATATAAATTGTTTACATGATACAATTGGAATATAAAATGTTTATGTTTTATATAATATCAAATATTTAAATTAAATTCCACATAATATAATAATATAAAGGAGTTCATATTAGAGATAAATATAAAGTGTTAATATTTCTTTAATTATAGAATTCCTATAATGCATGGTTAAATTATAGTGTTTATAATTGCTTTATTTATGAATGTTTCATAAATAGTTTATATTGTATTTAAATATATGACTTGTTCATTTTTTTTATTCCATGTTTTACTCATGAATATAATTGTTATATTATGAATGGATTTATTATTTAGTTAAAAATTTTAAATTACTTTTATAAATTATCATACATGCATATAAGGAGTGACATGTTAGGTATGATAATTGATTAAATTTTCTTATACAATGATTTTAGCTTGTATTAGGTCATGGTAATGAATTGAGACATTAATTATAGTTTATACATATTAGGTGTTATAATTGTGATGAAATTGAGGTATCTATTGAGTAAAGTGACCTTGGATATAAGGACTTTAGGTTGGATTTCTCATTGTCCTGGAGGCTTATGCCTTGTTTAGAAATGTGAGGGTTGGATATATGTTTCTCCATTATTACTCTTGTGAGGATTTTTTATTTCATATGATTCAAATCCTTTACATGTAAGGGTTTAATTTACCTTATGAATTATATGAATTTGAATATGTATGAATATATTTGGATTTTAATTTGGGTTAGTAACACAAGATATGAGTTGTGTAAAGAGTTACATGTCAATATGGTTTGATTATCTTGATTTAGTTGAAGTAATGGGAATTAAAAACTAATTCATTAGAATCATGTATACATGTAAAGGGAATAACATGTGGAAATATAGTGAGATTAAATCCCCTTTAAAAATAATAAGTGTTAGAATCCTTCTAAATTGATATTTTTCAAGACCTCAATCATCCAACCAAGTAGGTCATGCCAAAGTTGGGTGATCCTGTATTATCTTACATAAGGAAAGAAAGTAATGAGGGGAATATAACTATTAGGTTCCTTGTTTTTAGAATTTTATTTAGGTTACACTTAGCTAGTAAACCCTAATTATTAGGATACCAAAGGAATAGAGTTGATATGATCCATATCATGGATTGGGAAAGGAGTTTTCATATCAACTATCCATGATTCATATATGATTTTATTGACATGATTTTCTACCAAATATAGTCATGAATTGTTTATATTATTTACCAATGTAAGTCATTATGAAATATAGATCTTGGACCACTAATTGATATTATGGATTCATAAAGTGGTCATCATTTTAGTTGGAACACATTTAATAAAATTTCTTATTAAATGAATGTAAAACATGATACTCATCTGAAAAAATCTTTTCTTATAGATAAATAAAATCAGAATAATTGAACATTACTTTGAGATCAGTCATATAAAAAGGAGAAACATGATGTAATAAACATTTTATATTAGTATAAAACTTAATAATAATTCTTAATCAAGAGTAAAAAATTATATGTGTTAAATAAAACCCTTACCTAAGTAACAAACTGTTTAAATTATTTAACACTTGAATCAATATGCTTATAAGAAGAAAATAATGATTTGATTGAGGTTTCAAAGTCATTAGATGCTAAATTACCTAAGGAATATTAGTATAAACTCATATACTCAATGTGATTGAGTGTGATAAATACTTAGAGAGGCTAAAGATATATTTTAAGGCTATATTTTTCTATAGAATTCATTCAAGAATCATTTTTGAAAATATTTCAACAATATATGAATAGGTTTAATAAAAGTTTATCATATTTTCTCAAAATATTGATGATAGAGGAACTGGGCATGTGATGTTCAGGTTCTTTTTCTATTTTGATGGTACAATAAGGTTATGTTTTAATCAAGAATAAGGTTGGATTCTTTCAATAGTCATCCTTGGACAATAAAACCTAAAGGTAGTGATGGGAAGGGGGTATGTTTCCATTGGATATAAATTTACACATTACCTAAAATGGTGTGAGAAACTAAATAGAAATTCCATGTTAGATATTAATGTTATAGAATAATTTAGTCAATTTTGAAAGTTATATGATACCAAATATATAATTTAATAATGTTATAAATATACAAGATTTCAAAACCAAGATTATAATCGAATAAGCTTGTGGTTTATATTCAAATGATGAAGAAAAGGATTTCTAGATCACGGAATTCAATGAAAAGTGATTTATAAAGCTTAGATGGATCTAAGTAAAGGATGTGTTTTCTCATATTATTTCTCTTATATGATAATATAAGTTTATGTAAACAAGGAGTTGTTATAAATAATATGATATTCTATGCATGTTTCAGGATTCATTACATTCTATAACATACAGGAGAAGAAGATTAGGATAAAAATAATATATGATAAAATATTTTAACTAGATATTTTTTAAAATATGATAGAAATTATCCGACCACCCATCAGTGGAATATATTAAATAATGAAATATCCATTTTTAGATTATTTCTTTAAACACATAAAATACCATATAAGATATGGATACAACATATTGTTTATTATATATTATCACAAAGAGAAAATAAGTATTATTTCCTAACATAAAAAGATTTTTGTATCATATAATGATATTTTTAAGATAATATAATTTATAATATGATATTTGGATTATATATATACTTAGATAAGTTCAAATTTAACAAATAAAGGATTATATCAATAAAAACTCAAAGTGAATGTCACTTTATATCCTAAATAAATTTATGATATATTTTTAGAGGAATGTAAAGAGTTACATATTATTACCAAGAGGATATAAAGGATAACTTTTATGGAAAAGGATCCAAGAATGATAATTATGGAGAACTTATAAAGATTTATAGGTAGAAAACATAAATTATTAACATTGTAACATTTTATGTTGTGAAGTTAAGAAGTTTGAAAACTTTTTTCAAAGAGTGAAACATTAGGAATATGATTACTAAGTATAAACATTATTAAAACTATATTTATTAATATATTTTACTCAGTAAAAGAGTTTATTGAGGGGTATTTATTAGATATTGACATATATATGTGGCATAAATTACATAGATATGTAATGAATTTAACAAGACCCTAAAAGTACAGAAAACATAAGGTTGATCCTATAGTCTATCATATGGGATATGATAAGATAGATTATTATGTATGGTTTTTCTAAGTATTCTTAAAGTAGTTTAAGAATATACAATATATCATTCCATAAAAATGACATACTCTACTTTTTCATTCTTTCACATTGGTTGTATATATTACTTGAAATGAAATGATAATTTATCACTCAAAGTACAACTTTGACTTATCCCTAATTTATTTTCATATTGTTTTATTATATGTTATATTGAAAACTTAAATTTAGTGTGACTAGGATTTTATAGAGATATTAAATATTATCATTAACTGCAAAAATATTTTTTTGTTGGATGTCTCCCCCCATCAAGTATACCATATAGAGTGGAATACACTATGTATTTGATATAATAGGGGTGCATTTTTCATATTTATATTTCCCTAATACCTAAGGTATTCAATATAAAAATAATGATAAAATTTATACTTTAATACCTTTCTTATTAAATACTTGATTCTTAACTAATCAAGGGGTGGTTGGGTGTGTTATTGATCATGTCATCGATTGGAGCTTAACCATGATAATATTTTTCTTCTTGTATGATGAGTATGGAATATAGGACCTAGATTGAGATATACTAAATTATTTTATAACCATATCTATATAATTCATATGATATGTTTATCTATTGGATGAGGAGCATGTTATGTGCCCATATATAAAGGGTGAATAAAAATTTATTCATTCATCGACCTGGTTAGTAAATACAAATAGAATTGAGAATGTACGAGTAGCTATATGGGATTGATATACTCTGTGTCATATGGTTACTAAATTTCTTGGGAAAAGGAATCACTTGAAAATAAATTCTTCTATATGACATATTCGATGGTCATAGGTAAAAATATACATGTGTTTAATAGATATCAGTCTTGATCCCTTTGTAACTTTAGTAGCATTGATGCTTTTATAGAGGCTACTCTTTTATTACATCTATGAATTTGGGAATTCATATTTTTTAAAATTATAAAAATTCCTATGGGCTCACACATTGCGGTTTGCTAAATGGGGATTGATTTTTAACTTAAATATAAGCTCTAAAAGTTTTTTAGAGTTTATCTAAAATGATTTTTTGATGGGTATTCGCAAATTATTACATATGATGTGATATAAGGTGAATTTGATGATATATTTCCAAGTGTTTTGAAATATATCCAAAAGGATTTTTGTATATGATTTCAAAATTTATTATAAGTGATACAATATAAGTTGAAATGAAACTAACATTGGGAGGCTTTAGTGTAAGTGGGAGATTGATGAAGATATACCCTAAAGATATAATTAATATGATATTTTGGTCTATATAGTTTTGTATGATGTGGGTATATAATAAGTAATGTTATAGGATATTATGAAAATTCCTTCAACTGATCATATGGTATGATTTGAATATATCATAATATATTATATAATACTATGTGATTCACTTTTAATCCTATGATCTATTAGGTAGTCAAAGGATAAGCATTATAACTCAAGTTCTCTTCTATATTTGTTATTGTAACTCTGAACATTTCATATGATGAAATCATGGGAGTATCAATGGTTCATTCACATAGTGAATTCATGAATGGCTAAAAAATTTACCCATACATTATATAATGTATGAGTTAATGTAAGAACACTCAGGACTATTTCAAGGGCTATATAAAGAGGTCACTTCCATTGAGATGGAGGTATTAATGTGGGTCTATGAATTATGTGGATTATTTATCAACCTCTTCCTACCTTCTCTATCTAAGATACTACCATATCATGGGATTGAGGAGGGTATTTCCCATTCAATGAGTGATTCATGTTATCCCATGGATACAACATGGGAGTAGGGACTCTTTTGGGAACCACTTAGAGATCTTCATAAAACACTGATTAAAGAAATATGAAGTAGAATTAAATGGTTAAATGTAAATATATTTTCTTCATTTTATGTTTGTTCATGATGTTGGGTTTTATACATAGTTATATTGGGAATTTTGGGTTTACAATTGCTTTTGTTTCCTTTAATGGGTGTTTTTTAATCCTAAGAAACCCATCATGACCATGCTAAGTATTATTTCTCACTAATTCATGTACACCTATGAATTTTTCATCTTGTTTTCCTATTAACTAGTGGATGTAGTGGTACTTATTGGTGTGGATTTATCATTATGATAGCCACCCTCAAATCATTAGTTTTAGGGATTATATCTATTTAGGATGTATTTTTATTCCTGGTTATTTTTTAAAAAAATTTTAATAAAATATATTTTTTCTCTTCAATACATATATTAATTTTTGAGTTAAAGTTTCCTTTTGGCATGGTTTTCTAGTCTTTGTAGTGATTCTTCTTCTATGTCATGGTAGTATACATTTCATCATGAAGTATAGAGTTCCTTTTGATAAATATTACATAAGAGGAATTTTGTTGTGGTGATGGGTGTTTCACCCTAGTGAAACTAAAAACTTTATAGTTAATTTTTTGTAGAATATGTTATGACTTAACACCCTTTGCCGTGTTGCAATAAGAGTCAAGAAGCATAAAGTTATGAGATTTCACTAAGTTTACAAGGGATTTATGAGGAGTTTTATAACACTATTATTGTTAGATCTTGTTTTACAGAGGGTGTTTTATAACATGGTATTATGGATTTTTCCACAATTTTAGCTCAACTTTAGGTCATTGTAGTGTGGCATGGTGAGTCACGTCATGAGAGAGTTAACTTGGGTTTTTATTATAAATTATAAGAACCTAATTTTTCCTTGAGGTAATAATCCTTTAATTTTCAATTTAAATCCTTGGTTTTGACCAATTAATAATTTGTAATGAGGTTATGGGGAAAATGAGGGTGTTTGGGACTTGTTCAGAGCCTGAAACCCTGGCCGGTGGAAGAAACCAATGGGTTGCATGATTAGTGGAAAACATACTTCCCAACCTGTAAGGTTTCTCCTAACCATTTATGGTATTTCAGTGATAAAAAGTGCACTACATAGTTTCATGAAACCATGAAACCCAGGACACACACCCATGTAGAGGATCTGTGGTTTTTAACAAATCCTTATAGCATGATTTGTGCACGGTTTCTCAAACTGTGCACATGAACCGTACGAGGTCCCTCCTTGGGAAATTCATGGTGCATAGTTAGTGAATGGTTTGGGAAACCATGAAGACAAACCATGCGACCCCTTTAAAGAGGGGAAAATTTACCTTTTTCCCTTAAGTATTTAAAATTTTAACACCCCTCTTGCTTTCTTCATTCTAGTAGAGAACCCTCCCTTTTTCACCCATGAAGAGATCTCAAGCCCCTTCCACCTAGGTTCTTGTAGATCTCCCTCTTCCAATTTCTGATTGAATCATTATTGTTCCTGCTGGATTCCTATCGATACGTGCTACACTCTTTAGCCTAATTTCATCATTTTTCTTCTTATTAGTGTTGATATTTTGGTGTAATATCTTATGCCTTATTTTCAGAGCATTATTTTATTTCTCTATTTTCTTTTGATATGGGACAAACTAAGGGATGATGTTAGACGAGTAATATACTATAGGTATAAGGTAGGTGGTCTATGACTCATCCCTTAAAGTCTCTTCATCTAAAAATTGTTTCCATTATGTGCATGCTGATTTCACTGGGCGTTGATCTTTAAATTCATCTGCCTTAATTTAATTTGGATAGATTGTGTTCTGTGGACATAATGGTATCACTAGACACCATTATAGGTTGATTACTCAACATATACCACCCAAAGAGGGTGTTTTTTTCATTTATTCCTTGGTAACCCATGTTGGGTTTATCTTCAGTATTATTCGGGTGAGTCTGACTTTGAATTTGATAAGGTAAGTGTTCCTACATAATTAATATATCATTAAATAATTATTATGGAAATTATATATTTATGAATATCATATGGATTAGTTTAAACATAATTGAAATGTTAAATAGTTTCATGTCCTTAATATCCTTTTTCATTTTTAATGAAAGAAAATGGAGAGAACCAAATAATTGATTATGTAACTGAATTGATAAAGGTTGCATGTCGCTAATTCACCTTGTCATGTTAATGAAAGGTAATGAAATGAAACTGTTAAATGATTAAATGGAATTATTTTTACATGGATTATGATGAATTTTTTATATAAATTAAATAATTATATGGTGCCTACTTCTTTTTTAGTTTTTCTTATTTATAGGGATGTTCAGACTTGATCCATCCATTTATTCCCAAGGAAATTTCTTGAGTATTCAGAGGACACCATTATAATTCATTGAGCTGACTACCATGGGAGATAACCACTATGTAATCTAGTCTTTATATTATTACATTAATTCTTTAATGTTGTACTAATGATTTACTTGACATATCTTACATATATTAGAATTCCTTAAATAAACTCCTTGGATTCATCTTTATGTCTTCGGATATACGACACCATGGATTCACCCCATTAGGACTAGTCAATATTAGCCCATGATTACTATGGACGAGCTCCATAGACTTATTCAGACTCATTTAAAGTGGAATTCCTTGGTTTTACCCCTTAAATTACACTCAAACCTTTATTTCTAGACTACATGAGTTACTACTATCAGTTAGTCGACCACTGAGGTCAAGGATGCCTTGGTTTCACCTTGGATCATAATTTATCATTATTATGATCTATTTCGGTATTGTTGACACCTTCAAATCTTCCATCTATGTAAACTAAATTAAATGAATTAATTAAATGATCACTTGTTTAGAGACATCACCAACTAAGGATGGAGTAGGTATGGGATATTATCTTAGCATTGTTTTACTTTTATATACCTTCACATTGTTTTAGTTTATATACACATACTAGATTTGTATAAACACTATTGGTGGTTTCCTATTGATATTTATCTCGCACCCCATCAAGGCCATCATTAGTACTCGGTCAGATTATATGATCATAGGTGTGGACAAAGGGAAGTGTTCCACTTTGGACACCTAACTCACTTGCTTTAGGATGGGAGCTTGGTAGAAGATGACCAAGCCAGAGCTCAGGATGCTTTGATATTTTTTATTTTTCTTTTTTATTCTTTTATATATCATGTATTTTATTTTCTTCCTGTTATCATGTATTTATTCTTTTATTTTTGTAGATACATGACATCATCATTTTGTAAATGATGCAATTTACTGCATTTGATGATTATTATTTTTGTATGGTTATCTTTATTTATACTACCATAATTATTGATTATTGTGATCCTATATTTATTTGTGTTATATTTTTTTGTTCTCCATTCTAACCAGAGGGTATATTCTCCCCACTATAACACCCTAGGCCCTCACTGCTAGTCCGCAGCCTCTGGCATATGGGGAGGAAGGCTTGAGGCCAGGTGGTCAACTGGGTTCAGTTACACAGGAGTGAACTGGGACCGGGATATCACAAAGTGGGTCAGGGATTTTATTTTCTTTTTTATTATGGTTTGGAAGATTTATAAAGAAGATTAAAAACATTTTGGAACTTGGTTATAAGCTATTGCTTGGAGTAGCTAACCCAAATTTGGTGTATACACCAAATTACCTAGGAAAGGGAAATTGTCATTCTATATTTTTCTCATTATAATTTATATAATTTTATCATTACATGATACACATGTATTTTGGTATTTTATATTCTTAATGGATATTTTACCTTGTCCGGACATGTAAAGGAGAATTAATACATTCATCATTATAGGTACTTAGAAAGCACATGCCATGCATATTCCATGCCATATAGGTGCATTTTATTGCTTGCATCGCCTATGTTGTCCGTCATTGTTGAGTATGTTTTGTTGTGATATATTACTTTTCCACTAACATATTTTTCAGGGAATATAAATTGGTTATTTAAAATTTTATCATCAACCTAAATGGTGTTTTCCTATAAAGATTGATGGTGGCATCTTAAAAATCCAATTTTGACCCATGTAAGCTATGTGAACCTGGTTGCATAAGATGGGAATTGGTTTCAATTAATTGACTACCAACTTCAATTTATAAGGTGTATGGGCCCTTATAAATTGTAATTTTTAACTCTTCAAATTGATCCATCATATTTTACCTATTACATTATAAGACCAGATGTTAGGGGATGGTTTTGGTTATATGGGTGTCAATTTCAATTTATAAAGTGTATGGGACTTTATAAACTAGGAATAAAAATACATTTAATTGAACCTTATATTATTTATTTATTCACATAAAAACTTTAAATATAAATTCTATATTATAAATGAAACAGTTTCCTATAAATGAAGTGGTCAAGTTCAATTTAAAGAGTGTTTCCCTTGTTAGATTGTAGTTGACCCTCCATATACCAGAACCCCTATAAATAAAAACTTGAACACTTACCAATACCCTATCCTTCTAATAAAGTAGTTGGGGTAGTATTTTGGTTAGTGATACCCCTTTATTTCATTTCACTTCCATTAGATATTCTATCTGATTTGAATCTTGTTTGATTCTTATGCTTGGAATTTGTAGAGATATGCCACCATGACATCCTTCAGTCGTGTTCCAAGTGAGTGGTGATGACGATGCTCTGGATATGGTGGGCCCTAATACACTAGTGATACCTCCATTACTTCCACCTGAGTCACCACCTTTTATTATAGAATTGGGCACTAACTCTTAGCTTCGATGGGGTTTCCTATGTTTGATACAGTCTATGCACAGTTCTCCATGATCTTCACCTATGATATCTGATCTGATTCGTGAGTTTTAGTAGAAACATCCTCTCATATTTTTGGGTGATGGTGATCCCCAGGCTACTGATTCATGGATAGAGGCTATCTTGTCTATATTAAAGCATCTTGATACACCTCTATAGAGTAGGGTCAAGCTCTCCACCTACATGTTGAGTGATTCCACCAAGCGCTGGTGGGATGTGATTACTTAGGTTGGTTGTCATCAGGGCAAGGTTTGGGTGGACTTTCGGGCTGATTTATATGAATAATTTTTCCCTTAGATGCTGGGAGATTACTAATATAGAGAGTTCATGAACCTAGAGAAGGGTTCTATATACATTATATACTATTCAGTGTGTTTCACCAAGTTGCAATGCTTTGCACCGCTTCTTTCTAGTAATGACTTATCACAAGTGAAAAACTTTGAGGATGGGCTTAAGTATGCCATCCATTCATAGGTAAATGTTTTTCACCTATCTATCTTTTATAAGGTTGTTAATTAGGCTCTTATCACTAATTGAAACTTGAAGGAAGGTGATAGTAATGGTCATAGAGGTTTAGTGTCAAGACAGGGCGGTGGTTCTTCCGGTATCCTAAAGCGTAGCATTAAGGTTTCTTGTTAGAGCAACGGAGGTCAGAGTATCCACACTATCAGCTCCATTATATGCCATCAGTTTGGAAGGTAGGGGTATGTGAAGCCTCAATATGATAGAGACCCACTAGAGTACTGTGATTTCAAATGGATGGGTCATATTCAGAGGTTATTATGGATCATTCTTTCTATTTATAGTAGAAGAGGGCCTACACCAACTCCACCTTCAGGATCAGGATCAGTTATGCCATGTCAGGAAGGAAGATAGATTAGTACTATCCAAAACAAGCTAAGGAGAAGGTGGTGGACATGGTATCCAGAATTTTGATTATCATTTTTAGCAGATCATACTTACTCAGTGTAGTCCAGCTATAGCTTAGGGTTGTGGATCAGACTAGTTGGATGAATTACACCTAATAACCAAGGATCAGAGTATAGGACCATCTACTATATGAGGTACTAACCTAATAGCCTCTACTGTCATATCTTCTTTATTTGATACAGGTGTTTCACACTCCTTTATCTCTTTATCAATCATAGAAAATCTCAGGTTGGAAATTCAATACTTATGTGGGGTGATAACCTTGGAAACACCATTGGGGTGCAGTCGGAGGGTATATGACAATGAAAGGATTTTACCCTTGAGGTAGGCGGTAATAATTTCTTATGGGACCTCCTTTTCCTTGAGATAAAGGGATTTGATGTCATATTAGGATGGATTGGTAGATTCCCTTTCAAACCTATGTGGATTGTTATCATCGTAGGGTATCATTTACATCATGAGTGGGTGATGGTTATATTCACAAGGGTGAGTGGAATGTGCTGGCCAATAGAGCTATACCATAGCATCATGTTCTAGGAGGAGTGATAGCCCATATTTCTAGTCTTTTCTTGGATGACCAGGTGATGCATCTAATGGATTTTCCTCTCATTGTGTATCATTTTAGGGATGTTTTCCCAGAAAACTTCTCTAGAATACCTTCCTATAGAGAGGTGGAGTTTATGATATAGCTCATTATAGGGTCAGCTCCAGTATTTATTCCTCTATACAAGATGGAACCTACTAAGCTCTAGGAGCTCAAGAGACAGTTGGATGATTTAGAATATAAGGGTTTTATCTAACCCAAAAATTCATCCTAGGGTTCACCCATTCTCTTCTCCGAGAAGGTAGATGGGACCCTTAGGCTATGTAGGGATTATTGGTGATTAATCCAGATTACAATTAAGAACTGGTATCCTTTTTCTCTAATATATTATCCCTTCAACCATCTTAGATGAGCTAGAGTTTTCTCAAATATCGACCTGATACTAGGCTATCATCAGGTTCTAGTCAGGACTTCAGATATACTATGTACAACTTTTCTAAGTCAGTTTGGTTTATATGAGTACCTTGTTATGTAATTTGGTATTACAAATGCACCCTCCATTTTCATGGACTTTATTAATAGGGTTTTCCACCCCTATATAGATTCTATTTTCATGGTTTTTGTGGACAATATCTTAGTGTATTCTCATACTATAAGTGACCATTTCAAAACATCTTGAGACCATTTTTAATACACTGACAAACATAATATATATGATAAGATTGATATGTTCCACTTCTGGATTGAAAAGGTTGACTTATTATGTCATATTATCTCAGAATTAGGGGTATCGGTTGACTTGGAGAAGGGGAGTTCTATTATTTCTTGGGAGAATCCCAAGAACGTGTTTGATATATAGAGTTTCTTGGGGCTAGATGGTTATTTCAGGTGTTTTATACAGAACTTATCACACATTTAATCACCTCTTACTAGTTTTACTAAGAAGGATGTAAATTTATTGTCATCTGAATCATGCAAGAAGGCCTCTCAGTAGGTGAAAGGAAATATTTATTCAGCACTAATTCGGATTCTTCTTGAGATTGGTAGAGGCTATATAGTGTTTTATGATGTATCAAACATCAAATATCAAGATGGGTGTAGTACTGATGTAAGAGGATCAAGTCATTTCTTATGAGTCTTGATAGTTAAGACCTCATGAGAGTAATTACCGAACGCATGACCTTGATCTTATAATAGTCATTCATGCCTTACATTGTTAGAGTCACTATATTATGGGAGATAACTTTATGGTTTATATGAACCAAAATAACCTCAATTATATCTTTATACAGCATTAATTGAATCTCAAGTAGCGAATATGGATAGAATACCTTCATTCTTTTCACTTTGAGTACTTCTATATTCTTGGAAATGGAAATGCAATAATGGATGTGTTGAGTAGAAAAAACTCAGGCACAGGCCATTTAGGAAGCCAGTGATGAATGGAAATCATTGTCCCTTCTTTCTGATATGAATTTGGAGTTTCATGAGATTCAAGAGTAGCCTTTTTATATATCCTTATAAATTACCTCTTCACTCCTGGATAGGGTGAAGATAATTAAATTCTCATATCCTAATGGGGTGGTCCAGTGGGAAAGTATTTCTAGTGAGGACCCACCTCTAGATTGATCAGTTGATGGAGACGACATCCTACATATACATGGGCATATCTAGGTCCCTAAAAACATGATAAAGGAGATAATTAAATAATCCCATTCTTCTTTGTGGTAATTACATCCAGTTATCTCCAAGATGTATCGAGATATGTGTCTCTAGTATTAGTGGCCTTGGATGAAATGTCATATTGTAAGTTTTATCACTAATTGTTCTACCTATCAGTAGGTGAAGGTGGTAAACCAGTGGCCTAATGGATTTTCACATCTATTAAAAATCCCAAAATGGAAATGGTAATACATTGTAATGGATTTTTTAGTTGTTTTTTTGAGGTTTCCTCGATGTAGAAACACGGTTTGGGTAGTCATGTATCGACTAACAAAATTAGCCCACTTCCTTCCTATATGAGAGACTTTCTTCTTTGATGAGTTGAGAAGACTGTATGTCTATGAGGTTATACTATAACATGGGTTCCCTCATACTATTGTTTCTAATAGACATTCTCATTTCACATCAAGTTTCTAGAAATGGTTGCATAAAATATTTGTGTACAAAGGTGCTTCTGAGCACAACTTTTCACCCTCAGACTGATGGCTAATCAAAACAGATGATACAAGTTTTAGAGGACATTCTCTGGGAATGAATCCTTGATTTCAGTGGTTTTTAGGATAATCATATCCATATTATTGAGTTCACCTAAAATAAAAACTATCATAAAATGATTTATATGGATATATATGAGGCCTTGTATGGTAATTCATGTCGTTCGCCATTATTTTGGCTAGAGGTAGGGGAGACAGTGCTACTAGATCCTCGTCTCATCCAGGAGACTTTGGAGTAAAATATGTGTATATTTCTTAGTATATATATAAATATTGTTTTTATCATTGTTTATCACCTCTGGAGTTCAAGTTTAGGGATTGTTTTTTCATGTGTGTGTCACCTGTACTTGAGAATAGATGGATATAGAGGCAAAGGAAGTTGTCGCTACATTTTTTTGGGCCCTTTGAGATCCTAGATAGATTTGGGATGGTAGCCTATCGATTTTTATTACCTAATATGTATTGTTCCATGGATGATTTCTTCCACATTTCATAGCATCACTAATATCATGTTGATCCATCTCATATGTTTGATCCCAATGATATGGAATTGGATGTCAATGCTTCTTTTGAGGAGTATTTTATATGAATTGTTGGAAAAGAGCATGAAGTATCTTTGAGGATGTTCATTACCTTTAGTGTGTGTGTGTGTTATAGTAGAATAGATGTGTAGATGATGAGACATGGCAGTGGGAGGTCGACATACATGCTCAGTTGATGGAGTTGTTCTCAGACAACATTCTACCACCCATGGAAGGGAAACTCGGGGAGGTGTTCCTTTAAAGGGGGAAGACTGTAAGAACCCAATTTTTCCTTGAGGTACAGATCCTTTAATTTTCATTTTAACTCTTTATTTTTTGACCTAATACAAATTCATAGTGAGGATATGGAGGAAATTATGGTGTCTAGGGCTTGTTTGGATCCTAGAACCCTGGTCAGTGAAAGAAACTATCGGTTCGCATGGTTAGTAGAAATTGTGTCATTCATCCCCCATTGTTTCTCCTAACTGTGTGGGGTGCTTTAGTGAGAAGAATCGGGACACACAGTTTTATGAAACCATGAAACCTAGGACACATTCCCATGAAGAGGCTCTATATTTTTTAATATTTCCTTATATCATGGTTTGTGTAGGGTTTCTCAAACCTTATGCATAAACCATGTAAGTTCCCTCTTTGGGAATTTCATGGCACATGGTTGGTGAATTATTTGGCCAAATGTGTGGTCAAAACATGTGACCCCTTTAAAGAGGGTTAAATTTACCTTTTCTTCTTAAGGATTTAAAATTTTAACACCCCTATTCCTTTCTTCATTCCAACAAACAACCCTCCATTTTTTCATTCATGAAGAGCTCTCAAGACCCTTCAGCCTAAGTTCTTAGAGATCTCCCTCATCCGATGTTTGATCAAAGAATTGTTGGTATCATTAGATTTCTCCTGGTAAGTGATACACTCCTTAGTCTCCTTTTATAATTTTTCTTCCTACTGACAATTCTATTTCGGTACAGGCTCTTATGCCCTATTTTTAGGGTGCTCATTTGTTTCTATGTTTTCTTCTAATCTGGGACAAACAAAGGGTTTATACTAGATGAGGAATCTACTACAGGAATAAGGTATGTTTTCTATAACTCATCCCTTAAATTCTCACCACCTATAAAGTTTTTTTTTGTTTGTTAACACCGGTTTTAATAGGAATTTCTATATAAATTTGGTGCCTTAATTTAATTTGGCTAGATTGTGTTATATGGAACTAATGATATCACTTGACACCATTGGAGTTTGATACCTTAATGAAAACCACCCAAATAGGGTGAATTCTTCATTTATACCATGGTAACCCATTTTCAATTTATCTACGGAATTGTTTGGGTGCATCTAACTTGGACTTTGATAAGGTAAGTGTTTCTACATAATTAATAAATCTTTAAATTATTTTTATGGAAATTATATATTTATGGATATCAATTATCCTAGTTTAAATATAATTTAGTTTTTAAATGTTTTTATGTCCTTAATACCATTTTTCATGTATAATGAAATGAAATACAATGAACCAAATAAATGATTATGTAATTTAATTGATAAAGGTTTCATGTATTTAATTCACCTTCTCATATTAATGAAGGGAAATTTAATGAACCTATTAAATGAATAAATGGAATGATTATTACATTTCCTATGATGAATTTTGTATATAAATGAAATAATTATAAGGTTCCCACTACTTTTGGGACTTTTCATCATGATAGGTATGGTTAGACTTGAGCCATATTTGGATTCTCAAGGGAATGCCTTAAGAAATCAGAGGATGTAATTATGATTCATTGAGGCAATTTTCGAGGAGATACCCACCAAAGAATATAATATTTTCTTATTATGTTAATGCCTCGTCATTTTACCAATTATTTAGTTGACATCTCTTCCAGATATTAGAATGTCATGGATACACTCTTTGGATTCAGATCAATGTCTTCAGACACGTGACACCATGGATTTACCCCATTAGGCCCAGTCATTATTAGATCAATATTACTATTAATGGTCTCAATGGACTTATTTAGACTCATTTATAGTGGAATTACTTGGGATTACCCTTTTTATTATACTCAGACCCTTATTTCCAGACTGTATGAATTGCTATTATGATTTGGCCAGACCCTGAGGTCAAGGATGCCTTAGTTTCACCTTGGATCCTCCTTTATTAGTATTATGATCTATTTCAATATTTTTTACACCTTTATGTGTTCCATATATGTAAACTTAATTAAATGAATTAATTAAGTGATCTCTTATTCAGATACATTACCATCTGAGGCTAAAGTGGGTATAGATTATTATCCTAGCATTGATTTACTTTTATATACCTGCACAAAATTTCAATTTATATACACATATTGGATTTTTATATATGTAATTAGTTGTGGACTATTGATATTTATCTCACACCCTATCTCGGACACCATCGGTACCTGAGGAGATTATATGATCGTATATGTGGACAATGGGAAGCGTTCTGCTTTGGACATTTGACTTGCTTGCTTTAGGATGTGAGTGTGGTAGTAGATGATCGGGCTAGAGATTGGGTGATTTTATTTATTTATTCATAACTTTTTATTTACTCCCTTTATTAATTTTTATTGAAAAGTTTATAATTGGTGTTAAATACTCATGTTTTAATATTAAATATAATTTTTTATCTTTATTTTTATTAATCCATATTCGAGTCAATTTACTATTTTAATTACAACTCTAACTCTACTTATCCAAATTGTGTGATTATTGTTTTTTAGGGTTAATAATCAAATTTCATACAAATAATTAAACTGGATCTTGGTCCAATTCAGCCATTTGAATGGTCATATTGTCCCTACAAGAAGGCCCAAAAAATCTGTCAAAGAAACTAGACCATCCATGATGATTGAATTTATGGTCTCAATGAAGAAACCATAATTTTATTAAACTTCTTAATATATTATTTAATATAATAATGAATCATGTTTAAAAATTTTAAGTCCAAACTTTACCAAAAAGGGGCCCAACTAATGCTTTGAAGTCCAGCCCACCATTCTATCCTAGAAATAAACAATAACTCGGCATTCATGACTTTTATCACAATTTATTCATCCAATTGAGATGAGATTTTGTGGTGTTAAAGATTGGATATAATTGGACTAATTTATAGAAGAAATTGTTCATATTTTATGGCATATTCATGGTCTAAAATTCATTCATATTGAGACCAAGGAAAGTTGATAGAAAATTGACAGAATGAATTTTTTTAGTAAAACAGTCATAACTTTGGCTAGAAAGGTCCAATGGCTGCAAAATTTTAAGGGTTGATAGTCCACATAAATTTATAAAACTTTTAAGAATAATATATCTCTATATTAATCTGTATGAATTAATAAATTGGCGAGGAAATTGGAGGGGAATATTTGGAATGAAAACAAGCCACCACCTTGGGATATAAATACATATCCCTCTTATCCTTGTAAGGGGTTGGAATTTTATAATATAAAATAATATATTATCATGAAAAAATACTTTAACAATTTCTGGGATGACCTTCCAAACTCATGTTTTTACTCGAGAGACCCTTCCTCCTCTCTTTTTTCATGTTCTTTTGCATTATTTTCAATTGTAATCTCATAATTTGCTTTCAATTTCATTTGAATTTTAATGAATTTTTACTCTTCATATTCTCATTAATCATCCACCCTATATTGTTAAATATTAATGGTATTAAAAATAGTTTAAATAAAGTTGAAACCCCTTGCCTCTTTTTCTTTCTCATTCAATCAAAAGTGAATTTTTAATTATCTTCACATTTCGTGTGTGTGTTCAGAACAATACTCTTATCTTATCCCGTTCTTTTTATCCAATTTTTAAATAATAAACCTAAAAATCATAAATAATATTAATAAACATATCAATGGATGAGTAAATATACCATTGGGGTGAGTCATAATCTAAGGACGTTAAGTGATTGATATCTTTTACTCGATGAATATTCTTTAGGTTAACATTGTGTATGTTAAACTTAAAATGTCATGGATTAATGACATGTTTTGTTTAATGTGTAAATTAAATGAATTATTATAACCATAAATACACTACCATAAACAATTTTTGATTAATATTATAACCCTAGTTAAGTTAGGGCTTGGATTAAAGCCTCAACACTTGGGAATTCCGATCAAAATCATCTTATGAAGTGGGTGTTAATTTAATGAAATATAAAGAAAAGATCAAGGATATCATAAAATTAAATCCCCAATAATTAACTCACCACAATATTTATAAAATTTTTAAATCAAACATAATCCATAAATAAATTTAATTAATCTCTTCAAACAAACACCCCATTAAAAATACAAATAAAATAGAAACAATCGACTCTAAAATGTATACCATTGCTGAGGATTCGACCCGAGTGTCTCTATACACATTATCAGAGAACCAGACAATTGAATGGTTGATAGGTGACAATCAACCACACTTTAAATAGTTTCATTTCTAGGGATGATGAAACTTATATTTGGAAGTTTCTTTTTTTTTAAGAAAACCAAAAAAATCAAAAAAAATATATCTGAAAAAAATACAAAGAAAAACCCACCTTCCTCATCCTTTAAAAAATTTCTCTAAATTCCCCATATCCTCCCAAACAATCCATTAGATTTGTTTGACCTAGAAATCCACTGAACACTTCACTAACTTATGAGGAATATTATGGATAATCAAATAATTCAAGACTCATTCATTACCCATCCAATTATTCTAGATATATCGAATCCTAGGGAATAATACTTAAAAGAACTTGCTACCCCTGATATGAGTTACCAACCCCTTGGTATTAAATATCCAAATATTAATGATGATTTCAAACTCAAATCACCTTTGATTCGTCTTCTTCTTCATTTCTATGGGATAGCTAGTGAGGATCCTTATCTTTACCTCAAATAATTTATATTGGTGTGCTCTACCATGAATTCTCAAGGGGGTTCTGAAGAACAAATCAAACTTTGAGCATTTCCCTTCGCCCCAGCTAACTCTGCCAAGTCATGGCTCTACTACCTCCCTCCTGGTTCCATAACCACATAGAATTACATGAAGAAAATATTCTTTGATAAATTATTTCTTACTTCTCATATTGATTATATTCGAAAATAAATAAGTGGTATCTATCAATTCCCTAATGAATCACTCCATGGGTAATGGTAGGTGTTCAAAAATCTTGTGGAAACCTACTCAAATCACCAAATCCCTAACCAACTCTTGATCCAATACTTCTATGAAGTTTTATTGGATATGGATATAACTCTTATTAATGTCTCAAGTGGTAGTGCTCTTGTTGAAAAATCTCATGCATCTTCATGAGATCTCATAAGAAATATGGCTACAAACACATAGAAATTACATACTTGAGCACATGTTCAGGTAAAAAAATTCAAATAAAATAAATCCATATAGCCTAACAAGATGACCGAGTGGATGAGTGAACTTACAGGTCTTGTGAGACAACTAGTAGTGGCTTACAAAGACCCAACCTCATCTTCTCCAAAATATATATTCCCTGTAACTATAACTAATTGTGGAATCTTTGTCTTACCAGCTCATCTAATAGATACATGTCCATAGCTTCAAGATGAACCATCTAATTTTTTTAGTCCAATCAAACTCAATGCAGTATATGCTCAGAGGAACACAAACTATCAAAAATCAGGTTAGTTCATTAGAAACTTCAATAAACCCCACTCTAAGCCCTTATCTTCTACTTTTAACCCAATATTGAGGTATGGTAATCCCATTTCTCATCCCCCTAAGTTCCCTCCTCAAAATCCAAACCAATTCCAGTATGGTCAAGGTGGTGGTAACTTCCAACAACCATATCCTTTTGTTCCTAAACCTCAAAGGATAAATCCTCCTATTTATCCTCCTGGATTACACTATCCTAACGATCCTTTCCAATTCCCAACCCAATACAAGTACTTTCCCAAGAACAAAAATCACGGTAATCCCAATGTAGGACATGCCGCTTCTTCTAATCAACCATGGGAAAGATCTGTGGAAGATCTTTCCTTCTTCACCCATTCTAGCCTTAAAAACATTGAAACCAAAATTAATCAACTTTCATCCCACCTTATCCAAAAATAAAAAACATATTCTTCCCAACTCCCATATCAACCATTTCCAAAATCCAAGGGAAATGTAAGTGAAATTTTACTTTGATCTGGAAATAAAATTTCTATGCCTTAGGATGAATCTTGTAACTCCTCTTTAAATGTTGAATAGGAAAAAGAAAAAAAATCTAGAAAAAGAACTTGATTACATTACCTCACCTCCTTCCATTCCTATAAGGAACCAAATTCTTTTTCCTCAAGCTGTGTATAAGACAAGACAGTCCGTTAAACCCGATCCTGAAATGCTCGACATGTTTAGACGTGTTGAAGTCAACATTCCCATATTAGATTCCATCAAAAAAGTCCATAAGAATGAAAATTTTCTTAAGTAATTGTGCACATGTAATAGATAACTTAGGACCATTGATAATGTTTTAACCTAACAGTCCATACCCATGAAGTGAAAAGATTCATGGACCTTTATGGTTGCATGATGAATAGGGAGTTCCAACTTTGATGATGCAGTCATAGACCTAGGAGCCTCAATAAATGTCATGCCCAAATCCATATTCTCTAACATTGGTCTAGGTCCCTTTCACCCAATGGGTGTTTTCATCTAGTTATCCAATTGAAGCACAGACAGTCTTGTGAGAATAATTAGAGATGTCCTTGTCTGAGTTAATGATCTTATCTTCCCAGCTGATTTTTATGTCCTTAATATGGAAGGTGAGACAACCTCTTCTCGATCTCCCCTAATTCTAGGAATATCATTCCTCCTAACAGTAAAAACTAATATTTATGTCCATGTGGGAATCCTATCCATGGAATTTGGTGATCAACTGGTCAAGTTCAATATCTCTTAATCCATGCGATACCCATTAGAGGATCACTCTACATTCTCAATCCATTCTTATAAGGACACTTCTAAGAGTCAATTGAACCTAATTCCATCATGTTTATCATGTTCTAATGAGAAAGGATCTTGTAATATTTTAACCGTGATTAACCAAGTCATAAAAGGGGATGTTAATGGTGACCTCTCATTCATAGACTTCATAAATCTAGAGGATCTTGAAAATTATCTTGAATCCCATATCAACTCTGATCTATAATATTCCACCTTATATATTTTTTAGGAAAATGGATCAAAAAAAACTAAATACCTACCTCCATTCCTAGGTGGTCTAGCTCGGAAATGAATGATGAGACCGATCTGAAACCTCTTCCTAGACACCTGAAATATTCATTCCTTTTTCATGATCACTCTTATCCTGACATTGTCACTACCACACTTACTGAAACTGGGGAGTACAAACTTGTTCAGGTGTTAGATTAAAACAAAAGGTCCTTAGTTTGGAACCTAGATGACATACCAGGAATCAACCCTTATCTTTTCATGCATTACATCCATATTGAAGAGTCATCCAAACCAATTAGACAACCAAAAATAAGAATCAATCCACTCATCCTTTAGGTATTTAGGGAAGAGATCACCAAGCTTCTTCAAACTGTTATTATCTACCCAATTTTCGATAGTGAATGTGTTAATACAATTCAAGTGGTTCCTAAAAAGGGGGGATAATTGTTGTCATAAATGGACATGGAGAGGTGGTCACAACTCAGGTGAAAAATAAATGGTGTGTATGCATTGATTATCATAAATTTAATGCTGAAACACAAAAAAGATCACTACCCTCTTCCATTTCTTGATCAAATTCTAGAACGATTAGAAAAAAGTCACATTATTGGTTTCATGATGGAAACATCGACTACTTACAAATCCCAATCACACCTCAAGACCAAGAAAAGACTACATTCACTTTCCCCTTTATAACGTATTCCTATAGAAGAATGCATTTTGGCCTTTTTAGTGCTCCTACATCATTCCATAGGTGTATGATGAGTATCTTTTTTGAATTCATTGATCATTTCATGGAGGAATTCATGGATGAATTTACCATTTATGGTGATTTATTTGAATCCTTCTTGCATTAACTCTCTTTGTCCTTCAAAATTGTGTCAAATGCAACCTTGTACTGAATTATGAAAAAATTAACTTCATGGTTACTAATGGGATTGTTCTAGGGAACATAATTTCACAAGAGGGCATTCAAGTTGATCATTACAAAATTGAGGTGATCTAATCCCTTCCTGAACCCACAATAGTTAGACACATCCATTCATTCCTTGGTCATGCCAGTTTCTATCAGTGATTCATCCATTAATTAAGTGGGATTTCCCTCCCACTTGCTCATCTACTCCAAAATTATGTTACATTCTATTTTGATGAGGCTTTCAAGAGAGACATCATTGAACTCAAAACTATTCTTAAATCTTCCCTAACAATCCAACCCCCAGATTGATCCATACCCTTTTAATTGATGTGTGACGCTTTTGATAGAGTCATTGGGGCCGTACATGGTCAAATAATAGAAATTATTCATCATGTCATCTATTATGCCTCAAAAACATTAGATGAAACTCAATATCACTACACTGTGACTGAAACAGAACTTTTAGCTGTGGTTTTTACCTTGGATAAATTCTAGCCCTATCTCATTGGTTCCAAAATCATCATTTTTACAGACTATTAAACTTTAAAGTTCTTACTTAAGAAAATTGATTCCAAACTTATGCTAATAATATGGATATTAATGATCCAAGATTTTTACATTGTGATTAAAATAGACCCGGAAAAGAAAAACATGTGGCTGATCACCTAAGTATAATTTCTAATTCTTATCATTCTAAAATAATTGATCCTGAATTTCCAACTAAACACTTATCATCTATCACTCCAAAGTTACCATGGTAATCCCCAATTGTAAACTACTTGGTTTCTGTTTTTTTCATGAAAAAATTTCAAATGAACAAAAAGTGAAGCTTAAAGGTGATTCAAAATTATATTTTTGGGAAGATAATAAACTTTGGAAAACTGGGGATAACATGGTAATTAGGATATGTGTTGATGAATATGAACATTCTTCCATCTTATAATTATGTCACCCAATGCCAGGTGGTGTCCACTTTGGACTACAAAGGACCTCCCAAAGGGTCCTTAACTCATAATTCTTCTGGCCTTCACTCCTCAAGGACTCACATGATTTCTATAAATCATGTACAACTTGCCTAAAGTTTGGAAAATTTTCTAAAATAAATTAAATGCCCCAAAATACCTTAATTTTTTTATATCTTTGATGTTTGGGGAATAGATTTCATGGGACTATTTCCACCCTCCAATGTATTATCATACATTATTTTTGTATTCGATTATGTTTCTAGGTGGGTTGATCCCAAACCCACTAGGATGGATGATGTACATACTGTTAGTGAGTTCCTAAAAACCCATATTTTACATTTATTTGGAACACCGTGTGCCTTGATAAGTGACTTACGAACTCATTTCTATAATCGGACCATGGAATATCTTTTGAAAAATAATGGAGTTATACGTAAAACTTCAACTACTTATCACCCCCAAAAAAATGGAATGGTTGAACTTTCTAATAGATAAGTGAAAAGAGTTCTTGAGAGAATTGTAAATCCCACTAGAAAAGACTGGCCTGAAATACTTAGTGAAGTTCTTTGGGCTTATAGAACTACCAATAAAACACCCATTGGGATGTCTCCATTTAGGCTAGTTTTTTGGTAAATCATTTCAGTTACCAGTTGAATTTAAACATAAGTCATTTTGGTCTATTATAACTTGTAATTTTGATTGTTAAAAATCTATAAAAGAGAGATTATTGAAGTTTAATGAATTGGAGGAGCTTCGAATAGATTCTTATGAGAATTACAATATCTACAAAGAAAATACTAAGGCAATCCATGAAAAACACATCATGTGAAAGGTATTCCATGAAGGTTAAAATATAATGCTCTAAAACTCTCGATTCCATATTCACCCAGGTAAGATTAATTATCATTGGGAAGATCCTTTTATTATTAGTAATGTTTACCCATTTAGTGTAGATCACATCCAAGACCCCACTTTCAAAAATAAATTAATGGATAATGGACATCGGTAAACCATCACCATGAGAGGACACACATCTCAAGAACCACATAAACTTCCATTTAATCCCCAACCACTGCACAGAACCACCACTGGATGGAGATGGAGACCCAAAAAATCTAAAGCAGGGGGCACCTATTTCCCTTTAACTCCCCCTCCCTCTCTTCTTCTCTTTATCTCTTTATTATTCTTCGTCTCTCATTGTTATTTGTTACCACTTTCTTAATCAAACTTTTTTCCTATTTCTCTTTTGTGTGGGTGTGTATTTTAAAAAACACTAAAAAAACTAGAAAAAATAAAAAATAAAAAAAAAGTCATAATTACTCACCATTCAATTTTGAAATTTTGTCCAGCCATTTTGGGGAGTACAATAACTTGTTTTCATCTCAAATAGTTTTTATTTTCATCATAAATATGGATAAAGAATTTTGGGTCAAGAATAATAATTTTTGAATCCTATATTTTTTATTTAGAAAATGATTCTTCCCCAACCATGAGGAATAACAACATCTTTCATTCCAAGGACACCTATGTACATCTTTTCAAAATGTGTATTTTTCACCCCCGATTTTAAGTCTTGAGTTTGTGGACATTCAAGATGAATTTACTATTTAGTGTACATTAAAATGATATTTGAATTTTGTAACCACATGAGAACTAAAACATCCAAATAGCCTCCCATTAACCTTACATTAATCGTCCTTTTGAAATCCCCTTTGAGCCTATGAATACTTTTTTATAGCCACATTACAAGCCTAATAACTTTTCCCTCCCAACATTTACATGGATTTTCATTTCATAATTTATTGAAATTTAAGTGTGTGGGAGTGGATTTAATTTTGGGTACCATTTCCTTGTTTTCCGCATGTCATCATATTCTTGAGGCCAAGAACCTATTTAATTTTGGGGGGGAGGTTTTCATTCGGTGAGTTTTGGTAATGGATTAACATTTATGTAATTTTGTACATGTTATTGAAAAGTTTTCAAAAAAAGGAAAAAAACAAAAAAGAATGGGTTGTGTCTTGGACGGTTCAAAAATCACTCTTACTCAACCATTGATATTGTTATAACTATTATAATTAGTGTCGTTAAGAGATCAAATATGAGTTGATATGTTAGTGTGATATTTTTATCAAGTTCAACTTTTAGAAAAAAAAAGTAAAAAAGAAAAAAACACTTATGTCATTAGGAGAATTTTTGTGTTTTGTAAATATTTCATTTTTTCATCCCCTTCTGATTTCTATCCTATTTTGTGTCTTCATTCACACAATAATTCCTTTGTAAATATATGTTTCCATTTCCTTCCATGTTTTATTTCAAAAAAATGTACATTATTTTCCCCATGCTAGTGTTTTACCCATTTTTTCACTCTTTTGGACACTATATTCCTATCATCCTTTAGCCACTAAAAAACCCTAAAAATAAAAGACCACTTAATTATTATGCACTTTAGGATAGGGGATGTAAGTTGATATCTCTTTCAAACTCTAATATTTTCAATTTTGGTTGGTGAATGAGTGAACCTCCATAAAAAAATTTTATCATCCTGAGAGGAGTAATCTTTGAGTGCCTAAATTTTCCATTTCTAATTTTGAGCATGAAAAATGAATTTTTTTTGGAAAATTATTTTCATAAAAAAATTTGGTGGAATTATTTATGGATGAGTGAACTAGTCTAGACCCCCTGATTAGAGAAAACAAAATTTTAATATTTTTTTGTGAGTGAAAATGATTTAGTTATATTTTTATATTTTTTGTACATGAGGACGTGAATAAGACTAAGTGTGGGTGGGTTTATTTTATTCATTTATTCATAAATTTTATTTACACCCTTTACTTATTTTCAATGAAAATTTCATAATTAGTGTGAAATACTCATGTTTAAATATTAAATATAATTTTTTAGCATTATTTTTATTAATCTAAATTTGATTCTATTTACTATTTTAATTATAAATATCACCCTATAAAAATTGTGTGATTGTTTTTTTTTAGGTTTCCTGATCCAATTTACTAAAAATCATTAAATTGTATCTTGGGTGAATTATTCTATTTGAAGGGTCATATGGTTCCTACAAGAAGGCCCAAAGAATCTGTCAAATAAATTAGACCATCCATGATGATTGAATTTGTGGGATCAATGAAGAATCCAAAATTTCATTAAACTCCTGAATATATTTTTGAATATCCAACAGAATCATGGATAAAAATTTTAAGTCCCAACTCTACCAAAAATGGTCTCAACTGATTCTTTGAATTCCAACCCACCATTCTGTCTGGGAAATAAAAATAGCCCACCATTCATGACTTTTCTCCCAATACAATGGTCTAATTGAGCTGAGTTTTTTGTGGTTTGAAATATAAGATATAGTAATACAAAGTTTTATTAGAAATATTTTGGATTATATGTCATATTCCTCACATAAAATTCATTCACATTGAGACTAAGTAAAAACTCGACAAAAAAATGAATAGAATGACATTGTTTAGTAAAATAGATAAAAATTTGGATAAAAATTTACAATGGAAGAAAAAATTTGAGTGTTTAAATTCCAAATCAATGTTTATAACTTTTAATAAGAAGATATATCTATATTCAGCTATCTAAATGGCTAAAATGTCGATCCAAGTGGAGGGGAAGATTTGGAATTCAAACAGTCAACCACCTTGGGCTATAAATACATCTACATATCCTCCTTGAAAGGGGTTGAAATTTTAGAATAGTGGAGGATATATTGGATTAAAAAATCATTCAAAAATTCCTAGGAGGAACTACCAAATTCAAGTTTTCACTTGATATATCGTTCTTCCTCTCTTTTTTTTCATGTTCTTTTGCATTATTTTCAATTGTAATCACATAAGTTGTTTTCAATTTCATTTTAATTTTAATATTTTTTTACTATTCATATTCTATTTTAAGAATTTACTCTCTATTGTTAAATATTAATAGTTATAAAAATAGTTTAATTCAAGTTGAAAACCCTTTCCTTTTTTTATTTCTCATTCAACCAAAAGTGCATTCTTAATTCTATTCATGTTTTGCGTGTGTGTTCAGCGCACTAATCTTATCTTATCCTACTATTTTTCTTCTCTTTTTAAATCATAAACGTAAACATAATAAACCAGATTAATAACTATATCAATGGATGAGTAAACGTACCATTTAGTTGATTCATAATCTAAGGATATTAAGTGATTGACAACTTTTTCTTGATGAATATTCTTTAGGATGACATTGTGTGTGTTAAACTTAAAATTTCATGGATTAATGACTTGTTTTTTTAAAATGTAGATTACAAGGATTATTTGAACCATAAATAAACTACCATAAACAATTTTTGATTAATATTATAACCCTAGTTAAGTTAATTCTTAGATTAAATCCTCAATACTTGGGAATTCTGATCAAAATAATCTTGTGAAGTGGGTGTTAATTTAATGCAATATAAAGAAAAGATCGATGATATTATAAGCTTAAATCCCCAATAATGAACTCACCCCAATCTTTATAAAATTTTTAAATCAAACATAATCCATAAATAAATTTAATTAAGCTATGAAAAAAACCCACCCCCCATTAAAAAATACAAACAAAACAGAAACAATTGACTCTAAAATTTGTATCATCATCGAGGATTCGACCTGAGTGCCACTATACACATTAGAAGAGCATCAAACCTTTTAACGGTCGATGGGATACAATCAGTCGCACTTCATCAGGATGATTAGATAGTTTTTACTTCTTTTTTATTATTTTATATATCATGTATTGCACTATCTACCTACTTCCATGTATTTATTCTTTTCTTTTTATAGAGACATGACATCATCATTTTGTACATGATACAGTTTACAGCCTTTGATGATTATTATTGTTGTGTGGTTATCTTTATTTTAGCTTCTAATATCATTGATTATTATGATTTTTTTATTTATTTATGTTATATTTCCACTATTCTACACTCTAACCAGAGGTCATAGTCTCCCCACTATCAAATACTAGGGTCCCACTACTATTCAGTAGCATCTAGCCTATGGAGAGGTGTGCTTGATGTCATGTGTCCAACTGGGCTTGATTACTCAAGAGTGACCCGGGTCTGGGATATCACATAAATAGTGGTTGAAACCTCACTTCCTGTAATTTTCTATTACTTTCTTGACCTCTCAGCTTCTATTGGTTTATTTCTAGACCCCTATACATCTTAGATAATCCTTTGATCGACAATGATCATGTGGTGATCCCTTGTCACTTCTTGAGTGTGAATTATTGCAATGTCGATGAATGAGATATGAGTTTGGACTCTTAGCTCTTCTCATGATATTTTATTTCATAATAAAATTATGAATATATCTATTTTTTCATTATTTCATTATTATATTTCTATTATAAATTCCTTTTTATCCCCTTGATAATCTCCCTTTTTATAAATTAAACCTTATTGGTTAGTTTCCCATATTCGATATCACATTGTTGAATACTTCTCTCAAATACCTTATTCTTCCCATGGTTTGATTGAATTAAATCCATAAACCCTTATAATGATGGGTTATGATGTTGGTTTTCAAAAATAGAGGCATAACATAGATATGATAGCATGGGATGGAAATAATGAGAGAATTGAGACTGTGTTGTGTGGTGTCTTCTTGTGGCATGAAAAAACTTTTCACATCATGTTGTAGGGGTATTTTAAATATAACTTAGCCTTTGATAAGAGGAAAAACATCATCACATTATAATTTGAATCATGAATATCCCTTTTCATTGGTTCAACCTCTTGGAGTTAACCTTATATAGAGACCATAAGTTTTGAGTTAATATCATGTAAGGAGTATAGTGGTTTGAAGGTTTTTGCTACATCCTAGAGGTGATAGTGGTGGTGTTAATACAGTGGTTATGGTATGATGAAGACAATTTTAAAATTTGTTTTGGTGTGAGGGGATTTGTTGTGCTATGGAACTAGTGGTTTAGGTTTTATGGTGTGATAGTATAGCTCGCACCATAACTGTGTTGAACCCTAGAGAGAAATACCTGGAATGAGCCCTTTGTGGGTGTTTACATATTTTTTACCTATAAATTAGATTATAGATAATAGAAAAATTATCCTAAGTTTTTTTATTTATATCATGATGGTTTGATCTTTTAGATCACCCAAGGTAGTTCATAATGTGTTTTAAATGTGTTTATTTTTAGCTCCATATAGATGATAATAGGGTTCAAGCGTGGTGAGAAGATCATTCCCCAAGGTTTGGTACTCCCTTTTTTTTGTTGATGATAGGGTGTGGGTCCCCAATAAGTTCTAAAGTTTTATAATCCCCCATATTCATAGGTTGTGGGTCCTTTATATTTTGAGTATAGAGTCGATACTCCCTTGTACCTGATAAGGTTTGGGTCCTGCATAGGTTCAATGGAGTTGTTACTCCTATGATTGGTGTTGTAGAAATCATTTAGGCATAGATCCTCTATTTAGGGAGTTAGGTACTCCCTCACTTGAAAAACATGTTCAAATAAGAGCAGATCCTCCATTGGGGATTTGGTACTCCCTCAACTGACACTTATCTTAGCAATAAATAAGTCCCCCACTACAGTCGATGAAATGATATAGGTTTGGTTTTGTTGGGTAGATTGGATTCATGGGTTTCTTGGGGTGATAAATTTACTTGAATAGTTGGTTATGGTTGAGTGGAACTCAATGTCCCTAGTTCTTTGACTTGAGATCATATTTGGGTTTTCTTTTGTGTTTTCTTCTTTTTTGAGTGTTTAATCCTCTACCTTGATGGTTATAAGCTGATTGGAACTTCCTCTATCTAGTCCATAATGGTTTAAATAGAATTATAATATGTATGTATATACTTACCCTTGAATGGGTGTTTTTATCACATGTTTCATGCCTTATGAAAATGACAAATAGTTTGGTGGTGACCCTATTGGACATGATTTTAGTGTAGAATGAGCTTAGTACTACCTAAGGTGATGGTAATGGATTATGTTGATGCCCTTTCCCCAATTTATTTAGCTTGGTTTACCCTTTGGATTTATTGGGAATGTATTTTTCCTATTTACTTTATGGTTTATGTACTTGTTCTCCTATATAGATCTTATCATTTTCCACATGCATTATATATTACAATTGGTATTATTGTTATTTTTATCATTTGTGGGGATAGGTGTTTTTTACAGGTGAATTAGGCTAAGGCCACCCATCATGTTTGATATGCCTACTTGGTGCTATTAATTATCCCCTAGTATATCGAATAAAGTTTTAGGGTTGAACATCGGGCTTAGTGATAGTATAGGTGGGATTCTAGTGGGTCAGATCATATCAGATTGGTATCAGAGTGAGTTTGTCTTATATAAAGTGTTTGAAGTATGGGGATTGGTTTTGGAACTTATAGAAATAGTGTCAAGTGTTTTTGAGTTTGGATTTCATGCTAGAGAACCCATTGTTGGTGCATCAACTGACATATTCATTCACCCCGAATCTAATAACCTACTTATACACCCAAATATATGAGGTACTGATTATAGGGAACAAGGAAATGGAACATACATCATATAGGCATCGATTGTTATTTTTCTTGTCCTTCTTGAGTTATCTCCCAAAATATACTTTAATGATTTTGTTTTAACTTATCAAATATAGGATGTTTATATGTATATATCCAACTAGTATCCTAAGTTAGGGTAATGGTTTTCTGATTCTAGTGATCAATCCACTCATCATTAACCAGCTAAGCAATGAGGCTTCTATCCAAGGACCTAACCATGATATGTCCCCAATAGGTGAGTAGGGAGCAGTCCCTCCACCTATGGTACAGTGAGTAGACCCACCTCCTATAATGTAGGATAAATTTCCACACCTAATGAGTAGCATATGATCCCAGTAGTGTGGGATGAGGATGAATGTAGGTTGAGTGTGCTTCATGTGATTTTGTGATAGTGACCACTGAGATTATAAGGTGATTTTTTCCCTCATCTAGTAAAGTATTATATTGTGGTGGTTATTTGGGTGTCTCACCTTGTATAAACACCCTCAAATTAGATTGTTTTTCTATCATCCATCATTCTCTATAGTTTATTGATTTTTAGGTGGATTTAGATCATCCATACCCATTATGAGGTGACTCTCCCATGGACAGAGTTTGAGTACCTCTTTCATGAGGAGTATTACCCATTTATTGAGGTTTGTATGAATCTAGGAGATATTGGAGTTGTATCAAGATAAAATATCTATTTTAGAGTATGCATCAAGGTTCTCTAACCTCATAAGGAACTCCCCCTACATGATTCAGAATAGATTCCATCAAGCATGGAAGTTTGAGTGAAAACATTATATAGATATCTAAGCCATTATTGTTCCCCTCTGCATTGCCACCTATTTGAGGGTTCTTGAGAGGAACCCAGTGATCGAGACATTTTTAGAAGAGGAGAATCCAGTAGATGGAGTTGGTGGTGATTACCCTAGTTCAAGAGCTAGAAAATTTGGTCAATCCCCTAGACTAACCTATGTGGTTAGAGACTTCCACTAGAAGTGATCACACACTCACCCACATTTTTGGATGATGTAAGATTGATCTTAGTGAGGAGATGTTTTTTGGTAAATCATAGTGGATGTGATGAATACCTATGACCTCATCCTTGATATGGGTTGGATATCCTCATTCCCTTCTTGGATAGACTGCTACTATTAGAGAGTGATGTGTTTCCAAGTAGATGGATTGAGTTTTTCCATCATGGAAAAGTGGGACCTTAAATTGAAATGAGATATGCTTGTGTATGATAAGTTGTAACACCCTGAGATTTTATGAGATATATTATTTTTAATTTCTTTGATGTCTTCTATTATACACTACACCAAGATTATCTTATACTATACGCATCACCGTATTAGCTTTCAGTATACACAACACTATTCTTGGATCGTGTTACACACAATTTCAAGTTCGTTTTGTGGAAATTATTCTACGCAACATTAAGTAAAGATTTTTTTAATGTGTAAATGAAATAAGTTTTGATTATGTTATACGCAACACCAAATGGAGCTTTCACTACACGCATCCCTGACTTGGCTTGCATTACACGCAATCAAGACCTTCTTCGATATCATGTGTAGTACGCAATATCGAGTTTCACTAAACGAGATATTATTATAATATTATTATGAACTAGCCATTATGAATAGTAATACCCACTTTTTGAAATTTTATAAATTTTATTTTCCAAAATGGACTTCATTTTTGGATTCAGAATATCAAAATTATCCTAGGGTGAATTTTTGGTATTTTTCTGAAAACTTTGAATTTTTGATGAATAGTGAAAATACTGGGATACTATTTAAAAACTGACTTTTTATTTAAATAATTATTTATTTTATTTAAATTTATTTTAGGTAAAAATTGATACATAATACCTATATAAGTTCAATTTAATTCATTGGAGTCATTTTATAATAATTTTAGATATATAAAAATTTTATTGAACTTTTCACCGTCTTTTACCCACCTCCTAGGAGAATTTGAAAATTTACATAAAACTTAATTTTACCGCTTCTGTGAGTGGAATTTTGAAAATCTGAGGGACACGGTTAATATCAAGGAGTAAAATATGGTCCAATAAGATAAAAAAAACTTTGGTGAATAGTAACTTTTTACTTTTATTTACCACGGTTAAAAGTAAATAGTGTAATTAAGGGTAAAAATGATATTATTATTACCCTAACACATGTCCTAATTCTATTGGATAAGTGTAATTCGAACAAAAACAACCTTAGGAATAAAATATTACCCTTTAGGTCCACTTGGATTAGATTAGGACATTTATTATTATTTAATTCAAAGGAGAGTAAAAATCAAAGTTTAATAACTAAAACATTTTTAATATATGGTTATACATAAGATAAATTCGACTATAAATATTAATTAGAAAGATAAAAATATTTCCTACATAATGGTATTTTATTTATAATTTTTAGACATTAAATGATGTAATTTATTTATGACACAATGATGATGCAGTAATTACCTTATTAATAAAATATTAACATAACTAATGTTATAAATACCCAAATAAATGTAATTTGTGACTTTTTATAAATTACAATAATTTTTTATTTTAATATGACATGTGAGTATTGATTAAATTAACTTTTTTCAAACTAATAAAGCTGTTATGATTTTTACAAAAATCAATTACCAAATAGTGTCAAAATTGACATAAAATAGTTTTTAAAAAAAATATTATATTATTAATTGTTATTCAATTCCTAAAAATATAAGGTTCATCCAAATGACTTATATAAGGTTATATATATTAATAATTAACCACTTGGGGTTCGTTTGGCTTGTTATAGTAATTTTATTAACCATACAGTGTAAGAAAACAAGAAGACACGGTAAAAGTTGAATTATTTAACTTAGAGTTAAATCTAAATGATAAGGTTAAAATAGTAACATAAACTTGTCTAAAACCTATTGGTTGAGAGGATTTTGACTCATCCCCACTTTAGCTTCTAAATAAATCAATTTTGAGCTATTATAAACCGAATATGACTTTATTATAAAATAATATTTTATGTTTTTCCTAAGGGGACCCTCTCCTCCCTTATAAAAGGGCACCTCCTTCCTCTTCTCTTTACACAATTTTGAGCCTTCAAGCTCAGCCAACCCCTGCCCATTTCCCTTCTCAACTTCCCTATAAAAATTATAGAGGTTCTTGTATCCTCAAAAGACCAACTCTAGTGCCTTAAGAGGAAGCTTAAAAGAGGTGTGTTGAAGAAGAGGAGGTTTGGATACGTACGAAGCATATCAGACCTAAGGATATAAAGAAAGGTTTTAGGTAATAAAACAAAAGTGGAATATATTTATGGGATATGTTGAAGATATTTCACCAAGATTAGAATATTATTTTTCTGAGTTTCCAAAGACACTAAACTATTACGGTCCTTTGGTGTCTATTTTTGTTATGTATTAGATATTTCGCAAAAGTAATGTAATGTCTATGTACGTCAAGCTTTGGGTCTCTACATAAGTTGTGACTGATCATCCATTAGTTAGAGAGTTTGGATTTATGTGTATAAAATCTTTAAATTATTATCTTTATGTGGTTATAGATGAATATATGAATTTATTTTCTAAGTATGTATCAATATTTTGTTGGGAGATCTGTTTTTTCCATTGAATTTCACCTTGTTGCCACTCTGATACCTTTTGAAGCTTATCAAATGGATCCATCTAAGCTCAGGGAGTTGAATGTGTAGTTATAATACCTTATAGGGAAAGGTTTTTTCAGACCTGGTGTGTCCCCTAATTATATTTAGTGTTTTTTTCTAAGATGGATACCATGATCTTAAGGCTTTTTATTGATTATCGCCACCTAAATTAGGTGATAGTTAATAAAAAATAACCTTTTATGAGGATTCATGACCTCTTCAACTAGTTTAAGGGAGTGAATTGGTTCTCAAAGATCAATATTAGTTTTATTTAACATCTACTTTGGATTATTAAGGAGGATATTCCAAAGATGGTGTTCGGGTGTCTCTATAGACATTATGAGTTTTTAGTAATGAACTTCAATTTGACTAATTCCCTAACTATGTTCATCAGCCTTAAGAATTGAATATTTTAGATCTTTTTCACAATTTCATGGTTGTATTCATATAATAAATACTCTTCTATTTAGAATAGGAATATGAACATGTTGATCATTTGATGATTGTCCTAGACTTACTTTGATGGCACCATCTCTATGGTAATATCTCAAAGTTTCAATTCTGGATTTGTGTGGCCCACATCTTAATGAATTCCATATAAGAGGGTGGAGTAGTTATATACCCATCAAATATCAAGGTATCTCTTTCTTGGGAGCCGCCTAAGAGTATGTTTTAGGTGAAAAGATTTCTTTGGTAAGCTGAATACTATAGGAGATTCATAGTGTACTTTAACAGTATTACAACTCCCATGAATATCCTTACCTGAAAGGGGAACCCCTTAATTTTGTATGAGTGATGTAAAATATATTTTGTGGACATTAAGTATAGATTGATGAGTGATCTTATTATACGGTTTCTAGAGGAAGGAATCAAGTATATGGTATGTTGTGATGCCTCTAAAGCTGGTCTTGGTTGTGTGTAGATGCATAGGAATATGGTGATTAGTTATTGGTCTATGTAGTTAATACCTCATGAGAATAACTACACAAACCATGATTTATAGTTTTAAGTGGTATTGTTTTCCATGAAGACTTAGAGTCACTACATTCTTAATGATCAATTCATAGCCTATAATGACTATAAGAGTCTCAGATACATCTTCACCTAGAGGGATCTTAATATGGTGTATAGGAATTGGTTTAGATTCCTTATAGACTATTAATTTCAAATTTTCAATACTCCAAATAAGTTAAATGTGGTGGCTGACACCCTTAACAGTAAATTTCAAGCTTAGTTGGTGGATGAGGAGTCTGAGTAGTTAGTGGTGATATAGTTATCCATGGTGGTTGAAGGAGAAGTGGATTATCATCAATTGGGGGGTGGTGGCCCATCTACTTCTATAGTGAATAAGGGAGGCCCATTTTTGAGACATTGATTGTGAGATTTTGTAAAAATATATATCCTCAATCAATGCACCAAATAGATTTTCTAAAGGTAAGGAGAACATCATCCTCTTTTTAGGGTGGACAGTTGTACTAGTCACACTATGTGAGGAGGTGCTGGTGGAGTTCTATATATCCCCATTAGTAGTACATCTTGGTGTGATGAAGATGTAACACTACCTTAGGAATTAGTTTTGGTAGCTTTTTATGAATAGTTGTGTTGCTAAGTTCATCTTTCGGTGCCTCACCTTTCAAAAATTGAAGGCCAATCACTGGGCTTCAGCAAGGCTATCACAACCCCTAGAGATTATAGAGTGGAAGTGGGATGATATATAATGGACTACATGAAAAAACTTATACATTCAATAAGGGGTCATGATGTGATTTGGGTGATCATCAACTAACTAACCAAGTTATCCCACTTCCTCATTTAGGATAAGTTTTTGGTGGAAATATTGGGATGCTTATACATAGATAAGATCTTCCAGTTGCATGGAGTTACTTTAATGATCATATCTAACCTAGATTCTCATTTCATATCTTGGTTGTGGAGAATATTGCAGGGCATAGTTATAGTTGATTATGATATTCCACCCTTAGATCGAAGGGCGGACTGAGAGGACTATTCACGTTATCAAGGATATTTTGGGGCTTGGTAGCTTGATTTTGTTCAGAGGTGGGAGGATCACATAGCACTAGTGTAGTTCACATGCACTAATAGATACCACTCCATTATTGTAATGAAAACTTTCAAGGACATATATGGGAGACCCTATAAGACACCCCTATGCTAGACTAAGATTGGTGAGTCATCACTAATGGGAATAAAGTTATAACATTTGATAAAGGAGAATGTATTGGTGATCTAAGAGAAAATAAGGATAGATCGGAGCCATCAGAAGTCCTATGTGGACTGATGATGGGGGATATTAGAGTTTGAGGAGGTAGTTCATGTGTTATTGAAGGTATCTTCATGGAATGGTTTGAGGTGGTTTTATCAGGTAATAAAATTATTCCCAAGGTTTATTAGGTTGTTCTATATTCTACACATGGTGGTCGAGGTTGTTTACCACCTATCACTATTGTCACAGTTAGACCTAGTGTACAATGTTTAAAACATGTAGTGTTTAAGGAAATATTTGGATGATCTATTTCACATGATCAGCTAGGGTAAGTTGGATTTTGGGTAAAATTATACCTTCTTAGAGTATTGGGTTTAAATCAAGAATTTGTAGGAGAATACCCTTTGAGGTTGGGTGATACCACTAGTGTGTGTGTTATGGTTTCATGGGAACCTTCAAGAGATATCATGGGAACATGGGATTCTGATGTAGGTTCATTACCCTCACCTTTTTGAGTAGGTCATGATTTTTGGTATTAAAATTGTTAAAGGTGGGGATAATGTAATAAAATATATTTTTTATCTTAAATCATTTATTTTTTTTTAGAGTTAGAGTTCCCTTTTGGTCTGGTGTTCTAGTTTACATCATGATTATTCCCTTTCTTCAAGATAGTATACACTAAAGTTTGAAATATTGAGTATATTTGAATTAATATTATGTAAGATTAATTACATCGTGGTGATGAACACTACTCCATGGTGGAAATTAATACTTTTTTGTTAATCTAACATATAATACATTGTGTCGTGACACCATTTTCCACACCACAATAAGGGTTAAGCTGTATAAATTTATGATAGTTGATTGGGTTTCTTAGGGAGTTACGAGGGGGTTTTATCATGTCATGATTTTTGGATCTAATTTGACTAAGGTGACATTGTCACATGGTATTATGGATTGAACCATGATTTTGGCCCAACTTTGGGTCATCACGGTGTGACTTGGTGAGTCACATCATGAGAGAGTTGACCCATATTTTTATTATTAATAGTGGTTGAACCCTTTATCCCTTGAATTTTATCTTCCTTCCTCAAACTTTTAACATATGGTATGGAATTTATATATCCTTATCATCTTAGATGATCTTTCAACCAACTATGATCATGTGGTCGTCCCTTATCACTTCTAGAGTGTGGATTCATGCAACATCAAAAAATAAGATCTGAGGTGGGAATATTCACTCTTCTAATGCTCTATTATCACATGATTGAATTATTAATATATCTATTTCTCATCATTTCCTTATTATATTACTTATTTTAATTCCTTTTAATCCCTTTAATAATATCCCTTTTTTGAAATGAGCCCTTATTTTTTTACTTTCCCATATTTTATATCATGTTGTTGAATCCTTCCCTGAAATCCCTTATTTTTCTCATGGTTCAATTGATTAGAAGCCATCATTTATTAAAATGAAGGGTTGTATCATTGGTTCTCAGTATTAGAGGTGTGATATAGATACAATAGTTTGGGATAGAGATAATGAGATAAATGATACTTTATTGTGTGGTTTCTAGTTACGGTGTGACAAGTATTATCATGTTATGATGTAGTGGTATCATTAACCCCCCCCCCCACCAAACTTTGATAGGATTCATCACTCCATAACATTATAAGTTGTGTTGTGAACATTATATTCTAATTGTGCAATTATTTGGAGTTAATCTTACATAGATACCACTAGTTTTGTGTTAATCTCACATAAGAAGTACTGCAACATGATAATTTTGGATGCAGCATATAAGTGAAAAAAGTGGCATGAATATAGTCATTATGGTATAGTGAAGACAGATTCAATATTGAATATGATGAAAGGAGATTTATTTTAGTGTGTAACCAATGGATAAAGTTTTGTGGCATGAAATTATAGCTCACATAGTAAGTCTATTGAACCCTAGAGAAAAAAACCTAGTATAATCCATTTTTGGGTGTTTATGTGTATTTTCATATGTATATCATATTACAACAATGAGATAGCCTATCCTGGTCATTTTTTTGTATAGAGTGTGATGGTGTGATCCTTTAGACCACCTAAGGAAGTTCACATAATGTTTTGTGTGGGTTTATACTTTAGCTCTATAGAGGTGATGATGAGGTTCAAGCATGATGAGTGGATAATTCCTTAGGGTTTGGTACCCCCTATCTTCATGTTGATGATAGGGTGTGAGTACGCCTTAAGGTATTAATGTTTAGTACTCCAGTATATTCATGGGGTTAGGGTCCTCTATAGTTCATATGTGTAGTAATTACTCCCTTACACTTTACAAGGAATAGGTCCTCCATAGGTTCAATGCATTTGGTACTACCCTAATTGGTGTTCTGGTAATCATCGAGGCCTAAGTCCTCTATTTATGGGATTAGGTAATCCCTCATTCAATGACCTTATTTAATGAGTATAGGGTACTTTATCAAGGATTTATAATCCCTTTACCAACACTTATCTTAGTGAGGCGTGTATTCTCTACCAAGATCAATTAGATGGTATAGGTTTGGTTTAACTAGGTAGCATAGATTCTTAGGTTTTTTAGGGTGATTGATTTTTATGAAATAAGATCTATTAGTAAGTGAGACTAGATGTACCCCATTATCTAACTTAAAATAATTTCAATGTTTTACTTTATAAGTTCTTCCCTAAGTGGGTAATCTTCTACCTTGTTGGTTTTGAGATAGTTATCCCTTCCTTCATTTGTTCCTTAGTGGTTTTTACAGTATCCTTGTAAGATCTCATCTTTATTCTTGGTAAAATATTTTTAAATTTATGCATAAACCTCCTTAAATTTTGAAATTGATCCATTTTCATAGTGGAAAGTGAGATTTCAGAGGTGTTTTTGGGCTCATATAAGCTGAGATAGTGGAGGGTAATAGTGACTATAGGTGGTTTACAAGTTGGGAGAAATTGTAGTACCATAGACTAGCCAGTGTAGTCCACCAGTTAGCCAGTGGGATATGCAAAAGCTCGCCAGGGCTACAGGATTTTCACTGTCTACCCGATGTGACCCACTAGCCAGCCATTGGAGATCGGAAAAAATGGGTCACCTATAAGAGACCCACCATCCAACCAGTGGGTTCTCTAGCCATACAGGCACACTGGAGAACACTGTTGACTAGACGGTGGTTCTCCTTGGATAGCTAGAGGTGCTAGGATAGGCCAGATTGGTGAGGGGATAGAATATATTTTTCCACCCCAAAACCCCCATTTAAATCTATTTAACATCTCTTTCAACCCTAACAATAGATTATCATTTTTGAAGGGATGTACAAGGATCTTATGGATTCTCCAATACTTTTCCTTGTTTCTTAAACCTTGGTTCGATCTAGATAACATGAAATGGTGATTTATTCTTGGAATTAGTGTTTTCTTCTTATTTTATTCTTGGATTCCCTTTTCCTAGCCTTGATAAGGTGTTATGGTTACTTTCCATAGGGGATCGTGGTGTTTTATTTTGATCTGGATACTTGATCATTGATCTCTTCTTCTTAGTTCTTAAGATGAGTGGTCTAAAACAACTCCCTAAGGCCTATTTTGTTTATCTAGTATGTGGAACTTGTATGATCATGATGGTATTCCATGTTTGTGACCTTTCTTAATTGGAATTTTTATATTCTTCATGCCTGGACCTCCTATGGTTTTCATTGGGTCTGTTGATGTTGAGATTGGGACTTACGGCCACCTGAGAGGTTCACCTTCCTTTGACCCTAGGTTAGAACTTGGAACATATGGACCTAGATCCCTATAATGAATCAAAATTTTTTTATGGATTTGATTAATAGTTTGATTTGTCTTATCATGTGAATTGATGTAATAGGATTGATAAAGAATCAATTGGATTAAAAGATCCTAATTGGACTAAAATTGGAATTTGTAAAATGGCATGATATAATATGGATATAATGACATGTGAAATGGTAATTAGGAATATATAGAATGTGAAATCGAATTGTTATAATTATTGCGATAATTATAACTCTGAATAATGGAATAAATGGTTGATAATTGGTAATTTGGATAAATTAACCAATATGGAATAACATAACATGTTTGGCATGTTTGATGAATTGAATTGAATTGGATCTTATTGAATTTGTTTTTTAAATGATTAAATCTCCCTTGGAATGGGTAATATTCTATGGGAACACGTAAGTGTCCCTAGAATGGGAATTTTTACTAGGTCTAGTTATAATTTACCCTTGACATGGGTAATGTTCCTTGGTAACATGTAAGAAACTCTAGAATTTGAATTATCATAGTGTCCATTAGCAACATGTAATGGATACTTCCTCATTGGAATGGTTAATATACCATGGGAATATGTAAGTGAATCTAGCATCTGAATTCACATAGAGTCTATTATTGATGCCTGAGGGTGAGATGTATGGTTATATGACACATGATATGGGTGATTCATCCTAGGAAGGAGAATCCACCAATGGAAAATCATATTGATTCCATTGATACATGATATGGGAAATTCATCCCAGATAAGAGAATATACCACAAGATAGAGATATTTTACATCATGCCAAATTAGGTTTGGTTGACGCTAGGTGTCAACCCAAAATCTTAAGGTTTGATAGGTTCATTTTATGTTATGTATTAATTTATGAATTAATTTCATTGTTTATCATACTATTGCATGCACTATTTATTATGACTAGATTTTTTATAAATTGTGGGTGTCAACCTACTGATTTTCACTCAAACCCTATCCAGGCACCATTTGTTACCCAGACAGACTTCGTGGATTCATGTTTGGATAAGAGAAATGGGCCCTATGCTTGATTGATTAATTTTCTAGATGAGATTGGATCTTAGAGATAGGACCAATCATGGGATTTGGGACCATGATTTTTAGAGTATTTATTATGGAGTCTATTTTTAGTTTTTTACTTATATAACTTTCATCATGGAATTTATTTTTTCATACAGTATGGCATGAGATAGTTTATTATTATTATTTATATTGTTGGTATTAATTTTTTATCTTCTTGATTTGTATGTTGTGATTAATTTATCTTATCTACATTATGATTGCTACTCTATTCTAATGGGTATAACCTCCCCATTATATTCCTTAGACCCTCACTACTAGTCTACAGCCTCTAAAATATGGGGAGGTTCACTTGATTTCATGTAGCTACTCACCTCGGTCATGTGAGGGAGAACCTGGTTGGGTATGTTACAAAGTGGTAACAAAGATCAGGTCTTTTTTGTTGCTTTACTATTTGGGAAAGTTTTATAGGAGACTGTGATATATTGAGGCATGGAAATAATCTCATGCATGGGACTTTCTAACCCATGTGAGGGCGGGAACCCAAGTTCCCAAGGATGGGATTTTTTTTCTTAATATTCTCTTGTTATAATTGTGATTTTATTTCACCTTGGGTGATTCTCTTATTGTGTGATGTTACTATTTTATGAGATTTTACTCATGGGGTGGTGCAGCATGAGATGTGTATACATGTATCATGGTAGTCATGTAGGGAAATATTTTGACATGTATTGTTCATGCTAGGTACATATTTATCGCATGTGTCATATCTTCCTATCTAAATTGTGATATGTAATCCCTTTACCTGTCAGATAAAGCAGAATAAATGGAAGTGTTATGGAATGCTAATTTACATGTTAATACAAGTTTGGGAGTAACCTTATGTCAGTTATTCTCTATTAATGTATTGTCCTTTTGAGGTTTATCTTTTTATATATTGTGTGATCTAATCAGTGTGGTATCCCTTATAGAGAAAATTTCTTCGCATCATCTTTGAGTTGAGTTTCAAAAGAGTAGTAATTAGCACACCCCTTATGAAACTAAATTGGAACTTCTTGTGGCTCTAGAAAACCTGATGGGAGATTAGCTTCATGGAAGGTTCCTATGGGTCATGTTATCTATATAGATGGAGAATAATCATTTTGTTCCTTCAATTTTCAATATGATGAGATATTTTTAGCTAAAAAACACACCCACATTCACTGGGAATGGAGGACCCCATGTAGTTTAGTTTTTTATTGAGTCTATCCAAATGTTCTTCAACTAACTAGAGACACCTGAAGATAGGATGGTGAATCTTACTACTTATATATCCAAGCACTGGTGGGACATCCTAGATAAATTTGTACTGAAAGATGAGCTAATGTAGAATAACTTTGAGGTGATGTTCTTGAGTTACTTCTATCCAGAGACACTGATGGATGAGAGGGATTGGGTGCTTATACACCTGACATGGTAAATAATGTTATTGATGGTCTATCCTGAATTTTTTACTAACCTATGGTATTTTTATCCATATTTGTAAGTAGATGATGTAGTCTGGGTGAAGCACTTCCAGGATGGTCTCTGTTATGAGATAAAGTCACAGGTGAATGTTTTATAACTAAGTAACTTCTATGGCATGATGAATCAGGACCTCATAACCAAATGGAATCTCAGGGAGGCCCCAAGTGGTGGGAAATAAATCTCAATAGGATGATCAGGGGTCTCTTATTTAAGCATCAATAATCTCAACTATGATAGTTACCACTAGGGTGGTAGTGGGAAGAGTAACCAGGGAAGTATACATAAACCTTAGGACCACAGCCAAGGGAAGTGATTTTAGTGTGGTAGGGAAGACCACAAGATCTTCTAGTGTTATTTCCCTACTAGGGAGTGTCATACTGGTGATAAGATATTCCATCTTCAAAAATTATATAGTATCACTCAGTATTCAAGTGGTGGTAGAGGATTAAGGTAGGCACCAAAGTCTGGGAAGGACTCGGCTACCCCTCAATAGACAGATAGCTAGAGTTCCACCGATCACTCTGGCTAGGTTAGTGGATGTATTACCCCTACACATAAGCAGTGGTATCTACATGAGGGAGTACCACAGTGTATTTATATTAGATACCATGGTAAAGGGGTTAGTTATCTTCAAGATATACAGTCTACTCCTACCATTCTGTATGTAGGACCTTCCACTTTAATATGTATGATTCTTGGGTCATTTATCCTTGTCTGTATTTTTTTTGATATAGGGGAATCACGTTACTTTATATCTACTCAATTTTACAATATCTTGAATTTTTCTATAGACATCTCATATGGGGTTGTGAACATCTATTCATCATTGATCAGAGGGTATTAAATATTGTAAGAAATGTTCTCTTGAAATTGGTAGATACCATTTCCTTTGGGTGATTTTTATGATTGAAATTTTGAGATTCAATTTGATTATGGGTATGTATTGGCTAGTTCTATACCAGGATAATATCAAACTTTATCAGGGGAGAGCTATATTTTGATCACCATAAGGGGGGATCTATATTCACCAGGGTGAATGGGATCTTTAGAATGGTTTTATAGGACCAATTCAGTATATATTTGATTTTCTTATGAACCAGATAGCAATCCTTATTTGGAATGATAGAGATTCATAATAAATTATTTTTCCTCCATTAGAGGACCACTTTTAGGATGTATTTCCTGAATATTTCTCTGTATTACCACCCGAGTGGGAGATAGAATTTACTATTGAATTGTTGTCAGGATCCAAACCAGTTTCTATCCCACCTTACACGATAACACCAGGGAAGATTTAGAATTTTAAAGGAAAGTTGGAATATTTAGTGGCTAAGGGATTCATACAACCTAGTACTTCACCATGGGGTTCTCCTATGATTTTTAACAAGAAGGATGAAGGTACTTTGAGCCTATGTGTGGATTACCAAATAATAAACCATATGACAGTCAAGAACTAATATCCCCTTCTATGTATCAAATATATTTTTTATCGGTTGATAGGCTCCTAGATTTTCTATAAGATTGACTTAAGGTTAGGGTACCATTAGTTGAGGGTGAGACTGTTTGAAATACCTCAAACTTCATTTAGGATCATGTATGTCTTATACAAGTTCATGGTGATGTCTTTTGGTCTGAAGAATGCTCTTGCGGTATTCATATCCTTGATGAATCAGATCTTACATCTGTTTCTGGAGCAATTAATGGTGGTTTTCATTGATGATATCTGTGTATACTCCCAAACTAGAGATTATCATGCTCAATATATTGACATCATCCTAAGTACGCCAAGTGAGCATCAAATTTAAGAAAATATATCTAAATTTCATTTTTGGATCGAAAAAGTGCACTTATTAGGTCACATTATCTCGGATTCTAGAATATCAATGGTCCTGAAGAAGGTGGTATTCATGGTATTTTGGGAAAGGCTTGAGAATTACTTCAATATTCAGATTATTCTGGGTCTATAAGCCTACTACAAGAGTTTCATCTAGGACCTCGCTAGTCTGGAATCATTGATGTACAAGATGACCAAGAAAGGGGTGAAGTTTTTTTGGTCAAATTCTTGGGAGGATGTTTTCTATGAATTGAAGAGCAGGTTTACCTCAGTACCAATCCTCACCTTACCTGAGTCGGGTAAGAAGTATATATTGTACTACAATACATAATTATTAAAGCTTATATCAGTTCTTATGTAGGATTATTGAGTGGTTTCTTATGGCTCTAGAAATTTTTGTCCATATGAGAGGAATTATACTACTCATGATCTGGAGTATGTTTCGGTGTTATATGCACTGAGATTCTGGCAGTACTATATTTTAGGTGAGATTTTTTTGGTGTATATGGACCATAAAAGCCTAAATTATATATTTTTATAGCGGTACCTGAACCTTTGGTAGAGGATATGGGTCAAGTATCTGTAGTTATTCGAATTCAAGTTGTAATTCACTCCAAGAAAGGGAAAATTCATTATCGACACTCTATTTAGGAAGACACAGTCACAGGCTATGTGAGAATATTATGAGTGGTGGATGATGGAACTCTTTTCCTAAAAATATCAATAATGATCTATGTGATCATTGATAGGGGTAGGGGTGAATTAGTAATACTATATTTTTATGTTTTCTTACTTAAGAAAAAAATTAACCTGCTGTTAGAGAGATATGGATTTTATAGAGAAAAAAATCAAACAAGCACAACCATAGAAATATAAATATTTTTAAGTTTCACTACTGAATAAGAGTAGCTAGTCCTTGATGTGGTTTGAATATAATACATGTCCACACCAACCACTAGAAAACAATCCATTGTATGTGGTTACAATAATCATAGATTATCCTTTCACTTTCAAAGAAATATATTCAATTGAAAGCTCATGTTCTTCTCACATAGATAATAATATAAAAAAATCATAACAATAATATAAACCTCCACCAAAAGGCTTCACTATGTTTTCAATATGATACTTGAACATTCTTCACACTTTCTTTTCATGTAATTGATTATTATTATTCACTTTATTACTTAGCAGTAGGAAAGAACACTTCCTTAGAATTCTATATAAAAACATAAGTCTATTCACATGTCCATCTAGTAATCTTCTTCTAGTCATCTATCTGGTAAACTTAATGTGGTTCCTTATAAATACTGATACCACTTCTTACCACACTATTAGTATGATCACCTTGGAATGTCTTCCATCTGGTGCCACTAGATATGAAAACTCCATATAGTGTCTTTTTATCCGATGCCTCTTCACCAATTCAACAAATCATTTGTTCACACCATCTATCTAATACTAACTTGATGGAAAAATATATCTGATATCTTATGGACTGATGCTTCTTAAAATTGTTCTTACAATCATCTTAACACTTCAGCAATGAATCACCTCACTTCACAAATCTTTAACATAACTTCATTGATGCATCAACCCCCTTTATATAGGCAAGGTTCATCTGATATTTTAGGGAAATTCGTATACTTGCTTCAAAATTCACACTTAATGTTTTCAGAATTCGGCACATAAACTTCCTTCTATTGACTACTTTGAATGTTCCTTAAGAATTGGTGTCAATGAACTCATTAAACCTTACTTCTAAATAAGAGATAATCAAGGATATTTCATCCATGATATTTGGAATGTTGAATGATTAGATTTGTATCATCACAATTTTTACCTTTATGAAAGCTTCATAAATTCCTTCGAACTGATATAACTTTATACCACTCATTCATCTAATAAAACCTCATAGAAATAATTTTGACCAACGAAACTCTATCCCATTATTCCTGCACAACTTCATAGTAATGCCTTGGAAGTATTTTGTATGGAACTTTTACCATCTAATGAATTTTATCAGAACACTTAGATCATTTCCTTCTCACACTAACCTATGACCAATAAACTTCATACAAAAACATCCATCTGATGAATTTAACCAAAACCATTTTTCTGATGACTCAGAGCCTTCTATCAGATCATCGGTTCATTTCATGTAATTATATTGATGAAATTGTAAGAGGTATTTATATGGTCTTCATCCAATGGCATTCCTTGGAAACTTCCCTTTATCATTTGAAAACTCTTCTCTAGTCAGTAATCTTCACAAATGTCAAACATAAACTTCATATCTTTACATGTACCCTTAAGTAACAAAAACAAAATATGTTTTACCTTTATACAGTATATTAATCCACCATTATGTGTTGATTCAAAAACTTCATATATTGTGAACATAAAATATACTTTTTCAAACCTATTTCTAATAGCATCTATCCAATTAACACCATATAACTTCATAGTGTAAACTTTATTCCTACAAACAATTTTCTCCCCCTTTTGACTTATACTTGGATCATGAGGTATTTCAATACTCATGATGTTAGAAACATTAATAATAGTAAATAATCATCAGATTCCATCATCTAATACTTTTTATAATAGAACATATAAATATTATTAGATAATCATTTATCACAAAACTCATTCTAATAAACTTAGTCTTGTAATGTCCATATGATGGAATCAGTTCGATCTTCTCAGTTTGATCTCCATCATCTAATTAGAATTATTACAAGGCTTACCAAAGAAGGTTATTTATGTTTAGACAAAAAAAATAAAAAAATTAAAAAACCTTCTTCATTCATAACAATCCTAATTAATATCCTCTTAACACCTTTAAGCTTCTTCAAAACACCTCAAAACCACCTGGTCCTAACATTGCTAATATGCATCTGGATGTTCAAGATTCTTAGGGGAAAGAAACTCTAACATTGATATATGTTGTTCTTATGCTTATAAACTAGATCAATAGAGTGCAGTTATCTAATCTAGAGGGTTTAACCCTGAGGGTCATCTTATATGGTGGGTATCCACCATCAGGTTGGTCTCTTAGTAGTGAAGAGGTTCATATTTTCCATGGTCGTATCTAGGTTTCTATGTGATTTTTTGATGAGATGATGTGTGGATTTCATGATTATAAATGTTTGGTATATCCCAGTTTAAAAAACATGTATCTCGATCTCCATAGGAAATAATGGCGTTTGGGGATGAAGAAGGAAATAGAGGCATTTGTGGCGTGATGTTTCACCTATCAACAGGTGAAGGCTGAGAATTAGAGGCCTATTGGGATACCAAAACCTTTTCCCATTCTGTAATGGAAGTGGTATGCTGTCACCATGTACTTCATGATAGAATTACTTAGGAAACCATAGAAAAATTATGTAGTAAGGGTGATTGTAGATCAACTGAAAAAAATTTCCCACTTATTTCTTGTTAGGGAGACCTTTACCATCAATGATTTGGGTAATATCTATGTATAAGAAATAGTTATATTGTATGGTGGTCTAGGGAGTATCATTTTTTATTGATATCCTCATTTCTCTTCATGGTTCTAGAAAGGTCTTTATAAGGCACGGGGATCACAGTTTCTTTTGATTATAGACTATCATCCTTATAATGACGTCCAATTTGAATAGATGATATAGATTCTGGAGGATATGTTACAAGACTTTATTTTGGAATTTGGTGATTCTTTTGCGCATCATCTAGCACTGGTGGAGTTTTCTTATAATATCAGATTCTAGAAAACAATCCAAAAGGATCCTTTTGAGGATTTATATGGAAATTCATGATGTTATCCTTTGTATTGGTTAGAGGTAGGTGAGTCCACACTCATTGGACCTAGTCTTCTGTAGGATACATCTAAGCAAGTTCATTTGATTAGAAAACAGTTGGTAACTTTATAAAGCTCGAATAAATCATATGTTAACCATGAGATATGACATCTGGAGTTTGAGGTTGGTCATTAGTTTTTTCTTAGGGTGTTTCTTAGGTTTGGAAAATACCATATTCATATTTTGGGAAAGTTATCACACAGGTTCATTAGGCTATTTGAGATAGTGGGGAGGGTCAGTCTAGTGGTGCATCGATTATCCCTTCCAAAACAATATAATTTCATGAATGATTCACTTCACATGTCAAAATGTTAGATATATCACCCTGACTCTTATTATTTGATAGATTTTTATGATGTTTATCTTGATGTCAATAAATCCTTTAAGGATTATCTGATCTGTATTGGGGGCCATAAGGAAATACCATTCACCTAGTGTGTGTGTGTGTGTGTGTAGTGGTAGTATGGGAAAGTTCAGGAGGATACTTTGGAGAGGTATTCTGATATGTGGGTTTAGTGGCCTAATTTGTTCACCTATACCTCTCAATGATACACAGGAACACAACTTAGGGACAATCTATTATATGGTGTGGAGGTTGTAAGATCTAATATTTTTCCCAATCTTGTTAATATTTAAGTTTTTATTGATCCTATTTAAATTCTATGAGAGTTCCCTATTTCCAAATGTAAAATGAGGTTTCATAGGTTTTTGGGGGCTTAGAGAAGTCAGACTAGAGGAATAAAGTATTGGCTAGTGGTGGTTTTCAATTTGGGAGAAAATGCAGTTACACCATCTAGCTGGTGTAGTCTACTAGACAACCGGTGGGATGTGAAAAATATCACTAGGTATATAGGAGTCTCATCAGCTAGCTATTGGGGTCTCTATTCATAAAAGGTACACTAGAAAACATTATCGACTAGCTAGTGGTGTTCCCCGACCAGATGGTGGCACCGGGATGGGCCAAATTAGTGAGGGGCTGGAATTTCTTTTTTTACCCTAAAACCTCTATTTTACTTTGTTTAACCTATATTTTGACCCTATGATGGGAGTGGAATTGGTGAAGGGTTCTCCAAGGATCTTGTGGATTCTCCAACACTTTTCCTTGGTTCTCTAATCCTTAGTTTAATTTGGATAACTTGAAATGGTGAGTTCTGTTGGGTAGAGAGTGATGGCAAGAGGGGGGTGAATTGCCTTTTAAAAAATAATTAACAATTTAAAATCAAAGTTAAAAGTGCAGCGGAAATAAAAGTGGCAAGACACAAAATTGATAACGGAGTTCGGCTTAAACCAAAGCCTACGTCTTCGCTCCCAACTCAACCGTTGAGAGATTTACTACCGCTTGCTTTTTAATGGTTTTAGCAAGAAACCCACTAGACTTTAAGGTAGTCTAGAACCTATTACAGCTTTCTTTTAATGGTTGAGCAAGAACCCACTTGCCTTTAATGGTTGAGCAAGAACCCACTATCCTTCTTACAGGTGAAGGCTAGCTCACCTATGACTCAAGCCTTTTAAAAGGAAGGCTTGACTAACCTCTTCACACCTTGAAGGTGGTGTGAAAACCCAAACAAAGAGAAGATAAAAGAGATGGGGGTTTGTAGGAACAAACCCAAATTGATGCTCAAAATGATAAAATAATAAAAACCGTAATGTGGAGAAGTCTTGGGCGCCAATGGATTGATGAAGTTGATGAAGAGCGCTCCCAAGCTTCTATGGTGGTGCTCCTTGGATGTGGAAGTGAGTTGGAGCAATTGAGGTTCCTTGAAGGAATCCGTCGGAGGTTCGCCAAGTGATCAAAAATGTTCCCGTGGGCTTTCGTTGGCTTGGTTGTTGTTCCGGGGCTTCCTAGTCCTTTATTTATAGAGGGGGAACCCTCAAATGTCCTTTGGGGGTCTTCGGAGCCGTTGGAGAGGCCTTCGGAGCCGTTGGGAGTCAAGTGGACAAGCCTGGTCAAAGCCCAACAGCTAGTTTGACTGGCTCCACCGGCTAACCGGTGCTTGGCCACCGGTTGGCCGGTGCTTTGAAAAAGGAGAGGCCTTCGGGCTCAGGCACCACCGGCTGGCCGGTGAGTGGGCCATTGGTTGGCCGGTGCTGAGACAGTAGATGTCCGGCCTGTCTGGGTTCCACCGGCTGGCCGGTGGTGGGACACCGGTTGGCCGGTGGTCTGGACAGAGGGGATGCCTTCTGTCCAGGCTCCATCGGCTGGCCGGTGGTCATCCACCGGTTGGCCGGTGGACTGAAAATCAGTCCACTTTTGGCTTCTTGCTTTCTTGGCCCAATTCCTTGGTAACCTGAAATCATGCCTATCATCCAAAAACACTTAAAACCAGATTAGATAAATAAGAGAGTGATTGTGATCATGAAAATTAAACCACGAGGGGTACGAGAGGTACAACAAGTTCTTCTTTGAATTGGTGTTTTCCTATTATTTTCTTCTTGAATTCCCTTATTTCGGCCTTTACGATGTGTGATGGTCACTATACATAGGGTATTGTGGTGTTTCACATTGATCTAGATTCTCGATATTCGATTTGAATTAGGTTTGGCTAACTCTGGGTGTCAACTCGGAGCTCAATGGTCGATAGGGTTTTTTGATGTTTTGTATTAATTTATGAATTAATTCCCATGTTTATTATATTGTTTCATGAATTATTTATTCAGAATATATTGTTTAGATATCATGGTTGTTGGACTACTGAGATTTATTCACACCCTGTTCTAGTGTTATTTGGTACCTGAGAAAACTTCATGGATATAGGTATTGACAAGGGAAAGGGGCCATGTTCTTGATTTATTGCTTTGCGAGATGGGATTGGAGCTTAGAGAAGGGTCTGAGCATGGGGTTTGAGATTTGGATTTTTTGGAGTCTTTATTATAGAGCCTATTTTAGTTGTTTAATTGTATAACTTTTAGCATATCCTTTAGTTTGGAATACAATATATCATGATGTGTTTTATCATTATTATTTGTATTGTTTATATTTGTCTACTATATGCTTGACTTGTATGTCATAATTGATTTATCTTATTTCCATTATGATTGTTACTCTATTTCGTAGGGTATAGTATCCCCACTATATTCCTTAAACACTTACGACTAGTTAGCAGCCTCTAGCATATGGGGATGCATGCTTGAGGTCACATAGTGACTTGCCTCAGTCATGTGAGTGAGAATTGGGCCGAGAATGTAATATTTATACTAGATGTGTATATACACACCCCTACATGGGAATTTTTCAAACACATATCATGTCTTATATAGATGAAAGACAGTTTGATTGTGACCTTTGTGGACATGGTTTGGGTAGAGTAGTAGCTTAGTGGTACCCAGAGGTGATGATAGTGGATGTCATTCATTCATGGAGATAGTTCATTTCAAAGATCCCTTAACTTAGTTTCTTTTGATTGGTTTTCCATTTGGAATTATTGGGTGTGTATTTTTCTGTTTACTTTATAGTTTATACACTTTTTATCCTATATGGATCTTAGAATTTCTCACATGCATTATATATTGTAGTTGGTTTTCTTGTCTATCCTAGGTTATTTTTATCCTTTGTTGTGATACTTTTTATGTATGGGTGATGTAGTTTAAGACCTCCCATCACGTGTGATATACCTACTTTGTGCTAATAACTAGCCCATATCCTATTGGATGTGGGATTGGGGTCAAACACCTGGATTACCATCAACCCAAGTGGGGTCCCATTGGGCTAGGTCATGTTAATTTTATATTTTATTATGGTTATGTTGTTATATACTCATGTGGTTTACCAAATTATTGTTATTTTATTTATTACATGGGGGTTATGTCACATAATATCATGTGTCATGTTGTATTTAATGGTAATTCCTACCATAATTTTAGTGGATACCTCATCACTAGTAGTTATCCTCAAGCTCTTTAAAGGTGATCTTGGGGAGTTCACTTACTGGTATGTCGGGACATGGCAGTTACAATCCTTTATTGTTGGAATTCTTGCATACATGATTATGATATCAATTGTTACATGATTCATCATTGATCATGATTCATTTTATATTTCATCTCTAGCCTTTTGATATGATATCTAGAGGGTAATTTCTTCCATTAAGTGTTAAAACTCCTAACACTAATCATAAGCACTTGACTTATTGAAGGTGGCCATGGGTGACACTTTCTTGCATAACTAACCTAGAGAGAGGTCTCGACAGGGAAAAGTCATGTTAATTATTATCATTTATGATAAATTGATAGAATTACTAAATAATATTCATATAATTTTTTTATTCAAGGTTGTATAATATAATGAAACACATAAAATACTTTTATTGTTTGAAAAATATATTTAATTATAGTTTTTTATAAATGAAATTAATTAATTATAAGAGATGATATAATGTGAAAAAATGATACTTTTTTAAACATATAATAATTTATAATAAATCTAGTATATTTATATATTTATTTTTTTAAAATAATATATTTTTAACTAAATTATGAATCTTGAGGTTGTATATTAGTATTTTATAATCATAAATTGATTTTATTTTGTGAAGATATGTCATGCCATAATTTATAGTGGCGATTTAAGTGGAGTAGTTTTTTGGGTTTTTAAAAAAATTGAAAAAGGGGGTTACATTTTAAGAATTTTGAGAAATTGGTCCCGAGAAGCATAAACCCCATTCACACTCGAGCTTTGGTCAACTATCATAAATGGGTTCATTTCTTCCTCCACCACCCAGTTAAGAGGATTGAATTGTGTTCACACCTTTTTTCATCTTTCACAATAGGCGTGAATGGAATTTATAACTCCTGTCACTAAAACCTATAAAGTGGGAAACTCCCTCCCCATATCTCACTCTCTTCCTCTAATTTTTCAATGAATCTCTATTGTATTGGAATTTATTTCTCAAATTGTTAGTTTCACTCTTCAGGAATGTAAAATTTATTTCTTGAAATTTTATTTTTTTAGTTAGTTAATTTATATTTCTTATCTAGTTGTTTAGATTACCTAAAATATATATATATTGTATGATTTAAATAATATGTTATTTAGATGATTTAAATAATTTTGAATGATTTAATAAATTTAAATTTGATATTTGGATGATTTAAATATTATTAAAATATTTAATAAATTTATATCAATTATTTTATGTAAAAATAAATTATTTCAAAGAATAAATAAATTGTGAAATATAATTTATCTATAGTTATAATAAATGTATAATGATAATGAGTTAGACCATAAAATGCATATTTGGTTTTCTTATTTTCATTTATAATTTGAAATAATTAGTTTTAATTTAATTTTTGATGATCTTTGTATCATACCTATCCATTATATGTAGGACTTGTGTGTCCATGGAAAATTTAATGTATCATAATCCTCAAGTACACCTCACTTACATGTGAGTAATATTGTAAAAAAATAAATATTCCAAATGAGCTGATGATGTTCAATGTTGCATTTGTAAATGGCGGTTAAAGCAAAAAGACTACTTTTTTAGTCAATTTTATCAAACAATATGAAGATTACCCCTTAGGGTGTGGTTTGTTTATCATATTTTTAATAAACTAAACTTACACCATATATTTCATGATCATTTTACTATTTTTAATGATAATTCTTAATTAGTTGTTAATGTGAATGTATGTAGAAAATTTAATAAAAAAATATAAAATAAATAAAATTTAAATTTCATTTAAAAGATTTAATTAGTTCTAAATTAATAAACAAATATAATATTAAAATAAATGCTTTAAAAATCATGAATGCATATATATTTTAAAAATAACTAAAAGAGTAATTAAAATACTTTTTAAAAAATATTTTTAAAATGAAATGTTTTATATATATGCATTTACAAAATAAATAATAAGTTTATTTATATTAAAGCCAAAAAAAATACAATTTTCTAAAAAAAATATTTAAGGAAATAATGAAATATATCTTTGAGGAGGAAAACAATAATTAAAATAAATTAAAAAAATAATATATCATTGAATTTTTATAAAAAGTTAATTAAAATAAATTTTCATAAAATATACAAATATTTTATTTTATAAATAATAATAAACATAATATTCAATATAATTTCTGTAGAAAATATTTATTTTTTCAAAAAAACTCTTTAATGACACAATAGTTTCAAATTTTCAATACAAATTTTGAAATTTTTATAATATAAAAATATAATTTAAAATTATGTGATGTATTTCTCCCTTGAAAGTTTTAAAATAATTTAAGTTATTTAAAAATATATATTAAATTTATTTTATATAGTAATATTTTTCAATACATGATGAAATTATATAACGCCTTGATCCATATCACTCTGCAGTAAATGGATCATAGAGTCGTTGAACCTTAGGTGCACCTCCCCGTATATCAAAGGTTGTTGACTAGCAGCAATAATCTAAGAGGTGAAAATGGGGAGACTATGCTCCTTAATGAAAAATAATAATAATACCAACACAACATGGAAAAATAAACTTTAAATAACAGTCATCAATAATAAAATATGAATACAATTAACATAATAAAAATTTACCATGTCATGTCAGTCTCATAAAACTCAAATAATTTCCCTTAGTCCAATCACACATGTACAAATTCAAAATTAATCAAATAAATAACTAGTCTAGCACTAATAAACTACTCGACCTATCTAAAAAACCATGACATACAACTCATGTACCGTATTCACTCCCAAATCCACTAGGTTCCTGACGTTGAACCTTTACCCATACACATACCATGAGACATAAAGTTTACACATGTCTCAGAGGTCCCATGCATGATGTGAGTATAAAATTAATTGGCCACCACTAATGGAGTCCCTAACTAATATCCATGTGTATACCAATTCATGTAAATCATAATAAATAGTAACCAAAATATATTACACAACCTAATTGACTCTATCTCAACCAACCTTGAGTAAGACTTTACCTACCTCAACCATTGTTGAAGTGGAATGATTCATCCATAATCTGTCATATCAGAAGGGATCTTGGCCTTCCAACCATTTTCATATCACATATCCCATGGAAATCTATACCCATTCTAACTTCCATCTCAATAGCATGATGAAACCCAATGCATGGTGAAATTCATCCCCTACTAAGTCTACCTCAACAACCCTACATATCTCATATATAAAGAAAGCCCCATTCTCTTATTTGGTTTTCTCACACACCATAAACTATGTACTTGTATGGTGTACCCCTCCTCTATATTGATGGTTAACACCGGAATCCCTAAGCCACTAAATCTAAATAGGTTACCACCCACAATGAGTAGACTAAACCACTTCGTGGGCCCTATCATGTGTGCACACAATGCCAACAGTCTCAGTCCCCATGGTGAGCAGTAATCACCAACATCTTAGGTCATAGTATCATTGATCCTCAGTCATCACACATGGAAATGCTCAATACTATTTTTACCATACCAATGAACCATTTTTCTCTATATATGATGATCAATATCACCCATAATCACAAAAGTTATACCCATCACATTCCCATGGAACTACATTAACCATCACAGCCTAAGGATCGCCAATTTATAATAAATGGTGTCAATCCCATTATGACCTAAACCCAAAATATTACGCAAACATGCCATAACAAATCACATCCACCATTTCCTATATGATACTACCCTTGAGTATCTCTTATGAATAGGATAGATGACCCTATCCATTCCCATTTATTATAGAATGCATAACACATGTATAAAATCATAAATGGTTAATCACCACCTACTTAGAGTATGGAAGACTCCAATAACTAAGAAACTCCATCTGATCTAGAGTTGGTCAAAATATTTTCCAAAATATGAAAAAAAAAAGTCCATGAAATTAGTATTTTTTTGGAAAAATGAGAGATAACAGTGAGAAAACTAGATAACATATGCACACAGACTACAATACTCACCAATGTCTACTTCCTAGTTCAAACCACATGAATAACTGATAATATTTGGCTAGAATCTCACTTAAATAAGAAGAGATGAACAAGAGAGAATTCAGGCCATGTTTCTGGTGTTTATGCATGAGAAAGCCCTAAAACCCCTTTTATAGTCTGATAAATTAATCATTTTTAACATTTTACGAAAATTCATCCCAAAATTCAAAATATCAAAAAAAAATAACACTAAAACCTTATGTATCACCCTCAGGGGCCCATACATAAGATGTATTAAACCTTGCATGTTATAGTGTGGTTTAAAACTTTTCCAAAATTCTAGTCAGAAAATATCTTATGTATCTCATACATAATATGTTCCCTCTATATGTATGATTTTTCCTTATCCAAAATCCAATAAGTAACATGTTTATTCTATGAATATGGTGTTTTCTTTGAAAAAAATTATATATGTAATATATTTTCAATATGAAAGATATTTCCCTAAGAAAAAAATTACATGTGTAACATCTTTTCTCCCATATGTATGATATTCTTCATATGTAATATTTTCCCTTTGTATAAATTCAATACATGATATATTTTTTCCAATACGTAATATATATATATATATATCCTACATAAGGTTTTTCCCATAGATGGAAATCCTTATATAATATATGTGTGTGTGTGTGCGTGTGTATGCGTAAGATATATTTATATACATAAGGTCTTTCCCTTGGGTGAAAAACCTTATCTAATATATATTGATCTATATGTAATATATTATTCAAAAATAAGATTTTTGATTTAGAATCAAAACCCATTATGTAATATTATAAGTCCATAAATAAGATATATTTTTTCCAAGACTTAAAAAAATCCAAAAAAATTGATACAACCTTAAAAATACCAAAAATTCATCCAAAAATCACCCATGCCCAAAATTATTAATTAAAACCCAAAAATACCAAAAACCTATAAACCTATTAAAAAATAATACCAACAACATAATTTATAAAAAATCATCCCTCAAGCCCAGGATAACCCCTGAGACTCATTTCCCTAGCCTATATTGACACCCTCAACACCTTGATAGGGTCTAAAATCACATGACTGGTCCAAGATTCAACTCAAATTACTACTATCAAATAAATAAGACCTTAAAATATACCCACCATATAATATCTCATCCCTGGTCTATCTCAGACACATGCTACCAACTCTTACCCAAATCTTAGCATTTCACTCACCTCATTCCCAAAATACCAAGATGATTCCAAATGCATTTTTATCTTCCCCAATTACCCAATCCCAACCCACTAATCCCTTATGTGTGCACTTCCCACCATAGTAATCACCTACCTAGTCTAATCTCGACCAATCTATTCATTATTATAATGGTGTCACACCCATCCATCATCCTGAATTCGATATGCACCAGTTATCCATACATATCCACCAGTTATCAACCATCATGGTTATGTATCATACTAATGCCCATTATCATCCCATATCATACTAGATATACACTTTCATAAGGCATCATACTTAATGCCCATTTTATATTTAATTCCAATTAATCCCACATTATTCATGAATCACACTCGATGCTTACATATTAACCATCTCCTAGTTACTATATTTATCACATGCACACATTTTTCCTCATATCTATCATACAAAACCATATTCACACACTCACAATGTACCTATGACTTTTAGTAGATCCCCTACCTACTCTGAATGTATTGTCTTGATTTCATGAAACTAAATCAAATTCTAACTATCCAATGAAAGTCCTTCAATCAGAATCACACCTGATGCAGGTTTTTACCCCCATTATTGGGTATCTCATCCACTACCTCAACCTATACATCTCGTCGTGTCTTAGATTCTTGCACTCAGTATTACTCCAAGTCCTACCTTAGATACTAGAATCTTCCCTGATCCATGACCCCCATCTAACTGTGAAGTCCTATGATAAAACCTCTCCAGATTTTCCATCCATATGCATTCCTATAACTCCTTTTATGGTTGATATCATTAGGCTATAACATGACCTATCATACCATACTAAAAACATTTCACTGATGACTCACTCCATTATGGAATCATCAACCCTCTATACTGACCGCCATATGGGGTCTCCTCACACCCCTATTTTCAACTACTTGGAGCTCTACTACCAGTCATGTCTGATACCACTATTTAGCTTAGTATACTCACATATTTCAAGTTCCACTCTACTATAAGTTCCTGATACATTTACTCTAAGAATGAGGTTAGCCTAAATATATTTACCTATACTTTTATATAATTTCATAAACCATACTCAAATAATCTCACCTTAACGACCACATCCCCCACCAAAATTTGTGTAAACCATAAAAAATATTTAAAATTTATAGCATAATCCATGACCAAAGTCTCTCCCTACACCAAGTGAATAAACATCTAGGCCCACTCCTCCCTCGATTTCTCAAGAAAAAACTACTCAAGAAACATCACCTTGAGGTCCTTTCATACCAACCCCTTGTTCCTAAATTCCTATACCTATACGTCCCACTATTTTCTTATTATTACTTTGAACATATATGTATCCAATTTCACTCTCTTCCATGGTGGAATATCAATATAATAAAAAATAGTATGTACTAACTCAATCCAATAATTCACATCCTAGGGTCCACCACCTCCCTAAAACAAAGGAGGATGGTGTGACTAGAACTCCTATATTAAATATTCCATGGATGGCTCAGCTCTAAGAGATCTCTAATTAATACTTTGAAAAAACTCACACTAAGCTTGCCCTGAGTTTCTTATCTAGCCACTACCTAAACTTTTCAAGATGCTCTGGTTAACCTACCTGCCTTGGCACCTAGAACTATGCCTTATGATCACTCCCTCCCTCAAGGGCCACTTCTAGATCATATCTCTGTGACACCCTATCCTCACCCTCCCGATACTCCAATGAATACCATCTTGGTGGAATCTTACTAAAAATATAAATATCATGAACAAAAAAATATAATAGTCTATATATCAAAAATAGGTAAAGTTGTAATATATATCACGATCCATAGGACCTTAAACTTCCCTATCACACCCAAGTCACATAAAATCCATCCTTATGGACCCACATACCCATGTCAAGGTTAGGTACCACACACACTATACACATGCAGGATCCACATAAATATCATGTCAATAATCACTTACCTAGTCCAACTATAATTACACCAATAAGCTATATGGGAAAACACTATATAAGTTATTGTTGACACTTTAAACTATTTAACCCTTTTTACATTATAGAATCACTTCCATTTTTAGTTTAAATGAGTATAATTACACTAAGAGATTGTACATGAAATCACTATTTATCCTGTTGTGAACAATTTAAATAACGAACCCTTCCTTTTTTATTATGTGTTTAAAATAATAATCATAAGAAGAGAGGATATGTTAGGTGGTATCTATATGTTTAACATTATGTATGAATTCTTTCTATCTCCTCTTAGGTAAAAGAGTCTAAAATAAAAAAATCAAATACCAACTTATTTTAAATCAAATAACTCAACTGTAACCATGTAAACCAAAATAATAATCCTATTTTCCCCCTAATAACAAGAACTTCAACCCATAATTGTGTTGTCCAAGAACACAGCATGACATTCATATCAAGTTCCATTTATAAAACTTTTTTAAGGTTTTTCCTAGTTATCTAATATAAAAATTTATAATAACATTACTTTCATACCACTTGGTAATGACCAAGCTCTGATACCACTTTGTAATGCCCTGACCTAGATCACTCTATAGTAACTGAGTCAGAGAGTCACTAGACCTTAGGAACACCTCCTTGTATTTAAATGGTTGTTTGGTAGTAGTGGGGGTTTAAGAGGTGATAGTGGAGAGATATACCCTCTAATGATAAATAAAAATAATATCAACACAGCACAATGGAATCCACTTTAAATAAAAATAAAAAATAAAATAATATACATATGATTAACATAATAAACATTTAAATTTTCATTCATAACACAAAAATCTCAATGGATTTCCCTTAGTCCAATAACACATGTATAAATTAAAAAAATTAATGTCTTGGACTGTTCCAGCCTGTAAATTTTCATTTTTTGGATATTGGATGTGTTGGTAGAAGGTTACAGGAAGAGAGGCAGAAGTTGAGTTGAGATTATGGTAGAGGAAGTTGAGTCAGGGTATGTTGGTATGTGTCATGCCAAGTGAGGTCATTTAGGAGGTTGTTTCATGATACAGGGAGATGTCATGTCTCTAATTCAAAGGAAACTAGATTTAGAGTTCACACAATTTCAAGGAGGAATTTGGGTCATTATGTGAGATGGATTCATTATGGCATGAATTATTTTAAAGAGAATTTCAATAAGTGTAAAACCTTATTCTATAAATAAAAATATTATGTATTAATTAAAATCATACTTATTTCCTTTTTCATTTTTTTAGTAATGGTTTGAGGGTTTAATTCATAGTGTGTAATGAGTTTGGGAGTTTATCTTATTTCCATATATGGCCTTCACAATGTGATCATAGGTGTTGTGTCTTGGAGAATTGGAGTTTGGGTTTTGGAAATTTCAATAATTTTTATATTTCGGCATGGTGATAATCTTCATCCCACAAACTCTCTTGTTTATATCAAATTAAATGTGGTTGAAGGTAATTTAATGGGTGATATAGAAGAGATCACATAATGTATCTTGGGATTTTATTTGATTTAGTCACATCATGGAATGGCCATTGTTTGTCATATCATGATACCTTAAATTCCAATTCTATTATAAATTGAGTAGTCCTTGTGAATTGTTTCAGATTCCTTTGATGTATCTTTATACTCAGGTGATCAGAGGTGCATTATTGGAGGTCTTTTTGTGCCTCTAATTGGATTTATCCCTTTTCTTCAAGGTGAGTAATTTTTCTTTTTTCTTGGGTTTTCTCCTTATACTTTGATCGAGAAGGCTATGGTAGTAGTTTGTTTTTGGTTTTTCTATACTTGATTCATGGTTTTTATGGATAGTGTTATGGTTTGGGTTGATTGGGGTGTCTCTTGTATGGTTTTTTCTTTGTTATCATCTCTTCCTCACTTTATTATTTCACAACTATTGTGAAGTATCAATTGAGATATAGGATTTGTGAAATCTCCCTATTTTGTATGAATTATGGAATTTTAATTCTTTTTTTCATTAGTTGTATGGTAATAATTAAATTCATGAATATAATTAACTTGACTAAATGATGTTAAGGGGTGTTTTTCATGTGTTTCCATGATTCCTTAATATTGTTTGTGATTGATGATTGTTTATGGTTGTTGCTGAGAATTTTTGTCATTGTTTTGATATACATGTTGTTTTTGTGATTTAAATAATGGAATATAATTTCATAAAAGGTTAATCATGTAAATATAGTTATGATATGGTTTTTGAGGAATTTGAAATTTAAGTGATGTTTTTGGTGTATAAAATAATGAATCAATGTGAAAACATGTTGAAAAAAGGGGAGGTAAAAGTTCTTACTATTGGGATTTTTTTGTTATTAGGTTTCTTATTGTATTTTTGTGATTTAAGTGGCCTTTTTTGGGATACTATTATGGAAATTTTTGTGTGTTTACATGTGTGAGAACTGTGTGTTGAGGCTGGTTTCCATGGTAGACATGGGAGGATGCACTTATTTATATGTGGTGGTTAGGCTATCATGATGGTATAGTTGGTTGTGTATAAATAGTAGGTGTGGTGTGGCTATTATGGTGGCTACTTGTATGATATGTGTGGATGTTTATATGGTGTTTTATTATGTGTTTTGGGATGGAATTATAGTTGTCTGATGGATATTTGATGTGAATTATAATAATGAATATGGTGATGGGTGTGGGCTAGAATTGAATAATCTATTAGATATAAATAAAATGTTAATAACTAAAATAGATGGGTGATGGTTGAAATTAATGTAGTTAATGGATAAATAATGATTTTTTAATAGATATTAAAATGAATGGAATAATGAGTGTAATATTTCTGATAAATAGTAAATCTAGAAACAATTAAATTATGTGATTATATAGGAAATTGTGAATTGATGTCATGGTCATTTTGTGTGTAAAGTGCGGATGTTTTATGGTATAGTAATTATAAATTATGGTAGTGTGCAATGGTGATAGTTTAGTGGTTTTAATGGGTGTGGTACTATTGATTTTATGTAAACACTTTAGGTCGGGATTATGTGTGTGGCTGTATTGTATTTCTATTTTCTTGTGATTTTATGTGCACCCTACTTGAGTCGAATCACCTTACTAATGACCAAATGTTTTGGGTTTCGGGTGTTTTCTCCAAACATCTAGGTAGTAGAGGGAATGTATGAATAACTACTCTCTCTCTCCTATTATCCCTTATAGGTGTGGTATGAGTTATGATGGATGACAGTTGGTATAATAATATAGGTTTCAATGGCTTGAAGTTATGGCATTTGATATATCAACTGACTTTGTTATGGGGATGTAATGATAATACATGGTGGGGTTTGTACATAAAAGGAGGGAATAGGGTTGATGTCTTTCATATTCATGATAACCTACTATGATGGGTATATGTGATGATATTGTGATGTGTGATTGGGATATGGTATGTGGTGGTGGATCTATGATAATGATGATGTGGTTGTGATATAAGGAACGGTTGTGATATGAGATGTAGCATGTTGCAACATGGCTAAAAAGGGATTGAGAGCACTGGGACATTATTTGTGGGGGAGTGGAAGAAAAAAAACTAGTAGGGAAGTGGTTATGAGGTACCTCTTTAATATATTCTCCTAATATTATATTATTATACTTGGATGTGATATTGAGTAAGTGATCCTTGGTGAGGTTGGGTATTAGTTGACCTGATAAGTTCTTGTTAGTAATGATGTTTGTTCACTAAAGAATTAGTATGATTCATCCACATTTTCATTATAGTTCTTGAGGAGTATCCTACTAAGTATACATTTATTCTCACCCATAGTTATATAAATATATTTTTAGGTTTCCATGGTGTTAGAGATCGAGCTAGACATTACTAGCTAAGAGTGTGGAGTTGTGGTTGGAGTTACTACATAGGAGTTTCATTTTGGTATTCTATATTTGATAATTGTACTTGCATGATATTTTAATTCATTATAGTCATTGTTGAATATTGGTTTCCTTTTATATTGTCGTATTGATTGGTAGTTTCTTTTTATGATCTTGGGTTTTATAGAAGGAAACTTGGGCTTTGCAGAAGTGTGAAATATGGTATATTAAAATTTTCAATGATGGATTTGTGTCAAAACATTATATCTGGTATACCCCAGCCTTGATTCACCCATATATCAGGTGAAATTTAATTAATCATTGATAATTAAAAATAGATAATTAAATATAAATCATATCACTTCCGATTTCAATTGAAATTGTGTTTCTCTCATTGTTGGAGATCTTCGCTCAAAGGAACTAAACCTGAAACCCTATGATTATCCAAACATGCTTCAAGATACTGTCAGTATATTTATCTTCATTTTCTAGGTTCTATTTTGGAGAATCAAAGTTTCTTTCGATGTCCTTATGATCACTTGAGAATTGTACCTTCAATCTAAGAGGAAGAACTTGGATCATGGTGCTCTGATCTCTTCTTTATCACTTTAGAATTTATTAGAGTATAGATATAGGATCTCAAATTTTTGGGAATTAATAGTCCCAAAAATTTGAGCTTCTTGAGTCTTATATAGGTAGGTATAAAGTCCTAGAAATTACACTTAGGCCCCAGGGTAACTTAAACCTTCAATATAATCCCTTAATGACACTAAATGGCATATTAATTATGTCATAAATACCATTTCAATTTTATCAAATACTTGTAACATAAAATACATTTTATGTAATAAAACATGATTCATTAACTTTACTTATTTCTCCCATTAAATACTTAATGAACCTAAAATAATAATATTCAACCAAAAAAAGATATTTTGTATTCACCTAATTACTTATGAATACAGTGTGTAAATAAATTCAAAAAATATTATTCTAAACTTGAATAATATTTAATTTATTTATTTATTGGTGATCAATCAAAATCAAACATCACTCAAATGTTGTGGTGGGGTCCACCATATCCTTAGATCCTATTCACTTAGAATAGGTCAAACTATTGAATACACTTAGTGTGTAAAACTTTATGGTCCATATCTCCATCGTAGTGAGTACTACTCACAGAACAAGAGTGGAGTTTAGTAACCCATCAAGGCCCCTAAAGAGATAAGGTTTAGTCATATAAATGACAACCTACTATAAACACACTTCATGTAATATTATCTCTTTGTCTCACGATATATCATAAATCATGATGTACATTTCATGTCAACATCCTTTCTTGCTTTATTTTTTGTTGACCTTACAAGAAAAACATACCTTTAATCACCATGGCCATGGATTTAATAAAGTTCCTACCATATTGGTCAACTATTCTTGAGACATTTCATGTTTTTTAAAGAAAAAAAAACTATCTTGATCATTTAATCAATGACATACCACCAATGATGCATCCAACACAAGCTACCTCACCATGACACAAATTTTGTGGTTTTTATCTTACATCAAAGTATGAAATAGAATGATACAAAATAATAATGATCTCAAGTTGAGGAACCAATACATGTGTTCACAGATAGGAACTATCAATTACACCCAAAACATGTGGTGTTCCTATTGGTGGGTGAATCCTAATGATCTCTTCTACTTGATATTATAAAGTGTGAACATCATGAGAATAATTCGTAATGCTTATGATCCCCCAACACCTAATAGTTAGAAAACATTTGTGTCCAGTCAGTATGATGTATCTATACCATAGGAAATACATTAAATATTGATATTATAGTATCTTGAGGTTCTCGTTATAGTTGGTAACTATCATAACCTATTGATATAAAAAATAATACAAGGAAATTACCATGTAAATAGTGGGTGAAAAGTTTTAATTCTATTATGGTAAGAATATATCATGAATAAATCACTATATGAATGATATGGTAATCGAAAATTACTATTCAAGTAGGGTCTAAGGTGCCCACTTTTACAACACTTCCACTTACACTAATGAAAACTTGCTAATGATCAACTTCTTAGCCCTCACATGATAAGATCATGCTTCTTATAAGTTATGGATTTATTCATAAGGTATACCACATTTTTCTACATGGCTACTCTACTATCTATGAATTCACCACTTTAAGTGAATCTTCCCAATATATGATGTAACTTCCCAGTTCCAAGTGTTTCCCATAGGTTCCCCGTACTCGGTTGGTCACATGGCCTCAAGCACATTTCCCCGAATGCTAGAGGCTGCCGACTAGCAGTGAGGGCCTTGAATGTGATAGTGGGGAAACTATTCCCTCATTGGAAAAGTAACACATCAGAAGTGAAACATATAGCAATAGAGGAAGCAGTAAAACATGCCATAAATAAAAAATCAGAAGTAATAAACATGTCTAGGAAAGAATCCAAACAAATAACAATGCTAGAATACAGTAAAAAACCAAAGTACAAAAGAAAATCATGTAAACAGATCTATATCATCGCAAGCCTCAGCTTGGTCCCATGCTCCACAGCTCCACAGAAATCAAGTACCTGAAGTAAAAGGGCACTTTCCCTTATCTACACCTATAGTAATAAAATTTGTTTGGGCCCAAAATCATGAACCAAAAAGGGTGTGAGACTAATCCTAGTAGTAAACCACCCAAAGATCTGTGCCAAACAGTCAGTGAATATATATGGAAGGCAATAAAAAAATGAAGCAGTAAACAAGGAAGTACACATAGTAACAATCCTACAAATTCAATTGCATTCATTTTCATATATCAAGTAAGAAGATAATAAAAGGCAGGTAACCCTTTGGGAAGTACTCACAGCCTAACCTCTCTGGATCAACCAAAAAAACACAAGCAACCCTCTAGGAAGTACTCACAGTCTAACCCCTATGGTTCAGCTTTAGCAAAGACACTTTGAGGAAGCACTCGCCATAAATTCCCTATGTGGTCTTGTATCGATAACTAATAGGCACTCTGAGACAGTACCCAACATCCAATTCCCCCTATGGCCTATATCGAGGAAACAATAGACACTCTGAGGGAGCACTTACGTATATCCCCCCTGTGGTCTCGCAATGTAAAAGTAAACAGACACTCTGAAGAAGTCCTCAATGTCCATTCTCCCTATAGTCTAATACACCAGGTTCCCACGGAACTGTGTAAGTCAATCATGCACAAATGATACATGGCAGCCAAATTAAACCTCAAGAAATACTTGGCTAAAACATCTACAGCATATCATAGCATGTTAGAGAATAATCACTCCATCCTAACAATACTAAGAATGGAAAGCAATCATCCTAACAGGCAAGATAGAACAAACGGTCAAAACAAGAAATAAAGGGAAAAACATCCATAGTATGGAAAATTTAACCCTATTCACAAACAATTAACCTCTATCCAAACAAAAAAGGCATAGTAGACAATAACAGGGCTAAAAAACATAAACACGCAATACCCCGAACGAGGGTATTGGGAAATTTTGCACATAAAATTCAAATACTATCTACGAAAAGGCACAAACCACCTACCTCAGTGTTGTGAGATCGATATACATGAACCTTAGTCTTTGAATCACCCTATAACAACATATATCTACATAAAAATTAAAAACTTTCAATCAAGAATAACTCATGAAAGAGGAGAAATCAAGAGGTGAGGCTCTAGAAGAAGTAAGAGATTACCGTGAAGATTCTAACACAATCGAAGATGGTCGAATCAGAGAACGGACGACAATTTGAGGGATTGGTGAAGATTTGGCGGTCTTGTTCACTCCATGATGAGATAGGTCAATAAGAAGATGGTTTTGTCCATCAGACATGACCCCGATCCATTTAATGAAAAAATAGTACACAGCGTGTTCTTTAAAAGCACATGGTGTGTACATTCCTTTTATGGCCTCCACTTTAGGCTGTCTCCAGGTCACCACACATGGCCATGTACTCGGCCGTTACATGGTCAGTACACAGACACCCACAGAAACCAAGTACACAATGTGTACATATAAGTACACGGCATATACTCCAAAAAATTCCAAAAACTCCTCTTTTTCTCAAAAACAACCAGAAAGCAGATACATACAAGGAAAAAAGATCTTGGTTCTTACAGACTTCCCCGCTTAAAGAAATTCATCCCCTAATTTCCCTAGAAAGGAAGCATAGAAGAAGAATCCTCGAACAGCTCCAGCCACTATGATCATACATTGGCCTCCCTCTCCCAAGTCTCATCCTGTACTCACCCATGCTGCCATAGCACTCGTACTAGAGGAACAATTCGACCATGGAGAACCTTCACACTACGATCAACAATCCAGAAAGGATGATCCTCATAAGATGCATCCACCTCTAACTCAACCTCCTCAGGCTTGAAAACAAGAGATGGGTATAATAAGTAACGTCGAAGTTGAGAAATGTGGAAGACATCATGCATAGCCCAATACCTCTGGGGTAACTGCAACTGATAGATAAATATCCCGACTCTCCCCAACACCTCAAACTGCCTAATGTATCTTGGTGAAAGCTTACCCTGTATTCTAATCCTCTTATGTCCCAACCTCGGTGTGACATGTAGGAAAACCTGATCCCTGACCTTAAACTCCAGAGGTCGTCTCCGCCGATCAGCATAAGACTTCTGTAGTGATTATACAATAGTCATACTCTTCTGAATCAACTCTATCTATTTTGTGGTCTCCTTGATAAGATGGGTCCTAGCATAGTTGCCTCTCCTACCTCCATCCAGTATAAGGGTGATCGGCATGGCCTACCGTACAAAGCCTCAAAAGGTGCCATATGAATAGTTGATTGAAAACTATTATTGTAGGAAAACTACACAAGAGGTATATGTTTCTCCCATGAACCTCCAAAATCCAGGATGTATGCTCAAAGGATGTCCTCTAGCACCTGAATCATACGCTCAGACTGGCCATCTGTCTAGGGGTAGTAAGTTGTACTCAAAAGTACATGTGTGCCCAAAGCCTTCTGTAATCCCTACCAGACTCGAGAAGTAAAATGTGCATCCCTATTTGAAATAATGGAGTTTGGAACTCCAAGTAAATGTAAAATATCTCAAATGTAGAACCTCCAAAGATCATAAACACTGAAGGTCTCCTTGATCAGCAAGAATTGGGAAACCTTCGTGAGTCTGTCAATGATAACCCAAACTACATCATTCCCTCAAGGTGACCTCGGAAAACCTATCATGAATTCCATAGTGACATCATTACACTTCCACTTGGGAATGGGTAACTACTGCAAAATCCATACCGGTCGCTGATGCTCTACCTTCACCTGTTGATAGGTGGAACACCTCATAAAAAAACCAGCAACATCTCCCTTCATACCTATCCACCAATACTGATGGTGTAGATCTCAATACATCTTGGTGATGCTAAGATGAACTACCCAAACTAAGGAATGAAAGTCCCACATCAGCTCCTCACATATGTCTGCTGGCACCCACACACATCCATGAAAACGCAAGATCTCATCCTCGCCTACTGTACACCCAGAAATAGGGTCCTCTCCTTAAATACTCTCTCGTAGGAATCGGCCTTCAGAATATGATAGTTGCCTCATTTGCACTAGATAAAGTAGAGTAGAGGTAATCGCCACAAAATAAAGAAATGCCTACCCCTGTCTATCATGAACTTCCAAATTCATCTTAGAGAATAGATCCATAAGTTTCCACTCACTACTAGCCTCATTAACTACATGTATCTGAGTCCTCTTTCTCAACACATCAGCCATAGAATTGCCTTTCCCAGGTTTGTAGGCAAGTTCAAAGTCAAAGGACTGAAATTACTCGACCCACCTTCACTATCTCAGATTTAGATCACACTGAGTGAAGATATACTTGAGACATTTATGGTCGGTGAATACCAAAAAATGATCTCCCAGATGATAATGTCTCCAACAGTGTAAAGCATGAACAACTTCATCCAACTAGAGATCATGTGTCGGGTAGTTTCTCTCATGTGGCCTAAACTGCTGAGACCTGTACACAATGACTCCTTCCCCCTGTATAATCACTTCTCCTAGCCCGATACCTGATGCATCATAGTAAATTTTATAGCTCTTTCACAGCTTTGGATAAACTAGTATCGGTGCTGAAGTCAACCTCCCTTTCATCTTATGAAAGGCTGACTCACAAGAATTTGATCACAAGTAATTCGAACCCTTCTTAGTCAGACCCATTAGTGGCGCTGCTAAGCATGAAAATTCCTATATGAAGCATATGTAATAACCATCCAGCCCTATAAAACTCCGCACCTCAAATATTTTCTTTGGATACTCCCAGGAAAGTACTACTCTCACTTTATCTGGGTCTACTGATACTCCTATCTCTGAGATAACATGACCCAATAAGTGAATCTGGTCCATCCAAAAGTGTCATTTTGAGAGATTATCATATAACTGATGTTATCTCAGTGTACTCAAAATGATCTCAAGATGGGTAGCATGGTCGTGTCGAGTGTGAGAGTAAACCAAGATATCGTCCACGAATACTACCATGAAATAATCCAAGTATGGATGGAACACTCAGTTCATCAGTGACATGAAAATTTCAGGCATGTTCATGAGACCGAACAGTATCACCACATACTAATATAGACCATAACTATTTAGAAATGCTTTAAGAGGTGCAAATAATGGTCTAACGTTCAACTGATGGTAACCAGATCTCAAGTTAATCTTCGAGAACACCCGGGATCCTCGAAGATGATCAAATAGATTATAAATATTCGGAAAGGGATATCGGTTCTTGACCGTCAAATGGTTCAACTTTTGATAATCCACATAAATTCGGAGGGTACCATCCACCTTCTTCGCAAACAGGATAGACGAACCCCAAGAAAAAGTACTAGGTCGGATGAAACCCTTTGCTTGAAACTCCTCCAACTGCTTCTTGAGCTCCTGCAACTCTGGTGTATCCATCCTATAAGGAGGAATGGACACCGGTGTTGCTCCTGGAACAAGCTCAATCGAAAATTAAACCTCTCACTCTAGAGGAAAACCTAAAAATTCCTCTAGAAAGACGTCCCTAAAACGATCCACCACTAGAGAAAATTCCATATGTGAAGTCCCCTGGTCATCTAGATATAGACTAGCAATATGGGCTATAACTCCTCCCAACCCATGATGCTCGGGTCCCGCTCTGCTCACCTAGACATCCCACTCTCCCTTATATAGAAACGATCCACCCTCTAGTAATGTGAAACTCACCCTACGGCATTAGCAGTCGACAAAATCCTGGAAGGGAACTAACCAGTTTATTCTAAGAATGAAATCATAGCATGTCATCTCTAGGACATAGAGGTCTCATAAGAAGTGACACCCACCAACCTCAAGAGGGCACTCCTTTCACTAACGTACACTAGTCGTTCTAGTCCCCAACGGAGTTTCTAGCATCAAGGTATCAGTATAAGAAAGGACACATAGCCCAAGGATCTCCACAATAGCAACAGATATAAAGCTATGGGAAGCCCCTATATTGAAAAGGGAAAAATCTAAAATTGAGGCAACTAGGATCGTACCTCAAACTGTATAGGGTCTGGGATCCTGCTCCTACTGGGTCTACTCCACTGCAAAAGTATGACCTGCACCGCAGCCCTACGACCCTACCTGACCACCCTGAGCTGATCCACCCTATTTTCACTGAAATCCTGGTGACTGGATACCATAGTCATGACCTCCACCTCTACCTGAATGGATGAAATAACTCCAATTACTAGACCGATAAGAAACGGGTGGTGCTAATCCTGAACGTGGAGTCATATCAGAACTTTTATCACCAGCTTCTGGTGAGAAGAGCTGACAGAATCACTGAAGATGACCCATTTTTTCGCAATATTGTCACTCCACTAGGTCTCTCAGGAAATGTGGTCTCATATTCCCACTCTTCCGGAACTAGTATCACACCACCTGGATACAATAAGAAGTCTCTCATCTCCTCGGATCTTCGCGCGTAGACTCCCTATGGCACTTCCTGCTGTCATTAGGAGGGATACCAACTCCAAATTCCAAACCACCCTAGCACACAGCTCTAGAATCCCTCATATTGCACTCTGTGATCAATGCCTAGTTGACTATAGAAGTGATGGAAGTCAACCTGAATATGTTCACCTGATCTCAGATGTTGTGCTTGAGACCATCCTCAAACTTCCTCGCCATAAATAACTCATCACCTCCTAGGATGGGTGTGAAGTGTTGTAGCTCTGTGAATAAAGAAGAATACTCCAAAACAGAAAGAGTACACTGCTCCAGACTCATGAACTCTCAGGCTCGATCGGCCCTCAAATTCTCTAGGTAGAAGTAATCATAGAAGGCACGCTAGAACTCATCCCATGCTATAACCTGCTGGAATCTCACCTGTGAGATCACATCCCACCATCTCTTGGTGGAATCTTAAAGAATATACATAGCGAGATTCACCCTCCTCTCTAGAGGCATATCTAGATGCTTGAGGATAGAAATCATGGCTTCTAACCATGACTCTGCAACCTGAGGTCCTCCTTCACCTATGAAGGTGGGAGGATACTGCTACTGGAAAAACCGCGTCAACTCTAACATATAAGGGGCAGGATGCGGTACTCCTTGGAAGGCCTGGATGAACCTCATTAAGCCCTCTCGGAACTATGCATCTACACTTGTATCTAGGATAATGGTTGGTTCCAAGACTGGAACTACATTGGGATCTGCTGGTAGTCCATGATCAGCCATGTCTGGTGTCTGATCACTGCCCTATAACTCGCGGACAAACAGAGGACATCTTAGTGGCATGACTCTACAAGGTCAAGCACACACCTTAGATCAATATTAACAAGGACTGAAACATAGAAGTTTCAGAAGGTAACAAGATAAAGAAATCATTCAAGTTTTTCAAAACATGGATACACGACGCGTATAATTCCTACACGGCATATTCCGTTAAGCCTTCACATGGTTGTTTACTTCTACCAAAACTTGTTGTGTAACACCCCATACACATGGTGTGTTGTCCTAACATGTGTTGTGTACTTGAATCCTCTTCCACTGCCTGAGTTCCCTTATATAGTTAATTCGCACAGTTCCCCTAGAACAAGACTACACAGTATGTTAGTTATAGACACAGAGTCTACTAGACAAACTTCACCGACCCATGTTGTTATTCACACAGCTAGTTACATGGATCACTCTACATGGCGTGTTCTAGATGGATAGGGTGTGTACTGCATAGGTTTCAACTGCCCATGTAGTTATTCACATGGGTGGATACACGGATGACTCTATATGGTGTGTTTATTCCAGACACGGCATGTACTCGAAGGATTCCATAGTCCTGTGTTGTTCGTTACATGGCCGGATACAAGGGTTATACTACACGGCATGTTCAAGCTTGACATGGAGTTTATAACCTAAGTTTTATCCATCTGTGTCGTTATTCACACAGGTGGACACATGGTATACTCAAAATGGCATGTACATCCGGTACACAGCGTTTCCCACCAAAGAATTCTCAACCCTGTGTCTCTGCCCACATATCCAGTGATGCGGTTAGAGACTACACGGTGTGTACATATAGTACACAGCGTGTACTAAATAAAAACAGTTCCTTACCGAACAGAAGGACACATGGTGTTTATTCATCATTATACATCGTGTATTCTGGGTTTTTCTGGATAGTAAGCCTCAAAAACTACTCCAGAACCCAGAAAACACTGAAACAAACATTAAAGTTCCAAATTCTAATCCGTTAGGGCCCATACTCCCCACGAATAAAAGCTTTTCATATTATACATGCTATATAAAAGAAAAAAATAAGGTAATGATCCACCAAATTCCAATCCATGAGGTCCCATAACACCTCAAGAACCAAATTTTGACGTTCATTTAAACGAAACCTTACACAATTCAATACCATATAAAAAGCAGTTATTTTATAAAGGCATCTATCACAACAGCATGCATATCTAGCATGACATCTATCACAACAACATGAAATCACTAATGCACCCTAAATGGCATGGCAGGAATGCATGACATGTGATTTCTAACAAGTGCCTATATGATGCATGAGATGGAATACCCTCATCTCATCGGGTTGCAATAGAAATAGAACCTCAATAATATCAACGATAACAGCACAAAACATGTGAATTACCCAATGGTGAAATCAAATCAACTGTAATAATTGCAAAACCAGAAAAAATTGTAATAACGAGGTAAATTGGATTTTCCCTGTACACTGGTTAGTTACTCCTAGGCACAGCTTATTACCAAGTATCTATTCCTTTCTATCCTTGGCTATAGGATCCAAACAGTAAGTCAAGAAAAAAAATTCCTCTGATACCACTTTGTAACATCCCGGTTTCGGGTGCCGCCCAGAGGTTCCCCGTACCTGGTTGGTCACATGGCCTCAAGTTCATTTCTCCGAACGCCAGACGCTACTGACTAGCAGCAAGGTCCTTGGGTGTGATAATGGGGAAACTATGCCCTCATTGGAGAGTAACACAGTGGAAGTAAAACATATAGCAATAGCAGAAGCAGTAAAACATTCCATAAATAAACAACGGAAGTAATAAAAAACTAGAGCACCCATATATAAATGATGCATGATACATATGTCTAGGAAAGTAGCCAAACAAATCAAAATTCTAGAATACAGTACTAAACCAAAGTACAAAAAAATCATGTAAACATCTCCACATTATCGCAAGCCTCATCTTGGTCCCATGCTCCCTATCTCCACAGTAATCAAGTACCTCAATTAGAAGGGTGCTTGCCCTTATCTACACCTGCAGCAATATAATCTGTTTGGGCCCAAAATCATGACCCAAACAGGGTGTGAGACTAATCCCGGTAGGCAAACACCCAAATATCTATGCCTAATAGTTAGTGAATATATATATGTAAGGCAATAAACAAAATGAACCAATGAACGAGGAAGTACACATAGTAAAAATCCTACAAATTTAATTACATTCATTTTCATATATCAAGTAAGAAGCTAATCAAAAGTAGGTAATCCTTTGGGAAGTACTCACAGCCTAACCCCTCTGGTTTAACCAAACAAACACAAGCAACCCTCTGAGAATTACTCATAGTCTAACCCCTTTGGTTCGACTTTAGCAAAGACACTCTGAGGAAGCACTCACCATCAATTCCCCTTGTGGTCTCGTATCGGTAACTAATAGGAACTCTGAGGAAGCACTCAATGTCCAATTCCCCCTATGGCATGTATCTAGGAAACTATAGACACTCTAATGGATCACTTACATCCATCCCCCCTATAGTCTTGCAACGTAATAGTAAACAGACACTCTAGATAATCCATCAATGTCTATTCTCCCTATAGTCTACTACACTAGGTTCCCACAGCCCTATGTAAGTCAATCGTGCACAAACGATACATGGAATCCAAAGTAAACCTCAAGAAATGCTTAGCTAAACAATCTACAGCATATTATAGTATGTCAAAGAATAATCAATCCATCTTAACAATACTAGGCATGGAAATCAAGTAGCCTAACATGCAAGCTAGACCAAATGGTAAAAACAAGAAATCAAGGTCAAAACATCCATATCATGGAAAATTTAACCCTTTTCACAAACAATTAACCTCTATCCAAACAAACAAGGAATAGCAGGAAATAACAGGTCTAAAAACCATAAACACGAAATACCTCGAATGAGGGTATTGGGCACTTTTGTTCATAAAATTCAAAGTCTATATACGGAAAGGCACAAACCACCTACCTCAGCATCATGATATTGATATATGTGAACCTTAGGCCTTGAATATCCCTATAACTCTATAGATCTACAAAAACATTAAAAAATTTCAATTGAGGATAACTCGTGAAAGAGGATAAATCAAAAGGTGAGGCTCTAGAAGAAGGAAGACCTTACTATGGAGATTCCAACACAATCGACGGTGGTCGAATTGGATAACGGATGGCGAGTTGGGGGCTCGGCGAAGATCTGGTGGTCTCCTTCACTCCTGGATGAGATAGGTCGAGAAGAAGATGGTTATGTCCATCAGATGTGACCCCGGTCTTTTTAATGAAAAAAAAAGTACATGGCGTGTTCTTTAAAATTACATGGCATATACTTGACTTTTCCGGCCTCTTCTTTAGGAGGTCTCCAGGTCACCACACACGGCCATGTACTCAGCCGTTACACGGCTAGTACACGGTCACCCGTGGAAACCGAGTGCACGGCGTGTACTTATAAGTACACAGCGTGTACTCCAGAAATTTATAGAAACTCCTCTTTTTATAAAAAACAACCATAAAGCAAGATACAAACCTGAAAAGAAGATCTGAGTTCTTACAGATGATATCACCGAGTATCATCCTTTTTTCCTCTATTTAAACTTGAAATTTGGAAAGTACCATTATAGTAAGCTTATTATAATTATTATAATAATTTACTTACTAGGTGAAATTCTATGAACTATAAAAAAAATTGTGAATTTTACACTACTTCTTGAGCTACATCAAAAGTTGTAACGTATTCGGTATTTATAGATATGGATACCACTAGCTTAAATGAGATTATATTACTCATTTACATAGTCTAACTATGATATTATATCATATTAATCCATGGGAAGACTGGTTTATGTCCCCTTATAACTAGTTCTTCTTCCTCTCTAAGTACCAAGAACATATCACTTATACTCTCTCAAGTACAATTCGATAGTTCTGACTACTTCCTGTACAGTACACTTGGATTATACTGATATTTTCCTACCATAAATTATATATCAAAAATATCTCATCTATTACATAGCATGGAATATGTGATTGATCCATCGCATAATCATGTAGAATTATACTCACCATATTAATATCCCCTTATGTCTCATACATGTATTCTTGGAGAGATTTTTCTATATGAAATTGGTAACAATTCTCTCCCAAATTGTTTCAAATTTTATTTTTCAATACCTTGTCAGCATATGTACTTTGACTTTATCTAAGTAACCCATCAGATCTACTTCAGTAGATCCGGTTCCATGGAACTTATCTTTCTAATTTAAATCAATCTATAGAGAGTAAATTTCATTCTATTATTAACTAATTGTATGAATGATAATATTTTTTTATATTTTATTAACATGTTTTACTTGTAAAATAGTGGTGTTCCCACTAAAATCTTATAAATTCATGGAAAAACATTATAAATGAATATTCAATGATATTATTTCTTACTTCAATCCAAAACTAGATTTTAGTAACTTTTACTCCTTATTGGAATTCTATGGTTTCACTAAACCATTCCAGTTGTATTGAATATATACTTTCCAAGAAAGGTGGCCTTGATATCCAATGCCAAATTAAATGATCATAGAAATTATCTATGATAAGTATAATTCTAATGGATTTAGTTATGATAGATTATTATAAACAATCGATCCTTATTGGCACCATGATTTTATCACTCATGTGTAGTCTCCCTTGAATACCCACAAAAGGCTTTACATAAATTGAAGAAACTACCAAAATACTTACTAAATTTTGGTACATGGAATCCATTTTTTGAATTCATATAAACTTATCAATCATAACTCATTTTAATTTACTATTTCCCTATAGGATCCATTATTTTCAATGAATAATTTATCACCAGTCACAGTGAATGTAAAACCACCACTGTGTTTTTATCCTTTTTACGCAGTATGTGTCTCTATAACATTCCTTTTTCACAAGCTCTTGTGGAACTTGTTCCAATTCCAACCACTTTTTTATCTATAGCATTGAATAAATCCAAGTCAATCTTAATCTTACTATCTCAAAAAGAGATGTGCACCCTTTTCTAGAAATATATTCTATTACTTGACTATAACTTTTTATATCATAGGGATTTATGTAATATCCTTATAAACCTTTAGGATAATTAATGTATATGCACAATGTGTTATTATTGATGTAAGTTTTTTTATTAGATTATACTTAACAAATTCTTTGTATTTAAACACATAAAGTATGATATAATGGGTTTCCTTAATAATATAACTCATATGATATCAATTTTTTATTATATTTGGTATATGTTTATGGATTAACATTTCCATTTATAAAGAACATCCAGAGAGATAATAGAAGATTTTTCAATGCTTATTAAATCTCATAATTGATTCTCATTTTACTAACATCATGACATTGATGTGTATAAGGAAATTTTAATTTTATAATTACTCCATGATACATTTTAATGATAAATTTATGCATGTAAGACTCATCATTGATCCTCCTTTTACTAACATCATAACTTTTATGTGTATAAGGAAATGTGAGTTTAGGAATAAATCCACTCTATATTTATAATAATTGATAAAATCATGGTTGAGATATTATTTGACACACTGGACCAAACCAACTCATTTCCTCTAACCATTCATATTTTTTTCTTCACTTTTACATTACTTAATACTCTTAAATTAATTTCATGAGGTATGTGAATTTACCTCTAACTTATCATTGGGATAGTTCATGCTCTCTTATCTAAACTAATTATGAAATATTTTTGGCCTACCTTTAATTTTAAAGGTTTCTTTATCTAAAAATATATAAGTAATTGAATAGATAATACCAAATGTTTTTAGATCCAAAGAGTCTAAAAACCATACTAGGTATATATTTGAAAACTACTTTTAGTTTTACTAGACAAAGAATCATCTTTCCATAACTAAGTTTTTACATCTTACATTTTATATTAATTAGTTATTACTAATGATTCAAGTATTATTAAACTATCAATAGAGTATGTGGTACCACAAACAACATTCATTTCAAAATATAATAATCTATTCTTATTTACAATGGACACATGAGATAAATGTTTTGGTAATACTCAATAAAAGTTAAACTAGTATCATTAAACTTGAAAATTATAAGTTGTTTACTTCTCACTATTGACCTAGGAATCACCCTTTATCAACCACTTGCAGAATTCACCTTAATTATTGTAACATTTCTATACTTGGTTACTATATTTGAATAAAAAAATTTGATACACATTCAGTATCTAACACCCAAGAAGTGAAATAAAAACATCACAAATTATGATGAATATACACTAATTCAAATCCACTTCTTGCTTCTACTTCAAATCATTTCATTTCATCTATACTTATCTCATGACATGAGAAGAAAATAGCCTCTTGTATTATTCTTTTCCTCTTTTCCTAGAATGAAGTTTCAAAGGTGCCTTTAGAATCACACTTTTCGTTGGTCTTGTTTCCTTGTCTTTAAACTTTTTCACCATAAGAACTAAATATTAATCTATCTTTAAGTTCTTGTATTCTTGGAAAACCTTACCCAAAAGGTAATGAATAGTTTTATCTATATTGATTTTTGTATGATCCTAAATGAAACTAGAGTAATATAATGATAAGGATGTAAAAATGGGATGTATTTTATGATCATGATACATCTTTAAATTTACACATGTTTAGTGAATCATCATCATATTCATTTCTCGCTTCAATTTCTCCTCGCAGACTTCTTAGAGATGAGAAAACATGTGAATCCATCCATTTACTAATGTTTTTTATAAAACTAATTTGATATTGATGATAGAATTATTATGAAAACATAAAATTCATCAATAATGTGTCTTATAAAATCTTCCTTGTCACCCTAGCTTCCTGAGGTGGATCAACAAGTAGTGGGGACTCCGACAGATTTAATTTGTTTTCATATTTTATCACTTTATTCAATCACTTATACAATACTTGTAAATTTATGTTGGTTAGTACATGTACTTTTTCTATTATAGATCATAGTGAAATTATGTTCTTACTATCCATTCATCTACAAAATAAAACTTAAGCAGATTATTATTTTTATATTGATTACGAGTTATTGGACATTATAGATTTTATTATCTTAAATGTCTCCCATTATTTTATCGAATCATAGTATCCCTAAACTACCAAATTCATAATACTCATTATCTTTAGTATTAAAGTTAAAATTATCCTTAAAACCTATCATCATAGTCCAAGTTATAGCTATTTCACTAATCATGGAGTCTCAAGATAGGCTTTTAGGTGGCCAACTGCATTAACTCATAACTCCTTGATCTATTGAGTGAAGTCTCATCTCCTGTAAAGGATAACCTTACATTACTCAATGCTTGCCTCTAAAGATTAAAAAAGATACCAATGGCTACTTATTTGCTTCCAAATTTAGTTAAGTCTGCCCACTACTCTTATAAGTACTCCCCGGTGGTAGGATCCACCCTCAACTAGGGCTGATGAGCACCTCAAATAGCCAGTTGTGTTCAAAATTAAGTGATATAAGGTGTTATGAATTAATATTTCTTTTAATATTTCTATTATTCTCAATGAGTTTAATACATTTCTATTTAATATTTCTTTTTCTATGTGACCCCACTTTCATATTTACAATTCAATAAATTAAAAAACATGCATCGCAATGGTTTATTTTATCTATACATGCTCTCTTTTTATTTTATGTGATCACGCATAAAACTACACATAAAAAAATGAACTGTGCATAAATAAAATTAAATTATGTGATCATGATTTGATACTAATGTTTGATCTATTAAGTGAATAATGGATCAACCTATACCCTAGGGTTAACTCCTTGAGTCGTGATGCTTACAACTTGATTTGAAGCACTCACCCATTTAATACGTCAAATGTCATGTGCGTTTCCAAATCTCAATGTGAGCAACATCACTTATCATCCTCACAATTATACAACAATACTCACACGCAGTAGAGGGGGTATTGAGAATGAAAAATACAGATAAATAATTTTTATTTGGGTGCACAAACCCTTATACATATAATGATGCAAAAGAAGATACATAGATCATCATTTATTAAATAATTATTATAAAAAATTCATTAAAATAATTAAATAATTAGATAAGAAAATACTAGACATGAATTGGTTGATATAAGTCTCATGATCAGTTAGTACACATTAATTCATGTAAATAAATTAAATTTGTGATGAATTCTCCTAAAGGGTATTTTTTATGAATTAAAATAAATTTATTTTAATATTAATTTGAAAAAACTTATCACATAGTCCCATAAATTATTTAATTTAATTACAAATATTTTTTAAATATTTTCAGAATTTTGAACCCCTCCCCCCCCCCCATAAGGGTTTTGAATCACATAGTAACTCTCAAAAAGGCCGAACGGGTCAGGAAAAACCCAACCCGACACGCCCAGGGTTGGGATGACCTGATGGGGGTTTTAGTTCAGGGAGTATGTACACCTGCACTCAATGTGCATGGGTAGGGGGTAGATTGCCTTGGATGGGGAACCACAGATAAATTATTTTTTTATAAGTAAATGCATGTGTTTTAGTTTCCACATCACCAAAGAGGGTCTTCTTCACCTTCATGCTGCAGGGGATGTCACCCCGAAAAATAAAAACAAAATTTTATTTTTTTTATTATTTAGGTGGTGGGGCACCACTTAACCCCCTTAAAAAAGGGAATCCATATTTCCATGCATGGATTCAAATCCTCTCATCCCCTTATCATTTTTTTAAAATAAAATCAAAATCCTGTAAATTTAAGATTTAATTTTTTAAAAAAATAAAGGGAATTGGAGAAACCATCCCCCTAAAAAGGGGCTTCCCTCTTTCATGGTCCGCCACCCCCACCCCCATCCCCAACTTGCCTTTTATTTTTTTTAAATTTCATAAAGCCTACAAAAATCCTAAGTGGGATTGAGAAAAATGAGTAGCATGTGATTAGACAATCAAAACACATTTTATAATTACATTTTATTGGGATTAAAAGTTAATTTTTGATCATATTGTCCTGAGTTAGTACATTTTAATTTTAAACATCCACTCTCATCAATTGTGCACTTCATGCCTAATGTACACCAATTTAGGCCCAATGAATCATCTGATTTTATTGAATGTAGTTATTCATGTTTTAATATTATATTTTTTTAAATGTATCTTCACTTAAAATTTAAATGTTTCACATTTAGGGAGCAAGGAAATATTCATAAAGGATGATGAAGATATTTGGTGATGAAAGGAGACAATTCTGGTGAAGGCAGATTGGACACCAACCCACTGTTGAGGATGTGGGTCCCACAATACTGGACCAATGAAGCCCAAATTTCTTTTGATGATAGAAGAAATACATGGGAACAAATAATTCTTCAGGACAAAGTGCTAATTCGGTCTCCATGATGGTGATCAAGGCAGCCCAAATGGAAGATCAGAATCTGGGCCAGAATCTGCGGCCCAGAATGTCAGCCCAATGAATCTTCCATATCTCCCGAACCACAAAGTAAATTGGGATTATATTTTACAGGATGTTAGACGACATCCGGGGATTTATTTTTGTCTTCTATGTCCCACTCCAAATCGTCCATCTAGAAGGACTTTGAAGCGGATATGTTAAGTGTATGCAAGCTGGATGCCATCTCGGGTCAACGGTGGAGAAGTCTCCTCTCCACCTACTTTCCACCACCTATGCCTACCCTCATTGATTGGGATGACTTGTACTGTTGGAGCTCGGCCTAAGGATGCAAATTTGCCTATTTAAGGCAGTGGTGGTGAGGAGGAACATATACCTTCTTTCATGTAATGTTATTATGCTCAATTTTCATTGTAATGCTTTCATTTCCCCATGTAAGTTTCTTTTTGTATTTCTAAGTTCTTAATCCAATTCCTTATCTTCTCTTCTTCCAATTTCTATACTTAAATCTCTAAAATCACAAAATCACAGTGATAACTCTGTGTGTTTGTGATATAGTTCACACATAGGTGTGAATTCCATTCACACACACGGAGGAGTGCTCGTTATTTCCGCGGTTTTAATCTCTTCAATTCAATTCTTGTAAGCCGTCTTCCACCCACCATTGATAGCATATCATCAATGGAGGGATAAACCTTTAATGGGTTGATCTTAAGAAGATTCAAAGGCTGGATTTAATGTTATTTAATTCATGAATTGTTGTTAATTGGTTAAATAATTCAAGACTTCCATTCTTCAATTATTTTCGCTCCTCATCTTCACTGTGTTTGAAAAAGCTAATTCCAATTACTAAATTGACCATATACCTTGGAGAGGTCATAAATATGGTTCTCTAAGTGTTTTGGTGACTAGTAATTGAGTTTAGTTAGTATCTAACTAGAAAATGATGAAGGTAGTGTTATTTTGAAGAATGGTTTCATCAAGAATTAATAAAACCAAAAATTTGTCTAAAGAAATAAAATGCATTCAATCCACCCAAGCGTAACCCTAAGATCAACCCATTTCATTATAATTGAACTCAACTAAGATTATTAGTCTTCTCCCAAAACACTTAAAAAAATACAAGTTGGCCACTTCATAGCCAAAAATTCATCCCTTAGGTTGTGTATCTTAGGTATCTTCTTAGGTCTCTGTGGAATCGACAACCCAAGCTACACTACAAGGACCGTTCTACCCTTCTTCTCTTGGTTAAATTTGGGCGTGAACCAAATTTTGGCGCCGTTGCCGGGGACCAAGTAAGTACCTTAGATCCAAAAAACCTTCTTTCCTCACCTCCATTCTTCTACTCTCACCCAAGATCTCTTATCTTGTCCCTTTCTCATATTTTTTTTGGCGCATGTCCGCCTACACCCGCGATTTCTCAAACAGAATAGTTAGGGTGGAAAGTCCTAGGATAGGGGAGTCAAGTGCATCTAGGGGATTGTTTAAATCAGATCCAAATATTCTTGAAACCCCAAAGTCAGAACTTGAAACAAGTCCAATGGAGGGTCATCCACAAAATCAAATTGTAAACCCTGGGGGGAATCAAATGGGAAACCAAAACCAAGAAGCTCCAAACTTAGGGAATGTAGTTGATCAAACCATGAACGACTACCTCACTCCAGATTGGACCAATGCCCCCTCATGCATTAGACATAATTCCATAGGAGACACCAACTACATATTCAAACCCCATGTCCTAAACCACCTTCCAACCTTTCATGGGATGGAGTCAGAAATGCCATACCTTCATGTCAAAGAGTTCAACGACATTGTTGAAACCATGTGTCCCCCACATCAACTAGAATCCTCTAAGATGAGGCTCTTTCCTTTTTCATTAAAGGATCGAGCTAAAAACTGGCTAAACAACTTGAGACCTGCATCAATCCACTCTTGGGACCAACTGCAAAGAGAATTCTACAAAAAATACTTCCCTCATCACAAAACAATTTCACTTAAAAAGAGCATCCAAAACTTTTTTGAAAAAGAGGGAGAGTCATTTTATGAAACATGGGAGAGGTTCAAATACACCCTAAACATGGTTCCACACCATGGGTTTTCCATACCTGAATAAGTGAGAATTTTCTATGAAGGGTTGGGTCCAGGTAATAAACAATTCGTTGACATGATGTGTAATGGAACTTTTAAAAACAAGGCCCCAAATGATGCTTACGAGTATCTGGAAAGTCTGGCTGAACAAAACCAAACTTGGGGAAATTCACCTTATTCTGAAAAGCCACAAAGAACCACTGGAATTCATACACTTAGAGAAGAGGAAAGCCTTAGGTCTAAACTCGCAGCACTCTCTAGTAAGGTTGAAGAGATAGACCTTAGGAAAGTCCATGAAATCCAAAATGTAGACATTGTTTGAACAATTTGTGACAAACATGACCATAAAACAGAAAACTACCCAACCATTCCATCCATCAAGGATGTTCTTCTAGGAGGACCCCCAGCGGAAGTCAATGCCCTAAACTTTCAAAAGCCCCAATACCAAAACACCTTCAATCCAAGGTATAATGACCACCCAGGCTTCCGATGGAAGGATAACCAACAACATAGCCAACCACAAGGGCAAAATCCTTACCCTCAATAGAACTACCAAACCCATAATCAGTTTCAAACCCAACCTATCCAATACCAACAGCCACCAGTCCATTTTCAACAAACCATTCCACCTTCAAAATATCCCCCAGGGATAAACCAATCTTCTCAAGCACCAACCCAAACTATTCCACAAATCCTACTAGAACAACTTTGCAAACAAATGGAAAGGATGAACTCGGAAGTCTCTTCCCTTAAACAAGAACTTCAAACAATCAAAACTGGGAAGGCACCCATGCCTACCCAATCCATTCCACAACAAACAACAAGGGGAGATTCAAGTTGCACTCAATCAAATCATGAACAATTGAAATCAGTGACAGTCTTAAGAAGTGGGAAATCAATTGAAAAATCTGAACAAACCATTTCAGAACTATTAAAAGATTCAACATCACTTCAAAATGATGAAGAACAACCCACAGATTCTGAAAAAACCAATGAGAATGAGAAGGAACCACAACCACACCAAACACTCAAACAACCTGCTCCCTTCCCTCAACACATGAGGGGGAAATCCAAGCCTGAACTAAGTGAAACCTTGAGAGAAATCTTCTCTCAAGTCAAGATGAACATTCCACTCCTCGATGCAATACAAACCATACCTTCCTACTCAAAGTACCTTAAGGACTTGTGCACTTTTAAAAGGAAATTTTTATATAAAAACCAAGTCCTTTTGGCTGCTAATATGAGTACCACCATTCAAGGGACCATTCCTCCAAAGATGAAAGACCCGGGTTGCCCTTACATCAATGTTGAACTAGGAGAGAAAAAAGTTTTCAAGGCCTTGTGTGACCTAGGTTCTAGTGTAAACCTCATTCCTTATGCCACATATTGTCAGTTAGGGCTCGAAGAACTCCAACCCATATCTGTCACTCTTCAACTCGATGATCGCAGTGTTCGGGTTCCTAAGGGGATCTTAAAGGATGTTTTAGTGAAAGTTGAGAATTTCATTTACCCTGCTGACTTCATTGTCCTTGACAATCATCCAAGCTTAGGTCCTAGGGAGAAAAACCCAATCATTCTTGGTCGTCCTTTCCTTGCAACAATCAACTCTGTTATCCGAGTCCGAAATGGGAACATGACCATCACCTTTGGGAACATGAGTCTAGACTTGAACATCTATAATGCAAGCTCACAAATAGGATATGACGAGGACATTCATGAAGTAAACATGTTAGGAAGCATTGAAAATGAATCCATAGAACATCAAGAAATATTTGATGGATGTTTAAGTCAGGATGAGATTGATTTCCTTTGTTCACATGAAGGAAGTTTATCTCCTTGGCTCGAATCATTTTCAAATTGCTCCTATGATGATGTCTTAGGACCAAGAATCAGTGAAACCTTTCAGGAAACCACATTCGTGGAGACAACTCAAACTCCCTTCCCTAACCCAGGTCAATACAATCTTGTGGCTGAAACTTCTACACATGTGGAATCAATTCAATCTGAAAATCTAGGAAACAAATTTGATCTTGATCCAATGCCCCAATCTTCTACTAAAATTCTGAACCAACCTGATCTTGAATTGAAGGAACTTCCTACTTCCCTCAAGTATGCCTTCCTAGGGGAAAATCAAACACATCCTATAGTCATATCTTCTTCTCTTGAATCCAATCATGAGGGGATGCTTCTAGATGTCCTTAGGAAACACAAGAAAGCCATTGGTTGGACCCTGTATGATATTCCTAGGATTAGCCCACTTATTGGAACTCATAGGATTACTCTTGAATCTGAATCCAAACCATGTCATCAACCTCAGAGGAGACTCAATCCAAATCTTATGGATGTGGTAAGGAAAGAACTTCTTAAGTTGTTGAAAGCTGGTATCATCTACCCCATAGCTGAGAGTGAGTGGGTAAGCCCAATTCAAGTTGTCCCAAAGCAAGCTGGAATCACTTTGATCACTAATAAGGATGGGGAAATTATTCCAACTAGGGTGAGTAGTGGCTGGAGAGTCTGTATTGAATATAGGAAGCTCAACTCTTGTACCAAGAAGGACCATTTTCCCTTTCCCTTTATTGATCAAGTCATCGAGCGAGTGGCGGGTCATCATTTCTATTACTTCCTAGATGGGTACTCAGGGTACAATCAGATCGAGGTCTCCTTGGAGGATCAAGGGAAGACAACCTTCACCTGTCCATTCGGCACCTTTGCCTTCAAACACATGTCGTTCGGGTTATGCAATGCACCTGGAACCTTTCAGCGGTGCATGATGGGAATCTTCTCAGATATGGTAGGGGATTTTCTAGAGGTCTTCATGGATGACTTCTCTATCTTTGGGGATACATTTGAGGGATGTCTTAGGAATGTGGAGAGAGTTTTTTCAAGATGTGAAGAAAAGAATCTGGTCCTAAACTGGGAAAAATGCCATTTCATGGTAAAAGAGGGGTTAGTCCTTGGCCATATAGTCTTGAGTAGGGGAATTGAAGTTGATAAAGCAAAGGTTGACATCATTCGTCACCTTCCATCACCCAGAACTGTTAAGGAAGTGAGGTCCTTCTTAGGACATGCTGGTTTCTATAGAAGATTCATTAAGGACTTTAGTTCAATCTCTCATCCTCTTTGTGCTCTCCTGGTAAAGGATGCTCCATTTGTTTGGATAGAAAGCTGTGAGGGTTCATTTTCAACCCTTAAATCCACTCTCACCTCTCCTCCCATTATGAAATCTCCAAACTGGGACCTTCCTTTCGAACTCATGTGTGATGCCAGTGACTTTGCTGTAGGATCTGTGTTAGGACAACGGTGTGATAAAACTCCATATGTCATTTCCTATGCAAGAAAATCCTTAAATGATGCCCAAATCAATTACACCACCACTGAAAAGGAGTTACTTTCTGTTGTGTTTTCCTTAGAGAAATCCAGGTCCTACCTCTTAGGATCACCCATCATTGTCTTCACCGACCATTCAGCTCTAAAATATCTCTTCCAAAAACAAGATGCCAAGGCTAGATTAATTAGGTGGGTCCTTCTTCTTCAAGAGTTCGATTTAACGATTAAGGATAAAAAAGGTGTCGAGAATGTTGTAGCTGATCACCTCTCTAGGTTGGAATTCAAAGACAACTCACATCACCTTTCTGTGTCTGATTCATTTCCCGATGAGAACCTCTATTCTGTGAGTGATTGCCCTTGGTATGCTGACATAGCCAACTTCTTAGTTTCAGGGGTCATTCCAAAATTCTTAGGGACCCAAGCTAGAAGAAAATTTCTTTCTGATGTCAAGCATTATGTGTTTGATGATCCATACCTCTGTAATTTCTGTCCTGACCAAGTCATTAGGAGGTGTGTACCAGAATCCGAACAAGAGTCCATCCTAATATTCTGTCATAGTGAGGCTTGTGGAGGTCACTTTTCCTCTAAGAAAACTTCTGCCAAGGTTCTTCAATGTGGTCTCTTTTGGCCCACCCTCTCAAGGGACTCCTACACATTTTGTCAAAGTTTTCCTAGGTGTCAACAGGTAGGGTCCATCACAAAAAGGAATCAAATGCCTCTCACTCCAATATTAGTGGTTGAAATCTTTGACTGTTGGGGAATTGATTTCATGGGTCCCTTCCCAAACTCTAGGGGATGTCTTTACATTCTATTGGTTGTCGATTATGTCTCAAAATGGTTTGAGTCCATTCCTACAAAATCCAATGACCATCAAACTGTGATTAGATTCCTTAAAGAAAACATCTTCTCTAGATTTGGGATTCCTAGGTCTATCATTGGTGATCATGGAACTCATTTCTGCAATCGGCCATTCTCATCACTCATGGAGAAGTATGGAATTTCTCACAAAGTGTCCACCGCTTACCACCCACAGACCAATGGTCAAGCTGAGTTAGCCAATCGAGAAATCAAACAAATTCTTGAGAAAACTGTTAATCCATCTAGGAAAGATTGGTCGAGCAAACTCTTAGATGCTCTTTGGGCATATCGAACAGCATTTAAAACCATCCTAGGAATGTCCCCATATAGGTTGGTTTATGGTAAAGCATGCCATTTTCTAGTGGATATTGAGCATAAGGCCTTTTGGGAAATCAAAAAAATGAACTTTGACATTTCTTTGGCCAGAATAAAGAGGAAATTTGATCTAAACGAGCTTGAGGAACTTAGGATGGAGGCTTATTAAAATTCAAGGATCAATAAAGCTAGAGTTCAAGCCTACCAGTCTAGGAATCTTAAAACTAAACACATTGAACCAGGGAAACCTGTGCTTTTGTATAGTTTTAAACTTCATTTGCACCCAGGAAAGTTGAGGTCTAGATGGTCCGGTCCATACATAGTGCATAAGGTGTACCCCCATGGGGTTGTTTAAATTCAAGATCCCACCAATGGTCAAATATTTAAAGTTAATGGTCATAGAGTCAAACCATTCATAGAACCATTCCAAAAACATGAAGTTGATGAAGACCTGATTGAACCCACCTTTGATGAAAAAAACAATTAATCAATTAGGGGTTTAAGTCGAGCTAACGACGTTAAACAAAGAATTGAATGGGAGGAAACCTGTGATTTTTAAATTTACAATCACTTTATTGTTTTAATCAATTTTTTTAGCAAAACAATTTGATATAATTTTACCTCATATTGTTGAACTTTTCTTCTCTTATGAGTATGGATGGGTATGAAAGGGGAGCGTTGTATTCATTCGTGTCACGCGGTGTGATCCCTGAGTATTATCTTACCCAGAAATTAAAAAGAAGACAATGTATCAACAATATAGGTGTTTGTAAGTTTTTATTTTTATTTTTATTTTTATTTTTTTTTATTATTAAAAAAAACAAAATAACAAAACAAAAAAAAATGTAAAAAAAAGTGACATGCCGTAGGACGTGGGTCAAACCCCGTCACGGCCGGCGAAGCCGCGGGACTCGAACCTGGGACCGAAGGGAGACAGGGGCGCATGCCTACCACTGTACTACGGCGGGGCTGCCAATTTTGATGGATTTTCAGGGAAATCATAAGAGTACAAGCGTACACTACCGTGAGGATTCTTCAAGTGACATGGAGACCAAGGGATTAAATGAGAGCATCACAAACTTCAACATCAAATATCAGGTGAAATTGTTCTATGCTCCTATTTTCTGCCTCTACCCCTTCTAAATTATATTTTCTTTAAACACTGGGGACAGTGTTATATTATGTTGGGGGGGAGGTGAAAATAAAAATCAATCACATAGAGCAATAAAATGTGCATGTTAATTGAATGAAAATTTTCCTTAACCTTGAACATGTTATTACACATTACAAACCTTGAAAACTGAATATTAAATAATTTTGTATTCCTTGATTCTGATTTTAATACATGTTTAAGTTCATGAGCATAAAATTTTGGAAAGTGTGGCTGTCTAATGTGATTTTTCACTGTTACATTTTCATCCAATTTTTATAAAAAAAATTCACAATGCACGTCCGTTGGATTGTGGGGTATTAGTTTGAATTCTTGGGGTCCCATAATAAATAGCATAGTTTTGGTGAACATTTTAAATTTAATATGAGTATTTTAAAAAAAATTATATATAAAAAAAAGAGGTGTAAAAAAAACACAAAAACAAAACAAAAACAAAAAAAAACAACAATAAATTTGCGCATAGAGCAATGAAATGACTTAATGTGTGGCTTTCGGCACTTGGGGATCGTGACTCCATAATTGTCTGGCCCAGAGTTGTGAATTTTATCTCTATTTGTGGAAATTTGAATTTGTTTTTGAATGAGTTAACTTGAGATGATGCCCGAGTATGTGGGCTTCACTTGGTTCCCTAAGGCCTTTGAGCCTGGGAGTCATCGGCAAAGTCTCACTACAAGGGTTGACTCATTTGAATGAAATTTCAATAACCATGGAAACATTTCAAAAAAAAGAAAGAAAAGAAAAAATGAATACTCATATTAATATTAAAATTTTATTCCACCTAGTGCTTCCATCTTTTCCCCCTTGAATAAAAATGAACCCCCATGTCTATTGTGACACACAACACATCATCATGATTAATTGTAATTGGATGAAATGTGGCATTGACTTTGATCAGAAGAATGGGCTTGGGCTTGGGTTATGCTTTATAACCTACATTGTATTAAATGATTTTGATGGGATGCATAATTTTTTGTTATGAGGTATTTTGGTGAGCATTGTTTATTAAAATGTTTTTGGAAAAGGGAATTTGATTTTCATAATCTTTGAGTTATTTGCTCGGGACTAGCAAATCTCAAGTTGGGGGGTGTGATTAGACAATCAAAACACATTTTATAATTAAATTTTTTTGGGATTAAAAGTTCATTTTTGATCATATGGGCCTGAGTTAGTACATTTTAATTTTAAACATCCACTCTCATCAATTGTGCACTTCATGCCTAATGTACACCAATTTAGGCCCAATGACTCATCTGATTTTATTGAATGTAATTATTCATGTTTTAATATTATATTTTTGGAAATGTATCTTCACTTAAAATCTAAATGTTTCTCATTCAGGGAGAAAGGAAAGATTCATAAAGGATGATGAAGATATTTGGTGATGAAAGGAGACAATTCTGGTGAAGGCAGATTGGACACCAACCCACTGTTGAGGATGTGGGTACCACAATACTGGACCAATGAAGCCCAAATTTCTTGTGATGATATAAGAAATACAGGGGAAAATCATTCTTTAGGCCAAAGTGCTAATTAGGTCTCCATGATGGTTATCAAGGCAGCCCAAATGGAAGATCAGAATATGGGCCAGAATCTGCGGCCCAGAATGTCAGCCTAATGAATCTTCCATATCTCCCGAACCAAAAAGTAAATTGGTCTGATATTTTACAGTCTGTTAGAAGAAATCCGGGGATTCATTTTTGTATTCTATGGACCACTCCAAATCGGCCATCTAAAAGGACTTTGAAGCGGATCTGTCAAGTGGATGCAAGCTGGATGCCATCTCGGGTAAAGGGTGGAGAAGTCACCTCTCCACCTACTTTCCACCACCTATGCCTACCCTCATTGATTTGGATGACTTGGACTGTTAGATCTCGGCCTAAGGATCCAAATTATCCTATTTAATGCAGTGTTGGTGAGGAGGAACATATACCTTCTTTCATGTAATGTTATTATGCTCAATTTTCGTTGTAATGCTTTCATTTCCCCATGTAAGTTTCTTTTTGTATTTCTAAGTTCGTAATCCAATTCCTTCTCTTCTCTTCTTCCAATTTCTATACTTAAATATATAAAATCACAAAATCATAGTGATAACTATGTGTGTTGGTGATATAGTTCACACATAGGTGTGAATTTCATTCACACACACGGAGGAGTGCTCGTTATTTCCGCGGTTTTAATCTCTTCAATTCAATTCTTGTAAGCCGTCTTCCGACCACCATTGATATCATATCATCAATGGAGGGCTAAACCTTTAATGGGTTGATCTTAGGAAGATGAAAAGGCTAGATTGAATGTTATTTAATGCATGAATTGTTGTTAATTGGTTAAATAATTCAAGACTTCCATTCTTCAATTATTTTCGCTCCTCATCTTCACTGTGTTTGAAAAAGCTAATTCCAATTACTAAATTGACCATATACCTTGGAGAGATCATGAATCTAGTTCTCTAAGTGTGTTGGTGACTAGTAATTGAGTTTAGTTAGTATCTAACCAGAAAATGATGAAGGTAGTGTTATTTTGAAGAATGGTTTCATCAAGAATTAATAAAACCAAAAATTTGTCTAAAGAAATAAAATGCATTCAATCCACCCAAGCGTAACCCTAAGATCAACCCATTTCATTATAATTGAACTCAACTAAGATTATTAGTCTTCTCCCAAAACACTTAAAAACAAAATCCAAGTTGGCCACTTCATAGCCAAAAATTCATCCCTTAGGTTGTGTATCTTAGGTATCTTCTTAGGTCTCTGTGGAATCGACAACCCAAGCTACACTACAAGGACCATTCTACCCTTCTTCTCTTGGGTAAATTTGGGCGTGAACCAGCATGAAACTCATTCCACCCCCCAGAATATACATTTTCATATATATATATTTCAATTATTTTTTCATTTAGTCTATATTGACTCAGACTTTCCTGATATTATAGATTGGTTGGATAGATCCCGCATGGGTAGAGTTTCGAACATCGATTATGATCTATTTTCATTGATCATCAGAAAATAATTCTACACCGGTTATATATATATATATATATTTGGTTTTAATCATAAAAAATTATTATTTTGATCTTTAGATAACCATAACTCGGCCATCCAATCTCTAATCAAAGTATAGTTTATAGAAGCAGGGCCATAACGACACCTTATTCTTGAATAAATGTAAATTTAATTTTTAATTTGAATTAATTAAATATATGCCTCACTCTGATACCAATTGAAGGGAATGTGGGTTTTGCGAAAGAATAAAATATGGTATATTAAAAATTTTAGGGATGGATTTGTGTCAAAACATCAAATCTGGCATACCCTAGCCTAGATTCATCCAAAGATCATGTGAAGTTTAATTAAGCATGAATAATTAAAAATGAAGAATTAAATTGAGACTGTACCACTTTTGATTTTGATTAGAATCACATTTCGATCACTTCTAGGGAACTTTGCTTGAAGGAACTCAACCTAAAACACTCTATATCATCCACATGTGCTTTAATAGCCCATAGGTATTAAGATTTTGGTTACTAGCATGGAGAATGAAATTCACTTTTAATGTCCTTATGATTTCCTGATCACCATACCTTAAATCCGAGATGAATAACTTGGATCAGGGTGCTCATGTAAGAACCCGAACCTTCTTTCCAGGTATGTTTTTCCTTTCTAGTCATTTTTGGAGAAAAGATGAATTTCTGAAAATTTTCTAAGTACACGTCATGTACTTTATGAGTACACGTTGTGTACTTTCTTTCCACATCAGGTCCTATGATGGTTGTGTAGTATCCGCATACACGGCTGTGTGGGAGTGACATGGAGGTCGCTTAAGCAGAGTACGGAAAAGGTGAGTACATGCTGTGTACTCCAAAATTACACTCCATGTACTTTCTTTCTTTTCATTAAATGCACTGGGGTAGCGTCTGACGGATAGAAACCACTTCTTTTAGGTTTCGTTTGTACAAGAGCACCGAGCATCCATGGATCATCGACAAGCCCCTGATCCTCTATCCATCCTCCGATTCGAGCACCATTTATTGTGTTGGAATTGCATCGGAGTGTCCTCTCTTCTTCTTGAGCCTTGTTTTCCAATTCCTCTTCTTTTCCAAGTTATCATGGGTTGAACATTTTGAATGTTTTCTTAGATCTACAATATTTCAAGGAGATTCAAGCTTCACGGTTCAAGTATATTGATCTCTTAACCCCAAGGTAGGTGGTTTGTGCATTTCTGTTCGAATTCATTGAGTTTTATGTGCAAATTCCACCAATACCCTTGAACGGGGTATTGTGTGTTTACTATTTTACCACTTTTGTTTTCCTACCATGCTTGTATGCCTGTGTAGGGGATATTTGGTTAAGAATATGGTTGATTTTTATGCTTTGGATGTTTCTTGCCCACACATGTTCTGTTTATGACCGTTTGGTCCTGTTCAGATTTTGGCTGCTTTGCCTGATTCCATGCCTATTGTTGTAGGATGTAGTGTTTGTATTTCTGGCATGCTTGATATGTTGTAGACTATTTAGCCAAGTAGTTATATAGGTTTACTTTGGTTGTATTGTACTACTATTCTCATTGACTTACACAGGGCCGTGAGAACCTGGTGTAGTAGACTATAGGGGTAATTGACCAGGTGAGCATCCTCAGAGAGTCTTTGAGCACTTTTGGCTATAAGGGGAATTGACCGAGTGAGCTTCCTCGGAGAGTCCTAGACCTTGGGTCTATAAGGGTAATTGACATGTGAGCTTCCTCAGAGAGTCCTTGACTACCTCAGACTATACGGGGAATGGACTGTGTGAGCTTCCTCAGAGAGTCTTGCTTTACCTAGACTATACGGGGAACGGACTGTGTGAGCTTCCTCAGAGAGTCTTGCTTTACTTTTGACTATAAGGGGATATACCGTGAGTGATTCCTCAGAGAGTCTTTATTAAATCCTATACAGAACTAGAGGGGTTAGACTAAGTGTGCTGCCCAGAGGGTTGTCTGTAATTCTTAGGTGGAACCATAGGGGATGGTTGTGAGTACTTCCCAGAGGGTTAACGGTTTGTGGTTAGCACTTTCCTTTACTGTTTCTTGATTTAACTGTGGATTGTTTACTGTTGATTACTTTCCTGTTTACTATGTACTATTTATTGTTTGTTGTACTTTTACCTACCATATACTCATTGACTGTTAGGTACAGATCTTCATGTGGTTTCCTACTGGGATTTAGTCTCACACCCTATTTGGGTCATGATTTTGGGCCCAAACAGATTATATTGTTGCAGGTATAGATAAGGGCAAGCACCCTTCTAATTCAGGTACTTGACTTGCTATGGAGCTGGAGAGCATGGGACTAAGCTATGGATTGCGATGCTGAGGAGTTTATCTATTTATCTTTCTTTGTACTTTATTTTAGTACTATTTGTATTCTAGCATTATGACTTGTTTGGCTAATTCCTATACATATGTATCATGCATCATTTATATATATGTGCTCCAGTTGTTTTATTATTCCATTCTTCCTCTATTTACTGTTTTTGCATATTTACCATTTCTTCTATTGTATGTGTTGTTTACTTCCGTTGTGTACTCTACCAATGAGGGCATAATTTCCCCACTATCACGCCCAAGGCCCTCGCTACTATTCGGCAGCCTCTGGAGTTCGGGGAAATGTGTTTGAGGCCATGTGACCGACTGGGTACGGGGCACCTCTGGGTGGATTCCGGAACCAGGATGTTACAGCTCAGATATCTTCTTTCTAACTCTAGAATTTGGGAGAGAATAAATAGAGGCTCTAAATTCATGGGAATGAATAGTCCTATAAAATTGGGCTTCTCAAGTCTTATATAGGTAGGTTTAAAGTCCCATAAATTTCACATGGGCCCCTAGGTAACTTAAACCTTTAATATGATCCCTTAATGAAATTAAATGACTTATTAACTATGTCATAAATGTAATTTAAATTTTATAAAATACTTGTAACATCAAATATATGTTACATGATAAAACTAGAGTCATTAACTCAAATTGCCTCTCCCATTAGATACTTAACGAACCTTGAATATTGATATTCATTTAAAAAAATATTTATTCTGTATTCATTTAATTACATGTGAATATAGTGTGTAAATAAATTTAAAAATTATTATTATAAACTTGATTTATATTGAACTAATTTAGTTATTGGTGATCAATCAAACTCAAACAACACCCAAACCCCATGGTGGGACCCACCATATCCTAAGCTTCTATTCACTTAAAATAGGTCAGACTCTTGAATACACTTAGTGTATAACCCTATAGTGGATAGCGCTGAGTACTACTCATTGACCAAGAGCAGAGTCTAGTAACATATCAACGACCCTAAGAAGATAATATTTTCTCATAACAATGACAACCTCCTACAAACACATGTCGTGTAACATTATCTCTATGTCACACAATATCTCATAAAGAAGGATGCGCACTTCATGTTATCATATTTTCTTAATTTATTGTTTCTTTACCTTACTACATAGACTTACCTTTAATCATGATGGTCATGTATTTAATAAATGTACTACCATCCTGGTCAATTAGGCCTGAGACATATCATCCTTTCAGAAGTGACAAAAACTATCTTGATCATTAAATCAATTCCATACCACCAATGACATACCCAATGCAATATACCTCACCAAGACACAGATTAAATGGTTTTTGTATTACATAAAATCATGTAATAAAATGATACACACTGATAATGGTCTCAAGTCGAGAGACAAATCCACATTTTTATGGATAGAAACTACTAATGACACCCAAAACATATGAAGTTCCTATTAGTGGTTCAGTCCTCATGATCTCCTCTACTTGAGATCATAAAGTTTGTACTTCATGAGAAGAGGTCTCAATGATTATGATCCCCCAACACCTGATAGTCATACATCATCTATGTATAGTCATTATTTAAGATCCTATCTTTTTTCTCGGTATGTTCCTCTTTGATTTTTTGGTTATGCCTCTTTTAGTTGGTTTTTTCTTCTTTTAAACCTTGGTGGTCGAGTTTCTTTTGGGGATAGAGAGCCTTTCTCTAGAAATAACCTAAATTCTGGGGATGTATTTTTTTTTTTTTTTTTGAATTAATGGATTTTGGGTATAAATGCATCTAAGGAACTTGAGGGTTCTGTATGAGTTAGAAAAGATTCAAAGGTGGTTTGGGTTTTTCAAAAGAATCTAGGTTGTGATCTATCTTCTGGACACTTTCACATCGTGAACGGGTTACACGATGTGAACCTATTATTAGGTAGATGTCATGAACTAGTTCAGAGTGTGAAATGTTTATATTCCATGAAACTAGTTCACATTGTGAAAATGTTGATTAGGGTTATTTTAACCTGAGGCGATGTATTTTTCAACATATATGCCATGGTTTACATTCATGTCATGAATTAAGGATTCACATCATGAATTCCTTGGGTGCAGTGGTTTTTTGTATGGTTACACCTGAAAAAAAATCATTCATCGTGCAGCCTCTTCTCTCAGACCCTAGGTTGACTCTAGGTGATTTTTGGGTGATTCCTCTCCCTTAGATGTCTCGGTCTAGCATTTTATCTCTGGATATTTCCTTCACTTTTATTTTCTCCTTTCTTCTATTATCCTTCTTTATACTGTTGTGATATCATATCATCTGTTGAATCGGTTTTTTAATCTGGATTCTTGTGTGGTCAAGGTTTTCTTTATTGAACTCCTAATCCTTAATTTCTCTGTGGGAATTCTCTGTTTTTGGTGTTTATTTGATTGCTAGATTAATGTGGGTGGTCTAGAAAAAATCCCTAAAGTATATTTCTAATTTTCTAGGTTTTTTCAATAATTATGATCACACCATCATGTCATGTGCATGACTCAAATAATTGATTAAATCTATGTTTGAGTAAAAGTAAGTGATAGAGCCCACTGGGTCTATTGGCATTGAGACCTAGCTTACAGACACCTGCACAGTGATCCTTCCTTTAAAGGAAATTATGAAATTTGGTTTTTGGATTAATAATGTGAATTTAGATTTTTTATCATGTCCTGACTTGAAAATGAGTTAAGATACATGGAAACATGGCATGGTTCTATTGTGGTGATCTTCCCTATCGTAGGAGAATATACCAATTGAGAATATATGTTGGGTTAATAGAATGAGATAAATTGACCAACTAGGAATGTGATATGAATGTTATAACAAGTATACATGGTTTTATTTCATATATATTTGTTGACAAGATGCCTGAGGACTTGGACCACTGTCACATGTGACTTGGCACCAGTGGTTTATCCTGGAACAGAAGAACCCACTACTTGAGCTGAGATTCACCCCTTTTGACATGCACATGGGAAGACATAAGTGACTCCAGTATAGTAATTCACATATATCCTAGTATAATATGGTTACTTTCCCCTAGGTATGGTATTTCAACTTGTGAATTAATAAGAGACTCTAGCATGGGAATTTGCATAGATACTGGTATGAGATGGTTACTTTCCCCATAGCATGGTATTGCTTCCTAGGAAGATGTAAGAGACTCCAGAATGGTAATTCACATGGATCCTAGTTGTAATATTTGATACTTGGTACAATCTATCCATCTTGATACAGGGGGATTATCCATGTGATAGAGACATCCAGCATGGAGATGAAGCGGGTTTGGCTGACCCTAAGGGTCAACTTGGAACTTGAGTGTTATAAGGTTTATTTTATGTGTGGTATTAATTGATTAAATGATACCCTATTATTACATGATATTTTTATCAGATTGGTTTTTTTAGACGTGATGGTGTCGACCTATTGATTTTTACTCACACCCTATTTGTTCCATCATTGGGAAACCGAGAAGATTTCGTGGATGTAGGTTTGGACAAGGTCAAGGGAAATTTTTGTTGATTGCTGCTTACTGGATGGGATAGAGCTTGGAGATGGGATTGACATGGGGTTTGAGACTGGGTAATTTTGAGTCTATAAAGTATGTTTAGTATTTTATTTGTATGATATTCAGCATGGTATTTATTTACATTCCAACCTATCATTACATTATTCTATTATTTTTGGATGGTTCAGTTGGTGTTCATTGTCTGGTATTTCTTATTGTATGTTTATTGTTTTGGATATTTTTGTTACTCTAAAAAAAATTTATTTCTATCATATTGTAACTCTATATTAGGGTGTATACTCTCCCCTTTCATGAACAGCCTCAGTGGGGCCCGTGCCAATCCCAGATATTTGATATCATATCGTTGCACCAAGAGATGGGTGTGTAATTATCGATTGATCAGGGTTTGTCAAGCCTCAGGACAGATGAAGAATGCATGTGATGAAGGATGAATATAGGGGAGAAAATCACAAGAACATATTTGAGGAATGAACCTTGATTCATCATTCGTCATGGGTGTTCTTAATTTGGCCCGCAGCTCGACAAACCATGATCAATCGATCGTTGTGCACCCATCTATTGGTGAAATTATCTAATATCATAGATATGGGATCATCATAGTCCCCACTAGGACTAGTCATGATAGAGTGGTATCAAAATGTTCGGTTCTAATTTAGGATCAAAAGTCTATAAGATTGGTTTGGGGAAATAGTGTTAAGTGTTTCTCGTTCTACTTTCATGTTAGGGACTCCGTTGTTGGTGCGGAAACCAACGTATCCATAGACTAGGACTCTGATCACCTACTTTTCAACATGGTACATGAGAGCACTGGTTACTCGGAAAAAAATGGTACATGCATCATATAGGAATGGGTTGTGGTTTTTATGTCCTTCTTGATTCAGCTCTCTATATATACTCATTGATCGTGGTACATATTGTTTGATTTTAGGATGCCTTTGTGATGTATTCTAGCTAGGGTTAAGAAACATGATCAAGATGATGATCCCCTTAGTGATGAGGCTTTGATACAAGTACCAATTCCCAAGATGTCACCTTCATGTGTTGCACCAGCCATACCACCACCTGTAGAGCATCACACGGTACCCGTAGTACAAGTAGATGAGGAGCGCAGGATAAGCGCATTTCATGAGTTTTTATGATAAAGATCCCTTGGGTTCTGAGGTGAGACTTGTAGGTTCTGGGCATAGTGGAAGCACATAGATGGGTGTACCCAACTTTAATTTTACCGTTAACAATGATCAATCTGAGATCCGTCACAATGATAAATGTCGGATCTTCAGAATAGAATGAAGAACAAAAATGAAAGAGGGAAGTCTCATAACCATAAAGAGGATCATCATATTTTGGTTATAATTAATTTAATTACAAGACATGAATTACCTTGATGTAATTTTCTCTCCATTAATTTTTTTGGTCACGATCCAATGTGATCTGTCACTGCATCGTAGAAGCCAAGTGTAGGCTTCCTATAGAGGTGATCCAATGTGCTCCATGTATCTATGGATGTCTCCGAATGGATATCTGAGTGCTAGAGAGAAAGAGACTTCTCTTACGATGTATACCTTCGATCATCTTGAGATCTGCTTCCAAAATTCTCTCCTTGATCCGATGGAGGAGGATGTCTCTCACAGCTTGAGAGCATTCTTGGAGGAAAGGAATTCTCTCTTGGCTTGAGAGATTTCTCTAGATCTGTTGTGCACAACCACAAATAATGGCTAGGTCTAATGAGAATAATGTAATTGGTATTTATATTACTTAGAATAAACAATGAATTAATTACCCAAAGGAATTTATTAATTTCATTTAATTCTTAGTCAGACCCCATGTCTAATAATAAAATTTTACTATTATTATCTCTTGACATGTGCCCAGTGAATTACACCTATTATTATTTAATTAAATAAATATTATTATTTCTCACAAATCCCCAAAAAACTACATGGCGTGTATATATTAATATATACAGTGTGTACTTTTGTTTTTCCATTTTCTTTATTTACTCCACAACATTATACCTTGAATAATGACCATTTATTTATTAAATAAATATCACTACATTACTCATTGATAAATATATTATTTCACCCACAATATATTCTCTCGAATAACTAGTGTCAAAATAAATGTGATCAGGCATCCTTGAATAATTATTAAACCACAATTAGGGATAATCTTTATTCAACTTGTTAAATGAATATTTAACTTGGATACTTTGACACACTTAGTGTGTAACCCTCTGGGCCTCTTTATCAATGGAATTAGGTTAATCCTACCTAATCCCAAGGTTAGTGTCTAGAAACATTCCAAGGCACCCATATCTATTAATTTAGTATTACTCATGAAGCACCCAACATATTCTACCTTGCTGCGAACAGTGTATCGTCATAGTTTTCATCAATAAATCTAAGTGTGCAAGTTGTAATACCCATTAATAATAACATTAATGTCTAAGGACCAATACATAAGTTTGTATATAGGAACATCCAATGACACTATGAAATATTTATTTCCTACCGGCGGGTCTCATTCTCATAATATTCTCCTGGATATTACCAAGGGAACATACCATGAGAAGGTGCCTCAAAGTTTTATGAGTCCTCACCCTTAATGTCCTGTATTATTTGTGTCCCTAAAATAACATCATCCATACATATAACATATATTCAAGAATATTTTTATGGAACTTCTGGGTTCTCATCATATAAGGGATCCTCTATGACCCATTAGTGAAACAGCTATCCTGAGGACATTATCACATGCATTGTCACACATAAGAACAATCAAGATGTGATAAGGTATTTATTAATATTAAAATCCATGAATAAAAGTTTATCATAAAGTAAAAAATTAGTTGGTTCTAGGCCACCAACTCCAACAAGCCTGACCCACAGGCCTCTGAGGACTGTCTTAAGGCAGTGGCCCAAGTTTTCTATCTAGTCAGGACACCATAAGATCACATGGTGGTCCTGGTGGCGATCCTTCTTCACAAATTGGTAGGGGGATAGTGGGGTTTAGTTACCCAGTCTTACAATGAGGTGACTCTTTCATGGATAGAGTTTGATAAACTTTTCAAAGAGGATTTATCACCAGCTACACTGAGGATTGTACATATCTAGGAGCTTCTGCAGCTCTAGTAGGGGAGTATGAAAGTAGTTGAGTATTCATAAAAGTTTACTGACCTCTCTAGGTACTGGATGGATATGGTTTGAGATAAGTTCTTTAAGGATCAGACCTCCGAATGAGGTTTTCATAGAGACATCCAAGCCATAGTTATTCCTCTATGAATTCCTACAGATTCTGGGGTGCTAGAGCAAGATTTGGTGGTCAAGAGCTTATTGGATGATCAGATACATCTCGTGGTTGTCAACAGTGGGAAAGTAAGAGAAGATACCTTGTAAGTAGGGAGACGACATTAGTCTCAGGGACCTAGATGTGGGATATGTTTTAGGAGGAGGTCCCAGGAGAGAGGATCTACAATTTAGGTCCCATGAGATGGTTCCATTCATCCCAGAGAGAGGTGGTTCTACTCATGTGATGGTAGGGGACATCTCACCCAAGATTGTCCAACCCACCGTAAAGATGATAGAGAGACCATGGATGGTCCACTGAGGTAGAGATAGTGATATTAGTAGGTAGTTTTACAGGAAGGAAGACTTGGAAGATGATATGGGAGAGCTACAGGAGGCGGTCGACATTTCGACTTGTTACCACCACTACCCCCAGGTGGTCTACGCCAGGCTTAGGGAGCTGGAGGACAGGGGAAGGGACAACTAAAAGTGGTTGAGGATTACAACCTAGGGGATATATGAATGATTCGAGGTACGATCTATGTCTTTTATACCTTATTTGGAGTATTTATAGACACAAGTTCTAGTCATTCCTTTCTTTCCACATACCTTGTACGGGACTTAGCGATTATGGTTGAACCATTGACTCAACCATTATGCTTGGAGACTCCTATTAGAGAAGACTCAGTGATCACGCACTCATGAAGACAGTGTGACCTGACCCTTGGAGTCAAGAGTTTCGGTTGTAATCTCTAGGTAGCATTGTTTATCCCTTATGACCTCATTCTTTCTATGGATTTTTTATCTATAGTTCATGCCCAGATTGATTGTTTTAGGTGAAGGGTGCGGTGTGTATGTAGTGATGGAACCAAGTTTTCTTTTATAAATGAAAAGGAAACCCAAAAAATGTAGGATGGACTCATGCATATGAGGGTGAAGTCGGTTACTCATCAGTTTTCTAGCCTAATCCTTAGTGCAGTGGATGTTATGAGTTACTAGTTTCCTATAGTGGTGGTGGAGTATGAGGACATCTTTCCTGAACATGTTCCGGGTTTACCTCCCCATCGAGAGGTAGACTTGTACATTGACCTACACCTCATGACGGCACCGATATCTGCTCTAGTATATTGGATGTATCCCATATATATTTGAGAGATAAGGGTGAAATTGGAGGACTTTCATAGGAAGGTATTTGTGAGACCTAGTGTTTCACCCTAGGTGGCCCCGGTTTTGTTTTCCAAGAAGGCATATGAGATATTGAGGTTCTGTGTGGACTAACGAAGCTTGAAAAAGGTGAACATGAAGAACAAGTATCCATAACCAATGATAAATGACCTATTTGATCAGTTGAGAGGGTCATGGTGGTTCTTAAAGATTGACCTCGAGTCAGGTTATCACCATTTGTGATTATGGGGTGAAGATATACCGAAGATGGAATTCAAATGTCTCTATGATCAATATGAGTACTTGGTGATGCCCTATGATGTGTCGAACTCCCCAACAGTGTTCATGGGACTCCTAAACTAGATATTTTAGCCTTACTTAGATCGATTTGTTGTAGTCTTCATCGAATATATCCTTTTTTACTCAGAGTCTAAGGAGGATCACAAGAGACACTTAAGGATGGTTATGGATTTACTCCTAGACCACTAGATTTATAGAAAGATCTCGAAGTTCTAGTTTTGGATTTAGGTGGTCCACTTTCTAGGACACGTTATCTCAGTGGATAGATTGGTAGTGGACTCGGCCTAGGTTGAGGTGGTGTTATCATGGTAGCCACTAAAGAGTGTAATGGAGGTGTGGAGCTTCCTTAGGTTGGTAGGATATTACCGAAGATTCATACATGATTTCTCCATAATAGCAGCACCCATGGCAACTTTGGCTCAAAAGGGGTATCATTTCATGTGGACAAAGGGGTTCTAGTAGGATTTTCAGTTGTTGAGGTAGAGTTTGAAAAGTGTTCCCAACTTGAGATTACCATAGGAAGGTTTTGAGTACGTAGTGTTATATGATTATTTAGGAACTAATCGTGGTTGTGTTCTAATGAAGAGTAAATTGCTGATTTTCTATGGTTTGTTCCAGTTGAGACCACATGAGTAGGACTATGCAACCCACAATCTTGAGTTAGGAGTGGTAGAATTTGTTTTGAAGATGTGGAGACACTACCTAATGAGAGAGTTGTTTATCATCTACTCTGATCAAAAGAGTCTCAAGTATAAATTCTCTCAGAAGGATCTCAACTTGAGATAGAGGTGATGGCTAGAGTTCCTCCAGGATTATGACTTCAATTTTTTTATACTCCTGGTAAGGAGAACGTTGTAGCAGATGATCTCAGTAAGAGATCTTGTTCGAAGTTGATGAATGAGCCATCAGAGCAGTTGGTCTTGTTGTAGTTATCCCTTGTGGATGTAGATGGATCAGCTTACCTCCAGTTTATGGTTGTCACCCATCCACTCTTATATAAATTTAGGGAGTCACATCTTGGTTATATCAACTACAAGACCATATGTTCTAAGATATCCACTAGACATGCTTCTGATGGATATTATAAAGGTGGGTAGCATGTCTTTGTATTTAGAGGATTCATGATGGTACCCATGACGTTGCAGGAGGAGGTTTTGAGATATTTCATACATCTCCTTTATAGGTACATCCAGTTGTGGAAAATATATACTTGGACCTTCTATGTTAGTTTTGGTGGCCATAGATGAAAAAAGGAGTTGCAGAGATCATCTCTTGATGCCTTATTTGTCAGCAAGTGAAGGTTGAGAACCAAGTTCCCGTGGTTTTAGCTAAACCCCTTAAGATCACAGAATGGAAGTGGGATGGTGTATCTATGGACTTCATAAAGTGATTACCACATACATCTATGGGACACGATGCCAAATGGGTTATCATAGAGTGACTCACTAATTCGGCCCACTTCCTATCTAAATGAGAGTAGAGTTCAGTAGAGATCTTGGGACGGCTCTACGTGTAGGAGATAGTCCGACTCCATCGATTTCCATTGAAGATTATTTCTGATCATGATGATCGATTTACATTCTGGTTGTGGAAGGGATTACAGGATGCATTTGGAACCCATTTATGCTTGAGAATAGTTTTCACCCCCAAACTAATGGTCAGACTAAGTGGACCATTCAGGTTATGTAGGAAATGATGTGAGCTTGCATGTTGGACTTTGGTCATAGTTAGTAGGATCACATACCACTGGTGGAGTTTTTTTACAACATTTACCATTCCATTATTAGTATGTCACAATTTGAGGCTTTGTACGGGTGACCCTACAGGTCACCACTTTGTTGGTCTGACCCAAGAGTGTTAGCACGCATGGGCCTGGAGTTGGTGTGAGCTGCAACAAAGAAGGTGTAGATCATTCCAGAGAAGATGAAGACTACACAAATCCATCAGAATTATTATATTGATAGTATATGGAGGCATTTGGAGTTTAAGTAAGGATACCATGTGTTCCTATAGGTTTCACCTTGATGCAGATTACATAGATTTGGATAGGCAACAAGACATATCTAATGTTCATTGGCCCTTTCCAGATACTACATAGATTTGAAAAGTTGGTGTACTGCTTATATCTACCTCCACAATTAGACTGGGTACATGACATCTTCTATGTGTTTTAGATGAGGAGGTACATGTAAGACACATCACACGTTATCGACTGGGATGAGTTGGACATCAAGGATGGAGTGACCTTTGTTGAGTAACCAGTGGTGATCAAGGATTGGTAGGATAGGATCATTCATGGGAAATAAATTCTTTTGGTGCATGTATGGTGGTGTCATTAGAATCTCTAGGAGAGCACTTGGGAGTGGGAGGCTCAGATTCATTCTCAGTACCCACATCTTTTTTAGTAGCCTTTGTTTTGTATTTGCAGGGATGTAAAGCCCCAAGGTGGGGAGAATGTAAGGTCTCAAATTTTCTATGTATTATTTTTTGATAATATATGGATTATTTTTGAGACCAGGTGTTGATATGGTGTGTGATTCTGAGGCCTAGTGTGATTGGAATAAATGTTTGAAATATATTAAATAGCATGCATGCATGGTTTTCTTAAAAAATTGTAATAACTTCTAAACAGGTGCCTGGATCAGAAATATGAGGTCTCTATTAAGCTAAAAATGTTATTTTTACCTTATTATAGACTTAACATTATTCGGCACAATTCATTTTTGGAAAATTATTCATGGACATAGAAATGAATAAAATAATTAGAATAAATTATTTTATTTCAAATGTTTGATGCAGTGACTAGTTAGCCTTTGAAAAGCCTATTATGTCATAATTACAAGGTTAGCCACATAACCCTAGAACCTCTAGATATTCTTTGGAGATAAATTCAAAAATTCTCTAAGGTGAACGATGACAGATCATGGATCGACGATCGACGCGCATTGATTTCGACGGTTCTTGCCTATGACAATGATGCGACAATCGTTATTCATCAATGATTGATCCAAATCAAGGTATGGCATGTGTTTTGGTTTTTTTATTCCCTGTTCTTGAATTATATGATGAATATGAATCAATAAATTAATATATTGATCTGTGGTTTGATCTTCTTGTGGTATGAGATTATCTTTATAGGGTTTTGATGGGAGTTTTATTATGATTATTGATTTCTTTGTTTTTTGTTCTAATAAAAATGGATCAAGATCAACACGAACATCGATCGAGTTTCATTCCTCAAATTTTTTCTTTTACTTTTCTCCCCTAAATTCATCATTCATCATGGGTGTTATTCGTTTTTCCTGTGGCTTAACAAACCCTAATCAATCGATCATTGTTCACCCATCTCTTGATGCAATGATCTGATATCTTAGATCTAGGATCGACATGACATGATGTAGGTGATATGATGGAGAAAAATCAATTTGGATTATGGAGGATAAATGAATTCATGTTCTTCATCATTCTTTGGTTCACAATGAAGAATTAAGATTTGATCCATTTTCTGAGAAGGTATAGAAATGAAATGCTTTGTTAGATGAAGGAAAGGCTTATACAACAATGGATCTTTAATTTCATGGCGAAATAATCACCATATAGAAGTTAGGAATAGGAGGAGGCATGTGGTATAAGTTCTTATAATTTTGGAAAATTGTGAACCACACGGCATGTAATTCGGGATTACACATCATGTGAGGCCCTCGAGCAGTGACTAGGGTTTCTGAAGGAAGTTAAACATCACACGGCATGTGACCCTTATCACAAAGTGTGTGGTACATCCCCATATACTCAGTGTATACTTCATAGAGTACATGAACATGGGGTGGACTACACAGCCAGCCTACATAGCGTGCACTCCCCCATATGACATGAGTTGGACCAAGTACATAGGATAATCCATATAATGGTACATGGACATAGGTACGTAGGATGAAGCCATGTACTAGAACATAGGTAGACTACATGGGAAGCCTACATGTCATGTAGTACTACACGGACATCGCTTGATGACACAGGCCATTTACACGGGCATAACTCGGGGTCAAGGGACATGGTGTGTGACCCCTACTAAATGTAGTGTACTTTTCTACGCATGGATTAGATCTCTTGTCCTCCATATCTTGGACGAGTTTCATTAGTGATTTTTACCCTTATTCTTTCCCTGAAGGTTAGTATGAAATCATTTCCTACTCCTAGGACTATGATCCCTTCAGTAGGATATCCTAGATAGAGTCATTAGAATCCCTATAAGAGACCCTGAGTGAGATCCTCTATTCATCTTCATGCCCTAGGTAGAGTTATTGGTATCAACATGATCAAAACTACCTGGGCATTGATCCTCTACTTAGTAGGGTTAATCCAGATTGATTTGTTGATATCACCTGAAGGCCCTAGCGATTATCCTCATCTTTGTATCATATTATATTTAGACTATCATTGTGTTCTTTCTCATGATGAGACCTAACGATGTGTACCTGTTAGACGGACATCATCAGTGTTATTAGACTCAGGAGTGTGTTCTCCCAGATGAGTTTTTCGTGGAATATTCAATCTATAATCCTAGGGCTGGTATTCTATGGTTGTAACTTACCTCTAGACTATGTGTATTTGTTGATTATATTTGGATATTCTTGTTATATGTTCTATAAAAATATATCTATGTATATCTGACTGTATTTCCTTTATTGCATGCTTTTTGGGGGGGTTCCCTACTAAGTATTGTTATACTCACCCATGCATGGGATTTTCCCACACATGTCGTGTCTTGTGTAGACAATCGACCTTTTGATGGAGTCCTGGACAGATCAAAACCAGAAAGTGCTTAGTGAGACTGGAAAGACCAAGGTGTGTTCCTATGGATTTTAGACAACAGTATAAGTACTTTTACTTTTAGGTTGTACTTGTGTTATATACTCTTTTTTGTGGGATGGTATTTGGCCCTATTTACTTTCTTTTACTTCCTGTCATACTCTAGTTATGGGATTTAGATGTATGCATGCATGGTTGTTGGTTGTCTTTACATTTTATCATTTTATGGGCTTGGAGATGTGTGTTTGTGGGGGGGTATTTATGTTAAGGCCTACCATGTCAGTGATATGCCTACTTGGTGCTAGTCTCCAGCCCTTGGACTATTGGAGGTGGGCTTGGGGAGTCATAGCACAGGCCCCACTGGGAAGGTTCGTGACATCCCAGCTATGTTATCTACACTTTCACTACTAGTCGGAAGCCTATGATGTATGGGGAGGCATGATTGAGGTCTAGTAACCAACCATGTTTGGTCACGTGAGAGAGTGTCGGGCCAGGGGATGTTACAAAATGGTGTTAGAGGATCAGGTTTTCTTTTCTATTACCTTACTATTTGGGAAAGGTAGAAAGGAGACTAGGATGTGTTGGGAATTGGTATTGAGATTGTGCATGTGAGTAGGTAACCCATGTATGGAAGAAAATCTGAGTTCCCATGGATGGGATTGTTATTAATTTTGTTCACTTTTTTATAGTTGATGTTATTTCACCCTGGGTGATTCACATGTTATGTGATGTTATTATTTATCAACATTTATACTCATGGACTAGTATGGAATGAGATGAGTATGTATGCATCATGATAGGCATGTAGGGATATATATATATATATATATTGACACGCATCATTCATAATAGTTACATATTTATTAAATGTGATATATTTGTCTATATGAACTATGAAATGAGATTCTGGTTATCTATGATAAACGAAATGAAATAACTGATGTGTTATGAAAATTCACTTGTTAAGATGTGTTTATAGATACCATGAGTTAGTGGTTAATTTTTTTTATCACATATTTAGGTCGACCTTGATGGTTATCTAGTGTTCTAAAGATTGTGTTTATCTTGTAGATAAAATGCCCCTTCGTCATCTTTGAGTAGAGCATTAGGAGAGTGGAAATCTTCATACTCATAACGCAGTTGAGATAGAGATTCAAACAGATCCTAAAAATTATATGTATTATCAACTCAATGGTAGCTTCCTAAGGGTCATGTGATCCATGGAGAGGGATACTGTTCGCACTGTACCTTCGATGTCTGAGCTGATGAGGGAGTTTCATCTACAACATTTACCTACATTCACTAGGAAGGGAGGCCCCCAGGAAGCCAAGTATTGGATTGAGTCACTCTAGATGATATTTAAGCACCTTGATACGTCTGATAATAGGAGTATGAAGATTTTTGCATACATGATTCGTTGACTATCCAATAATTGGTGGGACATTGTGGAGAAAGCTGATTGACAGGAGGAACTAACTTGGAAGGAATTTGAGGTAAAGTTTATGAGCCACTTTTATCTAGAGATGTTGAGGGATAATAAGTCTCGCGATTTCATTCACCTAACACAGGATAGATTTTTAGTGATGGACTACACTGGACATCTCACCATGGTAGTATTTTCATAAGGATCTAGAATCAAAGGTTCTTCTAAGTATGGACTATCATCCTCAGAATGACAGCCAATTTGAATAGACAATTCAGATTTTGGAGGATATATTATGAGCCTATGTTTTGGATTTCGGTGGTTTATGGGAGAATCATTTGGAACTCATGGAGTTTTCCTAAAAAAGATATTTTAGGCATCAATATAGATGGAACATTTCTAGGCCCTATATGGAAGACCATGTTGATCACCTCTTTATTAGATAGAGGAAGGTGATTCAATACTTGTTGGACCTAGCCTCGTGCAGGAGACATCCGAGCAAGTTCAGTTGATCAAGAAGTGGTTGGTGACCATGATGAGCAGGCAGAAATCTTACACTAACCATTGGAGATGAATTTTGGAGTTTGAAATGAGTGTCCATATTTTTATTTTGGTGTCGAATAGTTAAGGGAAGTGTTGTATCATACAATAGGGAAATTTGGTGCCCAGGTTTGTTAGACCATATGAGATAGTGGGAAGGGTTGGTCTAGTGGCGTACTGATTGGACCTTCCATTGTGCTACATTTCCATGTATGATGTATTTCACATATCATGGATTCAAATATATCATCTTGACCCTTCTCATGTGATAAACACTGATGATATCTAGCTTGGTGTAGATTTGTCCTTTGAGGAACATTCGATATGGATTGTGGATCGTAGTGAGAAGTATCTTTGGGGGAAATATTATACCTCTAGTGTGAATGTAGTTGCATCATGGGAATGCTCAAGAGGATACCTGGGATATGGAATGTGATATATAATCATAGTAACCAAAATTGTTCACTGAGACCCCATAGTGATGCTTGGAGTAGCATGAGGACGAGCTCTTATATGGTGGGGAGGTTGTATGATCCCATATTTTTATAGGTATGTTTCTCTTTGAGTTTTTGTTCAAGACTCTTTTAATTGGTTTTTTATTCTTTGAAACCTTGGTGTTTGAGTTTCTTTTATATATGGAGCACCTTTTTCAGGAAATGACCTAAAGACTGGGGATGTTTGTCTTTTTAAATTAATAGAGTTCAGGTATAAATGTTCCTAAGGATTTCAAGGGTTATCCATGAGTTAAGAAAGATTTGGAGGTGTTTTAGGTTTTTTTATAGAATCTAGATTTTGATATATCTTCTAGACACTTTCACATCATGAATGGGTTACACAACATAAACATGTTTCTAGGAAGATGCCATGAACTGGTTCAGAGTATGAAATATTTACACGCCATGAAACTGTTTCACATCGTGAATAGGTCAATCGAGGTTATTTTAACCCAATGAAACATCTTTTTTGGAATATATTCTGTGTAGTACATTCACCTTTTGAATCTAGGATTCACATCATGAATTCATCATGTGTAGTGGTTTTTTGTACGGTGATTCCTGAAAAAAAATTCATTCACTATAAAGCCTCTTCACTCAAACCCTAGGGAAATCCATGAAATTTTTGGGTGATCCATTCCCTCCCAAAATTCTCAATATAGCATTTGATCTTTATTGAGTTATTTACTTTGGTTTTCTCCTTTCTTATATTATCCTCAGTTATAGTGTTGTGATCTCCTATCATTTGTTGAATCGATTTTTTGATCTGGATGCTTATGTGTTCTAGATTTTCTTTATTTATCTCCTTCTCCTTAGTTTCTCCATGGGAATTCCCTATTGTGGGTGTTTATTTTATCACTATATTAATTTGGGTGGTCTATAACAAATAACTAATGTTTGTTTCTAATTTATCTAGGTATGTGCAATAATTGAAATCATGTGGGCTCGTCATTCACGTGACCCAAATAATTGATTAAATCTATGATATATGAAAATTAAGTTCTTATAATTCCCATTAGACCACTTTGGGTCCATTGGTGTTGAGACTGGGCTTATGGACACCCACACAACGATCCTTCCCTTGAAGTTACAATGAACCATCAATTATGAAATTTGGGTTTTAGCTTAATAATGTGAATTGAGATGTTTCAGTATGTTGTGACTTGGAAATGAATTGAGACAAATGGAAACTTGGCATGGTTTGATTGTGGTTATTCATCCTATCATAAGAGAATATACTAATTGAGAATATATATCGGGTTAATATAATGAGATAAATTAACTAACTTGGAATGTGATATGAATATGATGAAATTTATACATGGTTTTCTTGCATATATATTTTTTGGAAGGATGCCTGGGGTCCTGGACTACTGTCACGTGAGATGTGGCACTGGTGGTTCATCCTGGAATAGGATAACCCACCAATTGAGTTGAGATTCACCCCTTGTGATGTTCACATGGGAAGACATAAGAAACTCAATCATGGGAATTTTCATGGAGCCCAATATGATATGGTTAATTTTTCCTTGGCATGGTATTGCACCCTAGGAAGATATAAGCCACTCCAGTATGAGAATTCTCATGGAGCCTAGTATGAGATTCTTACTTTCCCATTAGCATGGTGTTGCACCCTGGGATGACATAAGATACTCCAGCATGGGAATTCTCATGGATCCTAGTTGTGCTATTTGAGACTTGTTATAGGCTATTTTTCTTAATGTAGGGGGGATTATCTGTGTGATAGAGACATCTGGCATAGAGATGAAGCATGTTTGGTTGGACCTGAGTGTCAACCTAGAACTCAAGGGTTAGTAATTTTATTTTATGTGTGATGTTAATTGATTAAATGATGCCTTTTTATCACTTTATTGTATGCACTTTCTATCAAACTGGTTTTGTTTAGACACAGTAGTGTGGATCTACTAAGTTTTACTCACACCTTATTCAGGACATTGTTGGGAACCTGAGAAAATTTCATGGATACAGGTTTGGACAAGGGAAATGGACCTTTTTGTTGATTGTTTCTTATTTTATGTGTTGGATCTTGGAGATGGGATCGACATGGAGTTTGGAACTGGGGAATTTTGAGTTTATAAAGTTGTTTTAGTCTTTAATTTGTATGACATTCAAAATGATATTTAGTTATATTCCAAACTATCATTACATTATTATATTATTTTTGGATGATTCATTAGGCATTAAATGTCTGGTCTTTACTACTATATGTTGTACTATTTCTTCTATTTTTGTTACTCTGATATTTATTTATTTCTACTATTATAAATTTTTATCAGGGTTTATAGTATCCCCACTATGTTATCTACACCCCCACTTCTAGTCGGTGGCCTCTAGCATAGAGAGAGGCATTCTTGAGGCCCAATAACCAACCCATTTTGGCCATATGAGAGAGTGTCAGGTTGGGGGATGTTACACAGTATGATGTATCTAAACCATGAGACATATGTTAATGATTAATGTCACAGTTTCTTGAGGTTCTCATTATAGCTGGGAACTTCTATAACCTATTAATACACTAAATAATAGAAGGAAATTATAATATAAATAGTGGGCACAAAATTATTGACACTATTATGGTAATAATACATCATGCATAACTCACTATATACGTGATGTGGTAATGAAAAAATTAATGATCAAGTTGAGTCTAGGACACACACTTTTACAATATTTATGAGGGTAATGCCTCCCATTTTTTTGATTTATACCCTCGATTCTAGTCTCTGTCCTGTGGTCTATTGTAAGTAGGATTCAGGCGTCACTCCCACCTTCATTATAGACCTACGAGGGGTTTTTAGTGGGGGGAGTCATGAAAAATGGTATTAGATCTATGGATGAGAGTTAGAATGGATTTTAGTGTTATAACTAGTGAGGATTTCATGGTATTGGTAGGGAAATAGTGTTAGTCAAACCTAGTTTGTGTTATAGAGAGGATAGATAGTACATGGGTGATTAGGGCCCCTTATGATCTGATGTAAGTACCTTATGCTTATTTAACACCCTAGGGGAGGTAATGTTGACTGTAAGGTAGAAACCTGGGAAAGGAACATGCATCATGCTTGTTTGTGTTTGGGTTTATATCGAGGTGGTCCTAGGGAAATTAAATGAATATAATTAAATTGTCCTAAATGAATTACATGAAAATGAGATTAAGATTTTTCCTTTATTACTTGCAGAGATTCTTTTCAGCTATCATCTGTTCATAGTTCAGGTTTGTGAGGTTTGGAAGGATGATCTGGTCAACTATCTGAGGGTTGACCTAGATGAGGAGGATGATGTAGATTCCAGGCATAGTAGAAGAACCTATTAGGCATGGACAACTTGGATTTTAGTCTTAATTTATAAATAATATTAGTTGTACATCACAAATGATTTCATGACCAATAGATTTAAATCATAAATTACTTGACCTTTCTAAACACTAAAACCAAAAGAGTGGGATCATCATATGTTATTTATAATTAATTTATAAGCCTATATAGAATTACCTACTCTTGTAATTTTTTATTCATTGATGATCTGGTTGAATTGATCTCCTCGTACTATCATTGTGTCCCAAGATCCAAGTGTAGAATCCATCTAAAGGTGATCCATACATGCATCATAATCTCATAATGTCATCTTAGAATTGCTAGGTTCTAGCATGATCGATCTTGATCACTTGTGTCATTCATGGTTGATCACAACAGAATGCTCTTTAAGGAAAAAGATCAATTGGTTCTCTCTCGATGGATTGAGAGATTAGGAGGAGAGAGAACACTCTAGATATTGATAACTCTCTCTAGGTTTTTAGAGAGATTTTATATATTTGTTTTTCACACTAAATCTCTCTTAGTAAAGATATATAACTAGATATATATTAAGGAAAGTTTAAGGTTTCCTATTTGTATATAATCCACCTTACCAATTCATTAATTATTAGTGAACCCCATTTCATAATAATAATATAATTATTGTTCACTTTACATATGCATCACCTAAGAATAAATAAATATCATTTATATCATTTACAATCATACCATTAAACTCTGTCTGCTAATCCACCTCAACATTTACTAAACCTTGAATAATGAATATTTATTTAATAAATAAATATCACTTCACTATTCATTGATAAATATAATAAATATTATATTCACCAAACCTTGTTGGAAAATATTTATTATTATTTAACTCACATGATCTTTCAAATAACTTTTGATTAAATATTTGTGATCAAAACAAACCCAAATAATTATTAAACCCCAAAATAGGAATAATATTATTATAACTTGTCAAATTCAACATTGAATTTAACTAAGAATCTGGATACACTTAGTGTGTAACCCTTTGGGCCTCTTTCTCAATGGTAATAGGAGGAGATGCCTAAATTACAAGGTTACCGTCTATAAACATGCCAAGGAACCCTAAATAAATAAGTTAATGTCACAATGACATTAAACCTCCTATGAATGCCCACTATGTAATATAACCCCTTTATCAAGATATATTTAATCAACTAGGTTTTATATTGGTGTCATCAGCTTATGTTTTTGATGTATCTTTCATTGACTTTTTGAAAAAATAACATGCTCACAGAACACCATGGTCGTGGATTTGTCCATAAAATTGCATTCCCATAAAAAAGATAGAGATATCGATTTTTTTAAAGGGATAGAAGGGATAAAACCTTTCTTAGATTATCCATTAATGTAATATCACTCATAACACACCCAAAATATCTTACTTCATTATGAGTATATGTGGTTACATTTTTCATCAATACATCGAAGTATGTGACTTATGATATTCATTAATGATAATATTAAAGTCTAAGAATCAATACACGTGTGTGTAGATAGGAACATCTAATGAAAAATATAAGTGTGGATTTCCTGTTGGTGGGTCTTGTTCTCATAATCTCCTACTCTAGAAATTACCTATGGTTTATACCATAATATGGTGTATCAAAGTACTATAAGTCTCTACCCCCGATAGCCTATATCATTTTTTCCCATCAAATGATATCATATAGCGATAAAATATATATTCAAGATTATTATCCTAGAACCTCTAGGTTCTTATCATATTTGGGAAGTGATATGGCCTTTTAGTGTGACAAATATTCTTAGGACATTATCATATACTATGTCATGAAAAGGAATAACCATGATATGATAAGAAACTTAATGAACCTTCAATACAATGAATACATGTAATCCTCAAGTACTTAAAAGTTGGTTCTAGGGAATAAACTCTAACATACTCCCACTTTCACTAGATCCAATGGTTAACAACCTTTAGTCCACTAAATCTCACATGATACTCATACCTTTATTGAGATAGAGCTTTCATTAAGGGGCCCACCATGTTTTCCTTCATGGATACTCTACTCATTGCAACTTTACCTTGTTGAGAAAAATATCTCAAGAGATGAAACTTCTGAAGTATATGCTTTATCCTTTGATGTGACCTTAGCTATTTGGAAAGATTCTCCACTTTAGTGTTATCACAGTAAATTGTGATAGGTTATTGACTTCTTGGAACCAAATCAAGATCTTTGATGAAGATGTGAATCTAAATTTCTTCCTTAACTACATTGTAAGCTGAAATATACTTGAAATACACTATATAATCATCAATAACTAGTTGTTTTGAACTATTCCAACTCACAAATACTCCATTGAGACTTAAGATATACCTATACTATGACTTCATATCATTTTGATATATCTAAAAGCTAGCATCTGTATAACCCCTAATGACTTACTATTCATCTCCTATACACACCAAGAACATATCCTTAGTTCACCTCAGATACTTAAGGATAGCCTTAAAAGCAGTCTAATGATTTTCACCTAGATCATCTTGATATCTTCATACCATTATCAAAGTATATTCAACATCAAGACCCATATATAAAATTTCATACATGATAGATCCTATCATAAAATCATATGGGATCTTACTCATTCTCTCTCTTTCTTTCTATGTATGAGGAAACATCTTCTTAGAAAGATGTATACTATGTGACACTAGAACCAATCTCATCTTGGATTGTTTCATACTAAACATATTCATTATTTATTCAATTTATGTACTATGACTTAGTCCAAGAAGAATCTTTGACCTATCATTCATGATCTTGATCCCAAGAATATAGATTTCTTCACCTAATCCCTTTATGGAGAATAACTTTCTCAACCATGTATTAACCTCTTGTAGGTTTGTTATCTCAATTCCAATTAGTAATATTTCATCAACATATACTACTATGATTATGATTATACACTCACTATACCACTTTTAAAAACATGAAACACATTCATTCGTAATGAATCTGAATTTTGTTATAGATTCATCGAACTAAATGTCCCATGACTTGGATGCTAGCTTTAATCTATAAATTGATCTCTATAAATTTTATTCCTTTTTGGCATTAATTAGAGTCCCAAACCCTTATAGTGGTGTCATATACATATCTTCCTTAAGGTTCCCATTAAAGAAAGTGGTTTTTATATCCATATTTCAAATCTCATAATCATGGTAAGATACCATGGAATGAATAATTCCAATGGATTTAAGCATGGAAACTAGAGAAAAGGTTTCATTATAGGATATTCCCTAACATTTTATAAACCCTTTATCCACTAGCCATGATTTATAGGTACTAACCTGACCTTCTATGTCCATATTTCTCTTGAATACTCATTTACACCCAATAGGATTTACATATATTGAAGGATCAACCAAAACACACACATGATTTTGGAACTTGGAATATATCTCAATGTTTATATATTCTTTCCATTTTATAACTTCTGGGCTCTCCACTACCTCCTTGTAGGATATAGGGTAATTATTGTCAACCAAGAGTGAGTCACCATATCATGTGACAAGAAAATCATATCTTTCTGATTATCTAACCTCTCTAGTTCTCCTATGAAGTACTTGTGTTTAAATAAGTACATATTCCATAATGACCTATGGAGTATGTTCCTATACCAACTCTTTTATATCTTGAGAATTAACTTCCTATAAGTCGATCTTGATCCCACTATCCTTCTTGGTGGTGTGTTCCCTCTCAAGAAATACATATTTCCTAGAAAATGTAACATTTTTATCTGAGGTATCATATAGATAGTATCCTCTAGTTACCTTTGATTAACCTATAAAGATACACTTTGTGCCTCAGGGTGTCAGTTTGTTGCTTAATCTAGCCTTTAAAAACATTGCACACCCCCATGGACAAACATGTAACAAAATGATTTTCTATTCACTATAAAATTTAAAGGGAATAATTTTTTCACTTTAGTTGGTACTCGGTTTAGTATGTATGTTGATGTGTGTAATGTGTATCCCCAAAGGATAATAGAAGGCATGTGTGACTCATTATAAACCTTACCATGTACAGCAAGGTATGTTTCATACTTTCATATACACCATTCCATTATGGTATATAAGGAGGAGTGATTTGAGATAAAATCTCATACTCCCATGATATTCACCACATTTTTCCAATCTAAGTTTCTTTATTTTCTTACCAAGATGATTCTCAGCTTCATTCTTGAACTCCTTGAACCTCTTAAAGGATTCATACTTATACCTCATCAATTATACATAACCATACATACTCAAGTCATTGGTAAAAGTCATAAATTATGAGAATACACCTCTAGATTATAGTTTAAAATCTCCACACACATCAATGCATACGATTTATAGAAGCTCTATATCCCTTTCACCTTGACCACCAAATGGTGGTTTGGTCATCTTTCCTTGAAAAAAAAAGACATATTTCAAGTGTTTTAAGCTCAAAAGAGTCTAGGTAACCATCTTGATAGTGCTTCATAAAATGTTTCTCATTTATGTGACAAGAAGGTAATGCCACAACTGGGTGTTAAATGAGTTGTGTGAATTTGATTCATTATCAATTTCCAATATTTGGTTTTCTTAATCTAATACATAAAGACTATTATTCAACTCTATCATAACATGACCTATGTTATCTTTATAAAAGTAACAACTCTTATTTCCAAAACTAAAAATAAAACCATCCATATCTAAATAAGAAACAGAGATGATGTTCTTAATAACACTAGGCACATAATAATATTTCTTTAAAACCAAAATCATTCTTGTTGGTAATGTGAGGTGGTAGTCTCCAATGGATAGAGAAACCAGACTAGTTCTATTTTCATCTCATAGATCCACCTCACCTCAGGAAACCTTTTGAAATATACTTGGTTCCTATATTTTCATACAAATAAGAACACCACATGTAGTATATAATACCCAACTTGTAGATACACTACAAAAAACGATGTTTTCAAGAAACATCGCTATTTTTTAAATTTAGCGACATTTCATGAAAAAAATTGTTAAATTAGCTGCGACTCATGAAAAACATCACTAAATTAGTGATGCTTCCTTAAAAAGTCACTAAATTAGCAATTCTTCCTGAAAACGTTGTTAATTTAGGGAAATTTTTCAAGAAACAACACTAAAAATATATATATCTATATAGCTCATTTCCACGCATCAATGTAAATATATATTTAGATATATATATATATATAATTATATTAATATGTATAAACATAGACACATATATATAAACATATATATATATATATAACACACACAGATATATATATATATATACACACACATATAAAAACACGTATGTATTTTAAATTTAGTCGTGTTTTTAATAAAATGTGGCTATTTTAGTGACATTTTTACCAGTATTTTAAAACGTGAATAATTATATATATATATATACACACACACACATATATATTTACACACAAACACGCACACATATATATATAAACATATATATATTAATATAAACATATATATATTAATATAAACATATAATATATATACATATAAACATATATATATATAATATAAACACATATATATAATATAATATAAACATATAAATAAACATAAAATATAAACACACACACATATATATATAATATATAAACATAAAATATAAACATATATATATAATATAAAGCATAAACATATATATGTATATAATATAAACATACTAGTACACACCCGTGCGTTCGCACGGCACTATTCATAATATTTTATATATTTAAATCACTAATAATGGGAACATAATATTGGAATACTGGTGGGGTAGAGAAATTGTTGAGACATCATAGAAATAATAGAAAATATTTAGTGGAATTAATGAGGAATAAATATTTATGTTACATGTTCAAGATGGAAAAATCAATGATATGACTGAAATAATTAATTTAAATGGATAATTATAATTTTGAAAATAAAAAAACAATGGACTGGATATGAATAAACATCACAGTAACAGCCAAAAAAAAGAAGAATCATTTCATTATTATAATTTGTAGGGTCCAATAAGAAGACACTGTAATTCTAGTTTTATTAGTCTAATGAAATAATAAATCACAACATGAATGATTAAATCTAATTATTCAAGGCAAAAGAACATGGATAAAGATAGCATTGGATAGTGTCAAAGGATTGGATAGTGTCAAAAGATAGCATTTACAGACTCACAAAGTACTTGAAATTTGAGTTATAAGATACTAATAAAGAGCTGAAAGTTAGCATACCCAACAACTGAAACATGAATAAATATTTATCATCAAATTTTTCCTTAAACATCACATGTTGGAGTAGGAGAATCCAAATTAGCAACCCATGGAGTTGAATCTTTATCTTTAAATTCATATCCATATTGACCTGTTGAAAAAATAAATAACGTAATCAGTAGATAAAATATGATATGTCTAGAAATTTCATGTTGTAGTCAATGAAAATAGTAGATATGTTTTTTCCCGCTTAATAAAGTGATGAGATGTTTTATGTTTATAATGAGAAAACACTGTGTAATAAAAATTAATATAATAAATGTATAAAACTATTAAAAAATAGATCAAACCAGAAAAGAAGCAAATGACCTGAGTCTGCATACAAAACTTCTGAATGATTCTAGGAATAGTCTTTAACACCAAACATTCATTTAATGGAAGTATATTTATATATAGATATGAATATCCCTTATGGATGATGAATTTACTACATTGACTTCACTACAAAGGGTAGATTAAAATTATGAGATTCACTTTTGATTATAAATAATAAGGGATATATACCATTTTTCTATAAACCATGTCTTAATCATATTTCAATGTGAAATAGAAGATTTATGTGTGGATGAAATCAATTTCAAATTTAACTAACATCTTATATACCTTGTTGACCCTGAGGTGGTGTTTGGTAAGTTACAGAAGTTTAAGATGAAAATAAATCGGTGATAAATGTTGACTTTCAAGTTAATGCAATACCATGTGTGTAATTTCAATTTATAATGTATACTACTTATTTATGTTTTAAATTATTAGGCTGGCTAGAATATGAACTCTTGTATTTAAAATAATTAAGAAAACTCAAACTCTTGAAAAAAATGTTCTCTGACATTGAATTGAGGTTTCAAGAATGATAAGAGTTACAAGAAGAAAAGTGTTCTCTGGAGTATTTAATTGTAAAACAGAAATAATGAAAACCTTATTTTATTACCACTATGAACTGGTCAAATTACCAGTATTATATATATAATGAAAATAAAATTTTATAATTAAATGAAAATACAACTACCTCAAAATTACAATTCAGTTTTCCTCTAAAATATCAAATAAAAACATACCAGATCATAGTAATTGTATGTCCATGCCCTCAATAGTTTTGAACTGGTATATTCACGCCCTCAATATTAAGATGAAGAGTATGGGTACCCGCTTCTTAGAAATTTTGACGTAACTGTTCATGTCGTCAACATCTTTTTCCTAAATTAATGATACAAACTGTCAATAAAATGAAAATACAGCTTCTATCATTTTCAAAATAAAAATACAATTCATTACCATTATTAAATTTATTTGTAAACTAGAAATGTAACCATACCAACTCATAGAATTTGAGATAAGAATTGCTTGATACATGAGAAGAGGCAGATTTACAATGCCAAGTTTCTTAAGGATGTCCATGACTTTGCAGATTATGACATAGTAGAGGAGTCCACTCTCCACGACAGTAAGATGGTATACAATAGAAATATGACAATGATAGTTAATTCCACTGCCCAAAGCTGTATACCATTCCAAAATAATATAAGAATGTTGAAAAGTAACAGTGAATGAAATCAATAAAACAGACCACATGAAATAAATATATATAGCGAATGAATCATAATTTATAAAATAAAGTAAAGTAAATATTAATACATATCGGACAACCTGTTTGTAGTTGATGCCTTTGTATTCTCCACTGCAGATCCTATCGAATATTTGTGACATTTTCATCCAAAAAGTCCTGAATCATTATAAAGTAGTCAATAACACCAAAGTGAAATGTTTTATTTAGAAATTATTGACATGTACGTTAAGGAATAACATTACAATGAAATTAAAAATTTACAGAAAAGAGGTGAACTTTACGATGGTAGTTGTATGATGAAATGTAAGTTGAAATGGTTCACATAAGTTGAAATGGTTCACATTTATAAATCTTGTTTATGTTTTCACATGCGCACTAAGTAAATAATTAGAAAACAGTCAAATAAAACTGATAATATTTAATCATGAATAGAAGGTGATTTTTTTCATGAAATGAGGATAGAAAAACTTTTTCGCAGATGTTGATCTATATAGGTTGAAACTAATGCATTGACATTGATATATGTTTTGAAGAGTAGAACGTATTCATAGGCCTGGATGAAATTTTTTTGAAGTCAAGGATGGAAGCATTATAATCATCTGTTTCATATGTTTTTACTGCATAAAAAAATATTGAATTCAATAGGGAAAACATGTTACCTTCATTCATATGTTTGACATAAGGGAGGATAACTCCATGATTTTAGGACAAATTACCTGCATTCATTTAGAAATCTTGTTTCTGTATTCACATGCACTAAGACTAATTAGTACATAAGGGGTATATGGCTATACCTATAGAGACAGACATGTTACAACTTAAAGCCAACATTAAATAAAAATTAACCCAAGGAAATAAGAGCAATGAATATTGTAAATAGAAAATTAAAAAGGAATGTCTGCACTATGAAAAGAGGTTGATGATATACCCTGATGTATAATTTGGTGTGCCGAATTTGAGTGAAGTATGTTACCATTATTCTGCAACCTCTTTCTCATCGACGTTATACCCTGATGTTGCATTTGGAGGGCCAAAATTGCAGTTTCATCTTTCAGAACATCTTGAACCTTCATGTCCTTCTCAGTTGCATCTGTTGTAGTAGAATATCATATTTGAGAATCTCCCCACCATCATAATAAATCATATCTTAATCATTAAAATCAGTTGAACTTGGTAAAAATAAATTACAATCAAACAATCTAACCCTAACATAATGAAGCAGTTTGATATTATGATATCATACCGAGAATATCCTATCAAAACAACTAATCCATGAATGTAAAACACCAACAGAGAAAGCAGTGATTACCTAGTAAAAGACATCATGATAGAGGAACCATATTCCCTCAGTGATTCTTCGACACACGAACAGTCTTCCACTCTTTCTAGTGATCCTCATATTCTTTTCATTTACTGCATTGAGAAAATGTGATCAATTTAATAAGAAAACATATGGGCTGATGGACATACACTTTAACTTTTATCTGTATGATTTTCCCATAAAAAGTTAAATAATACGATGACATTGATATTATTGTTATCATAGAAGATAAGCTAAAAATTGGAATGCAGTTGTGCGGAAATTGAATTTCATGTAAGTAAAGTCACACCTGGTATCTGATCTTGATCAAATCAATGGGTGAATTTATAGTCTGAGGAACATTGACATAAAAGGCCCTCGATGTCACATCATCAAATAGGATCCTTGTACAAATATAAAAGTATTGGGGATGCTCCAATCAACCCAGAAAAGCACAACTATTTTTCTATGTTTTTTTATAGAAAAACTTAAACCACATATGCTGATTTTAACATTGTCTTAATATGAAAGAATATAGAAAAAGAAATTATATATAGTTGAAGTAAAAGAAGGATTAAAATAGATATATAGCGAATGAACAATGAAAGGGTAACATAACAAAGTTTCAATGTTAGCAAAAAAACAGATTGAGCCTTAGTACATTTGCAATAAACATTTAATAGATGCAGTGCGAGGTGACAGAGAATACATTACATAGATATTAGTCAACAGATCTATACTCGGTTGTTGCGGTGAACCCTTATGCGAGATCGTCAAACCTGAAAAATAAACCAGATTATAGTCAACGGATTTTCGTTCATCTGGGTCCCTATAATTCTTTCTGCGGATACCTTACAGGCAACTGATTCCCGAATGGACTCCAAATTGTAGTGAATGGAAAAAGCATCGGACAGGAAGATGAAGTAGGCGACGCATCCTCCTCTCCCGGAAGCACTAATGTGACGATGTTTTCTTCTGAAATAGAGACGTTGAAAGTTACATATCCATGTTTATACATCGGGAAATCGAAAGAAATCTGTGAACCGCACAGAACGAAGGAGCGGTTCGAAAGACCTCCTTCGGCCATCGGAGTAATGTTTGTTCAGCGATTATAAATTCAGCGCCTAAGCTGATGATTTTTTGTACGGAAATTGGTGAAACCCTAATGGCGAGTTCGTCGATGAAATGGGCGTCGAGGCCTCGGATGTCGGTGAGGGTAAGCCTGAGGAGTTCTTCCAGGCCATGGATGGTAAGCCTGATGATTCCGGGGACGGTATGCGGTAACAGATGATCAGATTCGAGCAGCGGTGTAATGAATCGAGTTTTCAGCAAACCCTACTCGCGGTCGGAGCTATTTGGGAAGGTTGGAGCTTGGAGAGTCGATAGCGGAGTTAGTGCCCGATCGGGTGGGGGTATTTTCAGGATAGAATTCATTTTCTTGGTGACGTGGTTTATTGTGGAGTTGACACGTTAGCTTGGAGGAACCCAGGTTTAGTAGATATAGTAGATATACACATATATATAAACATAAAATATAGACATATATATATATAATATAAACAATATATATAAAATATAAAATATAAACATATATATAAATATAATATAATATAAACATATATATATACATGAAATATAAAATATAAAATATAAACATATATGTATTAATATATGTATATTAATATTATATATATATATAATTTTAAATTTAAAATGCTAAAATGTATTTATATATATATATATAACATAATACATTTAAATATTTTAAATTTAGTCATGTTTTTAAGATAACGTGACTATTTTAGTTATATTTGTATCAGTGTTTTAAAATGTGGCTAATTATATATATATATATAGACACACATACACATATATATTTACACACACATATACATAAACATATAATATATATAAACTATATACAAATATATATATAAACATATATATATAATATAAACATATCAATAAATATAAAATATAAACATAAATATATAATATAAAACATAAATATGTATATATATATATAATATAAACATATAAATATATATATACACATAAAATATAAACATACATGTATATATAAAATATAAACATATAAATATATATAATATATAATATAAACAGATATATATAATATAATATAAACACACATATATATATATAAACATAAAATATAAAATATAAATATAAACATATATATATAATATAAATGTATATATATTAATTTTTGAAAAACTGAAATATATATATATATATATATATATATATATATAATATGATTGTTTATGCATAAGTGAAATAAGTGAGTTGGTAGGTGACTTAGTTGCGAAGCAGCAGGACTCGGCTTAGATTTTGGTTAGCTGCAATTTTAATAGGATGGGGTCTTAGGTTATGGAGTGAAGGGGCAGTGGGTAGAATGGGAGAGGCAGTGTGGGTGAAGGGCGTTGGGTAGAGGGCAGAATGGGACGGGGTTAGGGGTACTATAGGGTGTGAGGGGGGACGAGGTGTGAACAGGGTAGGGTACTAGAGGGGGGCGGAAAGCGGGGTGTAGGAGAGGTGTGAAGAAGGGATTTTTTTTATTATAAAAATATATATAAATTTACCAATGTTTTCTAGAAACATCGGTAAATGAGGTTCTATTAAATAGAAATGTTTATAAACATCACTAATTTAGTGATGTTTATTTCCTGGCATTTTTTATTATAAAAAAATATAAAATCCAAACAAATTTTCTGCAAAAAAATATACATTTCAAAAAAATACCAATGTTTTCTAGAAATGTCGGTAAATGAGGTGACATTTACCAATGTTTCTAGAAAACATTAGTAAATGATATGTCATTAAACATAAACATTTATAAACATAACTAATTTAGCGATTCTTATTTACCGACCTTTTTAGAAAATGTCGAGAAATGAGGTGTTTCTAAATTAGCAACACCTCATTTGTCTATGTTTTTTAGAAATGTCAGTAAATGAATTAGCGACATTTTAAAACGTTTCTAATGAAAAAAATATTGCTAATTATAATTTTTTGTAGTGATATGGAAGGATTACACTTGATAATGAACACACCTAAAGCTTCCCCTTGATTCTTTGGTTGGGTGTGGTTCCTCTTCTAGTAGCCTCTCTTTCCACATGAAAAACACAGAAAATTCTCCATCTTTTCTTATCACTGGATCTTTTTCTTCTTAGAAGGATGGTTCCCTAGAGCCTTAAACATGGAATGAGTCTTCATTCCATTTTCCTTATTCTTCATTTTATTATTCACCATATGGACAATGGGTTTTTTACAACCTATGTCTTTATCGACTTGAGCAATAAGAGTAAGAAGTTATAGAATATTCTTTTCACTATTTCTTATATTGTAATTCATAATGAAACTCGATAAGGTTTTAGGTAGTGAAGACAGAATGATATCTTTGTGTAACTAATCAGGGATATTAAACCCCAATATGTATAATCATTCTATGTATCCAATAATATTATCTATATGAGGCCCATATATCATTAATTATATAATATTGCATGTGAACGGTGAGTTAGAGATCTCATATCTCTCATGTTTTTTTTCTCCTAATAACAATCATAAAGGTGGTAAATGGTGATATATAAATACATATCCTCATATTGCTTTATAATATCACTAAACATAGAGGAAATCATGAAACGTTAGACATCCATTGTGCCATCCACATGTTTCAGGTAGATAGTTACTTCTTCCTCGCTTTCCTCTTTAGCAAGTGACTCAGGAAGTGGGGTTTCTAGTGTGTATAATTTTTGTTCATGGCATAGTATAATGCATAAGCTCCTATACCATTCCTATAAATTCACACTAGTGATAAGGTTATCCTTATCTGGTATGGATCATATTGATATGGATGAATTCGTGTGGTTTTCTATTTCTAAAAAATTAATAGCAAATAATGATTACTTCCTTGATTACCAAGATGATTCTCAACTTCATTCTTGAACTCCTTAAACCTCTCAAAAGATTCAGACTTATACCTCATCAATTATACATAACCATACATACTCAATTCATTAGTAAAAGTCATAAAGTATGAGAATCCACCTTTAACTTCTACTTGAAAAGGTCCAAGCACATCAGTGTGTACCAATTATAGAAGCTCTGTAGCCCTTTCACCTTGACCACCAAATGGTGGTTTGTTCATCATGCCTTGATAACATGCAGTACATATTTCAAGTGGTTTAAGCTCAAAAGAGTCTAGGTAACCATCTTGATAGTGCTTCAGCAAATGTTTCCCATTTATGTGCCCAAGACGGTGATTCCACAATGAGTGTTAAATGAGTTCTGTGAATTTGATTAATTATCAATTTCCAATATTTGGTTTTCATAATCTGATGCATAAAGACCATTATTCAATTGTGTCATACCATAACATATGTTATCTTTATAAAAGTAAAAACTCTTATTTCCAAAACTAAAAAAATCCATCCATGTCTAAATAAGAAACAGAGATGATGTTCTACATAACACTAAGCACATAATAATAGTTCTTTAAAACCAAAATCATTCTTTTTGGCAATGTTAGGTGGTAGTCTCCAATGGATAGAGCAACCAGCCTCGCTCTATTTTCAACTCATATATCCACCTCACCTCTGGAAACCTTTTGAAATATACTTGGTTCCTATATTTGGATACAAATTCAAATACCACATGCAGTATTCAATACCAAACTTATGTTGGGGCTTGGAGCCCAGCGCCGCAGCGTAAGTAGTCGTTGCAGAAAACACACGAGAGGAGAAGATTTCACCCGAAGGCTTTTTATCACCTGAAGGCATTTTATACACATCACCCGAAGGATTTTTAACAACACCCAAAGGCCTTTTACAATGCACCCAGAGGATTTTTTCAATCGACACATGACACCCATGAACGTACCATTTTGACTGTACCACCGATCATAGAAACCGAGACACGTCGCTTGATCTATGCAACCAAGATGACTTTCGATACATGGCACCGTCATCGTCGTCATCTTCAATCATTGTCATCGTTGACATGCCATCATCTTCGACATCATCACCTCTGCTTCATTCGTCTTCATCATCTTCGCTTCGTACCGATTACCGCAAATGCGGAAACCCCTTTTCCTCTCTCTCTTGGTGGCTACATCTTTTCCATCCCACATTCCAAAACATGCTACCACATCCTCTTATATAGACACCCAACCCATATCTCCAATAAATGCGGTCAACATTCACAATTACATAATTATTCCATCAATTAATAATAGGAATAACTCTTCATTAATGTTGGGATAAAATCCTCCATTAATGTTGATAAAATTCCTTCATTAATAATTTTCTCTCTCTTCATTATTTAAATTTTAAATCAATAAATCCCAAAAATATCCACTTTGATTTAAAATTCAAATACTCCACATTCATCTCCACCATCTGGGTCAATTTGATCGTCAACTCCACCAAGCTTTGAATGTCACCCAATGAACAGAACACACCGCATGACACCTGCGGCCAAGAAGACTTTCGATATTCCAGCAACACCGCTGATATCACCGTCATTTCTGATGACATATGAGTTTTGAATCCTTGATAAGCTGCTTCACCAGATGCTTGCCACCATGTTCTACAAACAAGCACTTCAATCAATCCCTCTGATACCACTGTTGGGGCGCAGAGCCCAGTGCCACAGCGGAAGTAGTCATTGCAGAAAACACATGAGAGGAGAAGATTTCACCCGAAGGCTTTTTATCACCCGAAGGCATTTTATACACATCACTCGAAGGATTTTTAACAACACTCGAAGGCCTTTTAAAACGCACCTAGAGGATTTTTCACTCGACACATGACACCCATGAACATACCATTTTGACTATATCGTCGATCATCGCAACCGGGACATGCCGCTTGATCTCCGCAACCAAGAGGACTTTCAATACATGGCATCGTCATCGTCGTCATCTTCAATCATTATCGTCATTGACATTCCATCATCATAGACGTCATCACCTCTGCTTCATTTGTCTTCATCATCTTCACTTCGTACCGATTACCGCAAACGCGGCAATCCCTTTGCCGCTCTCTCTTGGTGGCTACATCTTTTCCAGCCCACATTCCAAAACATGCTACCGCATCCTCTTATATAGACACCCAGCCCATATCTCCAATAAATGCGGTCAACATTCACAATTCCATCATTATTCCATCAATTAATAATGGGAATAACTCTTCATTAATGTTGGGAGAAAATCCTCCATTAATGTTGAGAAAATCCCTCCATTAATAATTTCCTCTCTCTTCATTATTTAAATTTTAAATCAATAAATCTCAACAACTTATAGATACACTACAAAAAACTATAATTTAGCGATGTTTTTAGGAAAAACGGCGCTAAATTAGCAACGCTTCTTGAAAATGTCGCTAATTTAGCGGCGTTTTACAGGAAACATCGCTAAATATATATAAATATTAATATATATATATATAAACACACACACGTGCATATATATATATATTTATAAATAAAAACACATATATATTTTAAATTTAGTCTTGTTTTTAAGAAAATGTGGCTATTTTAGTGACATTTTTATCAAGGTTTTAAAACGTGACTAATTATATATATATAATTATATATATGTATACATACACATATATATTTATGCGCAAACACACACACACATATATAAACATATATATATTAATATAAACATATAATATATATACATAATATACATATACATATATATATGAACATATATATATATAATATAAACACATATATGTAATATAATATAAACATATAAATAAACATAAAATCTAAACACGCACATATATATATATATAATATAGACATATATATAATATAAATCATAAATATATATATATATAATAAACATATATATATATAAACATAAAATATATATATATATAATATAAAAAATATATATATATAATATAAAATATAAACATATATATAAATATAATATAATATAAACATATATATACATGAAATGTAAAACATAAAATATAAAAATATATATATTAATATATGTATATTAATATAATATATATATATATATATATTACATTTTAAATACTGAAATGTATTTATATATATATAACATAATACAATTAAATATTTTAAATTTAGTCATGTTTTTAAGATAACGAGACTATTTTAGTGATATTTTTACCAACATTTTAAAATGTGGATAATTATATATATATACACACACACATACACATATATATTTACACACACACACACATATATAAACATATATATTAATATAAACATATAATATATATATATAATATATACATATATATATATATAATATATACATATACATATATATAGAAACATATATATATAATATAAACATGTAAATAAACCTAAAATATAAACATATATATATATATAATATAAAACATAAACATATATATATACACACATAAAATATAAACATACATATATATATATATAATATAAACATATAAATATATAAAATATAAAATATAAACATATATATATAATATAATATAAACACACATATATATATAAACATAAAATATAAAATATAAAATATAAAATATAAACATATGTATATAATATAAATGTATATATATTAATTTTTAAAAAACTGAAATATATTTATTTATATATAAATATAACAAAATATGATTATTTATTCATAAGTGAAATATGTGAGTTGGTAGGTGACTTAGTTGTGAATTAGTAGGTCTCAGCTTCGATTTGGGTTGGCTGCAATTTTAATAGGATGAGGTCTTAGGTAATGGGGAAAAGGGGCATAGGGTAGAATGGGAGAAGCAGTATGGGCGAGGGGGCGTTGGGAAGAGGGTAGAATAAGACGGGTTAGGGGTACTAGAGGGTGTGAGTGGGGACAGGGTGTGAATAGGGCGAGGTACTATAGGGGGGCAGATGACGGGGTATGGAAGAGGTGTGATGAAGGGATTCTTTTTATTATAAAAATATATATAAATTTACCGTTGTTTTCTAGAAATATCATTAAATGAAATTTACTGATGTTTCTAGAAAACGTCAGTAAATGAGGTGTTGTTAAACAACAACGTTTATAAACGTCACTAATTTAGCAACATTTATTTCCCAACATTTTTAATTATAAAAAACTATATAAATTCCAAACAAATTTTTTTCAAAAAAAAATATACATTTCAAAAAAATACCGATGTTTTCTAGAAACATCAGTAAATGAGGTAACATTTACCAATGTTTATAGAAAACGTCATTAAATGAGTTGTCATTAAACAGAAACATTTATAAACGTCACTAATTTAGAAACGTTTATTTACCTACGTTTCTAAAAAATGTTGGGAAATGAGGTGTTGTTAAATTAGCGACACCTCATTTGTTGATGTTTTCTAGAAATGCCAGTAAATGAATTAGTGATGTTTTAAAACATGGATAACGCAAAAAAAATGCTAATTAAATTTTTTTTGTAGTGATGTAAAAGGATTACACTTGATAATGAACACACCTAAAGTCTCCCCTTTATTATTTGGTTAGGTGCAGTTCCTCTTCTAGTAGCCTCTCTTTACAAATGTAAAACATGCCACATTCCTCTCCTTTTCTTGTCACTATATCTTTTTCTTCTTATAAGGATGGTACTCTGGAGTCTTAAAAATGTAATGAGTCTTCATACCCTTTTCATTGTTCTTCATTTTCTTATTCACTATAAGGACCATGGATTTTTTACAACCTTTTTTTTATCAACTTGGAAAATAAGAGTAAGAAGTTATAGAAGATTCTTCTCACTATTTCTTATATTGTAATTCACAATGTAACTAGAGAAGGTTTTAAGTAGTGAAGACGTAATGAGATTTTTGTGTAACTCATCAAGGATATTAAACCCCAATATGTCTAATCATTCTATTTAGCTAATAATATTATTTATATGAGGCCCATCTAGCACTAACTCTATAACATTTCATGTGAACGGTGAGTTAGATATCTCATATATCTCCTGTTTTTCCTTCTCCTTATAAAGATAATAAAGGTGAGAAATAGTAATATATGAATCCATATCCTCATATTGCTTTACAATATCACTAAACATGTAGGAGAGAATGAATCATTAGACATCCATTTCACCATCCACATGTTTCAAGTTGATAGTTACTTCTTCCTCGCTTGCCTCTTTAGCAAGTGACTCGGGAAGTGGATTTTCTAGTGTGTATAATTTTTTTTTCATGGCATAGTATAATGCATACTATACTATATCATTCCTATAAATTCACACTAGTGATAAGGTTATACTTCTCTAGTATGGATCATAGTGATATGGCTGAATTCGTGTTGTTTTACATTTATAAAAAATTAATAGCATATAATTATTAATTCCTTGATTACCAAATAATATTATTAAATTTAAATTTTATTAATCTCACTATTTTTTCAAAACCTAATATCCCTCACCATTAGTTTTGGAATATCTTATTGCATAGATATTCTAATGGTAAGGACCCATATTCCCCTTCTCATAACCCAGACTTGAGCCTGACAATTTAATTGAAGGGTTTAGGTGGGTGTAACTCACCAACTACATTAAATCATAGTTTCATAATATGTTGAGTGGAATCCCTGATCCTAAAATCCTGGATAAATATTTCCTTAAATCTTGCCTCTTGGTTAAACCAATTCTTACTAGGGTAGTCATCCCTTGATGTGAACCAAGCTAAGTCACTCCAAAACTTCAAGATGAAATTTCCTCGATAATTGAAATCACCCCAACTAATGTTGGTCAAGAAATTTAAAATATGGGTTCAATTCTAACTAAATTAGTGGAAGGCTATACTGCCTTAATATTTTAGTTGAGGGATTTTTATCCTTATATGTAAAATCCCAGTTTTATCTGATCACATGCCTTGTTAATATTAAGTGGATTTTACTTAATTGATTAACCATGTATAATAAAATTTATGTATAATATGGTTTTGTTTTATTTTATCAAGAATTCTTGTTAATTAATTTATTAAGTGATTCAGTGGCATCCAAAAACATAAATAATCAACCATAGAACTAATAAAAATAAAATATAAGTGACTTGATAATGATATTATCTAATGGTTAGTCTATCTAGTGGATGATAAACTAACCCTTAATCATAAGGTAAATACCTTGAACCAGATCTTGGTTCGTGTTGCAGCATTCCACCTCAACTCCTATGTATCACCTCCATTAATTTTTTCTTAGCTCCAAAACTTGGATTGCCTCCTCTATCCTAAGATCTCTATCCTTATATAATATTTTACTCGCATGCGGATGAGGGGATCTAATGGTTTGTATAAGGGGGTTACATAAAAGAAACCATGGGAACACAAATCCTTACATAATAAATAGAGGATGAATCATAGACCATTATTTTAATTTAATAATAATAAATTAAAAGGAAACAAATAACATACATAGTTCTAGTTTAAGCTCATGATCATCCACATAGCATGCAACGAACACATATTTTCCATATATTTATCAATTACTTTGATTTATTCTTTAATTAAGATAAAACAATGTGAATTAATCAAAATTAATTCAATTTATCTTAATTACATCCAAGAATCCTTGAAATTTCATCATGCATAATTTTAAACAAATTAAATTAATTAATTTTATTTAAAATTAGTAAGTACACGAGTTTACTTGGAGGAAACAATATATACTCATCCAAATTACCTTCTATAATCCTTGTTCTTATGCATTGACTTAGAATCCAACATATATTCATGGTAGGTAATTACATGGAATGTAATTTCAAACAAATGATACATAGAACACATGTGAATTACATTGCATGTGATTCTCTTACTATGCATAGAGTACACTATAAGTAAGGAGCATACACAACTTGTAGATTCTGAATTTAACATGGAAATTAATTTAATATATAATCAATAATCCTATAACATGGAATGTATAATCAAATAAATTACACACAAAACACATGTGAATTTTTTTAATTATATAATTAATTCTTCTCTCCATGTTAAATTAAGCACACTAGATGTAGAAAACTACACGACGTGTACTGGGTTACACGGTGCATATTATCTTCTACCTATTTCTATAGTATATGCTTAGGGACTGGGCATGTTTCCCTACCATATATTTGTATGAGTTACATGGAGTGAAATATTCCTACAGGATGTGTGGCGTCAAAGTTTCGTAGTTTGAAATTCTATGTGTCGTGTAGAAAATACATGACACGCTTGGACCCTTGTGTTCTCTACCGTAAGAACACAAGAACTGCATGTCATGTACATGAGTTACACAGCATGTAGTTCTTAAAATTGCATGTATTATGGTCCAGATCTGTATAGATCTGATTTCATCTGATATGATATGGTATCATCAAACTAATCTAATAACCATATGAGATACATGTCAGATACATGGTTACGTGACATGTAGTTTAGTAAACTATGTATAGTCTTATGTTGTCTGACTAGAATTCTCAGAATATCCATATGATATTTTTAGATATTTCTTTGTTTTTATTTAAGTTATTTATTGGTTATGTGAGAAATAATGAAGAAAGGGAAGAGAACTATAAGAACTTGGTTCTTCCTTTGAGGTAAGAATCCTTCCTTTTCAGTTTATATTTAAGAAAGTTGGGGAAAATAGGTCAAGGGATGGTTGTAGGACTATTACACAACGTGACTGGGGACTACATGCCATGTACTTTTATATACAATTCGTGTACTTTTTTTAATTATTAATTTGGGCCGTAGCATCATTTTTTCAGATGGATAGAAATGGACCCCCTTCAACGATCAGTGCGCCCATGAAATCTGAATGGAAAATTGCCTCCTGTTTCGTCGTCTGATCTATGATTCAAACATCGTTGGATGCATTGGATTCCCATCAGTAATCTCTTGATTCCTCTTAAGCCTTTATTCCTAATTTCTTCTCTCGGTCAATTATTTAAGGTCAATATTTTATACCCATTTTTTATATCTACTCCGTTCTAGGTCGAATTAGAGCCCGACGCTAGATGAGGAGAGTCGTACGAGTACGAGGTAGGTGGTCTTGTGCCTTTCTCTCAATGTCGAGTTGTTTATATGTATTGTAGTGTCATTATCCCATGTTTAGGGTGTATCATTAAATGGAAATTGACCCTTATTGTTTCCTAATGAGGATTAGTCATGAATTAAATTAATTTAAGCATGTTTGAGTTTGTTGGTTTGATTAAGGGTCACCTTATGGGTGTGTTTCCGTTGAATGAATATTTATGGTCGTTTGGATGAGGTTGCCTATGAGGAATGACTTATTTTACCTTATTGGGTTGTTAAGTATGAATTAAATTTATTATGGAATTGAAATTGTGATTAATTGTGATTAATTTTATTAAGGGTTTAGAATTAGGGGTTTCCCCTTTGCCCCATGATATGCCAATTATCGTTTAAGCCTTGTGATAATTTAATTCACTTGTTTCTTGATATATATGATTCCCATGTGAGTTATTATTTTATTAACAATTTAATAGTGTGATTTACATTTTTTGTCATTTATGCTGAAATACGGATATATCAGGCTCGACCCTATTGATTGTTATGCCTACGAGTGAGAATTTGTTATGCCTATGGATGAGGATTTGTTATTCCTGCGGGTGAGGATTTGTTATGCCTATGGGAGAGGATTGGTTATGCTTATGTTCATGGTTTTATTATACCTATGGGAAATATTTTGAATTGAATATTGAAATTGAATGACTTATGACGTGTCTGCCAAGACAAAGCACAAGCTTGGATTCAGTCTTCACTTTACTTGTTTAGATATCCTTCTGAGGTATCTATTGATAATTCTTTATATGTGGGATTGACAGGATAAGGATGGATCTTGAGACTAATATAATTCAATGTAATTTAATGGTTGAACTAAACATAATGAATGAAAATGGAAAACAGGACTTATAGGATTTTTTACTTTTGAGCACTTCCTAGTTTACTGTGTTTCCTTTTTGTACACTACTTGTTGCATATACTCACTGATAGATAGGCAAAAATATTGGGTGGTTTCCTACTGGGATTTATTTCTCTCACCCTATTTGGATCGTTCTTTTGGGCCCAAATAGGTTATATTGTTGCATGTGTTGATAAGGGAAAGCGCCCTTCTAGAGGTACTTGAGATGTTGTTTAGGAGCTGGATAACATAGGACCAATCTGAGGCTTGCAATACTTCTTAGTTTCCTTTGTTTCCTTTTTGCTTTTGGAACATATATTGGGGATTTTTTAGTGTAACTATTTTAGATATTTCCTTAGAACATAACATTTTGCATCATCTTTTGTGTGGAATGATTCTTGGTTATTTATCTTATCAGTCTTCTGTTGTTTATTTCAAATATATGTTGTTTACTGCTTCTGATATTGTATTATTATTTATTCCTCTATATTAGACTCTACCAATGAGGGAATAGTTTCCCCACTATCACACCCTAGTCCCTAGATAATTGTTGGTAGCCTCTGGCACTTGGGGAAATTCACTTGAGGCCATGTGGCCAACTGGGTACGGGGCACCGGTTGAGTGGAATCTGGATCTGGGATGTTACAAAGTGGTATTAAAGGAGTTTATTTTCCAGTTTGCTTTATTGTTTGGTGAAGATAGATAGAGATGAAAATATAAGGGATTTTTTACTAAGTTTTTCCCAGGAGTAGCTACCCCATGTACAGGGTAAATCCAAATTACCTCAAATGAAATTGTAATTTTTGGATTTTGAGCTATTATTATTGATTTTATTTCACCATTAGGTGACACACTTGTTTTCTGGAGTTATTATTGATATCATTGTGTTTTTATTTTGTTGAAACCCAATTATATGAGGGTATATTCTATCTCATGCATCATATAGGAACTTTTTAGAAATCACATGTCATGCATTATTGTCAGTCCATTTAGAGAGCATTACTAATTGCATGTTGTTGTGATAGATGTTGTGCTAGATATGCATGATATTGTGATAGGTACCATGATAGATATGCTTGCTATAATGATAGGTGTATTGGTATGTGTTATGGTTGAATTGGATGGATTCCAAACTTTGGTCCCTGAGGAGTATGATCCCTCTTGGATCAGAATTTGGTGGATCATGTTTTGGACATGGGATATAAATTATATTGTTATGTACTATATGTGGATGAAAAGATTTAATTTTTGGGGATTATGGGCCCCCAAAGATCATAATTTTTCACACTGTTTATTTATTTTTCAAAAACAGGGGTTCCAAGGAAGTTTCTGAGGCATGTTTTCCAGAAACCCAAACAACACGGCGTGTGGTCCTATGATCACACACATGTGTTCTTCTATTTGGGAAGAAAACAAACTTTTTAAGTACATGTCATGTACTATTAGTGCACACCATGTTATGGATTACCGTGTCACCAGTCGTGTGATAGAAAACACGGTTTGTTATGTTTTGATCATAACATGTCATGTACCTTATGTACACCCCGTGTAGTTTTATATAGGTAGACCTGTGTAGCTTTGGTCATGTAAAAGTACATGGCCAGGAGAGAAGACTTGTGTACACACTGTATACTCGAATAACACGATGTGTACCTAGGGTGTATACATGCCCAAGCTGGCAGGAGTACTCGACCATGTAAGAGATTAATTGTACACATCGTGTATAGTCCCTACATGTTGTGTACCTAGGGTGTTTACACGCCCAGGCCGGCAAGAGTACATGAACATGTAAGTGATTAAGTGTACACACCGTGTATGGTTCCTACATGATGTGTACTCATATTTTGTGAACTTTTGAGGATTTTATTATCTTGTTTATTTCTTTCACTCTTGAACTGTGTACCTTGATGAATAAGCTTATACTGGGGTGTATGTGCTATAATTTACATAGCAATGTTGCCACGACGACCTCTAGTTTTAAGATAGGAGAGTAGTAATGATCATACCTCGGAGGTGGTATTACATGGGCTACCAATAGACCCTACATACATGCCAGTTGTGGAACCAGATATTATACCGGACACATGTAAGGATGCACAATTCCATGAGGGCTTCATGAGGTTTATATAGACCTTCCAAGGAGTACCTCAGCCAGCTATGTCAATGGAAGAACTGATGCGAGTATTCCAACAGCAGCATCCGCCTATGTTTTCAAGGGATGGTGGACCATAGGCTGTAGATTCATGGATGTATTCCATTCTTACGATCTTCAAGCATTTGGAGATGCCTCCGTAGAGGAGGGTCAAGATCACGACTTACATGATGTGTGATTCATTCAAGAGGTGGTGGGATGTTATCACTCGGATAGAGCATGATCAGGACATGGCATGGGGAGATTTTCATATGGTATTCTATGACTAATATTTTCTTGAGATGCTAAGGGATGATAGATCCTGGGAGTTCATGAATCTAGAGTAGGGAGCTATGTTAGTGATGGACTACTCTGCCCATTTCACTGAGCTTCAGAGATTCACACCTATTCTGATGGGTGATGAGACATCGAAGGCTAGGCAATTAGAGGATAGTCTCAGGTACAAAATTCAATTCTAGGTGAATGTTTTCAGGTTTCCTTATGTATATTCTATCATGAATCAAGCACTAATTACCAAGTGTAATTTGCGAGAATATGGAGGTGCGAACCAGGGTGGTTCTACACCGAGATCTGGTATTGTCTTGATCGGGAGCAAGAAGCGTCGTATGGAGCTTTCTTGCAGTGATACAAGCAGTTAGAATTTTTTTTCTGGTAGCCAGTCGAGGTACTACCAGTGTGGTAGATCTAGGAATATGATACTATAGTGTATGATGGACCTAGTCAAGTGTCGATTTTGTGGCAGGATGGGCCATCTATAGTGCTTCTATAGGGAGTTTCCCTCAGCATCTAGTGAGAGAGGTTCTGCACTGAATCCACATTCAGGAGTAGGCTCAGTAGCTTCTCACCAGTTAGGGAATTGGAATACACTAGGTCGTTCAGGTAGAGGTGGTGTTCATGGACATGGTAGCTAGACCCCAGGATATCAGCGACAATAGGGCGAGTTAGCTTAGGGTATCCAGGTAGTGTCTTAGGGCTATGGTATAGGTTAGACTTATGCAGTGCAAGAAACCCAGTAGTAGCAGGATCTCGGACCTTCTACTATTAGAGGTACTATTCTAGTCACCTAAATTTTATATTCTATACTCTTTGATATAGGGGTTTCACATAGTTTTTTATTTTTTCCCGTTTTAGAGATCCTTGGGATCTATGTTTTCTCTTCTAATGATGTTATGACACTATACACTCCATTAGGGATAAGGACAGCAGGTGTGCGTCAGTGTAAGGAGTGCACCCTTGAGGTTTCTGGATGTAACTTATTTGGAATATATATGTCTTAAAGATTATAGGATTTGAATTCATACTCAGAATGGACTAGTTAGTCTCCTTTCAAGCCTTTGTCGATTTCTATCGTCGCAGGGTGAGTTTTACATCATCATAAGGTGGATCATTTCTATACAAGGGAGAGTGGGGTGTTTGGGAAAGCCGATCTGGACTTGAGAAATGTGGGTTGAGTGGGATGACAACACATATTTCCAATTTATATATGGATGAACAGGGAAAATGTTAGATAGATTTAACTCTAGTGGTTGATCATTTCAGAGATGTTTTCCCAAATAACTTTTTAGGGTTACCTATGGTGAGAGATGTGGAGTTCATGATCCAGCTAGTGCTAGAAGCTGCACCGATATCCATTACTCTTTATAGGATAGCTACGACAGAGCTTCAGAAGATCAAGAGGCATCTAGAGGATTTATAGGAAAATGGGGTTTATCCAACCCAGTACTTCTCTGTGGGGTTTGCTAGTCCTTTTGTGAAAAAGGCTGATGGTACCCTCAGGCTATGCATGGACTATCAGAAACTAAACTAGCTGATGGTTAAAAACTAATATCCCTTTCCATGGATAGATGAACTATTTTATTAGCTTCGAGGAGCCCAGGTGTTCTCAAAAATTGACTTAAGGTCAGGATATCACCAGGTATGTGTTCAACCTTCATATATAACTCGTACCGCATTTCGTAGCAGTTATGGTCTATATGAGTATCTAGTTGTGCCATTTTGTCTCACGAACATGCCAACAGTTTTCATGGAACTAATGAATCGAGTGTTCCATCCTTACTTGGATTCTTTTGTGGTGGTTTTCATGGATGATATCTTGGTGTATTCCCATAATTGACATGACCATGCCACACATCTTGAGATAATTTTGAGTACACTGAGAGAGCATCATTTATATGCTAAGCTCTCAAAGTGACACTTCTTTATAGATTAGATTCACTTCCTGGGTCACTTTATCTTAGAGATAGTAGTATCAGTGTACCCATAGAAGGTAAGAGTGGTAGTTACCTGGGAGCATCCCAAGAATGTCTTTGAGGTGCAGAGTTTTCTAGGGTTGTTTAGTTAATATAGGCATTTCATATAGGACTTCTCTTGCTTATCAACACTGATGATGAGCTTTAAAAGAAAGTGTGTGAAGTACGTATGGTCAGATTCTTGCAAGACGGCCTTTTAGGAGCTGAAAGGGAGATTAATGTCAGCACCAATACTGATTTTTCCAAAGTCATGCAAGAGTTATACTGTGTACTGCGATGCATCATGTATCAGGCTGGGAGCAGTGCTTATGAAGGGGGATCGATTCGTTATGTATGGGTCTCAGTAGTTGAGGCCACATTATAGGAACTATCCGACACACAATCTCAAGTTAGTTGTAGTTGTTCATGCCTTACACTATTGGATACATTACTTATTGGGAGAGTGTTTTGTGGTGTACACAGACCACAAAATTCTCAAGTACATCTTTACTTAGTGTGATCTAAATATGATGTAGTGAAGGTGGGTGGAACACCTTCAATATTTCAACTTTGAGATTTCATACACACCTAGAAAAATAAATGCAGTGGCTGATGCACTGAGTAGGAGGAATCAGATACAGGCAGTGCAAGAGGCTAGTAGTGAGTGGAAACTTATGGCGTTATTCTATGAGATGCACTTGGAGGTTCACGACAGTCAGGGATAGACTTTCTTCTTTATTTGTGACTTTTACCCTCTTAGACAGAGTAAGGATGAGACAACTATTAGATTCTGAGGGCCTAGCCTTGTGGGATATTGTAGCAAGTGAGGACCCACCTACTGGTTGGACGGTATGTGATGATGAGATCTTATGGATCCATGGATGTGTCTGGGTTCCTGTGGACATACGTGAGGATTTAACGTAGGAGTCTCATGCTTTAACTTGGGTAGTGCATCCCGAAGTTACCAAGATGTATTGTGACTTGCACCATCAATACTGGTGATTAGTTATGAAGAGAGAGGTGGATGGTTTTGTTACGAGGTGTTTCATCTATCAGCAGGTGAAGGTGGAACATCAATGGTCAGTCAGGCTTTTATAGCTGTTACCTATTCTGGAGTGTAAATGGGATGATGTTGCAATGGATTTCATGATAGGTTTACCGAGGTCACCCTGAGGTAATGATGTAGTTTGGGGGTGGTTGACAGACTTACAGAGGTCACTCGCTTCTTGTCGATCAAGGATACCTTCAGTGTTGATGAGATTAGGAAGCTATATATTCATGAGGTGGTACGAATTCATGGGTTCCCTTATTCTATCATTTCAAATAGGGATGGACACTTTACATCTCATTTTTGGTAGAGTTTTCAAATGGAGTTGGGTACACAGGTGTTGTTGAGCACAGCATACCACCCTCAGACTGATAGGCAGTCAGAGTGTACGATATAGGTGTTGGAGGACATACTGCGAGCATGCATCCTAGACTTTGGGGGCTCTTGGGAGAAGCATATTCCCCTGGTTTAATTTTCCTACAATAACAGTTTCCAGGACACTATAGATATGTAACCTTATGAGGAATTGTACGGTAGGCCATGTCGATCACCCCTGTGCTATCTAGAGGCGGGTGAGGCAGATTTACTAGGACCATGTCTCGTGCAGGAGACTTATGAGCAGGTCCAATTGATTCAGAAATGGATGGCTACTATGCAGTCTTTTCATTAATCTTATGTTGATCACCCATGTTCTAGCTAGAGGCAAGTGAGGCAGCTTTACTAGGACCACATCTCATGTAGGAGACTTCTGAGTAGGTCCAATTGATTTAGAAGCATATGGATACTACGTGGTCTCTTCATAAATATTATGTCGGTCTCTATAGATGAACTCCAGATTTCAAGGTCGGTGATAGAGTTTTCTTGCATGTTGCACCGAGGTTGGGACATAATAGAATCAGGAGACAGGGTAAGCTTTCCCCGAGATATGTCAGTCCATTTGAGATTCTAGAGAGGGTCGAGCCGGTTGACTATCAATTGAAGTTTCCTTAGAGGTATGGGTCTATACATGACGTCTTCCACATTTTTCAGTTGCGGTGTTACTTTTTGGACCCATCTCACAGCTTTCGGCTTGAGGAAGTGGAGTTGCGGGAAGATGTATCCTTTGAGGAGCATCCTATTCGTATTGTGGATCGTAGCATGAAAGTTCTATGTGGTCGGTTTTTTCCTTTGGTACGGGTGATATGGAAGCATGGAAAAGTGTAGGATGAGACTTGGGAGAGGTAGTTCTATATACAATCTCAATGGTTGGAGTTATTCTAAGATCTTCCTTCACCACCCTTGAAAGGGAAATTTGGGTATGAATTGCTTTAAGGGGGGAAATTTGTAAGAATCTAGTTCTTCCTTTGTGATACAGATCCTTCCTTTTCATATTATATTTAAGAAAATGAGTGAAAATAGGTAAAGGGCTGGCTACAGGCCTGTTACATGACATTACTAGGGACTATACACCATATACTTTTATATACACGTCGTGTGTAGAAGGATACATGCCATGTAATCCCAATACACAACCATGTAATGGTCTAGCTAGGAGTTGTATGGAAATAGCATGTAGTCTCAAGTACACATCGTGTACTTTTTTTTAATTATTAAGTCAGATCGTAGCATCATTTTTTCAAATAGACAGAAAGGGAACCCCTTCGACGAGTAGCGCACCCAAGAAATCTGAATGGAAAATTGCCTCCTGTTTTGTCATCTAATCTCTGATTTGAACACCATCAGATACGTTGGATTCCCCCCAGTAATCTCTCAATTCCTCTTGAGGCTTTATTCATGATTTCATCTCTTGATCTGGTTATTTATGGTCGATCATTTATACCTGTTTTTTAGATCTTCTATATTCTATGTCAAATTAGAGCTCGATGCTGGACGAGGAGAGTCATAAGAATACGAGGTAGGTGGTCTTGTGAATTTATATCAATGTCGAGTTGTTTATATGTGATTTAGGGACGTTTTCCCATGTTTAGGGTGTATCCTTGAATGTAAATTGACCCTTATTGTTGCCTAATGATGATTAGGTCATGAATTAAATTAATTTAAGCATGTTTGAGCTTGTTGGTTTGATTAAGGTCCACCTCATGGGTGTGTTTCCATCGAATGATCATTTATGTCCATTTGGATGATGTTGCCTATGAGTCATGACTTTCTTTCCCTTATTGTGTTGTTAAGTATAAATTGCATTTATTATGAAATTGAAATTGTGATAAATTGTGATTTATTTGATTAAGGGTTTGGGATTAGTGGTTACCCCTTTGCTCCATGATATTCCAATTATCATTTATGCCTTGTGATAGTTTAATTCACTTGTTACTTGATATGTATGATTCCCACGTGAGTTTTTATTATGTTAACCATGTAATAGTGTAATTTACATGTGTTGTCTTTTATAATGAAATGTTGATATATCAGGCTCAACCCTATTGACTGTTATGCCTGCAGGCGATAATTTTTTATGCTTGTGGGTGAATATTTGTTATGCTTGTGGGTAAGGATTTGTTATGCCTATGGGTGAGGATTGGTTATGTCTATGGGTGGGGTTTTTCTATGCCTGTAGGAAAGATGTTATATTGAATATTGAAATGGAATGACTTATGACACATCTGCCAAGCCAAAGAAAAAGCTTGGATTCAGTATTCACTTTACTTGTTTAGATGGCCTTCTGAGGTATCTGTTGAGCATCCTTTATATGGGGGATTGACAGGCTCAGTCCAGATATAGAGACTTATATAATTCAATGTAATTTAATGGTTGAACTGAACATAATGAATTAAAATGGAAAGCATGACTTGTAGGATTATTTACTTTTGAGTACTTCCTGGTTTACTGCTTTTACTTTTTGTACTCTACTTGTTTCATATACTCACTGACATATAGGCACATATCTTGGGTGGTTTCCTACTGGGATTTATTTCTCACACCCTGTTTGGGTCATGATTTTGGGCCCAAATAGATTATATTTTTTCAAGTGTCAATAAGGGAAAGCACCCTTCTACAGGTACTTGAGATGCTGTTTAGGAGTCAGAGAGCATGGGATCGAGCCGAGGCTTGTAATGATTCTTAGTTTACTTTATTTACTTTTTGATTTTGGATAATATATTATGGATTTATTTAGTGTACATGTTTTGGTTGTTTCCTTAGAACATAACTTGTTGCATCATATTTTTTATGGAATGATGCTTGGTTATTTATCTTATCAGTATTCTGCTATTTATTTTAGATGTATGTTTTTTACTGCTTCCTCTATTGTATTATTATTTATTCCACTATATTACACTCTTCCAATGAGGGAATAGTTTCCCCACTATCACACCCTATGACCTCACTACTATTCGGCAGCCTCTCGCATTTGGGGAAATGCGCTTGAGTCCATGTCGTCAACCAGGTACGAGGCACCAATTGAGTGGCATTCGGATCCGTGATGTTACACGAACAATGTTCAGATTAAAAGAAAAAATATATATTAAGTAAAATAAATTGAAAATTCATACCATTCAGTCAATGATTAATAAAAAATTATAAATTAACCATGTGACTTCTCTGATGCCAATTTTAGATTTCAGGTGTATAAAAAGTGTCTATTGGTCATGGCTAACTCTGATTTTAGTATTAATTTACATTTAATCTAAGATTTACATGATGAATGATTTAATAATTGATGAATTTAAATCATATATTACTTGAATTTTTTAAACACCAAAACCATAAAAGGAGTATCATCACATGTAATTTATAATTAATTTTCAATCAGATCTGGAATTACTTAAACTTGTAATTATTTATTTGTTGATGAACCAATTGACTTGATCTCATCGTATCATCATTGCATCGTATGATCCAAGTGCAGAATCCCTCTAGTAGTGATCCACATGTCCACCAAAATATTTTAATATCATAGAATAATCTTCAATACTAGTATGATCGATCCTGATATCTTACATCATCTGTGGTTGATCATAGTATAATGCTCTTCAAGGATAAAGAATTCTTGGTGTTCTCTTGATGGATTCAGAGATGAGGAGGAGAGAGTATACTCTAGATCTCTAGAACTATCTCTAAGGTTTTAGAGAGATTCTACCTATATTTTTTACACACTAAATCTCTCTTAGTAAATAGATATAACTAGATATATATTAAGGAAATTTTAGGGTTTTCTATTTTCATATAATCCCCCTTACCAATTCCTTAATCCTTAGTGCACCTCGTTTCTTATTAATGATATAATTATTATTCACTTGACATGTGAATCACCTAAGAATAAATAAATATCATTTATATCATTTCTAATCAGACCATTAAACTCGGTTTACTTATCCTCCTCAATATTTACCAAACCTTTTATAATGACTATTTATTTAATAAATAAATATAAATTCATTATTCATCGATAAATATAATAAACATTATATTCATAAAATCTTACAAATAAATATTTATTATTATTTAACACACATAATATTTTAAATAACTTGTGATTAAAACTTGTTTATAAAACAAACCCGAATAATTATTAAACCACAAAGAAAGAATAATATTTATTCTAACTTGTTAAATTCAATGTTAAATTTAACTAAGATTCTAGATACACTTAGTGTGTGACCCTATATGTTTATTTCTCAGTGGAAATAGGCAGAGATATCTAAAGTACAAGGTTAGAATCTAACAATACACTAAGTCGCCCATAGAGAAATAATTTAATGGATTAACGATATACAACCTCCTATGAATTCCCACTGGGTAATATAATCCCTTTATCATGATATATCTAATCAATAAGGTTTCATATTAGTATCATAAACATATGTATTGGATGTCTCTTTCTTTAAATTTCTGGAAAATAACATGCCCAAAAAATTCTATGGCCATACATTTATCCAAGAATTTTCATTCCCATCAAAGGGTCTAAGATATCAAATTTTGTCAAGGGACATAAGGGATATATCCATTCTTGAATTATCCATTAATTCAATATCACTCATGTTGCACCCAACATATCCTACTTCATTGTGAGAATATGTTATCATGGTTTTCATCAATACATCAAAGTACATGACTTATGGAATTAAGTAATGATAATCCTATAGTAGAAGGATAAAAAAAATTCTTCAGATAGAAACATCCAATGAAACAAATAAATGTGGATTTATTACTAGTGGGTCTCATTCTCATAATATTTTACTCTAGAAATTACTAAGGGAACACACCATGATAGGGTGCCTAAAAATACTATGAGTATCTACCCCTGATAACCTGTATCATTTTTGTCATATCAAATGATTTCATCTAGATATAGAACATATATTCAAGAATATTATCATGAAATATCCAAGTTATCATCATAGCGGAGAAATTGTATGAACTTTCAGTGTGAAATATATTCTTAAGATATTATCACATACTATTTCATGAAGAGGAACAATAATTATGTGAAGATAAACTTCATTAACATTCAAGACAATTAATTCATTTAATAATCAAGTACTTAGAAGTTGGTTCTAGGCCACTAACTCTAATAGATGAGTATTAGAGGAAGATATTGTTTGAGTTATAGTGTTAGGGATTAACAAAGTAAGAGGGGATCATATCTAATTTAGAGATGGTGTATAGGTTTTAGGAGCTAGATATTGCCTTCAGTTTGATTCATGATAGGTAGGAGTATCGGGTTCTATTATATTTTAGTTAGATAAGGGGGTTGCACATCACTAGTGGGTCTTGTTCCTTGGATAATGCAATGAGGAAAAGGTTTCATGGGATGATTTTTAGAGTAATTTTCATGTATAGTTCCTTTAATAAATGATGAAGGTGGTGAATTTGAAAGATTTTCTAAATATCTATATGAGTAACCTAAGATAAAAAACCTCAGGATCAATCTTAAGGATCTTATTCTATTTACCCAAGAACATTTTTCATATGAAAAGGACAGATCATGACATTTAGAGAAGGTATTGTTTCTTGTTATTTAGTACTCAGTTACACAATTTAAATTTCCTATACATCTGGAGATTCAAAAAAAGGTGGAGGTAATTGAAATACATATATAGCTAGGATCATCTTAGAAAGGGAGTCATCAAAGCACCCCAGGGATCAAGGTGGTCATCAAAGGATCTTGGATATTGGAACCATTGATATTTTAACTGATAATGAGTCAAACTCAATAGTTTTCTTCTCAATTATCTAGGGATGGTAGATATCAAGCATTTTAGGGGATTTTTCATTATTTTCTTCACTTTTTGAGGAAATAGTCATTGATAATCCCAATTCTTGACCATTCTCAAATACCAATGCAGTGTAGGTGGTCAGTTTCCATTTCATCATCAGTAGTAGTTGTCTAATAGGCTATATCAAAAACATGATCTACAGGTATTTGGATATCTAAAGGGGTGGAGAAGTTATATAACATCCCTATGATGTCCCTCACCCTTAAGGAAATAGGTTTGAGTGTATCCATGGAGGTAGTCATCAGTAGGGGAAGTGAGGTAGAGAAGTTGGGTATGGTCAGTTGAACACTATAGAGATACCAGCACTAGACGAGCTAGAGATTCTATGAGGTACCAACCATTTATCATCTACCTTTGATTTCACTTTATTTAATTCAAGAGCATGACATTCCTTCATTTCACCAAACTTGGTCCACAACTTGGTACCAAAGGTGTAGAGGCTTCTAGTTCCCCTAGTGTTAATTATGCTAGTGTGAGGTCTATTTATTTTGTTTGATGTGAGTTGAGGTTATAAGTTGATATTGGGGAAACAATATTCGTTAGGGGACTTATTTTTTCTTCAGGTGCAACCATATGATGTCATTCTTATCATGGATTGGTTATAATATGTGAATATAGTTATCTATTACTTCTGGATGAGAGTTTTTTTCTCTGATGTGGAAGTTCTTCATGTAGTGTACTTTATTGAGTGAGATCATTAGATAGGTCATAGTCATTCAGATCCTTTTTTTTATCAGTTGGTGAATTTATTATTAGACTTGATAGGGGTGTAGATGGGGTATCTCCCTATAGTGGTTTAGGATTTTCTATATTTTTTTCATAAATAGGTTGTGAAGATACCCCCTTAATGTGATATTGAGTTCAAAATATAGTTACTACCCAATGACTCCTTGATTCTGTCAAGACCCGGAAATTCCATGTAATTATTTTTAATTATATGGGAATTTTATGAGTTTGTGAAAATTAAAGGCCCGTGATTATGTGGCCTGGTGTGCTCGGAATGAATTTTTGAACTTTTTTCAGGTACGTTCAGTAAACGTGCGAGCGGGTTTTTGTAACTTTTGAACCGGTGATCGGAATTGAAATTTGAGGGCACCGTTGAACTCGTAGCGCCAATATTCTCTTAAGGTGACCTTTACCTCGACCGCAGTATGTTGAGGGCAGAAGTTAGTTTTTCACTTTTTTTTTGGAAGAATAAAAATAAAATTGTTTAACATTTTATTTTTATTTGAAACTCCGCATGAATGTTATAAATGTGGGGACCACCATTTTTAAAACCTCCCAATTTGAAATTAATGGTGGGGACCACCCGAACCCTCTTAATGGGTTGGAAACCACTCAAATCCCCATTAATTATTTTCCTCCATTATTTTGATCCAATTAAATTGATACAATTAAATATTCCAACACCCCATTTAATTTTTTGAGCCAACCAACAATTAATGAAATGTGTTAGCATTTTTAATTGTGCCAACATTATTAATCTACTTAGTTTAAATTAATAAGTTGGTTATTCCTCATTTTGGTGGAATTGAGGGAAACTGTTGGCAAAGGGAGAAGCTTTGGAGAATCATGGAGAAACTCATCCTCCAAAAAAGAATTCTCTCGCCAACGAGGAATGTCTTCAACTACGATGAACCGACGAATGAGCCCGGGATCGGAGGTGTGTGGCAGGCGCGATGAACGTCGACATCTTCAAATTCTTTCTCGCACCAACATCAACAAACCTTTGAGGTAGGGTGATTGTTTTAATTTCTTCCCCTTAACTGTTCTTGATAATTCATAAAAAAATCAGGAAGATATTATAGCCACTTGCTACCACTCTAACGCGGAGAGTGCAGGCCAAACAAACATGGCCTGACCTCTCTGCAAATCTTGAGTTTAATTGTTGAGTTCTTCGCAATGAAGGAGGACGGAAACCAACCTCGGTGGGGCATGAGAATGGCGGTCGGCACAAAAATTAGTGGAGATGAAGGCGACAACACAATGGAACCACCCCACAGCCTCCGCTGCCCGCAGCCTCCACCGCCCTGTGGCCTCGTGCCGCCTCGCGGACTCGCGCTGCCCCGTGGCCTCCGCTGCCCTGCGGCCTCGCGCCGCATGTGGCCTCTGCCGCCCCGCAGCCACTGCGACCCCTATGGCCTTCGTGGCCTCCGCGCCGCCCCGCACCGCCTAGGCCAGGCTGCCCAGCACGGGCCCGGCCGGACCCGTCGGGTCGGGCCGACCGGGTCAGACCGGACCCGGACCCACTTCGACCCATTTATGCTCTTTTTGCCATAACTTTGGCATCGGACGTCCGTTTGACGAACCGTCTACGGCGCCAAAAACCCTGGATAGAGAAGGTAACTTTTCTATACCCCAATTCATATTTGGATAAAGTTGGGATATGGTTAGGTTGGATTCGGGTTGGATTGAGCACGAATCCAACCGGGACCTTGGGACTAAAAGGCTAATAACTTACAAACCGGGCGTCCAATTGACGCACTATTTGTTTCATTGAGACCCCTAATATGTGGTGGTACTTTGGGTTACTTCTTCATATGAATTTGTGGAATTTGGAGTATCGACCAGTGGCTTGAGAAGCAGACCCTCCCAGAGATGAGCAAGCTTAGTGCGGGAACCCAGTAACTGGTTGTGACGTGAAGAATGAATAGTGATCATGTGTGGGTCAGCACCAAGTGATCATGTGTGGGTCAACACCGAGCGATCTTGTGTGTTTCAGAACCTAGTGATCCTGTGTGGGTCAGCACCGAGCGATCCTGTGTGGGTCAGCACCAAGCAATCCTGTGTGGGTCACCACCGAGCAATCCTGTGTGGGTCAGCACCTAGTGATCCTATGTGGGTTAGCACCGAGAAATCCTGTGTGGGTCAGCACCGAGAAATCCTGTATGGGTCAGAACCGAGCGATCCTGTGTGGGTCAGCACCTAGAGATCCTATGTGGGTCTGATGATGTGCTGGCGATGTACTAGGATCCTATTTGGGTCTGACGATGTACTGACAATGTACTAGGATCCTATGTGGGTCTGAAGATGTACTACGATCCTTTGTGGGTTTGATGATTATTAGAGATCCTTCATGGGTCTGCCTCTTAATAGAGTAAGATGATTTAGTATTTACATCTAATCATCTCTACTACTATACCTAAGAAATACCTGGTGTGAGCTGAGTCTGTACTGTGTGGTACTTTCCTTCGTGGTAATACCTTGGTGGTATTCTTCTGTGTGGCGTACCTGCGTGGTACTTACCTTTGTGGTATTCCTTCCTTTGTGGAATAGTTGATCTTTGGGATTTGAGTTGGACTCTGTGTTTTCCTCATGCTTGAGATGGGTATACTTGATAACTTAGGTATATGTATGGGTATATACCTAAGTAGGGTTGTTAGTTGATTACATGCCTTGTGGTTTATCCGTGGTGGATTTTGTGAGACCATGAGGATCTTGGGGTCCTTACTAAGTATCGTTATACTCACCCATGCATGGGATATGCCCACACCTTTTTGTGTTTGGTGCAGACGACGGGAAACACTGATCGAGGCTGAGGGTACCAGGGCTAGATGGGGCCCGGAGGTGGACCATACGGTGTGATGGTACGTAGAGGAGACGGGTGGATGTGGAGTTCTGAGGAGGCGATATGTACCTACCCTTCAGGTAGGAACCTCAGAGGATGACCCAGTATCTGCCTTTATTTTTCTTCAGTTGTATTGTATTTCTGTTGCACTTGTACTATTACTGTTGGGATTGTATTCCGACCCCTTTTTGCTTTCAGCACTCTTTTTTCTATACAGTTGACTTGTGTTCGTATCTTGTTGTGTTCTTGGTTGCATGTGTTTACAGGTTATAAAGGCAATTCCTTCCTAGTTATAGGGAATATGCCTTCCAGTGCTAGTCGCTAGCCCATGGCCTATGGAAGGCGGGATTGGGGTAGTCACGGCACGGGCCCCAGGGGACGGGTCGTGACAAATTGGTATCAAAGGAGTCGGTTCTACCGTAGAACATAGGACTCTGATCTTTCTTTTTAATGTCAATAGTGTTAAGTGTAGTGAGTGTGTTTATCATTTTAGAGAATCCAGTGTTGGTGTGGCGGCCAACGTATCCATACACCAGGACCCTGACTTATGATTTCTGACTCAGTGCATGAAAACACTGATTGCATGTGTGTTTTCAAAGGTTTTCTTTGTGATCTTTAGAGTCAGCTCACCAGGTATAACTTATTGACCATGGCGCACCTGTTTCTTTTTAGGATGCCTCTACGTAGACCTCTAGCTAGGGTTCCAGGTATAGTTCGCACTGATAGCCCACCGAGTGACGAGGCCTCGATGCAGGGCCCTCTTCCAGTAGAAACACCAGCGAAGGCACCAGTGGTACCATTAACCGTTGGGCCACCGATGCCACCAGCCCCAGAAGCAGAGGGTGCACACCACTTGAGCACGTTTCACGAGCTCCAGTGCCAGAGGCCACCCAGGTTCTGGGGAGAGACAGACCCACAGGTAGCTGAGGATTGGTTAGAGGATATGGTGAGTGTTTTCCAACTGGTAGGGACACCAGCTGATCTCATGGTGATCCTTGCCGCCATCCTTCTATAGGAAGCCGTAGGTAGATGGTGGAGCTTGATTCTCCAGGTTCACTATGAGGTGACGATTCTTTGGAAAGACTTCAAGAGCCTGTTTCGGGCAGAGTTTGTTCCAGCAACTCTTCGCGCAGTGCGCATATAGGAGCTACTTCATCTGTAGCAAGGCAGTATGACTGTGGCTCAGTACTTAGTGAGGTTCACTGACCTCTCATGATACTCCACTGATATGGTGTGGGACCCATTATTCGGGGCCCAGACCTTTGAGTAGGGACTTAGACTGGAGATCAAGGCTTTGATGATTTCTCTTAGCATCCCGATGCAGGTGGGGGTGTTAGAGAGAGCCCTCTTAGTGGAGATTTTCCTTACTGAGCAGTCACTAGCAGTGAGACCCATCACTAGACGTCACGTAGTGGAGTCTTCTGTAGCTGGCAGTAGACAGATGTCACGGAGGTCCAAGAGGACTAGACCTATAGGTGGACGACTGCAAGATTCAGGGTTGGTTGTGTGGGGTACCCAAGGCAGAGCCAGTCATGCCAGGAGTGGGCAGTGTTATGCATGTAGCAGGCAGGGTCACATGGCTCATGACTGTCTAACCCTCCATACGAATGATTAGTAGATGGTCAAAGGACCTCCCAGGCAGAGACAGAGGTTTGACCGAGGAGGTCCGCAGGGAGTAAGAGGACGTGGCAGAGGAGCTAGACATGCAACTAGTAGTGGAAGACGATTTGAGATGTTACCGCTACCACCACCAGGTGGTCCACCCCGACCATAGGGAGCAGGTGGACAGGGGCGATCACAGCTTCAGGAAGATGAGTCCTACAACCATGGCACTCCGGAGATGATACGAGGTATGATATGTGTCTATTACACCTTAGCTGTAGTACTTATAGACACGGGTGCTAGTCATTCTTTTATTGCCACTACCCTTGTTCGGAGATCAGAGATTCCGATGGAGCCATTGGCTTGATCCTTACGGCTAGAGACTCCTACAGGAGTGGATTCAATGATTAGGCACTGGTTCCGGTAGTGCGATCTTACTCTAGGAGGTGAGATCTTCGACTGTGATCTCTTAGTAGTGGTTTTGAGGCCTTACGACGTCACCTTGGGTATGGACTGGTTATCTACAGTCCATGATTAGATTGACTGTATTAGGCGCAAAGTGCGGTGTGTCCGCAAGGATGGGGTCAGGTTTACCTTAACAGGTGAGAAGGGAGCCTTTGCAGCACAGGATGGACTTACCTGGAGAAGAGTGCAGTCGATCACTCATCAGTTGGCCAACCTTACCCTCGGAGCAGTTAATGTGGAGAGTCTGAGTTATCCTGTAGTGGTGGACTAGTACGCGGATGTCTTCCCTAATGATGTTCCAGGTTTACCTCCTCGCATAGAGGTGGACTTTTATATTTACTTATACCCTGGGATGACACCGATATCTACACCAGTGTATCATATGGCTCATGTGGAGCTTCGTGAGATGTGGGTATAGCTGGAGGACTTACAGGGTAAAGGGTTCATCCGGCCTAGTGTTTCTCCTTGGGAAGCCCCAATTTTGTTTTCCAAGGAGTATGGGATCTTGAGACTTTGTGTTGACTATCGGCGCCTGAACCAGGTGACCATGAAGAACAATTACCCACTTATGAGGATTGACAACCTCTTTGATCAGCTGAAGGGAGCACGGTGGTTCTCAAAGATAGACCTCAGATCAGGCTATCACCAGCTCAGATTACGAGATGAGGATGTGAAGAAGACGAATTTTAGATGTCCGTACGGCCATTAAGAGTTCTTGGTTATGCCGTTTGGTGTAACCAACACTCTAGTAGTGTCCATGGGAATCATGAACAGGATCTTTCAGCCATACCTTGATCGCTTTGTAGTAGTCTACATCGATGACATTCTGATCTACTCGGATACTGAGGAGGAGCATGCCTATCATTTGCAGGTAGTACTGGACACACTCTGAGAGCACTATCTTTATGGTAAGCTCTCGAAGTGCCAATTTTGGATCTGAGAGGTTCACTTTATGGGACACGTCATCTCAGAGGCTGGAGTTGTAGTGGATCCAGTGAAGATTGAGGTGGTACTTGCTTGGGAGCCACCTAGGAGTGTGACAAAGATACGGAGTTTCCTGGGTTTGGCCGGATACTACCAGAGATTTGTGCCAGATTTCTCCAGAGTTTCATCACCTTTTATTAGCATTGACGAAGAAGAGGAAACCCTTCGTTTGGTCTGAGAGATGCTAGTGGAGTTTTCAGGAGCTGAGGTAGAGGATGACTAGTGCCCCTATCTTGAGGCTACTAGAGGAGGGCGTAGGGTATGTAGTCTACTGCGACGCATCAGGGACTGGACTCGGATGTGTCCTGATTCAGGAGCGAGCAGTGATTGCATATGGTTCTCAATAGCTGAGACAACATGAGTAGAACTACGCTAATCATGACCTGGAGTTAGCAGTAGTGGTCATTGCCTTGAAGATGTAGCGACATTACTTTATGGGCTAGCGTTTTACAGTCTACTCTAATCACAAGAGTCTCAGGTATATCTTCTCTCAGAATGACATGAAATTGAGACAGCGATGTTGGCTTGAGTTCCTCCGGGACTATGACTTCAAGATAGTATATACTCCTGGGAAGGGGAACATTGTAGCAGATTAACTCAGTAGGAGGTCTGGTATACAGTTACTAGGTGAGGCGACAGAGCAACTAGCTGCTTTGCAGATATCCTTTATGGATCGGGATGGAGCAGCTTTCCTTCAGTCTCTTACAGTCACTCCCCTACTTCTTCAGTGAGTCAGGGAGGCGCAGCGCGGGGACACTGACTATGAGACTCGGCATGCTCAGATATCCATAGGACATGAACCATATGGATTTTCTAAAGGTGGGGAGCACATTATCCTTTTTAGAGGACGTACCATGGTACCAGTGTCACTTCAGGAGAAATTTTTGAGGGAGTTCCACACATCCCCTCTATCGGTACATCCAGGAGTGGATAAGATGTACCAAGATCTCCGACAACAGCACTGGTGGCCGGGAATGAAGAAAGCAGTGGCAGAGTTTGTCTCTCGATGCCTCACTTGTCAGCAAGTGAAGGCAGAGCATCAGGTACCAGTAGGATTGGTTTAGCCTTTGGAGGTCCCAGAGTAGAAGTGGGATGGGATATCCATGGACTTCGTGATAGGACTTCCACATACATCCAGGGGTCATGACTCGATTTGGATGATTGTCGACCAAATCACCAAGTCGACCCACTTTCTATCGATCAGAGAGAAGGGTTCAATAGAGAGCTTGGGATGCCTCTATGTGCAGGATATTGTGCGGTTACATGGAGTAACCTCGTCGATTGTCTCTAATTGTGATGCACGTTTTAATTCTCGGTTATGAAAGGGGTTGTAGGAGTCTTTCGGGATGCAGCTTCATTTGAGCACCACCTTCCATCCTCAGACGGATGGTCAGACTGAGCGGACCATTCAGATCCTCAAGGACATGTTGCGTGATTGCATCCTCAACTTCGGTCACTACTGAGAGGATCACTTTCCTTCGGTGGAGTTTTCATACAACAATAGTTATCACTCCACCATTGGGATGGAACCTTTTGAGGCATTGTACGGGCAACCTTGCAGATCACCTTTGTGCCGGACTGACCCAGGAGAGTCAGCATTGGTGGGACCAGAGATGGTATGGGCTACCATAGAGAAAGTACAGATCATCCATGAGTGGATGAAGACTGCATAGAGCAGGAAGAAGTCTTATGCCGACAGGATACGGAGTCCTCTAGATTTCGAGGATGGTGACCACATCTTTCTATGAGTCTCACCCCGGTGAGGTTTGCAAAGATTTGGCTGAGGTGGAAAGTTATCTTCGAGGTTTATCAGACCCTTCCAGGTCCTCAGTAGAGTTGGCAAGATGGCTTACTGCTTATCTCTTCCACCTCGGATGCACCGGGTGCATGACGTCTTCCACGTATCCCAGCTGAGTCGATATGTGCATGACCCTTCTCACATCATCGACCACAGCGATCTGGACGTCAATGATGGGGCAACTTTTACGGAGGTTCCAGTAGAGATTGAGGATCGACAGGACCGGGTCCTTCATGGGCGGTCAATACCTCTTGTACGCGTTCGCTGGCAGCACGGGAACCTCCAAGAGAGCACATGGGAGCGGGAGACTCAGATTCGTGCTCAGTACCCCCACTAGTTTCCTTATTTTGTATTGTGGATTATGGGGACACAAATCCCTAAGGTGGGGAGAATTTAAAGACCTAGAAATTCCATGTAATTTTTTTAAAATTATATGGGAATTTTATGAGTCCGTGAAAATTAACGGAACGTGATTCCGAGGCCCGCTGTGCCCGGAATTAATTTCTGAACTTTTTTCAGGTACGTTCAGTAAACGTGCGATCGGGTTTTTGTAACTTTTGAACCGGTGCTCAGAATTGAAATCTGAGGGCACCATTGAACTCATAGTGCCATTATTCTCTTAATCCAACCTTCACCTTGACCGCAATAGGTCGAGGGCAGAAGTTAGTTTTTCACTTTTTCATGGAAGAATAAAAATAAAATTGTTTAACATTTTATTTTTATTTGAAACTCCCGTGTGAATGTTATAAAGGTGGGGACCAATAGATTTAAAACCTCCCAATTTGAAATTAATGGCAGGGACCACCCGAACCCCCTTAATGGGGGAGAAACCACTCAACTCCCCATTTATTATTTTCCTCCATTATTTTGAGACAATTAAATTGATACAATTAAATATGCCAACACCCCATTTAATTTTTTGAACCAACCAACAATTAATGAAATGTGTCAGCATTTTTAATTGTGAAAACATTATTAATCTACTTAATTTAAATTAATAAGTTTTTTATTCCTCATTTTGGTGGAATTGGAGGAAACTGTTGGCAAAGGGATAAGATTTGGAGAATCGTGGAGAAACTCATCTTCCAACAAAGAACGCACTCGCCAACGAGGAACATCTTCAACTATGATGAACAGACGAATGAGCCCAGGATCAGAGGTGTGTGGCAGGCGCGACAAACATCGACATCTTCGAATTCTTTCTCGTGCCAACATCAGAGAACCTTCGAGGTAGGGTGGTTGTTTGAATTTCTTCCCCTTACCCGTTCTTGATAATTCATCGAAAAATCAGGAAGAGATTATAGCTGCTTGATACCGCTCTAAGCCGGAGAGTGTGGGCCAAACAAACATGGTCTGACCTCTCCGAAAATATTGTGTTTAATTATTATGTTCTTCACGATGGAGGAGGACAGCAACCGACCTCGGTGGGGCATGAGAACAGCGGTCGGCACAACCGTCGGTGGCGACGAAGGCAAAATCGCAACGGCACCACCCCACGGCCTCTGCTGCCCATGGCCTCCGCTGCCTCATGGCCTCGCACCACCCGTGGCCTCCACTGTCTCGCGGCCACGTGGCCCTCGCGGCTCCTGTGTCGCCCTGCACCACCCAGGCCGGGCTGCCCAGTGCGGGCCGGACCGCCCAGCGTGGGCCGGGCTGGACCTAGCGGGCCGGGCCGCACCACAAGCCAGGCCAGACCCAGCGGGTTGAGCTGGGTCAACCCAAACTGGGTCGGCCCAGGCCGGGTCGGTCCGACCAAGTCGGACCGGACCCCGACCCACTTCAACCCATTTACGCTCTTTTAGCCATAACTTTGGCACCGGACGTCCGTTTGACAAACTGTCTACGACGCCGGAAACCCTAGAGAGAGATGGTACCTTTGGTATACCCCACATAATATTTGGATAAAGTTGGTATACAGTCAGTTTGGATCGAGCACGAATCCAACCGGGTCCTCAGGACTAAAAGGATAATAACTTACAGACCAGGCGTCTGATTGACGCACTGTCTATTGCATTGAGACCCCTAAGACGTGACTATCCTTTGGGTTACTTCTTCATGGGACTTCATGGAAGTTGTAGTATCGACCAGTGACTTGAGGAGCGGACCCTCCCGGAGACGAGCAAGCTTAGTACGGGTACCCCATAGCTAGCTATGACGTGAATAATGAATATCGATCATGTGTGGGTCAACACTAAGCGATCCTATATGGGTCACCACCGAGTGATCCTATGTGAGTCATCACCAAGCGATCCTGTGTGTGTCAGCACCGAGCGATCATGTGTGGGTCAGTACCGAGTGATCCTGTGTGGGTCACCACCGAGCGATCCTGTGTGGGTCAACACCTAGTGATCCTGTGTGGGTCAGTACCGAGAAATCTTGTGTGGGTCAGCACCGAGCGATCCTGTGTGGGTCAGCACCGAGCGATCCTGTGTGGGTCAGCACCTAGAGATCCTCTGTGGGTCTGACGATGTACTGGCGATGTACTAGGATCCTGTGTGAGTCTGACGACGTACTGACGAGGTACTAGGATCATGTATGGGTCTAACGATGTACTAAGATCCTTCGTGGGTCTGATGATGATTGGGGATCCTTCGTGGGTCTGCCTCTTAATAGAGTAAGATGATTCAGTAGTTACATCTAATAATCTCTACTAGTGTACCTAAGAAATAACTGGTGTGAGCTGAGTTCGTACCTTATGGTACTTTCCTTCTTGGTAATACCTTGGTGGTATTCTTCTGTGTGGCATACTTGTGTGGTACTTACCTTCGTGGTATTCCTTCCTTTGTGGAATAGTTGAGATTTGGTCTTTGAGTTGGACTCTTTGTTTTCCTCATTCTTGAGATGGGTATACTTGATAACTTAGGTATATATATGGGCATATACCTAAGTAGGGTTATCAGTTGATTTCATGCCTTATGGTTTATCCTTGGTGGATTTTGTGAGACCATGAGGGTCTCGGGGTCCCTACTGAGTATCGTTATACTCACCCCTGCACGGGCTATGCCCATACCTTATTGTGTTTGGTGCAGACGACAGACAACGCAAATCGAGGTTGAGGGTACCAGGGCTAGACGGGGCCCGGAGGTAGACCATACAGCGTGACGGTACGCAGAGGAGACGGGCGGATGTGGAGTGCTGAGGAGGCGATCTATACCTACCCTTCAGGTAGGAACCTCAGAGGATGACCCAGTAGCTGCCTTTCTTTTTATTCAGTTGTATTTTATTTCAGTTGTACTTGTACTATTACTATTGGGCTTGTATTTCGGACCCTTTTTCCTTTCAGCCCTCTTTTTTCTATATAGTTGACTTGTGTTTGTATCTTGTTCTGTGCTTGGTTGCGTGTGTTTATAGGTTATAAAGGCAATGCCTCCCTGGTTATAGGTAATACGTCTTTCTGTTCTAGTCGCCATCCCCTGGCCTATGGAAGGCGGGCTTGGGGTAGTCATGGCACTGGCCATAGGGGATGGGTCGTGACAGATTTTGATGGCTACATATCAACTGGAACCTTCTAATATATGGGTTTTGAGGATTTAGATTGATGATTTGATGTACAAGGGTTTTATCCATCCCAGTGTATCTCCAGGGGGTTCTCAGTGTTGTTCTCCAAGAAAGTGGATAGTGGTATGAGGTTGTGCATAGACTAATGGTGGTTAGATTAAGTGAAGGTAAAAAATCTTTATCTTGTCTCGAGGATCAATGGTTTTTTTATCAATTGAAGGGGATTAGATTGTTTTTAAAGATCAATTTATAGTATGGGTATCATCAGATGAGGTTGAAGGTGAAGGATATATCGAAGTCTTCTTTCAGGTATCTTTATGGGTACTTTGAGTTTTTGGTTATGCCAATAGTGGTCATTAATACCATAGTTATTTTCATGGGACTCGTGAACTACACAATTTATGAGTTCCTAGTTTAGTTCAGGGTATTGTTCATTAACGATATTCTCATATACTCAAATTTATAGGAGGGTCATACTAAGAATATTAAGGTTATTTTATAACTCCACCAAAATTAGAACTATAGGAAATTTTCCAAATGTAAGTTTTGGATGTGTGAGGTGCATTTTTTGTAAGTTTTAGGCATGGAAAAAGTTCCTATTAGGTAGTATCCAACTTAGATTTTTTTCATAATCAATGAATAATCTGAGATTTACATGATGAAGAACATCATGACCAATGAAATTAATCCAAATATTAATTTACAATAACATCATAACTAAGAAGTCAGTATCATCACATATAAATTAAAATTAATTTATATGTATAAATAAATGCCTTATGTTGAATTTCTTTCTTCATTGATGAATCGTTAGAACACGTATTGTCATTATTTCATTGATATGAGAGGATTCAAGTGTATAATCTCTCTAGCAGTGATCCACACATGCATCATGAACCTTCTAAGATCACTGTAGAAATCCTTAGGTTCTAGTGTAGAAGATTATGACATGTGCATCTTTCATTGATGTTTGTCATAATAATTGTTTCGGGTGGAAGTACTCTTCTTGATATCTCTAGTCTTGAGAGGTTATTAGAGGAGGATCACTCTCTATTCTTGAGAGTGTTATAGGAGAAAATATTTCTAAAGATTGAGATAATTCTCTTTAGACTTTCATTGTGAACAATGATGATTAGGGTTAAGAATAATATAATCGTGTTTAAATAGTGTTAAGGTTAGAGAATAATAATTGCACATGGACCCTTATAAATCTCTTAAACCCTAGAAAACCCCATGTCTAAATAGTATTATTATTATTATTATTTACTTGACATGCGCTAGACTTACAGAAAAATAAATATTATTATCTAAAATAAATAAATAAATATTTATTCAAATAACATTTAATTTATTATTTCTCACCAGACTAAAAAACTCAGTCCTCTAATCCTCCTTGGTATTTACTAGACCTTGAATGATGACTATTTATTTAAATAAATAAATATCATTGTATTATTCACCAATAAATAAATAAATATTATATTCATTAAAATAGTGGATAAATATTTATTAAATATTCACCTCACATATATTCTCTCGAATAACTGGTGACTAAATATTTATGATCAACCAAACATGAATAATTATTAAACTACATACATGAATAATACTTAGTCAACATTTTAAATTCATATAGGATTTAATTGGGGTTCTGAATACACTTAGTGTGTGACCCTCTAGGATTCTTTCTCAATGAAATTAGGTTGTTGCACCTAAAGTTCAAGGTTAGAATCTAGAAACATGTCAAGGCACCCATAGAGAAATAAGTTAAATGACTCAATTTAAATAACCACATATGAGCACACACTATGTAATATAATCTCTTTGTCTTGATATATTCCATCAAATAGGTTGAATACTAGTGTCATCAACCTATGTGTTAAATGTAACTTTATTTTACTTTCCAAAAATGAACTTACTGATAGAACTCCATGGACATGGAATTAATAGAGCAGTTCCATTTCCATAAAAGGGCCTAATATATAAACTTTAATTAAATAAAAAAAGGGATAAATCCTTTCTCATGTTATTAATTAATGAAATGTCACTCATGTTGTATCGAATGTATTCTACTTCACTATGAACATATTTCATCATGGTTTTTATCAATACATCAAATTACATGACTCATTACATGTATTAATAATAATTTTAAATACTAAGTACCATTACACATGTTCTTAGATAATAAAATCCAATGAAATATATAAATGTGGATTTTTGACTGGCATGTCATGTTCTCATAATCTCCTTACTTGAGATTACTAAGGAAAAAACTTCATGTAAATAATTATCAATCTCTTATGAGCCCCATGCCTCTAATAGTTTGTATCATTTATGTCCTTTAAAGTGAAATCGTCTAGCCATGGAACATATATTTAATAATAATATCATATCACTTCTAGGTTATCTACATAGAGGGGAACTGCTATGACCTTTCAATGTAACAAGTAACCTTAGGAAATGATCACATAAAATGTCACATAAAAGAACAATCATGATGTGATAATAAGTTTATTAATATTAAAAAACTATGAATATAGTTAATTATAAAGTATATATAAGTTTCTTTTAGGGAACTAAATCCAACATACTCCCACTGATACTAGATCCAACTACAAATAAATCTCATTTTTCCAGCTCTCATATGATGTTCATGCTTTTTCTGAGATAAGTCTTTAGTCAAGGGGTATATCGTTTTCTATTCCATGGAAACTCTACTCACCACAACCTCACCCATTTTATAAAAATCCCTCAATAGGTGATACTTTTGAAGTATGTGCTTGTTTATTGATGTGATCTTGGCTCCTTTGTGAGATCCACTGATACTTATCACAATATATCATGATAGGGGATTTACTACTAGGCATCACATCATGTTCTTGAATGAAGTGGAAAATCCACACTACTTCCTTTTTTACATTATAAGCTACAATATACTCATATTTGGTTGTAGAATCAGCGATAAATGGCTTATTTTTAACTCTTTCATCTCACAACTCCTCCATTGAGATTAAATACATGTCCTAACTATGACTTCAAATCATTCTGATCTATTTGGAAATTGAAATAATTATATACCCTAATGGTTATTTCACTATATTCTCATTTTATCGAGAACATATCCTTAGTATGCCTTAGATACTTAAGGATAGCCTTAATAGCATACCAATGTTGTTCTCTTAGATCATCTCAATATCTTCCTACCATGATCAAGGAATAGACAACATCAAGCCTAGTACATAACATAGCATACATGATCGACCCTATCACAGATGTATATGGGATCCTACTCATCCTCTCTCTCTCTCATGTTGTGTTTAAGGAAACATTTTCTTAGAGAGATGTATACCATGTAACACTGGAACTAATACCATATTAGATTGTTCCATACTGAATTTATTCAGTGTCTTTCCATTGTATGTACCTTTACTTAGTCCAAGAAACCTCTTGTATATATCATTAATTATATTGATCTCAAGAATGTAGGAAACTTTATATAAGTCCTTCATAGAGAAACACTTGTCAAACTAGTCCTCAATTAACTATAATATTGGTATTTCATTTCTAATAATTAATATTTCATCAACATATACTACTAGTAAAATGATTTCACTCCTACTAAACCACTTGTAAACACATTACTCACATTTTTTAATTATTAAACCAAAATATTTAATGGATTTATCAAATAAAATTTCCCATGACCTAGATGCTTACTTCAACCCATAAATGGATCCTTGGAACTTTTATGCCTTTTTGTCATTATCTGGAGTCACAAACCCTTCTGGTTTTGTCATATAGACATATTTTATAAGGTTCTCATTAATGAAATCCATTTTGACATCCATTTTTCAAACCTCATATTCATGGAAAGCTACTATAGTAAGTAAAATTCTAATGGATTTAAGCATGACTACTAGATAAAAGGTTTCATCAAAGTTTATTCCTTGAAGTAGTTTAAACCCTTTATCCACTATTCATTATTTATAGGTACTCACTTAACCTTTCATGTCCATTTTTCACTTGAATACCCATTTTCACCGAACAAGATTTACATCAATTAGAGGATATACTAGAACCCATACTTGGTTCTAATACATGGAATACATAATGATCAATTTCCATATCATGGATTTTTAACCCTTTACTTTCTCCTTGTAGGAAAGAGTATCATTATTGTTAACCAATAATAAACCACCATCCTTAGTGATTAGAAAAACATATTTTTCTAGTTATATGACCTCTTTAATTATCCTATGTAATACTTTCATATTAGGAATAACATCTTCTATGGTGACTTGTGGAATTTTTTACTACACTAACTCTTGTGTATCTTGAGAATTAACTTCATCGAAGTTAATCTCACTCCCACTATCATTTTTGATGATATAATACCTCTCAAGAAATATGAATTTTCTTATCGTAATGAATTTATTTTCTGAGGTTTTATATTGGTAATGTCCCCTTATTTTAATAGGATATCCTATAAATGATAGTTTTTTCTATAATTAGTCTTAAAAATGCCTTGTAACCCTATAAATGAGTATATGGAAACATGGGTTTCTTTCTAATCCATAACTCGAATGGAATTTTTTTTCACCTCAGTTGGAACTCAGTTTAGTATGTATACCACAATCTATAATGCATAACCCAAAAAGGATAATGAAATGTCATCATGACTCATCATCAACCTTATCATGTATAATAAGGTATGGTTCCTCCTTTCACCAACACCATTCTAATATAGTGTATAAGGAAGAGTGAGTTGAGATAGAATCTAAAAATACCATAAATAATTGATGAATTATTGGTTAAGACACTCACCACCTTGATTATATAGAATATTCTTTATCTTCTTACCAAGTTGATTCTCTACTTTATTTTTTGAATTCTTTGAATTTATCAAAGGACTCAGGTTTTTACCTAATTAAGTAAACATATCCATATCTACTTAGTTTATCAGTAAAAGGGATGAAATAAGAATACCTACATATATATTTTAATAGAAAATGTCCACGCACATTAGTGTGAACCAATTCTAAATGCTTTGTGGCACTTTCGCCTTGACCACTAAAAGGTGGTTTAGTCATTTTGCCTTGTAAATAAGTGAGATATTTATCAAGTGGATTTAGTTAAAAATAATCTAAATAGTCATCTAGATATATTTTAACACTCCAATATTTTACAGTATGTATCTTTTTAAATTTAACTTCTTTGATATCTTATGTTACATAGAACACTGAGTTTAAAAAAATGATTAAATATTATTATTTAATTATGATAGATATCACCTAGACATTGGTATGGAGGGAATGAAGGAGATTAATTAAATTATGAAAATATAGTTTACACGTGTTCATAAAATTAATTCATTTGTTACCAATTAATTATAAATGAAAAAAAACCAATTAAACCCAAAGGATGTGATTTTATAAAAAAACTATTTTTATGACCACAATGGAATTTTATCTTCATAAATTAAATTAATCACTATTAGTGAAATATATTAAGGAAATTTATAAGTTAAATATTCAATAAAATGTTTTTTTAAATTCAACCAATAAGTTTTATAGGGTTAATATAAGAATAAATCCAATTTTAAGCATAAAAATGATATATTTTCTAAAAGGCAATTTTACCACCTTTTAATGGTACACTTGTTTTAAATCTAAATTTTTACATTTTTTAAAAATTATATTTTAAAAAATAAACATAATTCTTTAAATTTTAATTTAAAAAATATCTTAGGTTCAAATTTTTGTATTTCTCTAAAAATATTTATTTTTTAGTGAATAGTGAAAAAAATCTCATTTTTATAAAACTATCAATTTCATTATATTAAAAGTATATTTATGATTTGAATTTTATATAAATGTAACCTAAATAATATTTAGTTATAAACAATATAAAAAATTTCATTTTAATCATCATTATACCTTATTTTGGTATAAGGACATTTTTGGGCTTAAAAATGCTTTTTCAAGAAAACCGTTTTTAGTTGCATTTTATCAGTTTAATTTTAAATTAAATTTTTACACGTATGTGTTTTGAATTTTGAAAAATGGATTAAATATTTTAAATCATAAGGTAAAAATTTATTAAATATGATCCTTTTATTTTTGGCCAATATGAATTGTAACTTTTTTAATTTTTACCATGATTAAGGGTAAATAGGTTAATTTAGGGTAAAAATAATATGATAAGGTTTATAAAATTACCCTAAAATTTTCCAAAATTTTATTGGATGATTTATATTTTACCTTTAACACCTATGGTTTGAATTTTAGTTATTTAGTGGACACTTTTTCATGAGAATTACTTTTATATTATTTAAATTAACGAAAATCACAAATGTCACTTTTTTGTCTTATATATCTCTTATGCATCAGCATGGTGAAAAAGGTAGGTTTTTAAGGAATATAGGCGTCCATTTTGAACTTAATAAACTTATTTCCATGATATAAATTTATTTATGATTTTTTTGAACCATTTGGTTGAGGTTATGATATTTATAATATTTTATTTAAAGAAAAAACAAAGATGTCACATTCATATTTTAATAAATATATTATTTTTAACATAATGTTATTCAGAATATATATTCAACTATAGATATTATTTTTAAATATAAAATATTTATATACATCATAGTATTTTATTTTTAATTTTTAGTGGATAAATAATTACCTTAAATAATTATACAACGATGATGTATTAGTTATTTTATTAATGAAACAATCAAATAAATGATATTAAAAATATTAAAATAAATATAATTTATATTAATTAAGGTTCTCCATTAATTTTATGAATTATCATGATATATTATGGGTGTATTAAATGTTTTATTTTGAATTTATCTTATTTTCTTATTTTCCTTAAGGCATAAGTAATGAATAGTGTCAAAATTGACACTAATGACATTTTATCAAAATAATATTTTATTAAATTACGTATAAATCATAAAAAATATTTAAAAATAAAAAATTATTATTATTTGGTCTAAAATTTTATAAATTATTCATTTATGGAAAAATTGAAATTTTATAAGTAAAAATTACCACCTTTTAATATTAAATAAATTATTACAATAATTAAAATTAAAATATGTTAACTAAAGTCAATCAAAATGATGAGGTTTAAAGTAAAATCAAAACATGTCAAAATTTTATTGATAGATTATATTAAAACCTTATATCATCTTATATTTTAATCCTTGTCTATTTGATTGTATTTAGATAGAAAATGAATTTATTATAATTTAATATTTTGAGGATTTCCAAGGGTGCCCCTCACCTCATGTAGCATCCCCAACCCAATTATCCCCCCGAATGGTGCTTATGGGATGGATACCACTAGCCTTAGGTGAACCTCCCCATACACCAAAGGATTCCAACTAGTAGCGAGAGTGTGGTAGGGTGATAGTGGGGAGACTATACCCTTAGGTGATATATTAATGGACAGAGTAGATATATATATATATAACATGTAGTGGAAATAAAGACTTGGAAGACTTAAACTAGACCCACCAATGGAAGAAGCATAGTCAATAACAAGCAATAGTGGAAGTATAATAATCAACAACATTGGAAATAAAATAAACATCCAAACATGCTATTCTCAACAACTAAAATAGAACATGTATACAATATAGGTCATATAGTACAATATCCAGAAGGGTCGCCAATGGATGACCATAGTATATACACATATCATAAGCATGCTGAAACTAAAAAGGGAAACTAAAAGGTAACTTCGTTTGAGGCAAGACCTCAAGGTCCCCTTACATCCATATATGTCAACTCAACTAGTATCTAGATCTAGATCTTTAAACCTTACCTAAACATAAAAGAATAAAGTCTACATGTATCCTGAAGGGCCTGTGTAGGGTGTGAGAATGAGTCTCAGTAGGGTTCCACCCATGTGTGTATACCCAACATATGTGTTTTATCATGTGTGAACTATAATAAATAAATAAATCACCACGTGCAATTAATTTAAACAAAAGCTCCCCTAGTGATCAATAGACACCAGGAAGTTATCACCTACCTTGTCCAATGACGAAATCACTAAAGAGGAGAGGTTCCTTATCCTATGGACCAAGGTATCCCTAAATTTCAAATAGCCCAGTTGAACCCTCAGGTTCTACCTCCAATGTCTCCCAACACCTCATGCCATCAACCAAGTAATCTAAAGTACCAAAGGCACTCCCAAAAAAAAGTATCAAGTCCCTCAGACCCTTTCTCAAAATCACATATTGGCTCGAATCCCAACGTCTAGAGGAAAAAAATACACGTCCTCAAAGTAAAATCATTATCAGCTCATATCATGACATCCCAGGGAATGGTGAGGTTTGTCCTCTAAAATAGTCCCAGCTCAACGACCTCAATACGGTGAGCCTCAACTCCCAACTCATAACCTCAACACTATCATCTGAAGGGTCCTCACCTTCCCTATGGATTTATTTGGAAATCACCCCCAAACCAATTTCCAAAGTCGCACTAGTGAGGGCCTCTACCCACATGAGTAGTCAAGTCCACCTCATTGCCGATTCAACCTATGTGCACATGACTCCAACGGTGATTTATCCAAACATGGGTGAGTAGTAATCACCAAAATAGTACCTAAGCCATGCCAAATCTGGAACCTCATGCCAATGAGACCATGTTGCTCAAATCTAATGGCCATGCCATCCAATATCACGGTCATTCCCTCAATCTGATGGTCTTTCCACCTCAATCTAATGAATGAGTCTCCCAACTGATGGTCAAAACCACCCAAGTAACTTAGGCCAATCCCATCCTAATGATCACATCACATCAAAAATATATCCATCACTATCTCAATCCTCAGGTCAATCCCGTCATGATCCCATAGATCTTAGCAACATATCATAAGTAATTTATATATGTATCATGCTTCAATTTAAATAAAAAAAATAAAATAGAATAAAGAAACATGCCCTGGCCTAACTACATATGTATTCGACAGCATTTAACCCAACCTCACACGATCATATATGGTTTGGGCATGCTCAAAAGCATCACATAAGGTCATACAATTAATTTAACATCAAGAATTAGGGTCTTTCTCAACTACACAATGAAACGCTAAAATACGCACCCCCAAAAGAAATGTGAAAACATGAAGAAAGGTATACAATACCTACCTTGAACTCATAAACATAGTCACATCCGATATTAGCCTCTAACTCAAAGTGATTTGGAAGAAATCATAGTTTTTGACGAATGCCCTGAAAATAGGGAAAAATAAACTACACAGATTTAGTAGTCCATAAGCTAAAGGAAAGGCTAAATAGAATCATATAGAAGGAGAGACTTGTTGATGCAGTTCCAATGCAACTGATAGCGGATGAATTAAAGATTAGACGAGGGAGTTAGATCAATCCCTGGGAGGAGAGGAGGAGGAACCCATAGCTGTTGGAGAGGAGCACCATGCATGGGAGGAGAAAGAGGAGGAAATAACCTAAATAGAGAGAAGTGGAAAAGTTAATTTTTTTACCTTTAATGAGGCTACACGGTTATCTCGCATGGTTAGCCTAACTGTGTGTTGACCGTGCGTGCTACAGTGCTGAGGTATTGCCCAAGTGGCACTACCCATGTGCAAACCATGTGGATGCCCTCTTCTAAAAACTCCAGAGGCCCTGCATGGTCATGCACCTCTTTCTACACGGTTTTCTAAACCATATAGAAGTATAAATTCAGGTTGCACAGTTTTTTAGGAGATGCCGCATGGTTTATCCAAACGGTGTGCCTTGACCTGCAACTACCAAAATAGGGTCTTTAGTCCACCGATGATCCCAAAGCCCTTATGAACCCCTAGGACACTCTCCAAGCCTCTAAACCCATCCAAAAACAATACATTAGGTTGATGGAAAACATAGAGTTATGTTTCGATGATAAAAAAAATTTGGCATACCCACCAATTCCTAAAATTCAAAAAGGGAGAGGTTTTGACCTGATTAAAAAACCCAGGATGTTACAATCTTCCCACCTTAACATAGCTCATCCCCATGATATAAAAAACTCAGATATGGTACTGAACATACCTATCCCATTTAAAATAACCCAGACTATACCAGTTTTAAGGGTATAGGTCAACTACCTTAAGGGGGGCTCCCCACCTTAGAAGTGACCTACCCCGGTCTCATACCGACCCAAAACTCAAACCAATAAACTTTTAAATTGACCATTATAAGGCTCAAATTTCCTTATGTGATGCATTTTCACTCCTACACCTCATCAGGTGCTCCCTTTTCATACTTGACACCCATCAAAATCCCGCATTGCATCATTTCCCACCTCGTGCCCATGTCACACATGGCATCAATGAGGTCCCACATCTCAACAGATACTCAAATAAAATCATGGTGCCTCACACCTCAATCAAGTACCACATCACAATGATGCCCAGATTCCTGCACGCCTCAAGTAACTTGCATCTCCTTGATGCCCTGATTCCATCACACCTAAAAATTCATGCATCCAACGATTCTCACATAGAATTCCTGGTAACACACACCCCATATATATATATATAACACCCAAGATGGTTTTAACTTACTAACTAGCATCTGGACAGTCCACATACATAACTCGTGCACCTTATTCACCCAAAAAGAACATGCCTCAAAAGGTCATTCCAAAATAAAACAAAAGAAATAGTTACGCCCATGACGTACCTCTGATCTTTGTTGGTTCACCAGTCTACTCTGACCTTGGCAGCTACACGACATGCACCTAGAATGAAGACCGAATTACTAAATCTTGAACTCCTTATGGTGTTTCACCATCCATCATCCAATGAACCTACTTATGGGTCCCACTACCTCTTCCACGATCTTCACATGCAGTTGATACTCAATTACCCTCACTTGTTACCACTCCCGGTCTGATCTCAGAACCCCGAGTCTGCCCCAGTCCCTAACTATAGTTTTTACAAAAAGGATTCCTACATAACTTCTTGAGGTTCTCAACTAGTCCACATGACCAGAACTCCTTTAGAGGCTACTCACACAGAGTCTAGACATGTCCTGGTTGTCCACACTAGAAACACACCATCAAAGACCCACTCCTAGGTGGTCTGCTCGAGTCCTTGTCTTGAATACCATACTAGAAATCATCTTAGCCTTGGTTCCTACTATCTAAATCTTCACCACTAAAATCACTTGAAATTGTTTCTTAGATTGAGTACGACCTATCCATCAAGTTTCCCTCAGCTATGAGTGCCTAATTAACCACCTCTAATAATGAGGCCAACCTAAATATGTTTACATACACCTGAATGGTGTGACATAAACCATCCTCAAAACTCCTCACCCTAGACGTGTCATCACTCATCATACCAAGTGCAAAGTAATACAACTTGTTGAGTGATGTTGCATATTCTATGATGGACATGTCACCCTATTGAAGGCTTAAGAACTCCTTATCTCTTTCTCCCCTCAATATCTCCAGGAACAAGTTCTCGAAGAACCTGGCCTCAAAGTCCTTTTAGGTCAGTCCCTCATGTCTTCCTACCTTCTCCTACACTTACCACCAATGCTTGGTTGGTCCTATGAGAATGCAGGCTTCTAGTTTCACCCTCCACCCTAGAGGCATCTCTAGCTACTCAAAAATCATCTGAATAGACTTGGTCCAATTCTCAGCCACCATTGGAGAACCCTTACCCTGAAAAAGTAGTGGGTTCTAAGACTGAAACTCCTAAGTCAAATATTCCATGGAATGATCTACTCTCTGATCTTCCTTATAAATAGCCTAAATCACACAAACTAAGCTCGCTCTGAACTACTCATCAAGCCACAACCCAAAAGCAGTCAAATCTGGAAGCTGACCCACCTGAGCCCAAACTTGTGCCTAAGCCTGTACCTGATCTACCTAACCCTTAGGGGTCTAAACCTATGCATGCTCCTTTGGAACCCCATTATCACCCACCATACACTCCATCTCAACCATCTAAGTGGAAACCCTTTGAATACCATGCATGGTTAGACAAACCATATAATATATATATATATATATAATGTAGATAAGGAAAGAAATAATAAGAAGAATCATCCCACTACCATTACCCTTACCCATAGAAACCATGTCACAAGAAATACCATCCTCATGTCCTCCTTACCCACCCTCAACAGATCCAAGTATCAAATATTCCCCATGCCATGCCCATCCTAACAAACTATGTCACCTCAAACCGATGACCACATCTCCCAACCTGGTGATCAACATCACCCCATTTCATAGCACCTACCTACTCCTATAATAGCCATAACTAAATAACACACACATTTATTTCATAGAATAACACATTTCACAAATCATTTCATATCATAGGAACATGCATATTTAAAATTGAACACCTTATCATGTGCCTAATCAAAGCATAAAAAGCACACAATCATCCCCTTATCATACTAGGACAAGGTTCCATATCTCTTTCCTTGTCATACCAAGCCAAGTATCACAAATATAACATGTAATGATCACATTTCAAGAATATCAATCAAGGTGGGAAACATATAAACTGTAAATCGAGCAATAGAAGAACTACAATTCCCACCCTTGGTAACTTGGACCATCCCCCATGCATGGGGATGCAGGCACCCAAGAACGAGCTCTAAACCCAGTTCTAACAAAACATAATCTCCAATAAACCATATCTAAAATATTAATACCAAATAAGTAAAAAAATCATTTGGTACCATTAGTATCCATTTGTACGATGCTACTAATTCCCATCCAAGAATTTCTCTAATACCACCTGTAGCATCCCCGACCTGATTAGCCACCTGAATAGTGATTTTAATCTGGGTTTCACTAGCCTTAGACATGCCTCCCCAAATTCCAAAGGATTTTGACTAACATCTAGGTTGTAATAAGGGTGATAGTGGGTAGACTATTCACTCAGGTGACATAATAATGGACTGAGTAGATATATATATAACATGCAGTGAAAATAAATACTCAGTAGACTCAAACCAAACCTGCTAATAGTGGAAGCATGGTCAATAAAAAGAAATAGTAGAAACATAATAATCAACAACAATGGAAATAAAATAAACATTGAAACATGACATTCATAGCTACTAAAGAAGAACATGCATACAATACAGTTCATACAATACAATATCAAGAAGAGTCTCCAATGGATGGCCATAATATATATATATATATATCATAAGCATGCTGAAACTAAAAGGGAAACTGAAAGGTAACTCCAGTTAAGGCAAGACCTCAAGGTCCCCTATCATCCATCCATGCCAACTAAACTATGATCCATCTCTAGAGCCTAAACCCTTACCTAAAAAAAATCATAATGTCTAAATATGTCCTGAAGGGACCGTGTAGGGTGTGAGAATGAGTCTCAGTAGGGTACCACCCATGTTTGTATACCCAACATATGTGTTTTATCTGGTGTTAACTATAAAAAATAAAGAAGCACATGAAAATAATTAAAACAAAATCTTCCCTAGTGCTCAACAGATACTAGGAAGATATCACATTCCTTAGCTAATGTTGGAATCACTGAAGAAGAGAGGGTCCTTGGTCCATGGCCCAAGGTATTACCTGATGTCAAATAGTCTATGTGAACCCCTAAGTTCCACCTCCAATGTCTCTCAACACCTCATTCAATCAACCAATTAATCTAACATCCTAAAGGCATGCCCAAACAAAAGTATCTAGTCCCTTGAACCCCTGATCAAAAGCACCTATCGAATCGAAGCCCAGAATTTAGAGGAATATAAATATATGTCCTCAAAATAAAATCACCATCAGATCATAGTACGACATCCCGAGGAACGACGATGTTCGTCCTCCAAAATATTCTCAGCCCAACAGCCTCAATATAGTGATCCTCAGCCCCCAATTGATATCCACAACACTATCATCTGAAGGATCCTCACCTTCCCTATGGATTTCTATGGAAATAACATCCAAACCAATTTCCTAATCCACACTAATAGGGGACTCTACCCACATGAGTGGTCAAAACCACCTCATCACTGAGTCAGCATATGTGTACACAACTCCAATAGTGCTTTGGCCAAACATAGGTGAGTGGAAATCACTAAAAAAATAGTACCTAATCCACACCAACTATGGAACCTTGTTCCCCTACAACTATGTCGCTCAAATCTGATGTCCATTCCATCCAATATCAAGGTCATACCCTCAATCTAATGTCTTTTTTTCCTCAATTTGATAACTGAGTAGCCCAGCTAGTTTTCAACACCACCTAAGTAACTCGGGCCAAGCCCATCCTTATGATCACATCACCTCAAATAGATAGCCACCTGTCACGAACCAATCATGGGGGTCATGTCCCACACCAGTAAGAACATCAAAGTTGTGGTTCATCTGGTTAGTCCCTATCTAAAAGATGGGAGTCACCCTGACAAGGAGGAGGATGGTGTGTGTCAACCTTGACACCACTGGTTGAGATTTGGGGCCACTCTCATGATGATTCCATGGTAAGACGAAACCAGTGAACCTCACATATGAAGAGCTGGACGGCTGAACCCTGCCCGTCTTGGAGGGGGTTGGGGTGCCGCACGGGCTAACTGTTGTGCTGATATTCTCAGCCTGTGACAAGTGGTATCAGAGGGAATGTGCCTCGTGGTGTTGCGGAATGTTTCCGGATGGACCTTGGTGGTGGGAGAGGAGTCCCGGGGTGTCATGCGGAGGTGACACAACACAAAAGGTCGCGCTTGCGAGATGTATGAGGCAGAGACACCACTATGAAGGGTGGGTCTCATGGAGGTGGTTTTCGACCCTGAGAGAGAGGGTGGACCATGGTGGTTTGTGACCTAGAGAGTGGGTGGTCCATTAATGCCAACGACAAGGAAGGAGTGTCCCCTGAGGCCATGCTTGGTAGTCAGTTAGTTGGAAGCAGTCGCGGACACACAGAAGGCCATGATCCTGTATGCACGAGGGCGTGCATGGAATGGTGGTGGGATATTGTCACGACCCAATCATGGGGGTCATGTACCACACCAGCAAGAACATCAAAGTTTAGTTTCATCTGGTTAGTCCCTATCTAAGAGATGGGAGTCACCCCAACAAAGAGGAGGATGGTGCGTGTCAACCTTGACACCACTGGTTGGGAGTTGGGGCCACTCTCCTGATGATTCCATGGCAGGATGAAACCAGTGAACCTCACATATGAAGAGATAGACGGTTGAACCCCGCCCGTCTTAGAGGGGGTTGGGGTGCCGCACGGGCGAACTTTTGTGTTGAGACACTCATCCCATGACACATCGCTATCTTAATCCTTAGGCCAAGCTTATCAGAATTCCATGGATCTCAGAAAAATGCCATATGAATTTTATATATGTATTTCTCTTCAATTTAAATAAAAATAAATAAATTTAGATAAAGAAACACACAATGGACTAACTAACCAGGTGTTCAACTTCTTCTAACCTATCCTCACATGATCCTATATGGTTTGGGTATGCTCAACGACATCCCATAAGGTCATACAATTAATTTAACATCAAGAATTAGGGTATCTCCCAACTACCCAATGGTGTGCTAAAATCCTTTCCCCTGAAACAACTGATAAAACATGAATAAATATATTCCCCACCTACCTTGGAGTCATATATATAAGCATGTCTAGTATTAGCCTCTAACTCAAAGCAGTTTGGAAGAAATCATAGTTTCTGATGAATGCACTAAAAATAGGGGAAAATGACCTACACAGATTTAGTGGTCTATGAGGTGAATGAAAGGATAAATAGAATCATGTAGAAGGATATCCTTACTGATGTGGTTCCAACGCAACCAATGGATGATGAATAGGATCTAGGATGAGGTAGGTAGAGTAATACCTAGGAGGAGAGGAGGAGGAATGCCCAACCGCTGGAGAGGAGCACCACATGTGGGAGGAGAAAAATGAGGAAATAACCTAAATAGATAGAAGGGGGGAAGGTAATGTTCTTTATTTAATGAGGATATATAGTTATCATAATCGTACACTAACCATTTGTGTTACAGTGTTGAGGTACTACCTAAGTGGTACCACTCATGTAACTTGTGCACAGTTTTCCAAACCATGCGCAAACCATGCGGATGTCCTCTGCTAAAAACTACAGAGGTACCACACTATCATTCACCTCTTCCCAAATAGTTTGAAAAAATATGCAATAGTACAAAATCAGGTTGCACTATTTACTGGGAGAGGAAGCACGGTTTACCCAAACCATGTGCCTTTACCTCTAACTTCCAAAATAGGGTCTTTAGGACTCTGATGCTCTCGAGAACCTTCTGAACCCCCGAGGCACTCTCCAAGCCTCTAAACCCATCCAAAAATAAGAAATTTGGTTTGTGGAAAACTCATAATTAGGTTTTTATGATCAAAAAATAATTTAGAATACCCACCAATTCCAAAAATTCAAAAAGGGATAGTTTTTTACCCAATTCAAAAACCCGAGACGTTACACCTAAATTATAAAAGGGCACTCCTTCATTTTATTTCATCACCTTAAGCCTTATAGCTCAACCAAAATCTATATATTTCTCTTCCCAACATCATTATACAAGTTCTGTTGGTTTTTTTCCTTCCATAATACCAACCCTAGATCCCTTAAGAATATATCTAAAAGAAGTCCGTCGAAGAATAGGTAATCATCCTTACTCACTCATTCAAGTTTATTTATTCTTCTAATTCCTCTTCATGAGTTATTTCTAAAGTAATACCTATATTATCAACTATATAATGATATGTTATTATTATTTTGGTACAACCATATTCCACCCTTTATCCATCTTATGAAAAATGAAAGCACCGTGCGTGGATACGTACGGATTACTATCTTCATGTCGTGGTGTAATTTGTTTTACATCCCCACTTTAAATGGATGGTTATAATGATGGAAATAATATATATATATATATATGATAATTATGAAATTATATTTATTCTAGAAAAAAATAATATATCATCCACTTCCTTACCCTTTCACCATTAAGGGAATGATAATGTCGCTCGTGCGTGCGTACGGCCTACCGTATCTACGATGCGATGCGATTCATTTTTCATGTTCACCATTCAAGAATGATTTTTAAAAATATATAAAATGAATAAATATTATATCTATGATCTTAATATCATTTTTTATATTATGTAACTACATCCTATGCACAATAATCGGGACCTACACGATAAAGCATTCATTTAAAAATGAAGCAGTTAACACCCAAAACAAGGGTAATAATGAAATATTATTAAAAAATGAGTAATAAAATGATATAAGAGGATAATATATGATATAATAAATATAAATTTGGTTATTTTATAAATCAATAAAATTATTTGAACCATTATACAATATGTTAAATCATTATTAATTAAGGGAAAGCGTAAGGTAAGGGTTTCTCATCTCACTTTTAATTCTTTGAGATATGTATTATTCACCACGTATTCCTTGTGCGTGGTGTGTGTATACTTACCTTTAATATATCATATCATGAAATTAATTATCTTTATGGTATTAAATGTTTGATTTGATAATTATTACTTTCATGGGGCATATGATTCAACTCTTTACAAAGTGGTGAGGGATTTTTGTCTAACTTTTATTTATGTGAGATATGTCTTATTCACCGCTTATTTATTTTGTGTGGTACACTACCCCTTTGATATATCATATCATGAATCTATTTATATTCATGGTATTCAATGTTTCATTTGATAATTATTTACTTTTATGGGGCTTATGATTCAAATATTTCAAATTGGTATGGGAAACTTTGATTTAAAGATATATTTCTAAATCAATTATTCGATATATGATGAATGGTTTGGACTGGTATGACATGGGTTGGGGACCATTTAATGCAATACCTATGGGTTGGGGATAGGTTAATGCAATACCCTAGATGCATCAGTATTCTCATGACATGAAATCAGGTAGAGAAAAATGCTTTATGTTTATTTCCAAGAAGAATATAATGGGTTTATACCTACAAAATCAAACCATCTTGTGAAAGGTTATGAAGGTATAATGGTTCATGTGCCAGATACATGACATCCAATAATTAATAATTTCATATATTTAGAATTCAGTTATAATTATCTAGAGAATTTTCACTATGAAAAAATATATGGATGCATTTTCATTCTCAATTTATTGATTGGAAAGTGTTTTCAATTATTTACCTTTCCATAATGATCATACTTATTGATTCAAGTTTTCTGTTTTTTTTACCTCACCCTCATTGATCATTTGATCTCACCCCTTTCTTATGTTTATTTTTCTCTAGGTTTCCAAGAATTTTATTATGATTGATATGAAGGGTTACACTAATGGGAATAATGGTTTTCTTAAAGAAAATACTTTTTGTATTTTATTTCTAAAATGTAATTTGAATTTAAAATATGTATCTAGTTTACCAAGACTAATAAATTATTTGGTCCTTTCGGATGTGATTTCTTATATCTTATGCTAATGTAATAAATTAAGGCACTATATTCGGGCTACTGGGGATGGGGTATTTATAGTTGGTATCAAAGAAAGTTTATTAGAAACCGTTATAACTAGATTTAGGTAATCCTGGATTGGGGAACATAACACTAATATAGATTTTGAGGATAAATATAGAAGAGAAACCCAAAAAAACTATGTTTATGTGATTAGATACACATAAAATTTTCAATTTATGTTAAGTATTTCATTAGTTTTGGGATTATACGTTATGTTTCATAATGATATGATCTAATATAGTGTATGTTATTATTTAGAAATGGAACCTTGTAGAAGGAATGAGAACCTCACCAGTGCACATGTTACAAAGAGTAAGAAGGATCAAATATTTTATGGTCTTATGCTAATATTTCAAAGGGAAAATGTTTCCCAAACATTCTCATCATATGAGAAAATAGTATCATGTGCTAATGATAAAAATAAATAATTCTCTAAGTATTATGGATTCTAAGGGAAGTATGAGAACAAGAGTACTTCTAGGAAAAAGTTTGATAGTGGAAAAAAGAGAAAGAAGTATTTTTTCACATTTGATAATTATAAAAATAAACTTCTTTGTACTTGATTAAGATGAATGAGAGTTTGCTACAAGTGTGGAGAGAAAGGCCACCATGCTTGTGATTTCAAGGGTAATAAAAATGTTTCTGATGTATAATGATTCAACTGTATATAGAAGGTACACTACGTAAATCAATGTCTCAACCATCAAAGGAATATACCACAAAAGAGGATAATGGATCATAGTCAAGCTTATGCTACTACCTCAAACAAAGAGGAATGATTAATATGCTTGTGTTTAGATTCAAGAATTATGTTATATGAGTATTTTATCAATAATACTCCAGTTATAAGAATCTTGATATATATAAGAATTTTACTATAGTAATTTTTCTTTAAGGAATTGGAAGCATGTGGTGAATAGAACCAGTAATCAAGAGAAGTTATTCTGTTATAATTTGATCTTCTTGAAAACACGTGACTTGAGAAAGATAACCCTAAATATGTTCTTGATGTTGAGATAATAATAAATAGATGTTTATGGGATATTATTGGTGACCATGAAGGTGGTTAGTGATCTGATGGTTTATGTTATACTAGAATTATTAGATATTCAGGTTTAAGGAATATATTCAGCAACATGAGATTTTACTCTTGGAATAATTCATGTTTTATAAAGGTTTAAAGGAGATTAAGGTATTAATATTTTTGGTATGTGACAATAAGATCTACATTATTTTTGTAATCTTATGTTAATTTTATTTTATAAATTTAGTGAAATTCCTTCTAAATTTTTGGTCTTTGAATTTAGACAAACATATTTTGGATTAGTACTAAGGTTAACTACTTATGGAATGGATTAAGTATATTATGGATTAAGATTAAAGTATGGTTTATTAGATTGGATAACTTGTGCTAACTATTTTGGTTTCAATAAACAGTTAAAGGATGAAGTAATGACTTGTGGATCTTATGATTCATAAAAGTGCTTTAGGCATAAAAAATCCCATGAATAACCATCTCCAGATTTAAGATTTGATGTGGAGATAGATCGAAGCACAACCAAATGATGAGATTATGACATGGAAAGGAATCAAGTAAGTTTATTTTCTCAATTACTTCTCTAGATAGTAAAAGAAAACATCAACACTAGGTAAATGATTTTGGAACAAAAAAGTTATATGTTTACTTTTCTTTTTGAGAAATCAATGATCTTTTAACCAATCATAGATGTACGGTTTTGTGATGGTTAACTTTCTAATGACCATGTTCTCTATCACTCTCCATTATAACTTGATAGTTATATTTTTTCCATATCCATATTTTCACTTTTCACTAACCTTATCCTTTTCAGAAGCCTAATTTTGTAGTGACCTTTGCATTTCCCTTTCCCTATTATTAAAGGGATGTATTATTAACCTAATTTATTTTGTGGGTTTCCCATAAAGGAATTTTCAAGTATCAACCTTTGAATTTTGAAGTAAAATTTCAAATTTTCAAGATGAAATTTATTTAAGTATGGGAGAATGTAACACCCAAATATTTTATGTTATGTCTCTTTTTAAATTTAACTACCTTGATATCTTACGTTACATAGAACATCGAGCTTAAACAATTGATTAAATATTATTATTTAATTGTGATAGATATCACCCAGTTTTTGGTATGGTAAGAATGAATGAAATTAATTAAATTATAAAAATATAGTTTACACATGTTTATAAAATAAATTCATTGGTTACCAATTAATTAGAAATGAAAATAAAACCCAATTAAATATTAAGGATGTGTTTTTATAAAAAAAAATTGAGGACCACAATAGAATTTTATCTTAAGAAATTAGATTAAATTGAAATATATTAACGAAATTTATATATTAAATATTCAATAAAATATTTTTTTAAATTCAACCAATAATTTTTATAGGCTTAATATAAGAATGAATTCAATTTTATGCATAAAAAGATATGTTTTCTAAAAGACAAATTTACCACCTTTTAATGGCGCACTTGTTTTAAATCTAAATTTTGAAACTTTTATAAATTATATTTGAAAAAATAAAATTTATTTTTAAAAAAGTAATTTCAAAATTATATTACGTTTAAATTTTGGTATTTTTTTAAAAATATTTATTTTCCAATGAATAGTTAAAAATACCAATTTTTATAAAACTGTCAATTTTGTTATATTAAAAGTATGTCTATGATTTTAATTTGATCTAAATGTAACTTAAATACTCCTTAGTTATAAAAAATATAATCTATTTCATTTTAATCATTATTATACCTTATTTTGGTATAAGTACATTTTTTAGCTTAAAAATGCATTTTTAAGAAAATTATTTTTAGTTATGTTTTATCAGTTTAATTTTAAATTAAATTATACAACTTATATATTTTTAATTTTGAAAATTGGATTCCATATTTGGAATCATAAGGTTCAATTTATTAAATATGGTCCTTTTTTCCAATATGAATAGTAACTTTGATAATTTTTACAACAGTTAAGGGTTAATAGGGTAATCTAAGGAAAAAATAATACGATAAGGATTATAAAATTATCCTAAAATTTTTCCAAATTTTTTTGGATGATTTATATTTGACCCTTAACATATAAGGTTTTAATTTGAGTTATTTAATGGACATTTTTCAATGAGAATGACTTTTATATTATTTAAATTAAAGAAAATCACAAATGTAACTTTCTTTATCTTATATATCTCTTATGTGTACACATGGAGACAAATGTGGGTTGTGAATGAATATAAGTATCCATTTTTAACTTAATAAACTTATTTACATGATATAAATTTATTTATGATTTTTGGTAACCATTTAAATGAGGTTATGATATTTGTAATATTTTATTTAAAGAAAATACAAAGATGTCACATTCATATTTTAATAACTATATTATTTTTAACATGGTGTTATTCAGAAGATATATTCGACTATATATATTATTTTGAAATATAAAAGACTTATATACATAATGGTATTTTATTTTTAATTTTTAGTAAATAAATAATTACCTTAAATAATTATACAATGATGATGTAGTGATTATTTTATTAATGAAACAGTCAAATATATGATATTAAAAATATAAAAATAAATAAAATTTGAATTAATAAAGGTGATCCATGAATTTTTTAGATTATAATGATATATTAGGGGTGTATTAAATGTTTTTTTTGAAGTTATCTTATAGTATTATTTTCCTTAAGTGTTAAGTAATAAATAGTGCCAAAATTGACACAAATGATATTTTATCAAAATAATATTTTATTAAATTATTTAAAAATCATAAAAAAATCGTTAAAAATAAAATTGATTATTATTTGATCTAAAATTTCATAAATTATTAATTTATGGTCCAATTAAAATTTTATAATTAAAAATTACCACCTTTTAATTTTAAATAAATTATTACCATAATTAAAATTAAAATATGTTAACTAAAGTCAATCAAAATGACAGGGTTTAAAGTAAAACCAAAACATATAAAAATTTTATTGTATGATGATATTACAACCTTATATCATATTATATTCAAATCCTTTTCCATTTTTTTTATTTGGATAGAAAATGAATTTATTATAATTTAATATTTTGAGGATTTACAAGGGTGACCCTCACCTCAATTATAAAAGGGCACTCCTTCCTTCATTTTATTTCACCACATTGATACTTCTAGCTCGACCTAACTCAGTAAATTTATCTTCCCGACATCCTTACCCAGGTTTTATTGGTTATGTTCCTTCCAAAATACCAACCCTAGATCCCTTAAGAAAGTACCTAAAGGAAGTTCGCTGAAGAAGAGGTAATTATCCTTACTCACTATTTCAAGTTTATTTCTTCTTCTACTTCATCTTCATGAGTTTTTTCCATGATAAAGTAATAAATAAAGTATAATATATATTATTATATTTTATTATTATTATGGTACAACCATATTCCATCCTTTATCCATCCTACGAAAAATAAAAGCATCACGCGTGCGTACGTACGGCTTACCATCTCCACACCGTGGTATAATTTGTTTTTCATCCTCAATTTACTTGGATGGGTATAATGACAGAAATAATAGGTATATTTGATAATTATTAAATGATATTTATTCTATAAAAATTAATATATCAACCACTTCCTTACCCTTTCACCATTAAGGGAATGATATTTCCCCTCGAGTGTATGTATGGCCTACCATATCCATGATATGATGTGATTAATTTTCCATGTTCACCATTCAAGAATTATTCTAAAATATATATATAATAAATAAATATGATATATATGACCTTAATATCATTCTTTATATTATGTAACTATATCCTATGCATAGTAACTAAGACCTACACAACAAAACATGCATAGAAAAATGAAGTAGTTAACACCCAAAACAAGGGTAATAATGAAATATTATTAACAAATGAGTAATAAAATGATATAAGAGAGTCATATATGATATTATAAATATAAATATGTTTATTTTAAAAATTAATAACATTATTTAAACAATTATATTGGAGGTTAAAGCACATTCAATTAAGGGAAAGCGTAAGTTAAGGGTTTCTCATCTCACTTTTATTTCTGTGATATGTACCTTATTCACCACTTATTCCTTATGTATAGTGTATGAATACTTCCCTTTTATATATCATATCATGAAATTAATTATCTTCATGGATTTAAATTTTTCATTTGATAATTATTACTTTCATGGGGCCTATAATTTCACTCTTTACAAAGTGGTAAGGGATTTTTTGTCTCACTTTTATTTATGTGAGATATGCCTTATTCACCACTTGTTTATTTTGTGTGGTGTGATTACCCTTTGATATATAATATCATTAATATATTTATCTTTATGGTATTAAATGTTTAATTTGATAATTATTTACTTTTATGGGTCTTATGATTCAAATATTTCAAAGTGGTATGGGATACTTTGATTTAAAGATATCTTTTTAAATCAATTATTCAATATATGAGGAATGTTTGGACTAGTATGAAATGGGTTGGGGACCATTTAATGCAAGATCTCAAGGTTGGGGACCAGTTAATGCAATCTCCTTGATATATCTATAGTCTCATGAAACAAAATTAGTTGGTGACAAACCCTTCGTATTTGTTTCCAAGCAGAATCAAGCGAGTTTCTACTAATATACTTAAATTGTGTTGTGAAATGTCTTGATGGTATAATGGTTCATGTTCCAGATACATTATGTATAATAATTAATAATTTCCTACATTTATAATTTAGTTATTACTATACAAAGTATTTTCACTATGAAAAAATCTATTGATGCATTTTCATTCTCATTTTATTGATTGACATGTGTTTTCAGATATTTACCTTTCCATAATGATTATACTTATTGATTCAAGTTAGCTTTCATTGTACCTAATCCTTACTGAGCATTTTATCTCACCCCTTTCTTATGTTTATTTTTAACTAGGTTTCCAAGAAGTTTATTATGATTGATATGTACGGTTACGCTTAGGGGAATAATGGTGTTCTCAAAGAAAATACTTTTTGTATTTTCTATCTAAAATGTAATTTTAATTTTAAATATGTATCTAGTTTACCAAGACTAATAAACTATTTTAAACTTTGGGATGTAATTTCTTGTATCTTATTCCAATTTAATAAAGTAAGGCACCGAATTTGGGCTACTGGGGTCAGGGTCTTTACATAGATTATTGTCAGCCTTTTTTCATTTACATGACCAAGTTAGTGATGCCACAAATGGGTGTGATATGAGTCATGAGAACTTGATTCTTTATCAATTAAAAATACTTGGTTTTCATAATCTAATACATAAAGAATATTCTTTAAATGTTTCATACCATAAAATATGTTGTCTTTGTAAAATCAATATATTTTATTTTCAAAATTGAGAATAAAACCATTTGTATCAAGGAAGGATACATAAATTATGTTATTGGTAACATTGGGTACATAATAATAGCCTGTAAAAATCAAGATCATCCATGTTAGCAATAGAAGGTGGTAATCTTTTATTTCCAAGACAGTAAGTCCTGATCTGTTGAGTGATCAAAGATCTACCTACCCTCTAGAAATATTTTATAATCTATTTGTTTCCTACATATGGATATAGATGTGAGTTGATAAGTGGTATTTTTTATGAATCCTATCTCAATAAATTCTTATTAACTAGAAATGTAATATAGTGCATGCCCATGGTCGATCTCGAGGATTCCACTCACAAAACACCACTTTTTATTGTCACTATTATATTCTAACTAATATATTTCTAATGATATAATAATATAATAAGGGTGTTTTTTAACCTAAAGTGATATATAAAAATATAAATTTAATGAAAAAATAACAAGCAGATAGAATGAAGTTATCAAGAAAGAAATAAACTGGTTGTTCTTAGGAGATCACAGTGATTGATATCATTGTTCATTAAAATATTCTCAATACTCAATACTCAATTCAATGTAGTGATCAAGAACTATCACATTTCACCCTCTTGTTTTAATTTTTATTTCCTCACACCAAGATCCCTATATATATGTAAATTATCATCCTAAAGTTGGCTAGGATATCTCTTCATCAACCATCACTACCCAAGTTGTACTCTGTCGTATTCATGACTTAGATAGTGAAGGTAAGGATGATAGATAAATGAGAAGAAGAACTTAGGTGATAGAGAAAAGGGGTAAATCGTTCACCCAAATCATTTTAACCACCAAAAAAATTATAATAATTGAATAAAGAGAATCATGAATTAACAAGAAACTTAATCAAATCAATGTTCCCTCCCTCAAACAATTATCAAGGTTAGTTTTCCATTTTTAGTGGAGTTGAGAAGGGAAAATAGTGGGAGAAACACACAAAAAAAAGAATGAGAGGGATAAGAAATTAAATATATAAAATAATATTATAAAAAAATAAAACCTTATAAATCTACTGAAAATGGATAACTAAAATTTTCAACCCTTTCAAATGGAGAGGGGATACATTTTTATAGGAAAAAGAGTGTCCAAATTTCCCTCCAAAATATTCCTCTAAAATTTTATGGGTGTTATGAACACTAAATGGTTTAATTGGGAATAGTATTATTATTTAAAGTTTCTATTCTATATATCCTATGTCTACCCAAATGATTTCAACTTATGCGTCCATGTGTAGTAAACTATACAACCAAATTACTAAAGAAATTATTTTTGTCCCGAAGAATCTTTGTATTTCTATTCTTTCATTTCCCATGAATTTATGGCCTTTAAGGAGGATAAATAACATGTATACATGATTAAATAAAATTATCCTATGCCTATTATATTTTTACACAAAAAATTATCTCATTTAATTTAGTCATTTAGGATATATGAACCCATATTTAAAAATCTCATGAACTGGGAAAAAATTCCAAGTCCTGACTTTCATTCTCTATTCAGGCCTCATAATGTTGGATTTAGCTCAAGGAGTAGTTATATAAAATGTATCCCTACAATCATGTAATCCTATAAAAAAATAATTTCATAATTTATATTACTTTAGATAAATTTATGTCCAAATTATATAATCGACTTAAAATGATTAAATTTCCAAAAATATGTCATTTTCATAATTAAGCTCAATTTATCCTAAGAACATAAAAATGTGACAATTTACCATAAAATAAAACTTTGGTGGGATTGAAAACATTGAATTATAGAATAAAATTTGATAAAATATAAGAATCGTCAATCTCCCACACTTAAGCATTGCACTCCTGGGCAATAATATAATATTCAAATCAAAATCCATATCGAAATAAAAAGTGATAAAATTTGCAAGATCATTTCCAAAATAAAATTACTTCATGTCTCATATATTAAAAAAAATCCCATTTCATTTTCATCTCTCGCATATAAATCCACTCAACCTCATAAATCCATCCATGACTCAATCACAACTTACATCACATTGAATTTTATATCACTCTTCACTCAATAGAAATTTAATATGGATTTATGTTCATAATTCGAAAGTGCATGTTTCACCATAGGCATGTTAAAATTGTCATCTCTCCACACTATGATACATAAAAATATTTTTATTCATGAGTACTTTTCAAGGTGAATTCATTGGCTAAGGTTTGGTGGAAAAAACATTTAAAAATTTAAGGCCAAAAAGAGGAGGTCAAACTATTAAGTATAATAATAAGAATATTTAGGTAAAACACATGAAATGCCTCAATAAATTCCCCATAAAATTGAAAACAAAACATCCCCCCCTCATAAAATGGATTGTGAGTAAAATAGTTAACACAATGAAGGAATTCAACCTAATTCTCCATTTTTCAATTATTTTTCATTTTTTTATTTTTTTTTTCCATTTTTTTCATAGAGGATGAGATGATAATTGAAAACAATATATGAATTAAAATTCATGAACTTAATTTTTTTGAGGGACATGAGTAAAAAAATTAATCATAATGAAAATTTTGATTTTATCCCCATTTTTTCTCTTTTTTTCATTTTTTACTTTTTTTGGAGAAAAAAAATGATATAAATAAAGCACAAAGAAATAATGAATTGTGCCAATTATCTATCTCTATATCCTCTTACAAAATATTGACACACACCTCACGCCACCCATTAATTAAGTGAATATCAAAGAACACAAATTAAAGGACCTTCCCACACACTAAAACTTGAAATATTCATACAAAAAATATTAAGAGTAATGGTAAATAAGGAAAAATCAGCTTGTAATGTGGATTATGTCACAACCCGTCCCCCGGGGTCCATGCCATGACTACCCCAAGCCCACCTTCCATAGGCCAGGGTTTGGATACTATCACCGAAAGGCATATCCCTGAAAAAACGGGAAGACATTTCCTTTAAACCTACAAACACACAGTCCAAGAATACGATGACCACAACCCACATAGTAAAACTATAGTAGTAAAAAGATGTGTACTGGACGTAAAAAAAGGTTGAGTATTATAAGTAAAGGGGGCTGGAATACAAGCCCAACTGAAAAGTACAATAGCAACAAAAAAACAGCTCCTGGTATCATCTGCCAAGGTTCCTACCTGAAGAGTAGGTACGGCTCACGGTCAGTCGTCACTATGGAACGTCACGTCTAAAGGTCCACTTCCAAGCACTGTCCAATCCGGACTCCCAAACCATGGTCAAAGATGTCTGTCAACTGCACAAGACACAACAAGGTGAAAGTGAAGCCCATGCAGGGGTGAGTATAAAAATACTTAGTAGGGACCCCGAGACCCCCAAAGGTCTCCCAGAGTTCCACAAAGGAAAAACCATAAAGCAAGACCTCAACCATAGAGCACGAGGCAATAGTCAGCTCATACCAGGTATACAACTCAAAGTTTAGGAATATAGATGATTAGTCTTAATCTATATCATCTTATTCCATTATAAGTTTCACAACTGATCCATAGGAAGGTTTTCTACTATTGCTCCACTCTTGGACGAAAGTCATTGTTCCGCGATGGGCCACTGTAAGGCGGGTCCTCATTGGGTCACGCTACTACTGATCCACACAGGGTCGCTAGAATGTTGAGCCACATAGGGTCTCTAGAATGCTAATCCACATAGGGTCGTTGTAATGTTGATCCACACAGGGTCGCTATATGCTGATCCACATAGGTTTGTTGTAATGTTTATCCACATAGGGTCGCTGGAATGCTGATCCAAACAGGGTCGATGCGATGCTGATCCACATAGGGTCGCTAGATGCTGATCCACACAGGGTCCCTGGACTGCTGATCCACACAGGGTCGCTAGTTGTTGATCCTCGATGGGCCACTCTAAAATTGGTTTTCATTGGGTAGCTATGATGCCGGTCCACACTGGGACGCTATGATACTGATCCACACATGGTCGCTACTTCAAAGACAGTCGGTCACAGGATTCCCGCTCATAGCACGCTTGATTCTGGGAGAACTTATCCTCAATCCATACGTCATATTTCAACTGGTACTAAGTCCCACAAAAATAATTCCCAAGGGACCGTCTCATCATAGGGGTCCCAACATGACAGACGGCGCGTCGATCTGACGCTCGGTCTATGAGATATGGGCACTTTTGTAAAAAGGTCCCAGTTGGATTCAAGTATGATCCAACCTAAGTTTCATGTCAAAATCCATCAAAACTCACTTATAGTATCTCCAAAGAACCTTCTTGTCACAAGGGTCCTTGTTCCACATATGGTGCGTCGATCGGACGCCCAGTCTGTTAGTTACACCCCTTTCTGTGAAACGGGGGTGATCACACCTCGGTCCGGCCCTGCTCAGTCGAGCCTGCCGAAATATTCCAAAGGGACCACTTCCCAAAAGGGGTCTCAATTATACTAATGTCATGTCAAACGGACACCTGGTTCGTCAGTTACGGGCATTTATTTATTCGGGGGCTAGTTGGGTTGGGGCCCGGTTCAACTCGTTCTAACCGATCCGACGCAATGGTTCCCGGGGTCTACCTGGCCCTACCCGGGTCTGGCCCGTTAAGGCTTGGCCCAGTTCACTGGGTCCAGCTCGTCGGGGTTAGCCCATTGGTTTTTGGGCCCAGGCCACGGTTGGCCCGACCCGCCGGGTGGGGCTCGGCCCACCCACACTGGCCTACTGGGCCACGGGTCCGGCCCGCTCAACCAACCCACGTCCAGCCCAATCTGCCAGAAGGCGAACCGTTTTCTACCACTAGCCCCACATTTGTGGGGCCGTTTTGTCCATCTGGTGGGGTGATACCCCACCAAATGAATGGTCGGTCGTTTGGTCGACCGGCTTCCGCTAACACGGTGCGGCGTGGGGCCACGTCGCACCCTCCTGCAACAGTTGCTGCCACCGTCAGTGCCTGCGGGTGCCGCCCATGTTCTGTGCGGCTAGCTCGGGCCAACCGCCTCTGGCCATCATGGAGCACGATAGTTCACAGCTTCCCACCGCCCTCGGCCAGTCTTCATGGGTCTCCTCCGGCCTCCGTCGGCTGCCGCCGACATGGCGCATCGACGGTTTCTTCTGTGGGCCACCAGATGCGCTTCGATGGTCCGTTTTTGATGTTGTCAGCACCTATGAGGCTCTCGGGTCACTGTCGTTGCAGTGTGTCCTCCAGTTTCATCCTGCCACTCCATTTTGAAAACTGTTCCAAAATAACGAGACAAAAACCTTAGAAGCAGAGGGTTCGGGCCTTGTTCATTTGGACTGCTCCCTCTGCGTTAGGATTGTATCAAGTGGGAAACAATTTATCTCATAAAGATAAACTTTACAATAATCCCCCTACCTGGATAAGACTTCTACTGAAAACAATCGATGGAACTTACTTCGTCGTTGTCGTCGGTTCATGATTTGGTGGCTCTCATCACCGCTCGCTGAAACCAGTCTCATCCTCCAGGTGGTTGGCGTCATGGTACTTTTCCAGAGCTTCATCGCTTGGTGAAGTTGTGCCAACACCCCACCCTGAGATCTATATAAATAGGATGGGGAAGAGGTGGGTAATGCTCTGATGAATTTATGAGGTTTATTTCATTAATGGGCCACCCAAATTCCCAATGGTGTGGTTACAAGAAAAGGAGAGTCAGTCCATTTAATGGATTGACATGTTGTCAATCCCGCCACTGCTGCTCTTCCATTGGAGGAAAGGAAAAAGAGTAAAAAATAACATTGTTATTTTATTATTCTTTTAAATGTCCAAAAGCTATATTTTTCTTCCGACCTTCTACAGTCAAATTGAATCCTTCCTTAAGAGAATCTTGGAACTGTGGATTCAATGATGCCCTCAGATTTTTAATCTAAGAACTGGTTCAAAAGATAGAAAATGTCATCTGCGCGTTTACTGAACGTACCCTAAAAAAGTTTAGAAATTCATTCTGGGCACACCGGTCCTCAGAATAACGCACCGTCAATTTTTTCAGACTTATAATAATTCCATATAATTAAAAAAAATATGGAAAATCTAGTTCTTTACATTCTCCCCACCTTAGGTATTTTCATCCCCAAAATAAACAACATAGACTAAGAAAACAAATGGGGGTACTGAGCACGAATTTTATCCTCCCGCTCCCATGTGCTCTCCTGGAGGTTCCCGTGCTGCCAGTGAACGTGCACCAGAGGGATCAATAATCGATGAAGAACCTTCTTCTGTTGATCCTCAATCTCCACTGGAACCTCCGTAAATGTCACCCCATCATCAATGTCCATCTCCCCCAGTCAATAACGTGTGATGGATCATGCATGTACTTCCTTAGCTATGACACATGGAAAACATCATGCACTTGATGCATCTGTGGGGGAAGAGCAAGACGATACGCCACCTCACCAACTCTGCTGAGAACCTGAAAGGGTCCGATGAACCTAGGATATAGCTTGTCGCCCAGGCCAAATCTCTGCAAACCTCATCGATGTGAGACTCATAGGAAGACATGATCTCCCTCCTTGAACTCCAAATATCTTTGTCTCCTGTCATCATAATAATTATGTTTGCTCTGTGCAGTCTTCATCTGCTCCTGGATGATATACAGCTTCTCAGTGGTAGCTTGTACCAACTCTGGACCCATAAGTGCTGACTCCCTCAGGTCTATCCAGCATAGAGGTGATCTGCATGGTCGAACGTACAAGGCCTAAAACGGTGTCATACTGATGGTGGAGTGATAGTTGTTGTTGTACGCGAACTCCACCAAGGGTAAGTGATCCTCCAAACTATGGTCAAAATCTAATATGCAAGCATGAATCATGTCCTCCAGTGGCTGAATGGTCTGCTCCGTATGACCATCCATCTATGGATGAAAGGTGATGTTCAAATGTAGCTGAGTCCCGAACGCCTCCTGTAATCCCTTCCACAACTAGGATGTAAAACATGTGTCACGGTCAGAGATGATCGTCGATGGCACCCCATGAAGTCATATAATCTCTTTTATATATAGGTGTCCCAATCCCTCTAATGATCCCTGCTCTTGGATGGGTAGGAAGTGGGCTGACTTGGTGAGTTGGTTAACGATCACCTCGATGGAATCATGTCCCCTGTACATTCTTGGTGGCCCTGTCACAAAGTCCATAGAGATACCATCCCACTTACACTCTGGTACCTATAGTGGTTGCACTTATCTAGCTGGAACCTGATGCTTGGCCTTCACTTGCTAACAAGTGAGGCATCGTGAAACAAACTCTCCCACTACTTTCTTCATCCTTGGCCACCAGTTCTGATGCTAGAGGTCCTGGTACATATTTTCCACACCAAGATGTACCACCAAAGGGGTCGTATGGAACTCCCTCAAAACCTCCTCCCATAGTGCCACTGGTACTATAGTGAATCCTCTGAAGAGGATGACATGCTCCCCACCTTCAAAAAATCCATCAGGTGTATGTTCTAAGGATATCTGAGCACGTAGAGCCCCACAGTCAATGTCCCCAAGCTGTGCCTCCCAAACTCGCTAAATAAGTATGGGAGTGAAAGTCATAGACTAGAGGTAAGATGCTCAATCTTTATCCATAAAAGATATCTGCAATACGGCTAGCTGCTCTGTCACCTCACTCAGCAACTATAGAACAGACCTCCAAATGAGTGCGTCTGCTACTATGCTCCCCTTCCCAGGAGTGTAGACTATCTCAAAGTCATTGTCTTGGAGGAAATCTAGCCAGTTTCATTATATCAGGTTTAGGTCCTTATGTGAGAAGATTTACCTGAGACTCTTATGATCAAAGTAAACAGTAAACCATTCACCCATAAAGTATTGTCTCCACATTCTCAAGGCAAAGACCACTACTGCTAACTCCAGGTCATGGGTAGCATAGTTTTGGTCATGTTGTCTCAACTGTTGTGAACCATAAGCAATCATTGCTCACTGCTATATCAGGACACATCCCAGTCCAATCCCTGATGCATCACAGTAGACTACATACCCAACACCCTCTTCTGGTAGCCTCAAGATGGGGACACTCATCAGTCTCTGCCACAACTCCTGAAAACTCTACTGGAATCTCTTTTTCCACACGAAGGGATATCCCTTCTTCTTCAACGCTGACAAGAGTGCCACAACTCTGGAAATTTTAGGCACAAATCACTAGTAGTAGCCAGCCAACTCCAGGAAACTCCACACCTCAGTCACACTCCTGGGTGGATCCCAAGCTAGCACAACCTCTATCTTTGTCGGGTCCACTACAACTCCAGACTTCAAGATAACGTGTCCCAGAAAGTGGACCTCCCGTATCCAAAACTGGAACTTCAAGAGATTACCATAAATTTGGTTCTCTCGAAGTGTATCCAGTACTATCTGCAGATGATAGGCATGCTCCTCCTCCAACACCGAGTATATCAATATGTCGTCGATGAATACCACCACAAAGCGATCGAGTTATGGATGAAAGATCCTATTCATGAGTCCCATGAACACTGCATGGGTGTTGGTCATACCGAATGGCATCACCAAGAACTCATAGTGGCCATACCAACATATGAAGGTCGTCTTCTACACATCCTCATCTCATACCATGAGCTGATGAAAGCATAATATAAGGGTTATCTTTGAAAACCAATGAGATCCCTTCAACTGATCAAAGAGATCATCAATCCTTGGAAGTGGATACTTGTTCTTCCTGATCACCTGGTTCAGGTGTTGATAATCCACACAGAGCCTCAAACTCCCATCTGCCTTCTTGGTGAACAAAATCAGGGCTTCCCATGGAGAAACATTGGGCCTTATGAACCCCTTCCTCTACAAGTCCTCCAGCTGTACTCGTAACTCACGAAGCTCCACGGGAGCCATCCAATATGTTGGTGTAGAAATTGGTGACGTCCCGAGGTATAGTTCGATGTAGAAGTCCACCTCTCTATGAGGAGGTAGTCCCGGAACATCATCAGGGAAGGCATCGGTATACTAGTCCACCACTACAGGATAGCTTGGACTCTCAACATCAATTGCCCTGAGGGTAAGGCTATCCAACTGATGTGTGATTGGTTTCACCCTCCTCTGGGTAAGTCCATCCTATGCTACAAAGTTTCCCTTATCACCGGTGAAGGAAAATCTGGTCCCATCCTCACAGACACACCGCACTTTGCGCCTAATGCAGTCAATCTAAGCATGGAATATGGATAAATATTATATACCCAAGATGACGTCATAAATCCTTAAAGATTCTACTAGAATATCCCAGCTGAAGAACTATCCTCCTAGAGTAAGCTCACACTAGCGACATCAGTGTGTAATCGTCGAATCTTCTCCCATAAGAGTCTCTAATCGCAAGGATCAAGCCAATGTCTCCACTGAAATCTTCGAGCTCCAAATGAGAGTCGTGACAATGAAAGAGTGATTATCACTAGTGTCTATAAGTACTGAAGCTAAGGTGGAGTAGACACAGATCATACCTCAAATCATCATTGGAGCATCGTGGTCATAGGCCTCAGCTTCTTGGAGCTGAGCTCGTTCCTATCCACCTGCTCCTTGTGGTCAGGGTGGACCACCTGGAGGTGGTGGTTGTAGAACCTCAAACCGTCATCCCCCACCTACGGCACGACCTACTGCTTCTCCACGTCCACTACCCTATAGAACTCCTCGCTCGAATCTCTACTTATGCCTTGGTGGTCCCTCAACCGTGTACTGGTCATTAATGCGGCTGGTCGGGCAGTCGCGAGCCATGTGACCCTACCCACCACACATGAAGCACAGTCTACTCCTCTGCTGGCCTACTCTACCTCATGAGACTCACACCTCCAACCCTATGTCCTGAGGTCGTCCACCAGAAGGTTTGGTCCACTTGGACCTCTATGTCATCTGCCTACTACCAGCCGTAGATGACTCTGCTACGTGTCGCCCGGTGGTGGGTCTCACCGTCAATGTCTGTTCATCAAGGAATCTCTCCACCAATAGTGCTCTCTCTAGCACTCGAGTGTGCGTTGGGATGCTGAGAGATGCCATAGAAGCTCTAATATTCTATCGGAGTCCCTGGTTGAAGGTCTGAACCCTGAAGAAAGGGTCCTGCACCATGTCAGTGGAGTAGCATGAGAGGTCAGTAAACCTCGTTGAGTATTGGGCCATGGTCAAGTTGCCATACTTCAAGTGTAGCAACTCTTGTATACACACAGAGCGTAGAGTCTCTAGAACAAACTCTTCCCTGAAGAGGCCCTCAAAATTTACCCAGTTAAGGTTCGCCTCATCATGTATCTAGAGCGTCAGGCTCCACCATCTCCCTCCTAGATCCTGGAAAAGTCTAGCATCTAGGATTGCCATCTGGTCGGCTGGTGTCCCAACAAGGCGAAAGACTCTGGCCATAGCCTCCAACTAATCCTCAGCCGCCTGTGGATCTGTCTCACCTTAGAACCTCTGAGGCCTCTTCCACTGGAAATCGTACAACGCGCTCAGTCGGCGTGCACCATCTGCTAGTGGGGCAGGTGGAAAAGGCTGCCCAATGGGTAGTGGTGTTGTTGGTACACCACCCAATGGTATAATCACCGTAAGAGGGCCCTGCACTGAAGCCTCATCACTCGGTGGGCCGCCATCATGTACTCTCTCAGGAATCCTAGCTGGATGTCTGCATGGTGGAATCCTAAAAATAAACAAGTGTGCCACATTCATTAAGTTATACCTGGTGAGATGACTCAAAATAGGTCAAGTAAAAACATTTCAAAAACACACACAATCAGTGTTTTCATATACTGAGTTGGAATTCATAATTCAGGGTCCCAGTGTATGGATACATCAGCCTTCGTACTAACACTGGACTCCCCAAACTGAAAACCACACTCAAAACACTTAACATTATTCCTTCATTTTAAAGATTAGAGTCATAGTTCTTCGGTAGAACTGATTCCTCTGATACCACTTTGTCACGAACCATCCCCCGGGGCCCGTGCCGTGACTACCCCAAGCCCGCCTTCCATAGTACAGAGGTTGGCGACTAGCACCGAAAGTCATATCCCTAAAAAAACAGTAATTCATTTCCTTTAAACCTACAAACACATAGTCCAAGAATAAAACAAGCATAACCCACGTAGTAAAACTGCAATAGTAAAAAGATGTGTACAAAAAGTAAAAAAAAGGTGAGTACTATAAGTAAAGGGGGCCGAAATAAAAGTCCAGCATAAAAGTACAACAGCAACAGAAAAACAGCTCCCGGTATTTTCCTCCAAGGTTCCTACCTGAAGGGTAGGTACAGCTCACGGTCAGTCATCACTACGACACATCACATATAAAGTTCCACCTCCAAGCACCATCCAATCCTGACTCCCAACCCTTAGTCAAAGATGTCTGTCATCTGCACAAGACATAACAAGGTACGGGCAAAGCCCGTGCAGGGTTGAGTATAACAATACTCAGTAGGGACCCCGAGACCCCCGAAGGTCTCTCAGAGTTCCACAAAGGAAAAACCACAAATAAAGACCTCAACCACAGAGCACAAAGCAATAGTCAGCTCACACCAGCTATAGAACTCAGAGTTTAGGAATATAGATGATTAATCTTAAGCTATATTATCTTATTCCATTAGAAGTTCTACAACTTATTCACAAGAAGTTGTTCTACTATAGGTCCACTCTTAGACAAAACACATTGTTCCACAATGGTCCACTGTAAGTTGGGTCCTTTTCGGGTCACGCTACTGCTGATCCACACAGGGTCTCTAGAATGCTGATCCGCATAGGGTCACTGGAATGCTGATCCACACATGGTTGCTAGAATGTTGATCCACACAGGGTCGCTAGATGATGATCCACACAGGGTCACTAGAATGTTGATCCACATAGGGTCACTAGTTTCTAATCCTCGACGGGCCGCTCTAAAACTAGTCCTCATCGGGTATCTATGATTCTGATCCACACAGGGTCTCTATGATGTTGATCCACATAGGGTCGTTACTTCAAAGACAGTCGGTCACAGGATTCCTGCTCATAGCACGCTTGATTCTAGGAGAACCACTCCTCAAGACATCATTCATATTTCAACTGGTATGAAGTCTCGAAAAATTATACCCAAGGGACTGCCCCATCATAAGGGTCCCAAGATGACAGACGGTGCTTCGATCGGACGCTCAGTCTGTGAGATATGGGTACTTTTGTAAAAAGGGCCTGGTTGGATTCAAGTCTGATCCAACCTAAGTAGCATGTCAAACTCCATAAAAACTCACTTAGATTATCTCCAAAGGACCGAATTTTCACAAGGGTCCTTGTGCCACAGACGGCGCGTCGATCGGACGCTCGGTCTGTTAGTTACACCCCTTTCCGTGAAATGGGGGTGATCGCACCTCGGTTCGTCCCGACTCGGTCAGCCCCCCTGGAATATGCCAAAGGGAACGCTTCCCAAAATGGGTCCCAATGCCACTTATGGTGTTTCAAAAGGACACATGGTTCGTCAGTTATGGGAATTTATTTATTCGGGGGCTGGTTTGGTCTGGGCCCGGTCCGACTCGGTTTGACCGATCCGACGCAATGGTTTCAGGGTGTACCTGACTCTACTTGGGTCCGGCCCATCTAGTTCAGCCCATTAGTTTGCGAGCCTGGGTCAAGGTTGTCTTAGCCCGCCGGGTGGGGCTCGTCCCACCCGCACTAGCTCACTGGGCTGTGGGTCCGGCCCGGCCCGCTGGCAGGTCCGGCCCAGTCTGCCAGAAGGCGGACCATTTTCTCCCACTGGCCCCGCAGTTGTGAGGTCGTTTTGTCTAGTCGGTGGGGCACTGCCCCACCGCATGAATGGTTAGTTGTTTGGTTAACTGGCTTATGCCAACGTGGCGCGGCGCGGGGCTATGCCACACCCTCCTGTCGCGGCCTGCTGACTGTGGTTACCGCCGCCGCCGGTGCCTACGGGCGCCGCCCTTGTCCCACGTAGCCGGCTCGGGCCGGCCGCCGCGGTGTGCAACGGTGTGCCGCTTCCCACCACACGTGATCATTCGTCGCTGGTCTCCTCTAGCCACCGCCGACCGCCGCTGACATGGCGCACCAGCAGTTTCTTCTGCGGGCCACCAGACGCGCTCCAGTGGTCCGTTTTTTATGCCGTTAGCACCTATGAGGCTCTCGGGTCACCATCGCTGCAGCGTGTCCTCCGGTTTCATCCTGCTTCTCTGTTTGGAAAACCATTCCAGAATAACAAGACAAAAACCATAGAAGCGGAGGGTCCGAGCCTTGTTTATTTGGCCTGCACCCTCTGTGTTAGGATTGTATCAAGTGTGAAACAATTTATCTTATAAAGATGAACTTTACAACAATCCCCCTACCTGGATAAGATGTCCGCTGATGACGATCGATGAAAATTCCTTCGTCGTTGTCGTCGTTTCATGATTCTATGGTGCTCGCCACCGCTAACTGAAACTGGTCTCATCCTCCAGGCGATTGGCGTCGTGGTACTTCACCCAAGCTTCATCACTTGGTGAAGTCATGCCAACACCCCACACCGAGTTCCATATAAATTGGAGGGGGAAGATGTGGGTAACGCTCCGATGAACTTATGAGGTTCATTTAATTAATGGTCCACCCAAATTTTCAATGGTGCGGTTATAAGAAAATCAGATTCAATCCATTTAATGGCTTGACATGTCGTCAGTCTGGCCATCACCACTCATCCGTTGGAGGAAAGGAAAAAGAGAAAATAAAATAACATTGTTATTTTATTATTCTTTTAAATGTCCAGAAGTTATCTTTTTCTCCCAACCTTCTATAGTCAAAGTGAAGCCTCCCTTGAGCGAATCTCGGCACTGCGGATTCAACGGTGCCCTTGGATTTTTAATCCGAGTACTGGTTCAAAAGATAGAAAATGCAACCCGTGCGTTTACTAAACGTACCCTAAAAAATTCATAAATTCATTCCGGGCACACCGGACCTTGGAATCACACGCCGTCAATTTTCACAAACTCGTAATAATTCCATATAATTAAAAAATACATGGAAAATATGGGCCTTTACAGATTAATCCTATAAGTAAATTCATATATTATAAGGGATAACAAGTTTAGATGTAAAGGTAGGTATCAAGTTAAAATATGGATTACCAAAAAAATTACTCAATCATTTAAAAAACATTTTATTAAATCCAAATATTGGAATGAGAAAATCCCAAGTTCTGGTTTACGCACAAAATCCAAATTTCCCAAAAGAAAGTGTGGGTATTAGGAAAAATATAAAAAAATGGTTTAAAATACCTTATAAGATGGGGAAAATAATTTTGAGTCGGTGTTTCATGGGAATGGATTTCAAAAATAATCCAAACTCATAAAAATAATTGAAAATCAAATTATAGTAAAAAGTTTCTGCATCAACAATCATTTAAAATCCATTTATTCAAAAATAAATAAAATACTCTCAAAATCAATTCATGTGTGAAATCTGGTATCAATTATTCTATGAATCTCAAAGTTCTTAAAAAATGAAAAATAAAATAGAAACATCTAAGCACGTTTCTACTCCCCCCGCACTTAAATTCCACTACCCTTTATTTAATTTCAATAAAATAGAAAGATAAAGATTGAAGATCTAATGAGGAGGAAAGACATAGTCTGGGTTTATTCTTTAGTGTAATCCTTGATTTAATCTCTTATATAATACCACTTTAAAACTATAAAAAATAAAAAAAATAAAATATAACATAAGAAAAATAAATAAAAAGAAATAGAAAGGGAAAATAGAATATATTTTTGGTGAAACCTCCAAAGAGGAGCTAGGTTTTCACTACCCCTTGTTAGAAAGTTCTATAATTTTATCCCCAATTTGATGGGGGGTGTGGTTTCTTTGAGATGAACCGCCACATGTTATTTATCTTGACATTCATAAGTGGATTCCAAGAGTGGGAATTCCTAAAGAAAATAAAATGTGTCCCAACCATTAGAAGTGAATAAAGAGAGAATTTGAGGTGCGGAGGGGGGAAGAATATAAGGGTTCTACCTATTGACTTTTATGGTTTCCTCATCCATGTGATATACAAGTTGATTTATAGGAGGTAATAACATAACCACAATCTTCTCTAGGTATTCTTCTTCTTTAACTAATTATGCGCCATCTTCCTTAACATGAATTTAAAGGTCTCACTGTTGCAGTTGGTGGCCTAGAACCAACTACTTTGTACTTTATTCATTAATAAATACCTTATCACATCTTGATTGTTCTTCTATGTGACAATGCATGTGATAATGTCCTAAGGACAGCTGTTGCATTAAAGGGTCATAGCGGATCCCGGCTATGATGAGAACCCGGAAGTGCCATAACAATGTTCTTGAATATATGTTCTATGGTCGGATGATATTATTTGAGGGACACAAATAATACACGCTATTAGGGGTGAGGACTCATAAAACTTTGAGGCACCTTATCATGGTGTGCGCCCTTGGAAATATCCAGGAGGATATTATGAGAACAAGACCCACCAGTAGGAAATCCACATTTCATAGTGTCATTGGATGTTCCTATTTGCGGATGTGTGTATTGGTCCTTAGACTTTAAGATTATTATTAATGGGTATTACGACTCATGCACTTATATGTATTGATCAAAACTGTGACGAAACACTGTTCGCAGTGAGGTAGGATACGTTGGGTGCGTCACGAGTAATACTAATTAATAGATAATGCAAGAAAGGATTTTTCCCTTATGTTCCATAACGAAAGTAGATATCTCAGGCCCTTTGATGGAATTGATATATCCTAAATAAATCCATGGTCATGGTAAGGTATGGGTGAGTTCAATTCCAGAAAGTCAAAGAAATAATAATCGAGCACATGGGTTGATGGCACTAGCATGCAACCCATTTGATTCAAGATATCATGAAAAAGGGATTATATTACACGGTAAATGTTCATAGGAGGTGACACATCATTGCGTCATTTAATTCTTTCTCTATGGGTGCCTTGGCATGTTGCTAGATGCTAACCTTGGACTTTAGGCAGGCTCTGCCTAATGCCACTGAGAAAGGGGCCTAGAGGGTCAGACACTAAGTGTGTCCATGTATCTCAGTTAAATATTAATTTAACAAGTTAAATAAATATTATTCCCGGTTGTGGTTTAATAATTATTTAAGGATGAATTATTTCATTTATTTTGACACTAGTTATTCGAGAGAATATATTGTGGACGAAATAATATATATTTATTAGTGAGTAATGCAGTTGAATTTATTTAATAAATAAACAGCCATTACTCAAGGTCTAATAAATGTGGTGGAGGAAATAAAGGAAAATGGAAAATAAAAGTACACGCCATGTATATTAAATATACACGCAATGTAGTTTTATGGAAAACGATTACACGCCATGTATTAATTATTACACGCCGTGTAGTTTTTCCAGTCAGGATTTTGAGGATGTAATATTGTTTTATTAAATGATATTTATTATAATCAGTGTGGGCGCATGCTAAGGAATTAATAATTCTACATGGGGGTTTTCAATAAGTTAATGAAATAAATAAAACGGGTAATGTGTTTATTTATTTTCATAACTCTATAACCTCAAACCCGATTATAAATATCCTCACAACCCCAACACTTTTCCCCAATCGTTGTGCACAACAATTCTGGAGAATTCTTTCAAGGCTGAAAGAAATACTTCCTCCAAGAATACTCTCAAGACCGAGAGAGATCCACCACCACTGGATCAAGGCGATCGAAGGCGGACATCGCAAGAGAACGTTCTTCCATTCTAGTACCTGTAGATCCCTTCAGCGATGTCCAGAGATACATGGCACACGTGTGAATCACCACTAGAGGAATACTACACTTGGATTCTACGACGCAACGACGGATCACAAGATTGTGACCGGAGACATAAACGAAGAAAGAATTCCACCAAGGTAATTCTTGTGAATTAATTAAATTAATTATAACCAACATATGATGATCCTATCTCTATGGTTCTGGGACTCCCTCTTTTGTTTTTAATTCTTCGTTCTATTTCGATGATCCGGCGTTTTATATTGTGACGGATCTCAGTTTGAACATTGTTTAACACTAAAATCAAAGTTAGGCAATCCCACCAATGTGCATCCACTGTGCCCGGAACCTACAAGTGGTATCATAGTGGTCATATTATTGATTATAATTATTTACTTTTTCATTGGTGATTTACGCATTTAATAATTTAGTTGTTTCAATTCAATTTAATCGTTATTTAAATCTGAATCTTGAGATCTGTTCCTCCTCTATCGTTTCTCATTCACCATACAGAAATGACATTTTCTTTTAATTTTTGATTAAAATAAAATAAAGGATCTCATCCGGAGGAGCCAAACATTCCTGGTCGTACAACACGAGAATACATGGCATGTATTCGGAAGTACATGTCGTTTAGTCTAGGTTCATGCATTGGACTGGTATGCCAAATCAGGTCATGTATTGATCCTATCTAAGTCATTTATGACACCGTGTGTTGACCAGGAACAAGTGGTACACAGTTTCCGGATTACACGCCGTGTGGTCCAAAAGAACATGGTGTGCAGTCCCTTCGGGTTAGGGTTAGACCGTGTACCCCGTATGCAGCTTGCCCGGCTGGAAACCGTGTAACGTAGAAACTACACAGCATGTGTCCCACTGAACATGTTGTATACTCCGAAAATTTCTGAAGTACATTAACATGCCATGTCCCCAGGCGTGTACTTCGAATGGACGGTGAAGAAAAGTACACACTGTGTAGTCGGAACTACACGTCGTGTACTCACCCAAATTATTCAGATTTATTAAAATTTATTATTATATTATACAAACTCTTGAGACGTGTACCATGGTGCAGGCGTAAAGCTTAGGCACAACACGTGATAGGTGTTTTATATATGTTTGTTTGATTTAACATCTGCGTAATGAATGGGAATTCACCGGGTTGCCTCCAAGGTACAAGTTACGTACAAAGATAATTTTAAATAAATTTATCTGTTTAAAATTATGATGGATGAGAATCTCAAGGAAATTCAGAAAAGGGTTTAAGATAAAAGGATTTATTAATTAAAGATAATTAATTGATTCGAGTGTGATTTATCTTAAACAATAACGATTAAAGAATTGAATGCTAGTTTTATTTATACATAAATATCGTTGCATGTATGGATGATAATGAGCTAGACCAGAACCTTTGTATGTGAATGGTTTTCTTTAATTTATTTATTTAAATTAAATTTGTTGGCCTGTGAGCCTTCTCCTCATTAATATATAGGGCTTACGTGCCCAAGGATTATTTTATGTAAAAACCCCTTTTTACCCTTCACCTGTGTGTGAGATAAATGCATATGTAATGGATGGAGCTCCCAAGCTAGTGGAGGCGGCTCAATTCTGGATCCAAAGTGAAACCAGTCCAAGAAGATACAAAGATGGACAGGTGGAAAGCTGTAAACACAAACCCGAAAGGTTCAAGGTGTTTCTCCCCTAGGTCTTGAGTTAGTTTATCAACCACTAGATAAAATAACCAATAGAACAAAACTCATGATCATGCCATTTATTTTATTTCTGTCAGTTGCATGGTTTATTTATTGTGGGTGTGTTGTCATGATCACACAATTAATGAATTAAACAAGCATGCAAGATGGAACTAAAATAAAACCAGCTTATACGTAAATATTATCTTAGACATGGTTAATCACTTAAGTATATCCCACTTAATATTAACAAGCATGTAATAAAAGATAATAAATTGGAAATTTATGTATAAGGATAAAATCCCTCAAATAAATATTAAGTCGGTATAGCCTTCCATAATCTTAGTTAGAATCGAACCATAGTTCAAAGTGCTTGAACAACCCTAGTTGGGGTGCTTTCAATTATTGGGGAATTATAATTCAAGGTTTTGGGTTGAATTGACTTGGTTCGCATCAAGGGTTGACTGCCACAGCAGGACTTGGTGCGACCAAGAGGCAAAGGTTGAGGAAATCCAAAATAAAAGGATTTCAGGATTGGGGAGTCCACTCAGCGGATCAAGGAGCTGTGAGTTAATGCAATTGGCATTTGGAATGCCTACCTAAAACCCTTCAAGTTGCTTGACCAACCCTAGTTGGGGTAATGCAAATGGAAATATAGATCCTTGCCACTAGAATATTCAGGAAACAGATTATTCTGAAGTCAATGGTGAGGGATATTGGATTTCGATAAAATAGTGGGAGACTAATAAGTATTAATTTATTTATTTGTCTCATTTTTTTAACAAATTACTAAACCTTTTCTCATCTTAATTTGTATAAATGGAAAGAAAAATGACTTCAAACATATCATTGTGAACCATACTCGAGAAGGAAAACCTTCTCACCGGCACCAATTTCCAAGAGTGGCAGAGGCGTTTACATGTCATCCTTCGCCATGAAAGGAAATTGTATGTGCTGAAAGAGCCTATTCCAGTTGCACCTGGAAAGGATTACAGTGATGAGGAACTATATCTCTACATGAAACACATGGATGATTCCATATATGTACAATGTTTCATGATATCGTCCATGTCTAATGAGCTCTTGAAGCAACATGAAAACATGGACGCGTATAGAATGATGTCTCACCTTAAGGATCTCTACCAAGAGAAGGCGAGACAGGAGAGATATGAGATCTCCCATGCTTTGTTTACAACTAAGCTTGTAGAGTCTACGCCAGCTGGGCCTCATGTAGTCAAGCTCATTGGCTACATTGAATGCCTGGAAATCTTAGGGATTAAGTTCTTGGATGAGTTGCGTACAGATATCATCCTATCATCACTGCCCAAGGCCTTCTCAATCTTTATTGTAAACTACAACATGAACAATAATGAGAAGATTCTATCAGAACTTCTGACCTTAATTCTCCAGGTAGATAAGGACATGGGGCGTGACAAACCCACAGTCCTTATGGTGAATAAGAAAAGGAAGGATAAGGAAAAGGGGCCAAAGACTTATAAATGGTCTGAATCCCCCAAGCGCCATCCTTCCAAGAAGGGGAAGATCCAGAGGCAGGGAAAGGAATGGGAGGTAGTATGTTTTGCATGTGGAAAGAAAGGCCACTAGAAGAGGAACTACACCTAGAAGTGTGGGGACGCTAAAGGTGTGTTCGTTATCGAGTGTAATCTTTCTATTTCTACACATTGGGTATTAGATACATCTTGTGGGGCTCACATCTATATTCAAATGCAAGAACCAAGTAGATTTAGAAAGATTTCTAGAGGAGAGGTGGATCTTCGAGCTGCCAATGGTGCAAAGCTAGCTGCGTTGGATATTGGCAATTACCACCTCTCATTGCCAACTGGTATGATTTTGGTTTTTCATAACTGTTATTATGTGCCTAGTGTTACCAAGAACATAATTTCTATATCTTGTTTGGATATGGATGGATTTATTTTCAAGTTTGGAAATAAGGGTTGTCTCTTTTATAAGAACAACATATGTTATGGTATGGCATATTTAAATAATGGTTTGTATGTATTAAATTAAAAAAACTAAGTGTTGGAAATCGATAACGAAACAAACTCACATGACTCATACATCACCCAGTTGTGGCATCACCGTCTCGGTCATGTAAATGAGAAGTGCTTGAAAAAGCTTTGCCAAGATGGAAATTTAGACTCTACTAACCTAAAACCACTTGATAGATGTCACGATTGTTTACAAGGTAAAATGACCAAGCCTCCTTTTGGTGGATAGGGTGAAAGGCCCGTATAGCTTCTAGGATTGGTGCACACGGATGTATGTGGACCATTTCCAGTAGAAGTTAGAGGTGGATATTCTTACTTCATTACTTTTACTAATGATTTAAGTAGATATGTCTATGTCTACTTAATGAGGTATAAGTCATAGTCCTTAATGAAATTTAAGGAATTCAAGAATGAAGTGGAGAATCATCTTGGTAAGAAGATAAAGAAACTTCGATCAGATTGAAGTGGAGAATATCTGAACCAAGAGTTCATCGATCTTCTAGAGGAGTCTGGGATTCTATATCATCTCACTCCTCCTTATACACCATAGTGGAATGGTGTTAGTGAAAGGAGGAACCGCACCTTGTTGGACATGGTGAGGTCGATGATGAGTCATGTAGATCTTCCATTATCCTTTTGGGGATATGCATTACAAACTACAACATACACATTAAACCGAGTACCAACTAAGGCAGCAAATGGAATTCCATCCGAGTTATGGAGTGGAAAGAAACCCATTTTTTCACACACACGTGTATGGGGATGCGAGGCATTTGTTAAGCCCTTCTCAGGAAATAAAATAGCACCCCGGGGCACGAAGTGTATCTTTATAGGATATCCCAATGAAACGAAAGGATATTACCTATATAACCCTTCAAATAAGAAAGTGACTATCGCCAGACAAGCTATCTTTCTCGAGAGGGAGCACATCCTCAAAAAGGATAGTGGGAGCAAGATTGACTTCAACGAAGTTGATGCTCAAGATACATATGAGTTAGTACAGGAACAAGTTCCACAGGTCCCCATGGAAGAGGTTCCAGAAACAGAAGTACTGCGTAGGAGCTCAAGAGAGGTAAGGGAACTAGAGAGATTTGGTTTCCTAGTCACTGAGGATGGTGAATCATTATTGTTGGACAATGATGAACCTCTATCCTATAAGGAAGCAGTAGAAAGCTCAGAATCTACAAGATGGCTAGAAGCTATGAATTCTGAGATGGATTCCATGTATCAGAACCAAGTCTGGGTTCTGGTCGATGAGTCAGTTGATGTAAAGCCTATTGGATGAAAATGGGTATTAAAGAGAAAACTAGACATAGAAGGTCAAGTTATCACCTATAAAGCAAGGCTAGTGACTAAAGGATTCAGACAGTGTCAAGTAATTGATTATGATGAAACCTTCTCGCCAGTTTACATGTATAAATCCATAAGAATCATACTTTCCATAGAAGCTTACCATGACTACGAGATTTGGAAAATGGATATCAAAACAGCATTCCTTAACGGGAACCTTCAGGAAGATGTCTATATGACACAACCAGAAGGGTTTGTGACACCAGGTGAAGCCAAATGGGTTTGTAAGTTGCAAAAATCCATTTATGGATTAAACAAAGCATCCAGGTCATGGAACATTCGATTTGATGAAGCCATAAAGGAATTTGGGTTCATTAAGAAAGAATGTGATCCATGTGTTTGTAAGCGGTTTAATGGAGATGCGATCGTTATCCTAGTAGTATATGTTAATGACATATTGCTTATTGTAAATGATATACCAGTCTTACAGTCAGTTAAGGACTGGTTGAACAAGTGTTTCTCCATGAAGGACCTGGGTGAAGCAGCCTACATTCTAGGGATCAAGATCATTCGTGATAGATCCAAGAGGCTTCTTGGACTAAGTCAGGGTACATACATTGAAAAGATACTAAAGAGATTTAGTATGGAACAACCCAAGAGGGGATTGGTTCCAGTGTCACATGGCTTACATATTTCTAAGAAAATGTGTCCCCAGACACAACAGGAGAAAGATAGAATGAGTAAGATCCCATAAGCTTCGGCTATAGGATCCATCATGTATTCTATGTTATGTACCAAGCTTGATGTTGCCTATGTACTGAGCATGGTAGGCAGATATCAAGAAGATCCATGAGAACAGCATTGGACTTCTGTTAAGACTATCCTTAAGTATCTGATAAGAACAAAGGATATGTTCCTGGTGTATGGAGGAGACGAGGATTTTGTCATCAGAGGGTATACTGATGTTGGTTTTCAGACAGATCAGAATGATATGAAGTCGCAATCTGGATATGTTTTCTATCTCAATGGAGGAGCTGTGACCTGGAAGATTTCAAAGCAACCAGTTGTCGATGATTCTACAGCGAAGTCTGAATATATAGCGGATTCTGATGCATCCAAGGAAGCCGTCTGGATTCAGAACTTTTTCCAGGAGCTTGATGTGGTGCCTAGCAGTAAAGACCCTATCACATTGTATTGTGATAATACTGCAGTAGTGGATCTTGAAAAAGAACCAAGGTCACATCAACGGACAAAGCACATACTCCAGAAGTATCACCTCTTGAGGGATTTCTATCAGAGGGGTGAAGTTGCAGTGAGCAGAGTGTCCACGGAAGAGAACATGGCGGACCCCATGACTAAAGGCCTATCTTAATAGAAGCATGAATATCATGTGAGAGCTAGCGGGTTAAATGTTGTTAGTAGTTGGCTCTAGTCCAAGTGGGAGTTTGTTGGAGTTGGTGTCCTAGAACCAACTACTTTTTACTTTATTCGTTAATAAATACCTTATCACATCTTGATTGTTCTTCTGCGTGACAATGCATGTGATAATGTCCTAAGGATAGCTGTTTCATTAAAGGGTCAGAGAGGATCCCTGCTATGATGAGAACCCGGAAGTGCCATAACACTATTCTTGAATATATGTTCTATGGCCGGATGATGTTATTTTAGGGACAAAAATAATAAAGTCCATTAGGGGTGAGGACTCATAAAACTTTGAGTCACCTTATCATGGTGTGCACCCTTGGTAATATCCAGGAGGATATTATGAGAACGAGACCCGCCAGTAGGAAATCCACATTTCATAGTGTCATTGGATGTTCCTATCTGCGGATGTGTGTATTGGTCCTTAGACTTTAAGATTATTATTAATGGGTATTACAACTCACACACTTAGATGTATTGACGAAAATTGTGATGAAACATTGTTTGCAGCAAGGTAGGATACGTTGGGTGCGTCATGAGTAATACTGCATTAATAGATAATGCAAGAAAAGATTTGTCCTTTATATTCCATAACAGAAGTAGATATCTCAGTCCCTTTGATGAAATTAATATAGCCTAAATAAATTTATGTCCATGGTAAGGTATGGGCGAGTTCAATTCCAGAAAATCAAAGAAAGAATAATCGAGCACATGGGTTGATGGCACTAGCATGCAACCCGCTTGATTCGAGATATCGTGACAAAGGGATTATATTACATGGTAAACGTTCTTAGGAGGTGACATGCCATTGCGGCGTTAACTTCTTTATCTATGGGTGCCTTGGCGTGTTGCTAGACGCTAACCTTGGACTTTAGGCAGGCTCCACCTAATGCCACTGAGAAAGGGGCCTAGAGGGTCACGCACTAAGTGTGTCCATGTATCTCAGTTAAATATTAATTTAACAATTTAAATAAATATTATTCCTGATTGTGGTTTAATAATTATTTAAGGATGCCTTATTGCATTTATTTCGACACTAGTTATTCAATAGAATATATTGTGGATGAAATAATATATATTTATTAGTGAGTAATGCAGTTACATTTATTTAAGAAATAAATAGCCATTACTCAAGGTCTAATAAATGTGGTGGAAGAAATAAAGGAAAATGGAAAATAAAAGTACACACCATGTATATTAAATATATACACCGTGTAGTTTTATGGAAAATGAGTACACACCGTGTAGTTTTTCTAGTCAGGATTTTGAGGATGTAATATTGTTTTATTAAATGATATTTATTATAATCAGTGTGGGCGCATGCCAAGGAATTAATAATTCGACATGGGGGTTTTCAATAAGTTAATGAAATAAATAAAATGTGTAATGCGTTTATTTATTGTCATAACTCTATAAACTCAAACCTGATTATAAATATCCTCACAACCCCAACACTTTTCCCCAATTGTTGTGCACAATAATTATGGAGAATTCTTTCAAGGCCGAAAGAACTACTTCCTCCAAGAATGCTCTCAAGACTGAGATAGATCCACCACCACTAGATCAAGGTGATCGAAGGCGGACATTGCAAGTGAAGGTTCTTTCGCGCTAGCACCCAGAGATACCTTCAGCGACATCCAGAGATACGTGGCACACATGTGGATCACTGCTATAGGAATCCTACACTTGGATTCTACGATGCAACGACGGGTCACAAGATCGTGACCGGAGACATCAACGAAGAAAGAATTGCGCCAAGGTAATTCTTGTGAATTAATTAAATTAATTATAACTAATATATGATGATCCTATCTCTATGGTTCCGAGACTCCCTCTTTTGTTTTTCATTCTTCGTTCTATTCCAAAGATCCGGCGTTTTATATCGTGACAGATCTCAGTTTGAACATTGTTTAACGCTAAAATCAAAGTTTTGCAATCCCACCAATGTGCTTTTGATGCGCCCAGAACCTACACCCACTCCATGTGCCTTGTGTTAGAAATTTCAAAAAAGTGGAATTCAAAAAAATAATTCATCTTGAATAAGATTAAAATAAGAAGAATAAGAATAAAAATATTCCTATTTAAGTAAGTCATCTTAGAAATCGAACTCTTCTAATAGGGCCACTAGAAACTCTTTCTCAGTAGGTCCATCTTCATCAATGTCTTCCAAAGCAATAGAGAGGTAAAGAAGTGCCAATTTTTCATTGACACATATGAGAAAATCACTTACCTTTTCAATTTTTAAAAAATATGACCAATACTCATCCAAATCATCTTGATCACTCATAATTATATCAGTTGGCATGTTTTATTCAATAATATCTTCACGTAATGGTCAAGATAGGTCAAATGGATCTTCAATCAATTCCTACTTAGCCTCATCAGGTTATTCAACTTGAAAAATTAGTGGGGTTACTTCTTCCTCCATTAGTTATAGTTCTTTATCAAGTCGTTTCTCTTGAGATACAAGGACATATTTAGATATCTATTCAATTTTTCTCTTTAGGTTTTGTATTTCCTGTTTAATTTCATGTAGCTGAGATTTTATTTCATTTTGAATTTCTTATTCTTATGGAACCTGGAATTAATTAGTCAATGCATAAAAATTTTAATTTGAATACATGGTAGATAAGGATATGTTTTTTAGTTTTTGAAATTTATTATTTTTTATGTTTTTCTTTGAAAAACAGTGTTTGAAATCATTATTCCACCCTAAAAACAGAACCAAATTTATAAGTGGGATTCATCATGAATCCCAACTCACTAAATACTTATTACATAGAAATGAAATATAGTATACACACAAGGTCGATCTTAAGGAGGCCACTCACACAATGCTGAATTTATATTATCATTATTATATTCTAACTAATATATTTCTAATAATATACTAATATACGAGGGGTATTTTTTAAATGAAATTTATATATAAATATATAAATATAATGAAAAACTAAAATGTAGATATAATTAAGTTAGTAAAAAATAAATAAGGTATTAATTCTTTGGATGTCATAGTGATTGATATAATTGTTCATTAAAACATTCTTGACACTCAATTCAGTGTATTGATCACGAATTTTCATGATACACCCTATCATTTGAATTTTTATCACCCCACAATAAGATATATACATATGTACAATGATATTACTAAAGTTTTCTAGGATATCTTCTTATATACCATCACTATCCAATCCATGTTCCATTATACATGAATTAAATAGTGAAGGGAAGGATGACAGATAAACGAGAAGAAGAACTTGGGTAATAGAGGAAAGGGGGAAATCGTCCACCCTAATCGATTTAACCATCACAAAAATTCTCATAATTGAATAAATAGAAACATTAATGCATAATAAACTCAATTAAATCATCCCTACCTCCCTCAAACAATCATCAAGGTTATTTCTCTATTTTTAGTGGAGTTGAGAAGGGAAAACAATGGGAGAAACATGAAAAAAAGAAAAGAAATAGGAGAATGAGAGGAATAAGAACTTATATATATTAAATATGTATAATATAATTACAGAAAAAAAAACCCCTAAAAAACTATTGAAAATGTCCAACTAAAATTGTCAACTCTTTGAAATTGAGAGGGGATACATTTTTATAAATTTCCCTCCAAAATCTTTCTCTGAAAGTTCAGGCATGGTAGGAACATTAAACGACCAAATTGGGAAATATATTCTTATTAAAAGTTATTATTCTTCTATTTTCCCTCTATATACCCAAAAAATTAAACTTATATAGACATTTCTAGTGAACTATACATATAAATTTATAAATAGATTATTTCTAGCCTAGAGACTCTTTGTATTCCTCTTCTTCAATTTACCATGAATTTATGGACATGAAAGAGGCTAAATAAGACATTTTCACAGTTGAAGAAAATGATTATAGGCCTATTATCTTTCTACATACAAAATTTTAGCTCATTTACTTTATTTATTTAGGATATATGGGTCCATATTTTAAAATATTCATAATTGGGCATAGATTCTAAGTCCCGACTTTCATTATACTTTTGGGCCTCATAATGTTAGATTCAATTCAATGTATAGTTGGATAAAATGTATCCCAGTAATCCTGTAATCCTAAAAAACTAAATTTCATAATTTATATGAGATTAGAGAAAGTTATTTCTGAATTACATAATTAACTTATAATAATTAAATTTTCAAAAATATGACATTTTCATAATTAAGGACAATGTATTCTAAAAAACTAAAAATGTGAAAATTTATCATAAAATAAAACTTTGGTGGGATTAAAAACATTGAAATATAGAATAAATTTTTTGAAAATATAATCTTCAACAATACCTCACACTTAATCATAGCACTTTCAGGTAATAATCTAATATTCAAATCAAAATCCACATCAAAATCAATAGTGAGAAAATTTTCATGATAATTTTCAAAATAAAATTCCATCATTTATAATCTATAAAAAAATCTCTTTGTGTTTTTATCTCTCATATTTAAATTCATTCAACCTAAAAAAATTATCCATGGCCCAATTTGTAACATCCTCAAATTTTTAAGGATAATAAAAACCACTTTGGTAATAATTTATGAGTATTTTTATGAAAATGCAATGTTTTAATAAAAATAAACTTATAAAAGAATTTAAAGGATGTATGTAATAGTAAAAGCTCTGACAAAACTTTGGAATATTCTATGAAATATTCTATCACACGCACACAATTTTTCCAAAATAATGGAATATATTCCAAATGGTGTCGCATATTGGAAATCCAAGATTTCCATTAAATCTAAAATGTGGTTTTTACCCTAGGTACGACATAATATTTATGTGTGTCGGATGTTTGGTCAAATTGCACATGAAGATAATTTATTTAGTATTTTTATTATATATTTTCCAAAAATAATGTAATATCTATCAAATGGTATATCATATGAGAAATTTGAGACCATTGTTAGGTCTGTAATACGAGTTTTAACCTAGGTGCATCAAAACCCTTGTGTGTGTCGGATGTTTGGTTACATCACACACAAGGGTAATAATAATTATATTATTATTATTATTTGTGTTGAAAAAAAATGGAAATTACATTTGTAATTAAATAATTCTAAATTCTTTTAATTAATTAATATTATTTTCACCATGAGTTAATAATTATTGGGAGGTTATATAATAATAGTGATATTATTACTTGTCCCACATAAATTCAATTGTGTGATTAATATAAATTTATTAAATACTCGGTATTTAATGGGGGTGTTTTTTTAAATGTTAATGGTGGAAATGATTGAAGATAATTAATAATAAATATAATAATTATTTTCATTATTATTATTAATATTTTGGGAAAATATTTTTTTTGTAATAAAATTAAAATATGTATAAATATATACATAGGTTAAATATATATGTATGTGTGTGTGTGTGAGTGTGTGTGTGTGTGTGTGTGTGTGTGTGTGTGTGTGTGTAATGTGTATATATGTGTGTGTTAAATAAATAAATATTTATGTATGTATGTATATATGAAAGTGTATATATGTATATACGAGTGTGTGTGTGTGTGTGTGTGTTTAGGCATATATATATATATTAGATGGATTTTAAGTTATATTTAATTAATGACTTAAAAATTTTTAAAAGAAAAATTTAAAGAAAAACGTGTAAGGGTTTTTTTTATAGTGCATGGGTTATGAGGAAATAGAATTATCAAATAAATCAAGATTAAATTGGTGGAGCAATTAATGAAATTAAATGAAAAAAAATACATTAAAAGGGGGGATGGAGAAGCGTGCAGTGCATAGGTGGTCCCCTCAAGCCTCACATGTCTCTCTCCCATATTATCTCTATTATTCTTTTTTATTATTATTATTTTTTCAAACTTCTCTGTTCAATATCTCATGTGATATTGGTAAGATTGATGTGTTGCCGGTTCCGTTGGATTCATCTCAATGAGTAGAAATTTATATCTAAGTTTTTTTTTTTGAAGTAGGCGAGGTATTTTTTTCAAATTTAATTTCATCCTTCCTTTTACATGTTTTAAAATATCAAATATGATAATAATTCTAAATCTTATCGAATCGGGAATGGTACTAGGATTTTGTTGTGAAATTGAACTTGAAGTCAACCCTTATTTCAAATCATTGTCGCGCCTAAGGTATGAATTTTCTTACCTCTCATAATATTTTTTAAACATGTTTCCATGTTATATTTTATGTGTTGAAATAATTTATATTCATGCTTGATTATGATTCCATGTGGGTGTGTGTGTAGACCATGAGACCCGTTGTCATTCCATGAGTGATATTAGTATAGCCTTTTCTATGTTTTATTTTTATCACATAATGTTATGTTTTCTGCTTTATTTATCATGATGATATATTATAATATGATTTTCATTATATACTCTACCTTGTATTTGGGTTACCTTGCTTTGGAGGTACCGTTCTTGGTTCATCAAACTAGTGGACCATTGTGACATATTTATACCATAAAGGGGGCATGCTCTTGACTTACGATGATGGCGATGATGGACCTAATCATAGGGTGTAGATACGATGACACCATAGAGTTATTTTGAGGATGAACTTAGGTCACTAGAAGACAATTATTGGGTGGCTTGACATCTAGTTGATTTGTGAGTAGTGCACTTGATGCCTAGTTGATCTGTGAGCAGTATGTTTGATGCCTAGTTGATATGTGAGTAACACGCTTGATGCCTAGATGTCGAGCATCATTCCATAATTGAGGTCCAAGGTGAACTGAGACACATGTACACATGATGATATGATATTTTTAAGTAACAAATGCATTATCCTGGTGGCTAGTTTGGTTACTTCCAATATCTTTTGTTATCCTTACAGCATAGAGCCAAAGTAGGTATGGTTAGGGGTTTGTGGAAGCTTGGTTAGCGCACGACTACTCGGTTTTGAATTTTATATTTATTTTCTTGTTACACATTTATGATTATTATGGAATGCACTTGTTTACTTGATCATACTTGGTTAAGAATACATTGGTGGTGTCCTACTTAGAATTCTAATCACACCCTACTCAGATATTTCAGTGCACCTGTAGATTTCATAAGGATTCCGGTGAAGGGAAAAAGCCTCATGGTGGATGGTTTTGTAGAGGAGCACATAGCTAGTAGCGAATCGAGATGGACTCCATAGGACCTACTATTTATTTATTTATTTTATCTGCTGCTTTGTACATAGGATAGGATTTCCACTTTGGAATCCATTTATTTTTATGCCATGTTTATTTCACTTTTCACATATACTCTGGTTATGTTTATTATATTTTTTATTATTATACTTTTTTATTTATTTATTTATCTTTTTCACTATGGAGGGGGTATAGTCTCCTCATGTTTCCACTTGTGACCCTTACTACTAGTTGGAAACCTCTTGTGTATGGGGAGGTACACATGAGGTCATATAAAATTCTATCTCGGACCCAGTGGTTCAAGTCGAGATGTTACAAAATAGTATCATAGGACTAGGTTTACTAACTTTTATTTTATCTTGACTTAATTTGGGACAAGATATGGTTGAGACTCAGGCAGGGAAACTATAACAGTGTCTGGCCAGCACTTTATAGTGGACCTCCACATTTACATAAAGTGGGAGAAATTATATTTTGTTGTTATTGTTGATTAAATTCATCATGGGTGATGTACACAATCTTGATGTGATATTTATGATATTTTTGGGTGCATTCATGCATCATGACTATGAATGTAGGTTTACAAGTCATGTTTATACTTATTTTTGTGCTTCATATTAGTTCTTAATTAAATGTCTTGATTTATGTTATCTGTTCGGGATAGTTTCCTTGATTTTGTGATATATTTGTGTTTCCCTATTGTTATGATATATCTTTATTGGAATTAATTAGTTGAACTGGGTATATTGATGTGTTAGAATATATATGATGACTATGAATAATGTTCAGGTATGAAAAATTGGTTAGTTTTAGGAGGGATATACCTTAGTCTGAGGTTATACTCATAGGAGAACCTTGTGTGATCTCATAAACTAGATAAGGTCTGTTTGTGTTCCTAATATTATATTTGTTTGAGGAATGCTACCTTGGAGACATAGGAAAAATATTCTTATGTTCGAGCTCAGTGGATTGAGTTTTTCAAACAAGATCACTAGAGATACTTCTTAGGGGTGAGAAGTTTATAGAGGGAGATAATTGTAACATCCTCAAAGTTTTAAGGATAATAAAAACCTATTTGTAATAATTTATGAGTATTTTTATGAAAATTTAATTTTTCAATAAAAATCAATTTATAGAATAATTTAAATGTTTTATTTAAGAATAAAAGTGTTGTTAACACTTTAAAATATTCTATGGAATATTTTTGGATTCAAATGTTGAGTTAGTGTGGGATTCCAAGGCCTCTAGAGTCTTGGTATTGAATTAATAAAAATATTAAATATATTATATCATGCGCACACAGTTTTTCCAAAATAATGGAATATATTCCAAATGGTGTCTCGGATGGGAAATCGAATATTTTCATTAAATATGGAACATGGGTTTTACCCTAGGTGTGACATAACATTTTTGTGCATCAAAATTTTGGTCAAATCGCATGTGAACACAATTTATTTAGTATTTTTATTATATATTTTCCAAAAATAATGGAATTTCTCCCAAAAAGTGTATCATATGATAGATATGAGACCGCCATTAGGTTGGTAATATTATTTTTACCTTATTTGTGGCAAAACCCTTGTGTGTTTCGGGTTTTTAGTTACATCACACGCAAGGATAAAAATAATTATATTATTATTATTATTTTCTTTGAAAAAAATAGAACTTACATGTGTAATTAAATAATTTTAAATTCATTTAATTGATGTGTGGTGATGTTTCTCCATTAGTGAATAATTATTGGGATGTTAGATAATAATAGTGATATTATTACTTGGCGCATATAAATGCAATTGCGTGGTTAATATAAATTTATTAACTACTCGGTATTTAATGGAGTTTTTTTTGAAATTTTAATGGTGGTAATGATTGGAGATAATTAATAATAAAAATAATTATTATTTTCATTATTATTATTATTATTTGAAAATAATTTTTGTGTGATAAAACTAAGATATGTATACATATATATGTCAGTAAAATATATATGTATGTATATATTTGTGTGAGTGTATTAAATATATGTTTGTATGTATGTATGTATGTATGTATGTATGTATGTATGTATGTATGTATGTATGTATGTATGTATGTATGTATGTATGTATGCAAGTGTATCTATGTATATATGGGTGTGGGTGTGTGTGCGTGCATGTGTGTAATTCATATATATGAGTTAAATATATATATTAGATAGATTTTAAGTTATATTTAATTAATGGTTTAAATATGTTTAGAAGAAAAATTTAAAGAAAAATGTGTAAGGGTTTTTTTTTTGTGGCACATGGCTTATGAGGAAAGAGAATAATCAAATTAATTAATAATTAAATTGGTTGATAAATTAATGAAATTAAATGAAAAAAATAAATTAAAAAGGGGGAATTGGAGAATGGTGTAGCACATAAGAGGTATGAAGTTCCAAACCATCGAAGAACAATTGAGAAGGGGGTTGAATTTGTTGATGCATTTTTAAAAATTTAAAAATTTAGGAAACTTAACCCCAGTAACTTGTTAGAGTTTCTTTCTTATCAATTTTTAGTAAACTCAAGTGCATGTATAAATATAAAAAGTAAATATGGAACACCCAATTAACAAGGTTAGGCCTCAGTGTGAGAACCTACATCATTACCATAGTCACTCCTATGGGTCTATGGAAATTCATTATTATAAATAAGTGAATACAACTTGTGTCAAATCCCATTAGACACCTTCTATCTCACAATAGGAATGATTATAATCACTCTCATTAGTTTAAAAAAATTCTTATAGAAAATTTGACCCACAACAAAAATGAATAACTTTGAAACTTTATTCTCCACAAAGGTCTATCTATAAATTTGTGTTTGATCAACCCTGCCTATGTCTGATGGACTACGTATTATATACATAGAGTGATGGAGATATTCTCAATCATCACAATTTCAAACTTTATGATATGCTTGTATAACCAAACTGTATTTCTCAAAAAACTACTCAAAAAACTCAGAATGATACCCTCAATTTAACCCACTCTATTTGGTAATATTGACTTGCCTATATCTGGTCTTCTGATCAAAACCCTTTGTCTAGAAACTCTTCTTCAATGTGAAACAACTTAGGTTGGAAAACTCACTTCTAACACCAATTCTACAAAGTATCAAATTTTACGCATGGGTTAATGGTGTCATAATACAATGTATTGTGTACTTCTATTTATAGGTACTCCAGTTGAGAAAAGGCATGGAAACCAATTTATTTTCCTACTCACTCAAATTCCAAAAAACCCTGAATTTCTCATTCATTTGAGCTTCATTTTGACCACTTTAAACTTCTCAACTCTTATGGTGACTTCTTGAAACTTCTTGAATCTTCAAAACTCTTCTCAAATTTAAAAACATTGGTCCAGAAATGATTTTCCAGAAAACTCATCATTTTTATGGTCCTATTGACCCATTTAAAATAAAGAACATTGATTTGGTTTGATCAAATTTTTTCAGCTCAAACTTGAATAAGAACTATGAAAATGATCTATCTGGAAATTGATAGTCCAAAACATCTTAGTCTGGAACTCTGTTTATCATTATGGTTCTCTTAAACCAATTTAAATAACTCACGTCTTTTTATCTTGATCCATTAAAAAACAAAACAAATAAATGATTTCCTACTCTAATACTCCAAACTAACTGAAAATGGTTGAATAAATTATTGAAAATTCTAAAGACTTTAGAAACCTAAAACGAATATCCAATAGAAACTCCAGCCTTCCAAATATTTTATTTGTTTGGAGACTTTGAACTATTCTACTTCTTTATTCATAGGTATTTAGAAACTCTTTTTAACCAATCAACTTATATCTGATGAAACAACTTCAAACTACTCATACATCTATGTCTAGAAAATAATGTACGGTGTCTTTGTCTTCTCATGTTTTTCACAACTTGGATTTTCTAAAAAAACACTATATGAAAACTTCCTTTTGAAAAGTGTGTCAAATCAGAAAGGTTGAACATTATCAAACTTCATAAGCATATAACTTCTCTCTATATCTCTATTTTTGTTTCTCACTCCAAAGAAATGTGTCTAGAGTTATAAGTCCAAAAACTTCAATATTATACAAAACATCTTCCTTTGCATGCCCTATTTGGTAATTGCATCAGGAGGTGCATCTGATTCTCTATGTTTAGAACAATTATGTCCTGAGAGCTTCAACAAATTCAAACTCCCAGTCTTCTAAAAACATTTTTGTCTAGTTTTTCTTGGTCTGATGATCTACGTCTATAAAACTTCAATTTTATAGAAACTTAAAACTTCAGAAATTGTACTTCTCTTTCATTCTATAAACTCCAGCTTGTAACATGACTTCTTCATGATGTTTTAGGAAATTCAAATAATATAAAATCATTGTCTTACTACTTTTGGAAAGCTCCACATCTTCCTATCTTTTCAATTCTTAGCAGCATATAAAACATCCTAAATTCAATTTCCAATAACTTCTGACTTTTCAACAAAATCTTTGTCTGATGAATTTCGTTTTCCTACAAACTCAAACTTTCTTACACAAATGATCTCCAATGAACTGAGTCTAGTGTATCTTTTGATCACCAAATTTTCAAAACACTTTCTTTATTCGGAACAACTTCTCAGCAAAAAAGTTATAAAATTTCTGCAACACATCTTTCACCTAATTTACAAAAAAAATATTTTACAAAAAGATGGTTGTCAAAAAAATTAAAACAAAACATCACAAAGAATCTTCAATATACCCATTTGGATTTATAGACAACTCTCATTAATAACTTTTTCAAATCATCATTTTTCAACACTCAGACTTTTTCATAACTCATTTTTTAAACATTTACCAAAATACAACCTTTCTCAAAAGTGAGTGTCTTGACACCATGATACTATATAAAGTAATGTTTTTAAGTAATTAAATCCCTCGATGATAAGAAAATTTTAAGCCATGTTAATATAAACTCCCCATCTCTTTTCTTTTTATCCCCATTTTATGATAACTACAAATTCATATTCATTTAAGAAAGAAAATTACTTCTTCCCCTTATAGAATAAAGTTGTATAAATTCTTCCCCTCTGTCAACATAATCCAAATCACAGTGGGGGACTTCCTTAAGATATTTAGGAAGTATTTGGTGGAGGCTAAACATGAAGTTTCAGCCTCAATTCTTCAAATATCTCCCTTGAAATAGCTTTTGTGTAAACATTATCAATATGATATTTTGTTGAAATGTATTCTAGAAAAACATCCCCATAAGAAACTTTCTATTTTATGAAGTGACGCTTAATTTAAATATGTTTTGATCTTAAGTTTTGTATAGGATTTTTAGAAAGATCAATTACACTCTGATTATCATAAAGTATCATTAATGGTTTCCAAACTTCAACTTTCAAATCTTCCAATTACACTTTAATTCATGATATTTGAGTATAATTCTAGGTAACTTCAACATATTCTGATTTTTATGTGCTCAAAGTTCATAACTCTATTTCTTAATATTCTAACTCACATAACATTCTCACAAAAAAAATTCCCTCCTAAAGTTGATTTCCTGTCATTGCTATCTCCATCCTAGTTAGCATTAGTATAACCAGGAAATTTCATATCAAAATTTCTTTTGTATAATATCCCATGTGAATTTTTTCCTTTAAAATATCTCAAAATTTAATTTGCTTCCAACATGTGAGATTATTTCAGATCACTCTGATATTTGGAACACAAAGTCGTAACATAAATAATATCAGATCTTGAAGCTGTAAGGTAAAGCAAACATCCTATAAATTTTTAAAAATCATTTTGATTCACACTTTTCCCAGCTTAATCTTTACTCATCTTCATCCCAACTAAAATAGAAGTAGAAAATTCTTTATATTCTTTCATACCAAACTTTTACAATAATTTCATGGCATGCTTTTCTTGAGATAGAAAAATGTGTTTTTATTTTTGTTGAACTTTTAAGCCTAGGAAGAAAGTTAATTCTCCCAGCATTAACATCTCAAAATTATTCTTTGTTTCCTTAGAAAATTCTTTGCAAACTTTTTCTTCATCTTTAGAAAAAATTATACCATCTATATAAATAAATACAATTAGGGTGTTGGAGTTAACTTCTTTCACATACAAGTTTTTTCAACCTTTCCTTTATAAAAATTTAACTTTTTCAAACAACTATCAAGTTTATAATACTAGGCATGTGGAGGTTGTTTTAACCCATACAAGGATTTCATAAATTTACAAACTTTTCTTCCACCATTATCAAGTATAAACCCACATGGTTATTCAATGTAAACTTCTTCTTCAATCTTGCCATTTAGAAAAGATGATTGTACATCCTTTTGATAAAATTTGTAATTTCTATGTGCAATCGCTACTATAAAAAATCTAATAGTTTATAATATTTTAATTAGGGCAAAGGTTTCTTCAAAATCCATACATTCCACCTATGTGTAGCCTTTACAAATAAGTTTTGTTTTTTTCTTGAAACTTATCTATGTTCAACTTAATTCTGTACACTCATTTAATTATAATAACTTTTTTATTTTTTGGGCATGGAACAAGTAACCAAGTGTTATGTTTCTCAATATGATCCAACTCTTAATTCATCACATCAACCCATTCTTTGTGTTCAACTACTTCTGAAACTGATTCTGGTTCAATTTGTGAAATAAGTGATGTTTGATTTTCTAATCTCAACCTTCTTCTTATTTGAACTGGAACTTTTTTATTCCCAATAATATTTTCAATTTAAATATGTTTCTATAAGGTATAAAATTTAAAATTCTCTCTTCCAACTTCACTTTCCTCATCACATGATTCATTTGAGTATTGATATATCTACTTTGACTCATTTTCACTTTCATTGTAAATATTCAATTTGTCTTCTTCAACAATTTCAAAAATATTTGTTAAGTAATTTTGATTTTAAATAAATTTCACATCATATGAATCTACCAACTTTTGTAAAAATTTGTTCCAACATTTTTAACTTCTTTTATTGGGAGAATATCCCATGAAAATTCCTTCTTCATCTTTCTCATCAAATTTTCCAAGATTCTGATTTTTGATTTTTAACAAACATGGACTTCCAAAAACTTTGAAGTAATTCAATAAAGGTTTTTTTATACCACATTTCATAGGAATTCATGTTGGATTTTGGACTCAAATAACATCTATTTTGTACATTTAAAATAGTACAAATATATTCTCTCCAATAGAACTTTGAAAATTTGTATTCTGCTAATATTCTTTTTCTCATTTCCTCCAAACTTCAATTTTTTCCTTTCTACTTATCCATTTTGATGTGGAGTATAGGGAGAAATATACTAATGTTTGATTTAATGATTTATCAGATAAGATTCAAAATCGTTTCATGTTAATTTTGTACCATTATCTCTTCTCAACTTCTTTATATAAACCCCCATTTCTCTCTCAATATTTTTATGAAGAATTTGAACATCTCTATAGCCTCTGATTTATGTTTCATATACATGATGTTAGTAATGCGAGTGAAATAATTAATAAAAGTGATAAAGTACAAATATACTTTTGTTGATTGATGTTTAATCAGCCCACATAAATCGAAATGAATAAGTCCAAGATGTTAGGTAAACTGAATCTCAACTTTCTTATGACTTTTATTAGTCATTTTTCCTTTCTGAAAAGTTATAAAAATATCTTCTTCTCTTCTTATCAATTCTGAAAAATTTTATACAACATCAACTTTAGAAAGTTTTTTCATATTTTTCTATCCAAGATACCCAAATTTTTGGTACCACAAATTTTTTTCATCTTCAACACTCAAGTAGCATGAGTTGTAAAGTTATTCTATTTGTAATATATTTCCACTAGTTATTTATCCCCTGGTTACAACTTTACAATCTTCCATGATTTTGATGATACATATCTATTTTTTGAATATCACTTCTTTTACATTATTAAAAAAGTTGACTTGAACTCAATAAGTTATGGTTGATCCCATCAACAAATAGAACTTCCTTAGATTTTAACTTTTGAGGTTCTATATCAGTAGTCTATATTCTTCTAATTTTCAAGGAACTATTATTTCTAAAATTAACTTCTCCTATATCATGATTTTCAAAATCTTTCAATATTTTTATATCTCATGTAATTTGTGAGGAATAACCACTTTCAATAATCCATGGTTTGTTCTTTTTTCTAGCTTTCAAGGTTGTCTCAAAAACAAAAGATCTTTCCTTAATTTTTTTCTTTCCAACTTCCTTTTCTTTTCTATTATAAGAAAATTATTCTGGAAGAATTATCATATATTTTTCATCAAAGTGACCTAGTTGGTCACATATTCCACAAACTTCCTCTAGATAATCAAAATGGTTTTTTTTGGAAGGTTTCTAACATCTTGATATTTTACCTTTCTTACTTCTTATATATTAGTAAATTTACTCATTCTTCTCCCACCATTTCTTTTACTCTATTCAAACCTCTTTTCTAGAAGAGACATGCTATGCCAAAAGTTATAAGTTATATTCCCATAAATTCTACAACACTAGAAAAAACCATCAAATCGTAATTTTCTTTTGAAATAAGATCTTTCTATATAGAAACTTTATTGAGGTTGATAACTTCTTTATACTCTAACAGCTTCTAGGAATGGGCCATCTTTCCAACTAATAGAATTTTCAAATTTTGTGGATGTGATAGGTTTCTCACATCCTTTATCAACCCAATATTTTCCAACACTTTTCTTAACACCTGAAATGATAGAAAAATTAGATGAACTTTTTAGTTTAGTGGGCGTATATTTCACCTTATTTGTAGAGTGAGGCTTTTTGAAGCTTTAGATGATTTAGATTTTACTTCTAAAGTCTTACTGAAGTTTTCATTTAGCTTTCTTAATCTATTTTTGGCTTCAAGAAGTTTTTTTATATTTGTTAACTTTACATTATTTAGATTCCAAATTCCTACTAAGTTCTTAAACCATATTTCCCTATTCAATATTTCTCAGTTTGTAACTTAATATTTCCTAGATGTATTCTTATTCTTGCTTATCAATATCTTTTCTTCCTTCAATTTTTTCCATTATCTATGTTCATAATTATTATTTCTTTATTGAGAGTTATGTTTTTTTTTCAAGACATGCAACAAGTTCTGATCTAAACTAATAATCTCTGTAAGATTTTTTACCTCCTTATTCTTTACTATTTGATGAATCTTCTTTTTATCAACATTTGTAAAGATGGTTCTGATTCTTTCAAAACTTTCATCTTATGATGAATCAATATCATCTAAGTTATATTATAATTTCTTACTTTGCATACTTCTTTTGTTTCTAATGAACTTCTTCTTTCCACCAAAGTGATTATTTTCTTTCTTGGAAGATTTTTCAAACTTCTTACCCAAATATTTTTCTTCATAATGATCTTTAAATTCACAAACTTTATTTTTTGGAGAAATTCATATAAAAATGACCAATTCTACCAAACTCAAAACATTTGATAGTAAGTTTTCCTATGTACTTTCCTCTGCCTCTCTGTAAGTTCTATGAGATAAGAGACATGGTTTTTTCATTCAACTCATCCTCCTCCTTATCTTCGTAATCACAAGGATCAACATCTTCAACATCTTAAATTTTTATCTTTCTCATAGCTTCAAAATCCAGTTCATATTTCATCATCATTTTGAAAACTAGATCTTTTCTCATTTCATAAGCAATGAGAAGTTTATGAAATTCATCAAGATATAAATCATAATTATATTCTAAAGCATAAATTTTAGAATCAAGCCTATTCATAAAGTTTCTCATGTGTTTATTCACAATTATAGAATCTTTCAAGACATATCAAAAACCTCTGATGTTGTAAACAAATTCATTTACTTTGGTGAAGTACTCATAAATAATTTCCTCATCACTCATTTTTATATCTTCAAACTTTCAATGCTAGATATGTATCTTCACTTCCTTCACTTTAATATTTCCTTTGAAAATACTTATGAGCTTATCCCACATAGTCTTTATTATTTTGAGACCCATCACCTCCATATAAAAATTTTCTAATAGAGACATAAGAATATAATATCTAACTTTTACATCAACTTCAATATTTCTCTTATCAACAAAAGTCATAGAGGCATCTTTCTTAATGGTTGGAAACCCAATTGTAGTAGCATTAACAACTTCCAGACCTAGTGATAGAAGATATTGAATAGTCCTATTTATTCATCCATAATAATTTTTTCCATCAAATATTGTTGATAGAATTAATATTTTCTATGATAAGGATTTAATGGGGTAACCTCACTCTAATACCAATTGAAGTTCTAAAGGATCGAAGAACAACTGAGAAGGGGGGGTAAATAGTTGTTTCCTTTTTACAAATTTTAAACTTTAGAAAACTTAACCCCTATAACTTGTTAGAGTTTCTTCCTTGTCAACTTTTAGTAATCTTGAGTGCATGTAGAAATAGAAAAGTAAACATGGCACACACTATTAACAAGGTTCATTCTCAGTGTGAGAACTTACATCCTTTCCATAGACACTCTCATGGGTCTATATAAATTCACTATTATGAAGAAGTGAATATAACTCATTTCAACACCCATTAGAAATATTTTATCTCCCTATAGGAATGATTATACTAACTCCATTCAGTTTACAAATTTTTATTAAAGAAATTTTGATCCATAATAAAAATGAACTTTGAAACTTTCAACTCCATAAAGGTTTATCCAGAAATCTATGTCCAATCAACCTATATATAGTCTGCATATGTATGATAGACTTATAATGATCTCCCTATTCTTAATCAACACAATTTCAAAAAAATTTATCTTCCTTTATAAAAAAATTGTGCTTCTCAAATAACTACTCAAAAAAACTCAGACCAATACCCTCAGTACGACTCACTCTATTCGATAATATGAACTTTATTTTGTTTGATCTTCTGATTAAAACCCTCTATCTATAAACTCTTCTTCAATAAGAAACAACTTTGGTTGGAAAACTCACTTCTAAAACCAATTCTGCAGATTATAATTTTTTATGTCTGGGAAAATAGTGTCATAGTAAGATGTACTGTGTACTTCTATTTATAAGTACTCCAGTTGAGAAAATGGGGGAAACCAATTTCTTTTCCTACTCACTCAAATTCCAAAAACCTTAATTTCTCATTAATTGAGCTCCATTTTTACTGCTTCAAAACTTAACAAATCTCCTAGTGAATTCTTGAAACTTATTGAATCTTCACAAATCTTCTCAAATTTCAAAACATTAGTCTGGAAATGATTGTATAGAAAACTCATTAATTATTTAGACCTCTTGACCCATTTGAAATACAAAACATTGATTCAGTCTGATCAAAGTTTATCAGCTCAAACTTGAATAAGAACTGTGTAAATGCTCTATATAAAAATTGATAGTCCAAAACATCTCAGTCCGGAACTCCATTTTTAATTCCATTTCTATTAACCCAATTTAAATAACTCACATATTTTTCTCTTAAATCATTGAAAAAAAATAAATGATTTCCCACTCTAATACTCTGAGATAACTAAAAATGGTTGACTATATTGTTATATCTTCTAAAGACCTCAGAAACCTGTAATGACTATCTGATATAAACTTCATCCTTTCAAACATTTTCTTTGTCTAGAGAATTTGAACTCTTGTACTTATTTATTTAGAAGTCTTCTTTAATTGATCAAATTTTGTATGATAAAACAACTTCAAACTAACCATACATCTCTGTATAGAAAATAATGCACAGTGTCTGTCTTCTCATGTTTTTCAAAACTTGAATTTTCTAACAAAAACATCATCTAAAACTTTTATCTGAAAAGTGTGTTCGATTAACAATTTTGAACTTTATAAAACTTAATTATCTTATAAATTATATCTATATTGTAGTTTATCACTTCATAAAAAATTTTCTAAAGTTATGAGTCTTGAAACTTTAACATTGTACATAACATCTTCCGTTATGGCTTTGTTTGGTAACAGCATCAAGAGTTGCATAAGATTCTCTGCATCTAGAACAATTGTGTCTAGGGAGCTTCAACAAATTCAAACTTTTAGTCCTCTTAAAATTTATATTTCTGGTTCTTCTCAATCCAATGATCTACATATATAAAACTTCAACTTCATAGAAACATAAAAATTTATAAATTACACTTCACTTTCCTTCTACAAACTTCATTTTGTATCATGAATTATTCATGATGTTTTAGGAACTTGAGAGAATATCAAAGCATCATCTGAAAACTTTTGGAAATATCTATTACTTCCCATTTTTTTAAGTCTCAGTAATATATCAAACTTCCTAAATCTTATTTACATTAACTTTTGAAGTTCAAAAAAAATCTTTGTTTGATTAATTTCATCTTTGTACTAATTTCTCGCACAAAATATTTCCAATGAACTAAGTCTGATGGATCATCCATGTCACACACTGGTTAATATTTTCTTTTTTTATTTTTCTTTATCTTTTTTCCTTGGTTTTTTCTCATGGTTTTTGGGTGTTTTTGATTGAAATTTTGAGTTTCAGGTTGTTTTTCTTTTGTTTCACGGTTTAGGTGCACAGGTAAGGGGAAATCGTGAATCATCCTATGGATGATCCCCTTTCTAGTTTATTTTGAACTTGAACACTTTGAGTTTCATGGGTAGTTCACAATTTGATCCAAACTATACAACTCCCAAGAGAAACTGTGCAGGTCCTGGGTGTCTCTAGTCAAGAGCGCACGACCCGAGTGCGGTTAGGCCAAACTGTGCAGAAGGCGTGCACATGGATCTGGAGTTTTTGAAAGAACCATGTTGTATGGTTGGTACACTATTTTCTAAATCATGAATCCAAACCATGTGGGTTTCCAGTGTGTCTAGTAAAGGGTTTATGATTTCCCAAACCGTACGCAGTGCCCAGGTTCATTAAAATTGTGATTTTACCTTTTTTCCCTCCCCAGTTTTTAACCCCAAATGCCCCTTTCTCCCCCTAATTTGGCTCTTAAGACCCTAGGGGAGCTACTTAATTATTCATAAATCCCCCATCAATCATACATGGTGATTCTAAGTGGATTCCTCAAGGTTTTGGGGTGATTTCTCAAGGTATCTTCCTCCATGCTTCTTCCTTTTATTCCTTATTCCATTTTCTTCTTGGATCCTCTTCTCCCTTAGTTATTTTGGTCTAGGGTTCTTATTTATTTGAGTTTAAATTGGGTATTTTTTCTTTTTAAGGTTCCATGTGGGTTTTCTTGCTTCTTTGATCCTTTTTAGAGTGGTTTCAGGTTGTTTTTACTGGAGCATCGTGAGTTTGAGGTAGGTTTCCCTTTGAATTTGCACTTTAAATTGAAGAAACATTGATTTCTTTCTTTATTTTTTCTCCTATCTTTAATTATAATTAGTGGTGTATGATTTTTATAAAAGTTTTTTTATGTGAAATAAAGTGAAACTCGCTTTATATTTAATTTTATGGAATTGTTTTATTAAACTTTGAACACCAAGTGTTTGTCGAAATTCTCGGTTAGCCTTTAAAAGTGATTTGTGGTTTTTAAAGGATGGATTGGTATTTTATAATGTGTTTTGGTTTCTCAAATGGATTTATAAATATATTTGGGTTCTTAAATAGTGTTTTTAATCCTTTTAGAAAATGGTTTTTCACTCAAAGGTTACTTGAGGCTCGTTTGGAACCTTCATAAATTAGTCCACTTTTAAAAACTCCATTGGGATAAATATCTTACCTTGATGGATTCTAATGGGAATGGGAGGTCCTTGGAATGGTACATCCCTCATGTGTTGATGGTTTTAAGGAAAGGGGATATTCCTTGGGGTGATTCAGGGGTGATGCTTGGTTGTGTGGATTATGCATGTGTTTTTTGTATGGTTTGTTTGTTTGGATCACCCCCACTTCCAATACGACATGGGAACTTGGCATAGCTAGTGGATTTTATAAGAATGTTTAATTCACTAGTTTATATTCACTCTAGATAGTGTCCCTTAGTATATACCTTGCTTTGTTTTGGGATTTTACCCCTCAATTAGGCCATGTAGGGTAAGATTGAGTGTTCAAGCAGGTTGATGGCATCGGGTGAGGTGCATATATAGGATGAATCAGGTTTTAGTATGTTCTATATTATCCACTAAGCTACTAGGTAATCCCATATTCCCATGCCACTTGTTTATCTATGGTGGATAATTTAGGTGCCTCCGCTGCTTTGGTTTCTAGTGTTGTGCTTACCATTTCCCTTATTGTGTGATCTTTGCTACTATTTTCTTGTATGATTTAATTCTTTATTAAAGGTGGATAAATGAGTTTTTATATGTTTTATGGAAAAATGTTTTTAGAATGTTTTACCCCTTATTTCCATTTTTAATAAAAACATAACCTCTATTTTCTTTCCTTAAATGTTAAATCCTCTTTACCTTGGAAAAATAAATGTTTTTTAAATGAAAAGGGAAATGGTCCTTGGTTTGTTTTAAAAAGGAATGTGTGAAAAACTATTTTTATATTTTTTATTTCAAATATGAAACTTATGATTATTTTTTTAAAGAAAATTCATTATGAATATATTTATTGGGCATGCCTGCTGATTTTTTATACTCACTCTAATATTGCCTTCTTAGTTTTAGTCTCAGGTGCAAGTTCTAGTTTGTCTCGATCGTCATGGGATATGTTTGGTTTTGGGATTGGAGAGTGACCTAAATGGTTACATAGAGACTTGGTAGTCATCAAGTTTTTATTGGATTTGTTTTTAGTTTGTGTTTGGATGTTTTTTGGTTTCCTTTTTTATCTATTTTCAGTTTCTATTTTCTTATTCCATTGCATTTTTTATTTATATTGGGAAAAATCATTCCCATGATTACTCGATTGATTCCCTTGATGCATGTCTCATGCCCAAGAGGATAAGGAATGCCTCTCGATCCTTTTCACAAGCCGAATCAGGTGACTGATTCAGGGTCGACTCGGGTTAGTTTGTGACAAAATGGTATCAGATCCTAGGTTATTTAGAGGCCTTAGATTTTAGTGTGCCCTTTATTATTTGGGTTGTCAAGGTATATGGAGTAGGACTATCAAAACTTGGGTTGTAGGTATAAGGAAGTTCATGGCCAACACTTTCTATACCGAACCTTGGGTTACCATGGGAAGTTGGGTTTTTTTGGACTCTTTGGGTTTTGTGGTTGTTCCATGTTTGGGAAATGAAATGTGAGTCAGCCGGTGGTATCATTAAGCTCACAAGGACTAACAAGCAATGTGGTACCCAGGGATGTGGTCTTTAAAGACTCTCTGTGATGGTGTCATGATTGGCATATAGCCTCCAAACATGTGTCCAAATCACCCATCGACACTAGTTTCCCCTCGTGAGTTTGTTTTGAGTCTTTCTAAATTATAAGAACCATTTTGAAATTGTTGTTTTAAATCATGAAACCCTATTTAAATGGAGATGTTTTGATTTTTGGGAAATTTAAAGTGAGTTTTCATATTTATTTTAAAGAAATTATTAGAAAATGGATTTTTAATAAAGTTATTTTTGATAAAATGAATTTTTAATCAAATGATTTTTGATGAAATCCGATTTGTTTAAAGTTAAAGGAAATGGTTTAAATGGTAAAAATTGGGTTTTTGGATGGAATTCAAGGTAAATTTTGTGAAATGAAATGGGTTGGATTGTGGAATCTGAATGTGGTTTTTAATTGGGTGGTTTGTGACTTTTTGAAAAGTTTTTGGAAATTTTTTTGAGTTGGTTTCTTTTTATGTTAGATGTTTATTTGTGGAAATTTTTGGATGGTAAGTTGGTTTTGATTGAGTTTTTGGTTTCCTTTTTATTTACTGTATGCCCCCACCAAAGACTCTATGGATATTTGAGGTGTAACTATAGAAGTTTCACCATTAGCAGACCCTCCAGTTGATCAATTGAAAGACCGTTTTCTTGAGTTTCATAAATTGAGCCCTCCTCTATTTTATGTTCAAGTGAATCCTCTTGAAGGAGAAGAGTGGATGTGGAAACTTGAAAGGATATTCAGTTTCCTTAAGTTTCTTAATTTTCTAAAAGTGTAATTCTCCACCTTTATACTTTAAGGTCTAATTTGTGCATGGTGAAAGTCAGTCATTTGAACCAAGCATCGAGAATATATCTCATGGGAATTCTTCAAGGCTTAATTCATTTGAAAGTAATTCAGTAAGGTGATGGATCATTGTTGGAGTTCATCCATCATTTTATGGATCTAATTCCTTATCTTCTAAAGTGGATCGAGGATGATTCTCTGAAGGCTTTACATTTTGAGAATGATCTTCATCCTGATCTGCAATCAATGGTATTAGGATTCGATCTAACCTCTTTTACTGATGTGTTAAGACAATTCATTCAGGTTGAAGCTATGTTAGCAGGAGTGCTTAAGGAATCCAATCTTCCTTCATTCTCTGGAATTAGTGAAGGGAATTCCAATATAGATATTGGAAAGTGGCCTGAATTTAGTGATGTTGGTAGTATAATTAAGAGGTCTCCTGATCTTTCACAATCTTCTTCTGGGTGTAGGACCCTAGTGTGTCATCAATGTGGCAGTTTGGGTCATAATAATTCATCATATACAAATACACCAAATACTTGCCACACCTTAGGATGTTTGGGTCACTTGTAATGGTTTTTTGGGGTATTTCCAAGAAGTAGTGTAGAGCCATATCCACCTCTTCAAAATACACCCCGACCTATTTACAAGATTTGGGTGTTGATCTGAGTGCATTTTAAGTTTCCCTTATTGTAAATGATCATTTAATCACTATTTTAATGAAGCACCTTTTTAGAGTTTCTAAATTTCTTCATATTAGATTAAATAATGTCTATTTGTGAGTCATGTTCCTATTTTTTGGTTCTTCCTAGGGTTTTTGTATGGTCACTCCGGTTTTTAGGATCGATGTTTGGCTGGTTGTATTAGTTAAGAATTTGTCTAGAATTCTAAAATTGTGGGGTGTCCACCATGGGCTCCCTTGTTGAATAAATTAAACCTTACCTTATTATTTTCTCCTTTCCTTGTTCTCCTTTGAGTATCTATTAGATATTTATCTATACCCTCTAGATTCATTCATCCTTGAGTTTTTCTTCTCCTTGGGTGAACATTGGGCTCTTGAAGCAGGCCTGATAGTTATAGTGTTGGGTTTTTTGTTTTTTTTTTTGAAATTTTCATCATTCTTCAAGGAAGAGGTTGAGTTTAGTGGTTTGTTTTGGGTAGAACTTCCTATCTTTTTCCTAGTGGTGGTTGAGGTGTTATTGGTTTGAGGATTTGGAACATGTGGGTGTGAAAAACATTTATCTTTCAACTTGATCAACTAGAAACTTTAAGGATTTTTGGGGGGAAAAGAATTATGGTGGGGATAATTATCACACCCTGGTTTTTTATTTTCTTCTTTTATTTTGGCGTATCTTTTATTCTTGGTTTTTCTCATGGTTTTTAGGTGTTTCATATCAAAATTTTGAGTTTTGGGTTGTTTTTCTTCTATTGCATGATTTAAGTGCACGAGTAAGGGGGAATCGTGAGACCTCATATGGTTAAGCCTCTTTCCTATTCATTTTGAACTTTCATAGTTTAAGCTTCATGGGTAGTTCACGATTTGATCCAAACTGTGTGGCTCCCAGGAGAAACTATGCAAGCCTTGGGTGTCTCTGGTCAATGGCACATGGCTTAGCCCAAATATTGTGGAAGGCATGTGCATGGATCTAGCGTTTTTTATAGAACCATGCCATATGGTTGGTGTACGGTTTTACAAACCATGTGGCCAAACCATGTGTGTGTCCAGTGTGTCTAGTAAGGGGTGCACGGTTGGTACACGGTTTTCCAAACCGTGTGGCCAAACCGTGCACAGTGCCCAGGTTCATTAAAAGTGTGATTTCCCATTTTTCCCTCCTCATTTTTTAAACCCAAACACCCCTTTATCCTCTTAATTTGGATCTTGTGACCCTATGGGAACTCCTACTTTCTTCCTCAAGCCTCCCCTCCTTCTTCCATGGTTATTCTAAGTGTATTCCTCGATGTTTGGGGGTGATTTCTCAAGTTATCTTTCTCTTTACTTCTTCCTCTTCTTCCTTATTCTATTTTCTTCTTAGTTACTCTTATACCTAGGTTCCATTGGTTTATGGTTCTCATTTATTTGAGTTTAAATTGGTGTTTTTCTCTTATTAAGGTTCTATGTGGGTGTTCTCTCTTCTTTTAGCCTTTGTAGAGTGGTTTCTAGTTTCCATTATCAAAGCACCGTGAGTTAGAGGTAGTTTTCCCTTTGCATTTACCTTTTAAATTGAATAAACTTTGATTTATTTATTTTTTAACCTCCATTTAATTCTAATTAGTGATTTATGGTGTTTATAAAAGTTTTTTTATGTGAAATAAAGTGAAATTCCTTTTGTATTGAATTGTATGGAATTGTTTTATTAAAATTTTCACACCAAGTGTTTGTCGAAATGTTTGGTTGGACTTTAAAAGTGATTTTTGGGTCTTAAAGTATGGGTTTGGATTTTTAAATGTGTTTTGGTTTCTCATATGGATTTATAAATGGATTTTGGTTCTTAAATGTTGTGTTTTATCCTTTTTGAAAATGGTTTGTCACTCAAAGGTTGCTTGAGACCCATTTGGCACCTTTATAAATTGGTCCTATTTTGAAAAATCCATTGGGATGTATCTCTTGCCTTAATGGATGATAATGGGAATAGGAGGTCCTCGGCATGGGACTTCCCTCACATGTTGATGATTTAAAGGCAGTAGGATATTCCTTGGGGTGACTCAGGGGTGATGCTTGGTTGTGTGACTTATGATTGTGTTTTGTGTATGGTTGGTTTGTTTGGATCACCCCCACTTCCAATATGATATGGGAACCTAGAATATCTAGAGGATTTTATGAGAACATTTACTACACTAGTTTAGATTATGCTCTGGCTAGTGACCCTTAGTATGGACCTTGATCTGATTTGGGATTGTGCCCCTCAGTTAGGCCAGGTGGGGTAAGACTGAACGTTTAGGCGGGTTAATGGTATTGGGAGAGGTGTGCCTACAAGATGAATCAGGTTCCAATATGTTCTAGATTATTCACTGATATCCAAGGTACTCCCATGTTCCCCTAACACTTGTTTATATATGGTGGATAATTTAGGTGCCTCGGCCAGATTTGGTATCCAGTGTTGTGTTTACCATTTCCCTTGTTGTGTGATTGTTGTTACTACTTTCTTGTATAGTGTACTTATTTGTTAAAGGTGGATAAATGAGTTTTTAGATGTTTTATAGAAAAATAGTTTAAGAATGTTTTACCCCACTTCTGATATGACATGGGAACCTAGCATAGCTAAAGGATTTTTTGAGAAAGTTTAATGCACTAGTTTAGATTACGCTCTGGATAGTGACCCTTAGTATGGAACTTTCTATGCTTTGGGGTTATACCCCTCAGTTAGTCTAGGTGGGGTAAGACCGAGCATTTGGGTGGGTTGATGAAATCAAGTGAGGCACACCTACAAGATGAATCAGGTTCTAGTTTGTTCTAGATTATCCACCAATCTCCTAGGTACTCCCATATTCCCTTGACACTTGTTTATCTATGGTGGATAATTTAGGTGCCTCATCTGGTTTGGTCTTCGGTGTTGTGTTTACCATTTCCCTTATTGTGTGATTGTTTCTACTACTTTATTGTATGGTTTAATTCTTTTCTAAAGGTGGATAAATTAGTTTTAGGTGTTTTATGAAAAAAAATTAAGAATTTTTTGCCCCTTATTTCCTTTTTTAATAAAAACGCCACCTCTCTTTTTCTTTCCTTAAATGTTAAAGCCTCAATCCCTTGGAAAAATAAATGTTTTTTAAATGAAAAGTGAATAGAAATTGGTTTTTCTTAAAAGGTAATGTGTGAAAACCCTATTTTTATATTTTTTATTTAAAATATGAAATTGATGAATCTTTTGTTTAAAGGAAATGATTTGGGAATATATTTCTTGGGCATGCCTACTGAGTTTTTATACTCATGCCTATACTTCCTTCTTATTTTTAGTCTCAGGTGAAGGTTCCATTTTGTCTCGATCATAATGGGATATGTTTGGATTTGGTATCAAAGAGTGACCTATGGGGTCACATGGAGACTTGGTAGTCATTAGGTTTGGTTTTGTTTTTTTTTCAGTTTGTGTTCGGTTGTTTATCGGTTTCCTTGATTATTTATTTTGGGTTGATCTTTTCTTATTCCATTGTATTTTTTATTTAGATTGGGAAAAATAATTCCCACCATTACTCTGTTGATTCCCTTGGTGGTTGGCACCATCCTAGGAGGATAGGGAAAACCTCTTGGGTCTTGTCGCGGGCCGACTCGGGTGGTCGGTTCAGGGTTGACCCAGGTTGGTTTGTGATGGTATGATTGCCAAATTTTCAATACACTTTCTTTATCTAGAGAAACTTCTTAGAATATAAGTTATGAACTTTTAGAAACACATCCTTTACCTGATTTACAAAAACATTCTTTTACAAAAATTTAATTGTTAATAAAATACAAAACTTTGTTAAAAAAACATTATAAAGGATATTCAAGGTCCCCTCATGCCTCACACGTCTCTCTCTTATCTTATATCTATTATTCATTTTATTATTATTTTTTCAAACTTCTCACTTAAATATCTCATGAAATATTGATCAAATTGATGTGTCATCAGTTCCTTTGGATTCGTCTCAATGAGTAGAAGTGTATTTCTAAGTTTTTTTTTAAGGTGGTGAGGTATTTTTTCCCAAATTTAATTTAATCATTCCTTTTCCAAGTTTCAAAATATTGAATATGATAATAATTCTAAATATCATCAAATCAGTAATAGTACTAGGATTTGGTGGTGCAATTAAACTCAAAAGTCAACCCTTATCATCAAATCATTGTTGCACATAAGGTAGGAATTTCCTTACCTATTGGTATCTTGTTTAAACACATTTCCATGTTATATTTTATGTGTTGGAATAATTGATATTTATTCTTGATTATGATTTCAAGTGGGTGTGTGTGGGACCCATGAGACCCATTTGATTCCATGAGTGATATTAGTGTATCCTTTTCCATGTTTTATTTTTATCACATGATGTTATGTTTGCTGCTTTATTTCTCATGATGATATATTATGATATGTTTTTCATTGTATGTTCTACCTTATATTTATGTTACCTTGCTTTGTAGGTACTATTCTTGGTGCTCGGGATAGGTGGACCATTGTGACATGTTTATAACTTAGAGGGGGAGTGTGTTTGACTTGTGATGATGGAAACAATTGACCTAATCATAGGGTGGATATATGATAATACCATGGTGTCGTCTTGAGTATGCACTCAGGGAACTGGAATCCAAGTATTTGGTTTCTCAACATCTAGTTGATTTGTGAGTAATTCACTTGATGCCTAGTTGATTTTTAAGTAGTGTTCTTGATTCCTAGATGATTTTTGAGTGGAACATTTGATGCCTAGATGTCGAGTATCATGTCATACTTGAGGCCCTGGGTGAACCAAGTCACATGTACACATGATGCTATGTGGTTTTCAAGAAACAAATACACTATTATGATGGTGATTTTGGTTACTTCTAACATATTTTGTTATCCTTCCATCATGGAGCTGAATCGGGTATGGTCGAGGGTGTGTAGCGGCTTGGATAGCGCATGTCTGTTTAGTTTTGAATTATATGTTTATTTTCTTGTCACACATTTAGGATTATTATGGCATGAACTTGTATACTTGAGCACACTTGGTTAAGGAAACATTTGTGGTGCCCTGCTAAGTCTTTTTCTCACACCCTACTTGGACATTTCATGTGCCTGTAGATTTCAAAAGGCATCCAGTAAAGGGTAAAGGCCCCATGGTGGATGGATGAGTAGAGGAACACAGTGATATTAGTAGTACAATATGGACTACAGATGACCTGTTGTTTATTTATTTATTTTATCTGTTACTTTGTACACTGGACAGGATTTCCACTTTGGAAACCATTTATTTGTATGACATGTTTAGTTCAGTTTCTACATGTACTCTGATTATGTTTATTATTATACTTTTGTTATTTATTTATCTTGTACAGTCTGACAGGGGGTATAGTCTCCCCATGGTTCCATTTGTGACCCTCCTGGTATTTGACAACCTATTACGTATAGGGAGGCATGCATGAGGTTATGTTGCATTCTGTCTTGGACATGGTGGTTCGGTTCGGGATGTTACACAATCACAACTTACCTCACATTGAATTTTATGTCACTCTTCACTCAAGATAAATTTAATATGGATTTATGCTTATACTTGGAAAGTGTATGTAACACCATATTCTTGTAAAAATTCTCATATATCCACACTATGAGACATAAACATATTTTTAATCGTGAGGACTTGTCAAGGTGAATTCAGTGGCTAAGTCTTGGTGGATAAAAACGTTTAAAATTTTAAGGATGAAAGAGGAGGTTGAACTCTTAAGTACAATCACATGAATATTTAGGTGAAAACACATGAAAGGTCATACTAAATTCCCTTTACAAATTTGAAACAACCCCACCCCCTTTATGACATGGAGCATGAGTCAAAAAGTGAATGTAATGAAGGAAATCATCATAATTCCCCATTTTTCAATTATTTTCATTTTTTTATTTTGTATTTTTTCATTTTTTTTCATGGAAGATGGGATGAAAAATGAATATTATATATGAATTAAAATTCACGACCTTTATTTTTGAGTGGTACATGAGTCAAAAAAGTAATCATAATGAAAATTTTGATCTTATCCCCATTTTTCTCTTTTTCTCTTTTTCATTCTTATATTTTTTTAAAGAAAAGGGATGATACAAATAAAGAAAAAAGAAATAATCACTCATGATAAATTATATATCTATATCCACTACCCAAAATAATGACACACAACTCACACCACCCAACAATTAAGTACATCCCAAATAATATAGATGAAAGGCTCTTCCCCCACACTAAAACTTGAAATATCTATTCAAAAATATTAAAAGTGGAGATGGGTAAGGAAAATCAGATTTTAATGTGTCTTAAACATATAAGTAAATGAATGGATTATAAGGGATAAAAAGGTATATATAAAGGTAGATATAAAGGTAGGTATCAAGTTAAAATGTGGATTGAAAAAAATGCCTTAATCATTTCAGAAACACTTTATGAAATTCAAATCTTTGAAAGAGAAAAATAAAAAGTTCTAAATCACACAAAAAATCAAAGTTTCTCTCAAAAAAGTGTGGGTATTAGGAATAATATGACAAAAATGGTTTAAAATAACTCACAAAATAAGGAAAATAATTTTGATTCAATGTTTCATGGTCATGGATTTCAAAAAATGGAAAAATAATAATAAATGCTTGAAAATAAAATTCTAGGGAAATGTTTCAACATCAACAATCATTTAAAATACATTTCTTAAAAAAACAATAAAACCCTACCAAAATCAATTCATTTGTGAAATATAATAGAGAATATTCTTTGAAGCTCAAAGTTCCTAAAAATAAAAAAGAAAAAAGAAAACAAATAGAAACACCTAAGCAGGTTTTCACTCCCCCCACACTTAAATTTCACTACCCTTTATTTAATCTCAACAAAATAGAAAGATAAGGAATGAAATCCCAATGTGAAGGAAATACATTTTAGAGTTTATTCTTTAGTATAAACCCTAATTTAAGCTCCTAGTTTATACCACTTTAAAGCTATAATAAAGCAATAAAGAATATGAAATATAAGAAAAATAAAGAAAAATAAAGAGAAAGTGAAAAAGATGATAGATCTTGAGTGAAACCCCCAAACAGGTGCTAGGTTTTTACTTCCCCTAGTCACAAAGTTCCAGAATTGTATCCCTAATCAGATAGTGGATGTGGTTTCTTTGAGACGAATCACCACATGTTATTTCTCCTAAAATTCATAAGAGGGTGTCAAGAGTGGGAAATCCTGAAGAAAAGAAAAATTATCCCAACCCCCAGAAGAGAATAAAGAGATAATTTGAGGTGCACATTGGGATTGAAAATAAGATAGGGGTTCTCCCTATTGATTTTTTTGGTGTACTATTCCATATTATATATAAGTTGATGTAGAAGAGGTAGTAGCATCACCATGATCTCCTCTAACTCTTCTTTATATACCACTACTTGTGTGGTTAATTCCCTAACATGAATGTCTAGGGTCGGTTCTATAATGTTATCTCATAAATTTTAGAAAAGTAGAAGTTAGAAAACAATTCATATTTTATAAGATTAAAACATGAATAATCGATAGAAAAATTTTCCTCTTCAAGTAAGAAAACATAGATATTGATCTCTTATGATAGGGTCACTAGAAACTCTATCTCAGTAGGTTCACTTTCATCATCCTCTTACAAAGTAAGAGAGATGTATATAGGTGATGATTTTTCATTATCACATATGGAAGAATCACTTACCTTTTAAAGTTCTATAAAATGTAACCAATACTCATCCAAATCATCTTGATATCCCACAAGTACATCAACTGACATGTTTTCTTCAAGAATCACCTCTCAAAATGGTCTAGAGAGGTTTAATGGATCTTCAATAAATTCTTTATTAGCCTCCCCAAGTTCTTCAACTTGAAAAATTAGCAGGGATACTTCTTCCTCCACCAATTTTGGTTCTTTCCCCAATTGTTTATCTTGAGATGCATAAACATATTTAGTTATCTATTCAATTTTTATCTTTAGGTTATATATGTCCTCTTAATTTCTTACAGCTGAGATTTCATTTTATTTTAAATCTCTTCTTCTTGTGGCACCTGATAGTAATTAGTCCATTCATTAATATTACAATTTTAATACATCATGAACAAAGATTTTTTTTTTTGAAATTTATGATTTTTTTTGTGTTTTTTAATAAAAAATAGTGTGTGAAAACATTATACCTCCCCGAAAATGGCACCAAATTGATGAGTGATATTTTTCATGAATCACACCTTAATAAATTCTTATTACCTATAAATAAAATATAATACATGCCCAAAGTCGATCTCGAGGAGACCATTCACACAACACTAGTTTGTTATTGTCACTATTATATTCTAAATCATAGATTTATAATAATATAATAATATAAGACATGTATTTTTGAAATTAATATGATATATCATTTTTCATTAAAATATTCTTGATACTCAATTCAATATAGTGATCAAGAACTGTCATGATACACCCTCTTGTTTGAATTTTTAGTACCCCACATTGATATCTCAATATTTAGGGAAATAAACTTCATAAATTTGGTTAGGAGATCTCTTTACTAACCATCACAAACCAACCCATAATCCATTGTATGCATGACTTAAACATTGAAGGGAAGGATGTTATATGAATGAGGAAAAGAAATCAGGTGATAAAGAAAAGGGGGAAATCTCTCACCCTAATTTATTTAAACATCGAAAAAATTCTCATACACTAGTAGAAATATAGGATTTAGCGTCGGTATTTTGACATTAGTTTTTTATAAACTGATGTTAAAAGTAATGGGGAAAACTTTTAACATCGTTTTTGAAAAAACTGATGTTAAAATGTCTTTGATATTACTTTTAACATCGATTTTCATAAAAATCGGTGTTAAATGTTATTAAAAAAAGTAACATCGGTTTTAATGAATATCGACGTTAAAAGTAATATCGAAGACTTTTAACATCAGTTTCTAAAAAAATATATGTTAAAATATAACTCTTTAATGTTGGTTTTCAAGAAAATCGATGTTAAAATTCCTTTAAAAATATACCAACAACCCATAGCCTTATTTTTATTTTGCTCAAAACCCTCTCTCTCGACCAACTCTCAACTGACGATAACACCCGATAGCTTCGATGACCCTTAACGACCTTTTATTGTCTATTGCAATTGATTTTTATTAACTTTTGATGTTATTTCTCTTGAATATTCCAACCTTCATTCTCATTTCACAATCCTTGAGCTATTATAGTTGACACACAACCATGATTTGAGGTTTTTGTTGGTTCTTTTTTTTACTTATTTTTCCACTCATTTTTCTTTAATCTTGCAGCATTCACTCTGTTGTCATAGACCTTGATTGATTTTATCAAATTTCAGGGGTATTTTTCATTATCGAATTACAAAATTTGAAAGTTTTTTTTTATTTTTGAAAATAAATTATGTATAATTGTTTGTTATCATAATTTTTTGTAAGTTATTATATGTTTTTATGTTTAACTATTTATTATGATAATTTATTGTTATAATAATTGTTTATAATATATTTTTCATAACTATTTATATAATTATTTGTAATTTATTTATGTATAAATATTTTTATAATTGTTCATAGAATTTTTTTTATATGTCACGACCCGCCCTCGGGGTCCGTGCCGTGACTACCCCAAGCCCGCCTTCCATAGGCCAGGGGCTGGCGACTAGCACCAAGGCGTAAATCCCGGTAAAAGGGGAAGGCATTGCCTTTGTAAAGTAAACAAACACTACAGAGTAAACAAGCGGAAAATAAACACTAACAAAAGCAGAGTACAACTGAAAGTGCGGAAAAGTAAAATGGGCCAAAATACAAACCCAAACTGAAAGTAAAGTACAACTCGAAAGGGAAAACGGCAACTGAAAAATAAAAGCCGCTACTCCGAGCTGTCCACAGGAAATCCCACCTGAAGGGTGGGTACAGATAGTTCCTCTGCTCCACGGGTCCCGCCGTCCGCTCCGAGCACGTTCCGCCCAGTGGTCCACCTCCGGGTACCGTCCCGCTCTGCAAGCCTCAGCTAAGGTCAACGTTGTCCGTCGTCTGCAACCAACACAACGTAGTGCGGGCAAAGCCCGTGCAGGGGTGAGTATAACGATACTCAGTAGGGACCCCGAGACCCTCAAGGTCTCACTAAACCAACAAGGATAACCACATAGAAGATCTCAACAGATAACCTCTACTTAGGTATATGCCCATACATATACCTAAGTTATCAAGTAACCCATCTCAATCATGAGGAAACACAAGGATTGTGAAAACAACGGATAACCACTACCCGGGTATATGCCCATACATATACCAAAGTTAGCAAGTAACCCATCTCAATCATGAGGAAACACAAGGATTGTGAAAACAACGGATAACCACTACCCGGGTATATGCCCATACATATACCAAAGTTAGCAAGTAACTCATCTCAATCATGAAGTAAACACAAGGTCAAAAGTCTCAGCTCAAACCAGGATTTTCATTATCGAAACCGTAACTGCTGAAGAGCTCCGTCTCTAGAGTGTACAGTGGTCCTGTCACGACTCCGAGGCCGCCGCTCACTAACCTAAGACTGCTGAGGTACTCCTCCTGTCGAGTACTGCGGGTTTGCGGCCAACTACCGGGCGCTCCGTCCGCTGAGGGTCTGTCGCCAAATACCGGGCGCTCACCCAAATAGCCTACTGAGGTACTCCTCCTATCGAGTACCGCGGGTTTGCTGCCAACTACCAGGCGCTCCGTCCGCCGTGGGTCTGCCGCCAAATACCGGGCGCTCCGTCCACTGGGCTAGTCGACTCACTCCAAGTCGTGTCGGTCAAGCAGTCGTCAGGTCTCAGCCGGCTACACGGTCTCCGTACTCTGCACGCTCGTCTCCGGGAGGGTCCGCTCCACGAGCTACTGGTCGATACTCCAAGTATCACAAAGTCCTGCAAAGAAGTATCTCAAAAGACCGTCTCGTCACAGGGGTCTCAACGCAACAGACGGCGCGTCGATCGGACGCCCGGTCTGTGAGTTATTAGCCTTTTCGTCCCAGGGGCCCGGTTGGTTTCGAGTGCGAACCAATCCCGGCCGTATCACAACTGTACCCTGAACTCCCATAGGGTATACTCAAAGGGACCATTACTCAACGTAACCACCAACGCCGCTGACGGTTCGTCAAACGGACGTCCTGTCTGAAAGATAACAGCTTTCCCGTTCCAGGGGCCCGGTTGGATTTCGGGTGCGATCCAACCCGGCCACTACTAACTGTATCCAAAACTCGGGCGAAGGATACCAAAAGTTCCGCATCGTAAACAGGAACTCAACGCAACAGACGGTGCGTCGATCGGACGCCCGGTCTGAGAGTTATTGGCATTTTCGTCTCCGGGGCCCGGTTGGTTTTTAAGGCAAAACCAACCCGACCGTACTCCACCTACGTCCAAACCTCGGGCGGAGTATTCCAAAAGATCTGTCTCACTAAGAGGAACACAATACAGCTGATGGCACGTCAATCGGACGTCCGTAGCTCAAGATATGAGTGTTTCCGCTCCGAAGGCCCGGTTGGTTTCGTGAACGAACCAACCCGGCCGAACTCAAAGTAATCCGAAACCTTGAGTGCGATATACCAAAACGACCTTCTCGATCCAAGGATCGCGTTGCCGCAGACAGTTCGTCAATCGGAGGTCCGAGGCTCAAGTTATGACCAAAAGACCGTGACTGGTTCGAAACGGGGGGTCCGGGTCCGGTCTGACCCGGCCCGACCCCCCCTGGGTCGGCCCGGCCGGCCGGTCGGCCGGCGGTGCGGTGGCGCGGCGGCGCGGGGGCCGCGGCGGCCTGGCGCCGCGAGGTGGCTGCACGCGGGGGGCAAAGCCCCCGCTGATTGGAAGTCGGCGCGGCCTTTGTGTCGCGCCTTTTGCAAGGAAACGGCCCCCTCACATGGGGGCCGGCTGGATTTAAAACCGGGGGGGTTGCTGCCCCCCCCTCCCTTCATGGAAACCGCCCCCCTCATAATGAGGGGGGTTTTGAGCGTTGGCTGGGGAATTAATTTTCCCCGGTTTAATGCTTTCCGGCCGGCCAGCTGGCTGGACGGTTTTCTCCAACGGGACCGGAAATTCCGGTCCCCCCTTCGGCTTCCGACGCCGGCGGCCCGGCCGCCGGTCTTCTCTTCCGCCGCGGCCCGGAACCGGCCGCGGTCTCCTCGTCCCGCCGCGGCCCGGAACCGGCCGCGGTGTTCGCCGTCTGGTGCGGTGCGACGGCACCGCGCCCCTTCGCCGTGCCTTGATTCCTTTCAACGCGGCGCGACGGCGTCGCGTTCTTGAAGATTCTTCCTCAGCGTGGCGCGACGGCGCCGCGTAAGATAATTGCACGATTATCCGCGTGGTGAGACGGCACCACGCCACTTTGCTTCTACCCGCAAGAAATACAACAAGAACGATGGAGGGGGTTCGGCCGTGTTCATGCGGTCCGGCCCCCTCACGTTAAGCAATAACGCAACTTAAAATATTTCAAAGCCACACGTTAGACTTGCTAAATCCACGATCAAGAATGGAATAAATAATCAATAAACCAACAACCCCTACCTTGGGTAAACGTTCGAGGATTTGTCTATGTCCGCGGAAGTCGACGTCGCGGAGATCGGCGTCGCGGTAGTCGTTCGTCAATTCCGTTGACGAAGAGATGCGTCCGATGCGATACGTCGTTGGCGAAACTTCTTATGTCGACGAAGAGAAACCAAGGAGGAAGCAGCGTTCCCTCTCGTTGACACGGAAGACGAAGGAGAGCGGAGCGACGTTCTTCGTCAGGACTTGAGCGTTCTTCGTCAAGTTGAGCGTTCTTCGTCAGAGTTGAAGAAGAAGAAGAAAATCTCCCCAAAAGCTCTCAAGGTGGCCAAAGCTATTAACCGAAATAAAATAAGACACCATCTTATTTTATTAACACACCAACTCAAAATAATTTCCAAGGTTTGAAATTCAAAAGAAATAACTCCAAATTAAATAACTCATGTCATTTAATGAGGGGTTATGTAAGTTGGGAGAAGATGAAAGGTTTAGGGGTTCGTGTGGGCCCCACCACACTTAATCCTCCCAAGGGAGGTTAAGTGGGTGTGGGTCCCACTTCCAACCCCCTTTGATAGGTTTTATCAAGTTATAATAAAATTTGTTCTTCACAAATTTTATTTAACTCAAACTAAAAAACCCCAAAACTAACTTCCAACCCGCAACAAACGCAACTTCCGAAAAGGTCTCTTTAAGCGAATATCGGTGCTGCGAGTTCATCGGTGCCCTCGGATTTCAATTCCGAGCACCGAATCAAAAGTTAGGAAAACTCGCTCGTTCGTTCACTGAACGTACCCGAGCCAAACTTCAGAAATTAATTCCGGGCACTCCGGGCCTCGGAATCAGGTGCCGTCTGAAACCGCGCTCTTGTAAAATTCTAAAGAAAATTAAGAAAAAAATTCCCTTGAATTTTACGGGTCTTTACATTATAATTGTTTATTATGATAATTGTTTGTAAGTTATTTTTGTAAAATTGTTTATATAATATTTTGCATAATTGTTTGTATAATTTTTTGGAATTCATGAGATATTTTACATAATTGTTTGTAATTTATTTTTTTATGTTTAATTATTTTTTATGATGATTTTTTGTAAGATAAATTATTTATAATTTTTTTATGATAATTTTTTGTTAGTTATTATATGTTTTTATGTTTTATATATTATGTATAAGTGTTTGTAAGTTATTTTTTATTTTTAAAGATAAATCATGTATAATTTTTTAAAGATAAATTATGTATGATTTTTTTTTATTTTTGAAGATAAATTATGTATAATATGTTTTTGATCATTATGTATAGTTGTTTGTCATGATCAAATGGTTATCAATAATTGATTGTTTTGATCGTATGTTTTTATGTTTAAAAATTTTCTATTTTTTATATATTTGTAAATGTTTATATGTGTTAATATATTCACCTTTTATATTGTGATCTTAGGTATTTAATGGATCATAATTGGATAAATTTATGAAGAGACATTAATGGATATAAAAATGATTTGATGATTTCTTTGAATTTTCTAAATGAAAACTTCAAAAAAAGATTTGATTTTATGTCCATGTGTGAAGTGTTTTAATATGAGAAAGTTAAATTCTAGAAAAATCAAGGATCATCTCATTTGTTATGGTTTTATCTATAATTATAAATGTTAGATCTGTCATGGTGAAATAACAAAAATTCAATATCTAATGTTGCTGAAAATATTCATAATGATACAGAGGACTGCATTGAAGAATTAATTCATGATGTAGGCATTGAAACTATCTAAAAAACAATTGTTGAATGATTTTATAGTGATTATAAGAAATCATTATTCTTAGGTTGCACTAAATATATAGTGTTATTAGAAGTTCTAAGATTATTTAACTTGAAATTAAGAAAATGGTGGAGTGATAAAAGTTTATCCAAGTTACTTGAAATTTTAAAAGAGTTACTTACAGAAGGCAACGAGCTTCAAGATTCCAATTATGAGGTAAAGAAAATATTGTGCCCAATGGGATTGGAGTATAAAAATATACATGTTTTCCCCAATTATTGTGTATCGTATATGAATGAATATGAATGTTTATCAAAATTTCCTAAATGTGGGACATCACTCTATAAGATGGATGAAAAATTCAACTCTGGTTCATTCTTCGGTATTGGAATCAACCTCCTACTAAAACAATTTGGTAACTTCCAATAATTACTTCCAATAATTTAAATAATTAAATTTTGATTCATTCTTAGGTACCGGAATCAAACCTCCTGTTAAATAAATTTAGTACTTTCCAATAATTCCTTGTTTGAAGCGACTATTTTCAAATTAAATTGATGCAAAAAAGGTTAAGATGACATACAAACGAATACATCTTTGATGGTAACATGCATCACCATGCTGATTCGCCATAGTGGAAGAGATTTGATAAACAATTTCCTAATTTTTTAAGTAAAGTTAGAAATCTTAGAATTGGACTGTACACAGATGGGATGAATCCATATTGAAGCCTCAGCAGCCAATATAGTTTATGGTCTGTTTTTTTGGTAATTTACAAATTTTCCCCTCAAATATATATAAATAAAAAATATGTTATGATGAGATTTATTATTTTTGGACCAAAATAGTTGGGAAAAAATATTGATGTATATCTTTCACCATTGATTGATTATTTGAAACTTCTATGGGAAACATGTGTTACAGTTTTTGATGCATGCAAGAAAGAGTATTTTCTTTTGCGTGTTATGATAATGTTCACTATAAAAAAAATTCATGTATATGGAAACTTATCTGGATACAGTGTTAAAGGACATAAATAATGTCTAATTTGTGAAGAAGAGGCTTCATATTATCAATTACAGAATGGAAGAAATATAGTGTATATGGGACATCAAATATTTTTGTGAATTGAATATCCTTATCATGGATCGAAAAAAGCATTTAATGGTTTACATGAATATAATATTCCCCTGCAACCATTTTTGGTTGAATAATATTATAATAGGTTGAAAAATATTGATTTCATATTTATAAATAAAGGAGGTTTTTCTCATCAAAAAAATATATGGAAGAAATAGTCTATCTTTTTTGAACTATCTTATTAGATATTTTTAGAGATAAAAAATAAAATTGATGCTATGCATTTTGAGAAAAACATATGTGAAAGTTTGATTGTAACTTTTTTAGACATAAAAGGGAATAAAAAAGTTGGATTGCATGGTAGATTGAACTTTATATCCATGGGAATACATTTGGATTTAGCTCCCACTATGAAAGGAAACAAAACATTTTTACCTCCAACTTTTAACACATTAAGAAAAAGTGAGAAGATTAATTTTTTTCAATATATTTACGGTATTAAAGTACCCAGTGGATATTCTTTGACTGACTGAAAATTAATTTTTTATTCAAAATCACTTTTGAGAAAAAGTGGGAAACCCGATACATGAAAATATCGGGAGCAAGACTACAAGGAACAACCCCTCCCCAGTAAATAAAACATTATGCTTAAGTCTCCACCACACATGACCGCTCAGCAAGTTGTCTTGTGCAGAGTTGCACGGGCCTGGTACTGATGGAAAAGTCATACCCTCTCATTCATCCAAATCCGAATGATCATGCAAAGATGGAAGCTTCCTACTCTGAAACCTCGTATGGAGCTGCTCCTTGTAGAGTGCTGGTTGCATCCACCATAAAAATTCAGAATAAAACCAAATACAAAAAGTGTCACAAATCCCGCCCATTTTAGAATTCAAAAATGGCCATATATTAGAAGCCAAAAAACCAAAATCAGTGTCACTGATCATCACCATTGATTTTTCTGAACTGGCCACTCAACCTCACATCCCAAAGGACCAAGAAGACCGCTATGCTATTAAGACTCAGAGAGAATGAAGGAATCTTGGAACCATAGAAGAGACCAAGAAAACAGAGGCAAAATGAAATTTTGACAATGATATACCCCAAATTCCCATCAACTGCAGAAAACCAACTTCACACGCATTATGAACTTCATGAATTGAAACAGAAGGATAAAAAAAACCAATACAGGAAATTGAAAGAAGGAAAAACTACCTCAAACGAAAGTAGAACGTGAACACATCGAATCTGAAACCTGAACAAAACACTGTCAGTGATTGCTAGATCAAAGGAGGAACACTAAGCCATTGTTGTTTCATCATAGAACTGAAACCCTCGTAGAAGAAAAATCTCAGAACCAGATCCGTAGAAACACAAACCAAATCTAAAAAGACAGAACGAACAACTGTATGGAAGAAAAATAGACAAGAATTTAGAGACGAAACAAACCGTTGCCGCGAAGACCAGAAACTGATCGGGAGAACCATCCACGCTGCCGATGAAAGCCGTAAACCAAGACACCACCACCGCTGAAATCTGGGATCCGAGACACCGCTGTTGAAAGCCAAACTGAGACGTCGCTGCTAACAGCCAGAATTCAGGCTAAAAAACCAAAGTAGCGGACAGCCAGAAATCAAGACGTCGTTGCCACTGAAAGACGTAAACCGAGACACCATCACTAAGAGCCAGTCCAAGACGCCGCAAGCCAGTATCTGAGTCGAGAGAAGCCATAGCTTCCACTGAGAGACGACGTCACCCAAAGACCCAAGAGAGAATGAAGTCGCCGAGCAAGACACGGCCGAAGAGAATCCGCCTACCCAGAGACGCTGCTGCCATGGACCCACCACCTCACCGAGACCCTGTTCCAATCCCATCCACACTGCCAGATTCTCTATGCACCAGAGGAGAAACCCTAGGGAACTTCCGAGAGAAGATCCCCCGAGAGAACCCCCTCTAAAAATTAGTGCCATTGAAGGATTATAAATTAATAGGTGTGAAATCTCATGACTATCATGTATTGATGCAACAACCACTACTGGTCTCACTATGTGGTATATTACTGACACCTGTCAGAAAGACTATCATCAGGTTATGTAATTTTTTCAAATCCATTTGTAGTAATTTTTTTGATCCATATTTGTTATATGTGTTAGAGAATGAAGTTTCTCTTATTCTTTTTCAACTGGAAATGTATTTTCCACCTATATTTTTTGATATAATGGTTCATCTAGTGATTCATCTGGTATGTGAGATAAGAATATATGGGCCTATTTATTTATGCTGGATGTATCCTTTTGAGAGATATATGAAATTTTTTAATGGATATGTTAAAATTTCTCATCGACCGGTGGCCTCTATTGTTCAAAAATATGTATAATAATAGGTGATTGATTTCTGTATTGATTATTTGTATAAAGTGGAGCATATTGGTATCCCTATATCTCAAAACATGAAAGTCAATAGTGAAATTAGAGTTATTTGAGGATTAAAGTTAAAGTTAATTATATGTGATGAAGTTATATAGGCATATTTATACATTTTGAACAACATAGATGAGGTTCAACCATATATATCATCACATGTTATTGAATTAAAGGTATGATATCTGAAAATAAATGAAAATTGGTTAATGATTGAGCATAAAAAGACCTTTGTTTCATGGTTCAAAGAGAAAATCATCATAGATATATTTTCATCATAAACATTTAAATGGTTGTTATGGGGATCGTCTCTTAATGTGATCACATAATCTAGTTTTTATATTAATGGGTACACATTTTACACAAAAAATCAAGATGATAAAAGTATTGTTCAATATATTGGGGTAATGGTCATCACTGAAGCACTGCATTTTTTGAGTACAAAAGATAAAAACCCAATTTCTACATCAATGACATATTTTGATGTTCTTGAGGATATATGGGAAATTGATTATACTAAATTTCGAGTCACGGTGTTTAAGTGTAACTAGGTTAATAATAGTGGTGGGAAGCATGATGATTATGGGTTTAAACTAGTTGATTTAAAAAGATTTATATTCAAAGAGTAATAATTTATCATGACGACACATGAAAATAAAATATTTTATGTCATTAATCCATCAAATGATTAGTGGTTTATCATTTTTCAAGGGAAAATAAATCATTTGGTTGATGAGGATGGTGATGATGTTATGAATTTATATGAGACTTCTTTTTCTATTATGTAATTTCTAGATGAAAACAATGACTATAATGTAGACATAGTCCATGATATATGAAATGATCATGTTGAAGGGATATGAGAAAACAATAAATTACTCTCTTAATTATTCAGGTAAATATTTATATTTTATTTATTTTTTGAAATTTATATGTGTAAAAACTCTAATTTTTTTAATTATTGGATGTTTAATTATATATATATATATATATATTGATTATTTATATGATTTTTGTGTTAAATTTTATATTCAATAGTTATGGTTGACATTTTTTTATTGAAAAACCCAACATACATCATTTTGGTTTTGTTAAATGTATGCATATAAAGACACTTTTTTGTAACTTTGATATTTAAATTTATAAATGTTTCCATCATTTTAAAATTAATGTTTATATTTAATAGTTTAACTTGCATATTTTTTTATTAATAATCATTACATCATTATTTTTTTTAAACTTACACATGTGTGACACTATTTTACTTACATAATTTTGTCATCATTATTTTTAAATATTCACTTTTTTCTAATAATATAAAGGTACACAAAATTTTATTACATTTACCTATTTCAATGATAGACATAGAGGCAGAGGAACATTTACTGAGGTATATGTATTTTTTCATATTATTAAATATTCAGTAATATAATTATTTAATGAAAGAAAATGTTTAAATTACAAAAAATAATTATAGGACTACTGATGTGCCTCCTATGAAGGAGTCTTCTCCTTTTTCTATAGAGAAATCGATTTTTAGAGTTGGTAAACATGAGATTACACATTTACCAAGACTGTCACTTGCTCATGGATACCAGAGAATACATACTAATTTTGGTGATAATAATAACCCAACTGGCCCAAATGCAACACAGTTTACCAATTATATCATCATGCAGAGTCGTTACATGATTAAAATTTTATATCATGATTGGAATTATGTTGAAAAGATGGATAAAGAGAAGTTGTGGGAATACATAAGGGTAAAATATCTCAATTAATTTATTTTTATCTCATTTTTAAATATTATATATTTTAAATGACTAATATTTAATTTATTCAATTATAGATGACATTTAATTTTGAAGAAATTAAAGAAATTAAGAAAAGATTTAGATCTTTAGTAGTGGTTCGATGGAGAGATTTTAAAACAAAATTAACAAAAATTGTGTTTTTGGGAAGTTAGATAATGAAAACCCATGCCTCAAGTATGGGTTTTTAAATGCAGATACATGGAAGAAATTTGTCGCCAACTGACATTATGAAGCATTTATAGTATGATAGCTATTTTATATTATAAAATTTATTATATATTACCTGATTACTTATTAATTAATTTTTATGTAATAGAACTTCAGAGGATCTCATCAATATATATAGTTGTAGAACATATACCCTCATACTTTATCATATGAAGGATATCATTTAGTGGAGAATAAAATGATTCCATAAAATTTTGATGCATTAAGAGCTCAATCTAGTAGTGATTCAGAAGAGGTCTAGTCTGGTCCTCCATCTATCCCCAATTTCCATGAAAAATGGAAAAGAGTGAGAATAAAAAAATGAAAAGTATCTTATAGAGGAATATAAGGAAGTGGGTGACAAAATTGTAAGAAATTAATTTTTATTTTCCATGAATTTTTTTATTTTTTAAATTAAAATCACTAATATACCATTTTAATTTTTCATTTCATGATTACCTTCAGGAGAAAGTGACTCAAGGGACTTTTATCCCTGAGGGTAGGATGGACAACCCATTTATTGCTTTAGGAAATCCAGAACACCTCAGCTGTGTAAGAGGATATGAGGCAGGTGTCACTATTAAGAAAGTATTTGGTCATTAAAGTAAGAAATAAAGAGACCTAGAAATAGATTCCTTAAAAGATGAGCTAAAATACCTGAAATAGTCTATAGGAGATAAAATTCAATTAGTTGTGCAGGCTATGTTTGAATAATTGATGAGACAATCATAGCCTGTGTAGCTTTCACAATTTGCATATCATGCCCAGTATGCTTACTCAGATCCTCCACCTCCTCGTTTAGAATCAAATTTATATTGTGATTTGTATGTTAGATATCCCCATGTGTGTATTGTAGTGTATATAGTTATATGTATTTTTGGGGATTTTGTACATCACCAACCTATGCAGTTGGGTCAAGTAAGAATATCAGTACATGATATTATTGATCCAACTAATTTACTACCATTTTCTATCGAGGAGGTTACCAGAGTTGGAGTTTTCATGGGTCATTTTTTAATTTGGCTAGCTAGCATTCCTCATCATCTAACATATGAGGTATGCATTGTTTCTTAAATATTATTTACATTTGATTGAAAATAACTTATAATGTTTTATGACAGTTAATTTATATAGGATTATATTTTTTTTAATAGTTGAGGGTCAATCCCCCTTTATTGAACATAAAAAAAGATATAACCTCTTCTATCACTAGGAAATAGGAAACCCATTACAAGAAGAAAAAAATGCCTTAAAAATAAAATAAACAAAGGTAAAAAATATCCTATAAGTCCAAAAGAAACAAACATCCAAGTAGGCACTGGAAAATCTCATCGCCCCCCTCGCCAGACAGTATACTAGTGAAATCAATCAAAAAAGTGTGTCACCCCCTCCGCCAAGAATTTTCAGCATGCTGGCGGCACAACGTGGCAGAGCACCTCTCCAACTAATGTAGAAATATGGAGGAGAGACAAATGAAAAGTTACAAAACACCCTTCTCTCTTTAGATCCTACCACCCAAAAAAAGCATGAAATGAACTCTCAATAATGTCAAACTAATGCAACACAAAATAAGATTGAAAAACATTGAGCAACTGTCATGGAAAGGTACTCATTTGTCCATCAAAGTAGTGATGCATGGCTGAATGATGGGTGTCATCACACCCATCCCTCTTTTGAGGTCTCCCACCCAATAACACCTGCAAAACACTACACCGCATCCAAATGAAATGAAAAAAACTAGTACCCGCAAAGAAATATGCTCCCTAAGAACACACAAAACCAAAGAGACCAATGCAGAACAGGATGAAATTCTAGGGAATCACTCCAGACTAGTGCAACACTAAAAGAAAATTCAACACACAATAAACATAACTGAAACAAATTACATCTAGAACCTCCAGAGCACTATCATATCTAACTATTGAAATAGAGTCGAATCCACACCAAGTATCCAAATAAATCCATCTGAAGTCATACCAAAGCAACCTTCAACTCGCCTAACCAAGGCCAGCCCTATTCCTCGTGTCCCACATGTCCTTGAACCAGATCCACCAAGCATCCACCCCCCTAAGATCACAAAAATGAAGCAACTATAGAAAATATTAGTTCTAGATAGAGCCAGATCTCATGTGTGGTGGAAAGATAACCCACCAACACTATTTGGGCAAAACCATGAAGTTAGTGTCGTTGTAGCCACTATCATCATGATATCGGAGGAGGCGAGATCTGAAGCATAACCAGAAGCGAGGGAGGTGAAGCTATATGATGATGGAAGAACAGTCCCAGATGGAGGCATGAAATTGGATAACCTGTAGTGAAGATCCATGAAACGGAGTTGATATAATCTCCAAGAACTCACTGATGATGATCGAACCACCAATCGATAAAGAAGCGAGGATATGAGAACTCACCACAGAAGAAGCTGAGGGAAACCTTAGAGGAAAGTGCCACTGGGAGAGTACGGTGATATTTTTTATATAGGATTATCTAAAATCAAAATAATTAGTCTAAAATTAACAAAAGGTCCAAGAACCAACAACTTCATATACTTATGAGATTTCTTATGGGCTAAAAATATTATTCCAGGTTTCTTATTCCTTGGATAATATTTATGAGTTTCAGATGACTTTTGATATATGTGGTCGAGACTTTCCATTAATAATATTCAAAAAAGATATCATGGATATGGTTATTTTTTATGATCTCAATGTTTCAGTGTTGCAGTTTTTTTCTATGTAAATAAATTTATGTTTCAGTTTTTCTCTCTTTAAATAAAGATGATTTCAAGTGACTTACTATATTAATTATTTAATTAGGTATATACACATGCTTCTTATTCAAAATGATACCAATGGTGTTTATGGTATTATAGATTTGGAATACATTTCAATGGTTGTGCAATATGTGAATACTTCTACTAGAGTTACATATATATGTGAGAGATTATCAAATACAAATATTGAGTGTTGGTTTTTTTTCCATTTCTTGATGGGTAAGAACACTAAGACAATTATGAACTAATATTCATTATAATGTCATTAATTGTGAACTTTTATATTGTAGAGGTCATTGGATGTTAGACGTATTCTACTCAAATGAATACACATTATATTTTTTTGATCTTTATTAGGTGGTGTCCATAAAAAAATTAGCAACTTGTTAGAAAAGTAAGTTTTATTATTTTGTATAAGTTATTTGTTTTTAATTCTTATTGTTTATACATGTTTTTTTAGTTGATACATATGAAAATAAAGGTCATGGAAAAAGTTTAACAAATACCACTTGTCGATAAAGCGGCTAAATGCAATCCAATACGTGGAAGTAATGGTAAATATATTTTATATTAGATAATATTTGGTTATATATATACATATATTGGTTTTTAGTTTCAAGTTAATGTTTTATAACTGTAATTTCATCTTCAAAAAGGAAATGTGGAATGTGGTTATTATGTTTTAAGATTCATGTATGAGATAATCACAACAGGGTCAATGACTGAATTTGATAAGGATGGTTATATTAATTATTTTATGTTTTATATTAAAATATTTTGTTTTTTAATCTTATAGCATTCATTATTATTATATATTTTCAATTATGTTGAGTTGTATACGAATGATGAACATACCCATCTTTGCAATTTGTTTGCAAACTATTTGTTAAGTATGATTGTGATTTAAATTATTAGGTATGTCTCTTTTAATTAAAGTTGAAAAATGATTATTTAGACAACCATTTTTTCTTTAAATTGGTATATTCTATTTATTTTTACAGGGTTGTTATCTTTTGTATAAAGGTTTATGGATTTATAAAACAATCTTCGCACTACGCAAGTCTTTAATTTAGAAAGATACATCATGAATACCAAAGGACATGAGTAACCAAACCATGCACTCATATGAGTGAGAGAAAATCAGTTACTTAAGGAAACATGAAAATCCTTTAAGTCATGTAACTCTAGTTTAAAATCAATGTAACATACATAATTAACTTTATAGAAAAATCTAGACATAAAAACCAACTTAAACAAATTAAACTTATAAAAGCATATCTCTACCAACATTAAATTGTATGTTAAACATATAATAATGTATAGAACAATAAATATAAACAAACTAAAAATCATTCCAATCATTCCTTATTTTATACTAATTATCAATTTTAATTAAAAATATTTTCTTAAAGTAAATTTTCATAGAACCATAAACAATAAGTTTTTAAATAAGGGAAACATAAAACAAAACTATTGCATAATTTATGTAAAAACTCCTTGAAAATCAGTTTACTAGATATATCAAAATATATTTAAAAACCTTCCATTAATAATTTTTAAACTAAAGTTTCATTTTTATCATTTTGTTTGTTTTTATAGGTTTCTTGTTTGTAAACTATTTTTGATGTTTGGTTAAATTTTAAAGTATCAAGTATGTATCTTTTAATTTAAGTTTAAAAAATGAGTAATTATACAATCATTTTTGCTTAAATTTTGTACGTTCTATTTGTTTTTACAGGTTTTAGATGTTTTAGGTATGCATCTTTTAATTAAATTTAAATAAATTAGTATTTATACCAATTGTTTTCTTCTTTTAGTTGGTATATTGTGTTTGATTTTATTGGGTTGTTCTTTACTTAAAGTTAGTGTATTAGGAGAAGTATGTAAATCTTTTAGAAAATTGTTAAATAAGTAAGTTGTATTCTTTTTTATAAGTTCTTTATTCTTAATTATTATTTTTTATATGTGTTTTGATAATTGATATACAAAAATACAGGTCATGTAAAAGGTTTAACAATGATAAATTATCGATACATAAGCCAAATAAAATCAACTACATGAAATTATTGGTAAATATATTTTATATTAGATAATATATGGTTTGTCTTATATATATGTGTTGGTTTTTATTTTCAAGTTAATGTTTCATAACTGCAATTTTATCGTCAAAAGGGAAGGGTGGAATGCGGTTGTTTTATTTTAAGATTTTTGTTTGAGATAATCACAATTGGGATGATGACTGAATTTGATAAGGTTGGTTATATTAATTTTTTAGATTTTATATCAAAATATTCTATTTTTTAATTTTATAACATTCATTATTATTTTAGATTTTCAATGATGTTGAGTCATATACAAATAAAGAACTTTCCCATCTTCATGATATTATACTTCCCAGCCAGAACCACTACTATAAATTGCAACTGTATACTGCCAACTTTTAATATTACCATTGATTGGTGTCTTTGTAATGTTTTGTGCATTTAAGGCCCTTATAATCACTTCAATCTAGAAGTTTGTAGTTCAAATATTCAAATACATCATCTTGGTGTTTAAATTTCATCTTTTTTCATCTTGTTATGACTCATGCCCTCAGAGTGCCTTATCCTCCTACCAAAATTCACTGATTCTTATACTCTTTTTCTTGATAATGTTATGTTGAATTTCTTTAATTTTATTTAAAGTGCAATTTTGTTTTCAAGTTATAAAGAACCCTAAGGTTCTGTAGTATTAAGTTTATTTGTTTTTCTCTCATGATTAATTTTTTTTTGTTTTAATCCTCAATTTTGTTAACTTTTTTTCCTTTGATCTAGAGGGGTCTAAGAATCAAGAATATTTTTCCCATCTATAGATGATTTTTCAAGTATTAAATGTTATCACTCATCCCATGTCACTGAAAACTCAGATTAGATCCTTCATGGTCCCTTTGATTTGTTTTCCATAGTTTTAAATTTCCTATATTATTTTTTGATCTATAGTTTTTCAGTTTTTACTTCCCTTGAAGCAAGCACCTTTTACATTACAATAGTATTAATCTATTTGATTAATTTGATAAATAAGGTATGGATGATATCATTTTTTGAATATTTATGTTTAAAAATCTTCTTCTATTTAATCAACATGAGTATAATTTCTTTTAACATTTTTTCTATGATAAAATCATTTAGATTTCTCAGCATATGATTGTTATATTATTTCAGTAGAGTATTGAACATTGTCTCCTTATAAATTTTGTTTTTGATGCAGATTTTGACTGATTTCACTATTATTATTTTATAGGCTATCAAGTGTTTTGATATGAAAACTACAAGTTATGATTTCTAGATATTTCATTTTGATTACATAACTTAAGGGATTGAAGATGTGGAAATGGTAAATTTACTCATGACAAGTCATAAAACTTAGTTACTCTGACATCAATAAAGGCATGTCTTGATATATTTTGATAGAAGTCATCAAATTGAAAACCAAACATTCCATATTTAGTTTGGATTCATTTTTTTCATGTTTATTTTATTTATCCATCTATAGTTTGGAATCATTTGTTTAATGTTCATTTTATTTATCTTGTTGAGGTCCTAATGGTATATGGTACGTTGCATGTAGTGGCACAAAGCATATCAGAGCCTCATCTTGAAGTTTCATGTAATTATATTTTTGTACTATTTCTATTAATATTGTTTATTAATAGCTTTTAGATTCTATTAAAGCTTAAATACTTAAACCAATTAAGTAGTTTTGTGTATGGTGGGTCATTAAACCTTGGGCTATATAAAATCAAGTGTTATGCTCTATATTTTAGAGTTGAGATTACTGTAGGTTATGTACTAGATAATATTGGAGGCATTGAATTGATTTTTCCATTAGGTATAAATGTTGAATTATTTTCTAATTTAGATATGAGTTGATTGCATGTTATTCTACCATTGCCTTAGTTTTAATCGATTACATTCATGAACCATCATCATCCATTGACTTTTGTAGACTAATCACATTTTATTTGGACATCACACCTCATCTTTAGTCTACTATCCTCATTGTAAATTTAATACACATGTAAGGTTGCATACTTCTCATTTATGTTTCTTTGTCATTTCACTATTTGGGCACTATTTATCAACCGGAGGGCATGTCCCAGGTGTATCCTGGAAATTAACTCGATGATTAGGGACCCCTACCTTATTCATTAGAAAGCAGTATCATCCTAATGATCTCTAAAGAATGCTTCAAGGACAACTAAGTATGATTAAATTATAAACTATCAGGCTTGTGTATTTTTATTATAGTTTAAAAAATTATTATTTAGACAATATTTTTTGATTTACATTGTTAAATTATGTTTGTTTTTAATGGTTTGTTCTCTATTGTATATGTTGTTTATATGTTATATATTCTGTTATGTTTTACTGGTTTTTAGATAATTTTTGGGGATGGTTTTTTTGTATTTTTTTAAAAAAATCAACTTTCCATGTTGGTTTTTATATAAACTGACATGGAGTCAAAATTATTGGACTTTCAACATCCTTTTTTCGTAAAAAATGACATTGAAAGTATTAAGTGATTTTTTCCAGGTGGACTTTCAACATCAGTTTTACCAAAAACTGACATTGAAATTTCCATGTGAACTTTTCCACATCAGTGTTATAGTAAAACTGACATGGAAATATATTTTCAATGTCAGTTTATAAAAAAATGATGTTGAAAGACCCCTTAAATTCATTTTTAGTTAATTTTTAGACATTTTTTTTATTAAAACTAATGTTGAAACTATTATTTATAATGTCTCTTGCATAAACATTTGTTAAAAAATGACGTTAAAAAGTAAAAAATAATAATTTGGAAATATATTTATACACTAGTTATAATTGAATAAATAGAAACATGGGTGCATAAGAAACTCATTCAAATCACTGATCCCTCCCTCAAACAATCACTAAGGTTAGTTTTCCATTTTTAGTGGAGTTTGGAAGGGAAAACAGTGGGAAAAACACAAAAAAAATGGGAGAATGAGAGGAGGAAGAACTTATATATATTAAATATGTATAATACTATTACAATAAAAGAAAAGCCTAAAAACTACTAAAAATGGTAAACTAAAATTTCTAACCCTTTGAAATGGAGAGGGGATACATTTTATAGGCAAGATAGTGTCCAGATTTCCCTCTAAAATCTTCCTCTAAAAGTTTAGGCATGGTGGGAACATTAAATGACCGAATTGGGAGATATTGGCTAATCTTTGAAAATCTATAGAATTGGGCATAGATTCCAAAGATTGACTTGCATTCTCATTTTAGACCTTATAATCTTGGATTAAACTCAAAGTCTGGTTGAATGAAATGTAGCCCAAAAATCCTATAAGTCTAAAAAAAGTAATTTCATAGTTTGTATTAGTTTAGAGAAATTTTTGGCTGAATTACAAAGCTGGCTTAAAATAAATAAATTTCCAGAAATACGTCATTTTCATAATTAATCTCAATTTATTCTAAAAACTTAAAAATGTAACAATTTCCTATAGAGTAACACTTTTGGGGGGTTTAAAACATTGAATTATAGAATAAAATTTGTGAAAATAGAAGTTTCATCATGAGTACCACAAGATGTTCTTAATACCCAACTGATAGATATGAAAATATTGCACTCAATAACAAATGTACCTGAAATATCCCATTGCTTCTTCAACTGGGTGTAGTTCTTATTTTAGTGGCCCAACTTACCACATGTAAAACATACTACGCCCTTTTCCTTTGTTTGTCTTTGGATCTTCCTCTTCTTATAAAGATAGTTATTGAGATCATTAGACTTTGAATGAGTCTTGGGTCCATTTTCCTTGTTCTTCCTTTTATTCACCATAAATACCATAGGTTTTTTATACCCCATGTACTTATCAACTTGGCGAATCCAATTAAGGATTTTTAAGAGAGTCTTCTCATCATTGCTCATATTATAATTAACAATGAAACTGGAGAAGTTCTTTGGTTGTGAGAACAAAATGTGATTTGTGCATAGATCATCAGGGATCTTAAATCCCAAGATGTCTAAGTGCTTTATATATCCAATCATCTTGACCGTAAGAGGGTGTAGTGTGATAGTTATGTCTAGCACCTCAAACCATGTATTATTGGTGTGAAAGATAGGGCATCTCCAACAGTTTTTCTCCAAGGATTCAGGGCTGAGGTTCCACAGGGGTAGAGGACAAATGAGATCTACGACTCGGGGATCTGATTGGGGTCCTCAACAGTAGGCTCAGGCGACACATACTGATCATACATCTTAGGTATAGGGTCACAAAGTAGAGGCATATCGTGTTTATGTAGTGGATTATACTCCAACAGATGGTGGTGAGGGACCATCTACTATTTGAGGTACATTTCTTTATCACCTCTGCTTTATCTACCACCTTATTTGATATCGGTGCTTCTCATTCCTTCATATTTGGACTTGACTTATCGATCAAGTTTTCTTTTGAGTTACTTTCCCTCAATACACTGTTGAGCATGAAAGTGGATCGTCTTCAATGATGCCCAAAGTGTCATATAGTCATTACTGGTTATGGACGTCTGTAGGACTTCATGATATTGGATATGATGAGCTTCAATGTGATCCTTTGCATGGACTGAATGACCAACTTCTGGGAAAACATTTATTGTTATCGTAGATGGGTGTCATTTTCTTCATTAGGGGGAGAGAAGTATGTGATGATTGGAGAATGGGAATTGGGAGCAGGTAGAGTTGGTCTATACTTAATTCAACTTAGGAATATCATAATGTAGATTGTGGGTTTGGCACTTTCTGCAGGATCAGTGGCAGCCTCTTGCGTGTAAGGAGGTGTGTGTGAGATCATATGACTCTTCAGCTCAAACCTTGTGGTTTGGGTCTGATCTGAAGAGTCACATGACCTCATTGCGCCTCTCCGTACGTAAGAGGTTGTCGACTAGTAGAGAGGGTCTAAGTCCATTAGTGGGGAGACCATACTCTCAATATCATGCCCTTACACAATAATAATATAATATAATATGATAAAAATATAATAATCAAAGTAAACATGTGGAAACTATGTTGATGGCTTACCAGTCATGTAAATAAGTAAATAAGGCTCTTGTTGTGGCAGGTCAAACCCAAGTATAAGTGCAAGCATGTAAATAAATAAATAAATAATAGTATACTCCAGTGTATGTATGGATACCATTCCCAACTCCATGCTCCTCAGCTCAACAGTCTTCTACAGGCCCCTTGCCCCTGCATGGAATCCTATACATGAAGTGTACACATGCATCAAAATGTTTGTATAAGGTGTGAGCAATAAAACTCAGTAGGACACCACCAATGCATCCTTGACAAGTGTGTGTATGTATAACATGTGTATGTCATGATAATAATAAATGTGAAATAAAACATAACTAACATATAATCATGTATCGAGCAGTCGTGCGCTAACCAAGTCGTCACAAACCCCCGACCATACCTATTTCAACTCAATGCTGAAAACATGATCAAGGGCCATCAAAAATGATTAAGAACTAGCCACAAGACTGGCGACGTGTGTCTCGATATCCTTAAGGAATCGAGACGATCATGCCACTCAGTACCCTCAAGGCATCAAGTTCTGGCACATTCCTTGGTATCCTCAAGGCGTAGAGTTTCATCCGGGCCAAAGGGCTATCATGCTCCTACCCTATGTAGGGGTCCACCATCGACATTGACACACATCATGTGTACTCCCCTTTAAGGGGTAATCATACCACGATGGTTACCCATCACGTATACCAAGAACCAAACCCCAAAAGGCAAGATAATACACACTAAGGTAGTGCATGATTAACAAGCATAACATCACATCATGAGGAACATAGTAGCATCATATAACAACATGTGAATCAACATCAAGCATAATAACAAACTGCACTAGCAATTCTCATGGAAACATGGATCGTATATGGGTATCGCAACAACGCACACGCCCATAAGCAATCATTATCAAACAAGAACAACAATCATGCCAACACGTGAATCATACAATGACAGCAAGTGCATACGAGAGGCCCAAATGGTAAGAAACTTCCCACCTCAAGGTTGTTGATGAAGAACTCCAGAGTTCATCAATGATTAATTGAAGACTGAACCACATTTTACCCCACGGAGAAGAAGCTCATGCATGAAGGGTGCCTAACTCAAGTTTCAATTCATCAAGAAGAGGTTTAGTACGGAGTCTCGAGAGAATTTTGTGTCAAGAGGATCATTCTAGAATCACATACCTTAAGGAATCCGCCGACAGAACCAATTCCGAGGTATGTTAGAGGAGGAACACCAATTCACCGGATCCATTGTCGTTTGAAGAACGGATCATGAATTCATCACCAATTCTAAGAGAGAGCCTTAGGTCCAGCCAACGACTGTCGATCCGTCATCAATTCATCAACAAAAGGGGATTAAAGATGTGAATCAAGAATAAGACGATCTCATGATGACCGTTCGAAAGAAGCTTACCAGGAAACGTCATCGTTCCTGGAGAATTAAGCTCTGGTCAACGAGACACCATTGACACATCGAAACTTCCATCAATTTACCAAGAGATCGTTAATGAATTAAAGTTTCATCATCGATCTGGTGTCAATAAGAGGTATGATATGATGATTTAGGAACACATACTCGTTGAACGTTTGTTGGCGTTGGTGGATCTCGATCTGCTCATGAAATGATTTGAACTTGCTAGATATGTCACCAATCTATGAAGAAAGGAGGAATTCATCACCATACCATCAAGAAAAACACAAATCCAACATAGAGCTATGCTCATTTCACAAGGAAGAAGTGGGGAATGACATAAATTTGAGAAGAAATTACCGGTCAAACACCAACAGATCGGTCAAAGGTTGATGGATCAATGAGAGAAGGACAAAAGAGCTTTAGAAACCAAGAGAGCGCTCTCTAATTCGAAATAGGCTCAAAGGGGTAGATTTGGGGCGTTAGAGGTGGCAAAACACATACAATTAAAACTCACGGGGTGCATTAATTGCACCTTTGGATTGGATGCATCAGCCAGCTGGTGTGCCTGGCAGAATGTCATGCATCCGGACTCGGCCATCGACTGATCGACGATGTCTGTTGTAGCTAGTAGACCTACTGGAACCACGTCAGTTGGCAGATAGGTTTCACCAGCGAGTCGGTGGTTGTTTTCCAATGACCTCAAGGCCATGTCCTCCCCAACTCTTTCATCTTCAATTATTGGACCATCCGTCACTAAAAACCTATCATCTTGAATAAAATATTCAAACTTTATAATTTGTATGATTCAAGTTATTTATATATATATTTTTTAAAATATCAATGTTATTTTTTTTTTAATTGAGATCATTTAATTTAAAATACTCAAGTTATTTTGAAATACAAAATTTATTTATTTATTTTAAATGTTTAAATTATTTAAAATTTTAAAATAAATAACTTCAAAAAAATATTTAAATCATTTATTTATTTTTTTGAATATTTATGTTATTTAATTTGGTATTCAGATTATTTATTTTAAAATATTCATGTAATTTTGAAATAATGAACCTATTTATTTATCTTAAAATATTCAAACTGTTTAGATTTTTTAAAATAACATACTTGAATAAAACATCCAAATTATTTGTTTTTTATTCAAGTTATTTATTTAATCATTTTTAAATATTCATGTTATTTAATTTATTTATTCACCATGTTTATTTTTAAATATTCAAGTTATTTTGAAATATTGAAGTTGTTTATTTACCTTAAAATATTCAAAATATTTAAATTTTTTGATTGAAGATATATATTTTGTAAAATATTCATGTGATTTAATTTTTTTTATTGAGGTTAAGTATTTTAAAATAGCGTCAATAAAACATTTAAAATAAATAATTTGAATATCTAAAATAAACATTTAAAAAAAATCAAATACTTTGAATATATAAAATAAGATGAGTAAAAAATTTAAAATAAATGAATTGAATATTTAAAATAAATAAATTGAATATTTTAAAATATTTAAATTAAACTATTTAATTTAAAGATGGTATAATTTAAAGATAAACAATATTTAAAAAAAAAAAAATTATATGTAGGTGCCGTCGCGTACCGTGAGTCCCCGCCCGAGTTCGGCCGCATTTATAAATTGCGGGCACCGGACACGTTTTAGCCTCTTGTATTTCGCTTCGTGTGGGGGCGACCGAGCGATCGGGGTAGCGAGAGCGGGAACTCTGGATTTCGGATCCTGACAGAGAAGGGGGAAAGCCGAGCCAGGAGCCGTTGGCGTGGAAGACCATGACCAAAGCTGCACAGAAGGAGGAAGGACAAGGAGATGAGGTCGTCTCCATTGAACTTCCGGCTCCCGAAGGCTGGAAGAAAATGGTTTGTTTGTTCTTTTTCTTCGTAACTTATAATCGTTGATTTTGCTGTTTCGATGCCCTAACTCTCCGTCTTCCACTCGATATGGTTGAATTATAGCGTCTCCCTTGGTATTATCATTCCGTTTTCCTTTGCCACTTTATTTTCTAAACCCTAGCACCCCCCTCCTTCCGCTAAGATTTTATATTCTAGCTGACTTGTTATTTTACGGGATCTTATCTTAGGAAAAGCTAGCATGCATGATTTTATGCTACTAATTGTTATGATGCACTGCTCCTGAATATCATGGCGTTCATTCATTTTGACTGCGCAAGGCATGAAAAAGCAGGCGCATAGAGTAGTGTATATAATTTTCTCGGTTTCAGACGACTTTTCCCCATTACATGCATGCGAGACGGTTTCTGCTTAGTTGGCTAAGCTTCTCTTTGTTTTATTCTGAAATAGCACTTTAGCGTCTTCTTTTAGGATTCAATCGTGCCACAGCAACGACGTGATGTTTATGTAGCTTGTTATAGAAATTGGTCTTACTATCAGAGGTATGTTTTCATTGGGCTTTAACAGTCCACACGTGTACATGATTAAACATTGGCCTTCTAGTTTTCTTTTCACCCTAGCCCACTCCATATCCATCACTCTGGTTTTGTGTACGTATACACATCATGCAAGGAGCAGCAAGGGAGGGTGATACCCCATTTCACAATCTGCCGCGTTTTTGTGAAATCTAATTAATGTCTTCAACATTGTTTGTGAGAGATTTTGCATTTACTGAGGTATTTGTTTTTATTACCACTTTAGTATTTTTATGCTTCTATCTATAGATTATTTTTTCAGCTGAGTCTACATGGTCAATGATAATGAAAACTAATTGGAATAATGGTAATGATCTTTTGTAATCTCCTTATCAGAACTATTTTTAAGGTGGTGATTTGTAGGTTTTGATTGATTTTTTTGAATCTTAACCAACTTAAGCAAGACATCCAGCAAAGTGGTATGGGTTATGTATGTTTATCATGATTATGTTACTTTGAATTCTGAATCCTTTTAAACCTACATGTGATATGTAAAATAATTTAAATACCCATATGTTAATGATCAAATGAACTTTAATCTATCAAGTCATGCATGTCTTTATGTGTGACAAGTTTTCTAATCCATCTGGAGGAATTTTCAATATGAATCTTTTGTGAATAAAATTGTCATGATGCTGTTGATATTTCCTTGACTGTATTTATATGGTGCATGTCATGAAGAATTGTAGGTATGTGTTGGATTTTTTTGATGAAACTACAAGATGATATCAAGTGCATTCGCTCCACAGTTATTGATCAAAGAAAACAGACTTTAATATCTATATTTGTAGAAGTGATATGCTAAATGAAGCTGCAAGCACATTTGATTTAAATTAATGATGCCTTATTTGCTACAACACTAAATAAATTTCCCAATAATTTTTCAAAGTTTAACGCTTAGTATACCATGAACCTTGGTTCTCATTTTGAATTGTAATGCCTTCATGTGAAGCAAACGGTTACAGGACTTCACAGCTGTCATAGAAGCCTGCACGTCAGTTGGTAAGATCAATCCAAATGGGAGTTTATACATTTGGTGCTTATAATCAATTGCCCGTTTATTTTTATGGCATTTTAATTTGATTAAGATCCCCCTATTTTTGGTCATCCAACTATCTTTCTTGATGACGATTCTCATATGGTCATGTTGATTGTTTTTTGTCAGTTTTCTTGCTGAGCTTCTTAATTGTTTTATGGTTATTTTTGCTGCCTTAGTTGTGTTCTCTGGGATATGAAAATCGGAGATATGATTGGTGGGGTGTTTTGGAGCAACTGCCCTTCTACCCTTTTTGTTCATGATGTAGTTGCAATAATAGTAGGGCAACACGGATCCTTTGATACGCACCGGAAGCAATAGTTGCATGGATTGTCCATCACCAAACAAGCCTGCCAATTATCTTCTTTGTTTGGGTCATGCAAATCTTATTAGTTTAAAGCTTTCCAATTTGATCTTCCATATAGCATTTCTGCATTTCCCTTGTATTAAGAGTTTCATATCAAACCTTTTCAAGTTGATCCATTGAAATGTGCATTTTTTTTACATCTTTGGCAGGCCTGGCCTGGAATATTATTCTTGGACGACTTCATTATTTTTCATGAAAGCTTGTACTAAGTTTTTTATTCTCTTTCTACATTTTATTGCAATGTAATATTATAATTAAACATTCAGTGTGATAATGACAAATTATACCCTTTTGTCATTTGAGTTTTTACTTTTTACCATTTCTTATGGAGTTTCTTGATGGCCTTCTTTCATATAAGCTTTATAACAGAGTAGATTATTGAAGTGCGGGAAGTCACTTACCAGATGTTTTTCATCTCGTGTTTCATGTGCATTTCCTCAAGGGCTTTGGGAGCACCTAATCCTTCTTGTTTGCTATTTTCTCAGTTGTCTTTCTTCTTTTATTATTCAAGGTGGTATTTCTCTCTTTGATCATTGTTTCCTTGTGCTCTTGGTTTGCTTTTTTTTTTCTCTTAGTGTTTTATTTGATATTCCATCGCCAATGCTTCAGTTAACGGTAATTTTTCAGCTTTCTCTGAAATCACTGTTCTTAGAATCTACTTCATTTGCTTTGAACAAACACTCCATAATATCTCACAACCACTTGTATTTCCTATTGCTGATTGTCTTTGGTCACCTACAAAAAATCCTCATTCTTTTGATGCCTTTGTTTAGCCTGCCTAATAGAGCTATAAACATGGCACCTGGAATGGAAACAAAGGAGAACTAATTAGGCATGAAAACTTGTTCCATACATATTAGCATGTGTGCTTTCAGTTGATAATGAATTTCCATTATTAATTTTTAGTTAATGACATGTTTAAACATATGAAAATCCACCTTTTGTCCAAGGGCTACAACCAGATGCATGATGTGAATTATGGTTACGTATTTTCTCCCATGGTCATGATTGTCTTAGATTATATCCTCCCTGCAAGGAACATCAAACTGCTTTTTCATTGATTTGTTATGAAAGATTTTCTTTTTTTCTTGAGGATTTGGTTGAAGAGGCATGCTTGCAGTGGTGCCTGAATTCGTTATTCAAAAAGAAAATGTAGTCCGTCATTCGTGTATGACATTGTATAGTTCAAAATAATATTCCGAGGCATGGTTTAGTCAGCATTGGGATTTTGTCATCTTATTTCTTTTTTTTAATTGATTCAACTACACACTTGGGCAGGGGCTGTAAAATCAGCTGCCTATTTGTCACATATCTGTTCATTAATCAACACGTTTAGCTTTGCATCATCATGTTAGCATTCCATTTTTGTTGAATTGTTCTCGAGTAACAACTTTGATTTATTATAAAATTTCTTGCCATGACTTGCCCAATTAGTACATTTGATATCTTAAGCATGATTTTATATGGTTTATGAGCAATTTCTAGCTGTCTTTGGATTTCAACGTTGCCGAGTTCTTCATTATATTTCCACTTTAATGTTGATTGATGAGTGTTTTGATGAGCATCAATGCGTAAGTGGTGATCATGAGCCTGATAACTTCTGGTAGTGAGAAAACAACAAACATCCAAAACTTTAGAACAAAGATTGAAAAACCCATAATTGGATTGGTTTGACAATTATGGGTTGAGCAAGCTTTAGAATAAAGCGTTGATCTGCACAATGTTTTGTTGATTAACAAACATACACTTCTAGTTGTCATGGCTTCAGCCATTTGAGAAGTTTATGAACTTAGTTGCATTAGGTGGGCATTTTCTCATGAGCAGCTTACCTAATTTGACATGCAATTTTGAACGACCCCTTTTATTTACATTATTTTGACGTGGATTCATGTATTTTAATTGTAAACGTGACAAATGGGCTGCTTTCTTGCTAACTTATTTTAGTCTTAAGGTAACATGTTGAAATTAGGGTTTGGTTGAAATCATATATAAATTTCATAGTTGTTTACGACGCATGACGCAAAATCGCGATGTGGGCCTTTGGCTCTACGGTGCACGGTGTTGTGCGTTGAGATTTCTTTCACGGCACCAATATGTTATATACAAATAATAAATTATAAATATGACTAATAAAATATAGAACTGAACAGAATTAAGTTATAAAACAGCAAAATAAGAAAAGCAGAAAAGGGACAGGGTGCAGCTAGAGTGGAATTTTTAAATAAAGCATGACAATACTAACACATAAAAAAAAAGAAAATCTCGGGTGGGGGGAGACTCAGCAGGTTTTGGGCGTGGCAGCTGGTTGCCGGGGCTGGTGGATGGAGTCAGGTGTTGGGAAAAGAAGAAAAGAACCCCCCCCCCCTCCCCCAAGCCTGTGGGGGGGGGGGGGCAAGGTGCAGCAGCTCTTGTAGGGCAGAGAGAAGAGAGGTGGAGCACAGATGGGAGACGAAGATGATGAGACTAGGGAAATTTGTTGGGTCAGGTAGGGTTAAAAAAAGGTCAGCAATGACTAAATATTAAAAGCGTGCAGTGGTGCTTGCCATTGCTTTCCCTAATTGCGACATGCGCACGCTCCTTCATATGCGCCTCACAATGGTAGTGGTGCGGCCCCGACAGCCATGGCATGCACCAAAGTAGGGAGGCTATTTTATTTTGATTGTGAAATTAAGAACTACTGCTGTAGGTGCCTTTTCTGTTTTTTTTTGTCATGCTGTGCTCAACTTTCTTGAGTTTTCTTCCTTTATTGGGTTTGAACATTCCAACTTCTCATCATGTATCCTTTTGGGTTTTAACATTAGTGATATCATTATTATATGTAAAAAAAATGCGGGGACCATTTAGGCCAGAGTCCACACCTCCCCAGAGATTGTTTCTCTGGAATGTACTGTTTGCTGATTTGGCTGGCAAGACTTCATTTATCACCCTGCTATTCTGGGGTGGGACCATCTGTCATCTCCGTTTCAGATTGCCTGCCTCCCTTGAAACTCGAACTCGATATCTTGGGTGAGATGCCACAGACACTTTAGGGTACAAGGCCATTGGCCATCAATTGTAGTGATTGATGATATTCCAGAATTTATGCAATTCTCATAATCTTCACTCATCTTGTAGGCTTTAGACTCTTACACCCTATTGGTGTTCCTTTAGTAGTGACAATTCTCTTAAGTGAATTTAGTGGCGAGTTAGGACTTCATGGAAGTTTGATGGCATGGTTGAAGAATTTTATGCATCTTGAAGTATCACGATCCTTCGATTTGTATCCGGTTGTTTCTCCTACTTTTGGAAGGAGAACCACATTTTACTGTGCACTATTGAGGGTCAATCTTTTGACCTAAAAGAATTAAAAACAAGCAGTATTTCCCCTCCTGATGTAGCTGGCTGGAAATGTAGAGTTATCATTCAAGTTGCGTGATAGTTGGTGTGGGTTAGAGTACTCTAATTCAAGCTTTTTTGGATGTTCTCAATTGTTTCCTCAACATTATGTTATGCCGTGCCTATTGACTGATATTTTCTTTAATGATCATGTTAAATTCATGAAAGATGCTGTTAGCCAGCCTATATAGAAATAAAAATCGATGCACTTTTTCCATTGGACATCCATGCTTGCTTGAATCTTGAAATAAGATTGCTTTAGTATAATGCTTAGATTACCAGATTGATCGATCTCTGCCATAATTGAGTCATCTGGACTGATCTTGTTATTTGTAGTCTTTGCCCTGAAATCCCTTGAAGTCATTATATAAATTTACATTTTACCTCAAGTTTATGTATATTACAATAACATAAAACTCAACAGGCTTCTCAAATTTATTATCAAGTTTCTTCCCTTGTATGCATTTTAGTTTTGATTGCTATTTTATAGGGTTTGTCATATGTTGCCTACATGTGACTTGTAGTATCGTCATGTAATCCTGATAGTGTTTTTTAGTTATATTTATCTACTCTTTGTGATTTTATTCATTTATTTGTTTTATTTATCAATTGTAATGCAAGCTCGATGAATTTAAAATGTTTGAGCACTGGTTTGTTTTCTTAACTTCATTTTTTTTATTAAGCTCAGCCATGGTTTGAACTTAGCCCCACTCAATACATTGCATTGCAGTATACCCTGAACAAAAGTGGAACCCCTCAAAAAAATGAGATTGTTTTCACTTCGCCCACTGGGGAAGAGATCAAGAATAAGAAGCAGCTGGGCCAGTACCTCAAGTCTCACCCTGGTGGCCCAGCTTCCTCCCAGTTTGATTGGGGCACAGGTATTCCTTGCCTTTTTACTGTTGTGCCTGTGGTGCCATTTAAACAGCCTTGATGACTATAATTCACTTTACATGTACGTGTGATAGGTGACACTCCACGGCGATCCTCGAGATTAAGTGAGAAGACCAAGGCGGTAGAAACACCAGAAAGCGAACCCCCCAGGAAATCACGGAAAAAATCAAGCTCAAAGAAGGAATTGAATCGTAAGGATGATACTGAAGGGAAGACCAAAACAAATTCTGAAATAGAAACGGTAAACTTGGAGGATTCTTCTGGTGATGTTAATCAAGGAAACCTTGGGGCTAAGTTGGATGCTGTGGCTGATGAGGCTGTTGAGGGTTCAGAGCAGAAACCTGAGGAACAACAACCTGATGAAATGAAGGTGGAAAAGGAGCACCAACCTGATGAAATGGTTGTGGAAAAGGAGCAGATGGCTGCGGAGGATGCTGGTGTGACTAGTACTGAAGCAGTAGCTGAGGATCCAGTGAAGGGTTCCGAGCCGAAGCCTGAGGAACAACCTGTTGAAATGAACACGGAGAGAGAGCACAATGAGAAGGAGGCTGGTGAGCAGGTTGAAGGAATGAACATGGAGGAGAAACCAGTTGAAATGAACATGGAGTGTGAGCAGAATACGGAAGCCAGTGAGAAATTTAATGAAAACATGGAGGAGCTGCAGAATGAAGAGGCTACTGATGCAGGTGCTGATGCTGCCACTGAGCCTGGAGTTGGGGATGCTGTTAAGGGTTCCGAGCAGAAGCCTGAGGAAGAGGAGGCTGCTGATTTGACTGCTGCTGAACCTGCTCTGAAGGAAGAGCAGGAGGACGGGGAAGGTAAAATTGATGATGAGAAACAGCCGGAGCCAGAAGGGGGAGCTGATGCAGAGGCGCATCTATCTGCAGAAACAGTTGCGAAGCTTGAGAGCAGCTTTGAAGAAGATGCTCATGAGAAAGATGGAAGTGCTGACGAAGTGGAAGGAGCTGGACTTGAAAAAAATTGCTTTGAAGATGCTCATAATGAAAGAGCTGAAGAATTGGAAGGAGCTGGACTTGAAAAAAACGGCTTTGAAGAAGACGTTCATGAGAAGGATGGAAGAGCTGAAGCAGTGGACGGAATTGGACCAGAAAGAAACAGTTATAAAGAAGATCCTCATGAGAAAGATGGAAGAACTGAAGAAGTGGAGGGCGGCAGACTTGGTGGTGAGGGCCAGGTGGCGGCGGAACCTGTAGGCAGTATCAACAACTTTGGTGAGAAGGGAGAGCAGCAGCGCGTGTAGTTTGCAGCGATGATGCGCTTCTTTGGAGTTTATTGTCTCGTGCGTTTTTTAGGAGCTCTGACAAATATTTATGTATTTAACTATGTTTGGGTTTAGGATTAACCATGATTGGGTGACGTTGGTGGGCCTCCTCATATGCGGGGCGTCTGCCCGTGTGTATCGTTAGAATCTTTCCAGCGCACGTTTTTCTTACCCCCTGGATGTCTGGGCTGTAGCTACTGGCCTGCATTTTCTATGGCGCGAGCTTCTTAGTTTGGCTGTCGCATGGCTGTGGATGTCGGGATTCTTTGAAGTACTCTTGCTTTGCTGCTTTATTTCATGACTTGGAACATGGATCTTTTCTAATTTGGCTGTATGGCAGAAAAAAGCTTCCATTCGGACCCAGCCGTCCCGGCGGTCCAAACAGTATTTGAGTCTGGAAAAACTAGAGGTAAGATGGGTTGGCTTGAGCCGAAAAGGCCACCGATGCCCTCTAGTTGAATGAAATAACAAATGCAATGGAAGGGGACCAGATACATGATTACATGACCGAGTTGCCATGCCGTGGTTGAAAATGCAATGAATAATATCTAATGACCTGATAAGACACGTTACATCCCCCAGACGTATATGATGACTAGCATTGAAAGACTAAACCAAACTTGAGATAACATTTCCCTCTCAACTAAACTCATTCCCAAAAGCATTGAGGCTCTATTCTCAAGTCAAACAAACTTCAAAGTAGTATTTTTGTCGGAGACACCTATATGTAATGCAAACACATGCACATGCAACTCTAAAAAGATAACATGGCCTACATGGAGGCCACCTATGCCTGATATGTATACCAAAATATATTAGTATAAAAGTACGATGCCAAAAGACTTCATCATCCTAGTGTCTTGGTCCTTTATAACCAATGTCTTCCCTTTTCTTACATCTAGATGAATAAAACCTATATGCATGCATTTGGTTATTACAAAAATGCATACATATATAAGGTAACACAACATAGTAGGAAATCCTTGGTGTAGATGAAGTGTATGCATGTGCTAGTGAAAAAGTAAAATTTGTGCAAACCACATGTAACATCCCGATTCGGTAGCCCAAATCTAGAGACCTGAGTCGAGATGCCACATGACGTCAAATGCGTCCCTCGATTCCTAGAAGCTGCCAACAAGCGACGATGAATAAAATAGTGTGAAGAATGATTTGCCCTCAAGAACATAACCAAGAACAGTGCATGCATGTAACATCTCGATCCAACATGACCACTCAAACCCAGCCCTGAGCTGAATTAGAATGTTACTCAGCCCTTTGTGCCGTCACGGACTGCCAAAGACTCGATGGATACATATAACCACCAACATAATCCATGAGGGACTGTTAGAAAACCTAATACACATGACAAACACATCCCCATGAAACAACACCGGAAATGAATGAATGTAAATGCATACAACAATTCTGTAATGCTCCCCGACTCGGATCACCTGAACAACTTCGAGCCGGGTGGGGTTATATGAACTCAGGAGCGTCTTTTCGTATGCCAGAGGTTGCCGATTAGTGGTGAGAATTTGAGAGCGATCATGGGGAGACTTTACCCTTGTATAAAAATAAATCAAACACAAAAAATGTAACACCCCGAGACTACAATTTATTTTCTTTTTAAATAAATTCAATCTCTTTGATTGCCTGCGACACACACAAAATTGGGTTTGCATGAAAACACTCTATTAAAATATTATTTAAACATGAGTATTATAACATAGCTGTTAAGTTGGCGGGTGTGAATAAGATTAACTAAATTATGAGAATTATGCTTATCTATTGATTAAAAATAAAATAAGAATCATTTGAAAGTAAAATAAATGTTTTCTGAAAAACTATTTTTTTCTCAAAGAAAACGGTTTCATCACTTCTTGCTTATGATGAAATTAATCTTTGACACTCGATAAAATGAACTTCATTTTTGAAATCAGAATATCAAAATTAGTTTAGGGTGAATTTTTGAGATTTTTCTGAAAAATTTCATTTTTCGATGAACGGTGAAAAATACTGTTTTTTTATTGAAAACTGCATATTCGTTTAAACTATTTACAAAGTTAAATTATATTTTAAATTGGTTTTGAAGTATCATTAGTTCAATTAGATCATAATCAATACAATTTAGGTCAGTGGAATCAATTTCATATTGAATTTTGATATTAAAACTTTCTATACTTAAAAGAATTTTCTCTTTGAAAACCCGCTTTTTCGTTGCGTCTGCAGGTATAATTTTAAATTGGATTCTGCCACTTATTTGAATTGAATTTGACAAAATAGATTTCATATTTGGAATCATCATAATTTATATTATCTAATAAAGTCAACTTAATTTTTGACCATTATGAATAGTAAAAACAATAAAAATTAATTACAACAGTTAAGATAAAAATTGATTTACCGCTGGGTTAAACTAAAAAGATAAGGATTAAAATGACCTACCAACCTATCCAACACCCATTGGTTGATCATATTTCGACCTTATCACCTCTAAGGGTTGAGAATTACCCATTTTGGAGGTTTGTGGTATGAAAAAAATGTGAATGTAATTGATTCTTTTAAAAAATTTCATTGTGTCCTCTCCCCCACTTATAAAAGACCACCATCTCTTCTCCCTTCTTCACACTTACACAACCATCTGGTTCAACCAAGCCCTGCCCAAATCATTTCCTTAATCCCCTCCCAACATCCTAGAATCCCTGGTTTGATCAGAAAACCATCATAGGAAGACTTTTGGTGCAAACCTAAAGAAGTTGTTCAAAGAAGAGATAACGTTCTCAAACGAGCAATTTTATTTTGTTTCTTCTTCCACCTCCTTCAAATTTTATTAAACCATGCTTATATAATAACCTTAATATCTTACATATACTGAGATTTTATTATGTTAAGGGAATGACCTATATCTATCTCCCCTTCCATCAAATGAGAAACAAAACTGTTGATCGTGTGTACGGAGGACTACCGCCTTGTGAACCGATGCAATTCATTTCCCATCATCACCATTCAAGGTTGGATATAATGATGGATTTAACACATGTATATGATATTTTTGATATAACTATACTTCTAGAATTATAATATAAGATTTACTTTCTTACTTTTCATTCCATTTAAAATATGATAACGTCGCTCGTGTGTACGGTGGACTACTGCCTCACAAGCGATGCGATTCATTTTTCACTTATGCTTTATATGGAAGGTAATAAGGATGAATTCAATGAATTTATGTGATATATATGTCATGATATCAATTTTTTAAAATTAATACATCATACAATTCCTTACCCTTTCACTAGTTAAGGGAATGATATTGTAGCTCGTGCGTACGTACGACCTACCGTCACCACGAAACGATGCGACTCATTTTCCATGCCCAAATTTCAAGAATGGTTCTAATAATGCATATAATGAATAAATATGATATTTATAACATTATTATAATTCTGGATATGATGTATGTATATCCTATGTACAAGAACCAAAACCTTCATGACAAAACACACATGAGAAAACATGGCAACTAACACTCGAAACAATGAAAATAATTAAATATTATTAACAAACAAGTGGTAAAATGTTATAAGAGGATCATATATGATATTATAAATATGATTATGGTTCTAGAAAAAATTAATAACATGCTTAAAACCATTATACAGGAGGTTAAAGCACATTCAACTAAAGGAAAGCGCGATGCAAGGGATTTTGTCTCAATTTCCATTTCATTGAGACATATTTGTTAATATGCACCCATTCACTTTTATGTGGTGTATATACTACCCCTTTTTCATGTAATTTCATTAATACTTCATAATTTATGGTATTTAAAGTTTTAATTTAAATTATTTCATCTAAGGAGATTTGACTTGAAAATTACCAAGTGGAAAAGAATTTCATAACTCAATTTCTTTTCATTGGATTAATTATATTACTTCTTTATTACCCTTGAAATTATAAGATTATGTGTGTAAAGACTTTTGACTATCTTATGCTATAATTTAACTTGTTTTATGTGGATTTACATTTGATACACACAATTGATTAATTGATTAATTCTCAATTCAATGTTATGATCTTTGTAAGGATTTATTTCACAGTCTCATTTTAATTGGGATTGTTTATACTTGAATTTCCATTGAAGGAAATTATTTGATCATTTTATAATAAAAACCTTTCATTTTCTTCTCCTATGTTTATTTATGATATTTTCAAGTAATAATACCATATTCCTCCCTTTGGTACTTAAAATTATTGAGATTTTTTTCCCATAAAATATGACATCATTTCTCTTTTCGGTCGAAAATCCTTTTTCTTCCAAAACTATGTTTTCTAAAAATGCCTTCCAAAATATTTTTAACATTCTCCAAATGATTCATTAAATACATTTTTACCCATGTTTGAATTTTTACAAAATGTTTTGAAATAAATATTCATGTCGTTTTCCAAACGAGACCCATTTGACTTTTTATTGAAAATGTGAAAAGAATTTTTTTAAACTTATATGACATGTAAATAATTTTCCGCTGTCATGTCCACTCAATTTTTTAAATCTTATTTTACAATTTTCAAATTTTATTTTCAAAGAAAATTATTTTCAAAATGTTTTTTGAACTTTTAGTTTTAAAAGGTGATTTTCAAAATGAAAAGAATATTTTCCTCAAGAATGCTTTTAAAGATATTTTTATGGTATTTGTATTCATTAATGACAAAAACCCTTTATTTTAATCTCACTCCACTGAGGATATGTAGTATTGACACCATCCTTATTCTTTATATGATGGTTTGTGTTCATTTTGAACAAGGAAAGTATTGACATTCACTTTCTTGATTCATTTTTGTAGTCATTAACTTTCCCTTAAAATATTCACTTTCCTATGATCATTGAACATTAAATTTCCCCTAAATATCCATATTATTTATAAAGGATATACCTATTACTTAAACCTTATATCATTTATACATACAATATTTTACTTTGAAAGTTATATGATTGACTAGGGAAATTATTGTTAACCTGTATTTCTTACTCGATACAGAAATTTGTTGATAAGACATATTGTTCATGAATAAAATAGATTATTTGATATATGTGGAATGCTTTGGAAAAGTGGATATGGGTGGGGACTGGTTATAGATATCCCCTCTATGCATCAGTAATCTCATGAGACAAATCAATTGACCATCCTTAGTTAAATGGGTTTCTAATGTATACCTACCCATCAGTTTTAAACTGTCTTGTGAAAGGCCTTGACAACGAATGTCATGACCCATCCCAATGAGGCCCGTTCCATGACTCCCCAAGACCGCCTCCAATAGGCGAGGGGATGGAGACTAGCATTGAGTAGAGATATCACTGACATGGGAGGCCTTAGCCTAAGTACCCACACACACACACACACACATCTCTAAGACTTTAAAATGCTGAAACGTAAAAACAACTGAACAATCATGCATGCATACATCTAAATATAACAACCAGTGTATGATAAGAAGTAAAGTAAATAGGTCCAGATAAAAGCCCACCACAAAAGTCTAAAAACAATTCCAACTTGAAAGTAAAGGGACTACTGTCAAGGTACTGCAGGAACACACCTCGATTTGTCCAGTCTCACTAAGCACCATTTGGTCCAAGTCCATATAGGATTTTGTTAAAAGGTCGATCGTTAGCACAAGACACGACATGTGCGGGCGAAACCCGTGTAGGGGTGAGTATAATAATACTCAGTAGGATACCCCAAAACCACAAAGCATACAAAAAAGGAAATATAGTTAGCTCTACACAAGTATCTGTTTACAACACATCTAATAAGATTATCTAGATATACTCAACAAAGACACACACTCTAAAGGTAAGTCACAGCCATAGTATACCAGCCTAATATTCCAGCTCAAAGATTCCACAAAGCACTTGTTTGGGAGAACACACTCCTGAGTCTGATAGCACTAATGACATCCGTCTGAGAGATAACGCTCATCGGGTCTCGCCATTAGAAGTACACACTGAAGGTCTGAAGAGACATGATACACAGATGAGGATCACACCCAAGGCCATGGGGTGATACCAACAACTCAATCTGGATTAAACTACTAAGTAGACGACACCTACGTGGTGTTGGTCACGAGATACCAAGAACTCCACCTTGGGAATGAAGATGAACATAGGATCTCACTCCATGCCCCATGAAGATATTCCAACGATTCTATCCAAGAATTCCCGCTGAAGGGATCATTGTCCTAGGAGTATGTGATGATTCCATACTCACCCTTAGGGAAAGGATAAAGGGAACACACCCTAATGAAAAATTCCCAAGGTTATAGAGGAAAAGGGCTCAAAACCATGTATAATAAAGTACATGATGTGTAGTAGGGGTTACAGGCCGTGTCCCTTGACCCCGGGTCCTACCTGTGTAAACAGACCATGTTTGTCACACCCCGACTTTTAAGTTTATTTTTATTTCACTATTTCTTGGCTTCAGGTTCTCTTATTGAGGCTTGAGTTGAGCGCAAGTCAATTTTTTTTGACATTTAATTATTTTACTAGGTTCCGGACTTGTGTGCGACCACCGTGTGGTTGGCGGTAGCCGCGAAGACGGTCCAGAAGTCGTGCAATTGCTCTTTATTATTATTATTATTATTTATATTATTATTATTGTTGTTGTTGTTATTATTATTTATATTATTATTATTATTATTATTTATATTATTATTGTTATTATTGTTATTATTATTGTTATTATTATTGTTATTATTGTTATTATTATTTATATTATTATTATTATTTATATTATTTATATTATTATTTATATTATTATTATTTATATTATTATTATTTATATTATTAACAATAATAATAATAATATTATTATTATAACAAATCGAAAAAAATGAGATCGACGAACCCTAGGGGGGGCATCACCCCCCTTTTCTCTCTGCTATAGGGTGAGGCACCGAAGGAGGCCGCTCGCCCCTCCCGCATCAGCAGGCGCCACCTCACCCTCACCGGTCCCCGCCGCACTCACCCCTCCCGATCCTCTCCCCTCACCGCACTCCCGGCCAACAGCGCACCCACCCCCTACTTGGCTCCACAGTGTACCAGGCCTCCGGCCTTGCCCCCCCCCCCCCCCCCCGCCGTCTCTGGCATTCCGCCCTCCGGCCAGGCTGTCTCCGGCGTCACACACTCCGGCCAGGCCATCTCTAGTGAACCCGACACCATCTTCGGTGAACCCGACACCATCTCCGGATGTCTCCCTCTCTGGTGGGAATAATCCTCCTCCACGTGGATTTGACTCTCAATTTCTATGGGGTTTCCTTCGATTTAGAAAAACCCTAACACCCCAGGTTTTAATTTGCGCATTTATCTCGTTGTTTTAGGTGTGCGGTTGGTCTGCGAGGGAGTTTTCTACCTTCCGTCGTAGTTTCACGGCGTTCGCACAACGTCAAGGTAGGCGTTTCCATACCTTTCCATTTCGGAGCAATCTACTGGTGCTTGTGTTGCTTCAAATGTTATTTTTACTTGATTCGCTGCTTAATGATATAGCTAATTAGTCCATTGTGATGTTTATGGATTATTATAACATGTTAAAAATAGTTTTTGAAGTGTTTCTTATTTATGTTTATGCATGTTAATGCCCGATATTGTTTTAATCACTTAATGAATTTATTTTGGTGTTTTCTTGAGAGTATAATTTGTTAAAAATATATTTCGAAGTGAATCTTCAATTGTGCCTATGTGTGCATGCGTCAAATGTTTTTGGTTAAATGAAATTTGGGTTTTAAATAGTGAAATTAGATGTTTTATGTGGTGTGAAATATATTTCGAAAGTGTTTTGACATGAATATATGGTGAAAGAGGATTTTCTAAATGATATGGTTATGTTTTCATGTGTGCTTCATTAGGGTACTTCTTAGAAGTGTTTTTAGGACTATGAAAAATGCGAGAAATGTGTTTTCAAAGGCACTTGAGATGCGAATGCATTGATAGTGGATTTTTACAAAGGGGTTTCATGAATTGATTAATTAATGGTAAATGCATTTGAAAAATGGGTTTTGTGTGTCTCTTGGAATTTTTGTTGTGTACTAGATATTGACACACCCATGGGCGCACTAGGTGCACACATGGAGGTGTCATCAAAGGAAGGTGATGCTTTAAATTGGTGTTTCCTTGAAACCTTTTTTTCCTAAATGGTTCCTATTTTACAAATGATGTTGGTTCCTCTAGGTTAATTAATTAGAGCTTGGGTGGATCCTTGGTGGTGCGCGCACACACACACACAGGTACATATGTGTATATGTATATGTATATATATCTTCCTTGCACATATTCCCTCATGGCGTAGGGAATATGTTCAATGGATTAAGGTTATATATATATATGTATGAGAATGTATGTGTGTGCTAGTGTGGCCATTTTTCATTGGAAGCTTTAAGAGCTGAAGTGTCTCGGCTTGGTCCGCTTCCTTCTTTGAGGTATGTTTCCTTATGCATTTTCCTTTAAATTAAAGAATTATTGGGTTCTTTCATTTCACACCTTTATTTAATGCTAGTTAGAAATTTATGATTTTTTTAATAATTGCTTATTGTGAAATAAAGAAATACCCTCTATGTATTTGAATTGCATGAAACTGTTTTATTAAATGCGCTTATTAGTGTTTCTGGAAATGCCCCTTTGGCCCTTATAAATGTGATTCAAATTTAAAGTGGTGAATTGGGTTTCTTAAATGGGTTTCCAAGTGTGTTCCTGGTTTCCAAAATGGTGTGCGTGTGATTCTTGAAGAAATGGTTTGGCATGAGAAAAATTGTTTGAGGCCGGTTAACACTTTTTTAAATCTAGTTATCTTAAGAAAACTCTCCTTGGATGTGGTCCCCTCTCTTTAGTTGAGTTGTATATTATGGGGGTCCGCTGTGTAGGACTCCTCTATGATCAAATGGTAGAAAGGTGAGGGTCATATTCCTTGGGGTGACTCAGGTGATGCATGTTGTGTGTGTGTATATATATATATATGTGTGTGTGTGTGTGTGTGTGTGATTTGATGCTCGACTGGCATCGGTTGGCTCACCCTTTTTTTACATGTGTTGACATGGGAACCTGACATAGTAAGTGAATTTTCTGTGAATGATTGCTTCACTAGTTTAGATTACGCACTGACTAGTGGCCCATAGCAGAGAGATGTTTTGTTATTATTATTGCTATGGCATTGGGCCCCTTGACCAGGCTAGGTAGCGCGACGGTCGGGTGTTAGGGCATTATGACGTCATCGAGAGTAGGAATGCTTTTAGGATGAGTCACATGTATAGTACGTTCTAGACTATTCATGAGCTCCTAGGTTCTCCCATGTATTTTGGCACTTAGTTGTCTATGGCAGATGATTGTGGTGCCTTTTTTGGATAGTTATTCACATGATCTATTTTCCATTTCCCTTATTGTGTGGTTGCTGACCCTGCTTCCTTGTGTGGTGTAACCTCTTTGAGAAAATGACGAGTTGTGTGGAAAATGTTTACAGAAAATAACTTAATATTTTTTTTTCACTTTCTTTCTTCCTTTTTAAGTGAAAACAAACTTTATTTCTCTCTAAAATTTTAATGTCTCTTTCATGAACAAGAACACAATTTTAAATGAAGAAGGGAAATGAACCGTGATTTATTTTAAATAAAATGCGTGAAAACCTAGTTTTGTACAATGTATTTCAAACTTGAAATTGATGGATATTTTTTAAGGAAATTCATATGGGAATATACTATTTGGGCACACCTACTGATTTTTAATACTCACACCTATAGTTTTATCTTTGTTTTTAGCTTTGGTGATGCGCCTTGCTTGTATTAGGTCGCCGTAGTGCGATGTTGGTTTGAGGTCGGTGGTGACCCGTGGGGTCACATGGAGGTATGCACATTTTTTTTTATTTTTTTCCTTCCACTGCTAGTTTTATTTTTATTGATAGTTTTTATTTATTTTATTTTCTTTAATTTATGGGACAAATTGTTCCCACTTTTTTAGTTTTGATTCCTGAAACTAGTTGCTAGCCCGTGGGGATCAGGAACGCCCCTCGGGCCATGTCATGGGCTGGCTCGGGTGACCAGTTCAGGGTCAACCTGGGTTGGTTCATGAAAAAATGGTATCAGAGAAGGTTCTTGTTAATTGGGGTGTCCGATAGATGGAGATTAGGATTTTCGGGGCTCAGGAGGTAGGTTACGGGTCGGTGCTTGATCACCACCGCTCATGACGAGACCTGAGTTACCAGGGGTAGTCCGGGTTTTGAGTCTTTTGTCTTTGTTTTGGATTGAGGGATGACAATAGAGGCGACTCAGTGTCACGCTGTGACCCCACATAGAGTAGTTACCCATGTGGAGCCTAGGTGCCCGACTCAAGGTCCTCTAGTGTTATGTCTTACTTGGGGCATGGATCGCTACCATGTCATTGGGTTGGGCGTAAACACTAGTTCCTCATTCCAATTGTTCATTGTTAGTTGTGATTTTTCTCGATTTTGGTTGGTGTTAGAGTGTTTTTGGAAATGAAGGTGGTTTTGAATTGAAAGGGGCTCTTTCTCTAATGGTTTTAAGACTGGTAAAAAGAGGATTTCTTTCAAATTGTTTTGAAATAGGTGAAGTGGGTTTTTTTAAAGAGGAAATGTTTCGATTTGGAAAAATTTGGTTTATGTTTGGATTTGGTAATGGAACGGAAAGTGCGACCCTTGGAATTCCTTAGGATCATCTGCATATGTGTGGGTAGACACGTGGTGCATGTTGGTACATATGTACGAGTGATTTGAGTGGAAAGGGATGGAGGCTTATGTGGCGGTTCATAGGATTACATGGGTGGGGTTTTGGAATTTAAGAATTGGCTTGATTTTTCTAAGACGGACTTGAATGAAAAAGTGATTTTGGGACTTGGTTTTTCTTGAAAAGTGGGTTTTGGTATTTTGAAAAGTGGATTTCTCCTGTGTTTGTATGTGTTTGACTCATGAGTCTGTCACCCTTGGCTTGAGGTGTTGCTTTTAGTTATGTTTAAGCTTGTTCGAGATTCTGGGTCGGTTGTCTCAGCTCAGGGTGTTTATTTTGATTGAGTTTTGGATTGATGCCTGTTTCGATTTTGTTTTTCATGTTGTTCTGAATATGACACCCAGAAATGTCCTCAGAAGTTGTTAGTAATTCATGCCCAATTATGGTTTCTATCAAGTGTTGCTCGTCCTTTGAGGCTTTTGGGTTCCATTAGGGACAGTGGAGTGGTTTTAGGGGAGTAGAGCATGTCTTAGGGTGGTTGGGGACTCCCGAGTTTGTTAGAGTTTGTACTATCTTGGGTTTAGTGGAGGGTCCAGCCTTGGACCAGTGGAGATGGATGCCTCATCATAGTTGGATTTGGGATGATGTGGGAGGTGTTAAAGTCCGTATTCATCCAATGAATCATACTTGAGGAGGTTAAGGTGAAAATAGGTAAGATCCCATCCGTATTTAACAAGGTCGGTGGTTGGTGAAGGCCTATGTCGGCCGCTTTAAGGAGTCGGCATCTGGAGCGCACGTGCTTGGAAAATCTGGCGCCTCTTGTCATTCGTGAGGGTTCCTCATCAGGTGAGGAGTGCAACTCGGAGGAACCTATCTACAAGATTCCATACTTAATGGTTCTGACATCTAGTTTGTTAGGCCACCTTTTGATATTCCATCGGTATGGCCGGTTCGGGCATTCTGATCCGCCTTGTCGCATCCCTATGAATCCTTGCCATCATTGTGACCATTAGGGTCATTGGGGAAAGTTCTGTAAGAAGTGCTGTTAGAGGAAGGAGTTCTTATTGGGGAATTCTAGTGTTTGACTGTGAGGCATAAGATGCTTCAGTCATCAGAGCCCCAACCTCAGGTCTCAGGGTGAAGCTCACGCACAGTCAGGGTGTCAGAGGCACATGAGACCTTTTCTTGGTTCTTTATATTTCGTCTTGGAATATAGACATTCAGGGTTTCCTTATTCTTGTTTTCTTGCTGTTGTAAGTTCATCCTTTGTGGTGATACTGTGATGAACTTATTCTTTCATGATCGTAGTAGTTGTGTTCTTCTAAATGTGGCCTCTAGAATCATTTGTTTTTCTTAAAAGGGTATTTGTCCCTTGTGAGGGTTGGTCCTGGTTTTATTAGTGATCATTTGGAGATGTGAGTGTTGGGGGTTTTTGGATTGGGTAGAGAGTTCCAATTTTCAGCCGAGGTGTTGTTCGCTCGTGCTATAGAAGTTAGTTTGAATCGGTTGGGAGTTCTCGCATCGGCTCCCCCTTTCCGGGGTGAGGTTTGGGTGTTAAATTTCAGCACTAGTTGAGTTCTTGTGGTGTAGAGAACCCTCTCGTGTTCTCCCATTATCTTGTGTTGTGGTTTCCTTCAGTTTCAATCAGGAATGGATTCTTGTTTTGTCTATTGTTCGGCTGGGTGACTTTCTGGGGGCAGAAAGTGTCTGTGGTGGGGAGAATTGTCACACCCCGACTTTTAATTTTATTTTTATTTCACTATTTCTTGGATTTGGGTTCCCTTGTCGAGGCTTGGGTTGAGCGCGAGTCAAATTTTTTTGACATTTAATTATTTTACTAGGTTTCGGACCCGTGCGCAGCCACCGCGCGGTTGGCGGTAGCCGCGTAGTCGGCCAAGGAGTCGGGTGATTTCTCTTTATTCTTCTCATTATCATTATTGTTATTATTATTATTATTATTATTATTATTATTCTTAATATTAATATTAATATTAATATTAATATTAATATTTATATTTATATTATTATTATATTATTATTATTTAAATTATTATTATTATTATTATTTATATTTATATTATTATTACTATTATTATTTATATTATTTATATTATTATTTATATTATTTATATTATTATTATTGTTATTATTATTATTATTTATATTTATATTATTATTTATATTATTATTATTTATATTATTATTAGTTATATTATTATTATTATTTATATTATTATTATTGTTATTTATATTATTATTATTGTTATTTATATTATTATTATTGTTTATATTATTATTATTATTTATATTATTATTATTTATATTATTATTATTATTATTTATATTATTAATATTAATATTATTATTATAAAAAATTAAAAAAAACGAGATGGGTGAACACTAGGGGGGACGTCGCCCCCCTTTTCTCTTTGTTCCAGGCCGAGGTACCGAAGGAGGCTGCTCACCCCTCCCACATCAGCAGGCGCTACCTCGCCCTCGCCAGTCCCCGTCGCGCTCACCCCTCCCGGTCCTCTCCCCTCGCTACACACCCGACCAGCAATGCACCAACCCCCTACTTAGATCCACAGCGCGCGCCCGTTCCTATAGCACCAGGCCTCTGTAGTCTGTCCAGGTCGTCTTCGGTGAAACCAACACCATCTCCGGCCACCTCCCTCTCTGGCGGACATACTCCTCCTCCACATGGGTTTGCCTCTCAATTTATAGGGGGTTTCCTTCGATTTAGTAAAACCCTAACACCCCGTGTTTTAATTTGTGCGTTTATCTCGTTGTTTTAGGTGTGTGGTTGGTTCGTGAGGGAGTGTTCTACCTTTTGTCAGAGTTTTGTGGTGTTTTCACAACATCAAGGTAGGCGTTTCCATACCTTTCTATTCTAGAGAAATCTATTGGTGCTTGTGTTGCTTCAAATATTATTTTTTACTTAATTTGCTGCTTAATGATATAGCTAATTAATCCATTATGATGTTTATGGATTACTATAACATGTTAAAAATAGTTTTTGAAGTGTTTCTTGTTTATGTTTATGCATGTTAATGCCCAATTTTGTTTTAATCACTTAATGAATTTATTGTGGTGTTTTCTTGAGAGTATAATTTGTTAAAAATATATTTCAAAGTGAATATTCAATTATGCCTATGTGTGCATGTGTCAAATGTTTTTGGTCAAATGTCATTTGAGTTTTAAATAGTAAAATTAGATGTTTTATGTGGTGCAAAATATATTTTGAAAGTTTTTTGACATGAGTATATGGTGAAAGAGGATTTTATAAATGATATGATTATGTTTTCATGTGTGCTTCATTAGGGTACTTCTTGGAAGTGTTTTTAGGACTATGAAAAATGTGCGAAATGTGTTTTCAAAGGCACTTGAGATGCGAATGCATTGATAGTGTATTTTTACAAAGGGGTTTCATAAATTGATTAATTAATGATAAATGCATTTGAAAAATGGGTTTTGTGTGTCTCTTGGAATGTTTGGTGTGTACTAGATGTTGACACACCCATTGGTGCACTAGGCGCACACATGGAGGTTTCATCAAAGGAAGGTGATGCTTTAAATTGGCATTTCCTTGAAAACTTGTTTTCATAAATGGTTCCTATTTTCCAAATGATGTTGGTTCCTCTAGGTTAATTAATTAGAGCTTGGGTGGCTCCTTGGTGGTGCGCACACACACACACATAGGTACGTATGTGTATATGTATATGTGTATATATATATATATATCTTCCTTGCACATATTCCCTCATGGAATGAGGAATATGTTCAATGGATTAAGGGTATATATATATATATGCATGATAATGTATGTGTGTTCTAGTGTGGGCGTTTTTCGTTGGAATCTTCAAGAGTCGAAGTGTCTCAACTTAGTCCGCTTCCTTCTTTGAGGTAGGTTTCCCTATGCATTTTCTTTTAAATTAAATAATTATTGGTTAATTTAATTTCACACATTTATTTAATGTTAGTTAGAAATTTATGGTTTTTTGAATAATTTCTTGTTGTGAAATAAAGAAATACCCTATGTGTATTTGAATTGCATGAAAGTGTTTTATTAAATGCACTTATTAGTGTTTCTAGAAATGCCCCTTTGGCCCTTATAAATGTGATTTAGATTTAAAGTGGTGAATTGGGTTTCTTAAATGGGTTTCCAAGTGCATTCCTAGTTTCCAAAATGGCGTGTGTGTGATTCTTTAAGAAATGGTTTGGCATGAGAAAAATCGCGTGAGGCCCGGTTAGCACTTTTGTAAAGCTAGATATATCAAGAAAACTCTCCTTGGATGTGGTCCCCTCTCTTTAGTTGAGTTGTATATTATGGGGGTCCGCTATGTAGGACTCCTCTATGATCAAATGGTAGAAAGGTGAGGGACATATTCCTTGGGTTGACTCAGGTGATGCATGTTGTGTGTGTGTGTGTGTATATATATTTCTCCTTTGAAATAAAAAATTTGATCTTGGATGGATATATATATATATATATGTGTGTGTGTGTTTGTGTGTGTTTATGATTTGATGCTCGGCTGACATCGGTTGGATCACCCTTTTGTTACACATGTTGACATGGGAACCTAACATATTAAGTGAATTTTTTGTGAACGATTGCTGCACTAGTTTATATTACGCACTGGCTAGTGGCCCATAACAGAGATATGTTTTGTTATTATTATTTCTATGGGATTTCTCCCCTCGACCAGGCCAGGTAGGGCGACGGTCGGGAATTAGGGTGTTATGAAATCATCGAGAGTAGGCATGCCTTCAGGATGAGTCACATTTATAGTACGTTCTAGACTATTCAAGAGCTCCTAGGTTATCCCATGTATTTTGGCACTTAGTTGTATGTGGTAGATGATTTTGGTGCCTTGATTGTCTAGTTATTCATGTGATCTATTTTCCATTGCCCTTATTGTGTGGTTAATGACCCTGCTTACTTGTGTGGTGTAACCTATTTGAGAAAGTGATGAGTTGTGTGGAAAATGTTTACGAAAAATAACTTAATGTTTTTTTTTCACTTTCTTTATTCCTTTTTAAGTGAAAACATACTTTATTTCTATCTAAAATGTTAATGTATCTTTCATGAACAAGAACACGATTTTAAATGAATAAGGGAAATAAGCCGTGATTTATTTTAAAGAAAATGTGTGAAAACTTAGTTTTGTACAATGTATTTCAAACTTGAAATTGATGGATCTTTTTTTAAGGAAATACATATGGGAATAGACTATTTGGGAACACCTACTGAGTTTTAATACTCATGCCTATAGTTTTATCTTTGTTTTTAGCTTTGGTGATGCGACTTGATTGGATTCAGTCGCCGTAGTGCGACATTGGTTTGAGGTTGGTAGTGAGCCATGGGGTCACATGGAGGTATGTACAATTTTTTTCCCTTATGCTGTTAGTTTTCTTTTTATTTACAGTTTTTATTTATTTTCTTGTCTTTCATTTATGGTCCAAATCATTTCCACTTGTTTAGTTTTGATGCCTGGCACTAGTTGTCAGCCTGTGGGGATTGGGAATGCCCCTCGGGCCATGTCGTGGGCCGTCTCGAGTGACCGTTTCATGGTCGATCTGGGTTGGTTCATGACAATGTCTCAAGATTTGTCCATGTCCATGAAGTACACAGAGTGTAAGCTACCCGTGTACTCTACCTGTGTGCTTGTACATAAAGTTATCCTATGTACCTGATTAGCCACTGAAATAGGCTAATATTCATTATTAATATTTATAATATTCATGAGGTTAATTATTCATAAACACCATTTTTAGTGCATTTTACAATTTTAACATTATTTCACATTATGATTGTAATTATTTGTTAAAGTTCACTATTACTTTGTACATATTTGAACACATCCTAAAATAAATAATGGTTTTTATTTTATTTTTATAGTTTATTTTCAGGACTCTCATTATATAAGTAACACTTCATGCTTTTAGATTACTTGAAGATTGACATTAGAAGACCACCAAAATGGGATTTCATGGCAACACATTCTAGGAAAAGTAAATTGGACAACAACCTAATAAAGAGACTATAGTAGACAAGATCCAAGCCCAATGATTCTCAAAATCTAAATGAATATAGATAACATAATGGAGAAAATTACATCCAACAATGAAAAGATATAATTAATATGTTTTAATGGAGTTCTAGATGGCTCAATTTGGAGATAAAATTCTAGGCCAGATTCTGCGGCCCAGAAAAACATCCCACCATTTTGATCATATCTCTCAAAAAAAAAATTTCTATTTGGGTTGAAATTTTATAGGCGGTTAGGAAACATCTGGGGATAAATTTTCTTCTTCTATTTCCCACTCTAATTTGGCCATATATAATGTCATTTTTTCTCCTCTGTTCGGTGGATGCAAGCTGGATGCCACTTCAGGTCAAGGATAAAGAAGTCCACTCTCCCTTACTTTCCACCACCCTAGGCCTACCATACTCAATTGGAATGCTTTGTACTATTGGAAGGTTGACCCATGCCTCTTTAAATTCCTATTTAAGGCAGCTGTAGTAAAGGATTTGAGGATCTTTGGTGCTTTGTTTAATTGTAATGTTATGCTGTGATTTTGTTTCCTTGAGTTTGTCTTTCTCATGTAAGTTGTTCAATTCACCTTAGTTTCTTAATAAAAGTTCTTCTTCTCCTTTTATTCTATTATTATTCATATAATTTTGATACTGTTGTCTCAAGGTGTTAATTTATTCACACCAAACCTTGTGAAATTATCACACAATGGTGGAGTGATCGTTATTTCATTGTATTTTTTTACTTCTTCAATTCCCCCCTCATGAGTCTACTTCCCACTTCCATTGAAACCATAACATCAATGGAGGGGTAACACACTTATGGTTTGATACAAGGGATTATAAAGGGGATATATTAGATGTTATTTCTCACTCCATTAATGTTTAATCACTTATTCTAATTGATAATTCTATTTGATGATCTTTAAACTACTTTGTCCTTGTTGAATTTAAGGTCGCACACTTCAAGTGCTAATACAAACCTTTACCTTGGAGTGCTCAAAACTTTGATCCTTAACGTGTATAGATGATTAGTATTAGGGTTTTTAGGTATTAAACCAATAAGTGATGATGTTTTTTTATATTCTTAAATGAACCCATCTCAAATATAATAAATTTAAATATTTGAAAAAGGAATGCATCCAATCCACCCTAAGTGATAACCTAAGATCAACTAATTCTTTAAAATTGAATTAAATTAAGTCTCTTAGAATTCACTCATCAAAACAAGTTGTCTAATTCATATAAAAAAACAATCCATATAATGTACATGTCTATAGGTTACTTCTTAGGTCTTTGAGGATTCGACAACCCAAGCTAAACTACAAGCAACCGCTTAACCCTAAAATCTTGGGTAAATTTGGGCGAGGAAATTTATTGGAATCATTTCCAGGGACCCAAGTAAGTAATATAAACACCCATTATATTCTCCCCCATTTCTATTTTCTCACCCCAAATTCTCTTATCTTTTACCTTTCTCGTTTTTTTTTCTTTTTTTTGGTGCATGTCCGCCTACACCCGTGATAACTCAAACAAATTAGTTAGGGTGGAAAGTCCTAGGGTTGGGGAGTCAAGCACACCTAAGGGTATCTTACCATTAGATGAAAATATTAATAATAGTCTATATTCAAAAATTGATCCAATTTCAATGGAGGGTCTTCAAATAAATCAACTCATAAACCTGGGTGAGAACCAAAATGGAAATCCAAATGAGGCAGCCCCAAACTTGGGGAATGCAGTCGATCAAACCATGAATGACTACCTCAAACCTACCTGGACCAATTCAACCTCTTTAATTAGGAATTATTCCCTAGGATAATCCCACTATGTTTTAAAACCTCATGTCCTAAACCACCTTCCAACCTTCTATGGCATGAAGTCATAAATTCCATACCTTCACGTCAAAGAGTTCAACAACATTGCTGAAACCATGTTCCCACCACATCAACTTGAGCCAGCTAAGATTATTCTCTTTCCTTTCTAACTTAAGGTTCAAGAAAATAATTGGTTAAAAAATCTGAGACCTGCATCAATCCACTCTTGGGACCAATTTCAAAGAGAATTCTACAAAAAATACTTCCCCCACCACAAAACAATTGCACTTAAAAAGAGCATCCATTTTTTTTTGAAAAAGAAGGGGATCCATTTTATGAAACATGGGAAAGGTTCAAAGACACAATCAACATGGTACCTCACCATGGATTTTAAACCCTAGAAAAAGTTTGAATTTTCTATGAAGGGTTGGGTCTAGGAAAAAAAATTCATTGACATGATGTGTAATGAAACCTTAAAAAACAAAGCCCCAAATGATGCTTATGAGAATCTAGAAGGACTGGATGAAAAAAACCAAACATGGGGAACATAACTTTACTATGATAAGCCACCGAAATATATTGTAATTCACACAATTAGGGAGGAGGAAATCCTTAGGGATAAACTTGCTGCACTCACTAGGAAGGTCTAGGAGATCGATCTTAGGAAGGTCCATGAAATTCAAACTATTGACCCTGTTTGCACAATTTGTGACAAACATGACCATAAGACTGACAACTACCCAACCATCCCTTTCATTAAATAAATTCTTCTAAGAGGACCACTAGCGGAGGTCAATGCTCTAAACATTCATAATCCACAGTACCAAAACAATTTCAATCCAAGGTACAATGAATATCCAATATTCCATTGGAAAGATAACCAACAACCTGGTCAACCATAAGAACCAAACCCCTACCCTCCACAAAATTTTCAAATCCATAACTAGTTCCAACCACAACTATTACAATACCAAAACCCTTCTATCCAATACCAATAAACCATCCATAAACCCATGAAACAACCAATCTAACAACCAAAGTATCCTCTTGGGATAAACCAAGCAGCACAAGCCCCTACTCAATCTGTCCCTCTTACAATCCTTGAATAGTTATGTAAACAAATGAAGAAAATGAACTCAGAAGTCTCATACCTTAAACATGAACTAAAAACCATTAAAATCGGGAAGGCACCCAATCCCACTCAGACAGTACCATCCTCAACTTTAAGGGTAGAATCTAGTTACACACAAACATCTCATGAAAAACTCAAAACAGTGAATGTTTTAAGAAGCAGGAAATCCATTGAGAAACCTGAACAAGCCATTCCAGAACCATTAAAATCTTAAAAAATGCATGAAAATGATAAATAACCACCCAAAGATTCTGAAAAAAAACCAATGATAATGTGAATGAACTACAACCACACCAAAAAATCAAACAACCTGCTCCCTTACCTCAACACATGAGAGGAAAATCTAAACCAGAACTGAATGAAACTTTGAGGGAAATCTTCTATCAGGTTAAGTTGAACATTCCACTTCTTGATGAAATAAAAATCATTCCTACCTACTCAAATTACCTTAAGGACTTGTTCACTTTTAAAAGGAAATTTTCACATAAAAACTAAGTCCTTTTGGCTGCTAATGTGAGTACCACCATTCAAGGGACCATTCCTCCAAAGTTGAAAGATCCAGGATGCCCATACATCAATGTTGAGTTAGTAGAGAAAACATTTGTCAAAGACCTTTGTGATTTGGGATTCAGTGCGAACCTCATTCCTTATGCCATGTATTGTTAGTTAGGGATCTAAGAACTCTAACCCACATCTATCTCTCTTCAACTTACTAATCATAGTGTTCGAGTTTCTAAGGGGATCTTAAAGGATGTTTTAGTGAAAGTTGAAAATTTAATTTACCTAGATGACTTCATTGTACTTAAAAATCAACCAAGATTTGGTCCTAGGGAACAAACCCAAATCATCCTAGGCCATCCCTTCCTTTCAACAATCAACTCTGTTATCCAAATCCAAAATGGGAACATGACCACCACCTTTGGAAACATGAGTCTAGACTTGAACATATACAATGAAAAATCTCAAATTGGGGATGATGAAGAGATAAATGAGGTTAATTAGATTGGTAGTGTTGATAGTGAACTTGAGGAACATCAAGTAATTACTGAAGGATATTTAAGTCAAGAAGATATTGATTTTCTTTGTTCACATGAGGAAAATTTATCTCCTTAGATTGAATCTATTTCAGATAGCTCTATTGATTATTTTCTCGAATCACCAATCAATGATACCATTGGTGAAATAAACAACATTGAGTCCATACCCATTCGTGACATTGATCTAGCAAATTTAGTGGATGACAACTCTGTTCACAAGGAACCAATTTTGTCAAGAAATTTGAACAAAGAAACTGAGTTCAATACAAAGTCCCATCCTTTCTTGGAAAGTGATAAGCAATATGATATCAAATTTAAGGTCCTAACTTCATCACTCAAGTATGATTTCTTAGGGGACAATCGAGCCTTTCCTTTTGTACTTTATTCCTCTCTTGAAGCCAATTAAGAGAGATGCTTATGGATGTCCTAAGAAAGCATAAGAAAGCAATTGGATGGAACATTTCTGATATTTCTGGGATTAGCCCACTCATTGGAACTCATAGGATTGTTCTTGAATCTGAATCCAAACCATGTCGTCAACCTCAGCGGAGACTCAATCCAAATCTTATGAACATTGTAAGGAAACAACTTCTTAAGTTGTTAAAAGTGGGTATCATCTACCCCATTTCTGAGAGTGAGTGGGTAATCCCAATTCAAGTTGTCCCAAATATAGCTGGAAACACTGTGATCACCAATGAGGATGGTGACCTTCTCCCCATAAGGGTTAGTAGTGGATGGAGAGTCTGTATTGACTATAGGTATCTCAACTCTTGTACCAAGAAAGACCATTTCCCCTTGCCCTTTATTGATCAAGTCCTCAAGCGAGTGGCAGTTCATCAATTCTATTGCTTCCTAGATGGATTATCATGGTATAATAAAATCAAGGTATCCTTATATGATTAAGGAAAAACAACCTTCACTTATCCATTCAACACCTTTTCCTTCAAGTGTATGCCCTTTGGGTTATGTAATGACCCTGTTACCTTCCAGTGGTGCATGATGTGAATCTTCTCAGACATGGTGGGGGATTGTTTACAGGTCTTCATGGATGACTTCTCCATCTTTGGGGATACTTTTTAGGGATTCCTTTTGGATGTTAAAAGGGTTTTGTTAATATGTGAGGATAATAATATCATCCTAAATTGGAAAAAATTCCATTTCATGGCAAAGGAAGGACTTGTTCTAGGACATCTGGTATCTGGTAGAGGGATTGAATTTGATAAATCTAAGGTCGACATCATTAGTCACCTTCCATCTCCTAAAACTATTAAGGAAGTGAGGTCCTTATTAGGACATGATGGTTTCTATAGAAGGTTCATTTGGAATTTCAGCTCTATTTCTCGACCACTTTGTGCTCTATTGGTGAAAGATGCTCCATTTTTATGGACATAAACCTATGAGGAATCATTCTCTACAATCAATTCAGCTCTTATATCTCCACCTATAATTCAATCTCCAAATTGGAAACTTCATTTTGAGCTCATGTGTGATGTGAGTGACTTTGTTGTAGGATAAATATCGGGACAATAGTGTGAGAAAACTCCACGTGTCATTGATTATGCAAGAAAATATTTAAATGATTCACAAATAAACTACACCACCATTGAGAAAGAGTTTCTTGCTATTGTCTTTTCCTTAGAGAAATTTAGGTCCTATCTCTTAGGATCACACATCATTGTCTTCACCAACCATTCAGACCTGAAATACCTTTTCCAAAAACAAGATGCCAAGGCTATATTGATTAGGTGGGTACTTCTTATTCAAGAGTTCGATTTAACCATTAAGGATAAAAAGGGTGTTGAAAATGTTGTAGCTGATCACCTCTCTAGGATGGAATTCAAAGACAACTCACATCACCTTTCTGTGTCTGATTTATTTCTCGATGAGCACCTCTATTATGTGAGTGATTTCCCATGGTATGATGACATAGAAAACCATTTGGTGATAGGTGAAATTCCAAAATTCCTAGGGACCCAAGTTAAGAGGAAATTCCTTTATGATGTCAAACACTACATGTTTTATGATCCTTACCTCTTCAAGTTCTATCCTAATCAAATCATTAGGAGATGTGTTCCTGAGTCTGAGCAAGAGTCCATTCTAAAATTTTGTCATGGAGAGGCATATGGAGGCCACTTTTACACAAATAAAAACACTACAAAGGTCCTAAAAAGTGGTTTCTACTGGCCTAAAATCACTAAGTATTCCTTACAATTCTACAAATTTTGTCCTCAATGTCAAAAATTAGGATCCTGTTGGGAAAAAATCCCTCAAGGTAACATTGCAATATTTTTGGGTTGATTGTGTTTGTTGACAAAGAAGGTTTCCATGAAGAAATTGTCGAGTTCCAAAGAAGTTGTTGACAATCCTTGTTGACAAAGAATGATGAAAAAGGAAAGAAAGATCTGGAGGCGGTACAAAAGAGCAGTACAAGGTGGCACCGTTTCCCAGTGTTTGCCAAATTTTTGGGGTCCAAAATTTGGAGTTTGGTGAGCATCGCGAAAATAGGATTTCCATGAAGATCATATTTTTATATGGAAAATGCATGAGTTTCGCGAAGATGGGATGCATGGATTGGATTTTGTGAAGACTAGAAAAATGGAGGTGGCGATGCTTCACGATTACGTCAAAGCTTCACGAACGTCATAGTTGAAGCGCATCGCGGCGGTGAAGGGATTTGCGAGGGAGCTTCGCGGCGAAGGCGCGAAGGAATGTTGATGATAATTCTACGCGATTACGACGAGCTCCGCGAACGTAAAATTTCCGTGGTGCTTCACGATTTGGACAGAATTCCGGCAGAAACTTCGGATCTTCGCGATTTGAGATGACGTGGCGTTGACTTCGCGTGGAAAGTTCAAGGGTCGGTGGAATCACCTATAAATAGAGGCCGACCCCCTCGAGAGAAGTAGAGAGAATTTTTAGAGAATATCATTTGATCTTGATTTGCGAAGGTGGTTCACGGAGCCAGTGTGCTTCGCGAAAGAGGAGCTTCGTGGCGGCTTTTGTAGCTCTGTGAAACCTGTGAGCTCCACTTTGGCTTAGTAAGCTTCGCGAGGGACGTTGCTTTGCGACGACTTGAGCTTCGCGAAAGTGCTTCGCGAAAGTGCTTTGCGAAAAGTCAGGAGCTTCGCAAAGGCTTGTTTGAGCTTCACGAAATTGGGAGCTTCGCGAAGTAGGGTGCTTTGCGAAGGTGTTTCCAAAAGGAATTTCCCAGTGTTCAAAGGCAAAGAGGTATTCATCAGTGGATGAAAGTTGGACTTCAATAGAGAATCTATCAAAAGTTGATGATGCATTATTTCATGCAAATGAAGAGACCTACAGGTCTATAAACTGTGAGTGAATCCCTTCCAAGTGCAGTGAGCATAGGAAGAGGAAAAAGGTGATCCTCTCCACCGGCAGTGAGCCAGAGAGAGAGAAACAGGGAGTGACCTTTGGGAAAGCAGTGAGCTAACCCTAAACATTGTAAAGGCAGTGAGCCTGGGCATAGAAGTGATCTAGCCCGCATTTTGTATCCACATATTATGAAGATTAGTGGGATTTGGTACGCACGACAAATTGTCGGCGTATGCTCCTTGGACGTAGCCCAGTGAGGGTGAACCAAGTAAAAATCTTTGTGTCTGCCTGCTTACTTCCCTGCATTGCATTTGAAGCATCATCATCAGACAAAGAAGAAAATAAGTGATCATAATAAACACACAAGTGCAAAAAAAGTGACCCTTGTAATAAAGAGGTCAAGATCCAGTGGGGTAGGAAGAACTTTGAAAAAGAATATCCATACCCTGATTCACCCCCCCTCTCAGGGTATATAATCCCCTATTGGTCCTAACAATTGGTATCAAAGGGATAGGTTGCTGTTATCAGATTTGTTTGCTCCGACTTGGTGTAGTCGATCTGTGTGGTTAAAGAATATGTATGCTCTTATCTCGGTGTGCCATGGAAAAGGGAAAAACATCAAAGAAGAATTAGAAGTCAGGTGGTATCCCTCAGTGTGGAAGTGTGTATGTAAAATGTGTGATTTAATTAAAATAATCAAACAGCTTACTGAAAGAAGTCCTGGATGAATCTGATAGGGAAAAGATCGATTCACTCAATCATGATGTAGGGATGAGTGAAGTAATTTAACTTCAAAGTGATGTTGAAACAACTAATGATGAAGTTTCAAGAAGGAGGCCACCAGTAGATGTTGTCAACATGACAAAGGAAGTGGACCGAAAGTTGGATGAAGAAGTAAAATCTAAAGATATCCAGATCAAAGTATTGGAAATTGAGGTCAAAAAGCTAAGACGCTTAAATCAAAGGCTTATTGATATAGTTACTGACCTAACAGAGAAGAATGATTCACATACCGAAGAACTACAAATGTTTGCTAAAATGAAAGGAAAACAAAAGGCTGATGATTATGAAGAGAATAAAAATTCAGATGATGTTCAGAATCTGAAAGCTAGAAATGATGATCTAGCAACACAGTTGTCTGAAGAAGTTAAGAAGAATCGAAGGATACAACAAGATAATGAATCTATCTCTAAATCTGTTTCTGAGGAAAAATCGAAAGTAAAGGAGCAGAGTAACATGGTGGATAAGATGACACGTGAACTAGAAGATGAGTTGAGTAGTGGGAAGAATCTCAGAAAAGAACTCAATTGTCAACTTAAATCAAAAGATAAGAAGATTAAAAAATTGTAGGAAGAGATAGAAAAATCCAAGAAGGAAATAGAGATATCAAAAGACAAAGGAAAACCTAAGTTGAAGGATGTACTGCACTTACTATTCGATTTTCCTTTGAAAGGTGATGATAAAATGAAAAGGAAGTATGAGATTTTGGAGGAGAAACAACAAAATATTTTCTCAGCTCAAAGACTATACAGTTTGGGAAAAACTGGTATTGGATTTGATGAATCGCCTCCCATGAATAATAGAAAGATAGATGTGAATAGTTCTATATGTGAACAAAACCCTACAGGTGCTGGAGATAGGCCTAAGATGACAGTTACAAAAAGAAGTGACGACATGTGCTATTTTTGCGGGATTCATGGCCATACATCAAGCTTCTGTTTAGAGGCTCTGGAATACATTTCAGGCTGTGAAAATAGAAACTTTGATAAATATGAGAATAAGAAGAAGCGTCATGAGAAAACAGAGAGAAGAGTCTCTCAGAGGAAAGCATCCATTAGATGCTATTACTGTGGAAGAATGGGACACACCATGAGTATGTGTCAGGCAACTCAAGAGCCCCATTTCAGAAGAAGAACTCAAGGTGTATCAGCATCTCGACATAGAAGTGATGAAATGAGGTATTCCTTTGATGGAAAATGTTTTATATGTTCAGATTATGGTTATTTGGAAAGAAATTGCAGCAAGAAGAACACAAGAAGGGAAAGGGAACTCGAAAGGTGATTCTCGACTCCAATGATGCATAATGATAAATTCTACACTGAGAGAAAAAGTGGCAAGGAGAAGAATAGGCTTAGAGACTTAGGGGAATCACATGGAGCTGAACGAAAGGTGTATCAGTCACCTCATCTGTTATACTCAAAACAGCTCTCAAGGAGAGAATGTGAACAAAACTGGAAGATTAAGGGGAGATCTACTCCAGCTGTGATAAAGAAGAATAAATGTTCAATGGAGGACTCAACAATAGTGAAAAAGAGTGTGGTGACTCAGACATCTGATAAAATAAATATGAACAAAGAATGTAATGAAAAATTCGCAGGTTGTGTTCCACAACGAAAACTGGAAGAAGATGCAAGATCCTTGAAAAGGTGGAAGGAGCAAGGGAAGATGGAAAGAAAAGATATTCCTGCTCAGAGTAGGAATCAATGGAAATGGAATTTTAGTGGAACATCAAAGAAGGAAATGTGTACTAGTGGGTTTAAAACCCAAATGGTGAGAAAGGTCAGGCCTACAGAACCTTCATATCAGAAAAAGACTCAGCATGAAGGTAATGAATGCTTAGTCATATGGCGAGAGCAGTTGAAGTTGGCCAGACAGCTGGAGGAAGTAAGAAAGGAATGTGATGCGCTCCAAGAAATAATTAAAGGGTTGACCCATCAGGATCAACCACTATCCTCATCTTGAGGATTCAAGAAACAATATCCCCTCTCCCTATGAACATAAATGCTATTAACTGATCATTCATGTGTTTCAGGTGTTAGGGAGATACGATCCAAGGGGAAGTGGAATCTAAGGATGCGAAGTGGAGAGGTTATATGCTCTAGAGTTTCAAGTGATTCAAATCAGGAAGTGATTGTGTTATTAAATTTATATCTTGTTTCCTACAATGAGTTTCAACTCAGTAGGCTTATAGATTTTGTTAATGGCTCAATTATGAGTGGAAGATGAGAACAAATGATGCAGGAGGAAAAGACTAGTTGTGGTTCTAAATTGTTGGGCCTAACTATGGGAAGAGTTGCATAACATAGGGGAAGAATTCTATATCCTAATCAGATGCATGATCTCAATATGATATGAAGGATGAATGTTTATGCTCATGAAGAATTATTGATGGAAAAGCAGCAACACACGGGTTTTCATGATTATCTATTTTGTTCTAAAAATGTGGTGTCAGCTGACTGCTTTCAGGATACCAAGAAGCTGCGAGAGAAAATCAAAGGTGTGTCAACAAAAATATGAGAGGAGATGTTCAAAGAAATGACATCATTGAACAATGATCCAGAGAAAATTAGCTGAACTAAATGAATCCACTGAAGAATGAGTCAGTGAAAATTTCCAGACAAATGTGTTGAGGAAGAAAGCAACACAAGGGAAGCAGAAATGCCTTATGATGATTTAGAAGAAGACACCGATGATGAAAAATAAAGTGTCTAGTTTGTGCCTACAAGGAAGCCAAAGAGCTGAGCTGAAATTGATAGACAGAATATCATTGGTGATCAGGAAGCTCCTGTTCAAACAAGAATAATGAAGTCACTGCAGCATACATCTTTTCTATCTCAGGTTAAGCTGGAATTCTTTGCTGATGCAGCTAAAGACGAAAACTGCGTTCAGGACATGAATTAAGAGCTAGATCAGAATTGAGAAGAATCAGACATGGGAGATTGTTTCGAGGCCAGTAGATAAGAATGTCATCGGGACTAAATGGGTCTATCACAACAAGATGAATGAAGATGGCACGATGATTCAAAACAAATCACGACTAGTGTGCAAGGGGTACTCCCAGATCGAGGGAATAGATGTAGATGAGACAAGTGCACCAGTTGCAAGGCTGGAGACAATCAGATTATTTTTGGCCATAGCAGTACAAATAAATTTCAAAGTGTTCCATATGGATTTCAAATCCACATTCATGAATGGGGTTCTGGAAGAAGAGGTGTACATTGAGCAGCCAGATGGTTTTCTCATTCACGAGGATGAGAACAAAGTTTACAGGATGAAGAAGGCGTTATATGGGCTGAAACAAGCACCAAGAGCATGGTACTGAAGGCTATATCAGTATTTGAAGAAGCTTGGTTTTCAACGTATGGGATTTGATTACAATATTTATTTCAACAACAACAGTAATCAAAGATGAGGCTTGTCTAGGAAGAAGACATGAGATTTGGAAGATCAAATGAAGCATAGTGGAGACAATCTTCTGAATTCAAGAAACACGAGTTCGAAATGTCTATGGTTAGTGAGATGTTGTTTTTCCTTGGTTTATAGGTTACACAAGGCAGTAATGACACATTTATTTCTCAATCCAAGTATTCCAAGGAGGTTTTGAAATGATTTCGAATGGAAAATTCCAAGGAGATGAAGACTCCAGTTTCGACCCGGATGAAATCATCAAAAGATGATAGTGGTAGGGCAGTTAATTTCACTGAAAACAGGAAAATTATTGGAAGTTTGTTATACTTGACTACAACAAGGCCTGATATTTTTTTCTCCACATGCCAAGCAGAAAGATATCAGAGCAATCCCAAGGAAATCCACATGCTTGTAGTGAAAAAGAATACTTCAGTATATCCAGGGCACAGTGGATTTCGGCTTGACATATACTGATAAATCTCAGATAGAGTTATTGGGCTATACTGATGCAGACTGGTCCAGTTCAGCGGATGATAGGAAATCAATGTCAGGTGGTTCTTTCTATCTTGGTGGATTATGTATTTCATGGCTAAGCAAGAAGAAAGATTGCATTTCAGTGAGCACCGCGGAAGCTGAGTATATTGCGGACACTCAAGCATGCACACAATTATTATGGATGAAACAACAGCTTGAAGATATGAGAGTTGAAGTGAAGTCTCCGATCGGAATCCAGTGCGACAACTCAAGTGCTATAAATCTTAGCAAAAATCCTGTCCATCATTCAAGGACAAAGCACATTGATATTAAGTATCATTTTATTAAGGAGAAGGTTGATCATGGAATCGTGAAGTTGGAGTATGTGCCTACAGAGCTACAGGTTGCATACATTCTGACAAAGGCCTTACCCAAGGAAGATTTTGAGAGGCATCGACTGGCTCTGGGAGTTCAGTCGATTCCCCGCACTTGAAATAGTGTGGATGTGGAACCCCCCCTCTCCCCGAGGTATGATGTGTTTTTCCCTAATGTGCTGATATGTGTTCTCTACTATGTTACAGACTACAAAGGAGTATCCTTTGGGTTCGTTGACAAAGGGGGAGAAAATAGGGATTGTTCAAGGGGGAGACAATGTGGCTATACGAGAAATCATGACAGATACGGGGAGAAGCTAACCAGTGGAGCAGCCAGATAGGGGTAGAAATGAGAAAGGGGAAGAGTATTAAATCTGACGATGCTAGAAGTGATCGATCAAAGACTATATATCACGATAGCTGAGGATCGTGATAACAGTGGAATAGTGGTGTTGGAATGGTGAGAGAAGGTTTCCAGCTATCACCAATTGGGATCAGTGTGGTTCAACAATTGGTATCAATTTATGAATTGGTATCAGGTTGGAATCGACAATTGGTGTTTGACATAAAGTGATTCATTGATGAACTTTTCATACTACTCTTGTTTCTCACGCCGAGCATTGCTCATGTGGGCTTAGAGTACATGTTAAGTAAATCCTTGAACGCTATCAGAATCGCAAGAGGCGAATGGTGGTAGCGGCTAGAAGAAGACTCAGTGAGGTATCACAGTGCATAAAATCATTCTGAGCAGAGTTGTGAAGAGTTGTCAACAAACCCAAAGAGGGAGATTGTTGGGAAAAAATACCTCAAGGTAACATTGCAATATTTTTGGGTTGATTGTGTTTGTTGACAAAGTAGGTTTCCATGAAGAGATTGTCAAGTTCCAAAGAAGTTGTTGACAATCCTTGTTGACAAAGAACAATGACAAAGGAAAGGATGAGCTGGAGGCGGTACAAAAGAGCAGTACAAGGTGGCGCCGTTTCCCTATGTTTGCCAAATTTTTGGGGTGCAAAATTTGGAGTTTGGTGAGCATCATGAAAATAGGATTTCCATGAAGATTATATTTTTATATGGAAAAGGCATGAGTTTCGCGAAGATGGGATGCATGGATTGGATTTCGCGAAGACCAGAAAAATGGAGGCGGTGATGCTTCGCGATTACGTCAAAGCTTCACGAACGTCAGAGTTGAAGTGCATCGCGGTGGTGAAGGGATTTGCGAGGGAGATTCGCAGCGAAGGCGCGAAGGAATGTTGACGGTAATGCTCCGTGATTATAACGAGCTCCGCGAACAGAAAATTGCCGTGGTGCTTCGTGATTTGGAAAGAATTCCAGCGGAAACTTCGGAGCTTCGCGATTTGAGATGACATGGCGTTGACTTCGCGTGGAAAGTTCGAGGGTCAGTGGAATCGCCTATAAATAGAGGCCGACCCCCTCGAGAGAAGTAGAGAGAATTTTCAGAGAAGATCATTTGCTCTCGATTTACGAAGGTGGTTCGCAGAGCCAGTGTGCTTCGCGAAAGAGGAGCTTCGCGGCGGCTATTGTAGCTCCGCGAAACCTGCGAGCTCCGTGTTGGCTTAGTAAGCTTCGCGAGGGACGTTGCTTTGTGACGGCTTGAGCTTCGCGAAAGTGCTTTGCAAAATTTCTTCGCGAAAAGGTAGGAGCTTCGCGAAGGCTTGTTTGAGCTTCACGAAATTGGGAGCTTCGCGAAGTAGGGTGCTTTGCGAAGGTGTTTCCAAAAGGAATTGCCCGGCAAAGAGGTATTCATCAGTGGATGAAAGTTGGACTTCAATAGAGCATCTATCAACAGTTGAAGATGCATTATTTCATGCAAATGAAGAGACCTACAGGTCTATAAACTGTGAGTGAATTCCTTCCAAGTGCAGTGAGCATAGGAAGAGGAAAAAGGTGATCCTCTCCACCGGCAGTGAGCCAGAGAGAGAGAAACAGGGAGCGACCCTTTGGAAAGTAGTGAGCTAACCCTAAACATTGTAAAGGCAGTGAGCCTGGGCATAAAAGTGATCTAGCCTGAATTTTGTATCCACATATTATGAAGATTAGTGGGATTTGGTATGCACGACAACTTGTCGGCGTATGCTCCTTGGACGTAGCCCAGTGAGGGTGAACCAAGTAAAAATATTTGTGTCTGCCTGCTTACTTCCCTTCATTTCATTTGAAGCATCATCATCAGACAAAGAAGAAAATAAGTGATCATAATAAACACACAAGTGCAAAAAAAGTGACCCTTGTAATAAGGAGGTCAAGATCCAGTGGAGTAGGAAGAACTTTGAAAAAGAATATCCATACCCCGATTCACCCCCCCTCTCAGGGTATATAGGCCCCTATTGGTCCTAACAGATCCATTACTAAAAGGAATCAAATACCTCTCACTCCCATTCTGGTCGTCAAAATATTTGATTGTTGGGGAATTGATTTCATAGGACCCTTAACAAACTATAGGGGATACCACTACATCCTATTAGATATTTATTATGTCTCAAAATGGGTTAAGGCCATTCCCACCAAGTCTAATGACCATCATGTTTGATCTGATTTCTGAAAGAACACATATTTTCTCAATTTTGGAATTCCTAAGGCTATAATCTGTGATCTAGGAACCCATTTCTACAACAAAATATTCTCTTCACTCATTTAGAAGTATGGTATTTCTCATAAAGTTTCCACTACATACCATCGTCAAACCAATGGTCAAGCTGAGTTAGCAAATAGGGAGATTAAGAAAATTCTTGAAAGAACTATCAATCCCTCTAGGAAATATTGTTCTGATAAACTCTTGGATTCCATTTGGGAATATCATACAACATTAAAAACCATCCTAGGAATTTCACCATATAGGTTGGTTTATGTAAAAGCATTCCATTTACCTGTTTAAATTGAGCATAAGGCCTTTTGGGAAATAAAAAAAATTAACTTTGACATTTCTTTGGCTAAAGAAAAGAGGAAATTAGATCTTAATGAACTTGATGAACTTAGGATGGAGTCTTATGAAAATTAAAGGATAAATAAATCTATAGTTAAATCCTACCAATCTAGGAATATCAAAGTCAAACACTTTGAATTGGGAAAATTCATACTCTTGTATAGTTAAAAACTTCATTTACACCCAGGAAAGTTGAGGTCCAGATGGTCAGGTATATATATAGTGTATAAGGTGTACCCCCATGGGGATGTAGAAATTCAAGATCCCCCCAATTGTCAAACCTTTAAAGTTAATGGTCATAGAGTCAAACCATTTATTGAACCATTCCAAAAAACATGAAGTTGATGAAGACTTGTGTGAAACAACCTTAGATGAGTAAAACACTTAAACAATTAGGGGTCTAAGTCAAGCTAGCGATGTTAAACAAAAGCACCACATGGGAGGAAACCCATGGTCTTCATGGTTCCAATCATTATGAATCATCTTTATTTTTCAAATAGGATTAATAAATCAATTTGATATGTTTAAAAAAATTACTTAATCAATCAACTCTGAATATGATAACACATTATACCGTTGAACTGTTCTTCTATTATGAGTATGGATGGGTATGAAAGGGAAATTCCATATTCATCTGTGTCACATGGTGCGATCCTTGAGTAATACCTTACCTAAAAATTTAAAAAGAAGAAAATGTATCATCTGTTTATTTTATTTTTAAGTGTTTGTAGGTTAAAATAAAAATACAAAAAAATATAATAATAATTAAAAAAATAAAAGGATATATCATAGGTCATGGGGAAAACCCCGTCAAACCGGCGAAGCTGTAGGGACTCGAACCTGGGACTGAAGGGAGATAAAGGAATGCACTTTCCACTGAACTATGGCTTATAGCGCTTCCTTATTCTATAATTTTTGTATATATACTAATATTTTATTATATATATATATATATTGTTTTGTTTTGTTTTTTTGTTTGTTTTTTCCCTGTTCCACTATGGAACTATGCGAGTGACGTGGATATCAAAGGTCTAAATTGGAGAAACACGAATGTCAACTTCAACCACCAGGTGACTTCATTCCATGATTCTAATTTTCAATGTACTCTTTGAACTCCTATCTTCTACCCCCTTCTAAGTTTTCTTTTATTTAAACACTAGGGACATTGTTATTCTAAGTTGGGGGGGGGGGTGAGAAGAAAGAAAAAAAATCCCTGTGAAATAAAAAATGTGTGTAAATGAAAGGAAAAATTCCTTTAACTTGGAACATGATAATATGCATTGAAAACTTTTAAACTGAATATCAAATAATTTAGCATGCCCTGATTATGATTTTAATCAATGTATAATTTCATGCGCATAGATTTTGGAAAGTGTGGTTGTCTAAAGTGATATTTCATCATTTATATTTTCATCCATATAAAAAAATCACAACGCACATCCTTTGGATAGTGGGGTATTAGTTTGAGTTCATGGGGTACCCCAAATAAATAGCATAGGTTTGGCGATCATTTTAGTTTTAATATGATTATTCAATAAAAAAATCAAAAAAATAAAATAAAATAAAAAAAGCAATAAATTTTCTCATAGAGAAATGAAATAACATAATGTGTGGCTTTCGGCACTTGGGGATCATGACTCCATAGTTTTCTAGCCTAGAGTTAGTAATTTCATCTCTATTTGTGGTAATTTGACTTTGTTTTTGACTGAGTTAACTCAAGATGATGCCCGAGTATGTGGGATTCACTTGGTTCCCTAAGGTCTTTGAGCCTCAGAGTCATCGACAAAGTCTCTCTACATGGGTTGACTCTATTGAGTGCAATTTCAATCACCATGGAAAAATTTCCAAAAAAAAAACAAAAAAAAAAAACAAAAAAAAAAATATAAAATGAAAAAAAATTGAATAATCATATTAATATTTAAATGTGATTCCACCTAGTGCTTCCATAATTTACCCCATGAATAAATATGAACCCCCATGTCTATTGTGATTCACAACACATCATCATGCTTAATTGATATTGGATGAAATATGGTGATGAATTTGAACAAATAAATGATCTTTGGATTGAGATATACTTATGAAAATATTTTGTATTAAAATATTTTGATGGGTTTCATGATTTTTTGGTATAAGGATTTTTGGTGAGCATAGTTATTAAAATGTTTTTGGAAAAAGGAATTCGAATTTCATATTTTTGAGATATATTTTTCTCAGGACTAGAAAAACTCAAGTTGGGGGGTGTGATTAGCCACTGAAATAGGATAATATTCATTGTTAATATTTATAGTATTCATGAGATTAATTATTCATAAACACCATTTTTAGTGCATTTTACAATTTGAACATAATTTCACATTATGATTGTAATTCTTTGTTAAAGTGCACTATTACTTGGTATATATTTGAACACATCAAAAAATACCAAATAGTATTGATTTTATTTTTATAATTTATGTTCAGGTCTCCAATTATATAAGGAACAATTCATGATTTTGGATTACTTGAAGATTCACATTGGAAGACCACCAAAATGGGATTTCATGGCAACACATTCTGGGCAAAGTAAACTAGACAACAACCCAATAAAGAGACTATAGAGGCCAAGATCCAAGACCAATGATTCTAAAAAATTTAAATAAAGATAGAGAAAATAATGTATAATGTTTCATCCAAAAGTTAAAATAGCCAATTATGACGTTTTAATGGAGTTCTAGGTGGTTCAATTTGGAGATAAAATTCTAGGACAGATTCTGTAGCCCAGAAAAACATCCCACCATTTTGATCATATCTCTCAAACCAAATTTTATTTGGGATGAAAATTTATAGGTGGTTAGGAGACATATGGGGATACATTTTCTTATTCTATGTTCTACTCTAATTCTTCCATATAGAAAGTAATTTCGGTGCCTATGTTTGGTGGATGCAAGATGGCTGCCACTTCAGGTTAAGAATAAAGAAGTCCACTCTCCCTTAATTTACACCACCCTAGGCATACCATACTCAAGTGGTATGATTTTTACTATTTTGAGATCGACCCATACCTCTTGAAACTTCTATTTAAGGAAGTGGTGGTGAAGGAGTTGAGGATCTTTGGTGCTTTGTTTAATTGTAATGTTATGCTGCGATTTTGTTGCCTTGAGTTTGTATTTCTCATATAAGTTGTTCAATTCACCTTAGTTTCTTAATAAAAGTTATTTTCTCCTATAATTATGTTATTCTTCATATCATGTTTATACCGTTGGATAAAGGTGTGAATTATTCACACCAAATATTGTGAAATTATCGCACAATGGTGGAGTGATCGTTATTTCATTGTCTTTTCTTTTACTTCTTCAATTCCTCCCTCATGAGTCTACTTCCCACTTCCATTGAAACCATATCATCAATGGAGGGATAAAACACTTATGGATTGATCCAAGGGAGAATAAAGGGGATGGATTGGATATTATTTCTCACTCCATTAATGTCTAATCACTTCTTCTAATTTAGAATTCTATTTGACGATCTTTAAACTCCTTCGTCATTGTTGAATTTAAGGCCGCACACTTCAAGTGCTAATACAAACCTTTACCTTGGAGTGATCAAAACTTTGATCCTTCAAGTGTATAGGTTATTAGTGTTAGGGTGTTTAGGTATTAAAACAGTAAGTTATGTTGTTTTTTTATCTTCTTAAATGAACCCATCTCAAATATAAGAAATTGAAATAGTTGAAAAAGGAATGCATCCAATCCACCCCAAGTGAACCTAGGATCAACTCATTCTTTAAAATTGAATTCACTTCAGTCTCTTATAATTCACTTAAACCCATCTAAAATTAACCCAATTTATCCACTTAATATAAAAAAAAACAATCCATAGAATGTACGTGTCTGTAGGTTACTTCTTAGGTCTCTAAGGATTCGACAACCCAAGCTAAACTACAAGCGACCGCTTAACCCTAAAGTCTTGGGTAAATTTGTGTGAGACCAGTACCCATGCCCGTGTACATGGGTCCAGGCTGTGTCCATGAAAGGGAGTACACAATGTTCTATAATCTGTGTCCATTTACCCTCCAAGGTACACACCGAGTTGGTGAGGAGGGACCACACACCGTGTGACAGGGGCCACACACTATGTGATACTTAAGTTCCTCTAAAACCCTAGTCGCCGCACAAGGGACCCACACGGTGTGTAGATCCAGTTTACATGCCGTGTAACACAAGATTTTCTATAATCTTAGATTTGGAATCCGTACGTTTTATCCTTCATCTGATATTTTATTCAGCGATCGCCTTGCTGGAAAATCATGAATCCAAGCCTGAAGAACCTTTCCATCACCAATGAACATGATTCTGCCATTTTATCTTCTTATAAAATGGATTTATATTCCATTCTTTATTACATGATAAATAATGAAAAATTGGGTATCTACGTCATCCGATCCATAGAAAATATCATTGTTTCACCTCTGTTGTGTCATGTTGATCCCATATCTATGATTTCAGATTGTTATTCTAAGAAACAGGTGTGTAATGAATGATCCATCGGGATATGTCGAATTGCGGGCCTAACAAAGAATGCTTGCGATGAATGGAGAATTGAGGGATAAAATCACAAAAAAAATCAAAAGTAACGGACCTTGATTGATTTTCATGTCGATATTGGTTTGTTTCCATTATAACTAAAAATTAAGAATCAACAATCATAAATAATTCTCCCAATAAAATCCCCTTAATAAAACCCATCCCACAAAACACATGATCCTCGAATCAATCCATTAGTCGATTGATTCACATTAATCATAGAAATCATGAATGGGGAAAAAATACAAATAAAAAATGACCTACGTTGATTCGGATTGATCATTGACAAAGAACGGGGCTACGTTGTGATCATTGGCAAGATCCTTTGAATTTGTTGCACATTGATCGTCGATCCACGATTCAATTGTCATTCGCCTGAGATATTTTCCAACAATATCTACAAGTTTTATCCAATAGATCTAGGGTCATGTGGCTAAACCTATAATTCTATAATAGTAGTCTATTTAAAGACTTTCCAATCACTACATCAACATAAAGAATTAAAATAATTTATTTAATTATTTTATTCATTTTCATGCCCATGATGACTTTTCTAAAAAAAACCTACACCGACTAAGATTAAGTCACATATAGGGTAAAAACATGTTTTGAACTTAATGGTTCCCCCATATTTCTGATTAACACACCTGTTTAGAAGTTATTTCACTTTTTTAGGAAAACGCATGCACTTGCTATTTAATATATTTCAAAAATTTATTTCGGGCACACCGGGCCTCAGAATCAAATGTTACCTCAGTTATTGGTCTCGAAAATAATCCATACGATATCCAAAAATAATTCATAGAAAATATGAGCCATTAAATTCTCCACACCTTGGGAATTTACGTCCCAAAAATCCAAAACAAGGGCTACAGAAAGAGATGTGGGTACTGACTGCGGATCTATGCCACTCGCTCTCATGTGATCTCCTAGAGATTTTTGTAATGCCACTAGATAAACACTAAAGGAATTTCTCACCCACTAAGGATCCTCTCCTTCCGATCCTTGATCTCTATTGTGTACTCAATAAAGGTCGATCTATTCTCAATATCCAGCTCACCCCAGTCGATAATGTGCGATGGGTCATGCACGTACCTCCTCAGCTGCAACACGTGAAACACGTAATGTACCTAGTCTAAATATAGAGGTGGAGATAAGTGGTACACCCCCTCACCAACTTTGTGAAGTATCTATAAAGGGATAATGAAACTTAGAGATAACATGCCGCCCTAGCCAAATCTTTGTAATCCACGTCAAGGTGAAACCTATATGAACACATGGTCTCCTTAATCGAACTCAAAAGGACTAATTTGTATATCCTCATAATAATTATGATGAATATGAATAATATTCATCCACTCCTAGATGATCTGCACCTTATCAGTAGTTTCTCACACCAACTCTGGGCCCATGAGTGTCGAATCTCCTGGGTCAGTCTAACAAAGTGGTGACCTATAGGGTCGTTCGTACAAAGCCTCTAATGGTTCCATAACGATGGTAGAATATTATCTATTTTTGTATGAAAACTCCACCAGTGGTTGGTGATCCTACAAAATATGAACAAAGTCCAACATGAAATCCACAACATGTTCTCCAGAACCTGAATGGTCCACTCATTCTAGCCATCAATTTGGGGGTGAAATGCTGTGATCAAGCATAATTGAGTCCCAAACGCCACCTGTATCCCATTTCACAATTGGGATGTGAAGTGAGCATCACATTCAGAAACGATCATCGATGAAACTATGTGGAGTTGGACTATCTTCTACATATAGATGTGCCCCAATCTCTATACTAAACTCTTCTCTCATATTACTAATAAGTGGGACGACTTGGTGAGTTGGTCTACAGTCACCCAGATGGAATCATGTCCCATAGATGTACATTGTAATACCATAAAAAATTCCATGTATATCCCATCCCACTTCCATTTTGGAATCTCAAGGGGTTGAGCTAAACCCATTGGAACTTGGTGCTCAGCCTCCACTTGTTGACAATTTAGGCATCGAGAGACAAAATCTACAAATCCTTTCTTCATCCCTGGTCACCAAAACTGACACCGGAGGTTATGATACATATTTTTTTCACCTGTATGTACCACTAAATGAGATGTATGAAACTCTCACAAAACCTCATCCCATAATGCCACTGGTACCATCATGCATCCTATGAAAAGAATGACATGCTTCACACCTTTATAAAATCCATCAGAAGCATGTCTAGTGGATATATTTGAAACCATCAACTGGAGGTAAGCTAGTCCATCTCCATCCATAAAGGATAACTACAACAAGGACAACTGCTCTGATTCCCCATTCAGCAACCGCGAACAAGATCTCCTGCTGAGATCATCTGCTACTATATTCCCCTTTCTAGGAGTATAGAAAATTTCAAAGTCATAATCCTAGAGGAACTCTATCTATCACCTTTATCTCAAGTTAATATCATTATGAGAGAAGATTTACTTGAGACTTTTGTGATCATAATAGACAATAAATCACTCATCCATCAGGTAGTGTCACCACATCTTTAGTGCGAAGACTACCACTGATAACTCAAGATCGTGGGTCATGTAGTTGTACTCGTTGGTCTCAATTGACATAAACCATAGGCAATCACCACTTTCCTCTGCATTAGAACACAACCAAGCCCAGTTCACGATGCATTGCAGAACACTGCGTACTCGATACCCTCCTCTAGTAATCTCAATATGGGAGTACTCTTCAAACTATGTCTCAACTGCTAAAAAGCTAACTGGAACCTCTCTTTCCATACAAAAGGATACCCCTTTTGGGTCAAATCTGTCACGGGAGATGATATTCTAGAGAAATTTGGTATAAATATATAGTAATATCCTCTCAACCAAAGGAAGCTCCACACCTATTTCATTCTCTTAGGTGGATCCCAAGCTAACACTTCTTTGAACTTGGATAGATCCTCTACCCTCCATCTGCTAAGATAACATATCCCAAAAAGTAGACTGCCTGAATCTAGAACTAACACTTAGAGATATTTCTGTAAATCTGGTACTCTCAGAGTATGTCCAAAACTATCGTCAAGTGTCTAGCATGTTCCTCCTTGGACACCAAGTACATAAGGATATCATCGACGAAGAATTCCATGAACCAGTCTAAGAAAGGATGAAAGATCTGGTTCATGAGTCCCATAAAGATCACTGGGGAATTCTTCATGCCAAAGGGAATCACCAAGTGCTCGTAGTTATTATAGAGGCATTAGAATTCCATCTTCAATATATCCTCATCCCATACTCGCAGCTGGTGATATCCTGACCCGAGGTTAACCTTCAAGAACCATAGACCCACTCTCAATTGATCAAAGAGGTCATCAATACTCGGTAGTGGATATTTGTTCTTCACAATCACCTAGTTCAAGTGATGATAATCCAAACAAAACCTCAAGCTCAAATTTTCCTTCTTGGAAAACAAAACTGATTCTATCCAGGGTGAAACACTATTTCTAAAAAATCTATTCCTCTAAAAGTACTTCAACTACACCCTCATCTCGTGAAGATCTACGGGAGACATCCGATATGCCGGTAAAGATATCAGTGTCATCTCAGGGTGCAGATCAATATAGAATTCTATATCATGTCAGGGAGGTAAACCTGAGACTTCCTCAGGGAATACGTCCTCGTACTCTGCCACCACTATAGGAATATGGGAACTCATAACATCCACTGCACTAAGGACCAGGCTGGCCAACTAATGGGTAATCATCTACACCCTCCTATGCATGAGTCCATCCCATGCTTTATAGGTTTCCTTTTTACTAAAAAAGGAAAACCAAGTTTCATCACTATGTACACACCACATCCTTTTCCTAAAATAGTCAATCTGGGCATGAAGCATGGATAACCAGTCCATACCTAAGATAACGTCGCAATACCTCATTACTGCTATATAGAGATATCAACATAAACTCTCACCCCCAAGAGTGAGGTCACAATATCATCACAAGTGTGTGATTGATGAGTTTTCTCTAGTTAGATTATTTAAGCATAAGGGTCAAGCCAAGGGCTTAATCAAAATATCTAAGTCTCATAAAAGGTATGTGGAAAGAAAGGAATGACTAGAACCTATGTCTATCAGCACTATATATAAGGTATAAAAGACACAAATTGTATCTTGAATCATTCCTAGAGACTTTGGGTCATAATATTCGACCTCCTGCAACTGTCCCCGCCCCTTCCTCCAGCTCCCTGAGTCTGGTGTAGACTATCTAGGGGTGGTGGTGGTAACAAGCCAAAGTGTTAACCACCACCTACTACTCTCCAAACTTCTCTTCCATGTACACCACCTTGTGAAACTTCTTGTTACTGCCATTGCCTCTACCTCAGTGGCCCATCCATGGTCTCTCCATCATTTTTACGGTGGGTTGGAAAATATCATGCAAGATGTCCCCTATTGTCACATGAATAGTATCACATATCCCTAGAATGACTGGACCCACCTTATGACCTTAAACCGAAGAACCTATAACCTAGGACCTCCTCTTGAAATGTCTCACACATCTAGGTACCTGAGACTGACGTCGGCTCCCTGATGCTGAGGTCTATGCTCCTGTATACCCACTACTGTAAACCACTAGCTGTATCTGCTCATCTAAGAAAATTTCAACCATCAAAGCTCACTCTAGAACCCTATTATAGGTAGTAATGGATAGAGTGATAACATCGGGTAAAATATCTCTATGAAAACCTCACTCAAAGGTTTGATCCCTGAATAAATAGCCAAAAACCATATCGATTGAGTACCTAAACTGGTTGGTAAACCTTGATGAATACCCGACTACTGTCATGCTGCCCTTTTGGAGCTGTAGAATCTTGTGGATATGTACATCCCTCAGCATGGGTGGTGATAAATTCTCCCTGAAAAGGAATTAAAACTATGTCCATGCAAGAGTCTCCTCATCGTAAGATTGGGTCACTAACCCCCAACATCGCCCTGCTGATTTGTGGAGAAGACTCACTACTAGCACCTCCATCTGATCTACTAGTGTCATAAATAGATGGAAAACTTAGGTCACCACCTCAATACAGTCCTTAACCACCTATGGGCCAAGATCACCCCAAATCCTGAGGGGTCTTGATCACTGAAACTCATGAAGTGCACTCATCCTGCACACCTCGTCTACTGGTATTGAAGGCACCACATGCTTCTGCATAGGTGGTATAACTGGTGCACCATTTGGAGGTAACATCTCAAGAACTGGTCCTCGTATCAACACATCACCATTGAGGGGATCATCCTCATGATCATGATGCTTAATCCTATTTGGAATACATCGTGGAGGCATCCTAAAATAAATAAGATGTACCACTGTCAATGAGTATATCTGGAGAGTTGACTCAAGAAGTACATAAAAAAACCCCATTCCTATATGATGCATGTACCATTGTTTTTCTCTTAAAACAGCGTTCTCATGTAGTAAGTTGAAAAGTAGGTGATCAGAGTCTTGGTTTATGGATATGTTATCCACCAAACCAACACTGGAGTCCCTGGCCTGAAAGCTGAACTCAAAACACTTAAGACAATTTACCCAAACCAATCTCAAAACATTTGGTCCTAAAGTAGAACCGACCACTATGATACCACTCTATCATGACCCGTCCCAATAGGGCCCATACTGTGACTCCCCAAGCCCACCTCCAATAGTTCAGAGGATAGAGACTAGCACCAAGTAGGCATATCACTGACATGAGAGGACTTATACTAAGTACATGTATACAAATACACATCTCTAAGCCTATACAATAATTAAATGTCAAAACAACTGAACAACCATGCATGCATACATCTAAATCTCACAACCAGAGTATTAAATGAAGTAAAGAAAAGTAAATAGGTCCAAATAAAATCCCACTACAAAAGTATGAAAACAATTCCAATATTAAAGTAAAGGTACTATTTTCAAGGTTCTACAGGAGCACACCTCGGTTTTTCCGGTATTACTAAGCATCATCTAGTCCTGGCCTATCTAAGACTCTTTCAAATGGTTGATCATCTGCACAAGACATGACACGTGTAGGAAAATAATGTGCATGGGTGAGTATAACAACACTCAATAGGACACCCCAAAACCACAAATCATAAAACAAAGTAAATAAATTCAAATCTATATAGATATATGTCTAAAACACATATAAAAACAGTATAAAAATATATTTAACAAATACACACAGTCTAAAGGTAAGTCACAATCATAGTATTCCAGCCTAAGATTCCAACTTGAAGATCCCAAAAAGCACTCATCCAGAATAACACACCCCTAAGTTTGATAGCACTAATGACATCCATCTGAGAGGTAAAACTCATTGGGTCTCACCATTATAATTACACACTAAAGGTATAAATAGATATGATATATAGATTAGGATCACGCCCAAGGCCATTGAGTGATACCAACAACTCAATCTGGATTAACCCACTAAGTAGAAGATCAATGCACATGTAGTATTGGTCACAATGATATTAAGAAATCCAATTAGGGTATGAAGATGAATAGAGGATATCACTCTAGGCCTCATGGAGGGATTCCAATGATTCTATCCAAGAATTCATACTGAAGGGATTGATGTCCTAAGAGTAGGAGATGATTCCATACTAACCCCTAGGGAAAGGACAAGGGGAAATAAACCTAACAAAATTTTTCCTAGATATAGAGGAAAAGGGCTCCAATCCATTTATAATATTGCACACGGTGTGTAGTAGGGGTCACATGCTGTGTCCCTTGACCACGGGTCCTGCCCATGTAAACGACCCATGTATTAAGCCATATCTGTGTCCATGTATAAGTAAATGGTTTATAGGATACTCATGTAATCTACCCATGAACCCATACACAACGTTAGCCCATGTACCTGCACCCATGTACCAGTACATGACTTAGACCATGTTCTTGGGTCTAGGTCATGTCTGTGTACGAGGAGTACATGTTGTGCTCCAACCCATATACTCCAACCCATGTTTGTGTACCCTTCTAGGTACACACCGAGTCGCCATGGAGGGACCACACACCGTGTGATAGGGGTAACACTCCTTATGATAATTAAGTTTCTTCTAAATCCTATCTGCCACACAGGGGGCCCACATTACATGTAGATTCGGTTTACATGCCGTGTAACATGGGATTTTCTAGAATCTTAGATATGGAATTCACACATCTTCTCCTTCATCCAATCTTTGATCCGAAAACTGCCTTGTGAGAAAATTGTGAATCCAGGCCTGATGAACCTTTCCATCATTGAAAAACATTATTTTTACCTTTGATCTACTCAAAAAATAGATTAATACGTCATTCTTCATAGCACACAAAAGAATTATAAATCAGGTATCTACATCATTCTATCCTCTACCACTACCACCATCACACCTCCATCATGTCATGATAATCCTAGATCGATGATTTCAGATTGTTATACCAAGAAATGGATGCATAATGATCAATCCATCGGGATATGTCGAACCGTGAGTCAAACAAAGAATGCTCACGATGAATGGAGAATCGAGGGAGAAAAGCACAAAATAAATCAAGATGATTGAAACTCAATCGATGTTTATTTCAATATTAATTAATTTCCATTATAACAACAATTGAATAATAAAAAATAAAAAATAATTCTCTCGATAAAATCCCCGTAATAAAACCCATCACACAATACACACGATCTGTGAATCAACCTGTTAGTCGATTGATTAACATTCATCATATAAATCAAGAACGGGGAAGAAATACAAATAAAAAACACCCTAACTTGATTTAGATTGATCATTGATGAAGAAAAGGGTTGCGCCGTGATTGTTGGAGAGATCCTTTGAATTCGTTGTGTGTCGATCGTTGATCCACGATCCGATTGCCGTTTGTCTGATAGTTTCTCCAATGCTCTCTCCAAGGGTTCTCCAACGGATCTAGGGTTATTCAAATGACCCTAAAATTCTATCATAATAGTCTATTTAAATACTCTTCAATCAATGTGTTAACAAAAATAATTAAAATAATTTTTTTAATTATTTTATTCATTTTTGTGCTCGCAATGAATTTTCTACAAATGACCTGAACTAACTAAGGCTAAGTCACACCTAGGGTAAAACCCATGTTCTAAGATCAATGGTACTCTCAGATTTTTGATTTGGCACTCATTTAGATGTTATTATACTTTTTCAGGAAAAATGCACACACGTGCTATTTAATATATTTCAAACATTTATTTCAGGCACACCAGATCTAGGAATTGCATACTGTCTCAACTGAGTATATATACTCATGGAAAATATAGATATTTCCCAACTAATTATATATACCCTTCTCCTATGTTGGATTTATTTTTGTGATAGAATCCCCCATCATTTCGTGGGACTACTAATCCAATGGTAGATGATCAATGGATCAAGTCTTTTGAGAAGATATTTATGGCCTTGGGATGTGATGAAAAGGAAAATTTTACACCTATAGTGTATTGTATCAAAGGAAATGTTGATAAATTATGGGAATTGATTCATAATACTAGGGATGAAGAGGAAATATAACTCATGGAATGTAATTATTTTAAGTATGAATTCTTCAAAAATTATTTCCCTCATGGGAAAAAAATAAAATAAATAAAAAGATTCCATCTTAAAGAAAAAGGATGAAGAAAGTTTTATTGAGTATGAGGATACCTTTACAAGGTTATCCAGACATCATATAGATTACATATGAAACACAAAGTAAAGATTTAATATTAATTTGAAGTGCTTAAGACAAGTCTCTAAAGGGTGTTGTTCTCTCAATTTTTTTATCATATGATGAAATAGTTTTATGTGCCATAAAAATAGAGAAAGAATTATCTATATCCTACTTATTCAAGGGAAATTATTAAAATAAGAGTTTGAATGAGCACCATGAAAAAGGGAACGCGTTAAAGAATAATAAGAGAATGAAGTAATTTCTATCTTGTGAGAAATATGGAAAGAATCATCATGGGAAATGATTGAAGGGATCATGAGTTTTTTATAAGTGCGGAGATAAGGTCCATCTAGATAAATAATGTGAAGGAAAGAAATAAAACACTAATATTAAGTGTTTCAATTGTAGGGATATGGGTCACTATACAAATGAATTCCCCAAGAGTTAAGGGAATTTACCATAGAAGAGGCAAAGAGGAGAATGAAAAGATTATGCTATCACTAAAGCTAAGGTGGAAGTACCCAATGATGTGGTGGAAGTAAAATTAATTACAACTTAACATTTAGAAAATTATTTACTTGATTTTGGATCCCCACACTCTTTTACATCTTCCATGTTTTCTAAGAAAATTAGATATTTCCCTAGAACTTTAAAAAGGGAGTTATCATTCAAAACTGTTGGAACCAAGGATGTACTTTGCTATAAATGGAGAATGGTTTGTGTTTGTTGTCAATCCTCTAATGGATGATAAAGAATATTATAAGGAAAGGGATCATACAGTTCAAGCATGACACAATATTAAAAGGTAGAACAGTTTCCCAGTGTGTGCCAAAATTTTGGACCTCAAAACTGGGAGTTTGGTGTTAGAAAACAAAGTTTTTTCACATAGGAGTGAATGATATGTGAAACAACAAATAAAATAAGAAAAATAAGGGAAAAAATACCTTAAAACATGGACCATGTACCATGTTCTGGGAAGGGTTTGCGTCCGCATACATGGCAGTAGGAACAGTATGCGGAGTGGTGCGCAAAACCGAAAACGGGTTGCAACAACGGTTCGCAGTGAAGGCGTGCAGTACACAGAATCCTAAAGGTTCGTAGGATTGCTATAGTTTGTGAAATAGGAGTGTTATGCAATGGATTCTAATAGTATGCAGATGAAGTTTAGTATATATTTAAGGTTGTCCCACATTGAAAATTTGGGTAAATCAGATTTACAAAATTTGCAGAGTTATGTGCCTATATAAGGAACAATAATACCCTTCATTAAGGAGTTGGATTAGAGATTAAAATTTCAGGAAGAAATACATTAAAGTCTAAAGTGGTTCATGGTGGAGAAGATGGTACATGGAGAGAACCATCCGCATAAGGAAAACAGTCTGTGGAAGAAAGTGTAGTTCGTAGAGGAAGCTCTCGCAAAATGCGGCAGAGCAAGGTAGCATGCAGAGTAGGGCGGTACGTGGAGAAGCTAAGCAGTACACAGAGTAAGGAAGTACGCAGAGTAGGTAAGTTCACAGAGGATTTGGATGGTATGTGGAAACAACAATGGTATGTGGAGGAGTTAGTCCATGAACCATACCCAGAACACAGTACGCAGAACACCCAAAGAAGCCTGAAAATCAACCAAATCAGTTTTCAAAATCAATTTCCATAAACTATCAGTGTACGGGAAAATAAATTACATCTATGGGTGATTACAAGACTTTAATAGAGCATCCATTTATAGTTGAGGATTCATGATTTAATGCTAAACCATCGAATTGACCTTCAAGTCGATAAACTGAGTGAAGATTTTCCAACTTAGTGAGCAAGTGGAAGTCGGTGGAAGTAATATGAGGGATTCATTGTGCTATCCCTAAAACCATGTAAAGGCAATGTGTCTGGGACAAAGTGACTATGCCCAAACTCTTGTAATTCATAACTTGATAATATTAGTGGTTTTTGGTACAACCAAAACACTATTAGTGTATGCTCCTTAGACATAGCCCTTAGTGGTGGACCAAGTAAAATTAGAGTGTCATTGCTTTGCATGTGATTGTTTATTTTATTCACTTCCTCTTCAGACAGGTTTAATAGGTTCCTACCAATGTGGGAACAAGATACATCAAGTTTAAAAGAAAAAGTTGACACCCTGATTCACCCCTCCCCTATCAGGGTGTTCTAGGGTCCTTCAAGTGGTATCAGAGGGTAAAGGTTGCTGGTGTTGAATCTGTCTTTTACTATCATAGAGAATCCATTCAATGTTAGGGGAGTTCCCCTCTTCGATGGAAGTAATTTTAAGATATGAAAAAATAGTATGAGATCTCACCTAAGGTATCTTGGAATGGAAGTATTATTTTCTACTGCATAGGGAATACAGGTCACTAATTCTATAGAACTGTCAATGATAGATAAAGACAGGAAAATACTTGATGTGGATGAAAAAGAACAAAATTATCTCACTAAATACCTTTCTAATCATATTTATCTAAAGGTAATGAGTTTCACATCTACCAAGTCAATGTGGGATAAACTGGAGAATATTTGTGAAGTAGATAACAAAGTGAAAGTGAAAAAACTTCAAGTACTACACAACAAGTTTGATGATTTGAAGATGTACCCTCATGAGAATGCAGATTCCTTTTTCAATCAAATTAATGAAGTTATAGGAGAAATCTAAGTCCTGGGAGAAGAAATCAATGACATTGACATAGTAAATAAAATATTGATAATAATTCCACCATTTACAATGCAAAGGTGTCATCCCTTGAGTAAATAGATCTCTCCAAACTCTCAGTAGATGATCTGCTGAGAAATCTATTGGCATATGAAATGAGAATCAAACCAGAAGAAGCTACGAATTATGTGAGCAAGGAAATGGAATTCAAAGACATAGAAAAACTAAAAGTTTCAGGAGATATCAGTGATGAAGATAATGAGGAAAATCAAACTCTTTCTCTCATTTCTAAGAATATTAAGAAGGGAATAGGGAAATTTGAAGGCAATCTACCTCTGGATTGTTTTCAATGTGGAAGAGTTGGGCACATTACCTCTCAGTGGTCAAGAAAATTTTATGCTGAAGAGAGTGAAGTTGAAAACATGGAGAAGCCTCAAAAAAGATTCTTTAAAAAGGGAAACTTCAAATTTGAAAATAAAGTATAGAAGAAGAGTTTTGTCTGTGAGGAGGAATATAATGATAATGAATTATATTAGGAAATAGAATAAGAATTTAAGACTAGAAACCATGTATCCATGATGAATACCATTGAAAAGAAAGAACCATTGACATATAAATCTAGAGATAACCAGTTGACTACTAATGTAGATCCCAAGTTGAAACTTAAGGATGCTTTTGGTAAGCTTCAGAATAAATTTAATAGATGAAATAAGTGGAAATAAATGGTGGAGGAATCATCAAAATATATTGATCAGTTGGAATCAGAAATTGAATAACTGGAAGAACTGGTGAAATTACAATCATCAATCCTTGAAAGCACTGATTATGTTATGGAACTAAAACTTAGAATTAAAGAAAAAGTGAAGGTCATCGATGAACTTACCTCGATACTAGAGGAGAATTATAAGACCATTGAGGGACTTAAATAAGAAGTTGTTACTCTGAGAAGTAAACTCGAAAGTGAATCAATTTCAAAATAAGGAAAGAAGAAAATACAATTTGGAAGGTTCTCAAATGCCGAGCTTCTAGAAAGAGAAAAATGTGGTTTTGGTGGATTTGAAAAGATATTTACTGATCAAAGGCCTGTATGCATGGGAAATAGTGGAATTGATTGTGATGATGAAATGTCAAATGCTATAAATAAAGTGAACCAGAATAATGGCAAGCTAAAAATTGATCATGTTGAAAGCCACCACAAGTACTGAAAAAGAAACCCTTAAATCAAACTGAAAGGAGAATTAAAGATTATCCTTGAGTTTCCAAAAATGATAGGTATTAAAATTATTTTCTCAAGGAAGAAGACATGAGGAAAAATAGAAGTGAGAAGACATTTCCTCTCATGAAATGTCAGTTTTGTGGCTATTTGGGCCATACCATGTCATACAGTGAAGAGGAAAGGAGCTATATGAATGGGGAAGAGTTAGGAGTTCAAAAAGGAGAATATATTCATATCCTACTTCTTATAGAAGAAATAATTTCTATTGATATTGTTTTCACTATTCCAACTTTGGATATAAAGCTGTAAATTGCAGGAAGAGGTATGACAAGAGAAATTTTTTCAATGCTTATAGATGATTCAATACTCATCAACCAGATGATGTTGCTATTTCAAACAGGTTTGATCCTCTAGAAGAATAATTTGAATATGAATAACCCATGTACATGGAATAGAGAATTGAAAGGCCATTAGTGTCCGACACTCAATCTAATATCTCATGGAAAGAAAAAAAAGGAAAATTGAAAAATCAAATCTTGAAGAAGTAGCCCTCAAAGCTACAAAGAAAAAAAAACACCTGGAATCTTGATAGAGGATGTTCATCCCACATGATAGGTAATGCAGACCTATTAACAAATTTCAATAAAAAAGTTGATGGAATAGTGAGGTTTGGTAACAATGGTGCTTTGAAGATAAAATGCAGTGTAAGTAATGAGCTAGATAATGAATAGATGGAGAAAACTGAAGTCCTTTATGTGGACGGTATACGTCACAATCTTCTTAGTGTGATTCAACTCTATGACTTAGGTCTTATTGTGACATTCAATCAGAATGGCTGTACTATAAGAGGAAATCCTGGGAATTCTCTCATGAAAGGATGTAGAATAGAAAAAAACTTATATCAGGTTGATAGTAAAGAGAGCATTTTCTACCTAACAGTTGGAGAGGAAAACAACTTGTGGCATCAGAGATTGGGGCACATAAATCAGAAGGACATGGAAAAGATATCTAAGCTGAAGATAGTCATGGATATCTCTAATATAAAGCGTGAACAAGAAAATAATTGTGATGCTTTAATGCAAAGGAAACTGGTATGTAGTTCCTACCAGATAAAGAAGAAAAGAGAATCTAATATCCTTGACCTCATCCATACAAATTCATATGGCTTGATAAATGTTTCCAGAATACATGTATAAAGGTACTTTGTTCTTTTCATAGATGATTAAAATATAATGGAATGTATGATTTTTATACACAGGAAGTGACAAGTTCTTGATTTCCTGAAAACCTATCAAAAAATCACTGAGAATGATATTGGATGAAAGGTCAATGTCCTATGGTCTGACAATACAGGGGAATACACATCCATTTAATTTGAAAATTACTTAGAGAAGCATGGGATACAACATGAGGTGGATGCTATGAGAACTCCACAACAAAATGGAATTTTTGAGCACATGAATTGATAGGTAAACAACATGGCCAAAACTATGCTAATCAGGAGTTGTATTCCTCGACATTACTGGAAAGATGTAGTTCAAGCTGCAGCATATATTCAAAACCGAAAAGGGATATATATGGGTGATACGAAGACACCATATGAATTATGGAATGGAAGGAATCCCTCCTTGAAATATTTTCATTTTTTCAGAAGAAAATGTTTCATCTGAAACAAATAAGGAAATCAAGGTAAGTATGGTGACAATATAGATGAAGGAATATTTCTTGGATACCCAATGAATAGAAAAGAGTACAAGTGTTTCAATAAGAACTTGGGAAGAATTGTGGAAATTAGTGATGTTAAGATCATTGAAGATAAAAATACGAATGATTCAAGGAATTATTATACTGATGTGATAGAAGATGAGGAATAATGTGAAAATGGAACAAATGCTAATACATAGGTAGAAGAAGATGTAAAAAACTCTCAGGAGTCACATCATGATGTTGAAACAGAAGAAGAATCAAAAGAGTAAGCCATAACTAGATAGAATTTGGTCAAACCCCAAAGGAGAAATTGAAGAGCAGAGATTTATTAGTCCAACATTACCGAGGATCGGAATTCACCCACAAAGACAAGGTGAATGGTGAATAATTCTCAATATACATTTCTATCAATTTTGGAACCATCTTCATTTAAAGAGGCTGCAAAGGATGAGTCATGGGTAAAAGCAATGAATGAATAGTTAGATCAGATTGACAAAAATCAGACTTGGGATCTTGTCAAAAGACCCAAAGGTCACAATGTGATTGGTATGAAGTGTATTTTTAAGAAAAAATTTGATGATCATGGAAATGTGATCATAAATAAGGCACTCTTGGTCTGTAAGGGATATTCACAAATCAAAGGTGTTGATTTTGAGGATACATTTGCTCCAGTAGCAAGACTGGAGTCAATCAGACTATTTCTTGACATGGTAATATGATTAGTCACTTAAAGTGGCTAATATTCATTGTTAATTTCTTAATATTAATGTGTTTAAAATTTTATAAACATCAATTTTAGTCCAATTCAGAAATTGAACTTCATTTCCCATCATTGTGCAATTCATGCTTAAAATGTCAATTTGGGTCCACTCAATAATTTGCTTGTGGAAATTACAATATTCATCATTTTAATTTGAAATTTTGGGATATGATTGATCACTTTGTTTGGAACATTTTATCTTTTAGGTCCGATGAATGAATCCCAAAGGAAGATGGAGAATTTTGCGCCTGAAGGCAGAAACTTGCTGGAAAAAGCATAATGGGCCTAAGGCCCATCAAACAAATGTGGGGCCCAGAAACCAAGCCCAATGAAGCTCAAATTTATACAGTAGAAATATAAAAATATGAGGATAATTTTATTCAACTGTGTCCAGAGCTAATTCCGATGTTTTCATGATGATAAAGGGATCTGAAGTTGAGATTTAAATGGAGGACTCGTCATTAATGCACAGAAATCCGTCCCATCATTTCGACTATAACTTCCAAAAGGATGAGAGAAATTTCCTGAAATTTTTACAGCTCATAGAGGACAGATGGATGAAGATATTTCTCTTCTACAGCCCCTCCGGATTCGGCCTTATTCAATTTCGAATTCACACGTCAATGTGGTGGACGAATCTGGACAGTTTTCCGGGTCAAATTCGAAACATCAATTTCCTTTTGATTATTCACCCTCCATTTGACTCTATTAATTGTTGGGGGGTGAATTAATTGTTGGGGGATGTACCTAAGGCTTATAATATGCCTATATAAGGAGCTATTGGTGAAGGGAATAGGGGTGGAAAATTTTCTTATCATCTTGGATGCTTTGTTTCATTGTAATGTTTTGCTTCCAAATTTCCTTTGTAATGTTTTCCATTTCCATGTAAGTTTTTTTTTTGTATATTTATGTTCTTAATCAACTTCTTCTCTTATATATTTTCCATTTCATTTATTAAAACTTTATAATCACAAAGCACAATGATATCTCTGTGTTGTTGTGAATTAGTTCACACATAGGTGTGAATTTCATTCACACACACGGAGGAGTGCTCGTTATTTCTGCGGTTTTAATTTCTTCAATCCAATTCTTGTTAGCCATCTTCCACCCACCATTGAGATTATACCATCAATGGAGGGCTAAAACCTTAATGGGTTGATCTTAGGAGGATGCAAAGGCTGGATTGAATGTTATTTTATGAACGAATTGTTGTTAAATGGATAATTAATTTAAGACATCCATTATTCAGTTATTTCTACTCTTCATCTTTACTGTGTTTGAGAAAAATAAATTCAATTACTAAATGACCATATACCTAGGAGAGATCATGAATTTGGTTCTCTAAGTGTATAGGGGATTAGTAATTGTGTTTAGTAAGCACCAAACCAGAAAATGATGAAGGTAGTGTTATTTTTGAAGAATGGATTCATCAAGAATTAATAAAACCAAAATTGTTTAAAGAAGTAAAATTCATTCAATCCACCCCGAGCATAATCCTAGATCAACCCATTTTCATTAAATTGAATTCACGTAGGTGTCTTAGTGTTATTTAAACCATCCAAAATCAAAACCAAAGTTGGCTACTTCATAGCCCATCCTTCACCAAATCATAGCGTCTCAAGGTTACTTCTTCGGTCCCTGTGGACTCGACCCCTACATGTACTACATCGATCACTTTTACCCGTAGGGTAAATTTGGGCGCAACCAAATTTTGGCGCCGTTTCCGGGGACCAAGTAAGTTCCTTAGACCAAAAACCTTCTTTTCTTACCCCCATTCTTCTATTCTCATCCCAATTCTCTTATCTTTTCCCTTTCTCGCTTTTTTTTTTCTTTTGGCGCATGTCCGCCTACACCCGCGATAACTCAAACAGATTAGTTAGGGTGGATACTCCTAGGGCTGGGGAGTCAAGCACTAAAAGAGGTCTATTTCCTTTAGATCCAAATCTTCCTAATACTCCAAATTCAGACGTTGAGTTCGATACAATGGAGAATCTCCCAAAAAACCAAATCATAAACCGGGGAGGGAACCAAAATAATGGGCAGGACCCTAACTTGGGAATTGTTGCAGACCCGACCATGAATGACTACCTCACACCAACCTGGACCAATGAACCCTCATGCATTAGGCATGATAACATAGGATATGCCCAATATGTTTTCAAACCCCATGTCCTGAACCACCTTCCAACCTTTCATGGGATGGAGTCTGAGATGCCTTACCTTCATGTTAAAGAATTTAATGACATTGTCGAAACCATGTGCCCACCAAATCAAATTGAATCTGCTAAAATGAGACTTTTCCCCTTTTCCCTTAAGGACCGAGCAAAGAATTGGTTAAACAATTTGAGACCAGCATCCATTCACTCTTGGGACCAACTTCAACGAGAATTTTATAAAAAATACTTCCCCCATCACAAAACAATTGCACTTAAAAAGAGCATACAAAACTTTTTTGAAAGAGAGGGAGAAACATTCTACGAAACATGGGAAAGGTTCAAGGACACATTAAACATGGTAACGCACCATGGTTTCTTAATCCCAGAACAAGTGAGAATTTTCTATGAAGGGTTGGGTCCCGGAAACAAACAATTCATTGATATGATGTGTAATGGAACCTTCAAAAACAAAGCCCCAAATGATGCTTACGAGTATCTAGAAAATCTTGCTGAACAAAACCAAACATGGGGAACATCACCATACTATGAGAAGCCACCCAAATCTGGTGGAATTTACAATCTTGGAGAAGAAGAAAACCTAAGAGCAAAACTTGCTGCACTCACGAGGAAAGTTGAGGAGATTGATCTTAGGAAGGTCCACAAAACCCAAACTGTTGAGCTTGTTTGTACAATTTGTGACAAGAATGACCACAAGACTGATAATTGTCCAACCATTCCTTCCATCAAGGATATTCTTTTAGGAGGACCACCAGAAGAAGTTAATGCAATGAACTTTCAAAAGCCACAATTCACGAACACCTTCAATCCAAGGTATAACGACCATCCGGGCTTTCGTTGGAAGGATAATCAACAACCAACACAACAACAATGTATCAACCCATACCCTCAACAAAACTTTCAACCTCATAATCAGTTCCAACCACAACCGGTCCAATTCCAAAATCCTCATGTCCAATATCAACAACCTATCCAACAACCAAAGTATCCTCCTGGAATAAACCCACAATCTCAAGCACCAACCCAAAATGTTCCACAAAGCCTACTAGAACAACTGTGCAAACAAATGGACAAAATGAACTCAGAATTCTCATCCATTAAACAAGAACTTCAAACCATAAAAACTGGAAAGGCACCCATGCCCACACAAGCCATTCCACAACAAAAATCAAGGGGAGAGACAAGTTTCACTCAAACAACTCACGAACAACTAAAGGCTGTGACAGTTTTAAGAAGTGGGAAATCAATTGAAAAACCTGAACAGATAAGTCAGAAACCATGTGAAGCTTCAAAATCTAATGAAAATTCAAATGAAATACAAGATCAAACTGAAGAAACTGATAATAATGTGAATGAAACAACACTTCATCAAACGACTCCACAATCTGCACCATTTCCTCAACGCATGAGGGGGAAAACCAAGCCTGAATTGAGTGAAACATTGAGGGAAATCTTCTCACAAGTCAAGTTGAACATTCCCCTTCTCGATTCCATCCAAACCATACCTTCCTACTCAAAATATCTTAAGGACTTGTGCACTTTTAAAAGAAAATTTTCACATAAAAACCAAGTCCTTTTGGCTGCTAATGTGAGTACCACCATTCAAGGGACCATTCCTCCTAAGATGAAAGACCCAGGATGCCCTTACATAAATGTTAAACTAGGAGAGAACAAAGTTGTCAAAGCCTTGTGTGATCTAGGTGCTAGTGTTAACCTCATTCCTTATGCCATGTACTGTCAGTTAGGGCTCGAAGAACTCGAACCCACATCTGTCACTCTTCAACTTGCTGATCGTAGTGTTCGAGTTCCAAAGGGGATCTTAAAAGATGTTTTGGTAAAAGTTGAAAATTTCATTTACCCAGCTGACTTCATTGTTCTGGACAATCACCCAAGCTTAGGTCCTAGGGAGAAAACCCCAATCATACTTGGTCGTCCCTTCCTTGCAACAATCAACTCTGTAATCCGAGTCCGAAATGGGAACATGACCATCACCTTTGGGAACATGAGTCTAGACTTGAACATCTACAATGAAAACTCTCAAATTGGGGATGATGAAGAGATCCATGAGGTTAATTGGATTGGTAGTGTTGATAATGAACTCAATGAACATCATGGAGTTACCGAAGGATGGTTAAGTCAAGAAGAGATTGATTTTCTTTATTCACATGAGGGAAATTTGCCTCCTTGGATTGAATCCCTTTCAGACAGCTCTATTGATTAATTTCTAGAATCACCAATCAATGATACCATGGTTGAAATCAATAACATTGAGTCCATATCCATTCATGACACTACTCTGGAAAATTTAGTGGATGAAAATTCTGTTCACAAGGAACCAATTTTGTCAAGAAATCTGAACAAAGAAACTAAGTTCAATACAAAGTCTCAACCATTCTTGGAAAGTCATGACCAATCTGATCTTAAATTTAAAGTCTTACCTTCATCACTAAAGTATGCTTACTTAGGGGACAATAAATCCTTTCCTGTTGTCATTTCTTCCTCCCTTGAAGTCGATCATGAGAGGATGCTTCTAGATGTTCTTAGGAGACACAAGAAAGCCATTGGATGGACCCTATCTGATATCCCTGGGATTAGCCCACTTATCAGGACTCATAGAATTATTCTTGAATCTGAGTCAAAGCCATGTCGTCAACCTCAGAGGCGACTCAATCCTAATCTCATGGAAGTAGTGAGAAAAGAACTTTTGAAATTGTTAAAAGCCGGTATCATCTATCCTATAGCTGAGAGTGAGTGGGTTAGCCCAATCCATGTGGTTCCAAAGAAGGCTGGAATCACAGTAATAACCAACAAGGATGGATAGATGCTTCCAACAAGGGTCAGTAGTGGATGGAGAGTTTGTATTGACTATAGGAAGCTCAACTCTTGTACCAAGAAAGACCATTTCCCCTTACCCTTTATTGATCAAGTCCTCGAGCGAGTGGCGGGTCATCAATTCTATTGCTTCCTAGATGGATTCTCAGGGTATAATCAAATCGAAGTCTCCTTAGAGGATCAAGGAAAAACAACCTTCACTTGTCCATTTGGCACTTTTTCCTTCAAACGCATGCCCTTTGGGTTATGTAATGCCCCTGGTACCTTCCAGCGGTGCATGATGGGAATATTCTCGGATATGGTGGGGGATTTTTTAGAGGTCTTCATGGATGACTTCTCCATCTTTGGGGATACTTTTGAGGGATGACTTATAAATGTTGAAAAGGTTTTGTCAAGGTGCGAGGATAAGAATCTCATACTAAATTGGGAAAAATGCCATTTCATGGTAAGGGAAGGACTTGTTCTAGGTTATCTGGTATCTGGTAGAGGGATTGAAGTTGATAAAGCTAAGGTTGAAATCATTCGTCACCTTCCCTCTCCTAAAACTGTTAAGGAAGTGAGGTCCTTCTTAGGACATGCTGGTTTTTATAGAAGGTTCATTAGGAATTTCAGCTCTATTTCTCGACCACTTTGTGCTCTATTGGTAAAAGATGCTCCATTTTTATGGACAGAAAGCTGTGAGGAATCATTCTCTACACTTAAGTCAACTCTTATATCTCCACCTATCATGCAATCTCTAAATTGGAAACTTCCTTTTGAGCTCATGTGTGATGCAAGTGATTTCGCTGTAGGAGCAGTCTTAGGACAACGGTGTGAGAAAACTCCACATGTCATTTCTTATGCAAGCAAATCTTTAAATGATGCACAAATAAACTACACCACCACTGAGAAAGAGTTTCTTGCTGTTGTCTTTGCCTTAGAGAAATTCAGGTCTTATCTCTTAGGATCACCCATCATTGTCTTCACTGATCATTCAGCCCTAAAATACCTTTTCCAAAAACAAGATGCCAAGGCTAGATTGATTAGGTGGGTCCTTCTTCTTCAAGAGTTCGATTTAACCATTAAGGATAAAAAGGGTGTTGAAAATATTGTAGCTGATCACCTCTCTAGGATGGAATTCAAAGACAACTCACACCACCCCTCTGTGTCTGATTCATTTCCCGATGAGCACCTCTATTCAGTGATGATTTCCCTTGGTATGCTGACATAGCAAACCATTTGGTGACGGGTGACATTCAAAAATTCATGGGGACCCAAGCTAAGAGGAAATTCCTTTCTGACGTAAAACACTATGTGTTTGATGATCCTTACCTCTTCAAGTTCTGTCCTGATCAAATAATCAGGAGATGTATTCCCGAGTCTGAGAAAGAGTCCATTCTAAAATTTTGTCATGGAGAGGCATGTGGAGGCCACTTTTCTACAAAGAAAACCACTGCAAAGGTCCTCCAAAGTGGTTTCTACTGGCCTAAACTCACTAAGGATTCCTTCCAATTCTGCAAAAATTGTCCTCAGTGTCAGAAATTAGGATCCATTACCAAAAGGAATCAAATGCCCCTCACTCCCATTCTGGTCGTTGAAATCTTTGATTGTTGGGGAATTGATTTCATGGGACCCTTTCCAAACTCTAAGGGATACCTCTACATCCTCTTAGCTATTGATTATGTCTCAAAATGGGTTGAAGCCATTCCCACCAAGTCCAATGACCACCATGTTGTGATCCGATTTTTGAAAGAGAATATATTTTCTCGATTTGGAATTCCTAGGGCTATAATTAGTGATCGTGGAACCCATTTCTGCAACTGCCCATTCGCTTCACTCATGTCTAAGTATGGTATTACTCATAAAGTTTCCACTGCATACCATCCTCAAACCAACGGTCAAGCTGAGTTGGAAAATAGAGAAATTAAACAAATTCTTGAAAAAACTGTCAATCCCTCTAGGAAAGATTGGACCGAGAAACTCTTAGATGCCCTTTGGGCATATCGAACTGCTTTCAAAACTATCCTAGGCATGTCACCGTATAGATTGGTTTATCGAAAAGCATTTCATTTACCTGTTGAAATTGAACATAAGACATTTTGGGCAATAAAAAAAATGAACTTTGACATTTCTTTGGCTGAAACAAAAAGGAAATTAGATCTTAATGAACTTGAGGAACTTAGGATGGAGGCTTATGAAAATTCAAGGATCAATAAATCTAAAGTTCAAGCCTACCAATCTAGGAATATCAAAGTCAAACACTTTGAGCTGGGAAAATTTGTGCTCTTGTATAGTTAAAAACTTCATCTACACCCAGGAAAGCTAAGGTCCAGATGGTCTGGTCCATACCTAGTGCATCATGTGTACCCTCATGGGGCAATAGAGATTCAGGATCCCACAAGTGGTCATGTCTTCAAAGTCAATGGTCATAGGTTAAAACCATTCATTGAATCATTCAATAAACAAGAAACCAAGGAGGAGTTAACTGAGCCAACATATGAACCAGAGAAAAATTGATAGATTTAGGGTACAAGTCGGGCTAACGACGTTAAACAAAAGCGCTGCACGGGAGGCAACCCGTGGTTTTCATGTTTCCAATCACTGGGAATCATCTTTTGTTTCCTTCTGCTTAATTTTGTTACTTTTTTTTTATATATAGACTGTTGACCTGTTCTTCTTTTATGAGTAAGGATGGGTATGAAAAGGGAGCACCGTATTCATCCGTGTCACGCGGTGTGATCCCTGAGTAATACCTTACCCAGAAATTTAAAGAAGACAATGTATCATCAGTTTATTTTATTTATGTTTTTGTAGGTTTAAAAAAAAATTATTAGACTCTTGACCTGTTCTTCTTTTATGAGTATGGATGGGTATGAAAGGGGAGTACCGTATTCATCCGTGTCACGCGGTGTGATCCCTGAGTAATACCTTACCCAGAAATTTAAAAGAAGACAATGTATCATTAGTTTGATTTAAAAAAAAACATGAAAATGATGGTACTTGGAATTAAATAAATCATTGTGTTGTTTGTTTTGTCTGCTTTGTCCTTCTTTTTATGGTTCAGGAACTATTTTGGGTGATACATGTTCAATCAAGGAGGTGCCTACATCCCCAAAGAGATCAAAGGAGTAATTTGGAGTATCATGAACCTCAACTTTAAAAACCAGGTGAATTTGTTCCATGTTTTTCATTCTCAATTTTATCTTTGAACTCCTCTCCTACCCCCTTCTAACTTTTTTTTTCTTTAAACACTGGGGACAGTGTTATTCTAAGTTGGGGGGGGGGATAAAAAATGTTTTTTATTTTGAATGAGAACATGCATGAAAAAAAAATATTCCATTAACCATAAACATGATAAAGACACATTGAAAACTCTAAAATTGGATATCAAATAAATTTTGCATGCCTTGATTCTGATTTTAATGCAAGTTTAAGTTCATGAGCATAGTTTTTGGAAAGTGCGGTTGTCCAATGTGATTTTTCAAAGTTTACATTTTCATCCTCTTAATAAAAATGCCACAATGCACGTCTTTTGGATTGTGGGTGTAAATTTGAGTTCTTGGGTCCCTTTCATTATAGCATAGGGTTCTGGGGTCACTTTTAGTTTAATTTGAGTATCCAAAAAAAAAACAAAAAAAAAACAAAAAAAAAAACAAAAAAAAAACAAAATAAAAAAAGACCACATAGAGCAATGTTTTTTCCAAATGTGTGGCGTCCGGCACTTGGGGATCGTGACTCCATAGTTGTCTTGCCCAGAGTTAGGCTTTATATCTCTATTGTAGAGCATGAAATTGACAATATGTGTGGCGTCCGACACTTGGGGATCATGACTCCATAGTTGTCTTGCCCAGAGTTAGTCTTTTCATATCTATTGTGGTTAAAAAAATAAAAAAAAATAAATAAAAAAAAGGGGATACTCATCTTAAGGTTTAATGTGATTCCCACCTAGCACTTCCATTTTTTCCCCTTGAACAATAAAATGGGCCCCATATCTTTTATGATGCACAACACTTTATCATGCTTAATTGGAATTGGATGAAATGTGGCAATGAATTTGAACAAAGGAATGGTCTTGGGCTTGGGATATGCTTATGGACCTAGCTTGTTTTAAATGATTTTGATGGGTTCCATAATTTTTTTTGGTATGAGGTCTTTTGGGTGAGCAATGTGTATTTAAAATGTTTTTGAAAAAGGGGATTTCAATTTCATATTTGTAATTTATTTTGCTCGGGACTAGCAAAACTCAAGTTGGGGGGTGTGATTAGTCACTTAAAGTGGATAATATTCATTGTTAAGTTCTTAATATTAATGTGTTTAAAAGTTTATAAACATCAATTTTAGTCCAATTCAGAAATTGAACTTCATTTCCCATCATTGTGCAATTCATGCTTAAAATGTCAATTTGGGCCCACTCAATAATTTGCTTGTGGAAATTACAATATTCATCATTTTAATTTGAAATTTTGGGATATGATTGATCACTTTGTTTGGAACATTTTATCTTTTAGGTCCAATGGATGAATCCCAAAGGAAGATGGAGAATTTTGCGCCTGAAGGAAGAAACTTTCTGGAAAAAGCATAATGGGCCTAAGGCCCATCAAACAAATGTGGGGCCCATAAACCAAGACCAATGAAGCTCAAATTTATACAGTAGAAAGATAAAAATATGAGGATCATTTTATTCAACTGTGGCCGGATCTAATTCCGATGTTTTCATGATGATAAAGGGATCTGAAGTTGAGATTTAAATGGAGGACTCGTCATTAATGCACAGAAATCCGTCCCATCATTTCGACTATAACTTCCAAACGGATGAGCTAAATTTCCTGAAATTTTTACAGCTCATAGAGGACAGATGGATGAAGATATTTCTCTTCTACAGACCCTCCGGATTCGGCCTTCTTCAATTTCGAATTCACACGTAAATGTGGTGGACGAATCTGGACAGTTTTCCGGATCAAATTCGAAACATCAATTTCCTTTTGATTATTCACCCTCCATTTGACTATATTAATTGTTGGGGGGTGAATTAATTGTTGGGGGATGTACCTAAGGCTCCTAATATGCCTATATAAGGAGCTATTGGTGAAGGGAATAGGGGTGGAAAATTTTCTTATCATCTTGGATGCTTTGTTTCATTGTAATGTTTTGCTTCCAAATTTCCTTTGTAATGTTTTCCATTTCCATGTAAGTTTTTTTTTGTATCTTTATGTTCTTAATCAACTTCTTCTCTTATATATTTTCCATTTCATTTATTAAAACTTTATAATCACAAAGAACAGTGATATCTCTGTGTTGTTTTGAATTAGTTCACACATAGGTGTGAATTTCATTCACACACACGGAGGAGTGCTCATTATTTCCGCGGTTTTAATTTCTTCAATCCAATTCTTGTTAGCCATCTTCCGCCCACCATTGAGAGTATACCATCAATGGAGGGCTAAAACCTTAATGGGTTTATCTTAGGAGGATGCAAAGGCTGGATTGAATGTTATTTTATGAACGAATTGTTGTTAAATGGATAATTAATTTAAGACATCCATTCTTCAGTTATTTCTACTCTTCATCTTTACTGTGTTTGAGAAAAATAAATTCAATTACTAAATGACCATATACCTAAGAGAGATCATGAATTTGGTTCTCTAAGTGTATAGGGGATTAGTAATTGTGTTTAGTAAGCACCAAACCAGAAAATGATGAAGGTAGTGTTATTTTTGAAGAATGGATTCATCAAGAATTAATAAAACCAAAATTGTTTAAAGAAGTAAAATTCATTCAATCCACCCTGAGCATAATCCTAGATCAACCTATTTTAATTAAATTGAATTCACGTAGGTGTCTTAGTGTTATTTAAACCATCCAAAATCAAAACCAAAGTTGGCTACTTCATAGCCCATCCTTCACCAAATCATAGCGTCTCAAGGTTACTTCTTCGGTCCCTGTGGACTCGACCCCTACATGTAATACATCGATCGCTTTTACCCGTAGGGTAAATTTGGGCGCAACCATAATCCAAATAGGTTATAAAGTGTATCATATGGACGTCAAGACAATATTCTTAAATAGAGTATTGTAAGAATATGTCTACATTGAACAAACCATGGGGTTCTTTCTTGGAAATGAGGAACTGAAGGTTTGAAAATTATAGAAAGATCTCTATGGACTGAAATAGGAACTACAGGGGTGGTACTCTCAGTTGGACTCTTATCTAAGAAATCTTGAGTTTAAAAGAGGAGGAGTGGATCACAATATCTATGTGAAGAATTATCAAAAGGATAATTTCATGGTATTGTTATACGTGAATGATATTATTTTCAGTGGAAGCAGGCATGGATTAGTGGATAAATTTTCTAATCACATGAAATCAGAATTTGAAATATCTATGATTGGTGTACTTACATAAATTTTAGGGTTTCAAGTTATTTAGAAGAAGGATTTCACTTTTATTTCTCAAGAAAATAATGCTAGAGAGATGCTCAAGAAATTTAATATGCATGATTCCAAACCAATTTTGACTCCGATTACAGTTGGAACAAAGCTCAGGAAGCATGAGGATGGGGCTTCTATGGATCCCACTATGTACAGAAGAAACATTGGAATCCTACTGTACTTGACAGCAACATGACCATATATTGTCTTTGCAATGTTCGTTGTGGCCCACTTTTAGAGTAATCTGAAGGAAGAACATATGGAGAAAGTAAAAAGAATCATGAGATACATTTGAGGTACACATAATTATGGCCTATAATTTGCTTCAGGAAGAGATAGTGAATTATCCACCTTTTCTAATGCTGATTGGGCTAGAGATGTAGTGGAAATAAAGTCCACTAGTGGTGGAGAATTCTATATTGGGACAAAATGCATGGGATGAATGAGAAAAAAATAGGAAAGTACTTCTCTTATTACTGATGAAGCTGAATATATATCCGTTACAAAGGAATGCACTTAGTTACTTTGGATGAAGCGATAACTAATTGACATAGGTGATGAGTTCAAACAACCAATGGTGATTTAATAGGATAAAAATAGCTTTATTGATCTTAAGAAGAATCATATTCATCATTCTCATAAAAAACACATTGAAATCATACATAAGTTCATCAAGGAAAAAGTTGAACAAGGCGTGATCAAAATGGACCATGTGGGAACCGATGAGAAAGTGGATTACATTATGACCAAGCCACTATCAGTGGCTGTGTTTGAGAAACATCGGTTGAACCCTGGTGTTCAACCACATCCCAGTGCATAAAGAGATTACAAAATTCCCCTCTCACAAATTGTTTTAACTGTGTTAATCAGTTTTTGGAAGTGATGTAGGTTTATAGGGGAGATATGATCTAGGGGGAGTATATTCTAAGCTCTATAATGTTTTAATACCAGTCTTTGGGTTTATTGAAAATGAGGGAGAAATGGGTCTAAATTCAGTGTGAAAAATGTGGAGGCTGAAAATGAAATGTTATGGTTACAAGCTAGTTGCAGGAGAATGGAGATCTTCATTGGAAGGAATGTAAAGGGAGAAAAGATATAACAATTTTGTGTCATGAGTAAGTAGTTAGATCATTCATTCGAACACACAATAACACAATTCATGTCTTCACTCTTGTTTTCTACAACGATCATTTCTCACATAGACTTAGAGTGTTGGCTGAGTTGATTCTTATGTCTCAGGTTTTGATAGTGGCTGGTGCTCTATTGAATTTATCTAAATATTGCCAACAAACCCAAAGGAGAGATTGTTGGAACCAAGGATGTTCTTTGCTATAATTGGAGTATGTTTTGTGTTTGTTTTCAATCCTCTAATGGATGATGATTCAAATTATAAGGAAATGGATCATAAAGTTCAAGCAGTATGCAATATTGAAGGTGGCATAATTTCCTAGTGTTTTCCAAAATTTTGGACCTCAAAATCGGGAGTTTGGTGTTGAAAAAAAAGGTTTTTCACATAGGAGTGAATGGTATGTGAAAAGACAAAGAAAATTAAAAAAATACAGGAACCACATACCTCGGAACATGGACCACATACCATGTTTAGGGAAGGGTTTGTAGCCACATACCTGGTAGTGGGAACGGTACGCGGAGCGGTGCGCAAAATCGAAAACAGTTTGTAGGGATGGTTCATGGTGAAGGCGTGCGGTACGCAGAATGCTAAAGGTTCACGAGGTTACTGCAATTCATGAAACATGAGTGATACGTGGTGGAGGCTAATAGTACGCATATGGATTTTAGTATACAGAGAAGGTTTTCCCACATTGAAAATTTGGGTAAATTAGATTAGCGAAATTTGCGGAGTTATGTGCCTATATAAGGGGAATTAGTCCCCTTCATTAAGGAGTTGGATTAGAAATTAAAATTTCAAGGATAAATCCACTAAAGTATGAAGTGGTTTGAAAAGGAGAAGATGATATGTGAAGAAAACCATCTGTGTAATGAAAACAGTCCGCATAAGAAAGTGCAGTTTGTAGAGGAAGCTCTCGCAGTATGTGGCGGAGCAAGGTAGCATGCGGAGCAGGGCAGTACATGGAGAAGCTAAGAAGTACTGTAACCACCCAAACTTTTTAATTATATTTGTTTCCTAATTTTGTGTGTTATTTTATTTTATACTCAATAAAACTATATCCTTTAATTAGTGAAGTGGGTATAATTAAAATGAGACCGCTAGGTTTCGACTGTTATATGACCGTTGGTCAATATGACCATTGGAAACTATAATCTTAACATTGTGTTTTTATAAATACAATTATATTGGTTAATTAATACAGAAATAATATTGAATGGCCTCATCCAGTAGACTCGGGCCATATGAAGCCCATCTTTCGGAGCTTGGGTAGGTGGTAGCATCACTGGGCTTTGCTCTGGACCAAGCCCAAGCCAAACTTCAACATATGAAGCTTGAATGGAATTGCCTAAGGGAGAATTTCAAGCTGATAGAAATCACCACTTGAGCAATGTTTTCCAAGCCACCCCAAGATTCTATCAACCTAGCACACCTTACACTTAGGTCCTATCCTGGTGTTATAAGGGGCTATGTAACGAGACCTTAGCTGCTTTGTGTAATCCTTTTATATAAATAAAATTGTTATTTCTTATTATGGAAAATTTTGTGAATTTCAAATATTCAGATAAATATAGGATGTGTATTATTGATGAATTTAGGAAAAAGGGGTATTTTAAAATAATTTTGTATTCTTTAAATAATTAATAATGTGAAATGATTTTCAAAAAATGGTCTTCTACAGTTGTGATCAGTGAGAAATTTAGAGTCTAATAAGATCAACTTGTTTTTAGTGAATAGTAAATTACGAATAGTAACATACCAGTATGAATAGTAATGAATAGTAAATTGGCCAAAAAAATAGAAACTTCACCCATGAATGTATAAATACAATTTAAACATCTTAAAAGTGAAAAAACAATCATAGTATAAGTTTTGGTATTTTTGTATGTCATAAATATTTTATTTACAATTTTATAATTAATTTAACAATTTAAAATGAAAATTTATTTTCATAAAATGTAATCATATATTTTTACTTTATTCTCTTATGGTTATACGATAATTTTATGGGATCTTGATTACTTTCTTAAGGTGTTACAAAATGAGTTATAGTTTTAAAGTTGGATTTTTGGAATAAATAATGATTTTATTTAAAAATTAAATTAAAAATATTTAGAAAAATATTTTCATAAAATGGAGTTCATTTTTTAATTCAGATCATCGATATTAGGTTAGGGTGAATTTTTGGGATTCTTTTGAAATAGTTGAATTTTTGGTGAATAGTAAAAATACAGTTTTGAGTTTCGTGTGTTTAATGACACCATTAATGATGTAATAATTATGTAAGATTTATGGATGAATTATTAATAGTGAGATATTCTATGAGGTGTCCCAAGTTTCCAATACCATGGGAAAGCCCACGGTTTTGCAAATACCACTGATGAGGTGTCCCTTGGAAATTAATAATTTATTCCCTCACTTTTCCTATAAATACCAAGACATTTCCCTCATTAATTTCATTCCAAAATCCTCCTCAACGAATTTTTGGTGTCCTTACCTCCCAAGGAGTCCTATCAAGGTTCCCTCAAGCCTCCCAAGGTCCTGACCTTCAAGCTTTCGAAGTTACTCTTCAAGGTAAGGGATCCTTTCACCCTCCTCTTTTAAATCATGTCTTCCTTTATGTTATGTCTTATAGTTCCATTTTATTATGAGGGGGATTGTTCTTCTATATCTTTACTACTGTCCATTTCATGTCCAAATGATTAGAGACCCTTTCCTCTCTCATCAATTGATTTTCTGAATTTTTATGTGACGCCGTTAGGCTGCCGAATTTTCGTAAAAGAAATCGCGCTTTCTCTTTCCATGCAAGTTTCCTTTTCATGTGGTGTGTCATTCAATTGTCCACAACATGATCTTATTTATTTTTATTCTGTACCTATACTATAAAATTATTCATTTATTGATGGGATACCCTTGTCCTCTCTCTTTATATTATTTTCTAAAACCATGTTATATAGCCGTTATGCTGCAGAAATTTCGTCTCAAAATTTCTCTCTTTTTTTCTCAAGGAATTCTCTTGTTTTATTTATGTGAATACCCAGACCTATTTCGTTTATATGGATGTTAATAGATACAAAAAAATGATATATTTTATTCTGTAATTGACATACATGTAACCCTCACTTCCTTTTTATGGGTTATAAATGACATAACGATCTTATTTTTAAGGACTTTTAAAATGTCACGATTTTGAAGTGAAACCCATTTATTTTAATCTCTTTGGGTTATTTATGAAATGTTTGATTATTATCTATGTGGATAAAATGAAAATAAATATATATTAAGGGTTCTCCCTGATAGCTCTCCAATACATTGGGTAAATAATTAATCTCTAGAGATGACAATTTTCACAATACCTTGGTGAATAACCTTGGTAAATTTTATGACACCTTGGGGATAGAACTTGGTGATATGTTCATGAATGTCTAAATGAAATGTTTTAGCCACATATTCAAGTTATGATTCATGTTATTTTTATCATTATATTCCTATTATTCCATTTCTCATTTCTTTATGATTTTTATCATGTTCTTATTAATATTGCTCAAGATCACATGTCAACTGTTTCACTTGTTTTCCTCACTGAGCCTTCTGCTCACCATTTTCTTTGATGTATGTATCCAGGATATGAGATACAGTAATTTTACATAGGATGAACCTATTATTAAGCCTTACAAGTGGTTTATAAGAATTTTTTATATTGTTTTCATGTATTATGTTCCTGATTTCCAAGACACTAGACTTTAAAGATCCTCTGTTTGTAAAATGTAATGAAAAGTTATGTAATAAAAAGGCAGGATGCCATAGTTGGTATCAAATGATAGTTTAGTTATTTATGGAAATTAGGCTATGAAAACTTTAGGAATAATCCTATAGAAAAGTTTAAATATATGAAAACTTCTTGGTATTTTTGTGAGTATTGGGTAAGTAGTTTATCAAGAAAATACATCCCTATCTGGATACGAGCAGGTAGAGGTGGCTCTGGTACAAAGGTACTTAGGAGTGAAAACTCCGACAAGGAGTTTCGGTCTTGAACCGGGGTATCTTGGTACATGAAAATGGGCCTTGCTTCACTCTTGGTTATGACACTCCCAGGGGATATGTTTGGTTAATCACAAGATTTTTATGAATCATTATGAAGGAATTATAGATAAATGTAATTTTTTAAGCATGAAGTTTTAAGACATAAAATCCTTTATAGTTAAAATATTAATAAATGAAATAAGTTTGTCACTAAGGTTTTATTCCTTTAGAAAATGGCGGGCAATAGGAGGAACCGTGCAAATGGTTATCTCAATGGACCATGCGCTGACGACCCTTCGATGGAATCCGAAATGGAAACATTCATGCGAATGATGAACCAACTGACTCAAGTTATGGGAAATAACTTGAATCAAGATGAGATACCAATCTCACTATGAAGGGAACAACATTCTGTTTAGTCCTTTATGCATCCCACATGTAATAAATGTGGGGAGAAGCATTTGGGGAACTGCCTGCTCAGGAGCGGGAAATGCTACAAGTGTGGAAGATATGGACATATTGCGAGGAATTGTTGTAGTGAGGTGAAACCACAACTTCCAAACACTAAAGACAAGGGGAAGATGGTGCGAGACCTACCTAATGTCCAGTACTTTAAGTGTGGACAACTTGGGCACTTTTCCAGTCACTATCCAAATCCGTGGGAAGTAGAGGGGAACCACCATCAGCCTCAGCAAAGGCTAAGGGAGTAAGGTTGTGCTTTTGATATCACAACAACTGAAGTTGAAGCTCCAAATGATGTGGTAGCAGGTACTCTTGTTGTTCTCTCAAAGCTAGCAAGTAATTTGTTTGATTCTGGTTCTATGCATTACTTTATTTCCTCCAAGTTTGAAAAGAATTTAGATTCAACCCCCGACTTTCTAAAAGTATATTTATTAGTCAAGAATCTTGGTGGGATTATACAAGCATTGTCAGTGTTTAGAAACTCTAGTATTTACTTTGGTGAGCACAATCTTATCGAAAATCTATTAGTCATTCCCATGCTAGAATTCAACATTATACTAGGGATGGACTGGATCTCAAATTATAATGCTAAGATCAAATGTAGAAGTAAGGAAATCTCAGTATCCTTGAATGGAAAACCTATAGTCATCTTCCAAGGAGAGATATATCAACCTGATATTTGTCTATAAGAACCACCTATATCCTTATTTATGGAATTGATCAGTGAAGAAGAAGAAGGAAATGAGAGTTTGAGGATATAAAATGTCCCCATCGTCCAGGAATACACTAACGTATTTCTTGAGGAGTTTCCTGGACCTCCCCCAGAAAGAGAGGTAGAGTTATCTATTGAACTCGTACTTGGATCTCATCCAATATCAAAGACCCTGTATAGGATGGAAAATGTGGAGCTGGAGGAATTAAAGAAACAACTCCAAGATCTTTTGGAGAAGGGGTTTATCGAACCAAGTGTGTCTCCTTGGGGAGCACCTGTTCTCTTTGTAAAGAAGAATGATGGATCAATGAGGCTATGCATTGATTATAGAGAAATGAACAGGATCATAGTAAAGAAAAAATACCCTCTTCCAAGAATTGATGACTTATTTGACCAACTTCGTAGATCTCAATTCTTCTCTAAGATTGATCTTCGATCTGGTTATCATCAATTGAGGCTGAATAAAGAAGATATTCCAAAAACTATCTTCCGATTAATATATGGGCATTATGAGTTTGTTGTTTTTCCTTTTGGACTGACTAATGCACCTTCTACTTTTATGGATTTGATGAATAGAGTCTTTAAGGACTACCTTGATAACTTTGTGGTAGTTTTTATTGATGATATTCTAATATATTCCAAAAGTAGTGAGGAGCATGAGGATCATCTAAGGGTTATTTTGAAAACTCTACGGAAGGAGATGATTTTTGGAAAGTTCAATAAATGTGAATTCTGGTTACAAAAAGTTGCTTTCTTGGGGTACATTGTTACCAATTAAGGAATCACAGTTGACCCTGTAAAGATAGAAGTTGTAGAGGAGTGTCCTCAGCCTAAAACAATAACTGAGATTCGTAGTTTCCTTGGATTAGATGGATATTATAGGAGGTTTGTGAAATTTTTTTCATGACTTTCTAATCCATTAACCAAGTTAACTCAAAAAGGGGGTCAAGTTCATCTTTACAAAGGAGTGCGAGGAAAGTTTCCAAGAGCTGAAGAAGATATTGGTTATTTCACTCATGTTAACTCTTCCCTTAATTAGAGAAGGATTCATTATTTTTAGCGATGCATATCTCAAAGGGCTTGGGTGCATCCTCATGAAAAATAAAAAATTAATTTCTTATGCATCTCGATAGTTGAAGACTCATGAGCAGAACTATCCTACGCATGATCTGGATCTGGTTGCGGTCGTTTTTTATCTGAAGATATGGAGGCACTATATTTATGTGGAGAAATGTGATATATACACATAACATAAAAGTTTGAAGTATATTTTCATACAAAAGGAATTGAACATGAGACAAAGGAGATGTTTGGAACTTCTTAAAGACTATGATTGTTCAATTAATTATCATCCCGGAAGAGAAAACAAAGTCGTTGATGCATTAAGCAGGAAAAAGTCAGTTGTTCTATCCATTATGAGGATTCAAAGAGATCCTTCGATCAATGACCTAGTAAAACTGGACATGGGAATTATAAAGTAAGGGACATAATCAACCCTAACCCAAATGATTTCTCAACCATCATTACAAGAGAATATCAAGAAAGCTCAGAAAGAAGATCCTTTGTTATAGAAAAAGTTTGAGGATGTGAAGGATGGGAAGTTTCCTGAGTTCAATACTGATCAAGAAGGTGTACTAAAATTTCGTACAAGACTAAGTGTTCAATCTATTCTAGAAATAAAGAAGGATCTAATGGATGAAGCTCATAACTATACTTTCTTTATACATCCTGGTAGCACAAAAATGTACAAGGACCTTCGTGATCATTATTTGTGGGATAATATGCAAAGGGAGATTACTGACTACACGTCAAGGTGCCTGGTATGTCAGCAAGTGAAGGTGGAGCGACAACTTCCTAAAGGGGCATTGAAACCACTACCCATACCAACATGAAAGTGGGAAAATATCACCATGGACTTTGTCACTGGTCTCCCGAGAACTTCCAAAGAAAACAATGCGATATGGGTTATTGTGAACCATCTCACCAAGACTGCCCATTTTATCTCTATTCGGGAAGATTTCTCTCTTGATCAACTTGCGAGGATTTACATGAAGGAAGTGGTAAGGATGCATGGAGTTCCACTTTCTATCGTATCTGATTGTGATCCAAGGTTCACATCAAAATTCTATAGAAGTATTCAACAAGTTCTGAGCACTGAATTGAATTTCAGTATGGCCTATCACCCCCAAACTGATGGAAAATCTGAAAGGACTATTCAAACACTTGAGGACATGATGAGAACATGCTCAATGGAATTTAAAGGTGGATGAGATCAACACCTCCATTTAGTTGAGCTCTCTTACAACAACAACTTCCACTCGAGCATTCAAATGGCACCCTATGAAGCTCTATATGAGAAGTGATGTAGAACTCCTACTTTTTGGGATGAAACTGGTGATAGAAATCTTCTTAGGCCTGATCTTGTGTAAGAGATGATAGAAAATGTCCATTCCATCCAACAACACATTAAGGCTGCTCAAAGTCGGAAAAAGAGCTATGCCAACAACCATCGAAGGTACTTGGAGTTTGATTTTAGTGACAAATTATTTCTTCATATTTCACCTTGGAATAGAGTCATGAGGTTTGAAAAAAAGGGAAGCTCAACCTTAGGTACATTGGCCCATATTAAATCATTGATCGCGTGGGAGCAGTGGCCTACCGGCTTACACTTCCTCAAAATCTAGCACAAGTTCATGATGTCTTCCACGTATCCCTATTGAGTAAGTACATACCTAACCATTCACATGTACTAAATCCAGAGGTGGTACAACTGGAACATGACCTCTCTTATGAGGAGCAGCCGGTGGAGATCTTAGATCGTAGAGACAAGGTTCTATGCAACAAGACTACCCACCTTGTTAAAGTGTTGTGGAGGAACAAAAAATGTGAAGAAGCCATGTGGGAACCAGAGGAGTCTATGAGACAGAAGTACCCACACCTTTTCTCATCAAAGGGTACGAGTTAAAATTTTGGGGACAAAATTTCTTAAGGGGGGAAGAATGTAATGACCTGAACTTTTTAATTATATTTGTTTCCTAATTTTTTGTATTATTTTATTTTATACTCAACAAAACTATATCCTTTAATTAATGAAGTGGGTATAATTAAAATGAGACCATTGGGTTTTGACTGTTATATGACTGTTGGTCAATATGACCATTGGAAACTATATTCTTAACGTTGTGTTTTTAAAAATACAGTTATCTTGGTTAATTAATACAGAAAGAAGATTGAATGGCCTCATCCAGTAGACTCAGGACATATGAAGCCCATCTTTCGGAGCTTGGGAAGGAGGTAGCATCACTGGGTTTTGCTCTAGACCAAGCCCAAGCTGAACTTCAACATATGAAGCTTGAATGGAATCGCCTAAGGGAGAAGTTAAAGCTGATAGAAATCACCACTCGGGCAATGTTGTCCAAGCCACCCCAAGATTCTATCACTATATCACACCTTACACTCAGGTCCTATGCTGATTTTATAAGGGTCTATGTAACGAGACCTTAGGTGCTTTGTGTAATCCTTTTATATAAATAAAATTGTTATTTCTTATTGTGGGAAAGTTTGTGAATTTCAAATATCCAGATAAATATAGGATGTGTATTATTGATGAATTTAGGAAAAAAGGGCTATTTTAAAATATTTTTGTATTATTTAAATAATTAATAATGTGAAATGATTTTAAAAAAATGGTATTCTACAGTTGTGATCAGTTAGAAATTTAGATTCTAATAAGATCAACTTGTTTTTAGTGAATAGTAAAGTATGAATAGTAACATACCTGTATGAATAGTAATTAATAGTAAATTGGCCAAAAAAATAGAAACTTCACCCATGAATGTATAAATACAATTTAAACATCTTAAAAGTGAAAAAACGATCATAGTATAAGTTTTGGTATTTTTGTATGTCATAAATATTTTATTTAAAATTTTATAATTAGTTTAATAATTTAAAATGGAAATTTATTTTCATAAAATGTAATCATATATTGTTACTTTATTGTCTTATGGTTATACGATAATTTTATGGGACCTTGATTACTTTCTTAAGGTGTTACAAAATGAGTTATAGTTTTAAAGTTGTATTTTTGGAATAAATAATGATTTTATTTAAAAATTAAATTAAAAATATTCAGAAAATTATTTTCATAAAATGGAGTTCATTTTTTAATTCAGAGCATTGATATTAGGTTAGGGTGGATTTTTGGGATTTTTCTGAAATAGTTGAATTTTCAATGAATAGTAAAAATACAGTTTTGAGTTTCGGGTGTTTAATGACATCATTAATGATGTAATAATGTTGTAAGATTTATGGTCAACTTATGAATAGTGATATATGCTATGAGGTGTCCCAAGTCCAATACCATGGGCAAATACCATGGGCAAGCCCATGGTTTTTCAAATACCACCGATGAGGTGTCCCATGTATCCACATATTCAAGTTATGATTCATGTTCTTTTTATCATGATATTCCTATTATTCCATTTATCACGTCTTTATTATTTTTACCATGTTCTTATTAATATTTCTCAAGATCACATGTCAACTATTTCACTTGTTTTCCTTACTGAGCCTTCTGCTCACCCTTTTATTTGATGTATGTCTCCAGGATATGAGATGCAGTAATTGTACATAGGATGAACCTATGATGAAGCCTTATGAGTGGTTTAGAAGAATGTTTTATGTTTTTTTCATGTATTATGTTCCTGATTTCCAAGACACTAGACTTTAAAGATCCTCTGTTTGTAAAATGTAATGAAAAATTATGTAATAAAAAGGCAGGATGCCATAAGTACATGAAGTAAGGAAGTACGTGGAGAAGGGTAGTTCTCAAAGGAGCAGGACGGTACACGGAAACAACCATGGTACGTGGAGGAGGTCATCCGCGTACCATACCCAGAACACAGTTCGCGGAACAACCAAGGAAGCCTGCTAATTGACCAAATCAGTTTGAAAAATTAATTTCCATAACCTATCAGTGTATGAGAAAATAAATTACATATGTGGGTGATTATGGGACTTAAACAGAGCATCCATTTATAGTTGAGGATGCATTATTTAATACTAAATTATTCAAGCAACCTTCAAGTCGATAAATTGCGTGAAGATTATTACAACTTAGTGAGAAAGGGGGATTCAATGGAAGTGATCTGAGGGATGTAGTGTGCTATCCCTAAAACCTTGTAAAGGTAGTGCTCTTGGGATAGAGTGACTGTGCCCAAACTCTTGTAATCCACAACTTCAGAAGATAAGTGGTTTTTGGTACGACTGACACACTGTTGGAGTATGCTTCTTGGACGTAGCCCTTAGTGGTTAACCAAGTAAAATTGTTATGTCATTGATTTTCATGTGATTGTTTATTTTATGCACTTCCTCTTCAGACAAGTTTAACAGGTTCATATCAAAGTGGGAAAAAGATCCATCAAGTTTAAAAGAAAAAGTTGACACCCTGATTCAACCCTCCCCTCTCAGGGTGTTCTGGGGTCCTTCAAGTGGTATCAAAGGGTAAATGTTGCAAGTGTTGAATCTATCTTCTTCTATCATGGAGAATCCAATAAATGGTAGGGGAGTTCCCCTCTTTGATGGAAGTAATTTTCAGATATGAAAAAATAGGATGAGATCCCACCTAAGGTCACTTGGAATGGAAGTCTTATTTGCTATTATGATGGGAATACAAGTCACTGATCCTATAGAGATAAGTGTGAGAGATTGGTGTAAAAAGCACCCTTGGGGGGATCCACGATGTCCATATCTTCTATGTGATGGCATCGACCTTCTGCACCGGTCCCTCTCCCCCCGGTGGGGGAGGGACCTTTGAAGTCCATCAAGGGTGCGGGCCCATATTTATCCCCTTCTCTAACCATGATATTCTTCCCCCTTTTCCTCATGATTTTTTGTGTCTAAAAGTCCCAGATTTGTTTTAAGGGCACCCCAATCTCCTGCTCTCGCTATCAGAGTTTAATGAAGCCTCTGCCCTACTCAATATCATCCTAATTTCTCAATTCAAGCAGCATTTCCCCTTGATTGATTCTTTCGATCAACATGTATTCGCATCGTGGGATTTATAGGAGCGAGAGATGGTGGGTTTGATTGATAACAAGCATATAATTATTTTATTTGCGTCAGAGGAAGATTTAATCAGAGCATGGTTCGGTGTTCCCTGTAGCTTCAACAGATCCCAGTTCTACCTATTCTATTGGACTTATGACTTTCATATTCATCACGACTCCCCTATAGTGGCACTTTGGGTGAGTTTCCCTAACCTTCCCCTTCTATTTCAAAACCCCTCAGTTATTAGAATGATTGGTAACTTAGTGGGTAGATACCTTTGCTCTGATAGCCACACTGAGTCCCTTTTCCACCCCGTGAACCCGTGAGTATGTGTGGAAGCGGATGTGTCTAGGGTGCCTTTCTAGTATGTCTAGATTACTTTTGGTGAAGATTTTAGGTGCAAGTAGCCCATGGTATATGGATCATGGTCTGAGTTCTGTTCAATATGTAAATTTTTGGGCCATTCGTTGAAAACCTATCAACGGGGGTCTATGACTCTTTCCAAGGCGACATATGCAGATAGTGGTAAGGGAACAAAGGATCATGCAGAGATAGACATGCCTGGTCAGAAACTGGTGGGTGTGGTTTCTGAGCTTAATGATGCAATGGGAGTGTAATGTGGATCGTGGGATGTGAATCCTTTGGTGTTTGAGGTGTTCAATTGTTTCAGGAAAGATTTGCGCGTACCTCAGCCTCCTCAACATGCTTCTTTAGGGAACAAGGGTTATTTGGGTGGGGGGGGGGGGGAGGATCGGTCTAGAAACGACATCATCATGGTGGATCCATAGCCAGTGGATGAGGGAGGTTCCAACTTTCCTGTGGCTTCTTCTTATGTCGAGGCAGTGATCTTAGGTGTTGGTACTAGTGCCAATGGTCAGGGTTATTCTTCCAATTCCAATAGGTTAAGGAAGGAGAAGGGTGACCCTTAGCCAAATGAGCAGGATCCATAGTTTCATAGGTGTTCGGCCGACGTGTTACCTACTGGGGATTTGGACCCTCCACTTTAGGGTATCTAGGGCGGTATCATGCACATTTTGGATGGGGTTCTGAAGAAGGTGGATGAGGGAGACCTAAGGACCCCCATGAATGTCACATTCTATATAGTCGGAAAGGTCCTAGAACAGGCTGAAGATAGTGAGGTTGCAGTCAGGAAGAGTTCTAAGGAGGTGGAAGGTATTGTCCCAGGTAACCATTTTGAAATTCTGACATCTGATGATCCCATCCAGAATTCTGGAAAAGACCCAGTCAGAACCTCCGCAGATGTGGAGAAGGACACTGAGAATGAGTCCAGTGATGAAAGTTCTTGCCACTCTGCAGGTGATATAGAGGACAGATATCAAGGGAAAAGGTACCAAAGTCTGAGGTGGAGTAAGAACAGGAGGGGTAACTGGAAAGAGAAAAAGGACTACTCATATTTACCTCTACCAGTGAAGACCAGATCAACAAAGAATTCGAAGGCCAAACAGAAGTATTGCGGCCCCCACCTCTCCAAGGTGGTATGCCAGTAGTGGTATATGACTGATAACCCTTTGGATTTTATTTTGAGCTCGGAAGAGGTTATGAAGGAAAATGTTCTAATAATCAAATCTCCTGATGATGAAGTGGAAAGAATGATGGGAATGGATCTTAAGGTGCCCCCTAACAAGGAACAGGGTGCCTGAATAAACAAGCAGGACTTGATTCTAGTTAGGGGATTAAAAAATGGAAAGATCAATGTAGAGGAGTACATCCAGTGCTGGGACAAGATGGCATTCAGATTCTAAGATCTTCTGATAGAGGAACCATACACCCAGGTAAACATCTCATGGAAACTTTTTAGAGAGATTAAAACTGGTAGGATGCAATTTCACTTTAATGGCTCCATAATCTCCTTTGGTGATTTACTTGGTTACTAACCTTTTCCTTAAAAGTTTTTGATAATAAAAATTTAATTTTGAGTGAGTGAGTCCCTGATCCTATAGGACTGTCAATGACAGATACATACAAGAAACTGCTTGATGCTATTGCAAAAGCACAAAATGATCTCACTACAGCCCTTTCTGATCAGATTTATATAAAGGTAATGAGTTCCACATCTACCAAGTCAATGTGGGATAAACTGGAGAATATTTATGAAGGATATAGAAAAGTGAAGGAGGTGAAACTTCAAGTACTTCACAACAAGTTTGATGATATGAATATGCACCCTCATGAGAATGAAAATTCCTCCTTCAATCAAATTATTGAATTTGTAGGAGAAATATGAGGTCTAGGAAAAGAATTCAAAGAAATTGACATAGTAAAGAAAATATTGAGAAGACTTCCACCCCTTTACAATGAAAAGGTGTCATCCCTTTAGGAAAGAGGTCTCTCCAAACTCTCAGTGGATAATCTACTGAGAAATATATCGGCATATGAAATGAGAATCAAACCAGAAGAAGCTAAGACTCATGTGAGCAAGGAAATGGCATTCAAAGACATGAAAAAACTAAATGTTTTATGGGATATCAGTGATGAAGATTATGAGTAAAATTAAACAATTTCTATCATTTCCAAGAATCTCAAGATGGGAACAGGGAAATTTGAATGTAAGCTACCTATGGATTGTTTTCTTTGGGAAGATTTGGGCACATTTCCTCTTAGTGGTCAAGAAAATTTGATGATGAAGGGAACGAAGTTGAAAACATGGAGAAGCCTTTAAAAATATTCTTCAAAAAGGGAAACTTCAAATTTTCTAAGAAAGTATAGAAGAAGAGTTTTGTCTGTGAGGAGGAAGATGATGATAATGAATTCTATAAGGAAGAAGAACCAAAATTTAAGACTGGAAACCATGCCTCCATGATGGCTACCATTAAAAAGACAGAACCATTGACATATAAAGCTAGATATAATCAGTTGAATACTAATATAGACCCCAAGTTTCAACTTAAGGATGATTTTGGTAAGCTTGAGAATAAATTTAAGAGATGTAACAAGTGAAAATTAATGGTTAAGGAATCATCAAAATATATTGATCAGTTGGAAGCGGAAATTGAATGACTGGAAGAACTGGTGAAAGTATAATCATCAATCCTTGAAAGCACTGATGATGTTGTGGAACTAAAACTTAGAATTTAAGAACAAGCAAAGGTCATCAATGACCTTACCTAGAGATTGGAGGATAAGTCCAAGACCATTTAGGTACTTGAAGAATAAGTTGTTAATTTGAGAAGTAAACTCGAAAGTGAATCAATTTCAAAAGAAGAAAAGAAAAAAATATAATTTGGAAGGTTCTCAGATGCTGAGCTACTAGAGAGAGAAAAATGTGGTTCTGGTGGAGTTGAAAATATCTTGAGTGATCAAAGAACTACATGAATGGGAAATAGTGGAATTGGTTGTGATGCTGAAACATCAAATGATATTAATAAAGTGAACTAGAATAAAGGAAAGATGAAAGTTTATCATGTTGAAAAGCCACCACAAGTGCTAAAAAAGAAACCCTTAAATCAAACTAAAAGGAGAACATAAGATTATCCTCAATTTTCCAAAAATTATAGGTAGTCAAACTATTTTCTCGAGGAAGAAGGCATGATGAGAAATGGAAGTGAGAAGACATTTCCTCTCATGAAGTGTCAGTTTTGTGGCTATCTAGGCCATACCATGTCATACTGCAAAGAGGAAAGGATCTATATGAATGGGGGAAGAGTTAGGAGCTCAACAAAGGAGAATATATTCATATCCTACTTCTTATATAAGAAATAATTTCTATGGATATTGATTTCACTATTCTAACTTTGTCCATAAAGCTATGAATTGTAGGTAGAGGTATGATATGAAAAATTAATTCAATGCTCAAAGATGATTCAATACTCATCAACCAGATGACATGGCTATTTCAAATAGGTTTACTCCTATGAAATAATAATTTTAATATGAAGAACCCATGTACACAGAAGAGAGAATTGAAAGGCCATTATTGTCCTACACTCAATCCAATATATCATAGAAAGAAAAGAGGAAAATTGAAAAATACAATCCTAAAAAAGTATCCCTAAAAGCTACAAAGAACAAAAAAACCTAGATTCTTGATAGCGTATGTTCATCCCACATGAAGAGTAATGAATACCTATTAATGAATGTCATGAAAAAGGATGATAGAACAGTGAGGTTTGGTAACGATGGTGCTTTGAAGATAAAAGGCAGTGGAAGTACTAAGCTTGCTAATGGAGAGTTGAAGAAAACTGAAGTCCTTTATGTGGATGGTCTACGTCACAATATTCTTAGTGTGAGTCAAATCTGTGACTCAGGTCTTATTGTGATATTCAATCAGAATGGATTTACTATAAGAGGAAATTCTAGGAATTCTCTCATGAAAGGTTGTAGAATAGAAGGAAACTTATATCAGGTTGACAACAAAGAGAACATTTTCCAACTAATAGTTGGAGAGGAAAAAAACTCGTAAAATCAGATATTAGGGAACATCAATCATAAAGACATAGAAAAGATATCTAATATGAATATAGTCATGGATATCCCTAATCTAAATTGTGAACGAGAAAAGACATGTGATGCTTTCATGCGAGGGAAACTGGTTTGCAGTTCTTACTGGCCAAAGAAGAAAAGAGCATTTAATCTCCTTGACCTCATCCATAAAGATGTATGTGTCCTGATAAATGTTTCCGAAACACATGGAGAAAGGTAATTTTTTCTTTTTATATATGATTATAGTATAATTTAATGTGTGATTGTTATACACAGGAAGCTACAAGTGCTTGATTACATGAAAACCTATTGACAAATCGCTGAGAATGATACTGGAAGAAATATCAATGTCATGTGGCCTAGAAATGGAGGGGAATACACATCCATTTAATTTTAAAATTACCTAGAGAATCATAGGATACAACATGAGGTGACTGTTGTGAGAAATCCACAGCAAAATAGAGTTGTTGAGCACAAGAATCGATAGGTAAACAAAATGTCCAGAACCATGCTGATCGAGATTCATATTCATCGACATTACTAGAAATATGCAGTTCAAGCTATAATGTATATTCAAAAATGAACAAGGATATATATGGGTGATACAAAGACACTATATGAATTATGGCATGGAAGGAATCCCTCCTTGAAATATTTTTTTTGTTTTTGGAAGCAAATGTTTCATCCAAAACAAAGAAGTAAATCTAGGGAAGTATGGTGACAATGAAGATGAATGAATATTTCTTGGATACTTAATGAAAAACAAATCCTACAAGTGTTTCAATAAGTTCTTAGGAAGAATTTTGGAAAGCAGTGATATTAATATTATTGAAGAGAAAAGTACAAATGCTTCAAGGAATTATTATACTGATGTGACAGAAGATGAGAAATAACTTTAACATGGAAAAAATGCTAATACAGAGGTAGAGGAAGATGTAAAAAACTCTCAGGAGTCACATAATGATGTTGAATCAAAAGAATAATCATAAGATTAATCCATAACTAGAGAGAATTTTGTCAAACCCCAAAGGATAAATCCAAGAGTAGAGATTGATCAGTCTAACATTATTGGGGATTGGAATACACCCACATAGATAAGGAGAATGTGGAATAATGATCAATATACATTTCTATCAGTTGTGAAACCATACTCATTTGAAGAGGTTGCAAAGGATGATTCATGGGTAAAATAAATTAATGAAGAGTTAGATCAGATTGAAAAAAATCAGACTTGGGATTTTTTCAAAATACCCGAAGGTCAAAATGTGATTGGTACGAAGTGTATTTTCAAGAAAAAATTTGACGAGCATGGAAATGTGATCAGAAATAAGGCGCACTAGTTCTGTAAGGGATATTCAAAAATAGAAGGTGTTGATGTTCAAGATATTGGATTTGATTGGATAGAACCAAGTAATTTTTACTTTATTCATTAATAAATACCTTATCACATCTTGATTGTTCTTATGCATGAAAATGAATGTGATAATGTCCTAAGGATAGTTTTTGCACCAAAGGGTCATAGATGATCCCTATTATGATGAGAACCCATAATCACCATAACACTATTCTTGAATATATGTTCTATGGTCATATGATGTCATTCAACACAAATAATACAGGCTGTTAGGGGTGATGACTCATAAAATTTTGAGGCACCTTCTCATGGTGTACACCCTTGGTAATATCCAGGAGGCACTACTGGAAAACTGCCCTATCCCCACGGTTCAAAACCGTGGGGATAGCCCCCAAAACCGTGGGTATAGGCTATACCCACGGTTTTGGGAACTGTGGGCTGGAAAGGCGTCGGGATAGGGGGGTCTGCCTATACCCACGGTTTCTCCAAACCGTGGGCATAGGATGGCCACAGCGTGGCAAGCCCGTGACCAGGCTGGCACATCGCTGACCCCACGGTTCTCAAACCGTGGGGATTTTAATCCTCAAAAATAGACCGTGGTGGGAGTCGACCGCAGGATGCCTCGCCCAGAACCCTGCCTCCCTTACCAACCGAGGCAACGACGTTATTAGTTTATATAGATATAATTGTCTAAATATAATAATAATGTCGCATATCTAAAAACCGAAGCGGCCGAGAATCGATCCCGCGACCTGAGGATTCCTGATATGCTGCGTAACCAACCAAGCTAATCAATTATTAATTATAAATTCATACATCTGCTTTCATATATTAATTAAAATTAATTTCCAAAAATAAAAATTTATCAGGTTTCGAACACAGGACGTGGAGGGAAACAGAGAAGAGCTCGACCAACAGAGCTACACAACTTTTCTGGCTTTATAATTGAATGTTTATAATTATATTAATCAAAACCAAGTTCCCGCCAAAAAAAAAAATCGTCCCGCGTTTATTTTTTTCCCCTCCATAACGCGGGAAAGCTATACCCACGGTTCTCCAAAACCGTGGGTATAGCTCTTCAAAAAATAAACACCAATACCCACAGTTTTGAAGAACCGTGGGTATAGGTCTTCGCTATACACCCTATACCCACGGTTTTCACTAAAACCGTGGGTATAGGGTTTTGAAAAAACACTTATTCCCATGGTTTTGGAAAACCGTGGGTATAGGTCTTTTAAATAAACCTATCCCCACGGTTTTACTCAAAACCGTGGGTATAGAGAACCTATACCCACAGTTTTCCAAAACCGTGGGTATAGGTTCTCATAGTACCCCTATCCCCACGGTTTTCCAAAACCGTGGGGATAAGGGCCCCCTATACCCACGGTTTTTTGGAAAACCGTGGGTATAGGTCCATTTTCTAGTAGTGAGGATATTATGAGAATGAGACCCGCCAGTAGGAAATCCACATTTCATAGTGTCATTGGATGTTCCTATCTACAGATGTGTGTATTGGTCGTTACACTTTAAGAGCATTATTAATGGGTATTACAACTCGCACACTTAGATGTATTGATGAAAATTGTGATGACACACTGTTCGTAGCGAGGTAGGATATGTTGGGTGCATCACAAGTAATACTGCATTAATAGATAATACGAGAAATTTTTTTCCCTTCTACTCCATAATGAAATTTGATATCTTAGGACCTTTGATGAAATTGATATAGCCTAAATAAATACATGTCTATGGTGATGAATGGACAAGTTCAATTCCAAAAAGTTAAAGAAAGAATAATTGAGCACATGGGTTGATGGCACTAACATGAAACCCAATTGATTCGAGATATCGAGACAAAGAGATTACATTACACGGTAAGCGTTTGTAGGAGGTGACACATTATTGTGGTGTTAAATTCTTTCTCTATGGGTGCCTTGGCATGTTTCTAGACACTAACCTTAGACTTTAGGTAGGCTCCACCTAATGCCACTGAGAAAGAGGCCTAGAGAGTCACACACTAAGTGTGTCCAAGTATCTTAGTTAAATATTCATTTAAAATGATGAATAAAGATTATTCCTTATTGTGGTTTAATAATTATTCAAGGATGCTTGATTGAATTTATTTAGACACTAGTTATTCAAGAGAATATATTATGGGTGAAATAATATATTTATTAGAGAGAAATATAGTGATATTTATTTAAGAGATAAATAGTCATTATTCAAGGTCTAATAAATGTGTTGGAGGAAATAAATAAAAAGGAAAAACAAAATAACACACTGTGTATATTAATAAACACATTTCATGTAGTTTTTCTAGGGATTTGTGAGAAATAATATTATCTATTTAATTAAATAATATTAGGTGTAATTAGCTGGGTTCACATCAAGTGATAATAATAATAGTCAAATGTAGACTTGGGGTATTACTAAGAATTAAATGAAATGAATAAATTCCTTTTGTTAATTAATTCATTTTATTATTCTAATTATTTTAAATACCAATGAAATTATTCTCATTAAGCCTAGCCATTATTTATGGTTGTGCGTAATGGATCTGGAAAAATCTCTCAAGACAAGAGAGGATTCCTTTCCTCCAAGAATGCTCTCAAGTTATGAGAGAGATCCTCCTCCACTGGATCAAGGAGAGCACTTTGGAAGCGGCTCTCAAGCTGATCGAAGGTGGACATCGCAAGTGAAGGCTCTTTTGCACTAGCACCCAAAGATCCCTTCGGCGACGTCCAAAGATACATGGAGCATGTGTGGATCACCACTAGAGGAAGCCTACACTTGGATTCTATGATGCAATGATGGATCACATTGGATCATGACAAAAAAAATCAATGAAGACAGAATTACATCAAGGTAATTCTTGTATTTTAATTAAATTAATTATAACCAACATATGATGATCCTCTCCATGGTTTCGAGACTCCCCTCCTTTATTTCATTGTTCATTCTATTCTGAAGATCTGGAATTTTATCATCATGAAGAATATAATATTGATCGTTGTTAATTGAAAAATTAAAGTTGGGTACCCCATCCATACACTTCTGCTACGCCTGGAACCTATAAAAGAGACATTTACTCCAGTAGTGAGACTGGAGTCAATCAGACTATTTCTTTCCATGGAAATACAAAGAGGTTATAAAGTGTTTAAAATTGACGTCAAGAAATAATTATTAAATGGAGTATTGGAATAAGAAGTCTACATTGTAAAACCCATGGGGTTTTTTCTTGGCAATGATGAACTAAAGGTTTGAAAATTAAAGAAAGCTTTCTATGGCCTAAAATATGCACCACATGCATGGTACTCTTGGTTAGAATCCTATTTGAGAAAGTTTGAGTTTAAAATAGGAGGAGTGGATCACAATATATATGTGAATAATTCTCAAAAGGATCAGTTCATGGTATTGGTATACGTGGATGATATTATTTTCAGTGGAAGCAGGAATGGATCAGTGGATGGATTTTCTAATCACATGAAATCAGAATTTGAAATGGCCATGATTGGTGAACTTACATACTTTTTAGGGTTGCAGGTGATTCATAAGAAGGATTAAAATTTCATTTCTCAGGAAAAGTATGCAATAGAGCTGCTGAATAAATTCAATATGCATGATTCCAAACCAATATCAACTCCTATTGCAGTTGGAACAAGGCTCAGGAAGCATGAGGACGAGACTTTTTGTGGATCCCACCATGTACAGAAGAATAATTAGAAGACTACTATACCTGATGCTCATATGGATGGATATTTTCTTTGCAATATGCCTTGAGGCCCACTTTCAGAGTAATATAAAGGAAAACATATGGTGGTAGTGAAAAGAATAATGATATACATTCAAGGTACACATAATTACGGGCTATACTTTGCTGCTGGAAGAGATAGAGAACTATCCACTTTTTCTGATGATGAATAGGCTAGATATGTAGTGGAGAGAAAGTCCACTAGTGGTGTAGAATTCTATATTGGGAAGAAATGTGTGGGATGGATGAGCAAGAAATAGAAAAGTACTTCTCTTAGTACTGCTGAAGCTGAATATATATCCACTACCAAGGCATACACTCAGTTACTTTGGATAAAGTAGTAACTGACTGACATAGGTGATGAGGTCAAACAACCAATGGTGATTTAATGTGATAACAATAGTGCCATTTATATTAAAAATAACCCTTTTTAGCATTCTCATATGAAACATATTGAAATCAGACATCACTTCATCAAGGAAAATGTTGAACAAGGCATGATCAAAATGGACAATGTGGGAACCGATGAGCAAGTGGCTGGCATTATGACCAAGACACTGTTAGCGGCTGTGTTTGAGAAACATCAATTTAACCTCGGTGTTCATCCACCTCATAGTGCATAAGGATATTATGAAATTCCCCTCTCCCTAATTATTTTAACTGTGTTAATAAGTTTGTGGAAGTGATGCAGGTTTATGGGGGAGATATGATCCAGGGGGAGTATATTCTAAGCTTTATAATGTTTTAATAACATTGTTTGGGTTTATTTACAATGGGGGAGAAATGGGGACAAATTCAATGTGAAAAATGTGGAGGCTGAAAATGAAATTTTATGGTTGTAGGCTGGTTACAGGAGAATGGAGATCTTTAATGGAAGGAATGTGAAGGGAGAAAAGAGATAAAAATTTTGTGTCATGAGGAAGTAGTTAGAGCATTAATTTGAACACACGAGAACACAATTCATGTCTTAAATCTTGTTTTCTACAATGATCATTGCTCACATAGACTTAGAGTGTTGGCTGAGTTGATTCTTGTATCTTAGATTTTGATAGTGGCTGGCGCTCTATTGAATTTATCTAAAGATTTCCAACAAACCCAAAGGAGGAGATTGTTGGAACCAAGACAATTATTTTATAGAAATTAAGTATGGTTTGTGTTTGTTTTCAATCCTTTAATGGATTTTAGGGAATATTATAAGGAAATGGATCATACAGTTCAAGAAGTACGCAGTATTGAAGGTGGCACAGTTTCCCAGTGTTTTCCAAATTTTTTGACCTCAAAATGGGGAGTTTGGTGTTGGAAAAAAAGGGTTTTCACATAGTAGTGAATGGTATGTGAAATGACAAATAAAATCATAAAAATAAGGGAACCACATACCTATGAACATGGACCGTGTACTATGTTCTGGGAAGGGTTCGCAGCTGCGTACCTGGCATCGGGAACGGTACGCGGAGCGGTGCACAAAACCGAAAACAGTTTACAGCGATAGTTCATGGTGAAGGCATGTAGTATGCATAATGCTGAAGGTTTGTGAGATTGATTCAGTTTGTGAAATAGGAGCAGTATGTGGTGGAGTCTAACAGTATTTGGATGAAGTTTAGTATTTAGTGAAGGTTGTCCCACATTGAAAATTTGGGTAAGTCAGATTAGAGAAATTTGTGGAGTTATGTGCCTATATAAGGAGCAGTAATCCCTTTCATTAAGGATTTGGATTAAAGATTAAAATTATGAGAAGAAATTAGGTAAAGTCTGAAGTGGTTCACAGAGGAGAAGATGGTACGTGGAGAGAACCATCTATGTAAGGCAAATAGTCTACGGAAGAAAGTGCAGTTCACAGAGGAAGCTCTCGCAGTACGCAGCAGAGCAAGGAAACATGCAGAGTAGGGCGATACACAAAGAAGCTGAGACATACATGGAGTAAGGCAGTATGCAGAGAAGGGAAGTTTGTAGAGTATCAACATAGTACACAGAAACAACAGTGGTGCATGGAGGAGGTGGTCCGCGAACCATACCCGGAACACAGTAGGTGAAACACCCAAGGAAGCCTGAAAATTGACCAAATTAGTTTGAAAAATTAATTTCCATAACCTATCAGTGTACAAGAAAATAAATTACATATGTGGGTGAATACAAGACTTCAATAGAGCATCCATTTATAGTTGAGGATGCATGATTTAATTCTAAACCATTGAAGCGACCTTTAAGTCGATAAAATGAGTGAAGATTCTTCCAATGCAGTGGGCAAGGGGGAGTTAGCGAAAGTGATCTGAGGTATGCAGTGTGCTATCCCTAAAACCTTGTAAAGGTAGTGAATCTAGGAAAGAGTGACTATGCCCAAACTCTTGTAATCCAAAACTTGAGAAGATTAGTGGTTTTTGGTACGATCGAAAGACTGTCGACATATGCTCCTTGGACATAGCCCTTAGTGGTTAACTAAGTAAAATTGCCGCATCATTTCTTTTCATGTGATTGTTTGTTTTCTACACTTCCTCTTCAGATAGGTTTAACAGGTTCCTACCAACATGGGAACAAGATACATCAAGTTTATAAGAAAAATTTGACACCCTCATTCACCCCTACCCTCTCAGGGTGTTCTGGGGTCCTTCAAGTGGTATCAGAGGGTAAAGGTTACTGGTATTGAATATATATTCTGCTATCATGGAGAATCCAGTCAATGTTAGGGGAGTTCCCCTATTCGATGGAAGTAATTTTCAGATATGGAAAACAGGATGAGATCCCAACTAAGGTCTCTTGGAATGAAAGTCTTATTTGGTACTATGTAGGGAATATAATTCAATGATCTTACAGGACCTTTAATGACATATATAGACAGGAAACTTCTTGATGTTGATGAAAAAGCACAGAATTCTCTCACTACAACCCTTTCTGATCAGATTTATCTAAAGGTAATGAGTTTCCTATCTTCCAATTAAATGTGGGATAAACTGAAGAATATGAATATTTTTGAAGGATATAGAAAAGTTTAGGAGGTGAAACTTCAAGTATTGCACAATAGGTTTGATTATTTAAAGATGCACCCTAATGAAAATACATATTCCTTTTTCAATCAAATTACTAAAGTTGTAGGATAAATATGAGGTCTGGGTGAATAAATAAAATATGTTGACATAGTAAAGAAAATCTTGAGAATACTTCCACCCCTTTACAATGCAAAGGTGTCATCCTTTGAAGAAAGAGATATCTCTAAACTCTAAGTGCATGATCTTCTGAGTAATCTATTGACATATGAAATGATAATCGAACTAGAAGAATATACGACTCGTGTGAGAAAGGAAATGGAATTCAAATCCATGGACAAACTAAAAGTTTTAGGAGATAGCGGTGATGAAGACGATGAGTAAAACAAAAATCTTTCTATCATTTTCAAGAATCTCAAGAAGGGAATAGGGAAATTTAAAGGCAAGCTACCTCTGGCTTGTTTTCATTGGGAAGAGTTGGGAACATTTCCTCTTAGTTCTCCAGAAAATTTAATAATGAAGAGAGCAAAGTTGAAAACATGAAGAAGCCTCGAAAAATATTATTTAAAAAGGGAAACTTCAAATTTTCAAAGAAAGTATAGAAAAATAGTTTTTTCTATGAGGAGGAAGATGATGATAATGAATTCTGTGAGGAAGAAGAACCAGAATTTAAGATGGGAAACCATGCTTCCATGATTGCTACCATTAAAAATCTAGAACCATTGAGATATAAAGCTAGAGATAATCAATTGACTACTAATGTAAATCCCAAGTTGAAACTTATGGATGATTTTGGTAAGATTGAGAATAAATGTAAGAGATGAAATAAGTGGAAAGAAATGGTGGATTAATCATCAAAATATACTGATCAAATGGAAGTGGAAACTGAATGATTGAAAGAACTGGTGAAAGTATAATCATCAATCCTTGAAATAAATGATGATGTTGTGGAATTAAAACTCAAAATTGAAGAACAAGTGATGGTCATCAATGACCTTACCTCAAGATTATGGGAGAAGTCCAAGACCATTGAGGGACTTGAAAAAGAAGTTGTTACTATGAGAAGTAATCTTGAAAGTGAATCAATTTCAAAAGAAGCAAAGAAGAAAATACAATCTGGAAGGTTCTAGAATGATGAGATTCTAGAGATAGAAAAATTTGGTTCTGGTGGAGTCAAAAAAATCTTGAGTGATCAAAGACCTACATGCATGGGAAATAGTGGAATTGGTTGTGATGATGAAATGTGAAATGATATAAATAAAGTGAACCAACATAATAGAAAGATGAAAGTTGATCATGTTGAAAAGACACCACAAGTGCTGAAAAAAAAACTTAAATAAAACTAAAAGGAGAACTGAAGATTATCCTCGAGTTTCTAGAAATGATAGTCAGTTAAACTATTTTCCTGATGAAGAAGGCATGAGGATAAATAGAAGTGAGAAGACATTTCCTCTTATGAAATGTCATTTTTGTGGCTATTTGGGATATACCATATCATACTGCGAAGAGGATAAGATCTATATGAATGGGGAAGATTTAGGAGTTAAAAAAAGAAGAATATATTCATATCTTACTTCTTATAGAAGAAATAATTTCTATGGATATTGTTTTCACTGTTCTAACTTTGTCCATAAAGCTGTGAATTATTGGAAGAGGTATGAGAGGAGAAATTCTTTCAACGATCAGAGACGATTCAATACTTTTCAACTAGAAGGTGTTTCCATTTAAAATAGGTTTTATTATTTGGAAGAATAATTTGAATATGAAGAACCCTTGTACACATAAGAGAGAATTGAAATGCCATCAATGTTGTACACTCAATCCAATATCTCATGGAAAGAAAAGAGGAAAATTAAAAAATCCAATCTTGTAGAAGTAGCCATCAAAGCTATAAAGAACAAAAACACCTAGATTCTTGATAGAGGATATTCATCCCACATGATGGGTAATGCAGACCTATTAACGAATGTCAAGAAAAAGGTCAATAGAATAGTGAGGTTCGGTAAAGATGGTGCTTTGAAGATAAAAGCAATGTAAGTACTGAGCTAGCTAATGGAGAGATGAAGAAGATTGAAGTCCTTTATGTGGATGGTCTGCATCACAGTATTCTTAGTGTGAGTAAACTTTGTGACTCAGGTCTTATTATGACATTTAATCAGAATGAATATACTATAAGAGGAAAGTCTGGGAATTCTCTCATGAAAGGATGTAGAATAAAAGGAAACTTATATCAGGTTGACAGCAAAGACAATATTTTCTAACTAACAGTTGGAGAGGAAAACAACTTGTGGCATCAAATATTGGAGCACATCAATAATTAGGACATGGAAAAGATATTTATTCTAAATATAGTCATGGATATCCCTAATCTAAAGCATGAAGGATAAAAGACTTGTGATGCTTTCATGCGAGGGAAACTGGTATGTAGTTCCTACCATCCAAAGAATAAAAGGGAATATAGTCTCCTTAAACTCATCTATACAAACTTGTGTGGCCCTATAAATGTTTCTGTAACACATGGAGAAATGTAATTTGTTCTTTTCATAGATGATTACATTAGAATAACATGTGTGATTGTTATACACAGGAAGAAACAAGTTCTTGATTTCATGAACAACTATCGACAAACTGCTGAGAATGATACCAGATGAAAGATAAAAGTCCTGAGGTCTGACAATAGAGGGGAATACACATCCATTGAATTTGAAAATTACCTATAGAATAATGGGATACAACATCAGGTGGCTCCTGTGAGAACTCCACAACAAAATGGAGTTGTTGGGCACAGGAATCGACAGGTAAACAACATGGAGAGAACTATGCTGATCAAGAGTCGTATTCCTTGACATTACTGGAAGGAGGTAGTTCAAGATTCATTGTATATTCAAAATCAAGAAGGGATATATATGGGTGATACAAATACACCATATGAATTATGGTATGGAAGAAATACCTCCTTAAAATATTTTCATGTTTTTGGAAGCAAATGTTTCATCCAAAACAAAGAAGGAAATAAAGGAAAGTATGGTTATAATGCATATGAAGGAATATTTCTTGGAAACTCATTGAACAACAAAGCCTACAAGTGTTTCAATAAACACTTGGGAAGAATTTTGGAAAGAAGTTATGTTAAGACCATTGAAGAGAAAAATACAAATTCTTCAAGGAATTCTTATACTAATGTGGTATAAGATGAGGGAGAATGTGAACATGGAAAAAATGCTAATATAGAGGTAGAGGAAGATGTAAAAAAATCTCAGGAGTCACATCATGATGTTGACTTAGAAGAAGAATCAGAAGAGGAATCCATAGATAGAGAGAATTTGGTCAAACCCCAAAGGATAAATCGAAGACCAGAGATTGATCAGTTTAACATTATCAGGGATCAGAATGCACCCACACAGATAAGAAGAATGAGGAATAATGCTCAATGTACATTTCTTTTAGTTGTGAAACCATCCTCATTTGAAGAGGCTGTAAAGGATGATTCATGGGTAAAATCAATGAATGAAGAGTTATAATAGATTGAAAAAAATGAGACTTGGGATCTTATCAAAATACCCGAAGGTCACAATGTGATTGGTAAGAAGTTGATTTTCAAGAAATTTTTTTACGAGCATGGAAATGTGATTAGAAATAAGGTACACTTGGTCTATAAGGGATATTCACAAATCAAAGGTGTTGATGTTGAAGATACATTTTCTCCAGTAGTGAGACAAAAGTCAATCAGACTATTTATTTCCATGGAAATACAAAGAGGTTATAAAGTGTATCAAATGGACGTCAAGACAGAATTATTAAATGAAGTATTAGAAGAAGAAGTATAAATTGAACAACCCGTGGTGTTCTTGATTGAAAATGATGAATTGAATCTTTTCAAATTAAAGAAAGCTCTCTATGGCTTGAAACAGGCACCACATGCATGGTACTCTTGGTTGGACTCCTATATGAGAAAGCTTGTGTTTAAAAGAGGAGTGGATCACAATCTCTATGTGAATAATTCTAAAAAGGATCAGCTCATGGTATTGGTATATGTGGATGATATTATTTTTGGTGGAAGCAGGCATGAATCAGTGGATGAATTTTCTAATCACATGAAATCAGAATTTGAAATGTCCATGAATGGTGAACTTACATACTTTTTAGGGTTGTAGGTGATTCAGAAGAAGGATTACACTTTCATTTATTAGGAAAAGTATACAATAGAGATACTGAATAAATTCAATATGAATGATTCAAAACTAATATCGACTTCGATTACGGTTGGAATAAAGATCAGGAAACATGAAGATAGGGATTATGTGGATCCCACCATGTACAGAGGAATCATTGGAAGCCTACTGTACCTGACAGTGACATGACCAGATATTTTCTTTTCAACATGCCTTGCAGCCTGATTTTAGAGTAATATGAAGGAAGAACATATGGAGGTAGTGAAAAGAATCATGAGATACATTCAAGGTACACATAATTATGGGATATACTTTGCTATAGAAAGAGATAGTGAACTATCATCTTTTTCTGATGCTGACTGGGCTAGAGATGTAGTGGACAGAAAGTACACTATTGGTGGAACATTATATATTGGGAAGAAATTCATGGGATGGATGAGAAATAAATAGGAAAGTACTTATCTTAGTACTGATGAAGCTGAATATATATCTTCTACCAAGGCATGCACTCAGTTACTTTGGATGAAGCAACAACTGACTGACATATGTGATGAGGTCAAACAATCAGTGGTGATTTACTGTTATAACAAGAGCATCATTGATCTTACTAAGAATTATGTTCATAATTCTCATACAAAACATATTGAAATCAGACATCACTTCATCAATGAAAAATTTGAACAAGGCGTGATCAAAATAGACCATGTGGGAATCGATGAGCAAGTGACTGACATTATGACCAAGCCACTGTCAGCGGATGTGTTTGAGAAACATCAGTTGAACCTCAATGTTCAGCCACCTCCTAGTGAATAAGGATATTACAAAATTCCCCTCTCCCCAATTGTTTTAACTATGTTAATCAGTTTGTAGAAGTGATGTAAGTTTATGGGGGAGGTACAATATAGGGGGAGTATATTATGAGATCTACAATGTTTTAATATCAGCCTTTGTTTTTATTTCTAATGGGGGAGAAATGGGGCTAAATTCAATGTGAAAAATGTGGATGATGAAAATGAAATGTTATGGTTGCAAGCTGGTTGCAGGAGAATAGAGATCTTCAATGGAAGGAATGTGAATGGAGAAAAGAGATGACAATTTTGTGTCATGAGGAAGTAGTTAGAGCATTCATTTGAACACAAAAGAACACAATTCATGTATTCTATCTTGTTTTCTACAATGATAATTTCTCACATAGACTTAGAGTGTTGGTTGAGTTGATTCTTTCATCTTAGGTTTTGATAGTGGATCATGCTCTATTGAATTTATTTAAAGATTGCCAACAAACCCAAAGGGGGAGATTGTTGGAACCAATGTTATTATTTTCTAGAAATGGAGTATGGTTTTTGTTTTTTGTCAATCATCTAATGGATGATCAGGAATATTGTAAGGAAAGGGATCATACAGTTCAAGAAGTATGAAGTATTGAAGGTGGTGCAGTTTCCCAGTGTTTGCTAAATATTTGGACCTCAAAATTGGGAGTTTGGTGTTGTAAAACAAAGGTTTTTCACATAGGAGTGAATGATATGAGAAATGAAAAAGAAAATAGGGAAAATAAGTGAACCAAATACCTTTGAACATGGACTGTGTACCATGTTCTAGGAAGGGTTCATGACCGCGTACCTAGCAGCAGGAATGGTACACGGAGTGGTGTGCAGAACTGAAAACGGTTTGCAGCAACAGTTCGCGGTGAAGGCATGCAATACGCAGAATGTTGAAGGTTCTCAGGATTGTTGCATTTCAAAAAATAGGAGTGGTATGTGGTGGAGGCTAACAATACGTGGATGGAGTTTAGTATAAAGTGAAGGTTGTCCCACATTGAAAATTTGGGTAAATCATATTAGCGAAATTTGCATAAATATATCCCTATATAAGGAGCTATAATCCCCTTAATTAAGGAGTTATATTAGAGATTAAAATTTCAGGAAGAAATCCAGTAAAGTCTGAAGTGGTTTATAGAGGGGAAGATGGTACATGGAGATAACCATCCACATAAGTCAAATAGTCTATGAAATAAAGTGCATTTTGTAGAGGTAGCTCTCACAGTATGTGGTAGAGCAAGGCAACACACAGAGCAGGGTGGTACGTAGAGAAGCTGAGCAGTACATGGAGTAATGAAGTACGTAGAGTAGGGTAGTTCACAGAGGATCTGGATGGTACGTGTAAAAATTAGTGGTATGCAGAGGAGGTGGTCCGTGAAGCATACCTGGAACACAGTACACGGAACACCCAAGGAAACCTGAAAATTGACCAAATCAGTTTGTGAAATTAATTTCCATAACCTATCAATGTATAGGAAAATAAATTACATCTGTGGGTGATTAAAAGACTTCAATAGAGAATAAATTTATAGTTGAGGATGCATGATTTAATGATAAACCATTGAATAGACCTTCAAGTCAATAAACTGAGTGAAGATTCTTCCAACACAGTGAGTAAGGGGGAGTCAGCAGAAGTGATATAAGGGATACAATGTGATATCCCTAAAACCTTGTAAAGGCAATGCACATGGGATAGAGTGAATATGACCAAACTCTTGTAATCCAAAACTTGAGAAGATTAGTGGTTTTTGGTATGACCGAAACACTATAAGCGCATTCTCTTTAGACGTAGCCCTTAGTGGTGAACTAAGTAAAATTTCTGTGTCATTGCTTTGCCTATGATTGTTTATTTTCTGCACTTCCTCTTCAGACAGTTTTAACAAGTTCCTACCAATGTGGGAACAAGATCCATCAAGTTTAAAAGAAACATTTTACACCATGATTCACCCCTTCCCTCTCAGGGTGTTCTGGGGTCCTTCAAAAATGCCTAACGGAAGTCTCACTACAAAAAGGATGTGTCAGGTAGTCCCAATTATGACTCATAAACATTATTTATTGTTGGACTCATGTAATAATCACGTTTTAATGATCAAAAATCCTATTCAACCTAGTTAAATCCTATAAATTATATCGAATCATGTGTATTATTATTTAAGTATTCTCATGCTTTAAGAAGAGCCATTCAAGATCTTAATTTCTCTACATTTTGTTTAATTACTTTACACTATCCTTGATTTACTTTTATAATACCTTCTTTGACAAATGATTAAGTCTAATCCATTCCATGATCATAATTTCTTAAGTCTGAATACAGTTATTTTGAAAAGTCTGAGACACCGTGAGTCTGCCACTGGTTATGTCTTTCTAGAAAAGTAAATCAGACATCATGACAATCAGACATCGTGACAATCAGACACCGTGAACAAGAAGACACTATGACTATCAGACACCGTGAACAAGACACCGTTAACAAGACACTGTGACATCCATACACCATGAACAAGACACCATGAAAAAGACACCACAACCATGAGACACTGTGACCATGAGACACCATGACCATGAGACACGGTGACCATGAGACACGGTGACTACGAGACACCTGACCAATCCGGACACTGTGTGAAGGAGACACTGTTTCCATGACACAATGTGACACTGTTTCATAATATATTTTGTCACATTTCAATTTAATCTCTAACAGTCATATTTGAAGATTTTAATGCACCGACATAATTAATGTTACTTTGTAGACATATAATCAGACAGTACGAGGTATGAGGTGTAGAATACATGAAACCTGTCGGCCCCAACACATGCACTCCGAGATAAAAGAGTAGTGCAGCCCAGAAACAAAAAATAGATAATGCATGAAAGAAAACCAAGTGGGCGTGAGCACGACAATGAAGAACACACTTAGAGAAATTTTTGAAGAAAGGATTATTGCATACAACTCGATTCTGCTGAAGAACACATGAAGCATATTGGAATCCCAAGAACATATTCAAACTGTCTAACATCACAAAGAACACACGCCAATATTTCTATCTTGTGACACTCTGTTTTCTAGACAAGGACTTGAGTTCTGCATATACTTCATCTCAGAATTCCAGAGCTGTAAAGACTAACACTCAGAGCACTTCTAAACCTATCTCAATATTACTGCTATGTTGTGTATCATTTTATTAAATTTTGATCAGAGTGTGTATCTTTATAATAACACACTCTGTCTCCTGCATCAAACTGAAGGATACAAGATATCCTTACTCCAACATTATTTTACTCTTGTGTATACCCACTGATAAGTGTATATGAGGTCCCTGTGTGGCCTGGTAGTTTGTACCCATGAAGAACTGTGGAAGAGGTCCTTGTGTGACCTAGACAGTCTTGTGTAATCTTGTTTAAACCCGATCCAAGGTGTGGATCAAGTTTATTTATATAAACTACTTGGTGGCAGGTGATCACCAAGTAGAGTGGATTAGGTCTCAGCTTGAGACCGAACCACTTGTTTCATATCCATTGTGCTACTTAATTTAGTTTTCTCTATTTTACTACATTTCTATATAACTCAGAAATCACTAAATTCACTTTGATAGTTAGTCTTGGAAAGAAGTTATAACTATCTTGTCTTAGTAGAATATCTTCAAAAGTAACTTTAATAACTGAAATTAAGATTACTGGAAATTAATCAATCTTCCAAGAAGTTATTTAAACAGTTAAACTCTTATAACATTATAACCTTGATTAACTGGGCTCTATTTAAATTGAAGGTGAAATCCTTTTAAGAACACTTTTTAAACAGAAATTTTTATAGTTACTCAATTCACCCCTCCCCTCTTGAGTAATCTACTCTGACCAACATTTATTTTATGAACTTATTATCATACCTAAGGTTTACTTTGATATAATCCTTGGTATGAAATGGATTTGAAAATATGATGCAAGAATTTATTAAAAGCAGAAGGAAAATATGATTCGTGATTAAGATGTATAATTCCTTATCTTTAGAGAAGATACACATTAATATGACACATGTCTATATCCACGACCAATAGCTTTACTGAATGAGATTCTTGGGGAAGAAGATCAGACACAATATAGATATGGGTAAGGTAATAATAAAATTAAGGATGCACCTAATGTACAGGAATACATTGATGTATTTATTGATAAATTACCTATACACCCACCAGAGTGTGAAGTTGAGTTTTATATTAATTTAATCTCTGATTCAATACCAATATCAAAGACTCCCTATAGAGCGGACACTGTGGAATTATTAGAGTTTAAGAAACAACTAGAGTAGTTGTGTGATAAGGTATTTATTCACCCAAGTGTTTCACCATGGGGATCCCATGTTCTCTTAATTAAGAATAAAGATGGATCCATGAGGATGTGCATTGATTATAGGAAAATCAATGCTATTACAATAAATAAAAAGTATCCTCTACCTCACATTGATGACTTATTTGATCAAATTCATATATCCTAATATTTTTCAAACATTTACGGTCATTTTGGGTATCATAAATTGTGAGTAAATAAGGAAGGCATTCTGAAGAAAACTTTTTGGATAAGGTATGGAAATTATGAGTTTACAGTAATTTCATTTGTATTAACTAATTAAACCTCTGTTTTTATGGATATAATGAACAGAGTATTCAAGGAATATCTTTATGAATTTTTTTTGGTATTCATTGATTACATATTGGTGTATTTTAAAAGCTATGAGGACTATGAGAATCAATTGCGGATCATTATTGATAATCTTAGGAGGAAAGAGTTATATGTTAAATTTAGAAAGTGTTATTTCTAGATTCAATAAGTTTCTTTTCTTGGCCATATTGACTCTAAGGATAGAATCTAAGTTGATCCTAGGAAGAGAAAGATAAATATATAATGGCCTACACTAATGAACATAATTTAGGTACATAGTTTCATTGGTTTGGTAGGTTACTATCAGAGATTCATTCAATTTTTTTATGTTTGGCTAACCTGTTAACCAATATTACATGTAAAGGGGTTAAGTTTATTTGTAAAAAGGAATGTGAAGAATGTTTTGATAAACTAAAGGGGATATTGGTCAATAATCTAATTTTGAATCTACCATATGGAAATGATGGGTTTGTGATATATAATGATTCATAGAAGAAGGGAATTGAGTGTTTCCTAAAACAAAATGATAAATTTATTGCGTATTCATTAAGGTAATTGAAGAATCATTAATAGAACTATCCAACCTATGATCTCGAGTTTGTAACTGTAATATTTTCTTTGAAGATATGAAGGAATTATCTTTATGTTGAAAGACGTGAGATATACATGGATCATAAAATCCAAAAATACATATTTTCATAGAAATATCTCAATATGAGACAAATTATATGACTTGAGATACTCAAGGATTACGATTTCTTGATACACTACCATCTAGGGAAAGAAAATATGGTAGTAGATGCATTGAGTAGGAAAGATCATGAAGTTATGACTCAAATGAGGATTGAGAGGGATCCCATGTTAATGGATCTAGTAAATATAGATATGGTAATTATTTAGGAAGAAGATACAACACTAATTTTTCAAATTATTGTGAAACCATATTTATTAGAAAAGATAAAAAGTTCTCAATCTGATGATGACAATTTTTAGAAGAAAATTAAAGTTTTGAATGATATGAAATTAACAGAATTAATTTATGAATATGGTGTTATTAATTTGTAAAGAGATTATGTGTACCATATATACCTGATATAAAAAGTTTTTGGATGAGAAAACCATCCTAGGAAGTCTTTTGGTGCAAACCTAAATAAGTTGTCAGAAGAAGAGGTAACGTTCTCAAACAAACATTTTTTCTTTGTTTCTTCTTCCACCTACATCAAATCTTATTAAAATATGAGTATATAATAACCTCAATAACTTAAATATATTTATATGTTATTATTTTAAGTGAATAACCTATATCCATCTCATTTTCCATAAAATGGTAAACAAAATTATTGATTGTGTGTACAATGGACTACCACCTCACGAATCGATGAAATTCACTTTACATCACCTACTTTAAAGGATGGATATAATGATGTATTTAAAACATTTATATGATATTTATTATATAATTATACTTTTTTAATTATAATATCACATATAAATTCTTACTTTCTATTCCATTTAAAATAAGATAACGTCACTCGTGTGTACGGCGGACTACCGCCTCACAAAGAAATATAATCCATTTTTCACTTATGCTTTACATGGAAGGTAATAAGAAAAAATTTAATGAATTTATGTGAAATATATGAAATGATATAAATTATTTAAAATTAATATATCATGCACCTTCTTACCCTTTCACCCATGAAGGGAATGATATCGTCGCTCGTGTGTACGTACGACCTACCGTCTCCACGAAGCGATGAAACTCATTTTCCAAGACCAAATGTAAAGAATGGTTATAATAATGTATATAACAAGTAAATATGATATTTATAACATTATTATAATTATTTATATGATTTATTTATATACCATGTACAAGAACTATAACCATCATGACAAAACATGCATGAGAAAATAAGACAATTTACACACAAAACAATAAAAATAATGAAATATTATTAAAAAAAGATGGTAAAATGTTATAAGAGGATCATATATGATATTATAAATATGATTATGGTTTTATTATAAATTAAAAAAATTCATAAAACCATCATATAGTAGGTTAAGTCATGTACAACTAAAGGAAAGTGTGAGATAAGAGATTTCGTCTCAATTTCCATTTCATTGAAGAATATTTGTTAATATGCACCTATTAAATTTTATGCGGGAAATATAATACCAATTTAATGTATTTAAAATTAATACCTATTTATTCATGATTATTAATGTTTTGTTTAAAGTTTATTCTTTAAGGGGTTACAATTTAAAAGTTACCATAGAGGTAAAAAAGTTATTTTACTATCTCACTTTCTTTGGTGATCATTTACTTTATCTTGAAACAATCACTTTATTATGATCATTTTTCATTGGAAACTAAATTTATTTTAAATATAAATATTCTTTTATGATAGATATGATTATTTCCTAATCCGTATACCATTTTACATATGGTGTTTACTTTAAAATTTATTTGACCGACTAGGTAAATATTGATAATTCACATCCTTTACTCAATACAGATATTTGATAATAAGGCATATTGATTCATAGATTAAATTATTTATTTTATATTTAATGAATTATTTGGAAATCAAGTTATGGGATGGGACTAATTATATATAGCCCCTTGATGCATTGACAGGTCTCATGAGATAAATTAGTTGGCCAAATTAGATGGGTTTTACCCATAGTTTTAAACCGTCTTGTGAAAGGTCTTGAAAGTTGAGGTATCATGATGAATGAGATCATGAAATCCAATAATTAATAATTTCCTTCATTTATAATTAATTTATTATTATTATAAATGATATTATACCTATATGTATTTCATTATCAGTTTATTGATTAAATTATATGTGTTTTCAGTTATTTAGCTTTCCATATCGATTATGCTTTATCCAATTATGGTAGTCAAGTTATTGATTAAAAGGAGTGCATGTTATGTTATTTACCTTACCATATTGATTATGATTTATTGATTCATTATAGATTCCACTGTATTTAACCCTTACTAAGCATTTTAGATCACCCTTATTTTGTTTCCTTTCCCCAGAATATGAAGAAGAATTATTAGAATGCGTACAAGGATGCCAAATGTTTTCCATTACTATGTTTTTTATTTTATTTCCATATGTAAAATGGGTACCATGTATGTATATGTTTCTCTAAAACTATTGAACTGATTGGTCCTTTGTGATTTGACCCCTTGTATCTATACCAATGTAATAAAGTAGGTACTAAATCTGAGTTACTGGAGTTAGGTTCATTATAATAAATAACCATAAAACATAATACATATGACTAAATAAATAAAAATTGACAACCCATGTCATACTAAATGAAAGGCAATATAAGAAATAAAAATCTATACCATAAAATATTACCCACTATGAGCCAGTATCATACATCAAACCATAATCAAATAACACTAGAGATCACATCATTAGAAATATAGTATTATTCTAGTTTCATATCCAACATTAACCATGAAACCATGCCATAACATAACCTATATTTGACCTACTCTAGCTCCCACCTCAAGGCCTCACCTTATCTAGTAATACAACATGAGAACTTTACACACACTGATATGTCTATGAAGAGTGTGAGTAAAAAACTTAGTAGAACAACACCGATATTCCCATAAATAGATCTAATAATATACTTGTACATGATCAACATGAAATTAAAAAAAAATTGTTTATTCCAGATAGTTATATGAAAAAATAGTCAATATGTGGGTGAATTAACTAATTTATATATTTTAAATAAATTATCAAAGTTAAGCTAATTTAGTAGCAGAAAATAAAAATAAGGAGCACACAAGATTTATATTGTAGTTTAGATCAAACTTATAATGGACCTTTATTTAAAAACATTATCATTACATAACTTTTTTGGAATACATAAACATCATAAAAACAGATGGCCAAATACCATAGTTGGTATAGTTCCTTTGGAAACATGGAAACATAAAAATTGGTACATATGTGAGCTACATCATCTCCCAATAGGTTCTTATTATCTAGAACCCTTCTTAGACATATCAAACATAGTACATATCATCATAACCAGGGGAAAGGAAACATAAAATGGGTGAAATCAAATGATTATTAAGGGTAAATAAGGGATATGTGTAAGCATAAACACAAGTATAAGGGAATGAGAACATGATCCTGTAAATAGAAGATCATACCCTAAAAATAAAATATCATAATCGAAATCATGGAATAAAGATTAGTAGTTAATAAGATATGAATCATATAAAATAAAGGGCATAAGCCATTAAATCATAAGATAGGAATAAGACATGGAATTGTGTAAAACACATAAGCATATAATGATTTACATAGTAGCCAAGGCATCACTACCAAGACCATCTTAGTAGTATGTGTTCAATCCCCATACCATCATAGTAGTTATAGTTTACTCCCATGGTTATCATAGTATCATGAGTTCACTCCTCATACCATCTTAGTAGTCATGGTTCACTACCATGGCTATAATTGTAGTTAAGGTTCACTCCCAAGACCATCTTAGTTTATCTCATGAGATATAGAACTTTACCAAATTCATTAGAGGGAGATATAGCTCCCACCCATCACATAATGAAATAATACATACATGTGCCACACGATCATAAATGATCATATCACAACCCATGAAGTGAAATGGGTATCATAAACATGTAAACATATCACAACCTGTGGAAAGAGGTAGGTTTCATAATCATTTCATCATAAACATAACCCGTGAAAAGAAGTGTGTTTCAAAATCATATAACCCATGAAAGAGAAATGGGTTTCATAAACATATTACCCATGAAGGGGAAATGTGTTTCATAAAGACCATAGAATTAAGTATAACTCATTCATAGAAATGATATGAATGGAACCTTTAGATCATTTCCTATAAAGGCATGAGTAACATCAATAGATTTCATATTATATGGAAAATAATTTTGAAATATACTCTAAAAACATTTCTTGAGGAAAATATCCTTTTTTTTTGAAAAAGTATTTTTAATACATAAAAAAATTTGAAAATCATTTTCTTAGAAAATACCTTGAAAAATTATAAAGAAGACATGAAATCATTTTGAAAAAAACCCTTTTCCTTAAAAAGTTTTAAAATAAGCTTCAAAAAATTTTAAAAACCTTTTTATTTGAAAAAAATTGAAATTTTTTAAATAAATATTGATTTTTTTGAAAACCATTTATTTTAAAATAATTTTAGAACTTATAAATAAAGTTTGAAAAAGTTTTGAAAACCATTTTTCTTGAAAACTTATAAAAGAAGCTTGAAAACGTTTTGAAAACCATTTCTTTGAAAACACTTTGAAAACTTGTAAATAAGACTTGAAAACATTTTGAAAACCATTTTCTTTGAAAATATCTTTTAATTTTTTTTCTTAATGATCAAAATTTTAAAAATTAAAAGGTATCTTCAAATAAATGATAGTGGGTAAATTTGTACATGTCGTATGAGGTTAAAAGAACATTCCCTTTTCACAGTAAAAAGGATAGAAAAGTGACTTGTTCAAAAAGTGACAAGAATATTCCATTGAATAGATTGCTGAAATAAAAAAATGGTAAAAATTTATTTTATATATTATAGGGGAATGGTATATTTTTCTTAGAAACTCTTTTTAGAAAACATAGATTTTCGACCGAAGAGATGGTAAAGTCGGGCTTTACTAAAAACACTTTCTTAACTATATTATGTACCAACGAGTAGAAAATGGTACCAATACATGATTATATCAAGAAATAACATATTATAAGTAAAATAATTAATATTATTGAGATATTTATCATAATATTTCATTAAAGGAATCATAAACATAAATAATCTTGAAAAGTAAAGAGATTGTCTCAATAAACTCTTACAACTTGGTATCTTGGGATCATGATATCCATGTAAGGAAAGGAAATTAAATAAAGCATATAATATCATGAAAATATTTATATTCATTATATGTATTTTAAAATGGAAGTATATTCACCCCAAAAAATATTTTAGGTGCATAACCAAACATGAGTCTCAAAGAAGACAAATTGAGACAAAACATTTTTACCGATTTGGTAACTTTTGAAACTTAAACCGCATGAAAGAAGGACAATAAAAATAGCATGTGAATAAAAATAAATTTAAGTAAAAAATACATAGAATACAATCAAGGTCATCACATACACCACACAAAAGGAAAGAGTGGTGAACATATCATGTATCTCATATAAATTAAAAGTGAAATGAAATCCCCTTACCTTGTGTATTGACTCTCTCTATAATCATGAAATATTCCTATATAATAAATATAAGTTTATTATAAATATTGTACAGAATAATATTCTTATATCTATTACCATATATTCTTTTATTATGACCTTATATTATCCACTTGTTAACGATCCTATGTTAAGGTTTCACTTTGGGTAAAATTTACTTTATTCTTCGCATGTGCCTTAATTTGTTACATATTTGGTCCTTATGCTTATATCATGATTCCATAATGTAGAACATGATATAAATATCAGGTATATCCAGTATATTTATATTATAATAATATATATCATAATGAATTATGTAATGGAATACACCGTTCATGGAGACAGTAAGCTGTACATACGCATGAACGCTGTTTTCCATTTTTTATTGCTGTATTCAAAGAAAGTATCTAAATGAAATATGTATATATATATTTATCATTATTAAATTATAATTACTATATAATATATATCATATAAGTTTATTAAACCAATCCTTAATACATTCTATGTGGTGTGTGAACGAATCACATCACTTTGAGGGGGCAGTAATCCACTCGTCCTCAAATGAGATTATCGTATTAACACAAAATTGATAGTAAAAAGACATGTGGTGTAAAATGTATATGGAATATTAAATAAATAGTAAATATAATATATGAAATATATAAATATATTATCCATAATAATGGCCACCATGATTGGTGGTAAAGGAGAAATGAACAATCATCGTTTTGTGAGGTAGTAGTTCACCGTACACAGAAACAGTATGTTCAACATCCATTAGATGAAGGTGTGTGTAAGTGTAGGTAATAAAATTTTTATAAAAAAAAATCCTATTATATTAAGGATACTGGTGTTGTCACATAATAATGGAATAAATAGAGTGGATGGGGTGAAGAAGGAAAATAATGGAAAGGAGCATGAGAGAAGAAATTACCTCTTAATCGGGTAACTCCTTTTGGTTTATGCCAAAAGACTTCCTTGAGAAGCTTTCTGCCAAAAGGGATTATTTAAGGTATAAGGGAGAATTTTTGGGAGTATAATTGGGTAGATATTTTATGAACATAAAATGTTTGAGATGTGTGAGGAATGGGTAGAGGTGGTAGCCTTTTATAGGGAATGAAAAGGACTCACATGGAATTTTTAGAAACAAATTAGGTGTGCACATGTTATTACCTAAAAAAAGTCTTAAAAAACCAACTAAACTCAATTATGTATGGTTTATGTCCTAACTATGGACATAAAATGGATTTTTGACAAGTTTATAGGTCATTTGGGCCCTTAATTTTAAGGTTTAGTCCTAATTAAGCTTAATTTGGCCTTAACTGTTGTGATTAATTTTAATCACTTTTACTAATCATTTTGGTCAAAAATTAACATTGTATTATTAGAATATGATTATTATACTTAATAAAATGGTGTATGTTTTATTTTTTAAATTCAAATCAAAGAATAAGAAAAATTAATATTAGTGCTAATCCCACAGATGAGATGAAATGACACAGTTTTGAAGTAGGAAAAAGTTCAAAAGTTCGTTAAGATTTTATATTTAGTTTCAAAGTGAAATTGATTGTAATGAATTAAATTTTATTAATAGATGTAATAATTATCTAATTTTACCTTAAAAAATATTTATAATATCATTTATCATTAATAATTAATTATATAAGAAACAGTTTTTAAATAAATGCAGTATTTTTCACTATTTATCAAAAAATGAAGTTTCTCAGAAAAATACAAAAACTTCACCCTAGGATTATTTCGATGTTCTGAATTCAAAAATAAAGTTTATTTTATCAAATTCAGTTTCTAAATGGGTCTAAAATTAATTTCATTATTAGAAGCAGTTTATTTGAGAGAACCATATTTTTAACATAAAAGGACTTTACTAAAAATCTTTTCTTTCATTATCAATATGTTTTATTTATATAAAAAAATTATAATCACTATTTGGAAAGTAGTTATTACTATTACTATAAATATGTTTAATGGTTAGGTTATAATTATATCATTTAATTAATTAATTGATTATATATATATATATAAAGGTGTTTCATAGAAACTTAATGTTGCGTGCATCGTACGCTAAGTTGGTGTTGCTTGTAGTGCAAGACAAGTTGGTATTGAGTTTAGTGTAATAAAATTTGATATTACATGTGAAAGGAATGTTTTAATTAGTTTTTTAATATATAAATATACATATATATATATATATATATAAATAACTATTTCCCGTGTCATGTTAAATGAAAAATATTGAAAAGATAAATTAATTCGAAAAAAATAATTCTCAAGATCTTGGGGTGTTAAATTCTACCCCCTTAAAAATGAATTTCACTTTAAAAATTCATCTGAGTTATCAAAGGTTTAATTCTTTAATGTTTCGTTCATAGAAACCCACATCGTAAAAATGGATACTAAAACTTCCCTTAAAAAGGGAAATTTGGAACCATAACGTTTACCCAAAGTAACATATAACTGGGTTTCTGCATAGGCGAGAATATGTTGGGAGTGAAGATTGGATATGGAGGAAATGAATAAATATTTATAGGGATTTATTGAGGTCATCAATCACAAAAAAATTGAATGATAAAAGGAAATTTTAGGGCCTCAAAGTCATAAATATTTGATGATTTAAAAGGCCATCAGCTCAATGAAAATTAAGGTATTAGGACAACTATTTTTTTGATTACTTTCAGAACATTGAGTAATTATTGATAAATTTATATAAAAAAAATTTAATTCTTAGTTTGTGCTTTTATTTTTTTAATACATCCATTAACTCATGAAATTAATGTCTAGAAATTAACTTTGATGAATAAATCACTAAAATACACTTTTAACTGATCTCAAGACCCATAAAGAAAACAAAAGTATAACTATTTGCCTCTTAAAAACAACATGAATTAATATATAAAAATAAAAAGTAAAAATAATAGTTCATCATAAATATTTATTAATTACAAATAAATATACATTAATCAGGACATCGCGTAGGCTAGTGGTAGGCGTGAAACCCTTATCATCCTTCTGTTATGGGTTCAAGACCCATGACCTTGCCGAACTTTATTGGTTGTCACTCGACATACATGATGTCCTTTTTTAAAACCACACTAATATAATATATAATATGGACATACAAGAAATAAGGTTAATCACTAATTATCCTTTTAACCCCGGTTTTTAACACAAACTCAGTTCACAAATACTTCCTCTGAAGTTTAACTTAAAATTTTCATAAACGATTAACCTTATAATCCTTCTTAAAGGTGAAAATCTAAAACTTTAGAAATAGAGTCAATAAATTATCTTAACATTGATTCCCATATATAACAAAAATTATCTCTTGTTTGTCACATTCCAAACATGTGAATACCCTCATCATATATTCTCCTGAAAATGGTAACAACCTGAATTACCATAAATCCTTTTAGAAAACATGCATCCTTTCTCATTCAAAAGTATATTATATTTACTCCTTAAATACAAAAAAAACTATATAGAATAAAACACCCTTCAACAAGTCCTTACTTATTTACAAGGTAATCAATACTGTCCAATTTACTTATTCATATTCCATGTATCTTTATCAATATAAAATTATCTTAACATAAAAACATAGTAAGGGTTACCTTCACTTAGTCAAAATATCATATTGTCATTAAATAACTTCACCAGTACAACATAAACTTGTAAATATTGAGTAAAAAACATAAGTAGAACAATCCTTATATATTTCATTATTCATAACTTTTTAATACAAATACATAAATACCTCAATTACTTTATCCTTAATCCATTAAAAATAATACCTCTTTCATTTTACATTTCATTCGTAGTCACGTCATCATCTTAAATGTAACCATTACTCACACCACCTTGTTGATTATCTTGAGGAACACTCCTCTTGGGAAATTGGGTCGCATAATGACCATTTTATCCACACTTAAAACACTTAAACTTCGATGATGACTTAGAGAGGCCAAAATTTCTATCCATTTCGTTAACCGAACTCTTCATTTTTCCATTACAATCACTTTCTTTGTGTCCTTTTCCAAAGTCAAAAAACCTTCTTGTTCCTCTAAGGAATTCACTTAGGTGATTCATTCCACATTCTTGACACAAAGGAAACCAAATTTTCTTTCCTCCATGGTCTCCATTACCCTAACTCTCAGTGAACTCCTTCTTTCTATTCCTTGGTGAGTCTAATAGTTGGTTAAGGTAAACATTGTTAATCACGTTTTGTGAAAACTGATTAGGAATGATCACAACATATTTCACTCCAATGACCATCCCACTTGAATTCTCATCAGAAAATCTTCCATCACATTCAACATTAATCCAGTTCCTTCTGGTTCCCACCATTGACTAAAACCAGAATAATAGTGTGAGCATTACTTATCATAGTATAAAACCACATAGTCATTAAAATAATTACTTATAGAATATCTAAATCCTGACACGTTCCTTAATCTATGACACCCTAGGTTCATCCTAGGTCATTCATAGCTAACTTATATCTAAATACTTCATGATGGTTTATGAAGAGTTTGTGAATTCCCAAAGCATATCCCCTGGGAGTGTCACACTAGGTGTGCAACAAGGCTCGTTGTCGTGTACCAGATTACCCCAAGTCAAGCCCAAAAAATATTTTCATATTTGTTACCCCTAGTTACATCTATTCTAGAGCCACATACAATTTTAGTATTTAGACAATGATGTATTTCTAGGAAACCACTCACTCTATCCTTCACCAAAATTCCAAGACATTTTCCTAAACGTTAACTCATCCTTATACTTATCCTTAGAGACATACCTTGACATATCCTTAGAAATAAACCTAGGGATCTCACTAAGATTTTCTCATCCTAGTTTCGAAAGGTTAACTATACCTTTTATATCATACCAACTTTAGAGACCCTCACTTTAAAAACATTGACATCACATAACTTTTACGGAATACTTAAACATTATACAAACAAATTCCCAAAGACAATAGTTGATTTAGTGCATTTGGAAACATGGAAACATAAACACTAGTACATATGTGAGCTAATCATCTCCCACTAGGTTATTATTTTATAGCACCATTCTTAAACATATCAAACATAGTACATATCATCATAACCTAGGGGAAAAGAAACATATAAGGGGTGATCATAAATGCTCATAAACATGAGTATAAGGGTATGGGAATGTGATCCTATAAATATAATATCATACCCTGAAAATAAAATATCATAAACAAAATCATGTCATAAATATTTATAGTTCATAAGTAATGAATCATATAAAATAAAGAGCATAATCCATGAAAGCATAAGATATGAATAAGACATGGAATTGTGGAAAACACAAAATCATATAATGATTTCCATAGTAGCCAAGGAATAGCTTCCGAGACCATATTAATAGTATGGGTTCACTACCCATACCATCATAGTAGTCACGGTTTAATCACATGGCCATAATAGTAGCATGAGTTCCCTCCTCATACCATATTAGTAGTCATGGTTCACTCCTATGGCCATCATAGTAGTCAAGGTTCACTCCCAATACTATCTTAGTTTATCTCATGAGATATAAAACTTTACCAAATGAATTGGAGGGAGATATAGGTCCCACACATCACATAATGAAATCATACATACATGTGTCACAAGATCATAAATGAACATATCATTACCCATGGAATGAAATGGGTATCATAAACATGTAAACATATCATAACCCATGGAAATAGATAGGTTTCATAATCATTTCATCATAAACATAACCTATGAAAATAATCATGTTTCAAAAGCATATAACCCATAAAAGATAAATTAGTTTCATAAATATATTACCCATGAAGGAGAAATGGGTTTCATAAATACCATGTAATTAAGAATAACTCATTCATATAAAGGATATGAATGGAACATTTATATAGTTTCCTCTAAAGTCAAGAGTAACATTAATAGATGCCATATTAGATGGAAAATAATTTTGAAATATTCTCTAAAAAAATTTGTTGAGTAAAATATCCTTTATTTTTTGAAAAAGTATTTTTAATACATAAAACCATTTGAAAATAATTTTCTTAGAAAATACCTTTAAAACTTATAAATAATACATGAAATCATTTTGAAAAAAAACCTTTTCCTTGATTTTTTTTAAAATAATCTTCAAAACATTCTAAAAAACTTTTTTTGAAAACAATTGAAATTTTTTAAATAAATATTGAAAATGTTTTGAAAACCATTTCTTTGAAAATAATTTTAAAACATATAAATAAATATTTAAAATGTTTTGAAAATCATTTTTCATGAAAACTTATAAAAGAATATTGAAAACATTTTGAAAACCATTTATTTGAAAACACTTTGAAAAATTATAAATAAGACTTGAAAACATTTTTAAAACCATTTTATTTGAAAATATATTTTAAAAACATTTTCTTAATGATAAACCTTTTAAAAATGAAAAGGTATATTCGAATAAATGACACTGGATAAATCCGTACTTGTCGTACGAGGTCAAAAGAACATTCCATTTTCACGGTAAAAGGATAGAAAAGTGACTTGTTTGGAAAGTGACAAGAATATTCCCTTAAAAATATTGGTAAAAGAAAAAAAGGTTAAAAATTTATTTTAGATATTATAGGGGAATGGTATAATATTCTTGTAAAATCTTTTTAGAAAATATAGATTTCTGACCGACGAGAGGGTAAATTCAGGCTTTCCTAAAAACACTTTCTTAACTATATTATATACCAAAGAGTAGAAAATGGTACCAATACATGAGTATATTATGAAATAATAGAGTATAATTAAACTAATTAATATTATTGAGACATTTATAATAATATTTCATCAAAGTAAGAATAAACATAAACAATCTTGAAAAACAATGAGATTGTCTGAATAAACTCTTATAACTTGGTATACTGGGTCATGATCTCCATGTAAGGAAATGAAATTAAATGAATCATATAATGTCATGGAAATATTTATATTCATTATATGTAATGTAAAATAGAAGTATATACACCCCAAAAAAGAGTTTAGGTGCATAACAAAACATGAGTATCAAAGAAGGAAAATCGAGACAAAACATTTTTACCGATTTGGTAACTTTTGAAACATAAACCCCATGAAATAAGGATAATGAAATGGGAATGTTAATACCCATAAATTTAAGTAAAATCTACAAATAATAAAATCATAGGAAGTAAATAAACCAAAAAAAAATGAAAGAGTGGTGAACATAGCTTGTATCTCACAGAAATTAAAAGTGATATGAAATCCCATTACCTTGTGACTTGAATCTCTCCATACTCGTACAATATTCCTATATAATAAATATAATTTTATTATAAATATTTTAAAGAATAAAAATCTTATATCTATTACCATATATTCTTTGATTATTACCTTATATTACTCTATTGTTAATGATCCTATGTTAAGGTTTCACTTCAGGTAAAATTTACTTTGTTCTTCGCATGTGTCTTAATTTGTTACAACTTTGGTCCTTATACTTATATCATGATTACAGAATTTATAAAATGATATAAATATAAGTAATATATAGTATATTTATATTATAATAATATATATCATAATGAAGTCTGTAATGGAATACACCGTTCATGGAGACGGTAAGCTGCATGTATGCATGAACACTAATTGCCATATTGAAAGAAAGTATGTAAATGACATATGTATATACATGTATTTATATATATATATATCATTATTATAGTGTAATTAATATATAATATATATCATATAATTTCATTAAACCCGTACTTAATACATTCTATGTGGTGTGTGAACGAATCACATCGCTTTGAGGGGGTGATAGTCCACACTTCCTCAAAAGAGATTATCGTATTAACACCAAATGGAAGGTAAAAAGATGTGTGTTGTAAAAGGGATAAAGATGCTTAAATACATATTAAATATAATATATGAAATATATAAATATAGTTTTCATCATAATGTACACCATGATTAGTGGTAAAGGATAAATGAACAATCATCATTTCATGAGGCGGTAGTTTTCCGTACATATAAATAATATGTTCGACATCCATTAGACGGAGGTGTGTGTAAGTGTAGGTTATAAAATTTGCATATAAACATCATATTATATGAAGGATAAGTTTTTTACACAATAATGGAATAAATAGAGTGGAGTGGGTGAAGAAGAAAAATAATGGAAAGGAGTTTGAGAGAAGATGTTGCCTCTTAATTGGGTAACTCCTTTTGGTTTATGCCAAAAGGATTCCTTGAGAAGATTTCTTCCAAAAGGGATGATTCAAGGTATAAGGTAGGATTTTTTTGAGGATACTTGGGTAGATCTTGGACTAACTTAAAAGTTTTGAGAGGTGTGATGAATGGGTAGAGGTGGTGGCCTTTTATAGGGAAGAAAAAGGACTCACATGGAATTTTTAGAAACAAATTAGGTGTGCACATGTTATTAACTAAAAAAAGTATTAAAAAATCAAAAAAAAAAATAATTTATGGTTTATGGACGAAATATGGACATAAAATGTGTGTTGGAAAAGTTTCTAGGTCATTTGAGCCCTTAATTTTAAGGTTTAGTCCATAATTAAGCTTAATTTGGCCTCAACTACTGTGATTAATTTTAATCACTTTTACTTATCATTTTGGTAAAAAATTAACATGGTTTTATTAGAATATAAATATTAGACCGAATAAAATTGTGTATGTATGGTTTTTTAAATTCAAATCACGTAATAGAAAAAATTAATATTAGAGCTAATCCTGCAGACGAGATGAAATGACTGGGTTTTAAAGTAGGAAAAAGTTTAAAAGTTTGTTAGGATTTTATATTTAGTTTCAAAGTTAAATAGATTATAATGAATTAAATTGTATTAATATATTTAATTATTATATAATTTTACCTTAAAACATAGTTATAATATCATTTAGTATTAATAATTAATTAGACAAAAGATAGTTTTTAACTAAAAAGCAGAATTTTCACTATTAATCAAAAAATGAAGCTTCTCAGAAAAATCTCAAAAATTCACCCTAGGATAATTTAGATGTTATGAATTAAAAAATGAGTTTTATTTTATAAAATTAAATTTCTATTTTTTGAAATTACTTTCATTATTATAAGTGGTTTATTCGAGAGAACAATATTTTTAATATAAAAGAACTTTACCAAAAATATTTTCTTTCATTATAAATATGTTTTATTTATATAAAAAAATTATAACAACTATTCGGAAAGTATTTATTACCATTAATATAACTATTTTTAATATTTATGTTATAATTATCTCATTTAATTAATTATATATATATATATAAAGATGTTTCATAGAAACTTTGTGTTGCGTGCATCATACGCCAAGTCGGTGTTGCTTGTAGTGCAAGCCAAGTTGGTATTGCATGTAGCACAAGACAAGTTGGTATTAAATGTGAAATTATTGTTTTAATTAGTGTTTTAATATATATATATATATATAAAGAACTATTTCACGTGTCATGTGAAATGAAAAATATTGAAAAGATAAATTAATTCAAAAAAAATTAATTCTCAAAATCTAGAGGTGTTACAAAATTGATCCTATATCCACTATTCACAATCTCAAAGTATGATCATGACACCCAATGTAAAGTTAGTTGACTTTTTAAGGGGAGTTACAACCCATTACAACCGACTTTTTCACACTTGGAGTCACAATCCTATTTACTTTTCCCTATTCTATCTGGAGGCACAACCCGAACAGTTCATTCCTTTACCTACCTAGAGGCAAAGACCATAACCTACCATTTTATACCTAGAGAAAAAACCTAATATTTGTCTTTTTATGGGTAGTAAAACCCAACACTAAGGTATTTCTTTTAAATTAAAAACCATAAACCTAAAATCACACACACAAAATATTAGAAGATACAGTTCCATAAAAACTTGATTTTAAACATTGAAGATTTTAATGTTTAGGAAACCTTGATCATTATTTGAGAGTATTATAATGTTAAATTTTTAAGTCCAAATGAGATGATCACAATAGTAGTGTTTGTAAATGTGTATAGTGAGTTTTTTGAATTTTTCATGTTGTATTGTTTGTGTGATCTCACCCAGCTAGTGTCTTGACAATTAAATTTTTTTATTGGTTCTATAAAGCTATTTTTATAGAGTTTATTTATGCAAAAAACAAAAAAATATTTAATTCATGCATAAAAAATTCAAATTCTCTAGCCATTTCCATTTCTCTTTTCTAAATCACTTTCATGCATGTGAAACAAACAAACTACTTCAGATTTGTTCAAATTATTTCGATCAAATATCCAAATCCCATGTATTATTGGTTTCTATGATGTTTCATGTGATTTTATTCTATAAATGAGTAGTAAAAATATTCACATGGATTCTATTTAATTTTTTTAGATAATCTGTTAAAGTAAAATAGTCTGTGCAATAAGTTTGTTAATAAATCAAATAATAATTAATGGGAGTAATAAATACTCCCACAAATCAAGCTTTAATCATGTGAATATTTCCCATAATCCATGCACAATTTATTTATTTAAAATATCCATCCACATTCTAATTCAAATATATATATACAAATAAATAATGATAAATAAAATAAATAAATAAAATTAATAATATTGAAAATCCACAGGAATTGGAAATTTATTAATCCCTATATGCATATGAGTCATTTTTATTTATATGTATGTATCATTTAATCATTCATACAAATCATTTGTTTTTTTTATATTATTCATCTTGATTTTTTATAAGTATAATTCCATACTAAGTAAACTTTAATCCTTTGTATGAGTCAATTAGACCTGCATATGATTCATTCTTGACTTTGCATATGAGTAATTCTGAATCTGCGTACGAGTATTTGTAACTCTACATATGAGTCATTCCAACTCTGTATATGAGTCATTATAAATTTTCATATGAGTCATTATCAATATACTTATGATTCGATCTAACCCTATTTATGATTCATTTTATAGTCTGTGTATAAATCATTTGAAAGACAGAAAATTTTGAGAAAATAGACTTCGTAAGGATGATTCAACACTAAGAAAATTTTCTATTAACTACTTCAGCATATGAGTCATTCCTTAACTCATAATGAAGTTATTTTTTCGCAAAAATTGTTTCATAAGATACATAAAAAATGAAAATAAATTTTTGAAGAAAATTAAATTAAAATCAATTAAAGATAAATCATTTTTCTTCTTCTAAAAGTAGTGCAATATTCAAAACTCATATTAGAGGGAATAAAGTAAGGATTTTATAATTTAGAAAAATATAAACAAATAAATTTAGGTGTTTGTAATTATTAAAACATGATTTAAATGAAGTGTAAAAGAGACACTCAATAATATCACCCTTTTTTATAATTATAAAATCAAATATAATTTTTAAAAAACTCCCCATTTTTGAAAGTATCAAAACAATTAAATAATAAACTATGAAAACATGTCTCCCCCTTTTTGATAACAAATTTTTAACAAAAAAATAAAGGTTATATCCCCTTAGAAAATAATTATAAGACATCATAACTATTAAAGAATAAAAAAATAATATAAAGAAATAAATAATAAAACTAGAAAGACTCCCCCTTAATATAATATTTCCCACCTTCTATAAATAGTAGCATCCTCAAAATTGGGTATGTAGAATTTAAAAATATTGTGTGAAAAATTTTAAAACTTATTTTATAAATCATTGTTAGCTTCTTATAAAAGACACTCTAAAATCCACAAGGAGACATAAGAGCATTTCAATATATTCATGGAATCATAAAATGATTTTCAATGAATTTAATAGTATCCAAAAATCAAGGAATATTCCAGAAAACCACATTATAAAATAGATTTACATGCCCATTGGCCATAATTAGAAATAGATTTAAGTGGATGTTAGTAAATCATAAAATACAAGGAGATTAATCATCCTAACTAAACAAAGATAATGTCATGTCACAATAATGATGAATTCCAAACTAGTAGAGTTGGCATGAAGTGAGACTATAAATGTAAAATGATCTTAACATTCAATAATGACCCTAGATTTTGTATGAAGGAATTTTGGCTATAAATAGATAAAAAATTTAAACCCACCTGAATATAACACAATTTAATCATATTTCCATCATACCAAGTTCAAATTTATTTTTTATAAAACTTATATATATCTAAAGGTTTAGTAAAAATATACTCTAGTTGATCATCAGTTGAAAAATATTCTAAAAATATTTCAAATTTTTTAACATGATATCTTATAAAATGATATATAAATTCAATATGTTTAGTCCTATAATGTTGTAGTGGGTTATTATAAATAAAAATATAAAATGATTTATCACAAAAAAAGAAAAATTATCAAAATAAACATCAAAATTGGTTAAAGTTTTCCTAAACCATAAATATTGAGAACAATACCTTGAAAAAACTATATATTTTGCTTCAGAATCTGAAAAAGAAAAACAAAGTTGTTTCTTGGAACTCTAAGAAACCAAACTTTTACCTAGAAAGTGACATATTCCACATGTAATTTTTCTAGGTATTTTATGACAAATAAAATAATATTCTGAATAAAATTTTAATTCAATTGAAGTTAATCCATGATAGAATAAACCAAGGTGTACAAATCCTTTAATATATTTTATGATTTTTAAAAGCTTTAATGTGACTTTCCCTAGGGTCACTTTAAAATCCATCACATATAAAAATTGAAAACATTAAATCTAGATGAGAAGTAGTTAAATAAAATAAATAACCAATTATACCCATATAAACTTTATTATCCTTATTTTCTAGATTTATCAATATCCAATTTACAAGAAATACTCATGGGGTTATTTAAGATTTTAAAATTATCAAGTCCAAATATTTTAACCAATTATTTATCATAGCTATATTGATTTAGAAAAATTTCATCATCTCTTTGAAAAAATTCATGTCCAAGAAAGAATTTTAATTCTACCATATATCTCATTTCAAATTCACTTGTCATTAAATTTTAAAAATATTTATAAATTTTTTCACTTGAAGTTTCAAAAATAACATCATCAATATAAATTTATATAATCAAAATATCTCTAGAAGTTTTCTAGATAAAAAAAGCACAATCCATTTTTCCTTTTAAAAAAATATATTTGAAAATAAATTGTAATAACCTTTCATACCATGCTCTTGGAGCTTTCTTAAGTCCATAAATATCTTTATATAGTCTTAAAACATATTCGGGTTTCTTTTCATTCTAAAAACATGGGATATTTTTTTAATATAATTCTTCAGAAATTAGAGCATTTAGAAAAGAAATTTTCACACCTATTTGGTAAAATTTAAATCCATGATAGGCTACATAAGCTAATAATATTATAATATACTATAATATAAAAATAATATAAAAAGTCTCATCATATTTTATGCCTTCTTAACAATATCCATGATTTTTTAATTCGGAATTATTTATTATTATTTGTCTAGATTCATCAAGTTTATTTCTAAATATCCATTTAGTTCCTATAACTTGAGAATATTTAGGTGCTTCAACTAACTCCGAAATATATTCCTAGAAAATAAGTTTATTACTTATTCTATATATAATATCCAATTAGAATTATTTAAATATTTATAAATATATTTAAGAATATAATTATAAATGAAATCATGATAAACATATTGTTTTCGAAGAATCTATAGTTTGAACTCTCAATTTTATATATAGTACTCTTTAAATTGGATGATATTTATGTGTTTTCCATGATTTTTCATTAGTATTATACTCATTTTCAGTTGGTGCATTAAAATATGGACTTTATTTTTCTCTAAAGTTCAATTCTCTAAAATCATCTTCAAGCTGATCTAAATCACTATTCTTTTATTTTAAATAATTCTCATTAAATTTAACATGAATAGAATCTTTAAATACCATTGTTCTTTTGTTATAATCTCTATAGGTTGCATTATAATTTTAATATTAAAAAAATATACCATCATCATATTTTTCATCAAACTTATCTAAACCATATTTAGTGTTAAGAATAAAAACTTTACATCTAAATACCCTAAAATATCAAACTTTTGGTTTCCTAACTTTCCAAAATTAAGAAGGGGTTTTCTTTAAAACATGTCATAATATAATTATATAATAAATGTATAAAGTTGTATCCATTGATTCTACCCAAAAGTATTTAGGTGTCTTAAACTCATTTAATATAGTTCTACTCATTTCTTATAAGGTCCTATTTTTTCCTTTAAACTACACCATTTTTTTGAAGTATTCTGGGTACAAAAAATTATGAGAGTATCCATTTTATTTAATTTTTTTTTCAAATTTAGGATTTATAAATTCTCCTCTAGTATCACTTATAATTTATAAGATTATATATCCTTTATCATTTTGAACTAATTTAACACAATCAATAAAATTTGATAAGGTTTCATATTTATGACTAAGAAAGTAAACCCACATAAACCTACTAAATCCATATACAATAACGAAGACATATCTATTACCACCCATTATTTATTTTTTGTATCAGTTTAATTAAATCAATATGTATAATTTGTAAATTTATTATATTTTAAACTTTATTTATGGATTTGAAACTCTCTTAGTGTTTTTTACCTTTCATGAAAAAATCACATACATAGTTTCTATCCACTTTTAGTTCGAGCAGCTGCAAAACTTGGCGATTCTTGGATAGATTTTACATTAGCCTAAAATTAGAATGAATGAGACTCATATTAAATAGAACATTTTCTATCTATAAAACATTTAAACAATTTATATTTTAATATGTTAGTTCAAAAAAATTAATTGAATAAATATTATCCTTTCAGTTTGCATAAAACAAAATAGATTCATCTTTATAAAAAATGAACTTATCATTTTGTAATTTAACAAACATTACATCATCACATAATTAGGGTATAATTATTATATTATGTTTCAATATTTAAATATATAAAAATTTATATATGATAAAAAATTTATAAATTCCGACCTCACCAAATCCTTTTACTTTAACTTTTGAGTTGTCACCAAAGGTTACATAACCCCTTCACATTTTTTAAATGATAAAAAATTTGATGCATCTCCTATCACGTGTATATATAATCCACTATCCATGAACCATGTTTCCCTTTTCAAATTTCCAAGGCATATATCCTATACAATCAAATTTATGATAGTTTGGGTACCCATGCAAATTTAAGTCCAATCAGGTTAGGAAAACTTTTCTTAGGAACCCAAACCGATTTCCAAAATTTATTTATAGAAAATATTGAGGAAAAGGAGTTATAAGGATTTAATGTGTCTAAGATATTTTGGAAATATCAAGGAACACTAACTTTCATAATTTACTTTCACCATACATTTAAAACAAGTATTTATTAAAACACTTCCTTTTAAACTTTTTATAAAAAATTTCTCATAAATTTTAGGTAATTGATTATAATATCCAAGAAATTTTTTATTTTTATTGATTTTTTTTTTCATTTTTATTATTTTATAATAAATTAAATTTCCTTAAACAAAACTGGTAAGACCTGTCTTAAAATTTTCAAATTCATTTTGGAGCTTGTTATTTTCATATATAACAACTTTAGATTTTATTTATTATACTTCATTATTTTTATAAAAATAATATTTAAGTTTAACATTTTATTTTTGAATAATATTAAAATTTTCACATATTTTATAGTTAGTTCTAGAAATAATATTCCTTAGATTTTAATTTTCTTCAAGAGTAATTTTTTTTCCTTTAAAATTTTTCAATCTTATCTTTGAGTTCTTTGTATAGATTTGAAATTAAAAAAAACCATTTTGTAATTTTTTTATTTCATCAAATAATTCATCAAATATGGGTTTTTTAGAATCAGAACCACTAAAATAACAATCTTATTCTATTACTTGATTTTTCAAAGCTATAGGACATATATTTTACATTTCCTTTTTTTGTTCTAGATTCATAACTGAAATTAAAATCCTCTGTATAGATCCATCCTAGTGAAATGGTGCTTTTCTCATTTTTATTCATCCTCTTATTCTTTCCTTTTATCTTTCAGAATTAAATTTTTATGTGTGCCTTCCTTATTCATTCATAATAGATTAATTCAGAAGCATCATTCAGAACAACATTACCTATTTGATATCACTTGTAATCCTCTCTAGGATATCCCCTTTTATTCATTATCAAGTATCCTTTCTTTTTTCTATAAACCGCGTTTTCAAATTTTGAAACTTCATCTTTATCAGTTACTTGAATCTTAGAATTAGATGAGTAAGTATTGACAATTGTTTTTTATTTAAGAGAAATGCCTTTTATTTTAGTAACTTCTTCATCAACTATATTTTTAAGTTCTAATTCAAATTAATGTAAATAACCAATAAGTTCATCAAGATTATATTCTTTAAAGTCCTTACTTTAATCAATAAATACTTTAATAACATTCCACATCTTATGCTAAGACCTAATAAATCTTTCAAGAAGAACCATATTATATAAGGATTCTCCTAAAGAACTCATGAAATTTACCACAACAACTTGAATTTTCCATGTATTATTTTTGGATATTATATAGATTATTTTAGAGACCAAGAGCTGAGATAACATGTGATTCCGAGCCCTGGTGTGCCCAAAATAAATGTTTGAAATATATTAAATATATTGAAAATAACACATGCGTAGTTTTCCTAAAAAAGTGGAATGAATTATAAATGGAGGTCTGAATCATAAATCTAAGGGAATTGTTGAGTTCAGAGAATGGGTTTTACCCTAGGCATGATATAACCTTTTTTGGCATGGTTTGTTTATGTAAAAGTTGTCATGGGTGTGGATAAAAAATAAATTAATATTTTTTAATATATAATGACACAAAAATATAATCCCATTCATTAAATACACACTTATAGAAAATTTTAAGGGTAAGGTGCATAACCCTAAAAATTGATGAGATCCATTATAAAGCATTGTAGGAACTCCGTTGGTGGATGAAAACCAAATCGAGGTTCCACGATCAGTGTGCAACAAATAAGAGGATCTTGACAATAAAAAAATAAAAAAATAAAAAAAATAAAAAAGAGGATCACAATAATGAAAAATGATACATCTTTTTTCTTAATCAGTGATAGATCCAAATCAATGTAGGATTTTATTTTTCTTTGATTTATCCCCATTTTATGATTCCTATGATGAATACTAATCAATCAACTAACAAATTGATTTGTGGATCATGTGTATTGTGGGTGAGGGTTATATTTATCTGAGAATTTGGGAATTTATTTGTGATTATTTAATTATCTCTTTATTTATCATTATAAGAACAATTAATCAAGGTCAACATAAAAATTAGCCAAGGTTTTTTCATCATGGTTATGTTTTTTCTTTTCTTTCTCATTTCTTCATTCATCACCGGTGATTTTTGTTGGCCTGCAGTTCGACAAATACAGATAAATAATTTTTTTTGCACCCATTATTTGGTGAAACCATTAAATATCATAGATACGTGCTTGATACGATGTGAGGATCACGTAATGATGGATGTGGTAGTGGTTTAGATGGATTTTGGATACCTGATTCATGTTCTTTGATGAATGATTATGGATGATGTGCGAGGCTGTTTTACGAATGGATTCAAGGACATGATCCTGGTGTTCGAAGACAAAAAGGTCTACTGACCAGGGATTCATGTTTTTTTGGTAAGTTGGGTGTCCAGATCGATGACTAGATGTGTGATAGAAGATGTGGAATCCAAATATATATTTCTAGAAAATTACATAATACACAGTGTGTAATCTGAGATTACATGGTGTGTGGGACTCTGGTGTGGTGACTAAGGTTTCCAAGATGAAGTTAAATATCACATGGAATGAAAATTGATCAAAAAACATGAAAAAATTCCCTGTAAACTCAACATGTATCTCAGAGGGTACACATACATGACCAAGATTACATGGGCATGGGCACACCATGTACTCTCAATTGGTCATGGCCAGGCCAGGTGTACTTGGGAATAGCCATGTACTGAGACATGGGAATAAGTACATGGGAATGGGTATGCCTTGTACTATCACAGAGACATGAGAACAAACTATTTACATGGGTAGGACCTGGGTTCCAAAGGGACACACCGTGTACTTCTTAAAAGTTGGATTCAAGACCTTTTCCTCTACATCTTGGACAAGTTTCATTAGAGGTCATTCCTTATATCCATTCCCCAAGGGTCAGTATGGAATCACATCCTTTATATTAGATAGTGATCCCTTCAGTAGAAATTCTTGGATAGAGTTGTTGGAATCCTTTTGTGATCCCCAGAAAGTGATCCTCTATCATCTTATTTCCCTAAGTGGAGTTCTTGGTATCATCATGACTAAAACTACATGGTCATGGATCCTCTACTTAGCAGGTTATTACAAATTGAGTTGTTGGTATACCCCATGACCTTGGGTGCCATCCTCATATGTGTATCATATCTCTTTATAATTATAGCATATACTTCCTATGAAGAGACCTGTCGATCATGACCTCTCGAACGAACATCATTAGTTCTATCTGACTCATGGAGCGTGTTATCTCAGATCAGTTCTATGCGGAACCTTTTAGAAGGAATCCTAGGGTTTAATTATGGCCATGAATTTACCTTGATATTTTGATTATTTGTTGAGTATATCTAGATATTATTATTATATGTGATATATAAATGTACCTATGTATATTTGACTATTATTCTTCTTATTATATGCTTTTTGGTTTCAGGGTGTCCTACTGGGCATTGTTATACTTACCCCTACACATGCTTTTCCTATACATGTCATGTCCTATGTAGATGATCGACCTTTTGATGGATTCCTATAGGGACCAGGACCTGGCGATGCTTAGTGATCCAGATAGACTAAGGCATGGTCCTATGGTTATCTTGACAGAAATTCCCATCTATACTTTTAGATTAGACTTGTTTTATGACTCTTTTGTGGTGGAATTTTATTTTTCAGTGTTTACTTTATAGTTTTCATTGTCATACTTTGCTTATGAGATTTAGATTTATGCATTCATAGTTTATCAGTTATTTTAAATTTCATCATTATATGGGCTTGATGATGTGTTTGTAGATGTACTTTAGGCTAAGGCCTCCCATGTTAGTGATATAACTACTCAGTGTTAGTTGCCAGCCCCAAGATTATTGGAGGTAGGATTGGGGAGTTATGGAATGGGCCGCATTGGGATGGGTCATGATAAAGTGGTATCATAGGCAGTAAGTTCTACCTTAGGTCCAAAGATTGTGAGATTTGTTTGGGGAAATAGTTTTAAATGTTTCGAGTTCAATTTTCAGGCCAGTTACTCTAGTGTTGGTGTGGCACTAACGTATCCATACATTGGGACTCTGATAACTTTCCTTTTAACTTAGTACATGAGAACACTAGTTATAGGGAAAAAATGGTACATGTATCATATAGGAATGAGTTGTGGTTTCCATGTTCTCTTTGAGTTAGATCTCTATATATACTCATTGATCATGGTACATCTTGTCTATTTTAGGATTCCTATACAATGTATGCCACCTAGGATTAAACATCATGATAACAAGTATGATCCCATCAGTGATGAGTCATCGATACATGGACCAATAATAGAGATGTTACCTCTAGGTAGTGCGCCGGTTATACCACCACTTATAGATAAGTATATGGTACCCACAATACCAGTCGATGAGGTACATAGACTTAGCACACTTCATGAGTTTCAATGGAAGTGACCCCTCAAGTTCTGAGTTGAGCCCGAATCATAGGCGGCTGAGGAATGTGTTGATGTGGTGATGTGAGTTTTCCATCTTGGAAGGACACTATCATATCATATGGTGGTTCTGACAATGATCCTTCTCTATAGATTTATAGGATGATGGTGGGGTTTAGTGACTTAGTCACATGATGAGGAGACTCTAGCATGGTCAGAGTTTGAGAACCTTTTTATAGAGGATTTATCTCTAGATAAGTTGAGGGATATACACATATAGGAGATTATAGATCCCTATCATGGAAGTACGATAGTGTCTAAGTATTCATCAAGGTTAACCAACCTCTCCAGGTACTCGATGGATATGGTTTGGGATCTGTTATTTTGGTAGCGGACCTTTGAATGAGGACTATATAGATACATCTAGGATAGTGTTATACATCTATGAATTCCTACCTATGTTGGGGATCTAGAGCGAGCCTTGGTGGTTGAGAGTTTCCTGAATGAGCAGATGCAGATAGTGGTTGCCAAGAGTGGGCACACAGGAGTAGAGACATCAGCAGCAGGGGGTCATTGTCAGTATCAGGGACTTAAACATGTGATATGTTTTAGGAGAAGGTCTCATGAAATAGGGTATATAGTACAAGGATCATAGTATAGGTCTAGTTATCCCAAGGAAAGATGGTGTTACTCTTGTTATGGAATGAGACATCTTGCACGAGATTATCCAACCCACCATATAAATGACAGAGAGATAGTGTATGGGACACTGAGGAAGGGTAATAATTAGGATAAAATAGGTTTTTAGGGTGGAGGAAATTGAAGAGGAGTTGGGAGAGTAGCTGGAGGTGGTAGGTGCTTTGACTTGTTACCACCACCACCCCCAGGTGGTCTACGCCAGGCTTAGGGTGCTAGAGGATAGGGTCAAGGACAATTGTAGGAAGATAAGGATTATGAACCAGTGGCTCCATGAATGATATGAGGTATTATATGTATCTTTTATACCTTAATTACCATACTGATAGAAAAAGGTTCTAGCCATTCCTTTATTTCCACATATCTGGTTCGAGACTTAGAGATCTCGATTGAGCCATTGGCTTGACCCTTGCACTTGGAAACTCCTATGGGAGATGACTCAGTAATCACACACTTGTTCCAAGAGTGTGACTTGACTCTTGGAGCTGATAGTTTCTTCTAGGATCTATTTATATTATCAATTAGTCCTTACAACATCATCTTAGGTATGGAATGGTTATCTATAGTTCATACCTAGATAGACTGTTTCAAGCAGAGTTTGCAGTGTTTTTGAAATGATGGTAATAGGTTTTCCTTTTTGGGTGAAAAGGAAACCCAAGAATCATAAGGTAGACTCATGCACAAGTGTGTGCATGCAATTACTCATCATTTTTATAGCATGATCCTTGGTTCAATGAATGTTATGAGATTTCAATTCCCTATAGTGGCGGTAGAGTATGAGAATGCCTTTCCTAAGGATGTTCTAGGATTACCTCCCCACTGATAGATAGACTTATATATTGATCTACACCCCAAGAATACATCAATATATATTCTATCATATCAGATGGCTACCATAGATATTAGTAAACTGAGGGTGCATTTAGAGGACTTACAGAGGAAGGGATTTGTTAGACCCAACGTTTCACCCGGGGTAACCCCAGTTTTGTTCACTAAGAATCCATATGGGAGATTTAGGTTATGTGTAGAATACTATGGCATACAATAGGTGATTGTAAAGAAAAAGTATCCAATAATGTGAGTTTATGACTTCTTTGATTAATCGAGAGGGGTACGATGGTTCTCAAAGATTGACCTCAGATCAGGATATCACCAGTTGCAAGTACAGGGTGAGGATATAATAAAGATGACATTTAGATATTTCTATAGTCACTACGAGCACTTTTTAATTCCCTTTTGCATGAAAAATTCCCCAATAGTGTTTATGGGACTCATGGACTAAATCTTTCAGCTTTCCTTAGATCGATTCTTGGTAGTCTTCATTGAAGATATCCTTGTGCACTTGTCATTTGATGGGGAGCAAGGGAGACACTTGAGGATGGTTCTGGACATAATTTTAGAGCACTATCCTTATGGTAAGCTCTCAAATTTCTAGTTCTATATTCAAGAGGTCAACTTTCTATGACATGTTATCTCATCAGATGGTGTGGCAGTGGACCCAGTGAAGGTTGAGGTAGTGTTATCTTAGGATCCACCCAATAAAACGATGGAAGTATGAAGCTTCCTTGGATTAGAAGGGTACTATTAGAGATTAATACTTTAATTATGTAGGCTATCATCCCTCATGATAGCTTTGACTTGAAAGGGGAAACCTTTTGTGAGGACATAGAGGTTTCAACAGGATTTTCAAGAGTTGAGGAAGAGATTGATGAGTGCTCCCATATTATGATTTTCAGAGGAGGGTGTTGAGTATGTATTGTTTTGAAATGCATTAGGAACCATAATTGGTTTTGTTTGGATTTAGAGGTAGGTTTTTATTACCAATGGATCACATTAGTTGATACCATGTGAGTAGAACTACGCAACACATGATCTGAAGTTAGCAACGGTAGTCTTCACACTAAAGATGTGGAGACACTACTTGATGGGGGAGTGATATATTGTATATTATGAACAAAAGAGTCTCAAATATATATTATCTTAGAAGGATATTAACTTAATATAGAGGGGGAATGTGGTAGCAGATTTCCTTAACAAGAGATTTTGTTCGTAGTTGCTGAACAAGGTGTTAAAGCAATTGTCCTCATTGTAGTTATCCTTTGTGGATGGAGATTGTGAAGTATACCTAAAATAAATTATTTTTACCCCTCCACTTTTATAGTTATTCATGTAGGAACATCTTGGGGATATCAAATGTGAGACCCTACGTAATCAGGTATCCACTGGACATGCTCCTGATGGATTTTATGGAGGTGGAAAGCATGCCGTTCTTTTTAGAGAATACATGATGGAACTAGTGATGTTACGAGAGGAGGTTTTGATATATTTTCATGAATATCATTTGGCAGTATATATAGGTGTGGAAAATATGTACCATGACATTCAAAATTAGTTTTGGTGTCTAAGGATGAAGAAGGGGGTTGTAGAGTTTGTCGCTTAATGCCTTACTTGTCTGTAAGTGAAGACTAAACACCGAGTTCTAGCAGGTTTAGCTCAACCCCTTCAGGTTATAGAGTGGAAGTGGGATGATATATCCATGGAATTAATGATAGTATTACCATATACGTCCAAGGGACATGTTTCTATCTGGGTGATCATAGACCAACTCACTAATTCAGTCCACTTCCCAGCTATCTGAGAGCAGAGTTTAGTAGAGAGCTTAAGATGAATCTATGTATAGAAGATAGTATGACTCCATGGAGTTACCTCAACAATAGTTTTTGACCATGATTCTCATTTCATATCTTGGTTATGGAAAGGATTACAAGAGGAATTTGGGAATCAATTGCAATTTGAGCATGACTTTACACCCCCAGACTAATGGATAGACTAAGCAGACCATTTAGGTTCTGGAGGATATGATGTGATCTTTCATGTTTGAATTTGTTCATAGTTTGGAGGATCACCTAACATTGGTGTATTTTGATTAAAATAACTATAATTCCACCATTATTATCGAACTATTCAAGGCCTTGTATGGATGACCTTGTGAGTCACCACTATGCTAGACCAAACCAGAAGAGTCAACACTTATGGGACCAAAGTTGGTTTGAGCCACTAAAGATAAAGTGCATATTATCTAGGAGTGGATGAGGATTTCACATAGATTTTAGAAGTCCCATGCTGATAAATGATATAGTCCTTTAGAGTTCAAGGATGGAGACTATGTGTTCCTATGGGTTTCACCTCAATGTGGATTATGGAGGTTTGGTTGGGGGATTGAACTATCTCCAAGATTCATTATCCCTTTTCAAATACTATGTAGAGTTGGTGAGGTGATGTACTTATTATCTCTAATGACACAGTTAGACCGGGTACATGACATCTTCGATGTGTTGTAGTTGAGGAGGTATATACACGACCCATCACACATTATCAACTTGGAAAATCTAGACATCAAGGATGAAGCTACCTTTGATGAGTTCCTGGTAGATATCAAGGATTGGTAGGAGAGGATCCTTCATGGTTGATCAATTCCTTTAGTGTATTTTCATTGGAAACATGAGAATCTTCAAGAGAGCTCCTAGGAGTGGGAGGCTCAGATATGTTCTTAGTACCCAAATCTATTCTTATAGCCACTTGTTTTGGATTTTTAGGATGTAAATCCCCAAGGTAATGTATTATTTTTGGATATTGTATGGATTATTTTCAATATCAGGCACTAAGAAGGCATGTGATTTCGAGGCCTAGTGTGACAAGAATAAATGTTTGAAATATATTAAATATATTAAAAAGTAAACATGAACATTTTTCCTGAAAAAGTAGAATAACTTCTAAAAAGAGTCCCAAATTAGAAATATGAGGGCACCATTGAGTTCAAAGTATGGGTTTTACCCTAGGTGTGACATAGCCTTTGTCGGCATGGGTTGTTTGTGGAAAATTCCTCACAAGCATGGATAATAAATAAATTAATAAAATTAATTTATCTAATCTGTAATGATGCATCAACCTAATACTATTATTTAAATACATTCTTATGGTAAATTTTTAGGGTTAGCTAAATAACCATTAAAATCAATGAGAGTCATTGGTGAGAATTGGAGTAACTCTGTTGGTGTATGAAAAAAAAATCGAGGCATCATGATTGGTGTGCAATGGAATCAAAGGATTTCACCAATGAAAAATGACACAACTTAGTTATTCATCAGTGATCGATCCAAATCAAGGTAGGATATTGTTTTTTTGGATTTATCCCTATTTTATGATTCCTATGATGAATGAGAATCAATCAACTAATAAATTGATTCATAGATCATGTATATTGCAGTGTAAGTTAGATTTATTCAGGAATTGGGGGATTGATTTGTGATTATTTATCTATCTATTCATTAATTATTCTAATGAAAATGAGTTGAGGCCTACAAAAACATTATAATATGTTCATTACTTGTGGTTTTTTTGTTCTTTTTTTCCCCATTTCTTCATTCATCCCAGATGATTTCCTTTGCCCTACGGTTCGATAAATATTTTTAAATTGAATGATGTGAACCCATTTATTTGCACAACGATTCAATATTATATATCTGATATTGGTATCATGTGAGGATAATGAAATGATGGAATCAATAGTGGATCAGATGGATTTGGGATACCTGATTTGTGTTCTTTGGTGCACGAAAATGGATGTCACGTGGGCCTATTTTCTGAACGGATTCAAGGTTTGGATCCCAATGTTCGATGAAAACAAGGTCATCCAACCATAGATTTATGTTTTATAATAAGGTGTGTGTATTGATCGATGGATGGAGGCATGGGAGAATATGTATAATCTAGAACTAGATTTCTGGAAAATTCCATAACACACAGTGTGTAATCTGGGATTACATGGCATACATGACCCTTGTGTGGTGATTAGGGTTTCCATGGTGAAGATAAATATCACAGAGTGTATGAACCTTCTTTGGAAGCTTAGTGTGTAACTCGAAGGTTACACAAACATGAACAAGAGTACATGGGCATAGGAACATCGTGTACTCCAACATGGACACTTCCAGGCTAGGTGTACATGGGCATAATCATGTACTGGGACATGAGAATAAGTACATGAGCATAGGCATGCCGTGTACTTTATCACAGGAACAAGAACATTGCATTTCCATAGACAGGTTCTGGGTGATGAAGGGACACACCATGCACTACTAGTACACATTATGTATTCCTTCAAAGTTGGGTTAGAGCCCTTATCCTCTGCATCTTGGACAAGTTTCATTAGGGTGCATTCCCTATATCCATTCCTTAAGGGTTAGTATGGAATAAAATCCTATACATTGGATAATGATCCCTTAATAAGGACTTATTAGATAGAGTTTTTAGGATCCTTTGATGAGGCTTAGAGTGAGATCCACTATCATCTTCTTTCCCAAGGTGAAGTTTTTGGTATCTTCATGACCAACAATACATGGGCACCAATCCTCTACTTAGAAGGGTCTACCTAATTGAGTTGTTGGTATACCCCATAGCCTTGGATGTGATCCTCATATTTACATCATATCAATTCATAATTCCAACATATACTTCCTATGTTGAGACCTGATGAGCACGACCTCTTAGACAGATTTCATTTGCGCCATCTGACTTGTGGAGTGTGTTCTCCTGGACAAGTGCTATGTAGTGCCTTTGAGAAGGAATCCTAGGATGTAATTATGGTTGTGACTTTACCTTGATATTATGTGTCTTTTTTGAGTATATTTGTACATTCTTATTATATGTGTTGTAGAAATATACCAGTGTAGATCTGACTATTATTCATGTTTTTATATGATTTGTGGTTTTGGGGTATCCTACTGGGTATTGTTATACTCACCCCTTCACGAGATTTTCACGCATGTGTCGTGTCTTGTGCATATGATCAAACTTTTGATAGAGTCCTAGAGGGACCAGGACCAGGAGGGGCTTAATGAGCTTGATAGAATGAGGCGTGTTCATGTGGTTATCTTAACAACATTACCCATCTATACTTTTAGGTTGGACTTGTTTTCAAAAATTTTTGGTGGGATTTTATTTGGAACTATTTAATTTCCAGTGTTTGTTGTCATACTATGGTTGTGGTATTTAGATGTATGAATGCATGGTTTATCAATTTTTTTACATTTCATCATTATATGGGATTGGAGATGTGTGCGTGTGTACATGTACTTTAGGATAATGCCTCCCATGTTAGTGATATGCCTACTCAACGCTAGTCGCCACCCCTAGAATATTGGAGGCAGGCTTGGGGAGTTTTGGAATGGGACCCATTGTGATGGGTCGTAAAATTTAAAATAATAGTAAACCTATGAAAAATTTTATTAATCATTTATTCTTCACCCATTTTTAAATATTAATATTCAACTCTAAGTGTAATGACCCACATATTTCTAGGTCATTATTTTGAGATGGAATTTGAATTTTTCATCTCATGGGTAGTTCATTTTTATGACCTGGAATTGTAATGGTATTTTGACAGTTTAAAAATCCATAAATATTGTTTTTGGGTGTGTTTTGGGGGTTGGTGGATGACCTGGGGGTTCAAGTGAGAATCAGATAAAATATGGGAGGCTGGGCCATTTTAAAATAGTAGCAACAGATAATTCATGGAATGAACCATAGGTTTATGTCATGAAATTTGGGGATAGAGGTAGAGGTCCTTTGACTCAAATAGTTCACTACATGCACTAGAGGTTAATTCCTTGAAAGGGATGTCATCTATTTTTTTTAAAATAATGGGGGGGGGGGGGTGTTAAACCACCCCTTATTTTTGGCTAGTCGTACATGTGGGGAGGGTTGTTCGGCCAATGACTCCCCTTATTCCCCCTTCATTTAGGGGTGTTTTCAAGTTCAATTTCATATCAATTCTGGGTAAGTACCTCCTCTACTATCATCTTGTTTTAGTTTTCATTCACCCACCCCGATTTCATGAGATTTCATTGGAACATGGTGAAATCAACCAAGGACGATGGAGATTTTTCTCAACTTGCATAGAGGAGGGCCATAAATGATGTATGCATGCCAATGTGTTCCATTTTAGTAAAGGTACATCTACATATGACTTTTACTAGGGTTTTAGTGATTCTAATAGAAATTGACTATTGGAATGGGTGTTTAAATCAGGGATTTATTATAGATTAGGTCTGGGTGCATGTTAGGAGTGTACCATACCCCGTTGTTAGAGGTTCCGATGAGTGTATGATGACCAATGAGTTTTTATGCGATTATTACTATTTAATTAATTTTGAATAATTAATTATAATTAATTATAATTAATTATGTGTGATTTTTGGCATGATATCGGTTCCTATGAGCATAGATGAATCTCAGTGGGTTTGGACAAGCCTCGATGGAGTTAGATGAGGGGTTAAATCTATGTTATTGGTAAGTAGACAATATAATACAAAACAATATGTTTGTTTATGCATGATAATGTGTGATTTTATACTAGATGGGGTTTATAAATAAGTACTGGGGATTGATGGGTACCTAGGTAGATGAAATAGATTGGAGCTGAGCCTCCTATGCTTGAATTAAGCACTCTTAAGAACTTAGGTGAACTTTGGTTCACCTAATGACTATGTCTCAAAAGGGAGAGGGATTTATATGAGTTGGATAGATACCTATATGAGGTTATGGGATATTATATGAGATGAAAAATGGATTAGGTTGGGTTCTTAGGGATATTGGGTAGGCATGAGAGGCTTGGGGATGAGTGTTGACGTGCAAGATGACCAGACATATCATGAGTGTCTTGGAACTCCATCCCAAGGTCAAAGGTGAGTCTTGGTGTGTGAATTGAGTGGGGAATTCCTTAAAGACTTATAATATGTAATATATAGGGGTTTCCTATGGGTGAATAATTGAGGGATCTCCTTGAGGATATGTGTGATGAGATTTAGTGTGGGTTGAGGGTTTGTTTGGGAATCGACATTAGGTTTCCAAGGGGGTTTTGGTCAGTAATTAGGCCCCATATATTAAGTATAGGTTTAATTAGAATATAATTTATTGGTATGGTTTCTATATAGCTAGACCAAGAGTGATGGGGGATTAAGTGAGGTTAGATTAGACCTTAGGGTCTGGTTCAAATGATCCTATAAGCTATGATGTCACCAAAGGGTGATAGATGGGATATGTTAACAATGAGAAGAGGATATGATAGGTTTGGAGGACCCAATGTATGTATTTATGAGTGAGTTGATACATTTCATAATGGGGGGCTAGGACTTGAGATACTATCACCCTAGGTTCAACTAGTGAGGAACGTGATAACCCGCGGGTCCTGCATGTGTTGCATGTTCCTATTAGACCTTTTCATGAGAGTCTTGGGTTGGTGTGATTGGTGTAACCTCCCCAGATCCTATGGGATGGTTTGATATGATTTTTATCTCCATATAGTCTATGTGTATGGGTCAATATGTTGATGTTACCACCTCAGAGTCTACAAGAATGGGTTAGTATGCATGAATGGATCTTGTCGTGAGAGGCTTAAGTTGAGGACTATGTTGGGGTCTAATTTTTGTATTAGGTGGAACTTTTATTAGTATTCTTGAGTCAAGTATCACCCATGATAAATATGGGTTGTTACATTATTTTATATGATACTAATATACTCTTCCATGAGAGAGAAGATAATGGTTTGATATATGGATGCATGACCATGCCTTGTTTCTTCAGGTAGCAGGTCGAGGTTTGGATGATGCCCAACCCAGAGTATTTGGGTTTGGGATGGGAATAAGTTATTAATCCATGAGGATATTATTGGATTCCATAATGGAATCAAAATAGGTAAGGTTAGGTTTTAGGGTGTCTTGGTTATCACCCAATAGCCTGATGAGAATGTATATCTCATCGAGTTCCATGGTGGCCTGGTTAGCACATGAAGACCAGGTGAGTATGTTTATTTATGTTTTTTATTTTCCTCATTAATAAAAATGAATATGATTAAATATATTATGGTTAATTTGTGATACCCTACTGAGTTATATGCTCACACCTTGCACCAGTATCTTGGTGCATGTGTAGACCTTATGTTTGTTTTTAGGCTAGAGCATGGTACCTGCAATGGATTGGGTTGGGACAAATAAAGGGTATCATAATTTTAGTATAATTAATATGTAATATAGTAGGTCCATTTTTCATTAGTTTTATTTTGGTTTATTTTGTATTTGGGATCAGAAAATTGGTTGATTAATGCGTATTTTGTATGAAAACATCGTGAATGTGATTGATTGTTTATTTATTCTATACACTATGATGTGTATGATATTTGTTTATTTCCATTATATTTTATGACTCTAATTTGAGGGAATAGTCTTACCATTATATAAATTAGACTCTCATTATTAGTTGGAAGCCTCTAGTATATGGGGAGGCACACCTAAGTTCCTGTGATTTCTTTGTCCCGAGAACTAATGAGTGGCCCAAGGAGGGGTGTTACAAAATGGTATCAGAGCCATATCTGTTTTCTTATCTCAATATTTGTGGAGATAATATACATGTGGTATAGTAATGTGTAAAATATTATTATGGATATCATACTGGTGCATCTAGAACACCTATTTTAGTAGAAAGTCTAGGTTACCAGGGGCATGGGATTTTTGTTTTTGGTATTCAAAGTTACAATTTTATTATCTTGACTTGGGAAACACACCTAGATATGGATTTATGTTTTATGGGTTTTTTGATCTTTGAATATTGTGAATAGGACAATGTAAATGCATCATATTAGGCACATAGGATTGACATGACATATGTATTCTTGTTTATGGTTCTTTTTTGATGATAGGTTTAGTTTATTGAAGTTTCAATTAGAACTTATATAGTGTTTTTCTGTATAAATTTTTGATTCCATTATACTCTATAGGACTATAGTGTATTTCAATTTTATGGCAGGTCATGTGAATCTTATGGTATAAGGTTATCCGATGATGGAAATACAATCCATTCGTTAAGGGTTGTATGGAGACCCATCATGGGTTAGTGAGGGTATTGATGCCTCGATAATGACTTGATAAATGATTGATATTCCCAAGAGGTGATATGAGGATGTGAATGTGTTTACCTAAGAATGATGGCCACTTTTGGGTCGTTGGGATGTTAGTTCAGTTATTTAAAGTATAAAAAACCTATATGACATTTTTATCTATATCTTATTGGTGAAATTATACTTTATCAAAATGGGTATCTAAGGAAAGGTATATTAATGAATTATACTTTTGAGGTTTTAAGAACTTAAATAATTTATGGTATCGAGGTTGGTTTTGAGGGTGGGACTAATTGGGTTATTATCCTAGTGATTTCTGGATGATATTTCAGTGGTGTGGTGGGAGAACGGGTATAAAATCATGAATTTTGGAATGAAACCAATGTTTCAGGTGATCATGAGGTTATCAATGGCATGAGTGATATGCCTTGGGTTGTGTGGTGTGACCGACATTCATGTGAGGCATGTTTAGTAGGTCAGGTGCATGCATTTAGGTTATTTTTAATGTGACTCATGGGAGTGTGAGTCGGGTTGTATGATTGTGTTGCATGATAGAATGTGGCAGATGGGTGTGGTTGAGACCAGGGTAGGTAATGAGTAAGAATCTAGGATAGGGTTCTTAATGGATCAATTTAACTTGGGTGGAGAGTGAGTATTGGTGAGGATTTTTAGTGAAAATCCTCATTGTATGAGGGAAGGTGTGCATTGGGTATGCTTAGTTCCCAGTTGGGTTATAGACTGATGAATGATACATGTGTAGCTCCACTAATTTTTTTTTCAGATTGTGGATAAACTCAAGAAGTTCTATGGTATTCGTGTGTTAGTGAGGCACATGCAGGCATGGAGGCTCAAGAATCGGTGTGCTAAGATATGTCACTCGATGATGATAGATGACATTGATAATGAATTGGGGTTCCCTGACATGATTGATCCAGGTTGGTCCTTTAAAGGTATTGTCAAGGAGGTATGCTAATAGGATATGTTTGGGTTAGTGCTTGAGGATTAGTGTAAAGGAATCCATATGGAGGGGAGCACACCATTGGCCGTTGGAGGACATAATCCTTGTTGTGAGTGAATTTTTGAATGTTGTGGATATCGTTTGTTGTATTATGGTAACGAGTTCTAGTTGTTGTTTGGTGTTAGTGCTCGAGTATGAATATTTCAGCCATATCTAGTGATTATGTGCAATAATGGAAGGATCATGGGTTGAAGATATTAATGTTTGGTTTGATGAGTGATGATAATGATTCTCAAAAAGTGGTGTGTATCATATCAATCATGGGTAAATGAACTTCATGCTATAAGGGTTATGGATATAGTGAGACCAAATAGTGGATGGTTGAGGTGAAATTGGGGCAACTAACCATTTTTCTTGTATGAATTTAGATTCAATGAGATAAGAACCACATTGGGGCTATTCTTTGGGACATGGTTGAGGTAGTTCGGGAATCAGACTGGGAGTTTTGGAGAAAATTTTGTGTATCTGGGATTGGTGTTTATAGTTACACAACATAATCATGTTGGGAATTATTAATAGAGAATTATTTAACAAGGTTGGTTGGGAGATGTGGTACGAGTATTACCATGGATTATCGAGGAAGGAAAGCATTATGGTGGGGAATTTGTAATGACCCACAAATATTTGGGTCATTTTTTTGAGATAGAATTATTTTTCCATTTGGTGGGTGGTTTGTTTTGATATTTGAGACTCAAAATTTTATTTTGAGAGTTTTAATGTCCATAAATGGTGTTTTTGGATGTGTTTTTGGGGTTAGTGAATGACCTCAGGGTTTGGTAGAGAATCAGAGGAAAGATGAGAGGTCGGGCTACTAAAAAACAACAACAACAAATCATTTATGGTGTGAACCTATGGTTAATGCCATGAAAGTTTTGGATAGAGTGAGAGATCCTATTACTTGAATGGTTCATGGTGTAAACCATAGGTTCATTCCATGTAAGGGGTGATGATAGTTTTTTTATAAAAATAAAAGGGGGGTTAACCCCCCTTGTTTTAGTTTAGACACACATGTAGGGAGGGAAATTTCGTTTGGTGCCTAAAATGAACGGCCAATTGTCTCCTATCGACCGGTCAAGGTTCCGGTGCTCTACTAATGTGTATAGCAGCACTCGGGTTGAATCCTCGACGATGATACTTTGCAATAGTCGTTTGTTTTTAGTTAATTGTATTCTGATTGGGGGGTTTGTTTGCAGAGATTATGAAATAATTTATGTATGATGTTTGATTTAACAAATTGATAAAGATTGGGGTGAGTTCATCATTAGGTAGTTAATCTTGTGATATCCTTGAGCTTTGCTTTATATTGCATTAAATTAACACCCATGTCACAAGATGATTTTGATCGGAATTCCAAAGTGTTAAAGCTTTAATCCAAGCCGTAAATTAACTTAGGTTTCTAATCATTACCATTACTTGTTTATGGTAGTTAATTTTTGGTTCCAATAATCCATGGAATCCAAATATTAAACAAAACATGTCATTAATCCATGACATATAAAGTTCAACATACACAATATTAATTTAAAGAACATTCGTCGAGAAAAAGCTCTCAATCACTTAACATACCTAAATTATAACTCAACCCAATTAAATATTTACCAAACCATTAAAATTATTACTAATATGGTTATAATTATTATGATGATAAATTAATAAGATAAGATAAATAAAGGGATAAGAAAAGATTTTTGCGTCGAACACACACACACAAACGATGAAGAAAATTAAAAAAGATTTTCAATTGAATGAGGAAGAAAAAGAAGGGAAGGGGATTAAACTGAATTTAAACTATTTTAAGAAAATAAATATTAAACTACATAAGGTGGATGAGAATAAGAGATATTGAAGAAGTAACTTGCATTAAAACAGAATTACAAAGAAAGAGACTTACAAGATTACAAAAACGAAGAACACGAAAGTAAGTGAAAACAAAGAGAGGAGGAAAGGTCTCTCAAGTGAAAACTTGAGTATGGAAGGTCCTCACAAGCCTTTATCAAGGATTTTTTCTTTCCAATATGTTCTCCTCTCTTCTGAAATTCCAACCTCTCTCAAGGAGAGAATGGGAGAGTATTTATAGCCCAAGGAGTGGACTGTTTGCATTCCCAATCTGTCCCTCCTATTTCATCGCCAAGTTGGCTATTCATACAGCCTAATATCGAGAAATATCCTTCTTCAAAGTTGTATATAATAATGTTGGATGACTACTCTCAAAATTTGGAGTAATTTGGACTTAAGGATCAAAAGTTATGGCCAGTTTATTAAACAAAGTTAAACTGTCCATTTCAATCCAGTCTTTTTAAAGTCCAAAATGTAAAAGGGTTTTTTAATAGGAATATGCCTTCAAATCCGAATGATTTATTCAACAAAGTCTTCCGCCTATATATCCTCTTTCATACTGAAAAATATCATCTCAATTGGATGCTCACATCATGCGATATGTCATGAATACTATACTGATTTTAATTCTCGTCCAGAATGGTGGGCTGGATTTTAATGCTACATTTGGGCCCCTTGTTATTATATTTGGGCCTTGAAATTTTTATACAAGACTAATTGCATTTTCACCCAAACTATGGTGGAGAATAAAATAATTTGGATTTCTGCATGTAGCCCAGTAAATCAATCTTCATGAATAGTCCAGTTTCTTCACAGATTCTTTGGTCTTATTTGTGAGGACCATATGACCCTTCAAATGGAAGAATTGGCTCATGGTACCTTCTAATGAAATGTTGTATATTTAAAGGAGAATGATAAAAAACAAGAACCACTCAATTTGGATCAGTATAGTGATAGTTATTATTAAAAAAGTAAACTAACTCAATTGGGATACTTCTAAAAATGCTCAAAAATTATACTTAATATAAAAACATTAATATTTCACACAAATTATGCAAATTTCATATAAAATCAGTAAAGAGAGTATATAATAAGTCATGAAAATATTAATAACATCAACTCCCCCACACTTAGTTTTGTGCATGTTCTCATGTGCAACAAATATAAAAACATGACAAAATCATTTTCACTCACCAACAAATATTAAAATTTTGTTTTCTCCAATCAGGGGAGGTTTAGACTATTTCACTCATCCATTTTTAATTCCACCGAAAGTTGTTACAAAAACAATTTTCCAAAACTAATTCATTTTTTCATGCTCAAATTTAGAAATGGAAAATGTGGACACTCAAAACTCACACCTCTCAAGATGATAAAATTTATTTGTGGAGGTTCACCCTTTCACCAACCAAAGTGAAAATCTTAGAGTTTGAAAAGAGATCTCAGCTTCAATCCCTATAAAAAGTGCAAAGAATCAAGAGGTATTTTTAAGGGGTTTTTCTGTGGCTATGGGACGGTAGGAATATAATGTCCAAGAGAGAAGAAGAGGGGTAAAACACCAACATAGAAAAAGCAATGCATATTTTTTTTTGAAATAAAACATGGAAGGAAATGAAAACACATATTTAAAAGGGAATGATTGTGTGAATAAAGACACAATAGATGAAGAAAATATTAAGGGTATGAGAAGATGAAATATTTACAAACCACAAAACTTCTCCCAATGATATAAGAATATAATGCAAGTGTTCTTTTTTTTTGGTTTTTTTTGTTTTTTCGAATGTTGACCTTGAAACAGATCTCACACTCATATCCCAACCCGTGTTTGATCTCCTCACAACACTAATTGTAATATTTATAACAAGATCAAAGGTTGAGAAAGAGTGATTTTTGACCTACCCAAGACACAACCCATTTTTGCAATTTTTTTTTTGATTTTTTTTCATCATTTTTGATTTTTTTTTGAACACTTGTCAAAAACATTTACAAAATTACATAAATGGAAGTACATTACATTCCCAAAAACACACTAATGACAACCTCTCCCACAAAACACACTAATGACAACCTCTCCCCCACACTGAAATGGATGCTTGCCCTCAAGCAGATGATAACTTGTTGAAAATCAATAATAGGGTACCGAAACAATGAAAACCATTCCCCCCACACTTAAATTTAAAAAAAAAATATTCAATGAAAATCCATGTTGATATTGGGTGGGAAAAGGTATTGGGCTTGTAATGTGGCTATCAAAGAAAATGTTTTCATAGGCTCTAAGGGGCTTTCAAAAGGAGGATTAATGTAAGGGAAATGAGAGGCTATTTGGCTATTGTGATTCTCATGTGGTTCAGAAAATACCTCTATCATATTAATGCACACTAAGGCAGGAAATTCACCTCAGAGGTCCACAAACTCAAGACTCACAAATGGGGGTGAAAACACACATTTTGAAAAGATGGTCATAGGTGTCCTTGGCATGAAAGAAAATGTTGTTCCTCACGGTTCGGGAAAAGCTTTTTCCAAATAAAAAATTGAGCATTCAAAATTTGTTAATTTTGACACAAAATTCTTTATCCAAAGTCATGATGAAAATACAAAATTTTTGAGATGAAAACATGTCTATTAACTCCCCAAAATGGTTGGACAAAATTTCAAAACTCGATGGTGAGTAAGCATGACTCTTTAATTTTTTTTTGTATTTTTTAAGTGATTGTTTTCTTGGTTTTTTTTAGTTTTTTAGGTTTTTTTGTTTTTGTGTTTTTTATAAAGATACAGCCACACAAAATAGAAAGTGAAAAAGAAAGGTTTTGATAAAGAAAGTGGTAAAAAAAAAGTTAAAGAGAGAGGAAAAAGAAGAAAGAGGTAGAGAGAGGAAGAGATAGAGAGAGAGTTAAAGGGAAATAGGTGCCCCTGGTTTAGATTTGGTGGGTCGTCGTATCCATACGGTGGTGGGTTGACTGGAGAAGTTGGGTATCTAATGGAAGTAGATGATGATCCAGGATTGTGTGTCCTCTCATAGTGATGCTTTAACCAATGTCCATTAACCGTTAATGTCCTTTTGGAAGAGGCGTCTTGGACTTTCACTACACCAAATGGGTAAACATTAGTAATAACAAAAGGACCTTCCCAACGAGAATTAAGCTTACCTGGGTGAAGTCAGAATCGAGAATTGAAGAGCATTAACTTTTCACCTTCATGAAATACCTTTCTCAGGATGTGTCTGTCATGGAGTACCTTAGCCTTCTCTTTGTACAGATTGGAATTCTCATAGGATTCAAGTCGAAGCTCCTCCAGTTCAGCCAATTGCAACAATCTTTCTTCATCAGATTTTTCACAATCAAAATTACAGGTTTTCACAGCCCAAAAAGACTTATGTTGGATTTCAACTGGTAAGTGACACGATTTACCAAAAACTAGCCTAAAAGGATACATCCCAATGGGTGTTTTATAGGCAGTTAGATAAGCCCAAAGGGCTTCACCAAGTCTCTCAGGCCAGTCTTTTCTGGTGGGCTTAACAATTCTCTCAAGTACCCTTTTCACTTCTCTATTTGAAAGTTCATCCATGCCATTTGTTTGAGGGTGATATTCAGTTGAAGTTTTATGCACAACCCCATTCTTTTTCAGAAGAGCTTCCATGGTTCTATTACAAAAATGGGTTCCTAAGTCACTGATCAAGGCACGTGGTGTGCCAAATCTTTGGAAGATGTGGGTCTTTAGGAACTCACTAATAGTATGAGCATTATCCTTCCTAGTGGGTTTGGCCTCAACCCACCTTGAAACATAATTGTCCACAAGAAGAATGTATGAGAATCCATTGGAAGGGGGAAATGGTCCCATGAAATCGATTCCCCAAACATCGAATATCTTGCAGAAAATTAAAGGCTTTTGGGGCATTTTATTTCTCTTGGAAATTGTGCCAAACTTTTGGAAAGTGGGACATGATTGAAAGAAATCATGTGAGTCTTTGAAGAGTGAAGTCCAGAAGAATCCAGAGTCTAGGACCTTTCGGGAGGTCCTTTGTGGTCCAAAGTGGCCACCTCCGGGAAGTGAGTGACATAATTCTAAGATGGAAAAATGCTCATTTTATTCAACACATCTCCTAATTACCATGTCTTCCCAAGTTTTCCAAAGTTTATTTTCTTCCCAAAAATAGTATTTTGAATCACTTTTCAACTTCATTTTTTGTTCTTTTGAAAATTTTTTAGGAAAAACACCAGACACCAAATAATTTACAATTGGGGCATACCATGGTATTTTTGGAGTGAGAGATGAAAGGGGCTCAGTGGGGAATTTAGGATCGATGATTTCAGATTGAGAAGAATTAGAAATTCTACTCAAGTGATCAGCAATAGGGTTTTATTTTCCTGGTCTATATTTGATTTCAAGGTCAAACTATTGGAGCATTAGGATCCATCTTATTAGCCTCGGTTTGGAATCACTTTTCTTAAGTAAGAACTTTATAGAAGAATGGTCTGTGAAGATTATGATTTTGGCACCTAAGAGATAGGGTCAGAATTTATCTAAGGAAAAAACCACTGCTAAAAGTTCCTTTTCAGTGACAGTGTAGTGAGATTGAGTTTCATCCAATGTTTTTGAGGCATAATAGATGACATTAGGAATTCTTTCTCTTCTTTGACCAAGAACAGCCCCAACAACTCTATCAGAAGCATCACACATCAACTCAAAGGGTAATGACCAATCTGGGGGTTGGATTATCGGGGCAGATGTTAGAGCAATTTTGAGGTCAATGAAGGCTCTCTTGAAAACCTCATCAAAATGGAAGGTGAAATCATTTTGGAGCAAATGAGTGAGTGGGAGGGAAATTTTACTGAAGTTATGGATGAATCGCCTATAGAAACCAGCATGACCGAGGAATGAACGGATGTCTTGAACAGAGTTGGGTTCAAGAAGTTATTGGATCACTTCAATTTTGGCAGGATCGACTTCAATACCATCATTTGAAACTATGTTCCCTAGAACAATCCCATTTGCAATGATGAAGTGACATTTTTAAAAATTTAACACAAGGTTACACTTGACACACATTTGAAGGACTAGAGAGAGTGAATTCAAACAAGATTCAAATGACTCACCATAAATGGTGAAGTCATCCATGAAGACTTTCATGAAGTGTTCAATGAATTCAGAAAAGATACTCATCATACACCTCTGGAATGTTGCAGGAGCATTGCAAAGTCCAAAAGGCATTCTTCTATATGCATATGTTCCAAAGGGGCATGTGAAAGTAGTCTTTTCTTGGTCCTGAGGTGAGATTGGGATTTTAAAATAGCCGGTGTATCCATTAAGAAAGAAATAGTGTGACTTTCTGGCTAATCTTTCTAGCATTTGATCAAGGAATGGAAGAGGGTAGTGATCTTTTCGTGTTTCATCATTCAATTTTTGATAATCGATGCATACACGCCATTTGTTCTTCACTCGAGTTGTGAATACCTCCCCATGTTCATTTGTGACAATAGTTATCCCACCTTTCTTAGGTACAACTTGAATTGGACTAACCCATTCACTATCAGAAATTGGGTAGATAATACCAGCTTGAAGAATCTTGGTGATCTCTTCCCTAACTACCTCAAGGATGAGTGGATTGAGTCTTCTTTGTGGTTGTCTAATTGGTTTGGATGATTCCTCAAGATGGATGTGATGCATGCAAAGGGCAGGGTTGATTCCTAGTATGTCATCTAGGGTCCAACCTAAGGCCTTTTTGTTTTCCTCTAACACTTGAACAAGTTTGGACTCCTCGGTTTCAGTAAGTGTGGCAGAGATAATGACAGGATATGAGTGATAATGGAAGAGGAATGCATATTTCATGTGTGCAGGAAGAGGTTTCAGATCAGTCTCATCTTTCACTTTTGGGCTAGACAACTCAGGAATGGAAGAAGGGACTTCAGTTGGTTCAGGTTCATTTTCCTTAATACTGTCCAAGGTGGAACAGTAGAGATCAGAATTGATGTGGAATTCAAGAGAGTTTTCAAGTTCCTCTAGATTGATGGAGTCTATGAATGATAGGTCCACATCAACATCACTATTTATGACTTGGTTAATCATAGTGCAGATTTCACAAGATCCTTTTTCATTAGAACACGAAGAACACAGTGGATTGGGGTTCGATTGACTCTTAGAAGTGTCCTCAGAAGCATGTATTGAGAATACAGAGTGGTCCTCAGATGGGTATCACATGACTTGGAAAATGTCAAACTTGACCAGTTGGTCACCGAATTCCATGGATAAGATGCCTGAATGGACATCAATTTTTGTTCTCGCAGTCATGAGGAATGGTCTTCCTAGAATTAGGGGAGATCGAGAAGAGGTCGTCTTACCTTCCATGTCAAGGACATAGAAATTGGCAGGGAAGATAAGATCATTAACTCAGACAAGGACATCCTCAATTATTCCCTCGGGACTAGCTATGCTTCGATTGGCTAACTGGATGAAAACACCCGTTGGGTGTAAAGGACCTAGACCAAGGTTGGAGAATATGGATTTGGGCATGACATTAATTGAGGATCCTAGGTCTATGAGTGCATCATCAAAGTTTGAACATCCAATTTGGCATGGAACCGTAAAGGTCCCTGAATCTTTGCACTTTATGGGAATAGACTGCTGGGTGGAAACATTTTCGAAGGTCGTAAGTTGCCTGTTGTGGGTACACAACTCCTTGAGAAACTTGGCATACTTAGGAATTTGTTTTATGGCATCTAAGAGGGGAATGTTGACTTCAACACGTCTAAAAATGTCGAGCATTTCAGGATCAGGTTCAAAGGACTTCCTTGGTTTAGAAATATCTTGAGGGAAAGGAATTGGATTCCTAAGTGGAATGGAAGGAGGTGAGGGAATGGATTCAGGTTAATTTTCAATTTTCTTTTTTCTTTTCATTTTCTAGGTCAACATTCAAAGGAGGGTTTGAGGATTTATCTTGAGGCATAGCAAGTTTCTTTCCTGATCTAAGTACAATTTCACTTACATTACCCTTGGGGTTGGGTAATGGTTGAGCTGGGAGTTGGGAAGAATTTGATTGTTGTTGCTGGATCAGGTGGGATGCAAGTTGACCTATTTGAGTTTCAATGTTTTTAAGGCTAGAACGGGTGAAGGAGGCAAGATCTTCCACTGCACTTTCCCATGGTTGCTTGGAAGAAGAGGCTTGTCCCTGGTTGGGATTGCCTTGATTTTGGTTCTTGGGAAATCGATTGAATTGGTTTTGGAATTGGGAAGGATCACTAGGATAATGGAATCCAGGAGGAGGATTGTTCCTTTGAGGTTGAGGAACAAAAGGATAAGGTTGATGGAAGTTACCACCACCTTGACCATATTGGAATTGGTTTGGGTTTTGAGGATGGAATTGAGGGGGGTGAGACATGGGGTTACCATACCTCAATCCTTGGTTAAAGTTAGAGGAGAAGGGCTCAGAGTGAGGTTGGTTGAAGTTTTTAACAAACTGACCTGATAGTTGAGGATTGGTGTTCCGCTGAGCATATGCTGCATTGAGCTCCATTGGTCCAGATGAATCGGATTGATCCTATTGAATTTGTGGACATGTGTCAGTTGGATGAGATGGAGAGTTGCAGATTCCACAGTTTTTGATAGGTCCAGGAAACATTGATTGTGGAGAAGACGAGGTTGGGGATTTGGTGGCCACAACTAGCTGTCACACAAGACCTGTAAGTTTACTCATCCACTTGGTCATCTTGTTCGGCTCAATTGATTGATTATCTTTGGCTTGTTTGACTTGAGCATGTGCTTGAGTATGGAATTTTTGTGTGTTTGCAACCATGTTACTTATGAGATCTCTTGCAGCTGCAGGAGTTTTATCAACAAGAGCACTTCCACTTGCGACATCTATGAGAGTTCTCTCCATAGCCAATAACCCCTCATAGAAGTATTGGATCAAGAGTTGGTCAGGAATTTGGTGATGTGGGAAGGTTGCCACAATCTTTTTGAACCTCTCCGAGTACTCATTGAGTGATTCACTTGGGGATTGACGTATACCACTTATTTCCTTTTGGATAGAAGCAGTACGAGAAGCAGGAAAGAATTTCTCTAAGAAGAGTCGTTTCATGTCATTCCATGTAGTTATGGAACCAGGAGGAAGGTAGTAGAGCCATGACTTAGCAGTGTCAGCTAGGGAGAAATGGAAGGCTCAGAGTTTGATTTGTTCTTCAGAAACCCCTTGAGGCTTCACGGTAGAGCACACTACTTGGAACTCTTTTAGGTAGAGATGTAGATCCTCACCAGCTAGCCCGTGGAAATGAGGAAGAAGATGAATCAAACCCGATTTGAGTTCGAAGTCAGCCTCAATGTTTAGATATTGAATACCGAGAGGTTGGTAATTCATATAAGGAGCAGAAAGTTCTTTAAGGGTTTGTTCCATAGGATTGACCATTTCAATTTCAACTGGTTGGATGAGGACTGGTTCTTGAATTATTTGATTATCTCTTATGTTCCTCCTAAGTTGGAAAAGTGTTCACTCAATTTCAGGGACAAAAAAATCCGAGGGATTGTTTGGGAGGATACGGGGCATTAAGAGAGATTTTGGAAGAAAGAGGAAGATGGGGTTTTCTTTGTATTTTTTTTTTCAGTTTATGATTTTTAAGAGGAAGATGGGTTTTTCTTTGTGTTTTTTTTCAATTATTTTTTAAAATTTATTTTTTTTGGATTTTTTTACAATAACTAGAAACTAATGACTACATAAAGCACCATCCCTGGCAATGGCTCCATTTGAAATGCATGGCCGATTGTCTCCTATCGACCGGTCAAGGTTCCGATTCTCTACTAATGTGTATAACAGCATTCGGGTCGAATCCTAGGTGATGATACTTTGTAATAGTCGTTTGTTTTTAGTTAATTGTATTCTGATTGGGGGGTTTGTTTATAGAGCTTATGAAATAATTTATGGATGATGTTTGATTTAAAAAATTGATAAATATTGGGTCGAGTTCATCATTAGGTAGTTAAGCTTGTGATATCCTTGAACTTTGCTTTATATTGCATTAAATTAACACCCATGTCACAAGATGATTTTGATCGGAATTCCCAAGTGTTAAAGATTTAATCCAAGCCGTAACTTAACTTAGGTTTCTAATCAGTACCATTAATTGTTTATGGTAGTGTATTTGTGGTTCCAATAATCCATGGAATCCACATATTAGACAAAACATGTCATTAATCCTTGACATATAAAGTTCAACATACACAATATTAATTTGAAGAACATTCGTCGAGCAAAAGCTCTCAATCACTTAACATACCTAAATTATAACTCACCCCAATTAAATATTTACCCATCCATTAGAATTATTACTAATCTGGTTATAATGATTATGATTATAAATTAATAATATAAGATAAAGATAGGGATAAGAAAAGATTTTTGCGTCGAACACACACACAAACAATGAAGAAAATTAAAAACAGATATTCAATTGAATGAGGAAGAAAAAGAAGGTAAGGGGATTCAACTGAATTTAAAATATTTTAATAACATAAATATTAAAATACATAAGGTGGATGAGAATAAGATATATTGAAGAAGTAACTTTCATTAAAACAGAATTACAAAGAAAGAGACTTACAAGATTACAAAAACGAAGAACACGAAAGTAAGTGAAAACAAAGAGAGGAGGAAAGGTATATCAAGTGAAAACATGAGTATGGAAAGTCCTACCAAGCCTTTGGAAAGGCTTTGGTCATGCCAATATGTTCTCCTCTCTTCTTAAATGCCAACCCCTATCAAGGAGAGAAGGGGAGAGTATTTATAGCCCAAGGAGTGGACTGTTTGCCTTCCCAATCTGTCCCTCCACTTGCATCGCCAAGTTGGATATTCAGAAAGCCTAATCTCGAGAAATATCCTTTTTAAAAGTTGTAGATAATAAAGGTGGACGACTACTCTAAAAATTTGGAGTCATTTGGACTTAAGGATCAAACGTTATGGCCGGTAGATTAAACAAAGTTAAACTGTCCATTTCAATACAGTATTTTTAAAGTCCAAAATGTGAAAGGGTTTTTGAATAGGAAGATTCCTTCAAATCCGAATGATTTCTTCAACAAAGTCGGCTATGTATATCTCCTATTTCACACTGCAAAATATCAGCTCGATTGGATGCTTAAATCATGAGATATGTCATGCATACTATACTAATTTTAATTCTCGTCCAGAATGGTGGGATGGATTTTAAAGCTTCATTTGGGACCCTTGTTCTTATATTTGGGCCTTGAAATTTTTATACAAGACTCCTTGAATTGTCCCCCGAACTATGGTGGAGAATAATAGAATTTGGACTTCTTCATGTAGCCCAGTAAATCAATCTTCATGAATAGTCCAGTTTCTTCACAGATTCTTTGGTCTTGTTTGTGAGGACCATATGACCCTTAAAATGGCAGAATTGGCTCATGATAACTTCTAATTAAATGTTGTATATTTAAAGGATAATCCTACAAAACAAGAACCACACAATTTGTATCAGTATAGTGACAATTATTATTAAAACATTAAACTGACTCAATTGGACTACTTCTAAAAATGCTCAAAAATTATACTTAATATTAAAACATTAATATTTCACACAAATTATGAAAATTTCATATAAAATTAGTAAAGGGAGTATATAATAAGTCATGAAAATATTAATAACATCAACTCCCCCACACTTAGTTTTGTGCATGTCCTCATGTGCAACAAATATAAAAACATGACAAAATCATTTTCACTCACCAACAAATATTAAAATTTTGTTTTCTCCAATCAGGGGAGGTTTAGACTATTTCCCTCATCCATTTTTAATTCCACCGCAAGTTGTTACATAAAAAATGTTCCAAAACTAATTTATTTTTTCATTCTCAAATTTAGAAATGGAAAATGTGGACACTCAAAAGTCACACCTCTCAAGATGATAAAATTCATTTGTGGAGGTTCACTCTTTCACCAACCAAAAGTGAAAATCTTAGAGTTTGAAAAGAGCTCTCAGCTTCCAATCCCTATCCAAAGTGAAAAATAATCAAGAGGTCTTTTTAAGGGGTTTTTCTGTGGCTATGGGACGGTAGGAATATAATGTCCAAGAGAGAAGAAGAGGGGTAAAACACCAACATAGAAAAATAAATGCACATTTTTTTTGAAATAAAACACGGAAGGAAATGAAAACACATATTTACAAGGGAATGATTGTGTGAAGAAAGAAACAATAGAGGAAGAAAATATGAAGGGGATGAGAAAATGAAATATTTACAAACCACAAAACTTCTCCCAATGATATAAGAATATAATGCAAGTGTTCTTTTTTTCTTTTTTTTTTGTTTTTTCAAAAGTTGACCTTGAAACAGATCTCACACTCATATCCCAACCCGTGTTTGATCTCCCCACAACACTAATTGTAATAGTTATAAAAAGATCAAAGGTTGAGAAAGAGTGATTTTTGACCTACCCAAGAAACAACCCATTTTTGCAAATTTTTTTTGATTTTTTTTCATCATTTTTGATTTTTTTTGAACACTTGTCAAAAAAATTTACAAAATTACATAAATGCAAGTACATTACATTCCCCAAAACACACTAATGACAACCTCTCCCACAAAACACACTAATGAAAACCTCTCCTGCACACTGAAATGGATGCTTTCCCTCAATCAGATGATAACTCGTTGAAAATCAATAATAGGGTACCCAAACAATGAAATCCATTCCCCCCACACTTAAATTTCAAAAAAAAAAAATATGCAATGAAAATCCATGTTGATATTGGGTGGGAAAAGGTATTGGGCTTGTAATGTGGCTATCAAAGAAAAGGTTTTCATAGGCTCTAAGGGGATTTCAAAAGGAGGATTAATGTAAGAGAAATGGGAGGCTATTTGGCTATTGTGATTCTCATGTGGTTCAAAAAATACCTCTATCATATTAATGCAAACTAAGGTAGGAAATTCAGCTCGAAGGTCCAAAAACTCAAGACTCACAAATGGGGGTGAAAACACACATTTTGAAAAGATGGTCATAGGTGTCCTTGGCATGAAAGAAAATTTTGTTCATCACGGTTCGGGAAAATATTTTTCCAAATCAAAAATTGAGCATTCAAAATTTGTTAATTTTGACACAAAATTCTTTATCCAAAGTCATGATGAAAATAAAATTTTTTTGAGATGAAAACATGTCTGTTAACTCCCCAAAATGGTTGGACAAAATTTCAAAACTCGATGTTGAGTAAGCATGACTCTTTAATTTTTTTTGTATTTTTTTAAGTGATTGTTTTCTTGGTTTTTTTTAGTTTTTTAGGTTTTTTTGTTTTTGTGTTTTTTATAAAGATACAGCCACAAAAAAGAGAAAGTGAAAAAGAAAGGTTTTGATAAAGAAAGTGGTAAAAAAAAATTAAAGAGAGAGGAAAAAGAAGAAAGAGGTAGAGAGAGGAAGAGATAGAGAGAGAGTTAAAGGGAAAGAGGTGCCCCTTGGTTTAGATTTGGTGGGTCATCGTCTCCATCTGGTGATGGGTTGACTGGAGAAGTTGGGTATCCAATGGAAGTAGATGATGATCCAGGATTGTTTTTCCTCTCATAGTGATGCTTTAACTGATGTCCATTAACCATGAATGTCCTTTTGGAAGAGGGGTCTTGGACTTGCACTGCACAAAATGGGTAAACATTAGTAATAACAAAAGGACCTTCCCAACGAGAATTAAGCTTACCTGGGTGAAGTTGGAATCGAGAATCGAAGAGCATTACCTTTTCACCTTCATGAAATACCTTTCTCAGGATGTGTCTATCATGGAGTACCTTAGCCTTCTCTTTGTACAGATTGGAATTCTCATAGGATTCAAGTCGAAGCTCCTCCAGTTCAGCCAATTGCAACAATCTTTCTTCACCAGATTTTTCACAATCAAAATTACAAGTTTTCACAGCCCAAAAAGACTTATGTTGGATTTCAACTGGTAAGTGACACGCTTTACCAAAAACTAGCCTAAAAGAGACATCCCAATGGATGTTTTATAGGCAGTTCGATAAACCCAAAGGGATTCAGCAAGTCTCTCAGGCCAGTCTTTTCTGGTGGGCTTAACAATTGTCTCAATTACCCTTTTAACTTCTCTATTAGAAAGTTCAGACATGCCATTTGTTTGAGGGTGATATGCAGTTGAAGTTTTATGTACAACCCCATTCTTTTTCAGAAGAGCTTCCATGGTTCTATTACAAAAATGGGTTCCTAAGTCATTGATCAAGGCACGTGGTGTGCCAAATCTTTGGAAGATGTGGGTCTTTAGGAACTCACTAACAGTATGAGCATCATCCTTTCTAGTGGGTTTGGCCTCAACCCACCTTGAAACATAATCGACCACAAGAAGAATGTATGAGAATCCATTGGAAGGGGGAAATAGTCCCATGAAATTGATTCTCCAAACATCGAAGATCTTAAAGAAAATTAAAGGCTTTTGGGGCATTTCATTTCTCTTGGAAATTGTGCCAAACTTTTGGAAAGTGGGACATGATTGACAGAACTCATGTGAGTCCTTGAAGAGTGAAGGCCAGAAGAATCCAGAGTCTAGGACCTTTCGGGAGGTCCTTTGTGGTCCAAAGTGGCCACCTTCGGGAAGTGAGTGACAGAATTCTAAGATGGAAAAATGCTCATTTTATTCAACACATCTCCTAATTACCATGTTTTCCCCAGTTTTCCAAAGTTTATTTTCTTCCCAAAAATAGTATTTTGAATCACTTTTCAACTTGATTTTTTGTTCTTTTGAAAACTTTTCAGGAAAACACCAGAAACCAAATAATTTACAATTGGGGCATACCATGGTATTTTTGGAGTGAGAGATGAAAGGTGCTCAGTGGGGAATTCAGGATTGATGATTTCATATTGAGAAGAATTAGAAATTCTACTCAAGTGATCAGAAACATGGTTTTCTTTTCCTGGTCTATCTTTGATTTCAAGGCCAAACTCTTGGAGCATTAGGATTCATCTTATTAGCCTCAGGTTGGAATCACTTTTCTTGAGTAAGAACTTTATAACAGAATGGTCTGTGAAGATTATGATTTTGGCACCTAAGAGATAGGGCCGGAATTTATCTAAGGAGAAAACCACTTCTAAAAGTTCCTTTTAAGTGACAGTGTAGTGAGATTGAGTTTCATCCAATGTTTTTGAGGCATAATAGATGACATGAGGGATTATTTATCTTATTTGACCAAGAACAACCCCAATAGCTCTATCAAAAGCATCACACATCAACTCAAAGGGTAATGACCAATCTGGGGGTTGGATTATCGGGGTAGATGTAAGAGAAATTGTGAGTTCAATGAAGGCTCTCTTGCAAACCTCATCAAAATGGAAAGTGACATCATTTTGGAGAAAACGAGTGAGTGGGAGGGAAATTTTACTGAAGTTATGGATGAATCGCCTATAGAAACCAGCATGACCGAGGAATGAATGGATGTCTCGAACAGAGTTGGGTTCAGGAAGTGATTGGATCACTTCAATTTTGGAAGGATCGACTTCAATACCATCTTTTGAAACTATGTGCCCTAGAACAATCCCATTTGCAAACATGAAGTGACATTCTTAAAAATTTAACACAAGGTTACACTTGACACACTTTTGAAGAACTAGAGAGAGTGAATTCAAACAAGATTCAAATGACTCACCATAAATGGTGAAGTGATCCATGAAGACTTCCATGCAGTGTTCAATGAATTCAGAAAAGATACTCATCACACACCTCTGTAATGTTGCAGGAGCATTGCAAAGTCCAAAAGGCATTCTTCTATATGCATATGTTCCAAAGGGGCATGTGAAAGTAGTCTTTTCTTGGTCCTGAGGTGAGATTGGGATTTGAAAATAGCCGGTGTATCCATCAAGAAATCAATAGTGTGACTTTCTGGCTAATATTTCTAGAATTTGATCAAGGAATGGAAGAGGGTAGTGATCTTTTCGTGTTTCAGCATTCAATTTTCGATAATCGATGTATACACGCCATTTGTTCTTCACTCGAGTTGTGACTACCTCCCCATGTTCATTTGTGACAATAGTTATCCCACCCTTCTTAGGTACAACTTGAATTGGACTAACCCATTCACTATCAGAAATTGGGTAGATAATACCAGCTTGAAGAAGCTTGGTGATCTCTTACCTAACTACCTCAAGGATGAGTGAATTGAGTCTTCTTTGTGGTTGTCTAATTGATTTGGATGATTCCTCAAGATGGATGTGATGCATGCAAAGGGTAGGGTTGATTCCTGTTATGTCATCTAGGGTCCAACCTAAGGACTTTTTGTTTTCCTCTAACACTTGAACAAGTTTGGACTCCTTGGTTTCAGTAAGTGTGGCAGAGATAATAACAGGATATGAGTGATCATGGAAGAGGAATGCATATTTCATGTGTGCAGGAAGAGGTTTCAGATCAGTACCATCTTTCACTTTTGGGCTAGACAACTCAGGAATGGAAGAAGGGACTTCAGTTAGCTCAGGTTCATTTTCCTTAATACTATCCAAGGTGGAGCAGTAGAGATCAGAATTGATGTGGAATTCAAGAGAGTTTTCAAGTTCCTCTAGATTGATGGAGTCTATGAATGATAGGTCCACGTCAACATCACCATTTATGACTTGGTTAATCATAGTGCAGATTTCACAAGATCCTTTGTCATTAGAACACAAAGAACATAGTGGATTGGGGTTCGATTGACTCTTAGAAGTGTCCTCAGAAGCATGAATTGAGAATGCAGAGTGGTCCTCAGATGGGTATCGCATGGCTTGGAAAATTTTAAACTTGACCAGTTGGTCACCGGATTCCATGGATAAGATTCCTGAATGGACATCAATTTTGGTTCTCGCAGTCATGAGGAATGGTCTTCCTAGAATTAGGGGAGATCGAGAAGAGGTCGTCTTACCTTCCATGTCAAGGACATAGAAATCAGCAGCGAAGATAAGATCATTAACTCGGACAAGGACATCCTCAATTATTCCCTCGGGACTAGCTGTGCTTTGATTGGCTAACTGGATGACAACACCCGTTGGGTGTAAAGGACCTAGACCAAGGTTGGAGAATATGGATTTGGGCATGACATTAATTGAGGCTCCTAGGTCTATGAGTGCATCATCAAAGTTCGAACATCCAATTTGGCATGGAACCATAAAGTTCCCTGGATCTTTTCAATTTATGGGAATAGACTGCTGGGTGGAAACATTTTCGAAGGTCGTAAGTTGCCTCTTGCGGGTACACAACTCCTTGAGAAACTTGGAATACTTAGGAATTTGTTTTATGGCATCTAAGAGGGGAATGTTGACTTCAACACGTCTAAACATGTCGAGCATTTCAGGATCAGGTTCAAAGGAATTCCTTGGTTTAGAAATAGCTTGAGGAAAAGGAATTGGATTCCTAAGTGGAATGGAAGGAGGTGAGGGAATGGATTCAGGTTCCTTTTCAATTTTCTTTTTTCTTTTCATTTTCTAGGTCAACATTGAAATGAGGGTTTGAGGATTTATCTTGAGGCATAACAAGTTGCTTTCCTGATCTAAGTGCAATTTCACTTACATTACCCTTGGCTTTGGGTAATGGTTGAGCTGGGAGTTGGGAAGAATTTGATTGTTGTTGCTGGCTCAGGTGGGATGCAAGTTGACCTATTTGAGTTTCAATGTTTTTAAGGCTAGAACGGGTGAAGGAGGCAAGATCTTCCACTACACTTTCCCATGGTTTCTTGGAAGAAGAGGATTGTCCCTGGTTGGGATCGCCTTGATTTTAATTCTTGGGAAATCAATTGAATTGGTTTTGGAATTGGGAAGGATCACTAGGATAATGGAATCCAGGAGGAGGATGGAATTGGTTTGGGTTTTGAGGATGGAATTGAGGGGGGTGAGACATGGGGTTACCATACCTCAATCCCTAGTTAAAGTTAGAGGAGAAGGGCTCAGAGTGAGGTTGGTTGAAGTTTCTAACAAACTGACCTGATAGTTGAGGATTGGTGTTCCGCTGAGCATATGCTTCATTGAGCTCCATTGGTCCAGATGAATCGGATTGATCCTCTTTAATTTGTGGACATGTGTCAGTTGGATGAGATGGAGAGTTGCAGATTCCAAAGTTTTTGATAGGTCCAGGAAACATTGATTGTGGAGAAGACGAGGTTGGGGATTTGGTGGCCACAACTAGCTGTCACACAAGACCTGTAAGTTCACTCATCCACTCGGTCATCTTGTTCGGATCAATTGATTGATTATCTTGGGCTTGTTTGACTTGATCATGTGCTCGAGTATGGAATTTTTGTGTGTTTGCAGCCATGTTACTTATGAGATCTCTTACAGTTGCAGGAGTTTTATCAACAAGAGCACTGCCACTTGCGGCATCTATGAGAGTTCTATCCATAGACAATAACCCCTCATAGAAGTATTGGATCAAGAGTTGGTCAGGAATTTGGTGATGTGGGAAGGTTGCCACAATCTTTTTGATCCTCTCCCAGTACTCATGGAGCGATTCACTTGGGAATTGACGTATACCACTTATTTCCTTTCGGATAGAATCAGTATGAGAAGAAGGAAAGAATTTCTCTAAGAAGAGTCATTTCATGTCATTCCATGTAGTTATGGAACCAGGAGGAAGGTAGTAGATCCATGAATTAGCAGTGTCAGCTAGGGAGAAAGGGAAGGCTCGGAGTTTGATTTTTTTCTTCAGAAACCCCTTGAGGCTTCATGGTAGAGCACACTACTTGGAACTCTTTAAGGTGGAGATGTGGATCCTCACCAGCTAGCCCGTGGAAATGAGGAAGAATATGAATCAAACCCGATTTGAGTTCGAAGTCAGCCGTGATGTTTGGATATTGAATACCAAGAGGTTGGTAATTCATATCAGTGGTAGTGAGTTATTTAAGGGTTTGTTCCCTAGGATTGGCCATTTCAATTTCAACTGGTTGGATGAGGACTGGTTCTTGAATTATTTGATTATCTCTTATGTTCCTCCTAAGTTGGCGAAGTGTTCGATCAATTTCAGGGTCAAAAAAATCCAAGGGATTGTTTGGGAGGCTACGGGGGATTCAAAGAGATTTTGTAAGAAAGAGGAAGACGGGTTTTTCTTTGTATTTTTTTTTCATTTTTTTTTAAATTTTGATTTTTTTGGATTTTTTTTACAATAACCAGAAACTAATGACTATATAAAGCACCATCCCCGAAAATGGCTCCATTTGAAATGCACAGCCGATTGCCGCCTATCGACCGGTCAAGGTTCCGGTGCTCAGCTAATGTGTATAGCAGCACTCGAGTCGAATCCTCGGCGATGATACTTTGTAATTGTTGTTTGTTTTTACTTAATTGTATTCTGATTGGGGGGTTTGTCTGAAGAGATTATGAAATAATTTATAAATGATGTTTGATTTAACAAATTTATAAAGATTGGGTTGAGTTCATCATTAGTTAGTTAATCTTGTGATATCCTTGAGCTTTGCTTTGTATTGCATTAAATTAACACCCATGTCACAAGATGATTTTGATCGGAATTCCCAAGTGTTAAAGCTTTAATCCAAGCCGTAACTTAACTTAGGTTTCTAATCATTACCATTACTTGTTTATGGTAGTGTATTTGTGGTTCCAATAATCCATGGAATCCACATATTAAACAAAACATGTCATTAATCCATGACATATAAAGTTCAACATACACAATATTAATTTAAAGAACATTCGTCGAGCAAAAGCTCTCAATCACTTAACATACCTAAATTATAACTCACCCCAATTAAAGATTTACCCAGCCATTAAAATTATTACTAATCTGGTTATAATGATTATGATGATAAATTAAGAAGATAAGATAAAGAAATGGATATGAAAAGATTTTTGCGTCGAACACACACACACAAACGATGAAGAAAATTAAAAATAGATTTTCAATTGAATGAGGAAGAAAAAGAAGGGAAGAGGATTCAACTGAATTTAAACTATTTTAAGAACATAAATATTAAACTACAGAATGTGTATGAGAATAAGAGATATTGAAGAAGTAACTTGCATTAAAACATAATTACAAAGAAAGAGACTTACAAGATTACAAAAACAAAGAACACGAAAGTAAGTGAAAACAAAGAGAGGAGGAAAGGTCTCTCAAGTGAAAAATTGAGTATGTAAGGTCCTCCCAAGACTTTGGAAGAGCTTTGGTCGTTCCAATATATTCTCCTCTCTTATGAAATTCCAACCTCTATCAAGGAGAGAATGGGAGAGTATTTATAGCCCAAGGAGTGGACTGTTTGCATTCCCAATCTGTCCCTCCACTTACATCGCCAAGTTGGCTATTAGGAAAGATGAATCTCGAGAAATATCATTCTTAAAAGTTTTAGATAATAAAGTTTTCCGACTAATCTCAAAATTTGGAGTCATTTGGACTTAAGGATCAAAAGTTATGTCCGGTTGATTAAACAAAGTTAAAATGTCCATTTCAATACAGTCTTTTTAAAGTCCAAAATTTAAAAGGGTTTTTTAATAGGAATATGTCTTTAAATCCGAATTATTTCTTCAAAAAAGTCGGCCGTATATATATCCTATTTCACACTGCAAAATATCAGCTCTGTTGGATGCTTACATAATGAGATATTCCATGCATACTATACTGATTTTAATTCTCGGCCAGAATGGTGGGATGGATTTTAAAGCTTAATTTGGCCCCCTTGTTCTTAGATTTGGGCCTTGAAATTTTTATACAAGACTACTTGAATTGTCCCCCAAACTATTGTGGAGAATAATAGAATTTGGACTTCTTCATGTAGCCCAGTAAATCAATCTTCATGAATAGTCCAGTTTCTTCACAGATTCTTTGGTCTTGTTTGTGAGGACCATATGACCCTTCAAATGGCAGAATTGGCTCATGGTACCTTCTAATGAAATGTTTTATATTTAAAAGAGAATCATAAAAGACAATAATCACACAATTTGGATTAGTATAGTGATAGTTATTATTAAAATAGTAAACTGACTCAATTGGACTACTTCTAAAAATGCTCAAAAATTATACTTAATATTAAAACATTAATATTTCACACAAATTATGAACATTTCATATAAAATAAGTAAAGGGAGTATATAATAAGTAATTAAAATATTAATAACATCAGTGCCTCTAAATTTATTCTACCCCCTTGATTTAGGGTGATTTTAGGTGATATTTCATGGTGATTTCATGTAAGTCTCTCCTATTAATCCCTCTTGTTTTGGTTTTCATTCACCCACCCAAATTTTGTTTGATTTTATTTAGGTTTTTAGTGTTGATTACACTAGAGTATGGTGGAATCAACCGAGGAATATTGGTATTTTTCTCAAATTTTGTGGAGGAGGACTCAAGACACTTTCTACATGCTATTTCATTAAATTTCAGAAACATTATGCCACTATATGATTTTTACAAGCGTTTCAATGATTTTGGGAGAAATTGACTATTGGAATGAGAGTTTAAATTGGGAATTTCTTGTATCTTAGGCCTGGTTGCATTTTGGGAGTGGACTGCACACCATTGATCGAGGTTCCAATGAGAAAATGATGCTTGATGAGTTTTAGGAAATTATTCCTATTTAATTAATTTTGAATAATTAATAATAATTTCTTATAATTAATTATGTGTGATATTTGGTGTGATACTGATTCCCAGGAGCTTGGAAAAATCTTGGTGGTCATTGATAGGGCTTAGTTAATCTCAGTGAGTGGTTAACTCTATGTTCTAAGTAGGTGTCTCGTATAATAAAAAACATATGTTTGTTTATTCATGAGAGTTCATGCCTAAATAATTAATGGGGTTAAAGAACTAGTTTTGGACACTGATGGGTCCCTGGGTATATGGAGTAGGAGGGCGTTGGGCCTCCTATACTTGAATTAAGTTCTATTAAGCACTTGGATAAACTTGGAGTCACCTGGAGTCTATCTCTCCAAGGAGTAAGGGATTTTGATGAGTTTTATAAATACCTAAAGGAGGTCCTAGGAAGTGATATGATTTGTATAATGTCCTGGGTTGGGTTCCTAGGGATAATAGGTAGGAATGATCAGATTATAGCTGAGTGTTGATGGGAAAGATGATCAAGAATCTCATGAGTGTCTAGGAACTCCCTCCTAAGGTCATATGTGAGTCTTGGTGTGTTAATTGAGTGGAGAAGTCCATCAATACTTGGAATGTGTAATATATAGGGGTGTCCTCTGGGTGATGATTTGAGGGATCTCTTATAAGATAAGTGTGATGAGACCCAATGTGGGTTAGGGGTTATTTTTGGGACTTGGAATTAGGCTTCAAATGGGATTTTGGTTTTGAATTAGAACAAACCTATTGAGGCCATGGTTAGGTAGAATGAGATGTCTTGGGATGGTCCCTGGATAGAAATACTGGGAGTGATGAGGGTTTTGGCATAGTTAGACTAGACCTTGGGGTCTGGGTCAGATGAGACTACAAGTTGTATTATCACCAAAGAGTCATAGAGGGGAAGTGGAACCAATGATAAGAGACCATGATGGGTTTAGAGGACCTATTGTATACCCTAATTAGTGAGTTGAGACAATTCATTATGAGGGGATGGGTTTCAAGCGACTAGTTCCATGAGATCAGTTAGTGAGCTGTGTGATGGCATATGAGACCTGTGCGTGTTTCATGTTCCTGTAGGACATTTACATGAGAGTCTTGGATCCGTGTGCTTGTTGTGACCTCCCCAAAGTCTACAGGTATTGATCAGTGTGCATGAATGGACCTTTCCGTTAGAGGCTTGGGTTGAGGACTGCCCTGGGGGCTGGGTCATGTTCTAGGTGGAACTTACTTTAGCAGGATTAGGTTGAGGATATCCTATGATAGGGATAAGTCATGTAATTATGTGAAAGAATATTGATGGATCCTGTATTGAGTTAGATGGTAATGGATTGATATATGAATTCATGACCATACCCTATTACTACAGGTATCAGATCGAGGTTTGGACACTTTCCTATCCTAAGTCTTTTGGTATGGCTTGAGCATCAATTATGGTGGTATGAGGCTATGATTGTATTATATAATGGCAATGAAGTTGGTATGGTAAGGTGTCATAGTGTCTTGGTTAACACCCAATATCCTGATGGTCATGTGAATCTCACCAAGTGCCATGGTGTCCTAGTTAGCACACGAGGACCCGACAAGCATGTTTATTTATGTTGTTTATTTTCCTAATGAATATACTCAAATATGATGATGTATATTATAAGTATTTGGTGATACCCTACTGAGTTATATTCTCACACATTGAATAATAAATTTGGTGCACATGTAGACCTCATGTTTTCTTTTAGGTTAGAGCATGAGACAAGCAGTGGATCAGGCTAGGATAACTCAAGGGAATTAGGAGTTCAGAATGAGGCTTATAGATGGTAATAGGGTTGGTGTGTGAGAGTTTTATTTTGGTCTATTTTACATATGATATTTTCTCAATGATAGACTAGCATGTGTTTTGTATGAAAACATCATGTGTGTGATTGGTTGTTTATTTATTCTCTGTACTTTGATGTTTATAATGTTTAGTCATTTCTGCTAATTGTATAACTTTGATATGAGGGAATAGTCTTTCCATTGTATGGATCAGGACCTCACCACTAGTTGAAAGCTTATGGAGTATAGGGAGGTATTCCTAAGGTCCTGTGATGTCTCCAGTTAGGTTATTGATGAGCATCCTAGGGTAGTTCATTACACTAAACATCCAAATATTAGTTCTCTTAAATTTATCAATTCCATAATGAGTAACCTACAATATCCTATAAATATCATGTGAAATTTTAATTTTCATGATATGACTAAATATATTTCTTCCAATTTCATAATATAAAATATTCATTTCCTTGTAGTTTAAGACATAAGTAAGAGCATCATTACTGATAAAATTTTCTAGCATAATTTCAGGAAACTTGTTGGTTTTTAATGTTAGGATCCAATGATCAATGCTTAGATACTTAATATAATCTTCCATACTTGCTTTAAAATAACTATAATCAGTACCATCAAAAAATTATAGTCCATTAGGAATCCATCAGCCATTATAACTTGTTCCTGCTATCTCAAATTGATCTTCTCTTTAGGTGGTTAAGTATAATATTTAGTTAGAAATGAAAGACATATATAAGAAAAGTATAATAATCCTTATAAGGTCTAAGATATGATACCAATTTTTTTTCTCAAATATCTAGATGGATGAATGATTAAGATGGGGGGGGGGGTGAATTGACCAATTTATAAATTTTAAATAAATTATCAAAGTTAAATTAATTTGGTATCATAAAATAAAAATAAAGATCATAAGATTTTTTATAGCTGTTTGATTCAATATGATCCTACATCTACTCTTCACACTCTTAATGTGAGAGTATGACACCCACTATAAAGTGACTTGAATTTTTAAGGGGAGTCACAACCCATTACAACTGACTTTTTCACACTTGGAGTCACAACCCATTACAAAATAATTTTTCACACTTGGAGTCAAAACCTAATTTAACGCACCTTTTTCTACCTAGAGGCACGACCCGAACAGTTCCTACCTTTTTCTACATGGTGGAAAACCCATACCCTACCTTTTTATACCTATAGGAAAAACCCAATACCTACCTATTGATGGATAGTATAACCTAACTCTAAGTTCCTACTTTTGAATTTAAAAACATAAACAAAAATTCATACAAACAAAAAGATAGAAAGATACCGTGCCACAAAAACTAGACTTTAAATAATGAATATCTAAATGTTGAGGAAAAATTGATCATGATTTGGGAGTAGTATAATGTTGAACATTTAATCCCAATAAAGCTGATCTTAGTAGTAGTGATCAAAAATGTGAATAGTGATTTCTTTTAATTTTTCACGCTACACTGTTCATGTGATCTCACCCAACTCATGTATCCTTGACACCTCTATTCATTATACTAGTTATATAAAAAATATTTTTATATAGTTTATTTATGCACAAAAACTTCAAAAAATTTCGTGGTTTCATAGAAACTTCAAATGCTTCATCCATTGTAGTTCTAATTTTCCAAAGTATAGTCATGTATGTGAAATAAACAAACTACTTTAACGTTGTTCAAATTATTTTGATCAAATATCTAAGACTATGCATCATTAGTTTCTAATATTTTTCACTTATTTTTATTCCTTATATGAGTAGTAAAAATATTCACATGAATTCTCTTTAATTTTCTTAAAAAATATGCTAAATAAAAACATCCCATACAATAAGTTTGTTAACAAATGAATCAATAATTAATTAGAGTAATAAATAAACCAACTAATAAAGATTTAATCATGTGAATATTTCCCATAATCTATGAACAATTACTTTATTTGAAATATCCATCCACATTCAAATTCAAATATATATATATATAGATAATTAATAGTAAATAAAATAAAAAAATAAAAAATAGTAATACTGAAAATGCATAGGAATGGAAAATTTCCTAATTCCTACTTGAATATGATAAATTTTTGTTTCTATGTATGTTTAATTTCATCCTATGTATGATTCATTTGATTTTTGAATATGGGTTATCTCAGTTCTATGTAAGTATCATTCCATACTTGGTGAAATTTTTGCCTTCATATGAGTCAATCAGACATGCATACAAGTCATTCTTAACTCAACGTATGAGTTAATCTAACTATGAAAATGAATCATTCTGACTCTACATATGAGTCATTCTAACTCTGCATATGATTCATTATGATTTTTCATATGGTTCATTTTATAGTTTTCATATGAATCATTTTAAACTTAGAATTTTTTTATAAAATAGAATTTGTAAAGATGATTAAAAACTTAGAGAAATTTTAGTTAATTACTTCAATGTATAAGTCATTACTTAACTCATACTAAAGTTAAATTTTCTCCAAAATTAGTTCATAAGACACATAAAAAATGTGAAGAAATTTATGAAAATAATTAAATGATAATCAATTAAAGATCAACCATTATTTTCCTTTACAATTTGTACAATATTCAAAAATAATATTAGAGGGAATAAAGTAAGGATTTTCTAATTTACAAAAACATAAAAAAATTAATTTGTTTTCAGTCATCAAAACATGATTTAAATGAAGTGGAAAGGTGACAATAAATACAAATATCATTTATAAAACCTATAAATACATGGGGAACTATACCATCAAACACATTCATTGACCTACCTACTTCAACTCATATCAGAATGGGATGATATTCCCATAGCCGGAACATACCTGATACAACATCCTGACCTAGGATCCACTTAACCCATGCCTCGATCCAGTGGGTAAAATGGCCTCAAGAATGCCTCCCCATATGCTAGAGGCCGCTAACTACCAGTGAGTGTCTAAGGCGGTACAATGGGGAGACTATACCCTCATATCCAAGTGGCACAATGGATGAACTAAATAAACATACAACAACAGAAGAAGATATAAACAGACACTATAACAACATGACTAATAACCCGCTGTAGTAGAAGTATATATAAACTTAATGGAAAAATAGAAAAAAATATGATAAATAAGTATGGAAGCATAAATAACTAAGAAACTTTAATAATAATAAAAATACCAATGGATAATTCATATACATGATGATGTCATGGAATGCTAATATACAAAATAGGGGAACATGGGATAGGAATATACAAAATTCTATAAAAAAATACAAAAAGGACAAAATAATTCTCCACTAGAATCTCTATAATAAGCTCAATACTCTATTCCCATGATCCAATAATAATCTAGATATAACAAGTATCTATAATAGGGTGTTTTCCCTTATCCATACTTGCAGATATGTAATCTACTTAGGTACTAAAGGTGGCCCAAGTAGGGTGTGAGATAAAATCCCAGTAGGCCACCACCAATGGTTTCTATAAATAATCCATCCCATGCACATATCAATAGTAATGTGTAGGTATAAGAATAATTAAAAAATATAAATAAATAAATGCCATATGGCTTATGTTCATATAGGAAACCTAGCTGGCTCTACCTGCTTCGACATATGCCGGTAGAAGTTTGATCAGTAACCATACATATATATATATATAGTAATAATATATAGTATAGTAATATAATATATCCACCTATATGAACTAAGTATTTGAGGATGTAAGTAGGCATACACCAGGACCTGAGGTGTAACTCAAGAGTCCATAACAAGTCTAACAAGCTATATGCTTAAGCAAGGGCACATGACCTGAATCTCATGGTTACTATGGGACATCATGCTCAAAACTCAAGATAGGTGGGGTGAGATGTCATGCCCAACTCCTGAAGAAATGGAATATGTAACATCATTCCCATCGTCTAGATACAAGTATAGCAGTGAGAGACGTCATGCTCAACACCCGATGTAAGGAGAGAAACATCATGCTCAACAAGTCCCTTAACAATCATTCCAAAACCCATATCAACATAATATTCATAATAATAGTAATAAAATGATGGATCACCTCTAATTTATCAATATCATCAAGCCCAATACATCCAAGTGCATCATATATCATACAATTTACATTTTATAATTATATAACAAGAGGCGTGGCCTTTCCAACCATTTAAATCCAATATAAATAATCCATTTAATTAATCAAGGCATGAAAATTAATAATCAAGGTCATTTAGAACACTTAGAAGGTGTTCTGGTCCATTGTAAAATTATATAAGGGAGGAAAATTCCCTTTACGACCTAAGACGAACACTTAGGAGGTGTCTGGTCCATTTAATTTTTTTAATATAATGGGGGAAATTCATTCGGAACACCTAAGGGGTGGTTATTATTGAGGTCGACATCCTATAAGTAGTTAAAAGGGATCATTAGGAGAATATCAACATGCATATAATTATTTAAAAATGAAGAAAACATTTTAAGGAAAAGTGTGGAAATGAACGACACATGACACAATAGAGAAGCTATGAAAACAACTCAAATTTGAGAAAAAACAACTATACCACCTACCTTGGGACATAGATGACTCCTCATAGAATATAAAACTCATATTTTAAGTATATTAGAAAAAAAATAAGAACAGTCCAATGACCTAAAAATAGGGTGAATGTGATCACACCAAAATAGCGTAATATATAGGTAGAGAAACCGTGAAAGGAAGCAATAATATTTGAGATCCTATCAAGAGCTATTTAATTCTTTATAAAACACTTGATTTGGAGTATATATTGAAGAGTTATAAAAATCATAGGTTAGGATTTTAGAGCACTCATAGAAGAGGGAGGAGGATTTCATCTGCTAGAAATGAGAAGGAAAAGAGAGGGGTGTGGCATTTAGGTTCATCAAGGGAAAAAATTCATTTCCCCTTAAAAATAGTGGTCACATGGTTTGAATGCACAATTGGAAAAATTGTGTGCTGAACATGCGCCGCACCACTACTTAAGGAGGGACCCCACATGGGCTAGGTACACAGTTTGCTTAACCGTGCACAAGTTGTGCAAAGCTCACTGTCTCAAACCCCTATCCATCCCACTCTATTTGTACAATTCTCAAAGCTACGAGCTCTAAAAAAGCCTCAGACCCTCCCGAAAAATTCCTTTGGCCATAGGGAACATTTACCAAGATTAAATGAAGGGTTTAAAGAAAAAAATAAATGAGACATACCATGATAAAATCTAGGTTATTACAACCTCCCCTCCTTAAAGCAACTCATCCCCAAGTTTTCTTTTTGAGGGTAAAGAGAGACCATCAGAGAATAGCTCCGGCCACTGGGCTCGTATACCAGCTTCCCGCTCCTAGGTCTCATCCTGTACATGGTCGTGCTATAATAGAACCTATAATAAAGGGATTTACCTGCCTCAGAGTGTCTTCATGCTCTAATCCACAATATTCACTGGATACCCCTCAAAGGAAGCATCATTATCTAAGTCAAAATCATTAGGATGAAATATGTGAGACAGTTCTAGATAATACTATTGAAGTTGATATATATAAAATACATCATGTATAGACTGATATCTCTAAGGAAGTTCTATCTGGTAAGCCACTGGTATGATCCACTCTAGAACCTCAAAATATCCAATGAATCGTAGAGAAATATTACCTTACCTCCGAATACATTGATGGCCCAACCTAGGTGATAATCTCAAGAAAAACCTCTCTCTAACCTCAACCTCAAGAGGTCATCAGTGTCAGTTAACATACGACTACTGTGACCGAGATTTCAACATGTACTTTTTGATCAATTGGACTTGCTCTGTAGTCTTCAGAACGAGATGCGGTCCAAGAAAAGATGCCTCCTCTATCTATAACCACCATATAGGTGATCGAAAAGGCCTACCATATAAGGATTCATAGGGATGCATCTGAATGGTAGCTTGAAATATATTATTGTAAGTGAACTAAACCAAGGGTATGTGTTTCTACCAAGATACTATGAAGTCAAGGACACATGGATAAAGAATTTCTTCTAACACTTGGATCTTATACTCTGTCTGTCCATTGGTTTGAGGGTGATAGGATGTGATTAGTAGCACCAATGTACCCTAGGACTTCTATAACCCATGATAGAACCAAGACATGAATCGAGAATCCCTGTCATATATGATAGATTTTGGATCTCTATGAAGATGCACAACCTCACTAACATATTTTATCCAAAGCTCGTCTATCGAGAAGGTATCTCAACTAAATAAGAAGTGTGCAACCTTCATCAAATGATCAATGAATACCCAAATGGTATCATTTCCATGATGTGATCTAGGAAAACCAGTCAAAATGTATATGGAAACATCATACAATTTACACTTGGGAATGGACAATGGATGTAAAAGTTATAACAGTCTATGATTTTCCACCTTAACCTACTGACAGGTGGAACATCGAGTGATAAACCCAGCTATCTCCCATTTCATAGTAGGCCACCAATACTAGTGATGTAAGTCTTGATAAATCTTGGTGACACCAGGATTAACTTCAAACTGAGGCATGGAATTCCTGAGTCATCTCCTCTCCCATGTCTATAGCATCCCGCCTTTTTATAACATTAACTTTTATTACAAAATACAAAACTGAGGATCTTTAAGGTTTAGTGTCTTGGAAAACAGGAACATAAAACATGAAAACAACATAAAACATTCTTCTTAAACACTTGAAAGTATTCTCCTTAAGTTCATCCGAGGTTAATTACAGAATCTCATAACCTGGGGACATACATCAAAATAAAGGGTGAGCAGAAGGCCCAGTAAGGGAAACAAGAGAAACATTTTACATGTGAACTTGAGATACTTCAATAAGGTCATGAAAAGAACTTTAAGGCATGAGAAAGAAATCATGAGGCATATCATAATAAAAATAACGTTTTTCACAACTTGAAGATGTGGATAAAATATTTAATATTGACAATCATTTCTGTTTCACCAAGGTCCATCCCCAAGGTGTCATTAAAAATTACCAAGGTTATTCACTAAGGTGTCGTTAAAAATGGTCATCTCTAGAGATCAAGTCTTTACCCAATGCATTGGAGCGTTATCAGGGCGCACCCTTGACATGTCTTTATTATCATGTGAGCCACATATATCATCATAAATAATTTAATAAACAACCCATATATAAAAAAATGAATGGGTTTCATTTCATAATCATAACGTTTAAAAACTTCTTTAAATACATGATCTTTACGTCACTTTAAACCCACGAAAAGGGAGAGTGGGTCTCATGTATGTAAATACCAGAATTTAAAATAGAAAAACTTGGTATATATGTGAATAAACCTATAGAAGAGAGGGATTTGAGTATTCACTTAATAAAATAAAATAACTTTAGAAAAAGAGAGAGACATTTTGAGATGGAAATTCTGCAGCATAACGGCTATGTTTCAGGGTTTTAGAAAACATTGAAAAGAGAGGGGACATGGGTCAAACAATCACAAATGACCCATAAAATAGTACAGGGAACAAATATGAAGAATATATGAACATGGTAATGAAATTTTAAGGACATACCATTTGAAATGAAAAACATGGAAGGAAGACAAAAATTAGATTTCTCTTATGAAAATTCGGCAGCCTAACGACATCACTTAAATATCAACAAAAATGAATTGAAAAGATAAAATAGTGTATCTCATCATATGAACATAAGATTTCAGTATGATATATATAGAGATCGTACCCCAACATAATAAAAAGGAACTTTAAAGACTTGACATGAAAATAGATCTTGAAAATGAGAAGGGTGAAAGAATCCCTTAAACAATCGGCAGCCTAACGACGCCACTTAAACCTCAACAAAAAATGAATTGACGAGATCAAAATAGGGTCTCTCATTATATAAACATAAAATATCAGTATGATAGATATAGAGATAATACCCAAACATAAAAAAAGGAACTTGAAATACTTGACATGAAAGTAGAACTTTGAAACATGAGAAAGGTGAAAGAATCCCTTAAAAATTCGGCAGCCTAACGGCGCCACTTAAACTTCAACAAAAATGAATTGAAGAGATCAAAATAGGGTCTCTCATAATATGAACAAAAAATATCATTATGATAGATATAGAGATCATACCCCAACATAATAAAAAGGAACTTGAAAGACTTGACATGAAAGTAGAACTTGAAAACGAGAAGGGTGAAAGAATCCCTTAAATATTCGGCAGCCTAACGACGCCACATAAACTTCAACAAAAATGAATTGACAAGATCAAAATAGGGTCTATAATCATATGAACATAAAATATTAGTATGATAGATATAGAGATCATACCCCAACATAATAAAAAGGAACTTGAAAGACTTGACATGAAAGTAGAACTTTGAAAAATGGGAGGGGTGAAAGAATCCCTTAAAAATTCGGCAGCCTAACGACGCCACTTAAACATTCTTAAAACGAATTGATGAGAGAAAGAGGGGGTATATAATCATATGAACTTGAAAAGGGAAGTAATATTAACATAAAATAACATCCTCCAACATAATAACATGGAGCATAAAATAAATGACATAAAAGAGATTACTTGAAAAGAAAGAGAGAGGTCGGATCCCTTACCTTAAAACGTAACTCTTAAAACTCAAAGGTTGGGACCTTGAGGGCTTGGGGGAACCTTGGGAGGACGCCTTGGGAGGTAATGAGACTAGAGATTTGTTGGGGGAGAGTTGGGAGTCGAATGGATGATAGGATGGCTAGGTATTTATAAGGAAAGTGAGGGGACAAGGCATTAAAGGCCAAGGGACACCTCATTGGTGGTTTTGGCAAAACCATGGGCTTGCCCATGGTATTTGCCCATGGTATTGGCCACATGGGTCCCCCAATACAATAATTCATCACCTTTGGTCGGCCAACCCTTAAAATATCTCATGGAATCATCATGACACAATTATGATGTCATTAAACATACCGAAACCCTAAAACAGTATTTTCACTATTCATCAAAAATTCAACTTTCTCAGAAAAATACCAAAATTTCACCTTAACCAAATATTGATGCTCTGATTTCAAAAATGAACTCCATTTTATAAAACTAATTTTCTAAATATTTTTAATTTAATTTTTAAATAAATACACTATTCAATGAAAATTCAATTTTCTCAGAAAAATCCCCAAAAATTACCTTAACATAATATCGATGCTCTAAGTTCAAAAATGAAATCCATTTTATAAAAATAATTTTCTAAATATTTTTAATTTAATTATTAATTAAAAAACACTATTCACCTGAAAAAACTAATACTTGACTAATAATTAATGAAACAGTTATTTACCTATTTTATCGAATCACATTACTTAATGAAGGTGCCTAGATTATATTAATAATTTCTTTAAGTGATATTACTAATCCATTTGGTCACATTACTAATCCTAAGCATAAAATCACTATTCATAATTCACTATTCATCAAAAATTAAGTTGATCTTATTAGACTCTAAATTTCATATTGAACATAATTGTAGAAGACCATTTTTTGAAAATCATTACACATTTTTATTTATTTAAGGTTTACGTAAACATTTTTAAAATATCCTTTCTCTAAAATTCACCAAAAATATGCATACTATATTTATCCGGACATTTGAAAATTCATAAACTTCATCATAAGAAGAAATCAAAATTTTTATTTAAAACAAAGGATTACACAAGGAAGTTACGGTCTCCTTACATATCCCCTTATCACACCAGCATAGGACCTAAGCATAAGGTGTGCTAAAGGGAGAGAATCCGAGGGAGGCTCGGCAAACATTGCACGAGTAATAATTTCTATCAGTTTGAACTTCTCGCGAAGGAGATTCCGTTCTAGCTTCACACGATGAAGTTCGGCTTGGGTTTGGTTCAGAGCAAAGCCCGGTGGTGCTACCTCCTTCTAAATTTCTGTTAGATGGGCTTCGATCGGTCCAAGACTACTGGGTGAGGCCATCGAATCTTCTTTCTATATTAATTAACAAATATCACTTGTATTTAGAGACAATAACTGAAACGTTTAGTTTCCAGCGGTCATATTGACCAATAGTCATATAACAGTCAAAACCCAATGGTCGCATTTTAATTATACTCATGTTATCAAATGAAATAGTTTTATTGAGTATGAAAAATAAAATAACACACAAAAATAGGAAACAAGATTTATTCAAAATTTCGGGTTGTTACAATCTTCCCCCCTTAAGAAATTGCGTCCTCACAATTTTTTAAAATTGGGTTTTGAAATTTCATTGAAAGTCCCACATCAGAAAAAGAGTCAGTAACACTATTACTTTAAAAGAAAGAAAAGTAAGTACAAAGGCCACCCGAGTTAACCCATACTAGGATTCCATGTAGGAAAACATGGATATGGAAGAAAAAAAACAAAGGGTTAAGTTCTGAGGGAGAGTGATAGAAAACATGATTAGGAGAAAGCTAACCACGAAAAAATCACAAAATTATGATGTGTGTAAATGGTCTTTTATTACCTAGTAGGAAACGTAAACCAACAATATTTTTGTTTTACGTTCCTTTTCATAATTTTGAGGAATTCAATTACTACATAGAACAAAAACATAAGGAAATATACCTACCTTCAAGTAGAGTTTCATCCTTTAAGAAGTTTCTACCAAAACTAATCTTTTCTCCAAACGATGAGCATTCAAAAACACTTGGTCTCATCAAAACACAAGAATCATCTTCTAGAGAATCACATAATCCACCAAAGATTAACTATCCATTTCTTCTATATTTAAACATTATCCCAAAAACAGAAAGGGTAAGAGAAAACAACTCTTCAAAAAGAAAGAATCCCATAGGAAGGGAAACTACTTTTAAATCTTCAAAGTTCTATGGTACTACCCAAAGTTTATCATATACCATTCCATAAATAACTGTCCTTAAAATTCCTCAAAATAAACCAAAATAAGATGGAAATCCAAAAACAAGAAGTATTTGATAACATAGTCTTCCAAAATAAACTTCACCGTTCATCTCCAAACAACATCAACCACTCCTAACATCTTATAACAAAAGTACCTAACCTAAACATATTTTACCCAAGATAGGTTAATCATTTCCATAAGTAACCTAGATTACTATAAGTCCACCTTAAATTCATCGATTCTTCAAAATATAAGTCAACCTTTACTCCTCAAAGAAAATACCGTAGTAATCTATTTACCTCGATCATATAGGGTCCCCAAAATAGTGAACCTATTACAAAATAATAATCATCTTTTAATCCCCTAATCATCTCTGTCATATTAATATAGCAATCATCACATTTCCTATCACATTGGTTGTTGGGATATGTTCTTCCATTTCCCACCATTAACTAAGAAAAGAAAGTACAATTAGGGGCTTAAATAATTAGCCAATAATCATGAAAAGGAAAATTTAAGCATAAAAGGATAAACTTGTAGAATAAAAGTATATCTTAACTTCTGATCCCCTAGGTTCCAATCTAGGTTATCCATGATCATATATTCTTATGTGAATCTTTATTTTATTTTATCTTTATTCCTTTAATAATGGTTCATACTAAGATTATGAATTTACCAAAGCATATCCCCCGGGAGAGTCATAACCAAGAGTTCAGCAAGGCCCATTGTCGTGTACCAGTTCCCGTTCGAGTCTAGCTCAAAGCAGTGTTTTCGGGTTTTACCCCTATGTACATCTAAGCCCGAGCCACCTCTACCTGCTCGTATCCAGACAGGGATGTATTTGTTTGGCAACCCCTTACTCAATACTCACCAAAATACCAGGAAGATTTCCTATATTTAAACTTTTCTATAGGGTTCTTCCTAGAGTTTTCATATACTAATTTACACAAATAACTAAACCATCATTTGATACCAACTATAGAATCCCGCCTTTTTATAACATTAACTTTTATTACAAAATACAAAACTGAGGATCTTTAAGGTTTAGTGTCTTGGAAACCAGGAACATAAAACATGAAAACAACATAAAACATTCTTCTTAAACACTTGAAAGGATTATACTTAAGTTCATCCTAGGTTCATTACTGTATCTAATAACCTGGGGACATACATCAAAAGAAAGGGTGATCACAAGGCCCAGTAAGGGAAACAAGAGAAACATTTTACATGTGAACTTGAGATACTTCAATAAGGTCATGAAAAGAACTTTAAGGCATGAGAAAGAAATCATGAGGCATATCATAATAAAAATAACGTTTTTCATAACTTGAATATGTGTCTACAACATTTAATATTGACAATCATTTCTGTTTCACCAAGGTCCATCCCCAAGGTGTCATTAAAAATTACCAAGGTTATTCACCAAGGCGTCGTTAAAAATGGTCATCTCTTGAGATTAAGTCTTTACCCAATGCATTAGAGAGATATCAGGGCGCACCCATGACATGTATTTATTATCATGTGAGCCACATATATCATCATCAATCATTTAATAAACAACCCATATAGGAAAAAAGGAATGAGGTTCATTTCATAATCATAACGTTTAAAAACTGCTTTAAAGACATGATCTTTACGTCACTTTAAACCCACGGAAAGGGAGAGCGGGTCTCATGTATGTAAATAACAGAATTTAAAATAGAACAACTTGGTATATATGTGAATACCTGTATATAAGAGAGAGCTTTGAGTATTCACTTAATAAAATAAAAGAACTTTAGAAAAAGAGAGAGACATTTTGAGACGGAAATTCTGCAGCAAAACGGCTATGTTTCGGGGTTTTAGAAAACATTGAAAAGAGAGGGGAAATGGGTCAAACATTCACAAATGACCCATAAAATAGTACAGGGACAAAATATGAAGAATATATGAACATGGTAATGAAATTTTAAGGACATACCATTTGAAATGAAAAACATGGAAGGAAGACAAAAATTATATTTCTCTTATGAAAATTCGACAGCCTAACGCCGTCACTTAAACTTCAACAAAAATGAATTGACAAGATCAAATAGGCTCTCTCATCATATGAACATAAGAGTTCAGTATTATAGATATATAGATCATACCCCAACATAACAAAAAGGAACTTGAAATACTTGACATGAAAATAGATCTTGAAAACGAGAAGGGTGAAAGAATCCCTTAAACATTCGGCATCCTAACGGCGCCACTTAAACATCAACAAAAATGAATTGATGAGATCAAAATAGGGTCTCTCATCATATGAACATAAAATATCATTATTATAGATATAGATATCATACCCCAACATAATAAAAAGGAACTTGAAAGACTTGACATGAAAGTAGAACTTTGAAACATGCGAAAGGTGAAAGAATCCCTTAAAAATTCGGCAGCCTAACAGCGCCACTTAAACTTCAAAAAAAAAAATGATTTGACGAGATCAAAATAGGGTCTCTAATAATTTGAACATAAAAGATCAGTATGATAGGTATAGAGATCATACCCCAACATAACAAAAAGGAACTTGAAAGACTTGACATGAAAGTAGAACTTGAAAACGAGAAGGGTGAAAGAATCCCTTAAACATTCGACAGCCTAACGACGCCACTTAAACTTCAAAAAAAATGAATTAATGAGATAAAAATAGGGTCTCTCATAATATGAACATAAAATATCAGTATGATAGATATAGAGATCATACCCCAACATAATAAAAAGGAACTTGAAAGACTTGACATGAAAGTAGAACTTTGAAAAATGGGAGGGGTGAAAGAATCCCTTAAAAATTCGGTAGCCTAACGGCGCCACTTAAACATTCTTAAAACGAATTGATGAGAGCAAGAGGGGGTATATCATCATATGAAAATGAAAAGGGAAGTAATATGAATATAAAAGAACATCCTCCAACATAATAACATAGAGCATAAAAGAAATGACATAAAAGAGATTACTTGGAAAGAAAGAGAGAGGTCAGATCCCTTACCTTAAAACGTAACTCTTAAAACTCAAAGGTTGGGACCTTGAGGGCTTGGGGGTACCTTGGGAGGACTCTTTGGGAGTTAATGAGACTTGAGCTTTGTTGGGGGATAGTTGGGAGTCGAATGGATGAGAGGATGGCTTGGTATTTATAGGGAAAGTGAGGGGACAAGGCATTAAAGGCCAAGGGACACCTCATTGGTGGTTTTGGAAAAACCATGGGCTTGCCCATAGTATTTGCCCATGATATTGGACACATGGGTTCCACCATACAATAATTCATCACCTTTAGTCAGCCAACCCTTAAAATATCACATGGAATCATCATGAATCAGTTATGATGTCATTAAACATACCGAAACCCTAAAACTATATTTTCACTATTCATCGAAAATTCAACTTTTCAGAAAAATCCCAAAATTTCACCTAAACCAAATATCGATGCTCTGATTTAAAAAATGAACTCCATTTTATAAAAATAATTTTATAAATATTTTTAATTTAATTTTTAAATAAATACACTATTCACTGAAAATTCATTTTTCTCAGAAAAATCCCTAAAAATTACCGTTACATAATATCGATGATTTGAGTTCAAAAATGAAATCCATTTTATAAAAATAATTTTCTAAAAATTTTAATTTAATTATTAATTAAAAAACACTATTCACCTGAAAAAACTAATACTTGACTAATAATTAATGAAATAGTTATTTACCTATTTTATTGAATCACATTACTTAATCAAGGTGCCTAGATTATATTAATAATTTCTTTAAGTGATATTACTAATCCATTTGGTCACATTACTAATCCTAAGCATAAAATCACTATTCATACTTTACTTTTCATCAAAAATTAAGTTGATCTTATTAGACTCTAAATTTCGTACTGAATATAATTTTTGAAGACCATTTTTTGAAAATCATTACACATTTTTATTTATTTAAGGTTTACGTAAACATTTTTAAAATATCCTTTCTCTAAAATTCACCAAAAATATGCATACTATATTTATCCAGACTTTTGAAAATTCATAAACTTCATCCTAAGAAGAAATTAAATTTTTTATTTAAAACAAAGGATTACACAAGGTAGTTACGGTCTCCTTACATAGCCCCTTATCACACCAGCATAGGACCTAAGCGTAAGGTGTGCTAAGGCGAGAGAATCCGAGGGAGGCCCGACAAACATTGCACGAGTAGTAATTTATATCAGTTTGAACTTCTTGCGAAGGAGATTCCGTTCTAGCTTCACATGATGAAGTTCGGCTTGGGTTTGTTCCAGAGCAAAGCCCAGTGGTGCTACCTCCTTCCCAAGTTCTGTTAGATGGGCTTCAATCAGTACAAGACTATTGGGTGAGGCCATCAAATATTCTTTCTATATTAATTAACCAATATCACTTGTATTTAGAGACAATAACAGAAACGTTTAGTTTCCAGCGGTCATATTGACCAATGGTCATATAACTGTCAAAACCCAACGATCGCATTTTAATTATACTCATGTTATCAAATGAAATATTTTTGATGAGTATGAAAAATAAAATAACACACAAAATTAGGAAACAAGATTTATTCAAAATTTCGGGTCGTTACAATCTTCCCCCCTTAAGAAATTGCGTCCTCGCAATTTTTTAAAATTGGGTTTTGAAGTTTCATTGAAAGTCCCACATTGGAAAAAGAGTTAGTAACACTATTACTTTAAAAGAAGGAAAAGGAAGTACAAAGGCCACCCGAGTTAACCCAAATTAGGATTCCATCAAGGAAAACATGGATATGGAAGAAAAAAAACAAAGGGTTAAGTTCTGAGGGAGAGTGATAGAAAACATGATTAGGAGAAAGTTAACCACGAGAAAATCACAAACTTATGATGTGTGTAAACGGTATTTGATTACCTAGTAGGAAACGCAAACCAACAACATTTTTGTTTTACGTTCCTTTTCATAATTTTGAGGAATTCATTTACTACATAGAACAAAAACATAAAGAAATATACCTACCTTCAAGTAGAGTTTCATCCTTTAAGAAGTTTCTACCAAAACTAATCTTTTCTCCAAACGATGAGCATTAAAAAACACTTGGTCTCATCAAAACACAAGAATCATCTTCTAGAGAATCACATAATCCACCAAAGATTAACTATCCATTTCTTCTATATTTGAACATTATCCCAAAAACAGAAAGGGTAAGACAAAACAACTCTTCAAAAAGAAAGAATCCCATAGGAAGGGAAACTACTTTTAAATCTTCAAAGTTCCATGGTACTACCCAAAGTTCATCATAGACCATTCCATAAATAACTGTCCTTAAAATTCCTCAAAATAAACCAAACTAAGATTGAAACCCAAATACAAGAAGTATTTGATAACACAGTCTTCCAAAATAAACTTCATCGTTCATCTCCGAACAACATCAACCACTCCTAACATCTTATAACAAAAGTAGCTAAACTAAACATATTTTACCCGAGATAGGTTAATCATTTCAATAAGTAACCTAGATTACTATAAGTCGACCTTAAATTCATCGATTCTTCAAAATATAATTCAAACTTTACTACTCAAATAAAATACCGTAGTAATCTATTTACCTCGATCATATAGGGTCCCCAAAATAGTGAACATCTTCCAAAATAATAACCGTATTTTAATCCCCTAATCATATCTTTCATATTAATACGACAATAGTCACATTTCCTATCACATTGGTTGTTGGGATATGTTCTTCAATTTCCCGCCATTAACTAATAAAAGAAAGTACAATTAGGGGCTTAAATACTTAGCCAATAATCATGAAAAGGAAACTTTAAGTATAAAAGGATAAATTTGTAGAATAAAAGTATATCTTAACTTGTGATCCACTAGGTTCCAATCTAGGTTATCCATGATCATATATTCTTATGTGAATCTTTATTTTATTTTATCTTTATTCCTTTAATAATGGTTCATACTAAGCTTATGAATTTACCAAAGAATATCCCCCGGGAGTGTTGTAACCAAGAGTGCAGCAAGGACCGTTGTCGTGTACCAGTTCCCGTTCGAGTCTAGCTCAAAGCGGTGTTTTCAGGGTTTAACCCTATGTACATCTATGCCAGAGCCACCTCTACCTGCTCGTATCCATACAGGGATGTATTTATTTGGCAACCCCTTACTAAATACTCACCAAAATACCAGGAATATTTCCTATATTTAAACTTTTCTATAGGGTTCTTCCTAGAGTTTTCATATCCTAATTTCCACAAATAAATAAACCATAATTTGATACCAACTATAGAATCCTGCCTTTTTATAACATTAACTTTTATTACAAAATACAAAACTGAGGATCTTTAAGGTTTAGTGTCTTGGAAACCAGGAACATAAAACATGAAAACAACATAAAACATTATTCTTAAACACTTGAAAGGCTTCTACTTAAGTTCATCCTAGGTTCATTACTACATCTCATAACCTGGGGACATACATCAAAAGAATGGTTGAGCAGAAGGCCCAGTAAGGGAAACAAGAGAAACATTTTACATGTGAACTTGAGATACTTCAATAAGGTCATGAAAAGAACTTTAAGGCATGAGAAAGAAATCATGAGGCATATCATAATAAAAATAATGTTTTACATAACTTGAAGATGTGGATACAACATTTAATATTGAAAATCATTTCTTTTTCACCAAGGTCCATCCCCAAGGTGTCATTAACAATTACCAAGGTTATTCACCAAGGCATCGTTAAAAATGGTCATCTCTAGAGATTAAGTATTTACCCAATGCATTGGAGCGCTATCAAGGCACACCCATGACATGTATTTATTATCATGTGAGCCACATATATCATCATCAATAATTTTCATAAACAACCCATATATAAAAAAAGGAATGAGTTTCATTTCATAATCATAACGTTTAAAAACTGCTTTAAAGACATGATCTTTACGTCACTTTAAACCCACAGAAAGGGAGAGCGGGTCTCATGTATGTAAATCACAGAATTTAAAATAGAAAAACTTGGTATATATGTGAATACCCGTATAGAAGAGAGATCTTTGAGTATTCACTTAATAAAATAAAAGAACTTTAGAAAAAGAGAGAGACATTTTGAGACGGAAATTCCGCAGCATAATGGCTATGTTTCGGGGTTTTAGAAAACATTGAAAAGAGAGGGGACATGGGGAGAAAAATAAAAAATGACCCATAAAAAAATAGAGGGACAAAATATTAAGAATATATGAACATGGTAATAAAATTTGAAGGACATACCATTTGAAATGAAAAACATGGAAGGAAGAAAAAAATTAGATTTCTCTTATGAAAATTCGGCAGCCTAACGACGTCACTTAAACTTCAACAAAAATGAATTGACAAGATAAAATAGGATCTCTCATCATATGAAAATAAGAGTTTAGTATGATAGATATAGATATCATACCCCAACATAATAAAAAGGAACTTGAAAGACTTGACATGAAAATAGATCTTGAAAACGAGAAGGGTGAAAGAATCCCTTAAACATTCGGCATCCTAACGGCGCCACTTAAACTTCAACAAAAATGAATTGATGAGATCAAAATAGGGTCTCTCATCATATGAAAATAAAAGATCAGTATGATAGATATAGATATCATACCCCAACATAATAAAAAGGAACTTGAAAGACTTGACATGAAAGTAGAACTTTGAAACATGAGAAAGGTGAAAGAATCCCTTAAAAATTCGGCAGCCTAACGAAACCACTTAAACTTCAACAAAAATGAATTGATGAGATCAAAATAGCGTCTCTCATAATATGACCATAAAAGATCAGTATGACAGATATAGATATCATACCCCAACATAATAAAAAGGAACTTGAAATACTTGAAATGAAAGTAGAACTTGAAAACGAGAAGGGTGAAAGAATCCCTTAAACATTCGGCAGCCTAACAGCGCCACTTAAACTTCAAAAAAAATGAATTGACGAGATCAAAATAGGGTCTCTCATAAAATGAACATAAATTATCAGTATGATAGATATATATATCATACCCCAACATAATAAAAATTAACTTGAAAGACTTGACATGAAGGTAGAACTTTGAAAAATGGGAGGGGTGAAAGAATCCCTTAAAAATTCGGCAGCCTAACTGCGCCACTTAAACATTATTAAAACCAATTAATGAGAGAAAGAGGGGGTATCTTATCATATGAACATGAAAAGTGAAGTAAGATGAATATAAAATAACATCCTACAACATAATAACATGGAGAATAAAAGAAATTACATAAAAGAGATTACTTGGAAAGAAAGAGAGAGGTCGGATCCCTTACCTTAAAATGCAACTCTTAAAACTCAAAGGTTGGGACCTTGAGGGCTTAGGGGAACCTTGGGAGGACTCCTTGGGAATTAATGAGACCAGAGCTTCGTGGGGGAGAGTTGGGAGTCGAATGGATGAGAGGATGGCTTGGTATTTATAGGGAAAGTGAGGGGACAAGGCATTAAAGGCCAAGGGACACCTCATTGGTGGTTTTGGCAAAACCATGGGCTTGCCCATGGTATTTGCCAATGGTATTGGCTACAAGGGTCCGCCCATACAATAATTCATCACCTTTGGTCGTCCAAACCTTAAAATATCCCATGGAATCATCATGACACAGTTATGATATCATTAAACATACCGAAACCCTAAAACTGTATTTTCACTATTCATCAAAAATTTAACTTTCTCAGAAAAATCCCAAAATTTCACCTTAACCAAATATTGATGCTCTGATTTCAAAAATGAACTCCATTTTATAAAAATAATTTTATAAATAATTTTAATTTAATTTTTAAAGAAATACACTATTCACTGAAAATTCATTTTTCTCAGAAAAATCCCCAAAAATTACCTTAACATAATATCGATGCTCTAAGTTCAAAAATCGAATCCATTTTATAAAAATAATTTTCTAAATAATTTTTATTTAATTATTAATTAAAAAACACTATTCACCTGAAAAAACTAATACTTGACTAATAATTAATGAAACTGTTATTTACCTATTTTATTGAATCACATTACTTAATCAAGGTGCCTAGATTATATTAATAATTTCTTTAAGTGATATTAATAATAAAATTGGTCACATTACTAATGCTAAGCATAAAATCACTATTCATAATTTACTATTCATCCAAAATTAAGTTGATCTTATTAGAATCTAAATTTCATACTGAACATAATTGTAGAAGACCATTTTTAGAAAATCATTACACATTTTTATTCATCTAAGGTTTACGTAAACATTTTTAAAATATCCTTTCTCTAAAATTCACCAAAAATATGCATACTATATTTATCCGAACTTTTGAAAATTCATAAACTTCATCATAAGAAGAAATCAAAATTTTTATTTAAAACAGAGGATTACACAAGATAGTTACAGTCTCCTTACATATCCCCTTATCACACCAGCATAGGACCTAAGCGTAAGGTGTGCTAAGGTGAGAGAATCCGAGGGAGGTCCAACAAACATCGCACGAGTAGTAATTTCTATCAGTTTGATTCTCGCGAAGGCGATTCTGTTCTAGCTTCAAACGATGAAGTTCGGCTTGGGTTTGGTCCAGAGCAAAGCCCAGTGGTGCTACCTCCTTCCCAAGTTCTGTTAGATGGGCTTCGATCGGTCCAAGACTACTGGGTGAGGCCATCGAATCTTCTTTCTATATTAATTAACCAATATAAATTGTATTTAGAGACAATAACCGAAACGTTTAGTTTCCAACGGTCATATTGACCAATGGTCATATAACAGTCAAAACCCAATGGTCGCATTTTAATTATAGTCATGTTATCAAATGAAATAGTTTTGTTGAGTATGAAAAATAAAATAACACACAAAACTAGGAAACAAGATTTATTCAAAATTTCGGGTCGTTACAATCTTCCCCCCTTAAGAAATTGCGTCCTCGCAATTTTTTAAAATTGGTTTTTGAAATTTCATTGAAAGTCCCACATCAGAAAAAGAGTCAGTAACACTATTACTTTAAAAGAAAGAAAAGGAAGTAAAAAGGCCACCTGAGTTAACCCATACTAGGATTCCATGTAGGAAAACTTGGATATGGAAGAAAAAATCAAAGGGTTAAGTTCTGAGGGAGAGTGATATAAAACATGATAAGGAGAAAGTTAACCACGAGAAAATCACAAACTTATGATGTGTGTAAACGGTCTTTGATTACCTAGTAGGAAACGTAAACCAACAACATTTTTGTTTTACGTTCCTTTTCATAATTTTGAGGAATTCATTTACTATATAGAACAAAAACATAAGGAAATATACCTACCTTCAAGTAGAGTTTCATCCTTTAAGAAGTTTCTACCAAAACTAATCTTTTCTCCAAATGATGAGCATTCAAAAACACTTGGTCTCATCAAAACACAAGAATCATCTTCTATAGAATCACATAATCCACCAAAGATTAACTATCCATTTCTTCTATATTTAAACATTATCCCAAAAACAGAAAGGGTAAGATAAAACAACTCTTCAAAAAGAAATAACCCCATAGGAAGGGAAACTACTTTTAAATCTTCAAAGTTCCATGGTACTACCCAAAGTTCATCATAGACCATTCCATAAATAACTGTCCTTAAAATTCCTCAAAATAAACCAAAATAATATTGAAAACCAAATACAATAAGTATTTGATAAAATAGTCTTACAAAATAAACTTCATCGTTCATCTCCAAACAAAATCAACCACTCCTAATATCTTATAACAAAAGTAGCTAACCTAAACATATTTTACCCAAGATAGGTTAATCATTTCCATAAGTAACCTAGATTACTATAATTCCACCTTAAATTCATCGATTCTTCAAAATATAAGTCAACCTTTACTCCTCAAAGAAAATACCGTAGTAATCTATTTACCTCGATCATATAGGGTCCCCAAAATAGTGAACGTCTTCCAAAATAATAATCATCTTTTAATCCCCTAATCATCTCTGTCATATTAATATGTCAATCGTCACATTTCCTATCAAATTTCTTGTTGGGATATGTTCTTCCATTTCCAACCATTAACTAAGAAAAGAAAGTACAATTAGGGGATTAAATACTTAGCCAATAATCATGAAAAGGAAACTTTAAGCATAAAAGGATAAACTTGTAGAACAAAAGTATATCTTAACTTGTGATCCCCTAGGTTCCAATCTAGGTTATCCATGATCATATATTCTTATGTGAATCTTTATTTTATTTTATCTTTATTCCTTTAATAAGGGTTCATACTAAGCTTATGAATTTATCAAAGCATATCCCCCGGGAGTGTTGTAACCAAGAGTGCAGCAAGGCCCATTGTCGTGTACCAGTTCCCGTTCGAGTCTAGCTCAAAGCGGTGTTTTCGGGTTTTACTTCTATGTACATCTGTGCCAGAGCCACCTATACCTGCTCGTATCCAGACATGGATGTATTTATTTGGAAACCCCTTACTCAATACTCACCAAAATACCAGGAATATTTCCTATATTTAAACTTTTCTAGAGTGTTATTCCTAGAGTTTACATATCCTAATTTCCAAAAATAACTAAACCATCATTTGATACCAACTATAGAATCCCGCATTTTTATAACATTAACTTTTATTACAAAATACAAAACTGGGGATCTTTAAGGTTTAATGTCCTGGAAACCAGGAACATAAAACATGAAAACAACATAAAACATTCTTCTTAAACACTTGAAAGGATTCTAATTAAGTTCATCTTAGGTTCATTACTGCATCTCATAACCTAGGGACATAAATCAAAAGAAAGGGTGAGTAGAAGGCCCAGTAAGGGAAACAAGAGAAACATTTTGCATGTGAACTTGAGATACTTCAATAAGGTCATGAAAAGAACTTTAAGGCATGAGAAAGAAATCATGAGGCATATCATAATAAAAATAACGTTTTTCATAACTTGAAGATGTGGCTACAACATTTAATATTGACAATCATTTCTGTTTCACCAAGGTCCATCCTCAAGGTGTCATTAAAAATTACCAAGGTTATTCACCAAGGCGTCGTTAAAAATGGTCATCTCTAGAGATTAAGTCTTTACCCAATGCATTGGAGCGCTATCTGGGCGCACCCATGACATGTATTTATTATCATGTTAGCCACATATATCATCATCAATCATTTCATAAACAACCAATATATCAAAAAAGGAATGGGTTTCATTTCATAATCATAACGTTTAAAAACTGCTTTAAAGACATGATCTTTACGTCACTTTAAACCCACAGAAAGGGAGAGCGGGTCTCATGTATGCAAATACAAGAATTTAAAATAGAAAAAATTGGTATATATGTGAATACCCGTATAGAAGAGAGAGCTTTGAGTATTCACTTAATAAAATAAAAGAACTTTATAAAAAGAGAGAGACATTTTGAGACAGAAATTCTGCAGCATAACGGCTATGTTTCGGGATTTTAGAAAACATTGAAAAGAGAGGGGACATGGGTAAAACAATCAAAAATGACCCATAAAACAATAGAGGGAAAAAATATGAAGAATATATGAACAAGTTAATGAAATTTGAAGGAAATACCATTTGAAATGAAAAACATGGAAGGAAGACAAAAATTAGATTTCTCTTATGAAAATTCGGCAGCCTAACAACGTCAATTAAACTTCAATAAAAATGAATTGAAAAGATAAAATAAGATCTCTCATCATATGAACATAAGAGTTCAGTATAATAGATATAGAGATCATAACCCAACATAATAAAATGTAACTTGAAAGACTTGACATGAAAATAGATCTTGAAAACGTGAAGGGTGAAAGAATCCCTTAAACATTCAGCATCCTAACGGCGCCACTTAAACTTCAAAAAAAAAATGAATTGATGAGATCAAAATAGGGTCTCTCATCATATGAACATAAAAGATCAGTATTATAGATATAGATATCATACGCCAACATAATAAAAAGGAACTTGAAAGACTTGACATGAAAGTAGAACATTGAAACACGAGAAAGGTGAAAGAATCCCTTAAAAATTCGGCAGCCTAACGACGCCACTTAAACTTCAAAAAAAAAATAATTGACGAGATCAAAATAGGGTATCTCATAATATGAACAGAAAATATCAGTATGATAGATATAGATATCATACCCCAACATAATAAAAAGAAACTTGAAAGACTTGATATGAAAGTAGAACTTGAAAACGAGAAGGGTGAAAGAATCCCTTAAACATTCGACAGCCTAATGGCGCCACTTAAACTTCAACAAAAATGAATTGACGAGATAAAAATAGGGTCTTTAATAATATGAACATAAAAGATAAGTATGATAGATATAGTGATAATACCCCAAGATAAAAAAAAGTAACTTGAATGACTTGACATGAAAGTAGAACTTTGAAAAATGGGAGGGGTGAAAGAATCTTTTAAAAATTCGGCAGCCTAATGGCGCCACTTAAACATTATTAAAATGAATTGATGAGAGAAAGAGGGGGTATATCATCATATGAACATGAAAAGTGAAGTAAGATGAGTATAAAAGAACATCCTACAACATAATAACATGGAGCATAAAAGAAATGACATAAAAGAGATTACTTGAAAAGAAAGAGAGGAGTCCGATCACTTACCTTAAAACGTAACTCTTAAAACTCAAAGGTTGGGACCTTGAGGGCTTGGGGGAACCTTGGGAGAACTCCTTGGGAGGTAATGAGACCAGAGCTTCGTTGGGGGAGAGTTGGGAGTCGAATGGATGAGATGATGACTTGGTATTTATAGGGAAAGTGAGGGGACAAGGCATTAAAGGCCAAGAGACACCTCATTGGTGGTTTTGGCAAAACCATGGGCTTTCCCATGGTATTTGCCCATGGTATTTGCCACATGGGTCCCCCCATACAATAATTAATCACCTTTGGTCGGCCAACCCTTAAAATATCTAATGGAATCATCATGACACAGTTATGATGTCATTAAACATACCGAAACCCTAAAACTGTATTTTCACTATTCATCGAAAATTCAACTTTCTCAGAAAAATCCCAAAATTTCACCTTAACCAAATATCGATGCTCTGATTTAAAAAATGAACTCCATTTTCTAAAAAAAAATTTCTAAATATTTTTGATTTAATTTTTAAATAAATACACTATTCACTGAAAATTCATTTTTCTCAGAAAAATCCCCAAAAATTACCTTAACATAATATCGATGCTCTGAGTTCAAAAATGAAATCCATTTTATAAAAATATTTTTCTAAATATTTTTAATTTAATTATTAATTAAAAAACACTATTCACCCAAAAAAACTAATACTTGACTAATAATTAATGAAACAGTTATTTACCTATTTTATTGAATCACATTACTTAATCAAGGTGCCTAAATTATATTAATAATTTCTTTAAGTGATATTTCTAATCCATTTGGTCACATTACTAATACTAAGCATAAAATCACTATTCATAATTTACTATTCATCAAAAATTAATTTGATCTTATTAGACTCTAAATTTCATACTGGACATAATTGTAGAAGACCATTTTTGGAAAATCATTACACATTTTTATTTATTTAAGGTTTACGTAAACATTTTTAAAATATCCTTTCTCTAAAATTCACCAAAAATAGGCATACTATATTTATCCGAACTTTTGAAAATTCATAAACTTCATCATAAGAAGAAATAAATTTTTTTTATTTAAAACAAAGGATTACACAAGGCAGTTACGGTCTCCTTACATATCCCCTTATCACACCAGCATAGGACCTAAGCGTAAGGTGTGCTAAGGTGAGAGAATCCGAGGGAGGCCCGAAAAACATCGCACGAGTAGTAATTTATATCAGTTTGAACTTCTCACGAAGGTGATTCCGTTCTAGCTTCACACGATGAAGTTCGGATTGGGTTTGGTCCAGAGCAAAGCCCAGTGGTGCTACCTCCTTCCCAAGTTCTGTTAGATGGGTTTTGATCGGTCCAAGACTTCTAGGTGAGGCCATCGAATCGTCTTTCTATATTAATTAACCAATATCACTTGTATTTAGAGACAATAACAGAAACTATTAGTTTCCAGCGGTCATATTGACCAATGGTCATATAACAGTCAAAAACCAATGGTCGCATTTTAATTATACTCATGTTATCAAATGAAACAGTTTTGTTGAGTATGAAAAATAAAATAACACACAAATTTAGGAAACAAGATTTATTCAAAATTTCAGGTCGTTACAATCTTCCCCCCTTAAGAAATTGCGTCCTCACAATTTTTTAAAATTGGGGTTTTGAAATTTCATTGAAAGTACCACATCGGAAAAAGTGTAAGTAACACTATTAATTTAAAAGAAAGAAAATGAAGTACAAAGACCACCCGAGTTAACCCATACTAGGATTCCATGTAGGAAAACATGGATATGGAAGAAAAAAACAAAGGGTTAAGTTCTGAGGGAGAGTGATAGAAAACATGATTAGGAAGAAGTTAACCATGAGAAAATCACAAACTTATGATGTGTGTAAACGGTCTTTGATTACCTAGTAGGAAACGTAAACCAACAACATTTTTGTTTTACGTTCCTTTTCATAATTTTGAGGAATTCATTTACTACATAGAACAAAAACATAAGGAAATATACCTACCTTCAAGTAGAGTTTCATCCTTTAAGAAGTTTCTACCAAAACTAATCTTTTCTCCAAACGATGAGAATTAAAAAACAGTTGGTCTCATCAAAACACAAGAATCATTATCTAGAGAATCACATAATCCACCAAAGATTAACTATCCATTTCTTCTATATTTAAACATCATCCCCAAAACATAAAGGGTAAGATAGAACAAGTCTTCAAAAAGAAAGAATCCCATAAGGAGGGAAACTACTTTTAAATCTTCAAAGTTCCATGGTACTACCCAAAGTTCATCATAGACCAATCCATAAATAACTGTTCTTAAAATTCCTCAAAATAAACCAAACTAAGATTGAAACCCAAATACAAGAAGTATTTGATAACATAGTCTTCCAAAATAAACTTCATCATTCATCTCCAAACAACATCAACCACTCCTAACATCTTATAAAAAAAGTAGCTAACCTAAACATATTTTACCTAGGATAGGTTAATCATTTCCATAAGTAACCTAGATTACTATAAGTACACCTTAAATTCATCGATTCTTCAAAATATAAGTCAACCTTTACTCCTCAAAGAAAATACCGTAGTAAGCTGTTTACCTCGATCATATAGGGTCCCCAAAATAGTAAACGTCTTCCAAAATAATAATCATCTTTTAATCCCCTAATCATCTCTATCATATTAATACTACAATCGTCACATTTCCTATCACATTGGTTGTTGGGATATGTTCTTCCATTTCCCGCCATTAACTAAGAAAAGAAAGTACAATTAGGGGCTTAAATACTTAGCCAATAATCATGAAAAGGAAACTTTAAGCATAAAAGGATAAACTTGTAGAATAAAAGTATATCTTAACTTGTGATCCCATAGGTTCCAATCTAGGTTATCCATGATCATATATTCTTATGTGAATCTTTTTTTATTTTATCTTTATTCCTTTAATAATGGTTCATATTAAGCTTATGAATTTACGAAATCATATCCCCCGGGAGTGTTGTAACCAAGAGTACAGCAAGGCCCGTTGTCATGTACCAGTTCCCTTTCGAGTCTAGCTCAAAGTGGTGTTTTCGAGTTTTACCCCTATGTACATCTGTGCCAGAGCCACCTCTACCTTCTCGTATCCAGACAGGGATGTATTTGTTTGGCAACCCCTTAATCAATACTCACCAAAATACCATGAAGATTTCCTATATTTAAACTTTTCTATATATTTTTTCCTAGAGTTTTCATATCCTAATTTCCACAAATAACTAAACCATCATTTGATACCAACTATAGCATCCCTCCTTTTTATAACATTAACTTTTATTACAAAATACAAAACTGAGGATCTATAAGGTTTAGTGTCTTGGAAACCAGGAACATAAGACATGAAAACAACATAAAACATTCTTCTTAAACACTTGAAAGGATTCTCCTTAAGTTCATCCTAGGTTCATTAATGCATCTCATAACCTGGTTACATAAATCAAAAGAAAGGGTGAGCAGAAGGCCCAGTAAGGGAAACAAGAAAAACATTTTACATGTGAACTTGAGAAACTTCAATAAGGTCATGAAAAGAACTTTAAGGCATGAGAAAGAAATCATGAGGCATATCATAATAAAAATAACGTTTTCATAACTTGAATATGTGGCTACAACATTTAATATTGACAATAATTTCTGTTTCACCAAGGTCCATCCCCAAGGTGTCATTAAAAATTACCAAGGTTATTCACCAAGACGTCGTTAAAAATGGTCATCTCTAGAGATTAAGTCTTTACCCAATGCATTGGAGCGCTATCAGGGCGCACCAATGACATGTATTTATTATCATGTGAGCCACATATATCATCATAAATCATTTCATAAACAACCCATATAACAAAAAAGGAATGGGTTTCATTTCATAATCATAACATTTAAAAACCGCTTTAAAGACATGATCTTTATGTCACTTGAAACCCACGGAAAGGGAGAGCGGGTATCATGTATGTAAATCCTAGAATTTAAAATAGAACAAGTTGGTATATATGTGAATACCCGTATAGAAGATATATCTTTGAGTATTCACTTAATAAAATAAAATAACTTTAGAAAAAGAGAGAGACATTTTGAGACGGAAATTCTGCAGCATAACAGCTATGTTTTGGGATTTTAGAAAACATTGAAAAGAGAGGGGAAATGGGTCAAACAATCACAAATGACCCATAAAATAGTATAGGGACAAAATATGAAGAATATATTAATATGGTAATGAAATTTTAAGGACATACCATTTGAAATGAAAAACATGGAAGGAAGACAAAAATTAGATTTCTCTTATGAAAATTCGGTAGCCTAACGACGTCACTTAAAATTCAACAAAAATGAATTGAAAAGATAAAATAGGATCTCTTATAATATGAACATAAGTTTTCAGTATGATAGATATAGAGATCATACCACAACATAATAAAAAGGAACCTGAAAGACCTGACATGAAAATAGATCTTGAAAACGAGAAGGGTGAAAGAATCCCTTAAACATTCAGCATCCTAACGACGCCACTTAAACTTAAAAAAAAAATGAGTTGACGAGATCAAAATAGGGTCTCTCATCATATGAAAATAAAATATCAGTATGATAGATATATAGATAATACCCCAACATAATAAAAAGGAACTTGAAATACTTGACATGAAAGTAGAACTTTGAAACATGAGAAAGGTGAAAGAATCCCTTAAAACTTTGGCAGCCTAACGACGCCACTTAAACTTCAAAAAAAAGTAATTGACGAGATCAAAATAGGGTCTCTAATAATATGAACATAAAATATCAGTATGATAGATATAGAGATCATACCCCAACATAATAAAAAGGAACTTGAAATACTTGACATGAAAGTAGAACTTGAAAATGAGAAGGGTGAAAGAATCCCTTAAACATTTGTCAGTCTAACAGCGCCACTTAAAATTCAACAAAAATGAATTGACAAGATCAAAGTAGGGTATCTCGTAATATGAACATAAAATATCAGTATGATAGATATATATATATCATACTCCAACATAATAAAAAGAAACTTGAAAGACTTGACCTGAAAGTAGAACTTTGAAAAATGGGAGGGGTGAAAGAATCCCTTAAAAATTCGGCAGCCTAACGGCGCCACTTAAAAATTCTTAAAACGAATTGATGAGAGAAAGAGGGGATATATCATCATATGAAAATGAAAAGGAAAGTAAGATGAATATAAAATAACATCCTCCAACATAATAACATGGAACATAAAAGAAATGACATAAAAGAGATTACTTGAAAAGAAAGAGAGAGGTCAAATCCCTTACCTTAAAACGTAACTCTTAAAAATCAAAGTTTGGGACCTTGAGGGCTTGGGGGCACCTTGGGAGGACTCCTTGGAAGTTAATGAGACCAGATCTTCGTTGGAGGAGAGTTTGGAGTCGAATGGATGAGAATATGGCTTGGTATTTATAGAGAAAGTGAGGGGGCAATGCATTAATGGCCAAGGGACACACCTCATTGGTGGTTTTGGAAAAACCATGGGCTTGCCCATGGTATTGGCCACATGCCCCCCCCATACAATAATTCATCACCTTTGGTTGGAAAACCGTTAAAATATCTCATGGAATCATCCTGACATAGTTATGATGTCATTAAACATACCGAAACCCTAAAACTGTATTTTCACTATTCATCGAAAATTCAACTTTCTCAGAAAAATCCCAAAATTTCACCTTAACCAAATATCGATGCTCTGATTTCAAAAATGAACTCCATTTTATAAAAATAATTCTCTAAATATTTTTAATTTAATTTTTAAATAAATAGACTATTCACTGAAAATTCATTTTTCTCAGAAAAATCCCCAAAAATTACCTTAACATAATATCGATGCTCTGAGTTCAAAAATAAAATCCATTTTATAAAAATAATTTTCTAAATATTTTTAATTAATCATTAACTAAAAAACACTATTCACCCGAAAAAACTAATACTTGACTAATAATTAATGAAACAGTTATTTACTTATTTTATTGAACCACATTACTTAATCAAGGTGCCTAGATTATATTAATAATTTATTTAAGTGATATTACTAATCCATTTGGTCACATTACTAATCCTAAGCATAAAATCAATATTCATAATTTACTATTCATCAAAAATTAAGTTGATCTTATTAGACTCTAAATTTCGTACTGAACATAATTGTAGAAGACCATTTTTGGAAAATCATTACACATTTTTATTTATTTAAGGTTTACGTAAACATTTTTAAAATATCCTTTCTCTAAAATTCACCAAAAATATGCATACTATATTTATCCGGACTTTTGAAAATTCATAAACTTCATCATAAGAAGAAATCAAAATTTTTATTTAAAACAAAGGATTACACAAGGCAGTTACAGTCTCCTTACATAGCCCCTTATCACACCAGCATAGGACCTAAGCGTAAGGTGTGCTAAGGTGAGAGAATCTGAGGGAGGCCCGACAAACATCGCACGAGTAGTAATTTATATCAGTTTGAACTTCTCACGAAGGCGATTCCGTTATAGCTTCACACGATGAAGTTCGACTTAGGTTGGTCCAGAGCAAAGCCCAGTGGTGCTACCTCCTTCCCAAGTTCTGTTAGATGGGTTTCGATCGGTCCAAGACTTCTGAGTGAGGCCATTAAATCTTCTTTCTATATTAATTAACCAATATCACTTGTATTTAGATACAATAAATGAAACGTTTATTTTCCAACAGTCATATTGACCAATGGTCATATAACAGTCAAAACCCAATGGTCGCATTTTAATTATACTCATGTTATCAAATGAAACAGTTTTGTTGAGTATGAAAAATAAAATAACACACAAAATTAGGAAACAAGATTTATTCAAAATTTCGGGTCGTTACAATCTTCCCCCCTTAAGAAATTGCTTCCTTGCAATTTTTTAAAGTTGGGGTTTTGGAATTTCATTGAAAGTCCCACATCGGAAAAAGAGTAAGTAACACAATTAATTTAAAATAAATAAAAGGAAGTACAAAGGCCACCCGAGTTAACCCATACTAGGATTCCATGTAGGAAAACATGGATATGGAAGAAAAAAAACAAAGGGTTAAGTTCTGAGGGAGAGTGATAGAAAACATGATTAGGAGAAAGTTAACCACGATAAAATCACAAACTTATGATGTGTGTAAACAGTCTTTGATTACCTAGTAGGAAAAGTAAACCAGCAATGTTTTTGTTTTACATTCCTTTTCATAATTTTGAGGAATTCATTTACTACATAGAACAAAAACATAAGGAAATATACCTACCTTCAAGTAGAGTTTCATCCTTTAAGAAGTTTCTACCAAAACTAATATTTTCTCCAAACGATGAGCATTCAAAAACACTTGGTCTCATCAAAACACAAGAATCATCTTTTAGAGAATCACATAATCCACCACAGATTAACTATCCATTTCTTCTATATTTAAACATTATACCAAAAACAGAAAGGGTAAGATAAAATAACTCTTCAAAAAGAAAGAAGCCCATAGGAAGGGAAACTACTTTTAAATATTCAAAGTTCCATGGTACAACCCAAAGTTCATCATAGAACATTCCATAAATAACTGTCCTTAAAATTCATCAAAATAAACCAAACTAAGATCGAAACTCAAATACAAGAAGTATTTGATAACATAGTCTTCCAAAATAAACTTCATCGTTCATCTCCAAACAACATCAACCAATCCTAACATCTTATAAAAAAAGTAGCTAACCTAAACATATTTTACCCAAGATAGGTTAATTATTTCCATAAGTAACCTAGATTACTATAAGTCCACCTTAAATTCATCGATTCTTCAAAATATAAGTCAACCTTTACTCCTCAAAGAAAATACCGTAGTAATCTATTTACCTCAATCATATAGGGTCCCCAAAATAGTGAACGTCTTCCAAAATAATAATCATCTTTTAATCTCCTAATCATCTCTGTCATATTAATACGGAAATCGTCACATTTCCTATCACATTGGTTGTTGGGATATATTCTTCCATTTCCCGCCATTAACTAAGAAAATAAAGTACAATTAGGGGCTTAAATACTTAGCCAATAATCATGAAAAGGAAACTTTAAGCATAAAAGGATAAACTTGTAGAATAAAAGTATATCTTAACTTGTGATATCCTAGGTTCCAATCTAGGTTATCCATGATCATATATTCTTATGTGAATCTTTATTTTATTTTATCTTTATTCCTTTAATAATGGTTCATACTAAGCTTATGAATTTACCAAAGCATATCCCCCAGGAGTGTCTTAACCAAGAGTGTAGCAAGGTCCATTGTCGTGTACCAGTTCCCATTCGAGTCTAGCTAAAAGCGGTGTTTTCGGGTTTTACCCCTATATACATCTATGCCAGAGCCACCTCTACCTGCTCGTATCCAGACTGGAATGTATTTGTTTGGTAACCCCTTACTCAATACTCACCAAAATACCAGGAAGATTTACTATATTTGAACTTTTCTATAGGGTTATTCCTAGAGTCTTCATGTCCTAATTTCCACAAATAACTAAACCATCATTTGATACCAACTATAGCATCCCACCTTTTTATAACATTAACTTTTATTACAAAATACAAAACTGAGGATCTTTAAGGTTTAGTGTCTTGGAAACCAGGAACATAAAACATTCTTCTTAAACACTTTAAAGGATTCTCCTTAAGTTCATCCTAGGTTCATTACTGCATCTCATAACCTGGGGACATACATCAAAAGAAAGGGTGAGCAGAAGGCCCAGTAAGGGAAACAAGAGAAACACTTTACATGTGAAATTGAGATACTTCAATAAGGTCATGAAAAGAACTTTAAGGCATGAGAAAGAAATCACGAGACATATCATAATAAAAATAATGTTTTTCATAACTTGAAGATGTGGCTAAAACATTTAATATTTACAATCATTTCTGTTTCACCAAGGTCCATCCCCAAGGTGTCATTAAAAATTACCAAGGTTATTCACCAAGGCGTCGTTAAAAATGGTCATCTCTAGAGATTAAGTCTTTACCCAATGCATTCGAGCGCTATCAGGGCGCACCCATGACATGTATTTATTATCATGTGATCCACATATATCATCATCAATCATTTCATAAACAACCCATATAGAAAAAAAGGAATGGGTTTCATTTCATAATCATAACGTTTAAAAACTGCTTTAAAGACATGATCTTTACATCACTTTAAACCCACGGAAAGGGAGAGCGGGTCTCATGTATGTATATTCCAGAATTTAAAATAGAAAAACATGGTATATATGTGAATACCCATGTAGAAGAGAGAGATTTGAGTATTCACTTAATAAAATAAAAGAAATTTAGAAAAAGAGAGAGACATTTTGAGACGGAAATTCTGCAGCATAACGGCTATGTTTCGGGGTTTTAGAAAACATTGAAAAGAGAGGGGACATGGGTAAAACAATCACAAATGAACCATAAAACAGTAGAGGGACAAAATATGAAGAATATATGAACATGGTAATGAAATTTGAAGGACATACCATTTGAAATGAAAAACATGGAAGGAAGACAAAAATTAGATTTCTCTTATGAAAATTCGGCAGCCTAACGATGTCACTTAAACTTCAACAAAAATGAATTGACAAGATCAAATAGGCTCTATCATCATATGAAAATAAGATTTCAGTATGATATATATAGAGATCATACCCCAACATAATAAAAAGGAACTTGAAAGACTTGACATGAAAATAGATCTTGAAAACGAGAAGGGTGAAAGAATCCCTTAAACATTCGGCATCCTAACGACGCCACTTAAACTTCAACAAAAATGAATTGACGAGATAAAAATAGGGTCTCTCATCATATGAACATAAAATATCACTATGATAGATATAGAGATCATACCCCAACATAATAAAAAGTAACTTGAAAGACTTGACATGAAAGTATAACTTTGAAACATGAGAAAGGTGAAAGAATCCCTTAAAAATTCGGAAGCCTAACGACGCCACTTAAACTTCAACAAAAATGAATTGACAAGATAAAAATAGGGTCTATCATAATATGAACATAAAATATCAGTATGATCGATATAGATATCATACCCCAACATAATAAAAAGGAACTTGAAAGTCTTGACATGAAAGTAGAACTTGAAAACGAGAAGGGTGAAAGAATCTCTTAAACATTCGGCAGCCTAATGACGCCACTTAAACTTCAAAAAAAAAATGAATTGACGAGATAAAAATAGGGTCTCTCATAATATGAACATAAAAGATCATTATTATAGATATAGAGATCATACCCCAACATAATAAAAAGGAACTTGAAAGACTTGACATGAAAGTAGAACTTTGAAAAATGGGAGGGGTGAAAGAATCCCTTAAAAATTCGGCAGCCTAACGGCTCCACTTAAACATTCTTAAAATGAATTGATGAGAGAAAGAGGGGGTCTCTAATCATATGAACATGAAAAGGGAAGTAAGATGAATATAAAAGAACATCCTCCAACATAATAACATGGATCATAAAAGAAATGACATAAAAGAGATTACTTGAAAAGAAAGAGAGAGGTCGGATCCCTTACCTTAAAACGTAACGCTTAAAACTCAAATGTTGGGACCTTGAGGGCTTGGGGGCACCTTGGGAGGACTCCTTGGGAGTTAATAAGACCAGAGCTTCGTTGGGGGAGAGTTGGGAGTCGAATGGATGAGAGGATGGCTTGGTATTTATAGGGAAAGTGAGGGGACAAGGCATTAATGGCCAAGGGACACCTCATTGGTGGTTTTGGCAAAACCATGGGCTTGCCCATGGTATTGGCCACATGGGTCTCCCCATACAATAATTCATCTTCTTTGGTCGTCCAACCCTTAAAATATCTCATGGAATCATCATGACGTAGTTATGATGTCATTAAACATACCGAAACCCTAAAACTGTATTTTCACTATTCATTGAAAATTCAACTTTCTCAGAAAAATCCCAAAATTTCACCTTAACCAAATATCGATGCTCTGATTTCAAAAATTAACTCCATTTTATAAAAATAATTTTCTAAATATTTTTAATTTAATTTTTAAATAAATACACTATTCACTAAAAATTCATTTTTCTCAGAAAAATCCCCAAAAATTACCTTAACATAATATCGATGCTCTAAGTTCAAAAATGAAATCCATTTTATAAAAATATTTTTCTAAATATTTTTAATTTAATTATTAATTAAAAAACACTATTCACCCGAAAAAACTAATACTTGACTAATAATTAATGAAGCAATTATTTACCTATTTTATTGAATCACATTACTTAATCAAGGTGCCTAGATTATATTAATAATTTCTTTAAGTGATATTACTAATCCATTTGGTCACATTACTAATCCTAAGCATAAAATCACTATTCATAATTTACTATTCATAAAAAATTAAGTTGATCTTATTAGACTCTAAATTTCATACTGAACATAATTGTAGAAGACCATTTTTTGTAAATCATTACACATTTTTATTTATTTAAGGTTTACGTAAACATTTTTAAAATATTCTTTCTCTAAAATTCACCAAAAATATGCATACTATATTTATCCGGACTTTTGAAAATACATAAACTTCATCATAAGAAGAAATAAATTTTTTTATTTAAAATAAAGGATTACACAAGGCAGTTACGGTCTCCTTACATAGCTCCTTATCACACCAGCATAGGACCTAAGCGTAAGGTGTGCTAAGGTGAGAGAATCTGAGGGAGGCTCGACAAACATCGCATGAGTAGTAATTTCTATCAGTTTTAACTTCTCGCGATGGCGATTCCGTTCTAGCTTCACACGATGAAGTTCGGCTTGGGTTTGGTCCAGAGCAAACCCCAGTGGTGCTACCTCCTTCCCAAGTTCTGTTAGATGGGCTTCGATCGGTCCAAGACTACTGGGTGAGGCCATCGAATCTTCTTTCTATATCAATTAACCAATATCACTTGTATTTAGAGACAATAACCGAAACGTTTAGTTTCCGGTGGTCATATTGACCAATGGTCATATAATAGTCAAAACCCAATGGTCTCATTTTAATTATACCCATGTTATCAAATGAAATAGTTTTGTTGAGTATGAAAAATAAAATAACACACAAAATTAGGAAACAAGATTTATTCAAAATTTTGGTTCGTTACAATGTCACTGGGAACCAATATAACCATGAAAGCATAAAGTCTCATCCTCATCCATAGTCCAACCATAAGATGTATCCTCATCCGAGATACTCTCCTATAGGAATAATCCCTTGCTATCAAATAGTTTCCTCACTCTCACCTATTCTAAAAGGGTAAAGGTCATTTCTAAGGTTTTTAGTATATTCTAACCATGATCCTCCTGGACCTCAATATGAATCTATGAAAACAAGGCCATGATTTTCCACTCACCACTAGACTCCTAAACTGCCTATGTATGAGTCTTTTGGATTAGAGCATCTACTACAACATTTCCTTCCCCAGGTGTGCAGGAAAGATCAAAATCAAAGGATTGAAGGTACTCAAACCACCTATGCTACCTAAGATTTAGATCATATTATGTAAAGATACCCTTGAGTATTTTTTGATCCGTGAATACTAAAAAACACTCTCTAAGTAATCAGTGTCTCTAATAGTGTAGATAATAATCTACAACATCTAGCTTGAGGTCATGTGTTAGGTAATTCTTCTCATGGGGCCTCATCTGATGAGACCCATACACAACAACTCACTCATCCTACATCATAATAGATCCCAACCTGATACCTGATGCATCAAAAGAGGATGTATAGATAATTCCTATATTTGGAAGAATTAAGATCGACATTGAAGTCATATACCCTTCAACTCCTAAAAGGTTTCTTCACAAGTTTCTGTCCATACTAATTTCACACCCTTTTTAGTCAAGACCGTAAGTAGTGCTGCAAGGCATGATAAATCCTAGATGGTTATCTATAATACTTGGATAGTCCCAATAAACCCTGAATATTAAATAAATTCTTGGGATTCTTCCAAAAAACTATAGCTCTCACTTTCTCTAGGTTCACTAAAACTCCTGAATCTAAGATGATATGATCCAGGAAGTGAAATTTTTCAATCCAAAATTGGAATTTACTAAGATTAAAATAAAGATAATGACACCTTAGTGTATTCAAAATGATCTCAAGATGGTTGGAATGGTCATGTCAAGAATGATAATACACTAGTATTTTTTCCACAAAGACTACCATGAAAGAATCCAAATATAGGTGGATAAATAGATTCATCAGATCCATGAAAACTGCAGGTACATTTATGAGACTGAATGACATAACCAGGTAATTTTAAATACTATACCTAATATAGAAATCTATGAGAGGTATGTCTAAAGACTTGACCAGAACCTGATGATAGCATAACCTCAAATCAATCTTTTAAAATACCCTTTCTCCCTAGAGATGATCAAATAGGTCATCTATTTGAGGCAGTGGGTTCTGGTTCTTAACTATGAGTTGGTTCAATCGATGATAATCCATGTAGAGCCTGAAGGTACCTTCCAACTTCTTGGAAAAAAGGACTGATGAAACCCAATGAGAAGTTATGGGGCATATAAATCCTTTAGCCTCCATATATTCTGACTATTTCTTGAGCTCCAGAAGTTCCATAGGTTCCATCCTGTAAGGAGGAATGAACACTGGTACTACTTATGGTATTATCTCAATAGTAAATTCTACATATTACACTATAGGTAGCCTAAAAAAGTCACCAGAGAATAAATCCATGAAACGATCAACCGTGGGATGGAAAAATTCATGTCATAACCCTTGATCATCTAATAATAAAATAGAAATCTGAGATGTTATCCTCCCCAGCCTTTTCTTCTTGGGTCTAGCTCGAGTCACATGATCATCCCATTCTCCCTTATGAATATGTCTGCCATCCTCTAGTGATGTAAACATCACCCTATGTTGATAACAACCAATGTGGTCTTGATAGGTTATTAACCATTCCATCCTAATGATCACATCAAACCCTATCATTTCAAGGATGAATATATTCTATATAAAAATAAATCTTTATCTCAAGGGGAAAATATTTACTAATCCTAAGTCTTAATACTTATACCTTGACCACCACCTTGACTTGTGAAGCCAGTGGTATTCCAACTGCCTCCCTAGTGAGATACTACTAGCCCTACTCTGGAATGTGGGGTAGGTTTAGATCCTTGATTTATAGGAATTGATAGAAAATTCTTCCAAAAGAACTATATATGACCCATCCTACCAAATATTCTACATTCCACTGGATCATGTAAACACTGAGCTTTCATATGTCCTGTTTTCCCACACGGGTGATAAATAAAGAAGATGTTAGTATGAATTTTCTGACTACTTCTACCCCCACAAGAAACCTTGAATTGTTCCTTTCTCCCACTAAAAGAAACAATTCTAGATCTAGGTAGTGAACTGGCCTAGTTACCACCTCCATCTTCCCTTAGATTCATCTTAGTAATAATGGACTATTTCATTATTTAAAAAATAGTGGTCAACCGAAAGAAATTGTCCTTGATTGAATAGTGTATACCAACCCATCCTCAAATTTTATCACAATCATGAGATCATCACTAGATAAAGTAGGAGTAAAAAACTTCCACTCAATAAAATGAGAATAATACTCCATGACAGACATGAATCCCTAATACAGGTTCATACACTCTCTAGCCTGGTCAACCCTCAAATTTTGTGCAAAGAAGTAGTCGTAAAAGATCAATTATAAATCTTCCCAGATCTTATTGTGTTGTCGGTCTTCCTAGGTAATAACATCCCACCATTTCTTGGTAGAATCGCATAACATATAATCAATGAGTTTTACCCTTCACTATAGAGGCATCTCTAAATGCTCAAAGATATAAAGCATGGACTCCAGCTATGAATCCATAACATTTAGTCCTCAATCCCCTAAAAAGGTTGTAGGATACTACTGTTTAAACTCCCGAGTAAACTCTTCCATAGTTGGGGTAGGTTTAGTGACATCTTACATATTTTTCATCATGTGAAAGAAACACTCTTGGAACTGGGCATAAGTTCCCATATCAAGAATAATAGGTGATTCCATAAGCGACACTGTAGGAGGTATCACTGGTGAGCTAGGGCCCACCACCTTCAGTGCATGTTCTTCACCACCTTCAAGTCATATGACTCAAGGATATCATGGTGGAATGATTCTAAAATTCCAAAAACATGCCTCCAAAGAGTATTTAGTAGCTGAAATAATTTTATATAGATAACTAGGACATGTACGTATCCTTCTTATACAAATATAACACTTCTCTACTTACTCTAAAATCTAGGTCTAGGTGGAAAAGGAAAACCATAATAGGTTATAAGAATTTAAGAGACTCCCATTTACCCACTAATAAGGATGAGTTTGGGTATAAGTATTATATCACATGGTAGAGTTTCTGATATATGGAGTGTCAATTGTAAGGTATAGAGGAAAATTCACTTTACTTTACAATTGTAATCCCATTTAGAAGTAACCATTTTTATTTGAAAGTTTAAATTTCATTGAGCTTATAATCTATTATATATATATATATCTCAGTTCATAACCAATAGGTCCAGAACCCACATTATAGTATAATTGGATAAATAAGGTGTTATCACCAATCTATATAGGAAAACACAATTTATATTTATTTAGGAACTTTAATTAGTCCAATTATATTCTACCTGCAAGAAATTTCAGCACATTTCAATATATAATAATCAGAAACTAACTATATGCAACAAGAAAATGCACACATAAAATAGACGTGACATGGAAAAATGTATGAAGTATTAGTCCTAATGTTCCTATAATGATGCCTGAAATGTCATAGAATAATTTCATTGGGAACAGGTAAAATAAATCTCATTGAAATAATACCAATAGTAGTAGCATTACAAAACATGTGTGTCACCCAATGGTGAAGTCGTATCTACCATAATGGTCGAGAACCAGAACAACAATAACCAATCTCATGTAATTTGGGTTTCCCTTGTATGTGAGTTATCTACTCTAAGGAATAGGCTCATTACCAAATTTTATTACCTCTTAGTGTCCTATATAATTCCTCAACAATAAGACAGAGGGAAAATATTACTCTGATACCACTTTGTAATGTACTGACCCAGGATCCACTTAACTCATGCCCCAAGATGGTGGGTCAAATGGCCTCAAGCATGAATACCCGTATTAAAGAGGCTAACAACTAGTAGTGAGGGTCTAATGTGGTATAGTGGAGAGACTATACACTTATATTATAGTGGTAAAATGAATAAAATAAATAAGAAGACAATAGTGGAATCATATATAAACAAACACTATAACAACCGGATCAGTAACCTGTAGTAGTAGAAACATATAAATAGAATGGAACAGTAGAAACAAATATGATAAACAAGTGTGGAAGAATAAATAACTAAGAAACTATAATAATAATAAAAATCCAAATGGTTGAGTCATATACATGATGATGTCATGGAATGTTGATATACAAAAGAGGGGAACATGGGAGAGGCATATACAACATGCTATACAAAAATAAAAAATGAAAAAAGACTACTCCACTAGAATCTTGAGAATAATCTCATCCACTTCTCCCATACTACAATAATATTCTAGATATAACAAGTATCTGTAGTGGGGAAATTTCCCTTATCTATACCTACATACTTGTAATCTACTCGGGCACCAAAGGTGGCCCGTGTAGTGTGTGAGATAAAATCCCAGTAGGCCACAACCATCGATGTCTAGAAATAATCCAATCTATGTATATAACAATAAAAATTTGTAGGTATATGAATAATAAACAACACTGAATAAATAAATTCCAGATGGATTAGGTTCCTATGGGACACCTGGATGGATCTACCTACTTCAGAATAGGCCGGTAGAAGTATGATTAATAACCATACATACATACATATATATATATATATAGAAATAATATATATAGTATAGTTATATACTGTATCCACCTATATGCACTAAGTATGTGAGTATGCAAGTAGACATGTACCTAGATACTTGGTGCTGGCTGGACCTAGGGCATAACTTAAGTATCTATAACTAGTCTAACAAGATATAGGCTCAAGTAAGGGTACATGCCCTAAATCTCATGGATAATGTGAGACATCATGCTCAACAATCGAGATAGGTGGGGTGAGATGTCATTCCCAACTCCCAAATCAGGGGAATGTGGAACATCATGCCCATCATCCATATACAGGTATAACAGTGAGAGACATCATGCTTAACACCTGATGTAAGGGAGAGTGAAACATCATGATCAAAAATTCCCTTAACCATCATTCCAAAACCCATGTCAAAGGAATAATAATAATAATAGTAATAAATTTAAGGATCACCTCTAATGTTTCAAGATAATCAAGCCCAATACATCCAAGGGTGTCACATATCATACAATTCACATTCTATAATTATATAACAAGAGGTGAAGACTTTCCACCGATTTCCATAAAATATAAACAAGACATTTAATTAATCAAGGCATGGTAATTCATAATCAAGTTTGTTACAAACTCTTATAAGGTGTTCCGGTCTATTGTACAATTATATAAGGGAGAAAAATCCATTTACAACCCAAGATGAGCACTTAAGAGGTGTTCGGTCCATTTAAACAATTTAATATAAAGGGTGAAATTAATTTGGTACACCCAAGGGGTGTCTATAGTTGAGGTCAACATCCTATAAACACTTATAAAAGATCCTCCGGAGCATATCAACATGCGTATAATTATTTAGAAAATAAGAGCACATTTTAAGGCGATGCACAACAATATATGGAATGCAGTACAACGACGAATCTATGAAAACACTTGACATTGAGGGAAAACAACTAGAAAAACTACCTTTGGGTCTTATATGACTACTCATCCAATATCGGCTTCATATTTGAAGTATATTGGAATAAAAATGATGAATGGTCCATCAACTGGAAAATAGGGTGAATGATCTTGAACCAAAATAACATCAGATATATAAATAAAAACCAATAAATTAATCAATAAGATTTGAGATCTTAGAGAGAGATATACAATGATTCTAATGATAATTGATTTGGAGTTTGGATTGAAGAGTTATCAACAAGCCTAGGTTAGTCTATGGTAGTAATCACAGAAGAGGGAGGATGAGTTCATCCATTGGAAATGAGAAGGAAAAGATATGGGTGAGGCATTTAGGTTCATTAATGGAAAAAAGAGTCATTTAGCCTTCAAAAGAGGGGTCGCACAGTTCGACCACAAATTTGTCCAAACCGTGCACCAACCATACACCAAACCACTACCTAAGGAGGGAACCTACATGGGATAGACTCATGGTTTTCCTAAACATGCACAAGCCATGAAAATATCAGTATATCAAACCCCTCTATAACCCAAAAATGTGTACACCTAGGATCATACAGTTTCTGAAAAGTTGTGTGGCCTCCTGTAGGCCAATGAGTTCCCCACATAGTTATGCTGCATAGTTAGTACTAATCGTGTGTTAACCATGCTGGCCACTATGTTTTCCCAATTCTTAGATCTTCGGGCTCTGAACAAGCCCTAGACTCTCCTAAACCATTCCTTATGTCATGGGGAACATTTAATAAGATTAAAAAAAGTATTTAAAAAAATTAGATGTACCTTGAGAAAATATGGATCGTTACACCTAAAGACTCACACGGTCCTCTAACAGCTTCCATTTCACACAACAAAACATACTACCTCATTTTTGTTTAGCAATGCCAATTATCACATGCCACAACCTCTGGAACAAAATCCTGAATTCACCCCTCATAAAGTGAGAACCTCATCCCAAAATAGTGATCAAAATCACCCCGAAACACATCTATATATCTACAATGTATCCCTCAACATGCCTTGTGATCAACTTCACAACCTTATGTTGCTGCATCTATGGAGGATCTTACTACCTCCTAGCAATTGAGTCACCCAGTCATCCTCATGTGCACATCTTCCCACTGGCCTTGACCTCAATGATGAGTGGAATAACCACTATTCCATGAAAAAAACTAAACATCATCATTATTAATTTGGTAACCATCATCACCCCACACACCCAAGACACATCACATCACCCCATAACCAATGAAAAAGTCATCACCCAACCATGATTTCTCATGACTCACAACTAGAGACCATCGATATCCTCATCTGATATGACCTAACCACCAAGACCCAAACCCACTAGATACAAATCAAATCATTCAAAACACCAAATATAGAATAAAAAACTCACAAACCACACTGTAACACCCCAAGCTTTCACGATACGCTTCTCTTTCAATAATGCAATAGCTTGCATTGTACGCAAGTTCGAGATTCTAAAACACCGCGACCAATAAAAGTAGTAGTTATGAATAGTAATACCCACTTTTTGAAATTATATAAATTTTATATTTCAAAATGGACTTCATTTTTGTATTTAGAATATCAAAATTATCCTAAGTTGATTTTTTTTGTAATTTTCTGAGAACTTCCAATTTTCTATGAATAGTGAAAAATACTTAAAAACAACTTTTTTAATCAAAATAATTTATAGTGATAAATTATAATATTGAGTGGTTTTAAAGTATAATTAGAATATATTTTTACCATTTTATCCAATGGTGTTCATTATAATTAATTTCACTTTGAAATTGGACATAAACAATTGTCAATCTTTTGATATATATTGTTTCTTAAAAACACGCTATTTGTTGTGACAACGGGAATTAATTATAAAATTAATTAATGCAACTTATATGTTTGGAATTTCATAAAATAGACATCATTTTTGAATTCTGAATATCAATTATATCTTAGGGTGAAATTTTGGCATTGTTCTGAAAAACGTCAATTTTTGATGAATAGTGAAACCACTAAGTGGTAGTTAAAAAACTAATTTTTCATTTAAATGAAACATTAACACTTCTGTGATTTGATTTTAAAAAATCTGACATACATGGTTTTCATTAGGAAGTAAAATTTGGTTCAATGGGATTAAAATAATTTTTTGGTGAATAGTAACTTTTAAGTTTAATTAATCGCGATTAAAGGTAATTAGTGAAATTCGAGGTAAAAAAGATATTATAAAAATATGAAAATACCTTTAAACTTGTACTACCCCTATTCTATGAGTCATGGACGAATAAGACAATCCATGGGTCAACTTGGGGACCCCATAGAGCCACTTTGGTAGGAAAATGACATTAAAATCTTTTTATTTAATGTTAAAATAAAAATGTCACAAACATGAGTTGTTTTACTAAAACAATTTTTAAATAGGGTTATACAAGTCATATTTTTTACTATAAATATTCATTATAAATTTAAAAAGATTTCCTACATCATGATACTTTTTTTATAATTTTTAGACATTAAATAAATTAATTTTTTTATGACACAATGATGATGCAGCGATTACCTCATTAATTAATGATTTAAATAAAATGAAAAGATAATGTAAAATATAAGGATTAAACTTGTCAAAAACCTATTGGATGAGTATATTTCTAACCCTTATCACCTTAGACTAGAAATATATCATTTTGGGACCTTTAGAATCCGAAAATCATTTCATAATAAAGTAACATTTCAATCTTTCCAAGAGTGCCCCTTCTCTCCTCTTATAAAAGGCCCCCACCTCTACCACCTTATTCATACCTTCAAGCCATTTGTCTCGGCAAACCTCTGCCCAAATACTCTCCCAACTTCCCTCTATTACTCCTAGAAGCCTCACTTTGGGCAGAAATCTTCCCAAGGAAGCCTTTGGCTCAAATCAAAAAGAGTTACCCGATTTTAAGGTAATGTCTTCTCTTATGTTATTTTGTTTTATTTTTCTTCTCCAACCCCCTAAACTCTTTTTATTAATTTATTTTGTAACAAAAACAGTATCATAAATATACTAGGATGTTGTTATAAGAAGTATTCTAGCTACACTTACACACACCTACATCTAATGGTTAAAGAACATACTGTTTCTGTGGATGGCGAATTTCTGCCTCACGAAATGATGATTGTTCAACACTCATATAACACCTTCAAAGGTGGCCATTAATATGTCACTATATTTATATATGATATATAATATGTTTATGTTTTACTTAATCTTCTGTATTTTTCATTTATTGCATATTTTTATGGTTTCCATTATGGGTAAACGCGATATTTTCATTTTAGGAAGTGCGGACTACTGCCCCCTCAAAGTGATTTGAATCGTTAATGCCATATGTGGGATGTATAAAGGATGGAGTAAATGGTATTATACATTATATTATACTGGAATTATAGTATAACTTTATATAATTATAATTTTATTCCATTAAATATGAAATAGAAATGAAAGTAGCGTTCATGCGTACGTACGGCTTACCGTCTCCATGAACGGTGCATTTCATTTCTTACCTCTAAATGTTATGTAATATTATAAATGAATGTATATACTGGATATATATGATATATATGACATCTAAATCATGAATATAATTCTGGAGATAATGGATATTCTACCACATAAACAACTTGTAATTATAAGAAGTTTATTGTTGACTCAAGCACCAAAGATCGACAAAACGACCGTTATTAACTTAAATGACTACATAATTTTCGTAACATTGTAATAAGTGATATAAAAGGGATAATGAACTTGAAAAAGTTTCTTAAGCAATTAGAGATTAACTCTAGTTTATTATTCAGGAGTTTAAAGAATGTTCGAGTCAAGTCGGACACAAGGTAAGGGAACTTCTTAACCCAATTTCCATTCTTTGGGTTAATCTCCTACTTTCAAATTATGTCATGATATTATTATGTTCTATCTTATATTTGTACTTCCTTTTTGTGTACTTATAGTGAATACACATAATTGGTCTATTTTATTTAAAAAATGATATTTAAAGTGACTTCGTCTCAATCTCCTTTCATTGAGGCATATTTTGTTTTATACACAACTTTATTGTATACGGTGTATAAACCCCTTTGACTTTTATGTTTATTCAAAAGGAATCTTTTTATACGAAGCGTTTTACTAAACGACAAAAAGAATGTTTTTTTTGTCGTATGTATGCGGCGACAATGAATTCTCCACCGCCGTGACCATTATTTGAGTTTCGGCTTCCTCTACAAGCCATAACTTTTTTTAAATGAAAAATAAATACAAAGATTTAATTTTCTTTTATTTTGGTATTGAAAATGGTTTTGAAAGTGTTTTTATTATATCAATGTTTTGTATTGATATTATGTGATTGAAATGTGGAAATGTTATGTTTCCTTTATGCATGTTTTATGTGATACGTTTATGTTATGGTTTATGATATGTTTAAACCTGTTCATATGAGGAATGCATTGGACTTAATAAGTGACGGGTGGAGCCCGCTATAGCTCCTCAATGCATCGGCAGGTCTCATGAGACAAACTAGTTTCTTGGAACGAGGCCTTGAAAAAATCTTATTTTTAGTCTTGGCACGAGGCCTTGGCTACATGGTTATGATAGTCTGGCATTATGCATTCCATCATTATGAAAATGGTTATTGATATTGCATGTGATTATTCGACCAGTAGAATATCCATGTGAAGAAGTAAATGGAATTATCTCATTTTACTTTTGCCATATTATGTTGAAGTTCAAGTTTAAAAGGATTTTGTTTTAGTTATACATTGCCTTAAATTTTTATGTTTATTGATGAAAGCTTCTGATATATTGTTATCCTTACTGAGAATCTGAGCTCACCCCTTTCAATGTTTTAATATATTCCAGGATGTGAAGAAGTATTTTATGAATGACCTGCAGGGATAGTTAGAAGAGGATATGAGTGTGGACTATGGAGACTTTGTTATTGTATATTTTCACTTTATGATGTAATGTAAAATTTATGTATGTATCTAGTGTTTCCAAGACTACTAAACTAATCGGTCTTTCAAGACTTGATATTTTGTGATCATGCCAATGTTATGCAATAATGCACCGACTCCGGGTAACTGGGGTCAGGGCGTTACAGTTGGTATCAGAGGCAGTTTAGTACTAACCTTGGAAGCTAGATTTTGATAAACTCTGATTAGAGCACATAGATCTAAGATAAACTTTGAGGATTAGTATAGAATAACTTCCTAGAATTTTGGTATTATAGAGATTTTGTGAGTTTTCCGAGCAATACATCCCTATCTGGATACAAGAAGGTAGAGGCGGCTCTGGCACAGATGTACCTAGGGGTAAAACCTGAAAACACCACTTTGAGCTAGACTCAAACGGGAACTGGTGCACGACAACGGGCCTTGCTGCACTCTTGGTTACGACACTCCCAGGGGATATGCTTAGGATAATTATCATTTTCTTTAAAAACCATTATGAAGGGCTTATGAGTACATACTTCCCCAAAGAAAACATTTTTATGATTATGGATTATATCCATAAATAGTTAAATTTATGTTAAGTGTTTTACAAGTATGGAATTATGTATTTTAATTCATAAACTAATCTAGTTTATGACATTGTTTAGAAATGACGCCTAGTGGGAGGAATGGAAACCGTATCAATGCACACACTCTGTGTAGGGATTGCCCTCCTACTCAAGATAATTATTGTGGAGCTGGAGATACAACTGGTGCTGATCAACTTATCACCATACTGGGACAACTCACTTAGGTTATGAATAATAACCTTACTCGTATGGAGTACCCTGATCTGCAACGTGGAGGATCAATGTTAGACCGCTTTATGAGGCAACAACCACCAACATTTAATGGGGGTAAAAATACATTAGTAGCTGAGCAATGGATAAACTCCTTAGAGAAAATATTCCATGCCTTGGGGAGTAGCGAAAGGGAGAAGGTTATCATGGCAGTTTACCGCCTCACTGGAGATTCCGATCAATAGCGGTAATTGATTCAAAATACAAAGGAAGATGAAGAAGTATCAAGTATGGAATGGAGAGAGTTCAAAGATCTTTTCTTAGAAAAATACTTTCCTTGTGACCATCGAGCAGATATGGAAAGGCAATTTCTGAGTCTGAGACAAAAGGAGGATGAGGATGTCGCAAAGTATGAGGCCAACTTTACAAGGTTAGCGAGGTATTCTGAAGATTATATACGTAACCCAAGAAGTAAGATTGATCGTTTCTTTGATGGGTTAAAACCATTTCTCCATTGATCTTTAGTATCACAATCCTTCTCATCGTACGAAGATATTGTCTCGTGTGATATCAAGACAGAAAATGAATTCTCTAAGTCTTATGACAACAAAGTAAAGCAAGAGAAGAAGAGAACGGTGGAACAAGAGATGGATAAAGGGAAAAAGGGAAATAAGGATTTTCCATTATGTGATAATTGTGGGAATAATCACCCCGGTGCTTGCCTAAAGGGAATGGGAGTTTGTTATAAATGTGGAGAAAAAGGTCACCAGGCTCGTGATTGCAAGGGAAAGAAAGAGTCTATCAATGTTGAATGATACAATTGTAGGGAAATGGGGCATTATGCAAATGAATGTCCTAAGCGTCAGAAAAACTTACCTCAGAAAAGGCCAAGGGATCAAGGAAAATCTTATGCTGTTACTACAGTTGAAGTGGAATAATTAATGTATTAGTGCTTTTGGACTCAAGGATTATATTCTGGTTATAAGAATAATGTGATATATATAAGGATTGTACTGCAGTTCTTGTTGTTTTCATTAAGGTTTTAATATGATGAAGGTAATCATATTTTTAGTGTGTGACAATAAGAGAAAATTTACTTTGTTTGGGGAATCTAATGTTACAATTGATTTTGAAATTTAAGGACCTTTTAGAGAAAGTCTGGACGAAGGTATTTTGGATAACTATAAAGGTTGGAATGGATTAAGTTGAAATTTGGACAGTATTGTTTAAGGTTAAAACATTTATGAAGATTATTTTTGGAATATTATAATACTATAGTTTTAGGAAAAGGACAACCTGCAGGTTGGGGGATAACCCGTTGTGTCGGACAAAGCTGTAGGAATCGAACCCACAACCATAGTGAGACATGCCTTTATTACCTACCACTAGCCTACAGGAAGTCCTTGGTTATTACAAAATAGTTTTCTTAATCTAAATGGTATGTGGTAATATTTGGAACCTTATACAATTAGGATAAATAGAATATTTCTGAGTTCTGTTACCACTTGGAATGAAAGATGGGTTCGTGGTAAAAATTTATTAAAGAATGAAAGCCTACATTACAAATAAGTATATTTCCTTACGTTCTTAGTAAATCTCCTAAATAAATTCCTCAACTTTATGAAAGGTAACTTAAAACAAAAACGTTGTCGGTTAACTTTTCCAACTGGGGATTCAATGACTGTTTAACCAATCACAAGTTTGTGATTTTCTTGTGGTTAACTTTCTCCTAATCCTGTTTTCTACAACTCTTCATTAGACCTTGATGGTTTGTTTTTCCTCCATATCCATATTTTCATAGAATCCTAGTATGGGCTATCTCGGGTGACCTTTGTACTTCTCTTTCTTTCTTTTAATGTTATATTCTTATTAACCCTATTTCCGATGTGGGTTTTCCACAAAGGTGTTTTCTATTTTCAACCTTTTATTTTCGAAGAACATTTTCAAATTGTGAGGATGCAATTTATTTAAGGAGGGGAGAATGTAACACCCCAAGCTTTCATGATACACTTCTCTTTCAATAATGCAATAGCTTGCATTGTACGCAAGTTCGAGATTCTAACACACTACGACCAATCAAAGTAGTATTTATGAATAGTAATACCCACTTTTTGAAATTATATAAATTTTATATTTCAAAATGGACTTCATTTTTGTATTTGTAATATCGAAATTATCCTAAGTTGAATTTTTTGTAATTTTCTGAGAACTTCCAATATTTTATGAACAATGAAAAATACTTAAAAACAACTTTTTTAATCAAAATAATTTATAGTGATAAATTATACTATTGAGTGGTTTTAAAGTATAATTAGAATATATTTTTACCATTTTATCCAATGGTTTTCATTATAATTAATTTCACTTTTAAATTGTACATAAACAATTGTCAATCTTTTGATATATATTGTTTCTTAAAAACACGCTATTTGTTGTGACAGTAGGAATTAATTATAAAATTAATTAATGCAACTTATATGTTTGGAATTTCATAAAATAGAAATCATTTTTGAATTCAGAATATCAATTATAGCTTAGGGTGAAATTTTGGCATTGTTCTGAAAAACTTCAATTTTTGATGAATAGTGAAACCACTAAGTGGTAGTTAAAAAACTGATTTTTCGTTTAAATGAAACATTACCACTTCTGTGATTTGATTTTCAAAAATCTGACATACATGGTTTTCATTAGGAAGTAAAATTTGGTTCAATGAGATTAAAATAATTTTTTGGTGAATAGTAACTTTTAAGTTTAATTAATCACAATTAAAGGTAATTAGTGAAATTTAAGGTAAAAATGATATTATAAAAATATGAAAATACCTTCACACTTTTCCTACCCCTATTGGATGAGTCATGGCCGACCAAGAAAATCCATGGGTCAACATAGGGACCCCATTGAGCCACTTTGGTAGGAAAATGACATTAAAAACTTTTTATTTAATGTTAAAATAAAAATGTCACAAACATGAGTTGTTTTACTAAAAAAAATTTTAAATAGGGTTATACAAGTCATATGTTTGACTATAAATATTCATTAGAAAGATAAAAAAATTTCCTAAATCATGATACTTTTTTTATAATTTTTAGACATTAAATAAATTAAAATTTTTATGACACAATGATGATGCAGCGATTACCTCATTAATTAACGATTTAAATAAAATGAAAAGATAATGTAAAATCTAAGGCTTAAACTTGTCAAAAACCTATTGGATGAGTATATTTAGAACCCTTATCACATTATATTCAAAATATATTATTGTGGGACCTTTAGAATCCTAAAATCATTTCATAATAAAGTAACATTTCAATCTTTCCAAGAGTGCCCCTTCTCTCCTCTTATAAAAGGTCCCCACCTCTACCACCTTATTCACACCTTCAAGCCATTTTTATTGCCCAACCTCTTCCCAAATACTCTCCCAAATTCCCTCTCTTAATCCTAGAAGCCTCACTTTGGGCATAACTCTTCCCAAGGAAGCCTTTGGCTCAAATCAAAAAGAGTTACCCGATTTTAAGGCAATGTCTTCTCTTATGTTATTTTGTTTTATTTTGCTTATCCCACCCCCTAAACTCTTTTTATTAATTTCTTTTTTTACAAAAACAGTATCCTTAATATACTAGGATGTTTTTATAAGAAGTATTAGAGCTACACTTACACACACCTACATCTAATGGTTAAAGAACATACTGTTTCTGGGGATGGAAAATTTCTGGCTCACGAAACGATGATTGTTCAACACTCATATAACACCTTTAAAAATGGCAATTAAGATGTCACTATATTTATATATGATATATAATATTTTTATGTTTTACTTAAGCTTCTGTATTTTTCATTTATTTCATACCTTTATGGTTTCCATTATGGGTAAATGCGATATTTTCATTTTAGGAAGTGCGGACTACCGCCCCCTCAAAGTGATTTGAATCGTTAATGCCATATGTAGGATGTATAAAGGATGGAGTAAATGGTATTATACATTATATTATACTGGAATTATATTATACCTTTATATAATTATAATTTCATTCCATTAAATATGAAATAGAAATGAAAGTAGCGTTCATGCGTACGTACGACTTACCGTCTCCATGAACGGTGCATTTCATTTCTTACCTCTAAATGTTATGTAATATTATAAATGAATGTATATAATGGATATATATGATATATATGATATCTAAATAATGAATATAATTCTGTAGATAATGGATATTCTACCACATAAACAACTTGTAATTATAATAAGTTTATTGTTGACTCAAGTACCAAAGATCGACAAAACGACCGTTATTAACTTAAATGACTACATAATTTTCGTAACATTGTAATAAGTGATATAAAAGGGATAATGAACTTGAAAAAGGTTCTTAATCAATTATATATTAACTCTAGTTTATTATTCAGGTGGTTAAAGAACGGTCAAGTCAAGTCGGACACAAGGTAAGGGAACTTCTTAACCCAATTTCCATTCTTTGGGTTAATCTCCTAATTTCAAATTATGTCATGATATTATTATGTTCTATCTTGTATTTGTACTTCCTTTTTGTGTAATTATAGTGAATACACATAATTGGTCTATTTTATTTAAAAAATGATCTTTAAAGTGACTTCGTCTCAATCTCCTTTCATTGAGGCATATTTTTTTTTATACACAACTTTATTGTATACAGTGTATAAACCCCTTTGACTTTTACATTTATTCAAAAGGAATCTTTTTATACGAAGCATTTTACTAAATGACAAAAAGTAATGTTTTTTTTCGTATGTATGCGGCGACAATGACTTCTCCGCCACCGTGACCATTATTTGAGTTTCAGCTTCCTCTACAAGCCATAACTTTTTTTTAAATGAAAAATAAATACAAAGATTTAATTTTCTTTTATTTTGGTATTGAAAATGGTTTTGAAAGTGTTTTTATTATATCAATGTGTTGTATTGATATCTTGTGATTGAAATGTGGAAATGTTATGTTTCCTTTATGCATGTTTTATGTGATACGTTTATGTTATGGTTTATGATATGTTTAAACCTGTTCATATGAGGAATGCATTGGACTTAATAAGTGACGGGTGGAGCCTGCTATAGCTCCTTGATGCATCGGCAAGTCTCATGATACAAACTAGTGTCTTGGCACGAGGCCTTGACAAAATATTATTTATAGTCTTGGCATGAGGCCTTGGCTACATGGTTATGATAGTCTGGAATTATGCATTCCATCATTATGAAAATGGTTATTGATATTGCATGTGATTATTCGACCAGTAGAATATCCATGTGAAGAAGTAAATGGAATTATCTCATTTTACTTTTGCCATATTATGTTGAAGTTCAAGTTTAAAAGGATTTTGCTTTAGTTATACATTGACTTAAATGTTTATGTTTGTTGATGAAAGCTTCCGCTATATTGTTATCCTTACTGAGCATCTTAGATCACCCCTTTCAATGTTTTAATATTTTCCAGGATGTGAAGAAGTATTTTATGAATGACCTGCAGGGATAGTCAGAAGAGGATATGAGTGTGGACTATGGTGACTTTGTTATTGTAGATTTTAACTTTATGATGTAATGTAACATTTATGAATGTATCTACTGTTTCCAAGGCTACTAAACTAATCGGTCTTTCGAGACTTGTTCTTTTGTGATCATGCCAATGTTACGTAATAATGCACCGACTCCGGGTAACTGGGGTCGGGGCGTTACACAAACACTACACAAAAAAGAGATGCACATGTACAACCTTGGGTACCCCTAACACCCTCATATATCTCTCTAAACCTTAAAAAACCCAAACACATAACTTTTACCCATTTCAATTCTAGCATTCCAAACTCCTGTGGCTAGAACACCCAAAAAATGGACAATACGAACACTTAATACAATCTTGGAAGATTATACATAGATTCTTATAATTAACCCCATTATCATGCCACACCGAAACCCAATCACCCATCCAACACACACACTTTCCATTAAGACCATAATTGTTGGTGACCCCCAATATCATACACCAACTATCTCAGTCCCTGCATGCCCTTTGATACACCCTATAACCCCTTAAGATCCTTGGAAACCAGCATTGGCTTTATCCTGGTATTACCCCACCTATTTGATCTACCTCCACTCAACACATCACATAAACACACATATAACGATAGAATAAATTCATGAACCACCTATCTGGAACTCAAAATATCCTATCAATATAGTATCCCTAGCTAACCTAACTCCAATTAGAAGAAATCAAACAACTTGATAAAACCCCCAATTTGGGGTATAACTAGTGAAATAAAAATAAATAGTGTGTGAATCAAATAATATATGAATGAGGGACCTAATCCTTACCTAAAGTGATCCCCGAGAATAAATGACATGAATAACCAACCACAAATGAAGAAGATCCTACCATATAGGGATATTAATGAGATGGAGAGGGGAGGCATCATGAAACCCTTCCTCCTAGAAAAAATGAGGGCACCCCTCATTAAAAAAAACTAACAAATAATTTAATTAATTTTTTTTAATAAAGACACCTAATTACCCATAGGGTACCCGACCACCATCCACCAGGTACCCAATACCTCTCTAAGTACCCACCCTAGGGTCACTGGTCACCTGGTGGCCCTCTAGGGGCTACCTGCACATTGCTTACACCCACCAGGTACTTAGTTCCAACCCACCAGGTATCCAGTGTTATCTCTCATCAAGGGGGAAGGATCTTCACCCAATCCAACTCCCTAAGACTCAATTATTTCCCCACACAACACCTCTAAAAAATCAAATAATCCCAAATACATTCTTTATAAGTATGATTAGACCAAAAATTATTACTTTAACAACCCAAGTCATTACAACCTTCCCATCATAACATAACTTATCCCTGAGCTATCTCTGATAAAAATGCAAACACGACACCTGAAATCACACCCATGAAATAATGATCATTCTTTGATACCCCACTCAAATCCACTAAAAAAACTCCTAAATGGTTCCAAAAATAGTTTTTGATTCTCACACACCATACCCCACCAATGAAAAATGATCAATTCTAACTATGGGTGCTCCCCACCATTGGAATTTCCTACTGCCTAAACCATTAGATACCAAACATATCGACATCAGCTTAATATACGCATAAGATAACCACATTCCATCTAACCCCTTACCAAAAATTTATCTCAAAACTCATAATTTTTTCATATAAAACAAACCTATTCTTCCTGACTCTCACCATCCAACACCCATCCGAGTATATCCCAGTCAACCAAATCCTTGAGGCCACTTATAACCTAAAACCGACATGTCATTCCTTCCCTCTCTATCTTGGTTCTACCATATCTCTCACCCATGACGATAGAAAAATCCCCCTTTGGAAATAACATCAAACCCAAAACCACTCATAGTGCACTCATTACCATATGATTTTTCTCATACTCGACCAAAAAAACCAAATTCCCGTATCCCAATATCAACCAAATATTGATAGCCATGAGCCTTATTTGGTACCATGAAACACAACCACTCAAACCCATTAAAAAAAACTCTTAGTACCCAATATTATATAGTCGAGACACATCCAAATCATAAGACTGATCATTCTTGATCAACCTAAAAGCTCATCATCCCTAGATGAAGATTAGATCACATAACCTACACCTAAGAAATACCCCAACATAATCATAAACAAACATAACACATTTTTTCCCATTCTTAGTGTAACATCCCTAGCCTAGTTCTCCCTCAAATTATCAAGATGGGTTACCAAAATACCTCAAGTGAACCTCCCCATACACTAGAGACCATCAACTAGTAGTGATGGTCTAATATGTATAGTGGGGATACTATAACCTCTAGTATAAAATAACAATCATAGTAGAAGAAATATAAATAAATCAATGTAATCAACTACAGTAGATAAACAAGAAACATCTAAGACAACCCAATATCCTCAATCCATGTAATTTCATACTAAATAGAATAATAATTTCATTAAAGAAACCAAAGAAAAGAAATACTCTAAATAAAAACTCACAAAACTGATCTTATATCCCATCCTTGGTTCCATCTCTAAGATACAGTCCTAGCTAGAAAGTTAAAAAAATCAAGAATAAGGCCCCTTGACCTTGTCCAGAACTATATCCTTGAAGTATACTAAGGTACCAAATGATAGCCTAAATATGGTGTGAGTAAAACTCAATAGGCCACCACCAATGATGTCTAAAATAGTCAAGTATGAGTAATAGTTCATGAAAAAAATATGATAATGAAATAAATAAATTATAAATTAAATTTAAAATATCTAAATAAACCCACCAACCCTTAAGTTCCAGGTTGACACCTAGGGTCATCCATACCAGCTTTGGCATGATGTTGAATATATCTATCCATCCCCACGAATGAGTCCAATCTCAATATCGAGGGAATCCATATATAATTAGTATTATTCATAAATTTACACATACCCTGTAACGTCCCAACCTAAGATCTACTAAAACGGTTTCTCGAGCCATTCAGTCACATGGCCTCAAGCGCGCCTCCCCATATGCCAGAGGCTACTAACTAGCAATGAGGTTATAAAGATGGTACTATAGGGATACTATACCCTCATGAATAGAGTATCACAATGATATATAAATGAATAATTCTATCAATATAATATACAGTATAAATAAATGAAATAGTAGTAGAAGAATAATATAATGACTGATAAAATAATATGAAATGGATAACACCAAATACAAAACTATGCATGCTTGTTCGAATGAGACTACATAACTTAATAAGTAAATATACAATAGGTGATACAATATTGTAAATTTATGAAAAAATAATAAAATCCCCAAGGCTATCTCCTGGAGTATCCTGAGCTCTAGCTTCGTCCTGTACTCCTATCTCCCATACACAAATGAACAACACCAGCATAATCCATAAACCTGAACCTGAAAACACAAGGTTTGTTTGGGTACCCTAGTACAATGGTGTCCCAAATAGGGTGTGATATATACTTAGTAGGCCACCACTAATGGTGTCTAAAGAATAATACACTCTGTGAATATAAAATATAGTAGTGTAAAAGTATAATAAATTAACAAAAGATAAATAAATAAACATAAAAAGTCAGGCTTAGGTTCCACAAGGACACCTAGCTGACCATACCTACTTCAAACTAAGTCAGAATGTCTATGAATATATATATATATATATATATGTATATATATATATATTCACTATAAACATGGTAATTTTTATAGGCATATATATATATCTATGAAGTATTACCCAGGATCTGAGTTATAACTTAGGCATCCATGCATAATACTACTCATAATAATGATAAGAGTATCATAATAATAAATAAGGGTCACCATTTCAAAGGATCATAATTAGTATAGGCCTCCATTTTGAGTATCATAATCAATATAGGATTCCATGAAGATTATCATGAATAACAATGAGGATGGTTATACCCAATCTCCTAATCAAGGGGGGTGTGGAACGTCATGCTCAACAACCCAAGTGATGTAGATGTCATGAAAACATCCTCAACCATGGGGGTGTGACACATCATGGACAATGACCCTACTTAATGTACCTTTATTCATCAATAAATTTAAGGTAATCCACTTTCCCTATGATCCCTTTGACCAATATTCTGTAAAGAGGACCCTGACATCACTCAAGGCACTATGAATCCTTTTCAATATAATTCATTTAATATTTAATAACAGGATATATTTTAATCCAATCCATTAATACCATTCAATTATAAAAATAAAGAAGGCCATTTCCATAAGCATTCCACATCAAATATCAATAAAAAAAATTAAATAGTCCATATTTATAAACATGCATAAACTAGGTACAAAGAAGGAGGGATCTTTGCATTTATCAATTCAATTAACCCATTCAATTTCCCCATTTTATTAAGGAAGATAGTGCACCTCAATGGTGATTTTTTTATAAATAGGGTAAAGGATATCATATTAAATTTATTTAACTCATATACATTTACCCTTATAAGAGGGATCAATCAACATATCTCAAACATGATTGATTAATAAATAAATCATTATAAACAAGAGTATCTGAACAACACCCAAAGAGGGTGATTTAATCACATAAAGAGGCATAAGGGTCGAGGTATATAAAAAATCACCCAAGGGGGTGGTTCAAGTTGAGTTGAACAACCAATAACTTTTTAATTATAAGCATAACGATAATATAACTTAATACACTAGGCCTTATATAACTAATTTTACATTTAAAGGGAAACACATAGAGAATCTAGCATGCGACATGATGATGTACTTTATAAAATGGCAAGACTTTATGGGAGAATCTATAGAACACCTACATTATACCAAGGATGGTCCACTAATCCAATATCAAGCTTTGATTTGAGTCGGTTTGATATAAATTGAAGAAATAGACAAAAAAATTGAAAATAGGGAGAATTAGATTACATGAAGATAAAATTGGAGATAGGAAGAAAACTTGAGAAAGGAAGAAAGAGGAGTGAATAACTTACTGGTACACATCAAACGAGATCAATTACAATCATTTCTAACACCATACAGATAAGATATATCTACACTTAGGAGAGGAGAGGAGTAGGAGGAGCTCGAGCAGCTCACTATTGTGCATGTGGACTAGAAGAAAAAAAGAGGATAACAATTAAAAGGAAATAAGGGAAAATGGTGAATTAAACCCTTTAAATTAGGCACATAGTTTGGCTGAATGGTTGGACAAACCATGCAACAACTGTTCATGGCCCACTACCTCTACATGGTGACTTGCACGGTTCATGTGAACAGTTTGAGAAACCATGCAAAAACCATCCTCCCCTATCAAGGATCTGCAGTCAGCTGTATGACCATGCAGTTTAGTGTGAATAGTTATACAAAACCATTAAACACCCTTAGCTCACTGAATAGTCTACATAGTTTCTCCTGGTGGGCCACATAGTTTCTCTTGGTGGACCACACAGTTTCAGAAAAACCATGCACCCTTACCAGTCTCTCCCAATTTTGAGTTTTCATATCCCGACACTCCCAAAACTCATCCAAACTCTCAATAAACCCATATGAACTTAAACCAAGTCTAAAAACAACACATTTAAGTGTTACAAATCTCAGATTTACATTATGAATCTTGGTTTAAATAATGGACCATCCACCGAACGGAAAAGTTCAAATTCATTTGTAAATTTCACTTGGTCCAAACATGGGATGTTACAACTTCCCCACCATAGAAATTATCATCGCCTATAATCCTTTGGGAAGCTATGAAAATAACACCAAACATACTTGGGTCATGAAGTTTTGTAAAAAATACCGCGTTGTATTTCTCAATGCCCTATACACCACCAAACATCACTTTAATAATATGGAATATAATCCATTAAGACTCAATCCAATGTTCCTATTCAAAACTAAAACATCGAGATGATACTTACTTGAGCTCATTAAACTAGAGACATGATCACGTATTCATCCATTTAACCACAAGACCTATGGCACTCCCCAACACAGGTTCTAGAATTATAAGGCCAATTTCAAGTCATAGTATCTCCACCATTGTAATTTCCTATTTAAGCATGCCCATAGCATTCTAATGATGATCTTGGCATGATTCTCAACTTGATAAAATGTTCAACTTCTGATTGACCTTAATTATCCTCTTTGAGCTGAATTTTAATGAAAAACCTTGACCGACTCAAACTACACCCACCTCATCTCGATGACATTCCATGAATTGATTTCTCACTGACTTTATTTAACAAAACCAAAGGTATAAAAATTGATCCACTTCCGGAAGATTATTCTCAAACTGCCCAGCTTAGACTGCCACTGTATCATAACCAAAAACATGATAAATTCTCCCAAGGTATCCCGTGTTTACTTTGAACATGTCCACCAAAGCCCATACCCAACTTCTGATGACCTCACAAGACAAAAAAATCATTTATATTGTAATTTTATAACATGAACATATGTGTATACCTAATCCAGTGCACTAGGATTATCATCATTAAAACATCTCATCTAAGCTCGAATGAAGTCTGAGATGACCTTAGAATCATCAAATAGGGTCTAAGGAGCTCATATAAGGTAATCCCTACTCTAAATTTCATAGGTTGGATGTCATAACATAGCCAAGTTTTCTATGCATCAAAACACCGACTGAGCCCAATGCGAAACCCACTTGTCGGTCAAGTCAAACAAAAAACGGCTGGTGCCCATGAGTCCATCCAAGTCATTACTACTTGGGAACCCAAGTATTACTTATAACTAACCATTCCTCTAAATAAAAAGATACTTTAGTATCATTTCTCTGATGGGGTTTATTTATCGATCCCAATGACATTTAAATTTAGCATGGTGAAAAACCGATGCTCTCTCTTAGTGTATCACGAACGATATCAAGATAGGGGACAAGATAATCACTAATACAAGAGTACACTAAGAGGATATAAAAATATTACCAAAGACCCAAGATACTCTTATCACATCCAATACAAAGTGCTCAGTATTGTTTCGAACTAACTGTAACCAGCTATGCAAGGGAAAGGATAGTCAAACCACCATTGGTTGACTTCCTTATAAGAGCTTGGATACTCTTACCGATCTACCATCATTACAAACCATGATAAATTTTACACTCTTTTAATCCCATGATTATTAAATCATAACCAACAATGTCCATCCCTAACTAATGGTGTCTTTAAAGGTTGTGTACAAAACCAACCACATCCTAGTCGTGCTGCCTTACATGCACTAACACATAACCAAACTTACTGTCCTTATAGGAATTCAAACTGCAGAACTGACCATTTTCAATTATTCCTACTAGGTTTTTTCCTTATACTTGTAAGGAAACACTTTTTTTATGATCGATGCAATGATACCCACTTTAGGAGTGTCCTTATCATTAGATTTACTGAAAAAGGGAACTCATCCCACAACACATACTCCATCGACTACTGACTACAGGTCCCATACATGGCCAACAAACTTTAATAGGAATCAAACTAAAGGAGAGAAAAATTATTCACTTAAAAGTGCACTAGGAAAAAATTAATTTAGATATGTGACACTCCTCCTGAGTTACGCCCATGTGTGCCATAACATTAGGTGTAAAATCCAAAACTAACCATCCAACATGTCAAAAAACCTGATCCTTTTACAACTTCATCCTAAGAATTGGGACGAGTCTAATTTCCTCTAACACCCTGGTCACTCTACTCCAGATATGACCTATGAATGTATCATAACATCTCAAGGATTTAATGATTACCATTGAACTCATACAGTTCTCTATACCTTTTTGACTACTTGAAGACACCATGTGTAATAATGAATACTACCCCAAGATTTATCCAAAAAAATACACATCCTTGATACTTTACATAGGATAATACTCCCTATGAATCCTATTATATGATGGTCCATTAATAAGATCTAATTACAAAGTCACATTATCCCATACAATTGTAAATTTGGGTGATGACTTACCAAGTCATCCACCATCAAAGAAGAAGAAGAGGGGTCACTTAGCCTACTTGGAAGCTGAACATGTCATAGGCATATCTAACCTACTGAAACTAAGCATTAAACAATTCTCACACCTTTAACAAGGCTCAAATAATCTAATGACCACCCATCAAGATAAGGGATTTATTTTAAAACTATGAGTGCTACTCGAGACAAACGAAACCCGAATGACACTATACATTAGAAACTATTTAAAGGAATTTACAAAGGTTTTAAAAGTTATGAAGGAAATACATACCTAGGGATAGACCATTACATAGAAAAGAAACGTCAAAATTATAACTAGTTCATTCCATGAAGATTCACTTATCCCTACTGCTTATCCTTTAGGTTTAATGCAACCTAATAAAAGTTATAGAAGCCTACAGGAAATTCTTATCTTCCTATTTTAAGGATAGCATAGGGAAACATTTAAACTACCACTTTATGAGGGTTAAAACTAAAAACACCATTAAAGTTTCATTTTAAGGCATCACACTAACTTAAATTTAGTTTTTTAAACATTATAAGTCTTATTTTTAAAGAAAATCTTGCACCAGTCATAAGGAAAAAGTATTTGGGTCTTTATTTAATTAAATCCATAAGGAAAACATGTAAGCTTTATCAAAATTACTTTTATGAATTATTTACTTAATTTAAAACCTATTTTAATCAGTTAATTTATCACATAAATTCCTTTTATACATTTAATTTATTCATTAGGTTGTTCAATTTGGATTAGTTAAAGAAAGTTTCAATTCCAAAATATAGAAGAAAACACTATTTAGGTTGAAATTAGAATTTTAATTAACTAAAAACTCATAAATAATAAATCTCAAAAGAAGATAAAAAGTATTTTATTAATTAAATCGGGGACAAGTCAAGTAATATTTCACCATATGTTTATATTCAACACCATATAAGTGGTGCATGAACTTTAAATACCCATCTCTACATAACATAAACATACCACCATGGGGTTAAGTACTAAGGAATAACAAAAAAAGGTGACCTACAAGGGTCCCTTCAAGAAAGAATAAAGGTAACCTACAAGGGTCCCATCAAGTCATTCCAAGTTCATCAAAAATGAAACCCAAAACAGGTTAAATGTTAAGATTTAAAACACCCTTAGTGGGTTCTATCACATAAACATAACAAGACAAGGCTGACCTACTAGGTTCAATCCAATAATATAATTCATAATCATCCAATTTATATAAGATTTGTGGTTTAATAGATTTTACATTTATACAATTGTTTCTAGGTATGAAAATATCATAAAATATGGTTTGATTATATGGGTCACCATTTTCTATTTTATAAAGTGCCCATACACTTTATAAATTGAAAATTGGATCCCATTTAATCACAACCCACATGTTTCATCCCATGAAACCAATTTTTTTAGCTCAAACATGTCATGATTGATTAGTTAAGGTGTCACTATCAATCTATGTGGGAAAAAATCATTTAGGTTTATGATGAGACATTAATAAGAAATTGTATATTTAAAATTATAACTAAGCATACTATCAAATGAAGTAAATATTGAAAACCATGGAAAAATAATTATCTAATCATGGTAAGTAGAGAAACATGAAAAATAATCATGCATCATGGAATAATAATCATAGAAACAATATATACAAGAAAACATTCTAATAAAATACACTTCATGTTATACAAATAAGCATGCTAAATAATCACACAAGGCACATATATCAATTTAACTACATGTCATGGCATATGAAAGGCATGAAAATATCTATGTGCCTAGAATGATGCATGTAAAACTACTTCCTTGCCATACCGAGCCAAGGGTAAATGATGTAAATCTCATAAATCAATAAGCAGTAAAAATACACCAATGAATCATGGTGAAATCATAATCAACCATAATAAAGAATAACATAAACAAAAATCCCATCCCTAGCCACTTCTTCTTTTCCCCATGAATGGGTTGATCACTCTCATACATGAATATTTACCAATAACAAAAAAAATCATAGTCTCCTATCTATAGATTCCCAAATAGTAAAACAAAGGGAAATAAACCCCATTTGATACCACTTTATAACATCATGACCTAATAGCCACTAAAATGGTTCCTCTAGCTGGTCTGTCACATGGGATCAAGCACACCTCCACATATGCTAAAGGTTTCCAACTAGAAGTGAGGGTCTGAAGATGGTACTGTGGGGAAAACTATACCCCTATGATCAGAGTAACACAAAAGTATAAAAAGGAATTATTCTATCAATAGTTAATGAAGTATAAATAAAGGATAGAGGAGCAGAAGAATAATATAATGAATGATAAAATAATATGAAATAGCTAATTCCAAATACACAATTATGAATTTATGTTTTAATGAGACTATATAAATTAAGCAGTAAACATACAACAGGTGATACCATACAATTCATGAATGAAAAAAATAATAAAATCACCAAGTCTATCTCCCAAAGCATCCTGAGCTCTAGATCTGTCTTGTTCTTCTATATCCCATGCACAAATGAACAACACAAGAATAATATATAAACCTGAACCTGAAAACATAAGGTCTATTTGGGTATACCAGTGCAATGTCATCCTAAACATAGTGTGATATATACTCAGTAATCCACCTCCAATGGTGTCTAAAGTATAATATAGTATGTGAATATAACATATAACAGTGTGTAGGTATAATAAATAAATAGAAGATAAATAAATAAACATAATAAGTCAGGATTAGGTTCCACAAGGACACCTATCCGACCATACCTGGTTCGACCTAAGATGGAATGCACCCCTCTCTCCCTCTCTCTCTATATATATGGAGATATATATATATATATATATATTCACAATAAACATGGTAATGTTTATATCCATATATATTGGTATGTAATATTAGCTAGGATCTGAGGTGTAACTCAGGAATCCATGCATAATACTACTCATAATAATAATAAGATTCTCATCATAATAAATAAGGGTCATCACGACCAAGGATCATAATTAATATAGACCACCATGCCGAGTATTACAATTAATATGAGATTCCATTTTGAGTGTCATGAATAAAAATGAGGAGGGTCATACCCAACCTCCTTATTAAGGGGGCATAGAACGTCATACCTAGAAACCTAAGTGATGTGGAATTCATGCCAACATCCTCAAACAAGGGGGTGTGAAACATCATGGAAAACAAACCTACTCAAGGACCCTTTAGTCATTAAAAAATATAAGGTAATCCACTTTCCCTATGATCCCTTATACAAATGTTCCATAAAGAGGCATCTGACATTGCTCAATGTGTAGTGGATCCTTTTCAATCTAATTCATTTAATATTTTCCAATGATCTTGTACTTGAGTGGTAAAGTCTCCTGCTTGGCATCTAGGATATCCCATGTTCAGTCCCTATTGAGTGCATGTACTATTATAGTACTATGTAGGTAGTGACATATAAGATGATGTAGGCAGGTGGTGATGCATGCCTGGTGACGTAGGTAGGATGATGCAATCATGATACTGGGCTTCATGCCCACTGGGTCTATAGGTCATGTAATAAATAAATATGGCTTGATGGGTGGTCTATCCCCTTGAGGGGGGGGGGGGGTGGATATGGTCTACCTTTCCAAAATATGTGTGTGGTGAGTGTGTGTTTGAATGAAATTGTACCCCCAAACACCTAATATATATAATTCATTTAATATTTAATAATAGGATATATTTTCATCCAAGCCATCAATACCAATCAATTATAACATTAAATAATTCCATGTCCATAAGCATCCACATCACATCTCAATAAAAAATAATTAATAAGGCCATATCATAAAGATTACATTATCATAAACTAGGTATAAAGAAGGAGGGACATGTACATTTATCAATTCAATCAACCCAATCAATTACCCCATTTTATTAAGGAAAACAGTGCACCTCAATGGCGGTTTTATCATAAACTAGGGTAAGTCTATCATATTAAATTCATTTAACTCATCTAAGTTTGGCCTTACAAGAGGGATCACTCAACATATCTCAAACATAATTAATTAAAAAATAAAGCATTATAATCAAGAGTATTTGAAAAACACTCTAATAGGGCTATTTAATCACATAAGGAGGCATAAGGGTCAACACGTATACAAAAATCACCCCAAGGGGGTTGTTCGAGTTAAGGTGAACAACCACCAATGGTTTAATTCTAAGAATAATGGAAATATAACCTATGACACTAGATCTTACATAAACAATTTCACATTTAAAGGAAAAAACACAGAGAATATGACATGTGACACAATGATGTACTTTATAAAATGGATAGACTTTAAAGGAGAATCTATAAACCACCTACCTTATACTAAGGATGGTACACTCATCCAATATTGACATTTGATTTGAGATGGTTTTAGAGAAATTGAAGAAACTAACAAACACCCTGAAAATAGGGTGAATTAGCTCACATGTAGATAATTCTAGAGACGAGAAGATAACCTGAGAAAGGAAGAAACATGAGTGAATCACTTACTAGTACACATCTAACGAGACCGATGCCAAGAGATTCTGACATCGGACCGAGTAGATCTCTCCATGCCTAGGAAAGGAGGGGAGGAGGAGGATCTTGAGTGGCTCCCTACTATGCATGTGGAGGAGAAGAAAAAAGGAGGATAATAATTAAAATGAAACTAGGGAAAAGGGTAAATTAACCCATTTAAATGAAGTTCATGGTTTGGCCACATGGTTGTTCAAACCATGTGCCAACCGTGCATGGACCACTGCTTATGCATGGTGACGCACATGGTTCATGCACATGTTTCAGAAACCATGCAAAAACCATGCCATCCACCTCTTTCAAGGATCTGAAATCAACCATATAGTTGTGAAACCTAGTGTTCATGGTTAGAAAAAATCATGTAGAACCCTCTAACTCTCTGAATAGGCCACAAAATTTCTCCTGGTGGGTCACTCAGTTTCAGAAAAACCATGTGCCCTTACCAGTTTCTCCTAGTTTTTATTTTTTTGAGCCCAATGCTCCCAAAATTGATCTAAAATCCTAAGACAACTCTCAAGCCTAAAACCAATTCTAAAGACAACACCTTTAAGTGTTTCAAATCTCATATTTACATTTTGAAGCTTAGTTTAAAGAATGTACCATCCACCAAATGTTAAAATTCAAATTCCCTTAGAAATTTCATATGGTCCAAAACACAAGAAGTTACAACATCTCCACATTATAACTTATCATCCTCGAGAAGCCTTTGAAAAAAACAACACCCGACCAACTCATGTTGGGAAGTTTCATACAAACTACCGCATTGTGTTTTTAAATACCGAACACACCTCCAAACATCACTTTAAGCATATGAAATATAAACCATTAAGAATCAAACCAGCACTTATACTCAAAACTAAAGCATCAAGAAAATGATTACTCGATCCTGTTAACTAGAGACATAATCATGTCATTGTCCCTTTAACCACTAGACCTTTAGCACTCCGCACCATAGGTTCTAGAATTATAATTCCAATTCTGAGTCACGATATATCCACTATCAGAATTGCCTATTTAATCATGCCCATAGTGTTCTAATGATGCTATTAGCGTGATTATCAACTCAATAAAATGGTCAACTCCTGATCAACCCTAATTAGAATGTTTGGGCCATTTTTTTGAGAAAACTTAGATAACTCAAAATGCAATTGACTCATCATGATGATGTTCCATTAATCAGTTCCTAATCTACTTCATTTAACAAAACCAAAGGAAAACAAGTCAAGTCACTTCCAACTGACTATTCTAAAAAATATCAGCTTAGACTTCCGGTGTATCACAACCTAAAACACAACACCTTATATTAAGGCACCCCATGTTTATTTCAAAAACATCCACTAATGATCATATTTGGATTCCAGTGATGTCTCAAGCCAAAACACTCATTTATATTTTCGTGTCATAACATGAACATAGGTGTATACCTGATCTAGAACACTAGGACTTTCATCCTTTAAATATCTCATTTGAGCCCGAATAAAGTATGAGATAACCTCATAATAATCAAATGGGGTCCAAAGAGATAATCCAAGGTAATCCCTACTATGATATTCAAAGGTGAGACGTTAGTATATAACTAAAATTTCCATGCATTAGAACCCTGATTTATCCCAAAGTGACACCTGTTTGGTAGTCAAGTCAAAGTAAAAATAGACGATTTCCATGAGTTCATCCAAGGCATTACTACTTTGGAACATGATTATTACTTAGAACAAACCATGCCTCTAAATACAACCACGCTTTGATAGCATTTCTTCGATGGAGTCTATTTATCAAAACCAATGGAATTTAAATTTAGCATGGTGAAAAACTAACACCCTCTCTCAATGTATCCTAAAAAAATATTAAGATAGGGGTGAATATCATCACTAAGAAAATAGTACACCAAGAGGATATCCCAAGATTAACAAATACCCAAGAAACTCTTGTTACATACAAGATAAAGTGCCCAATATGGTTTTGAACCAACCATAACCAGCTATGCAAGGGAAATGATAGATGAACCACCGCTAGTCAACTTCCTTAGAAGAGCTCAGCTACTCCCATTGACATGCCATCATGAATGAACATTATACCTTTTCCACTCTTATCCTCCCATGATCATTAAATCATAACCACCAAGGTCCATCCCTGAGCAACGATGTCTTTAAATGCTACATACACAACCAACCACATACCGGTCATGCCGCGTTATAAAAACCAACATGTTTCTAAATTTACCAGACTTATAGGCATCCAAATAGAAAAAACAAACATTTCCAAATGATCCTCCTAGGTTGAAGGATACAATTTTTCTATGATCTATGTGACACTCCACACCTTAGGAGTGTCCTTATCATCAGATTTATAGAAAAAGGGAACTTATCCCACGGCACATAATCCCTCGACCACTGACTGCAGGTTCTAGACATGGACAACATGCTTTAACAAGAGTTAAAATAAATAAGAGACAGACTAGACACTTATAAGAACACTAGCTAAAATTTAATTTATACATACACATGTCAATCCTCCTAAGTTATGTCGATGTGTTCTATAACATCAAGAATAAAATCCAAAACCAACCAACTATAATGTCAAAACACCTAACCCATTTACTACTTTATCTCAAACATTGGGATGAGTCTAATTTAATATAATTCCTAGGTCACTATACTCTAGAGATAACCTGTGAACATAGTGTAATAGATCAAATATTTAATGATTACCATTGAACTCATATATTTCGCTATACCTTTTTATCTACTATATGGAACCATGTGTAACAATTCATAATACCCTAATATTTCTCCAACAAATGGAACATCCTTGATACCATACATAGGATAATCCACCCTATGCATCCCAGTATCTGATGGACCATTGATTCAAGCCTATCATAGGGTATGGAATAAGCAAATTTCTATGTTTTCCTAGTGAAACATAGTGGATGAACATGGTTGTATCACTTGAGTATATTTCTCAGTTTGTTCACCTATTTAATCTAATTCACCTAAGAACTAATTTTTTTTGTTGTTTAATGTTTTATAAAATAAATAGAATTTAATAAAATAAATGAATTGAAAAATTATGATAAAAATAAAATTTAATTCTAAATTACCATGAAATGCTAAATATAATGGAATTAGAGTATAAAGGAAGTTCTCCAAAGAGAATTTTTAGGGAGCACCTTCATTGAGCAACTTCAAATATCCTTAGTGAACACACTCCATCATATGTGTGTACACCACAATCTACCATGACTATGAATGAAAATTCTACTTATCGATCTATAAGAACAACCGCCATCCACATCCTCAATTGAGGGAAAATGGTTTCAGATTAAGAAGTTAAACTTTAGACAACCACAATGAGGATTACACCCACTATAAATTATAATTATAATTAACTTAAAGAAGACAAAAAAACACGGTCTTGAGTTGAATAATCTGATTAATCTCACCAAATATTCCTTGGTTAAATTACACATGATCATGAATATTAGAGTTCATGATGGTAAGATGAGAAGAAGAAAGGAAAAGAAGAATAAGAATGGAAAAAAATAAGGGTGAAGAAGATAAACACAAAAATAATAACAATGCATTAATTTATTAGAAATTTAAATTACAATTGAAAAATAAAACAAAAATAAAAAAAATAAATAAACGAAGAAGAATAAAATGGGAATATTTGAGGATAGCCTCCCTCAGTGGAGATCTACTACTTGATGCCTTGAATGGAATGGGATGGAATGGAATGATTTTGGAAGGGAGATCTCTCCTCATTTTATAGTCCATAATCTTTCCTCCTAAAGTTTGATAATTTTTGTCCTGTTAAATGGAAAATTCACACATTTCATCCTTCATAAAAGTTATTCATAAATGTCTTTTTCATTCACCCTAAAAAGTGTAGAATAATTTTCCACCATTAGAAGGAGTTATGGAATTTATATTTACTATGAATTTTTCTGGATAAGAAATCCAGGAAGCTTCCTTAAATACATATCATTAAATTTACACCTTAATGGTTGTAAAACTCCATGTAATTTATTGATAGAACTATAATTTCAGTACCATTTCATATAAAGGTAGAATAACCTCAATTGTAGGTGTGTAGACCGATTTATGCTTCCGTTACAGAGGTGGGATCCACACTGTCCACCCGAACAATTGTCCAACTCGAATGATTTTTGAGGCCTCATGTTGTTCAAATTAGATATTGGTCCCCAAGACAATGTTGAAGAAAATAAATAAATTAATAAAAAAGGACAACTAAAATTGGATTAATATTTTAAATGTTATTCCCAAAATACCCTTGTGATAAATTTCTTTCAAAATCCCAGAATTAACCACTTTTTACATTTTAGTTCAAAACAGTCCATTAATCCAAAATTGTTATAAATAAGATCAAATTGATAAATTTAGAGGGTTTAAATAATTGAAACGAATATTTAAAATGAGGAAAATATTATCTCTATCAATTACGTCAGGCTAAAACCATTCTTATCCTCAAGCATAAAATCTCAACATGGAATTCATAGGACACCAATGTTACCAATATTCAAATTCCAAAGTAATAAAATAAAACAATTTTTAATGTCAAATAAAACATTAAAAAATCCACATAAAATATAAATTTAATTTATCATTTTTTAAATAAATAATCAATTCATGTATTTTATTTTTTCCCTTTGGAAAATGATGGAACTTCTCCTTTCATTCATTCATGCTTCTCAATTTATTATTATTAAACACGGAACATCATAATTTACCTCACCTTTGAATCTTTACTATCATCTCTCATGATAAAAATTAGGTAGATTTATGCTAATATCATGAGAACATGCTCCTTATCCATATGATTTTAAAAGAACTACTTTCTACACTTTGTAAAGACAAAAGACATATAAAATCACGAGGACTTGCAATAAAGGTTCAAATGACTTTGAGGCTTAAGGTTGGTAGGATTTGATGATTTTAAAAATTAAGGGTCAAGGAGGAGGTTTATCTCTTAAGTACAATGCATGATATCAAAAATAAAAGTGTAATGAAATTCTCCCCTTCAAAGTAGAAACTCCCACTTCCCCAAAATCAAATTAAGGTCATGATCAAATTATTTATAATGAATGATTTGTGCACCCTATTTCTTTTTTTTTCAAATATTTTTTTTTCAAAAGTTATGTTTGAAACAAACCTCAAAACCATTATCTAACCACATATGATAAAATTCATCAGTCTAGTAATGGTGATTTTTGGTTTTCCAAAATCACAACCCATTTTATTCCTTTTTTTATTTTATTTTATTTATTAAAGGGGAAAACAATAAAGAGTAAAATGAATTAATAAAATAACCTTTCTAATTACCAAAATATCACCCCCACGCTTCTTCCTTATAATATATATTATCCCTCACACCATTATTTCCTTTACCCCCACACTTCAACTTTAAAATATCATGAAAATACCAAGAGTAGGGTAGGTATGGATAAAATGGCTTGAAACATGGATCATACCTATAAAGTTCATTCATGGTCTCTATGGGATAAAGAAGGATTGATGTAAAGGTGTTATTTTAAGTATAAGTGGGTTTTCAAAAGATTCCCCAATCATTTTAAATGTGTTTTTTATAGTCATATCTTTGAAAGGTTCCAATGCAAGTTCTGGAAGGTGACATGTCCCAAGATCACTCAATAAATACACTCAAGAAAGAATAGAATTTTTTTGGTCTATAAATCCTCTCGGGAATAAAAATATAACATTAGAAAATCACTCAAAGAATGATTAATAATAATAAATCAGTTCATATTAATTTCAAAAATTTAAAGCATAGAAAATTATTGGGAAATTTCATTTACATGAATCAAATTATTCCTTCAAATCACGAGTCCTCATTTCAATATCCATGTTTCACTTTAATCATTAAATTCTACATTTTAATCATTTAATTTCATTGAAATTGAAATATAAAAAATGACATCATATGATTCCTAAGAAACTCATGTCTCCTAGTCAAGTCAAGTAAAACATGAATTTAATCACAAGCATGAAATTTTAACTATTAAAGCTCAGAACATGTTGTTGTAATCTAAAATCAAGGAGTTAAAAAGATAGATAATGAAAATTAACTACCTTTTCCATGAATCCTAGTCCTTATCATCCACTATTCAAGGCTTCCTTTTGAAATTATGAACCTATAAAATAGAATTACATAATTAAGCACAAGGATCATATCTTTTAAGATAAAAAAGATAAAGGGAGGGGGTGCATACTACACTAATTCCTAAGAAATGAAATTAAAATCTATGTTACTAGAAAAAAAGAAAGTGATAAGTATTGGTATTATCCCCCAAGTGGGACCTGAATTTTTACTACCTCTGGAAGGTAGTACCAGCTATAGTCCAGAGTCTGATGGTGGATGCAACCTCTTTGATATAAACCACCACATGTGGATTTTACTTTCATCCACTTCTTCTTATATATTTAATAAGACTCCATGGATAGAGTACACTAGATCCACTCCCTTGAAAATGTGTTACAACTTACATGGCGGGGGAAGGATGGAGTATGGAACCTCATCCTCCTTCATTGCTACTTGTGAAACTTCTTCTTAAAAATCTAGTGGTTTCTTCATATGTGTTGCATTAAATGAATAATAAAAGGGAGATTAAAAATTTAAACTTTAAGTATTAATTTAAAAATATTATTTTTAAATGTAGGTTTCTTGTGTCTATTATTATTCAGGGAAAAAAACTTGCGTATCTTCTTGTAATCCTTCCAGTAAATGTTCAATGTCTTCAGGGAGCTCCAGCTGTTCCTCAACATGTGAAATTTCTTTTTGACTTTTCATCCTCCATGGAATAATAATATTTATCTAATTCTAAAAAATAAAAATAGTTGGGATTAATAATTAGTGTAGTTTAAATAAAATTAAATGAGTTTGAGTTCAAGAATTTATCATCTCTATGAGTTGGTTCAGATTGAATATATTCTTTGATGGAAGTACCTCTTGGAGTTGATTCTCAGTGGATGGAGGAAGGTAGTCAGGATCCTCTATATTTTCTTTAATTTAAATGATGAGTGGTGAAATTTATTCCACCATTGGATCGGGTTATTTTGAAGGAATAGGGAGATCAAGTTGTTCTTCACAATCATTCCAGAAGTCATAAATATCTTGTTGATCCCCCACATGTAGCTTAGACTCTGGTTTTTCTTGGGTAGCATAGAAATATTCTGTTAGCCTTCCTATTTGACCTCTTAGTCATTCTATGGCCTCTTTAAGTTACTTAAATTGAGCTCTGTTGTACTCTAAGACAACTTCTTGTTGTTGTTTTTTCACCTGTGAGTAGTCATTCTATGCAGAGTAATAGTAGTTTGGATGTGTCATGGAAAAAGAAATTTTTATGTTTTTTTCTTATTTGTAAAATAATGAAAACTATATAAAATGTGAAAATATAAAAAATAAGTAAATTACTGATTATCTCCTCAGAAAAAGTGCCAATTTTGATACATGCCTATTATTGGGTGTGGAAAAAAGAAAATTTCTATGTTTTCCTAGTGTAGCATAGTGGTTGACCAAGGTCATCTCACTTGAGTAGATTTCTTATTTTTTTCACCTATTTAATCTAATTTACCTAAGAACTAATTATTTTTGTTGTTTAATGTTATATTAAATAAATTTAATTTAAGAAAATAAATTAAATGAAATATTAATATAAAGATAACATTCAATTATAAATTACCATAAAATGCTAAAAATAATGGAATTAGAGAAGAAAGGAAGTTCTCTTGAGAGAATTTTCAGGGAGCACCTTCATTGACCAGATTCAAATCTCCTTAGTGAACACACTCCATTTTATGTGTGCACAAATAAATGTACCCCAGTTATGAACGAAAAAATTATACTTAGAGATCACTAATAACACCCTCCATCTACCTCCTCAATCGAGGTAAAATGGTTGCAGATTAAGAAGTTAAACTTTTGAAAACCATAGTACTATAAATTATCATTATAATTAACTAAAAGAAGATAAAAAAATGGTCTTAGGTTCAAGAACCTAATTAATCCCCTGGGATATTATTCAGGTCAGTTACTCATGATCATGAGTATTAGAGTTCATGATGGTAAGATGAGAAGAATAAATGAAAAGAAGAAGAAGAATGAAAAAAATAAGGGTGAATAAGATGGACACAAAAATAATAACAATGCATTAATTTATTATAAATATAAATTACAATTGAAAAATAAAACAAAAATAAAGAAAAAAAATGAAGGATAAGAAAATGGGAATATTTTTGGTTGTCCTCTATCAGTGGATATCTCCTCCTTGGTGCCTTGGATGGAATGAGATGGAATGAAATGATTTGGGAAGGAGGAGATATACTCTTTTTATAGGCCAGAATCTATCCTCATAATTTTTTCACATTTTTTCCCATTACATGGATGATTCATGAATTTTTTACTTCATAAAAGTTGTTCATAAATATCTTTTTTGTTTACCCAAAATATTTCATCATAATTTTCCACCGGACGAAGGAATTAGGGAATTTATATTGAATATGACTTTTTATGGATGAGAAATCCAGGACACTTCCTTAAATATATATCATTCAATTTTCAACTTAATGGTTGAAAAAATAAATGGAATTTATTTTTAGAACGCACCTTTGAGTCCTATTTTATATCTAGGTAACATCACCTCAATTGGAGATGTGTATAACGATTTATGCTTCTGTTACGAAGGTAGGTTTCACACTGTCTACTCGAACGATTGTCCAAATTGAATGATTTTTTGGGCCTTATGTTTTTAGAAATAGATCTTGGTCATGAATACAAAGTTAAATAAAATAAATCACGGAATCATAAAAAAGAATAACTCAAATTGGATTAATATTTTAAAATTTATTCCCAAAATACCCTTGTGATAAATTTCTTTCAAAATTCCAAAATTAACCACTATTTACATTTTAGCTCAAAACACACCATTAATCAAAAATTGTTGTAAATAAGATCAAATTGATAAATTGAGTGGGTTTAAATAATTTAAATTCATATATAAAATAAAGAAAATATTATCTCTATCAACCATGAATGATATCTAAATCTAGAGTCACATTATCCCATCCGACTATAAATCTGGGTGATGAATTATTGAGTCATCCACCACTGAAGAAGAAGAAAAGGGGCCACTCAATCTACCAGGTGTATAGAAACTCCCTTGGCATGCCTAACATGTTGAAACTGATCATTACATGATGCTTGTGAATTTAAAAAGGCTCAACTCATTGAAAGAGCACCCGTCAAGATAGGGGTGTTGTTTTAAAACTATTTTTCCCACTTGGGATAAAAAACACCTAAATTAAACCACACATCAAAAACTATTTAAAGGAATTTATCAAGGTTTTCAAAGTTATGAGGGTTATAATTAACTTGTAAATCCCCCAACACAGATAAGAAGCATCAACCTTATAACAATCTCTTTCTAAGAAGATTCACTAGGCCCTACCGAATATCCTTTAGGTTCAACGCAAACTAAGAAAATTTATAGAATCCTATGGGAAACACTCACATTACCATGATAAAGATATATCAGGGAAACATTTAAACTACCCCTTAATGAGGGTTAAAACTAAAATAACCACTTTAGGTTTCATTTTAAGGAATCATACTAACTCAAATTTAGTTCTTTAAACATTTCAAGGCTTAGTTTTAAATAAAATATTGCACAAGTCATAAGGAAAAATTATTTGGTACTTTATTTAACTAAATCCACAAGGAACATGAGAAAGCTCAATCAAAATTATTTTCAAGCATTATTTATTTAATTGACATCCATTCATAATTATAAAATTTATCACATAAATTCCTTTTATCCATTTGATTTATTCATTAGGGTCTTACATCTTTCTTAGTAAAATAAATTGTCAATTCCTAACTATAGAGGTAAAAACTATTTAGGTTGAAATTGGTATTTTAATTAAATAATTCCTCATAAATAATAAATATAAAAATAAGATAACTGGTCTTTTATTAATTAAAGAGGGGTAAGGTTAAGTAATATTCCACCATAAATTTATATGTAACACCATATAAGTGACTACATACACTTTAAATACCAATCCCGACATAACATAAATATACCCCTATGGGGTTACGTACTAAGGCATGAAAAAACAAAGGTGATCTATAAGGGCCCCTTCAAGCAAGAATAAAGGTGACCTACAAGGATCCCATCTATTTATTCTCGGTTTATTAAAAATGAAACCTGAAACATGTTAAACATTAAGATTTAGAACACCCTTTGTGGGTTTTATCACATAAACATAACAAGCCAAGGATGACCTACTTGGGTAAATCCAAGGATAAGTTGCATAATCATCCAATTTATGTAAGATTTAATGTTTATTAGATTTTATATTTTTGAAATGGTTTCTAGGTATTTCAACCTCATAAAATATGGTTTGATTATATGAGTCACCATTTTCCATTTTATAAATCACCTATACACTTTATAAATTGAAAATTGGATCCCATTTAATCATAACTAACATGTTTCATCCCATGAAACTAATGGTAAATGGACCAAACATGTCATGATTGGTTATTTAAGGTGTAACCATCAATATATGTGGGAAAATACCATTTAGGATGATGATGACATTTTAAAAACCAATTGTATATTTAAAATTATAACTAGGCATATTATCACATGTAGTAAATACCAAAAACCACATAAAATAATTGACTAATCACGGTAAGAAGATTAACATGCCAAATAATCATTCAACATGGAATAATAATCATAGAAATAAGTTGTACAGGAAAACATGCTAATAAAATACACTTCATGTTATATAAATAAGCATTATAAATAATCAAGGGGGACTGATAACCCAAGTGATGTGAATTTCAAGACAACATCCTTAACATAGGGGGTGTAGAACTTCATGGAAAATGACCCTACTCAAGGTCCCTTTAGTCATTGAGAAATATAAGGTAATCCACTTTCCCTATGATCCCTTATCCCAATGTTCTGTAAAGAGTCAACCGATATTGCTCTAGGCATAGTGGATCCTTTTCAATATAATTCATTTAACATAGAATAACTAGATATATGTTCATACAATCCATTAATAGCATTCAATTATAGCAATAAACAAGGCTATCTACATAATCACGCCACATCACATCTCAATAAAAAATAATTAATAAGTCCATATCATAAACATGCCATTATCTTAAACTATGTATAAATAAGTAGGGAATGATAAATTTATCAATTTTATTAACCCATTAAATTTCCCCATTTTATTAATGAAGTTAATTAACCTAAAAGGTGGTTTTATTATAAACTAGGTAAAGGATATCATATTAAATAATTTAACTCATATAATTTTACCCTTATAATAGGGATCAATAAGCATATATCAAACATAATTAATTAACAAAAAAATAACTATGATCAAGAGAATATAAAAAATACCCCAAGAGTTTTATTTAATTACATAAGGAGGCATATGGGTAAATTATTATAAATAACTCACCGTAAGGGGGTGGTTCGGGTTGAGGTGAACAACCACCAATAATTTAATTCTAATATTAATTATAATATAACTTAAGACAATAGGTCTTACATAACTAATTTCAAATTTAAAGGGAAAAACATAGAGATTATAGCATGTGGCATGATGTCATACTTTATAAAACAAAGATACTTTAAGGGAGAATCTATAGACCACCTACCTTATACCAAGGACAGTCCACTCTTCCAATATCGAGTTTTTATTTTATTCGGTTCAATAGAAATTGAATAAATAGATAAAAAACCTAAAAATAGGGTGAAATAGATCACACAAAGATAAAGCTGGATATAGGAAGATAAAATTAGAAAGGAAGAAAGAGGAGAAAATCACTTACTGGTACACATCCCATGAGACCGGTGAAAAGTGATTCCTACACCGTACAGAGGAGATCTATCCATGCGTAAGAGAGGATAGGAGGAGGAGGAGATCGAGTGGCTCCCTACTATGCATGTGGAGGAGAATGAAAAAAGAGGTGAAGAAGTAAAAGGAAACAATAAAAAATAGTAAATTCACCCCTTTAAATGAGGCTCATGTTTGTCCATATGGTTGGAAAAACTGTGTGCCAACTGTGCATGGCCCACTTCCTATGCATGGTGACTCACACGGTTCATGCACATGGTTTGAGAAACCATGTTAAAACTATGACATCCTCCTTTATAAAGGATCTTCAACCAACTACATGTTCTTTTGACATGGTGTGCATGGTTAAAAAATCATGAAATACCCTCAACCTCTATGAACGTGCTGCACCGTTTCTCCTAGTGGGTTACATGGTTTCATAAAAACTACGTGCCCTTCCCAATTTCTCCCAATTTTGAGTTTTTTGAGATCAATGCTCCCAAAACTCATCTAAAATCCCAAGACACCTCTTGATCCTTAAATCAAGTCTAAAAACAACACCTCTAAGTGTTACAAATTTAAGATTTACATTTCGAATCTTGGTTTAAAGAATGGACCATTCACCAAATGGTAAAATTATAATTCCATTGGAAATTTCATCTGGTCCAAAACTTGGGAAGTTACATACCCAAGGTGAATTTTGATACCATGGGCTAGTTACATGTTCAGTTCTTAGTAGAACCTAGGTGAGATCCCATGTCTAGGACAATTACATATTCAATTCACAACATACCTAAGGAGAATTTCTATGCCTTGGGCCAATCACAAGATAATTTATAATATAACAACAACAATTCAAAGCATAAAAATTGTTTTATAATAAGAAAATTTATCTAATTGTAAGATATTTATTCAATATCATGCCAACTATTCAAGAACCTACAAATTTTCCAATTACAAATCAAGTATTCCAATTTCTTACCAAGTTATCCCTTATCTGGATAATCATACCACTTTCCATACTAACATTTAAAATTACTATTATACATGTCAAATACAACCAATTATCAATTCACATGTCAATTATTCCCAATTACCAATTCACATGCCAATTATTCCCAATTACTAATTTATATATTAATTACTAGTCATGATTTCAAATATGTCATTATGCTAACATTCCATTATTCCATTTTTCAATTTCATACTAATCAAAACAATTATGTGACATTTACAACCATTAACCAATTTATGATTCAATCCATGAACATACCCCAAATTCCAAACCCCTAGGGTGACAAGTTTTTCAAGGTTTGATCCAAAGACCAACCAATGGGTCCACAATTCATCTTTATGAGCACTAGGTTCATATATTCCAAAATTCAACCTAGGTCAAGGATAGAAAAACCTCAAAGGTGGCTAAAAGTCAAGGGTATCAATCACTAAAGGACCTGGCGTGATTCGTGAAAGGTCTAAATAAAGAGATTCAGGGAACACAAGTGATTATCAATTGGAGGAGGTTGCACAAATGATGTGATGGCGCGATAAAAAATTTTACATATACGAGAAACCAAAATTATACCATATGGAGATGTTTTTGAAAATTTACCTCAACAAATATCCAACTCCAACCCAAGAAAATCCCATATTCTTTGTCTAAGTCATCCCAATACAATCAGCCTCCATCAATTTTCATGTGGTTTGGGTATCACTTCCTAGATGGAACCATGAACAACCACCCATGGAAGGCCCATAACACTATTTTGACATCAATCTAGGGAAAATACCTTACTAAAACATTATCCAAAAAAATTCAGGACACTCCTGGTATACTTTTGATCCTTCAATAAAACTCCCATCAATGATACACATTCATCATCATGAGACATCCTATATCTATGCTGATGAAAATACCTATAACTCTCAGACAATTCCATCAAGAAATGGTGGAATGTTCACCCAATTAACTATTCACAATTAATCTAGAGATCAATCAATGATCAATAAAATCAAGGAGGAATAGGAATTTAGATTTCAAGGGTACGCATGGGCTATGAATTACTATGAAGAATCATCCACAATGAATTAAACAATAATACACCAACACATGAGGAATATGGAGTCAAGATCAAAGTATAATAGAGGATATCAACTAAATTATCCAATTATTTGAATCCATATCCACCATAGATAAAGGGGAACTCATGGAAGGAGGATAGGAGGAGAGAACGAACAAATTCCCTTGAAAAATTTGAGCAAGGCATGATAAACCTCATGGGGATTTATGGATAAAAGAATAAAAATATCCCCACTTAAACATTGCCTAGCATGCCCCACCAGCTAGTTTCCCAAGGTCCAATGACCACCTGGTGTAGGTTCAACAACTGGATAGTGAGTCATGTTGGGATGTAGAGCAATTATGCACCCCACTGACTAGTTAGTGGATGTAGCAACAACCCCATATACTTCGGGTCTCCTCTACTAACTACCTAAGCTTTGATCCACCCACTGAGTTTGATTTAAAGTATAAAAATACCCCTTAATATTTTTTAATCATGAAGCCTATAAATTCATCACCCAGTTCTAAGAATGATCCATCTAATCAATGCAAATTTAAAAATCCCTCCAAAATTTATATCCACTAATGATGCGAGTCATTACAATATCCCCACCATAGTGATTCTCGTCCTTGAGAAGTTGTGGTAGTACATGAATCATGCGTCTTGATCTTCTTGAATCATAACCCAAAATTATTTCTCCATATTCCATCCTCAAAAACCAAATAATTTCCCCAAGACTGCACTTATTTCTAAACTCCCATCACACACTTCTACCATGACTCTAAGAACAAACATAAGAAGTTGATCCAAATGATCGCTGTTATCCAACATCGATACTATGATCAATATGTCTATATAACTGGTCACAATAGTGTCTTAAATAAATTCCTCATGAATAATTATAGTTCTCTTTACCATAGGATTTTTATATGGAACAAGATCCCAACTATATAATGACACACCCAGTGTGGTTTATTTCCATCACGTCCAATCAAACACAAAACATAGGTTAAAAGTTGATACCAAAACATTGTTTTTGGTTTTAGATTTAACCAATGAGTCTATGAAAAAAAATCATCCCACACATTCCAGCATTTGTAGGAAGGCCTCATTGATTCTTAAACTACTTAGTTGTATCTAACAAGATGAGCTCAATGCAGTTTTAACCAACTACATTCAGTTTCATGAAGAACAAAAATCAATACTCTTCCATTAGACTTACTATAATGATTCCCATATGAAATCATTATTTTGAGGTGTATTGGGTAAACCTATCATGAATTACATAGTGAAATAATCCCACTTCCATTCTAGAATAGGAAACAACTGCAATAACCTAGTAGGCTACTGATACTCAACCTTCACCTGCTGATAGGTGTAGCATCATTCCATGAACCCAACTATACCATTCTTCATCCTTGAACAACAATACTACCTATGAAGGTCATGATATATATTTGTTAAACTAGGATATAAAACCCATTTTAAAGCATGGCGTTCTCTCATCAGCTCCTCACGTAAGCACATAGAAATCCAAACACATCCATGGATGTGAATAATTTCATCACCATCCATAACTTAGTTAGTTGTTGTCTCCCCACCATATATTCTATACCTCAAGGATAAATCTAATGGATCAGATAACTACCTTACCTTGATCTGATTTAGAATCATGGTAACAACAAAGTTCAATTTCATATTCACTCTCCCATGAGTCTCCTAAACTTGAAGATTAATATCCACAAAAATATCCATCAGTCACCACTCATCATAAGATTCTTGCACTGCCTAAGTCCACATATTCCCACTCAAGGAATTGAAAATAACATTGAAATTTCTAGTAGTATATTCTAACTTGAAGTCAAAATACTATAAATACTCAACCCACCTCCTCCATTGAAGGTTCAAAATTATCTTCGAAAACATGTACTACAATATCATTTAATCCATGTACACCATGAATATATCTCACAAAGGATAACATTTCTAGAATATCAGAGCATTTATCACTGTAACTAACTCTAGGTCATGTGTTGGGTAATTTCTATTATGTAGTCTCAACTTCCTAGATCCATAAGAAACCACTTGATCCACATGCATTAGAACTTCTATGATTCTGACTCATGATGCATAAAAAAGGTATAATCCTTACCCAAATTAGGTAAGGTCATTATTAGTGATGAGGTTAGCTTTATCTTCAATTAATGGAAATCATCCTTGAAAGCATCTAACCAAAAAAACCTCACCCCTTTCTTGTTCAGAGAAGACATCAGCATTGCCACATGGGATAATTACTAGATGAAACACTGATAATATCCTACCTAACCCAGAAAGCTTTGAATCTTAAATATGTTCTTGGGTCACTCCTAGGAAACCAAAACTTCCACTTACTTGGGATCTAATAACACACCATCCTATGAGATAACGTGGCCCAAGAAGTTCACTTAGTCAATCTAGAAATGTCATTTAGAAATATTGAACTATATCCAATGATCTCTTATAATACATAGGATGAATTCAATATGTTGGTAATGATCATATCTAGACTGATAGTACACTATGATTTCACCAACAAATATAAACCAAAATGATCTAGATATAAATGGAAGATCTAGTTAATCAAGTCCATGGATACTACTGACATGTTCATTAGAACAAATGACATTACTACAAACTCATAAAATCCACACCTGATCCTAAAATTAGTACTAGGTATATCATATAGTCTCAACCTAAACTGATGGTACCCAGACCTCAAACCAATCTTGAAAAATATCTAGGAACCTCTCAGTTAATCAAAGAGATCATCAATGGATGGAAGGGGATACCATTTCTTGAATTTCATTTGGTTTAGACTTCGGTAATCCACCCTTCTTGGAGAAAACCATATGAGAACCCAACAGTTATGTACTAGTCCATATGAATCCCATAGCTTCCAAATATCCCAACTACACTTTCAACTCACGATGCTCTATTGGTTCCATCTTATAGATTGGGATGGAAACTAGTTCAGATCATGGAACTAAATCAATAGTGAACTCAATCCCACACTTAGGTGGTAAAATAGATAAATATTTCGGAAATACATCCTAAAATTATTCCACCACTAGAGGGAAAAAAATTCAACTGTGAATCACAATCATGTAGAAAAGGTCTTGTGAATTGGGTTGTGATCCAGTCCAGTTTGCGTTGAATTGGTCCTATATGACATGCTTGTAGATACCATTCACCTCAATAGACATAACTATTACCTTATAGATAAATTAATATTATGTGAAGGAATTTATCTATAAGGGTAAACACACTATTTAGGTCATAGGGTTTATAACATGATCAAACTCAGAAGGAAAAATAGACAACAAATAACCATAGGTGCTTCTCTAGACATAACCACTCCTAGAAAGATCACCAGCTAGTATAGGGATCAATTTTAATTCCTCACAAAGAAGAATACATCAAATATTACTTAAAAATTAAATCAACATGTTATAACAGATTAATTTATTCATCTCCTTAGTCATGTCATGCAATTTAAGCATAATTTAGACAACCAGATTCATATATAGTAAATAAATCCCTAGAATGAACAATGCATGTTGACATATTTTCTTACATTCCTACTGTGATGCAGGCATACACACCCCATTTCATACCATACCATGAGTAAAATATAATAAATAACCAACATCACATAATAAGTTCATCACCAAATGTAAAATAACATCACCACTGTAACAAGAGAAACTCAAAATCAAGAATCCCAACCCTAGAAACTTGGGTTTCCCCCCACACATGAGTTATCTACTCCCATACATGATATCATTACCAATAACCAACACCTACTATTCTAATTTATACCTTTCCCAAATAGTAAAATAAAATAAAAGAGAAAAGGAACCTCCACTGATACCAATTTATAACATACCCAACCCGATTCTCCCTCATGTGACTGAGACGGGTTTCCACGATACCTCAAGAATTCCTCCCCGTATTCCAGAGGCTACCAACTAGTATTGAGGGTATAATATGTATAGTGGGGAGACTATACCCTCTAGTATAGAATAAAAATCACAATCAAAACGATATAAATAAATCAATACAATCAACTCCAGTAGATAATTAGGAAACTGCCAAAACAACACAATATCCTTAATCTATGAAATGTCATACTGAATTTCATACTAATGTCATAAAATTAAACAAATAAAATAAATAATAAAAATAAATACTCCCAAAACTAATCTCAAACCCCATACTTAGTCCTATCTCCAAGATCCAGTACTAGCTATAAAGTCAACCAATCAAGAACACACCCCCTGCCCTTGTCTAGACTTATATCCATGAAGTCTTCTCAGATACCAAACGACGACCCAAATAGGATGTGAGTAAAACTCAGTAGGCCACCACCAAATATGTCTAAAATATTCTAGTATGAGTAATAGTGCATGAAAAAAATATGATAATGAAAGGAATTGATTATAAATTAAATGCATAATATCTAAATAAATCTACGAACCCTCGATCTCTAGGTTAACACCCAGGGTCAACTATACCAGCTTCATAATGATGCCAAATGTTTCTATCCATTCCCACAAATGTGTTCAATTTTATTATCTAGGGGATCTATTTATAATTATCATTATTTTTTAATTTACATAGAACCAAGGTGAATTCCCATTCCATGGGATAATTACATGTTCATTTCTTAATAGAAACTAAGAGGATTCCCATACCTAGGCCAATTATGCATTCAATTCACAACCAACCCAAGGTGAATTTCCATGCCCTAGGACAATTATATATTTAGTTCTCTATAGACCCAAGGTGAATTTCAACACCTTATTCCATTCACAAGAAAAGTTTTAATACAATATCAATAAACCAAATCATAGAAATGGTCAGATAACATTCACATTTATCCAATTGAAATAAAATTATTCAATATCATTCCAACCATTAAAGAACCTACCAATTTTCCAATTACAATTCAATTATTCGAGTTTCATGCCAAGTTACCCCTTACCAGGATAATCACACCACTTTATATACTAATATGAAAAATTACAAATTTACATATTAAATATACCCAATTATCAATTCACATGTCAATTATTCCAAATTACCAATTCACATGCTAATTAATCCCAATTACGAATTCACATGTCAATTACTACTCAAGATGCCAAATATTTCATTATTAAAAAAATTTAATTATGCAATTTTCCAATTTTATACCAATTAAACCAATTATTTTACATTTATGCCCATTAACCAATTTAAAAGTCAATACATGACCATATTCCAAATTCCAAACCCATGGGGTGACATGTTTCACAAGGTTTGATCCAAAGACAAACCAATGGTTCCGTAATTTAGTTATAAGGGAACTAGGTTCATATATTCCAAAATACAACCTACATAAAGGATAGTCACACCTCATGAGCAGTCAAAAGTCCATGGTTGCCATCATCAACAGACCCAATGAGATCCACAGAATGTCTAGATAAAGAGATTCAAGGCACACAGGTGATTATTAATTAAAGGAGGTCACACACACAACATTCCATTGCGATCACACATGTTACATATACTAGAAACCAAAAATAGAAAATAGGGAGATTCTTTATACCACATACCTCAACATAGAGCTAAATACCACCCAAAAAAATCCCAACTGCTTTGTTCAATTTTTCTGAGTACAATCATCCTACATTAATTTCCTCGAGGTTTGGGTATCATTTCCTAGCCTGAAGCATGAAAAACCACCCATGGAAGGTCTATAACATTATTCCAACAACAATCCATGAAAAATCCCTTATATATTATGTCTTCTAACAAAGTTTGGGCCACTACCAACACACTCTGGATCCTTTAATGAAACTCCCATCAAGGATATGTGTTCATCATCATAGGATATCCTCTAGCCAGGCCGATGAAAATCCCAATCACTCTCGAATAATTCCATAAAGATCATGGGAATTTTTATCCAATTCCCTATTTAGAATCAAGCCAGGGATCAACTGATGATCATGACAGTCAAGGAGGAATAGGAAATGATACATTAAGGGTATGTAAGGGATACGACTTACCAAGAAGAATCACCCATGATGAATAACACAATGATTCACCACCACATGAGACCACCACATGAGGAATACGGATTCAAGATTGAATAAGAATAGAGGATCTTTCCTGGACTCAACAATGGTTTTCATAAAGATACAAATTGAATCAAGGGGAACTCATGGAATGAGGAGAGGAGGAGATAATGATCAAATTACCCTAAACAATACGAGAAAGTCATGATAAACCCAAGGGGGATCAGTATCCAGAAAGACCAAAAAGAGCCCCACTTAACCATTACCCAGTGCACCCCACTAGTTAGCTGCTTGGGGCCCACTGAACAACCAGTGTAGGCTCACTGGCTGACCGATGAGTCCTACTGGGTAAAAAGGTTACTATACACCCCACTGGCTACTCGATGGGGGACACTAGCTATCCATTATCAATAGAAGTTTCCCTGGCTACTCTGGGAATCCTATCTTGATTTCCCAAGCTTTGAGTCACCCATATAGATTCGTTTCATGTCTAAAAACACCCTTTATGTATGTTTAATCATGAATCATCTCAATTCATCACCTATTTCTCCAAACGATCCATCCACTAGATGAAAATTTCAAACTGCCACCAAAATTCATAACTCGTAATGATGTGGGTATTCACACTAAGGATTTATCAACCTAAAGAATTCCAATATCAGGTAATATCATCTTTGAGTACACAACCCACATTTATGTAAGATCCCCATAACCATCATTGCATACAAAATGAGAGTTGTACCTATGGCCCGATTAAGTATAATTCCACTAAAAAGTCATTTGAAAAAACAATATATAAGTTATTGTTGACACTTTAAAAATATAAACCTCTTTTTAGAACATGGGAAGTAATAAAAATATAGTACACACATTTAATGTGAACCCTACATGCCTAAAATGATGCATGTACATACAACTCTTGCCTCTAGGGGAAAGAGTTGAAAACCATAAGTTAATAACATCAAAACACAATGTTTTATCTATTCCAAATAATTCAACCATATCCAAGAAAACTAAAACAAAAATCTTGGTCCCCTTAAAAACTTGAAATTTAGCTCATACTTACACTGGTCATTTATACAATAAGATATTCATCCCAAGTACTGAAACAACCCCAGATCTTCATATACCATACTCCAAATAATGGAAAGAAACTAGCTCTGATACCACTTTATAACATTCCTCAAGCTAGATCACCTGAATAGATCTGAGTTGCGTGGAGCCACATGAACTCAACACACATCACCATAAACCAGAGAATTCTGAATAATGGTGAGGGTTTGGGAGTGATCATGGAGATACTATACCCTCATGTAAAAATAAATCACACTGTAGTGTAAATAACCAAATAACATAATATACATGACCAAAGAAAAATAACTGAACAAACCATTCCCTACTAAATGAAATTTATTATAGGAAATAAATAGGAATACCATAAAAATATTACCCATCATGCGTAAATATTATACATCATACCATAAAAAATAACGCTGGATATCATACCATTGTACATTTAGGATTCACTTATTTCCATATTCAACATCAACCATGCAACTAGCCCATACCATAACCCATCTCTGACATGCTCCAACTCTTGCTTTAGGGTCACACCCTATTCTTTAATACAAATTAAAAAACACACACACACTAAGATTACCACATAGTATGTGTCTATGAAAATTAGTAGGCCACCTCCAAAATTCCCCAAATAACTCCAAAAATATACAGGTTCCTGAAAAACATGAAATTAAAACTAAATATCACCCATAAAACCTCTATATACATGAGGAACTATACTATAAAACACTTTAATTGGACTAAATACTTCATCCAGTGCTAGAATGGGATGATATACCTATAGTTTTAATATATTATGAGGATCACATGATTCTCCAAAAACTTCCATGTTGCTCAATAAAACATACTACCTTATTATTATTCATCTATTCTAGCTATCACATGCCACAACCTCCATTAAAATAGTTTGAATTCATTCCCTCATATGATGAGTGAATGAACCTATAATGGAGATGACAATCCCCCCCACAACACCCATGTCTGTATCTATAGTGTATCCCTTTACATGCCTCATGATCAACATCACAATGTTATACTACTGTATCTATGGAGGATCCTTCTACCTTTTGGTAACTGAGTCACCCAATCATAATTGTGTGCACACATACCCAATGAAATCAGCCCCAATGGTGAGCAAAACCCCCACCATCCAATGTCCAAAAAAATGAAAACACATCACCACCATTCATCTTATGACCATAATCACCCCACACATCCATAACACATCAACATTTCCCCATAACTAGTGAGAAAGTAATCACCTAACCACAACATATCATGCCTCACAACCAAGGACCCATAAATATCCCCCCTTAAAATGATATTACCACTAATCCTCAAGACCACTAGATAAAACTCAACTCATGTCATGAACTATCCCGGATACCCAGGTATATTGATGCCTGACTATGACATGGTTTTAAGGGAATTATTTATCCCCACGGGTTAGTGACTAGAAAATGGAATCATGAAATAATCACAAGGGAATGATTATAACACAAAATAGAGAAATACAAAATAAACAAGTCAGTATTCTCAACACTCCTCAAGGAGAATGTACAAAAGATAAATAGATAAATAAACCCAAAACAATACATTATCAAGTGACACAACATCTTCCAATGTAAAAACTTTGAAATATACCATGTAATAGGTAGATCACATCTCCACCGACCACCTCCATAATTTAAAATACCAAGGATCAAGAACATCCACCACCTATAAGTAACACTTTACCTTTACTTGGACCTAGAATAATATAATCTGCAAACATTTTAAGGAAAGGTAGGGTGTGAGATAAATAGCCTAGTAGGGTCTCACCAAGTACTCTATAATAAATTCCATAATAATTAATCCAATTATTATTTATATTTAAATAAAAAATTCCAAGAAATCCATTTACATATTTTCAAAAAAACATTATTTTAATAAAAAATATGGAAGAAACATCAAAGCCGAATTAAATTAATAATTTATATAAAACATTTATATAGATCAATTGGTATGAATAAAATAGTTCTATGCTTAGTGGAATGTATAATCAAATTAATAAATCATATCACAATGCTCATAATCCCTATGGTACATTAGTTTATAGAAATAGGATTATCACACTACTCAATCAGTGATCTCAGCTTAATGTGTGCACATTTCCTTCAGCTTAGGATGTTAGGACTCAACTCCCCATTTGGGTAATCATTCCATAGTAAGTTTAAGTTAGTGTTATCATCATCAATCCATTAAAAGGGGGTCATATCCTAGTGTGATTGTCCTAATTAACAACTAAATACCTAGTATCACATGTTATTTAATCAATAAATCAATCAATCATGGGGAAATCATTTAATTTTAGTCAAATAATCATTTACATTTCAAATTCCTAATTTTAATTTCAACATGTTATTTTCCATTCAAATCCAAATCACATGTTTTAATCATTTAATTTCTTTAAAAATATTTTTTCATTTAAATACATTCTTCAAAGATCATTCCTCAAATAAAACAATCAAATAAATTTATCAAATCCATCCATATTTCTCAAATCCATTCCCACAATTTCAATATCATTGAAATTGGGAGTTTTCCATAATTTCCATTCCATTTAAAATAACATATTAAATCATTTCAATTATGGGTTTTTAAATAAATTAAAAAATCATTTAAAATTAATCAAGAAATTTAAGGATTCAATTGTAGTGAAAAATATTATGGAAACACTTAAATTTTATGAGTGATTAAATCAACACCTACAATAGGAAACAAAAATGAAGAATAAATTAAAAGGGTATGAATAAGAAATTACAATATTACAAATCATCAAGATCACACTTCAATTCAATAGGAAAACCTGAGATCAAACCAATTTCAATGAAGTGTAGTAAAGAGAAGGAGAAAACCATAATGAGGAAACTCATTAGAGATAAAATTCCAAACTAAGACATATGGAAGGTAAGGAATCACCCAAAAATTTCCTAGTACATCCTTAGGGGTTTGAGGGAAAAGGATACATGAAAAAAGAAATGATTTTAGGATTTAACCCATACAAACACATTGGAAACAAGGAATTCACAATGAAAATCCTAAATTCTTGATGTAAATATCCTGATTAGCATGTATACTGAAAAAGGTGTCACCTCGGTTTAAAAATCCTGATCTCGAACAATTCATGTTGTGAAAAAAATTCAAAACTAAAACATTATTTATGCTATAAATAATATTCTTGTCATCTAACCTGTGAAAAATTCATGTTGTGAAATAATTTCACATTGTGAAATGGTCCCATAGGCAACAACCAACCTAGTTCATGAAGAAAACTCCCAGATGGTCTCCAATGAACTATAAACCCAAGAAATACACCCTTAAGATTAAAAGGACATACCATTAACTAGGATATTACAACCTCCCCACCATAAAAACTTTTTGTCACCAAAAAACCTTTCAAAAAAGATTCAATATCAAATAGACGAGGCCACTGATCTTCCATAAGTGCCTCATGATCCCACATATTATAGGAATTATAACCATGCTACCAAAGCACATAGACCAAAGGTATAATCTTTCCATGAAGAACCTTTGTATTAGAATAAAAAATCCTGGATGGATTCTCAGTCATGGATAAATCAGGTTCAACATCATGATCTTCTTAGCTCAGGTTATGAGAAGGGTAGGAAATATACCTTTGGAGATATGATACATGAAACACATTGTGGATTGAAGTCAACTATGGTGGAAAGGATAAATAGTAAACCAAATTTCTAACCTACTCAATAATATCAAAAGGACCCACAAACCTCAGTGAAAGATTTCCCAATTTCCCAAAATGTTGGTGATCCTATAGAGGTGAAACTCTCAAGAACACCAGATCACCAACTAAAAACTCCAAAGATAATATATGGAGATCAACATAGGATTTATACAAGCTTTCTTCCATCACCATTCTATGATTAATCAATTGAATATTCACTATCATCTCTTGGACTAAACTCAATCCAACCAAGGAATATTTACAAATATCTTACCAACATAATAGAGATTTACAAGGCTATCCATAAAAGGCCTCAAAAGTAGCCATAAAAATTTCATGATGGTAACTATTATTGCATGAAAACTCAACCAGCCCCCAAAAGACATCCCAAGCTCCACCAAAGTCAAGAATTTAATCACAAATCATGTTCTCAAGAATCTATATAGCCTATTCTGTCTGAATATCCATTTGTGGATGATATGCCATGCTCAAATGTACTTGATATCCCATTTCCTCCTAGAGTCCTCTCTAAATGTGAGAAGTGAATTGGGGAGCCCTATCAGAGACTATAAAAAATGTAAATCTGTGCAATATAATGATCAATTTCACATAGAGACTTCCCAAATCCTTGACATTTTGATGTATCTCAAATGGGTTTAAATTGAGTTTATTTGGTCAGCATATTGATCACAACCATATCAAATTCTTCTTATGAGGGGGTATTCATTAACCCAACCATTAAATCCATAGAAATTTCATCCCACTTCCAAGACGGCACTGGAAGTAGCTAAAGCAAACCCAAAGGTCTCTGGTACTCGATTTTGACCTATTGGTAGGTATAAAAACAAGATACAAAGTCATAAATGTCTTGTCTCATACCTAGACACTAGAATCATCATCACATATCATAGAACATCTAAATGGTACCTAGGATCACTGCCCACTATGAATTATGGCAATCCACCATCATAGATTTTCTCAATTACAAAGGTAAAAATTGCCTATTTTTGGAAACATAGGATTCCATTTTAAGAGAATAGACACTCAATAATGGTCTCTCCACCATAAAGAGAGTCCCTAATTCCACATAATTCATTATCAAACTTCTTATCCCAAAGAATCATCTCAAGAATAGATAAGGTAAAATAAAGGCTCACCAAAACAACCTCAAACTCATTCTCCAAGACTCCCAAATGAAATTGAGAAAAGAGACCCATAAGATCCCAATATTATGATGATTCTTTCATGATATAGGTCAAAATTTTCCTACTCAAAGCATCACCAATGATATACCTCTTTCTAGGGGTGTAGGAAATGTCAAAATCAAAAGACTACTAGTACTCCACCCAATGCATATGTTATAGGTTCAAATATTTTTGAGAGAAGATATAAATCAAGATTTTGTGGTCATAATAAAGGGTAAACCTTTCTCCATAAATGTAGTGATACCAAATATTAAGATAATGCATCAAAACTATGTGTTTAAGGTCATGGTTCAAATAATTATTCTCATTTGGCTTAAATAGTTTGGAACCATAGGCTATTACATGATCAACCTACATAAGGACACAACCTAAAAATTAACTTGATGCTTCATAGAAGATCACATAGCACTGCCCACCCTCTGGAATATTCAAAACTAGTGTAGAAGTCAATATATACTTTAAATTATCAAAATAACTCTAAAATTTTATATCCCACATGACCTTAACTCCCTTATGAGTAATAGTAGTCATTGGAGAATCTAACTTTGAGAAATCTTTCAAAAACTGGTGGTAATACTCCCCCAATCCCAAGAAGATCCAAATCTCAAAAACATTACATGGTTACTATCATGTCATGAAAACTTTCACCATCATATGATCAACTGAAATACCTTGTTCTGAGACCATGTTTCCCAAGAGCTTCACTTCTTGCATCCAGAAGTCACATTTTGATTACTTGACATAGAGTTGGTGATTTCTCAACATTTCCAGAACTTCTCTAAAATGACACACATGGTCCTCCTTAGACTTATAATAAACCAGAATGTCATCCAAAAATACGACCATGAATGAATCAAGATACTCATGGAATATTTTTTTAGAAAATACATAAATACCATAGGATCATTAGTTTGATCAAATGGCATAATAAGGTACACATAATTTCCACACCTTCTCCAAAAGGTGGTATTTTAAATGTAAAATTATTTAATTCTAAATTGGTGATAAAAAAACCAGTGATCAATCTTTGAGAACCACATTAAACCTTTCAAATGGTCAAAAAAATCATCAATATTTGTAAATAGATACTTGTTATTTACCGTTACTTGATTGAGTTTTCAGTAATCAACACATAGGAAAAGTATCCCATCAGTTTTATTTTTAAAAGAGAACAGGAACCACCCATAGTGACACACTTGGGCATATAAATCCTTTATATACCAAGTAATACAACTAAGATTCAATTCTAGGTGCACGCTGTGGAGATGCCAGGGGTTGAGAAGGCTGGTGAGCCGACAACGGTTAGAGGTACACCACAAGTGTGGTCGTGACTTTCTTGATTTCTTTTGGCATGACCTGTTGAAGAATGACTGTTTTGAGTGCACAAGGTGCACAAGATTTATGTGGACTGACTAGATGCTTGTCAGTGGGATTGGCTCTATATCGGGTGTGTGATATATTCATATATATATGAGATGCGTAGCATCAGGTGCATAGAAAATGCAGGTTACTTGAGATGCCTTGGGCATCGGGGCATCGAGGATGTGGGTTAATTGGGGTGCCTTGGGCATCAGGGAATAGAGGATTCATGTTAATTGAGGTGTCATGGGCATTGGGGTCTCAAGGATACGGGTTACTTGAGGTGCTAGGCACCAGGTTCCTTTTGAGCATCCATAGGATGCAAGACCTTGTGGAGGTGGACACCGATGCAGTCCAGGGTACGTTTGGGTGTAGGAAATGAAATGGGAGCACCAATGAGGCACATGGATGATGATGAATCACGAGAAGACCATGAGTCCAGAAATAGGTTAGGGAACCCTTGACTTGTTGATTTTTGTAGGGTTGAGACCAAGTTAGGAAATTCCTAAGGTTGGGAGACCCTTTAGGAATTTAGCCAGAACCTTTGAGACCGAGAGAGTCAGGGTTACTTTGATCAGGGTGGCATGTTTGGTGTCATCTCTTGGTTTTGTTTGATAGCTTGAGGATGATCTATGTTAAGGTGGGGAGATTGTAGGAACTCGAGTTTTTAGAACGGGTCAAAATCTTGACCCTATTTGAATTTTTAATTGTTTTTGAGAAAACTAGGAAGATTTGGGAAGTTCTGGAAAGTTCTAGACTACACTCCATGTACTCTAGAGTACACACCATGTATGGGTTAGGCACGTACCGGCCATGTGCTCACCCAGTACATGTCTTGTGGTGACCTTGTAGGAATTTCCTACTACACGACGTGTGGTGTTGCTCTACACGTCGTGTACCCTTGACCATGTGGAGACCATACATGGTGTGTAGGCCTGTTGGTTGGGTAGAATGATTTTAGAAAGAACACACCATGTACTATTTGTACACATCGTGTAGAGGGTCCGTGTATGGGGATATACATGGCGTGTTGGGAATGTCATCCAAGTAGAGAGGTACATGTCGTGTACCATAGGTACACGCCGTGTATTCAGTTGGCAAGTCCTCAGTGAAATTTCATCTGTTGTATGAACAGTAAAATGATACACGACGTGTAGTCATATGTACATTCCATGTATTTTTTTCTCTAAAACGGTAAGTAGCCTCATTTTGAGGCAGAAACTCAAACCCTCAATGGGTTTGAGCAGGGAGAGCCGGCCGAAGCTTATTTTTACTCCCGACCATCCGTCAAAACTCCGTTTCAATCATTTTCAGATGCATTAGAACCCCCTCGGTAATTCCTTGATTCCCCTTGAGTCGTTCTTCTTGATTTCTGTTCTAGAACGAGTTATAGGGGTTTGATAGGTTTTGATTCTTTTGTAGATCTACCGTGTTTTAGACCTAATTGGAGGCTTTAATTGGAGTAGTATCATTGTACGAGTCTTAGGTAGGTGGTTCATACCTCTTTTTGTGTTTTTGCAGACTTTTGGGTGGCGCGACCTATGGTTCATTTTCAGGTATTTTGTGTGTGACCCTATTTTACCTGCTATTTCCTATTTAATTATTATTTGAACTATGGGATGCCTTTGGGTATGACTTTTTACCTGTTTTTCTTGAGCGGGGTCAGGCGAGTGGTCGTTGCTCATCGGGGCATTTTGGATAGGGGATTCCAAAATGGTTATAATTGAATTGTATTGTTTTAAACTATTGAGTTTAGTTATTGAACCTTGATTTGAATTTTTGGAGACCTTAAGGACCTCAGTGCTGGTATGGGACAACACTTGGTTAGTCCTTTTCAACTGTTTAATTTTTTTTCCTATTTAAAAGTGATTCTTTTGATTTTATATTTAATTGCTAAATTGCATATGTTGGAACCCTTGTAGTAGTGTTGGGCGTGGCCTGGATATTCTTGAGTGATCCTGATCACAGGTTGGGCTTAGCTCGGGTTATATTGGTTGGTTCTGACCATGGGATTGGGTGTCATGGATGTAGGCTTGAGGCAGGGTGACTGTCATGTTGGGCATGACCCTGTTTACTTGGATGATGAGGTTGTTGGACTTGAGTGGCTTGGTCGTAGGGACCAAGGTGTTAGAGGTGTTGTGGCTTGGGTACTATTTTGGTGTTTACCGCTCACCCGAGACTTTGAGTAGTGTGCACACAGAGAGACTCCATAATGAGGTGGTTTTGACTAGTCCAGTGGGTAGAGGCCCCCGTTAGTTGTGGTTTAGGTACTTTTGGTTGGGGGTGCTTACCGTAGAAAGGCACGTGGAAGGTGAAGAGCATTCAAGGGATAACATTGAGGCTATCAGGTTGGGGGTAGGGGCTCACCATTATTTGAGGGTAGATATCATTGTAACTCTGGTTACTTTTTTTGAGGACATACATCATTGTGCCTTTGGTTACTTTATTTGAGGGCAGACAACGATGTCTCTCCAGTTACATATTTGAGGACAAGCATCGTTGTTCCTCCGGGTTACTATTTCCTGGGCATGCCTTCGGGACGTCGGTACTTGAGACATGCGGTGTTAGGGGGCACATAGTGCTGGGTTACATGACAGAGATTTCGACATTGGCCGAAGTAGGTGACACTCCATGGTGGTTGCTAAGCACCAGTGGAGTTTGTGTTTGGTTGTGTACATCATACTATTTACTGTTTTCCTTATAAATTCATGACTATTTAAACACTTATATTAGGTACGCACCATTGGGTGGTATCCTACTAAGATTCATCTCACACCCTGCACAGGCCCTTCGGGATGCGTGTAGACTTTATGGATTTACGTGCAGGAAAGAGGTCAACTTCAGGAACTGGGCTGCATTAGCTTTTTCATGATATGGTATGGACCAAGAGGTCTTGCCTAGCTGGAGTTTACTTTTTTTGTTTTCTTTCCTGTATCAGCATGCTTACTTTTTTGTAGATAAAGTTGATTAGACATTGGAGCCCTTTACATATGGATATATATGACCTGCTTTGGATGTCATTTTGTTGTTCAATATTAGTTACAAGTGATCAGTATGCTATTGTGTTTACTTTTTGCTATTGTTATATTTATTGATTTCTCTGTTTATCGATATTGAATGTGCTTCCACTCTGCGGGTCTAGTTCGAGTCTACTGAGTCGTTTATTCCACTTCATCTTTATTATTATACTCGGGCTAGTATCAGTATTATCCTCCAAGAGGGTATATCCTCCCCACTATACCTATAAGACCCTCGCTACTAGTCGACAACCTTTGGAATTTGGGGAGGTCCTGGTCCCTGTCTACCTGCTATCTGAGAAGGCTGCCTGTAGAACCTGTCCATATGCATGACCTATCCACATGCCCGTCACTCCTTTGAAGGACTATCACACTGAGTTCGAACATGTCCTGGCTTCCCACACTGAAAGAAAATCACTAATGAACTACTACTTGGTGGTCTAGCTGTGTCCTTGCCCTGACTGCCCTACTAGAACTCATCCCATCCCCGCTTCTTGCTATTTGGACCATCACCTGAAGCCATCACCTGACACCCCTAAAGTCTATCCCTCTGGTTACCCTCCACTATGAGCGCCTAGTTCACCACCTCTAAGAATGATCCCAGCCTGAAGATATTCACCTGGATCTAAATGGTGTGTTGTAATCCATCCTTGAAGAACCTCACCCTTGCCGCATCTTCGCTTACCATACCAGGTGAAAAGTGAGACAACTCAGTGAAAGTAGCTGCATAGTCCATGATAGACATGTCTCCCTGCTGAAGGCTTAAGAACTCCTGAGCCCTCTCTTCCCTCAGTGTCTCTGGGTAAAAGTGATCAAAGAACCTACCCTCAAAGTCTTTAAATGCTAGTCCCTTATGCCTATGAGCCTGAACCTGCACATCCCACCAACGCTTCACTGGTCCTCTCAGCTTGTATGTCGCCATCTTAACCCTCCACCCTGGAAACATCTCAAGATTCTCGAAGATCATCTGCATGCTCTTTATTCAGTTCTTAGCCACCTGCGGACCACCCTCACCCTAAAATAGAGGTGGGTGCTGTGACTGGAACTCCCGCGTAAGATATGCCATAGATGGCTATGAACCCTACACACCTCTATAGACCCACTGCAAGACACGTACCAGGATAGCTCGAAGCTTCTCATTGAGCCATGGTCCGAACACTGCCAAACCCGGCTATTGTCCTGCCTACACTGGATCCTAGACCTATTACTATCCCTGAGGCTGTACCTATGACTCATGCTCTGCCTGTACCAGATCCTGAACCTAATCCTACTCCTACGGCACTGTACCATATCCCACCCGACACTCCATCTGAGTCGGCTAAAGGGAACCCGTTGAATACCATAAATGGTCAGAAAGCCCATATATATATATATATAACAATACATCCACACAGATAGGAAAAGTAGAAAAAGGCAGTGCATAACTACTACCATTACTATCCCCCACCGCAAACCATACCCACAACATCCCAACCTCATGGGCTCTGTACCCTCCCTTCAACAGAGCCAAGTATAAAAAGTACCTCGGTCTATGCCCATCCCGATAACTAACGTTGCCTTAAACCGACGACCGAGTCACCCAATCCTGGTGATCAAAATCACCTCAACCATAGTAGATGCCTACTCGTACAAAAGCCAGACCCAGTTATCCTACCACATGAAATTCTACAAATACATAAAGCATGGCATAACACATTGAAAATAACAAGAAATTTTATCAAGAATTTCACCTATTCACATTTCAAAAGAATAAAAAGCATATCAATTGATATTTTTCACATGGTATTATCACATCACAAAGAATATGTGCAGTTATGAAATTGAAATACCCTAAAATGTGCCTATCAAAAGCCAAGAAATCACGCTTTCCATACCAGGCCAAGGTCCGATTCTCCCTTACCGCACCCAGTCAAGGGTTACATATCACAATCAATAACATAACACACCAAGTGATCCACTGAGGTGGAAATCATATAAACTATAATATGAGAAAAGGAAAATAGAAATTCCCACCCATGGAAAATTTTTCCATTCATCGTACTTGGGGATGTAGGCACCCAATCATAAGCAATAAATCCAGTTCTAGTAACAACCTATCTCCAGCCTACCATATACCAAATAGTAAAACCAGCAGAAATAGAAAGAGAAGTCTCAATCTCATTAATATCCAACAAAACACTGCTACTAAATCCCTATCAAGAACTCCCTTTATACCACTTTGTAACAACCCAGACCTGAACAACCACTCGAAAAATGCTAAATGGGTCGGGTGTTACTACCTTAGGCGCACCACCCCGAACACCAAAGGTTTTCGACTAGAATCGAGTGTCTTATAGGTATAGTGGGGAGTCTATACCCTCTTGGAGGATAATAATAGTACTAGTCTAAGTATAATAATAAATATGCAGCTTAATAAACAACTCAACAGACTCAAACCAGACCCGTAGAGCGGAAGCACATTCAATATCGATAAACAATAGAATAAATAAATATAACAACAACAGTGGAAAGTAAACACAATAGCATGCTGATCACTTATAACTAAAACTGAACAACAAACATGCATCCAAATACGGTCATATATATCCATATGTAAAGGGTACCAATGGCTAACCAATTATAGCTACAAAAAAGTAATCATGCTGATACAGGAAAGAAAACAAAACAAAGTAAACTCTAGCTATGCAAGACCTCTCGGTCCATACCATCTCATGCAATAGATAATGAAACCTAGCTCCTGAAGCTGACCTCTTTCCTGCACTTAAATCTATAAAGTCTACACGCATCCCGAAGGGGACATCCAGGGTGTGAGACGAATCTCAACAGGATACCACCCAACAATGCATACCTAATATAAGTGTTTAAGAGGGCATGCATTTATAAGGAAAACAGTAAACAGTACGATGCACACAACCAAACAAAAACTCAATTGGTGCTCAACATCCACCATGGAGTGTCACATGCTTTGGCCAACGCCGAAATCTCTGTCATGTAACCTGTCACCATGTGCCCCCTGACACTGTGTGTCTTAAGTACCAATGTCCCGAAGGCACGTGTAGGAAATAGTAACCCGAAGGAACAACGATTCTTGTGATCAATTATGTAACCGGAGTGACAACGATGTCTACCCTCAAATAAAGTAACTAGAGGGATAACAATGTTTTCCCTCAAAAAAAGTAACCGGAGGGACAGTGATGTCTACCCTCAAATAATGGCGAGCCTCTGCCCTAACCTGATAGCCTCAATGCTATCCCCTGAAGGCTCCTCACCTTCCACATAGATTCCTACGACAAGCACCCCAACCAAAAGTACCTAAACCACAACTAATGGGGGCCTCTTCCCACTCGAGTGGTCAAAAACACCTCATCACGAAGTCTCTCTATGTGCACACTACTCAAAGTCCTGGGTGAGCGGTAATCACAAAAATAGTACCCAAGACACAACACCAATGACACCTTGGTCCCTGTGACCATGATGCTCAAGTCCAATGGCCTCACCATCCAAGTAAACCGGGCCATGCCCAACCTGACAGTCACCCAACCTCAAGATGACGTCCATGAAACCCAATCCTGTGGTCAGAACCACCCAATGTAACCTGGTCCAAGCCCATCCTGTGATCATGATCACTCAAGAATATCCATGCCACACCCAACACTACTGCAAGGGTTCTAGCATGTGCAATTAATCAATTACATATAAAATCAAAAGAATCACTTTTAAATAGGAAAAAAATTAAACAGTTGAAAATCACTAACCAAGTGTTGTCCCATACCAGCACTGAGGTCCTTAAGGTCTCAAAAAATTCATATCAAGGTTAAATAACTAAAATAAACAGTTTAAAACAATACAATTCAATTATAACCATTTTGGAATCCCCCGACCAAAATGCCCCAATGAGAAATGACCACTTGCCCGACCCCGCTCAAGAAAAACAGGTAACAGGGCATACCCAAAGGAAATGGGTATAAATGTAGGGCTTCTCCCATCAGATGATTTGTGAGGGATTACCCCACCGGTGACGGAGACGGCTCCTAGGATGGTCCCTCCTCCCCCATCGGGGGAGGGATCTCTAACGTTCACAAGAATGGATTCATCTTTCTCCCCCTTCTCGAATCCCTCTTTTCTTCCCTCATTCCCTCTGATTTCTCTTAGCCCTAAAGTCCCAGATCTGATAAATGGGCTTCCAAACCTTTTGATCTCTCCCTCGAAGTTCAATGGGGATTTGGGTTTGGTGAATCCCTCCCATATTGCACGTTTCAAATAGCGGAGTCCCTTGTTGGATTCCTTCGACAGACACATATTTGGTTCATGGGACCTGCAAGACAGAGCAACGGTGAGTTTGATTGATTCTAGGAATATCTGGATTCGCTTTACTTCATAGGAGGATCTGGTTAAAGCTTTGTCTAGTGCCCCACACATTTGCGATGGTCATCGTTTCTATCTATTTTGATGGTCATATGACTTCCACTTGCAGTGCAACTCCCCTACTGCTGCGATTTGGGTTAGTTTCCCAGAACTCCCTCAGCCTTTTCAGAACCCCGCTATCTTGAGGATTTTAGGAAATCTTATCGGTAGATATTTGTGCTCTGATTCGAGAACAAGGGTTCTCTTCCATACATTTTGTCTGAGGTTATGTGTGGAACGTGATGTCTCGAAAATTATCCCATAGTATGTGTGGATTAAAGTGGAGGGAGAGGTTTGACACAAACAACGTGTAGTCTATGAAAGATGGTTTGACTTTTGTAATTACTGCATGAAAATGGGCCATTCTGTGGTTTCCTGTAAACGAGTGAGGAATAATTTGGCTCATCTGTAGTTTGAGGATCGAAGCGTTGGCGGTAGGGGGCTGTGCATGGGTAAAGCTAGCGATAATACTATGGAAGTCCAACCAGTGTGCGCTAATAGTGGTCTAGAAGATGGAAAGAAACCGGTGAAGGGGGAGCCAGGACATAGTCTTGGTATTGCGGTTTTGGGTTCTTTGAGTCAAGTTCTGGTCCACAATCCAAACCCGAGTGTTAAAAAGGTGTTTTATATACTAGAGAGTGATCTGGCAGTGACATTCTAGGGGAAATGGAGAGAAAAGTCTCTTCATTAGATATGAGTGCTGGCAAGGTGGTATCCCATTATAATGCAGTTCCAGGTTGTAGTGAAGAGGAAGTGAAAGACTTGCGCATGTCTCTGGAAGGTGGCTCACATGGTGGTAGCAGTGACCAAGTAGAGGAGGTCCTTCAGGTGGATATGGGAATCCATTTGGCTTCAGCAAATGCATCCATGGTTACCGAGGTGATTGAAGGAGTCTATGAGGACCAAGACACTGGTGGGGGATCTCAGCATTTGGCTCTGGAGAATACCTCAATGCAGTTTCAGTTTATGGGATGAGGCTTTCATCAGGTAGGAGTCTCTGAGCTGCCAATTCAGGCCCTGTAGGCAATCCCTTCTTATTCTGAGAAGGTTATAGATGGGGGAACAAATATGATCTATCAAAACCGGTTTGTAGTGTTGGGAGAAGACGACTGCCAAGCCAGTGTAGAACGAGATGGGATGGAGGGAATCCATAGAGAGGGGAAGGACCATTTGGCGGATGAGGGAGCTTCCCACGAGGAGAATGAAGATCCTTTGTATTTCCCTAGTGAATCCAAGGAAATGGCCATTGAGGAGTAATATCTCAGATCCTATAAAAGGAAAGGAAAGTACACTACTATTGATTTAGATGGATTTATTAAGAATAACTGTAGGGTGTGTCCTAAGAAGGATTATTCCAACCTACCCAGTCCTCCTATAACTAGATCTACAAGTAAGGGCAAGCTGCCTCCAAAACCTCCCATATCTATGAGCAACCTGCATACAGCGCCCAACACATCATGTGACATGGTGGCTACAGGTGGTGAGGCTTTTGTCTCGACCAACCACCCGAGTGGTACATAGACGAGGGATCCTGGACAACGATGTGAGTCAAACATCACTTGTCATGACCCGTCCCAGTGGGGCCCGTGTTGTGACTCCCCAAGCCCGCCTCCAATAGGCCAGGGGATGGTGACTAGCACCGAGTAGGCATATTACTAACATGGGAGGCATTGACTAAGTACCTGCACACACACACACACACACATCTCCAAGCCCACAAATGTTGGAATGTAAAACACTAAGGAACAAAATGCATGCATACAACTAAATCCCAACCAACAGAGTACGACGAAAGGTAGAGTGCTGTAAAAGTAAACTGGGCCAGAATACAAGCCCGCCAAAAACAAGAGTCTGAAAATTGAAAAGTCCAACCTGTAAGCACAAAGGTACTGGGACTACTACTCGTAGCCGTAGGAACGCCTCGGCCTGTAAGGAACTCAAAAAGCTCGGTCCTGTCTTGGTCCACCCTGGACTCTGTCAAAAGGATGCTCATCTGCACAAGACACTAGACATGCGGGAAAAGCCCGTGCATGAGTGAGTATAACATTACTCAGTAGAGGACCCCAAAAACCACAAAGCAGTACACAAAGTAAAGGTACAGTCAGATATGCATAGTATATGTCTACAGAACATATAGAACAAACCAGATATACTCAAAACCCAGAACCATGGTCTAGAGAAAAGTCACACAACCACATACCCTCATTAGGGATTCTGTTCGAAGATTTTGTGATGAACTCGTTCCAGGTGAACACACTCCATGAGTCTTATGGCTCTGATGACGTCCGTCTGAGAAGTGCTATTCGTTGGGAACCATCACGAGAGATAGATAAACTCATTATGGGAGACACAATCCTGAGTGGAAAGGTTACAGTAGGTAGAAGCACTCATTACGGGAGATACACTCCTGAGTGGAAAGGTTACGGTAGGTAGAATCACTCATAACGGGAGACACACTCCTGAGTAGGAAAGATCACGATACACAGATGAGGATCACTGCCAGGGCCATAGAGGATATCGCGACTCATCTAGATTCACCAGTTAGGTGATACACTATCTAGGTAGAGGATAAATGCTTGGTAAGGTTGGTCACGTCGATGCCTGACTCTACCTAGGGTCAGGAATGGATAGAGGATCTCGATCCGGGCCTCTCGGATGGATGCATGACTATATCACAGAAAGTCCCACTGAAGGGATCATACTCCTGAGTGGGAAATGATGCCTGAACTTCAAGGGGAAGAGAATAAGGGGCACTAACCCAAATGAAATACGTCCAAGGTACGGTGAATGAAAGGACCAAGCCGTTTTCCATAAAAGTACACAACGTGTAGAAGAGGTACATGTCGTGTTGTCTGACCCTGGGTACTGCCCATGTAGAAAGGCCCATTTCAAAGGCTAGTCGCGTATAAAAACTTAGTACACAGCCTGTAGTATGGTGTACACGCCGTGTCTGGGTAATTGGGGTTGGCTCCATGTACTCTGGCCATGTGCACGTACACAGTCATCAACCCGTGTAATCTGCAAACGAGGTGACCCGCGTTACTGGCCTTGTCTGGCTGTGTGATGGAGTACATAGTCGTGTACTCCATCCCGTGTTCGCGTATATGCGAGATACACGCCGAGCTCCGTGTAACCTCTTCTGCCACACTGTACACGCCGTGTCGCCTGAAGCCGTGTATCTCTTCCCTTGTTCGTGTACTACCCAAAGTACACGCTGAGCTTCGGGGAAAGTCCAACACGCCGTGTGACCGGAGTCACATGCCGTGTTATTCCTCTCCGACCCCAAAACCCTAGTCACTGCCTCCAGTACTACATGGCGTGTTCTTCGGAAGTACACGCTATGTATTCTAGAAATTTCTAGAAACAACACTCTTCGCCGGCGCGCCTCCCGTGCAGCTCCGATCGTTGATTCAGCCGTCTGATTGCCACGAAACCTTCAGGTTTTGGTTGTCCTGATGCCACAAAGCCGCTTCCGGTGTTTTCAGACCTCCTATCGGCTTCGAAAACGTGATTTGATCTTCTCGTACGAAGAACGCTCGAAGAACTCCCTTTTCGATCCAGTCCGATTCGTCATCCGCCATCGTCGCCACACCTCCACAAGGTCGTTGCGGTATCGAACCTTCGATTTGGGATCATTGCGTCATGGAATGGATGCGCAACAATCCGTTGTTCGTTGCCCCATGAAGAACGTGAAGAATGCATGAGGAAAGAACGGAGGAGAAATCCAAATAAACAAAATTGAGGAACGAACCTCCACCTTTGTTCGTCATGGCGTTGATCCGCTCCCGTTAATAGGCTTAAATGGAGAAAGAATCAAAAAAAAACATAAAGCATGGATCAATTCCCCATAATCTTCCCAAAGAAAAATCCCTCCCATAAGAACGTACGAATCCGCGGATCAACTTGTTCGTGGTTGATTCACATTCGTCGAGGAAAATAAATTGAAATAACAAACCCTAAATTTCGAAAGGATCGATCATTGAAAAAGGCACCGCACTGCCATTTTCATCAAGATCCTTCAACATCGGCGCAACGATTCTCGATCTCGATCCATCGTCGTTCATCGCTGAGGATTCTCTCTAACACCTCGCAGATCCGGAAGAGGTTCCTCTCAAACATTTCCAATGATCAACAATTGCTTAACCCATTAAAAATGGAAACATGTTGTCATTTAATTACGCGGAAACATTAATGATTTCGACTCACCATTTTGAAGTTATTATGATGCACCATTAATTTAGGAAATAGCTGCGCCGTTACCGCATTGCATCGGATGTTTCCTTAAATAAAATAATCTTGTTAATTTAATTTATTTTATTTTACTTAAAACGTCTGAAAATAAACTTTATCCCTTGACCCACACTGGTTGAGGTTAAGCTCATTCTTAGGTAAATTCATCGTCCCGAACGCAACGATGCCCTAAAATTTTTAATCCGAGCATCCGTTTGGAAACTGCCACAACCGCGCACAAGAGCCGACTCACTTAACTTAAAAAAAGTTCAAACCATAATTCTGGGCTCACTGGACCTCGGAATGATGTGATATCTTTTCACCTGGTCTCGAAATAATTCCATATAATATTTAAAATAATAGACGGAAAAATCCGAGACATTACATTCTCCCCACTTTGGGGCTTTACGTCCCCGAAAATCCAAAACAAGGGCTACTCAAAAAGATGTGGGTATTGGGAACGAATCTGGGCCTCCCACTCCCACATTCTCTCCTGAAGATTCCCGTGTTTCCACCGGACGCACACCAAGGGAATCAATCACCCACAAAGGATCCTCTCCTGCCGATCCTCGATCTCCACCGGGTACACAATAAAGGTCACTACATCCTCGATGTCCAGCTCGCCCCAGTCGATGACGTGCGATGGGTCATGCACATACCTCCTCAGCTGTGAAACGTGGAATACATCATGTACCCGATGCAACTGTGGTGGTAGAGCTAAGAGGTACACCACCTTGCCAACTCTGCACAAAATCTGGAAAGGTCCGATGAACCTTGGAGATAGCTTGCCACCTCGGCCAAATCTCTGCAGCCCTCATCTAGGTGAGACCCGGAGAAAGATATGGTCTCCCTCTTCGAACTCCAGAGGTCTCCGTCGCCTGTCAGCATAAGACTTCTGCCAGCTCTGTGTAGTCTTCATCTGCTCCTGGATGATCTGCACCTTCTCTGTGGTGGCTCGCACTAACTCTGGACCCATGAGTGCTGACTCTCCAGGGTCGGTCCAACAAAGCAGTGACCGACAGGGTCTCCCATACAAGGCCTCGAACGGTGCCATCCCGATGGTGGAGTGGTAGCTGTTGTTGTATGAAAACTCCACCAGTGGTAGGTGGTCCTCCCAACTATGACCAAAGTCCAAAACGTAGGCTCGTAACATATCCTCCAGAACCTGAATAGTCCTCTCCGTCTGACCATCCGTCTGGGGATGAAACACTGTACTCAAGCGTAGCTGAGTCCCAAAAGCCTCATGTAATCCCTTCCACAACCGGGATGTGAAGCGGGTGTCTCGACCTGAGACTATAGTCGAGGGGACGCCAAGAAGCCGGACTATCTCCTGCACATAGAGGTGTCCCAAGCTCTCAACGGAACTCTGCTCCCTGATAGATAGGAAGTGGGCCGACTTGGTGAGTCGGTCAACGATCACCTATATGGAATCATGCCCCTTGGACGTCCGTGGTAAGACCATCATGAAGTCCATAGATATTCCATCCCACTTCCACTCTGGAACTTCCAGGGGGTGATCTAATCCCACTGAAACCTGGTGCTCAGCCTTCACCTATTGGCATGTGAGGCATCGAGAAACAAAATTTGTTACTACCTTCTTCATGCCTGACCACCAGAACTATCGCCGGAGATCCTGTTATATCTTTGCCACTCCAGGACGTACCTCTAAAGGGGATGTATGAAACTCCATCAGGACCTCCTCCGGAAATGCCACTGGTACAAAAGTGTGTCCTCTAAAAATAAGTACGTTCTCCCCACCTTGAGAATATCCATCAGGTGTATGTCCTGTGGATAACTGAGCATGTAAAGCCACACAGTTGACATCCCCAAGATGTGCCTCCCTAACTTGTTGTAGGAGTGGAGGGGTGACAACCATCAACTGCAGGTAAGCTGTATCCTCTCCATCCACGAAGAATAACTATAACGCGGCTAACTGCTGTGTTGCTTCACTCATCAGCTGTGAGCTCGACCTTCTGCTAAGAGCATATTCCACCTTGTTCCCCTTTCTAGGAGTATAGATGATCTCAAAATCATAGTCCTAGAGGAACTCTATCCAACGCCTCTGCCTCAGATTCAGATCCTTCTATGAGAAGATGTACTTGAGGCTCTTGTGGTCAGAGTAGACAATAAACCACTCACCCATAAGGTAGTGTCACCACATCTTCAATGCGAAGACTACCGCTTCCAACTAGAGATCATGGGTCGCATAGTTCTGCTCATGTGGCCTAAGTTGGCGTGAACCATAAGCAATCACTTCATCCTACTGCATCAGGACACAGCCAAGATCGGTCCCTGATGCGTCGCAGAAAACTACGTACTCGACACCATCCTCTAGAAATCTCAAGACTGGGGTGCTTTTGAAACTCTGTCTCAACTTCTCAAAAGCCTGCTAGCACTTATCTGTCCATACAAAGGGTTGACCCTTCCTGGTCAAGGCTGCCATCAGTGGTGATATCTGGGAGAAATCAGGAATGAATATCTGGTAATATCTTGCCAACCCAAGGAAGCTCCGCACCTCCGTCACGCTCTGAGGTGGCTCCCATGCTAACATAACCTCCACCTTGGATGGGTCCACAACTACTCCATCTACTGAGATGACATGTCCCAGAAAGTGGACCTCCTGAATCCAGAACTGGCACTTTGAGAGCTTCCCATAAAGCTGATTCTCCCGATGTATGTCCAGAACTATCTGCAGGTGTCTCATGTGCTCCTCCTCTGACGCCGAGTACACAAGGATGTTGTCGATGAAGACCACTACAAACCGGTCCAAGTATGACTGGAAGATCCGGTTCTTCAGTCCCATGAACACTCTGGAGGAATTTTTCACGCCAAAAGGAATCACCAAGTACTCATAGTGACCGTAGCAGCATCTGAAAGCCGTCTTCAATATATCCTCATCCTGCACTCGTAGCTGGTGATAGCCTGATCGATGGTCAAACTTCGAGAACCATTGTGCCCCTCTTAGCTGACCGAAGAGGTCATCGATCCTCGGAAGTGGATACTTGTTCTTCACCGTCACCTGGTTCAGGCACCAGTAATCCATACACAACCTCAGACTCCCATCTGCCTTCTCGGAAAACAAGACTGGGGCTGCCTAGGGTGAGACTCTGGGTCTTATGAAACCCTTTCTCTACAAATCTTCCAACTGCACCCTCATCTCGCGAAGCTCTGTGGGAGACATCCGATAAGCCGATGAGGAAATCGGTGTTTTCCCAGGGTGTAAGTCGATGAAAAAGTCAATTTCCGTGTGGGAAGGTAACCCTGGAACATCTTCGGGAAAGATGTCCTCATACTACGCCACCACTGCTGGGAACTGAGAGCTCACACCATCTACTGCTCCGAGGGTAAGGCTATCCAACTCATGAGTGATCGGCTGCACCCTCCTATGCATGAGCCCATTTTGTGCTGCCTGGGTTTCCTTTTCTCTGATAAAGGAAAACCCCGTTCCATCAAGGTGGACACACCGCACTCTTTGCCTAAAACAGTCAATCTGGGCATGGACCGAAGATAACCAATCTATATCGAGAATGACATCGTAAGGCCTCAACGCTACCACCAAGAGGTTCCAACCGAAACTCTTTCCTCCAAGGGTAAGATCACACTGTCTGCAAAGGTGCGTGATTGTCGAGTCTCCTCCTGTAGGTGTCTCCAAGCGTAAGGATCGAGTCAACGGTTCTACCTGAATCTTGAGGTTTTGTACAAGACATGTGGATATAAGGGAATGACTAGAACCTGTGTCTATGAGTATGGAAGCCAAGGTAGAAAAGACATAGATCGTACCTCAAATCATCCCTGGAGCCCCTGGGTCGTATGCCTTGACCGCATGTAGCTATCCCCGTCCCTGTCCCCTAGCTCCCTAAGCCTGGTGCGGACCTCCTGGGGGTGGTGGTGGAAGTAAGTCGAAGCGTCTTCCACCACCTGAAGCTCTCCCTACTCCTCTGCCACATTCAACACCTAGAGAGTCTACCTATTCTATTCTCTGCCTCTGCCTCGGTGGTCCATCCACCGTTTCCCTGTCAGTAGATCGACGGGTCGAGCAATCCCTAGCGAGATGTCCCCTATCGTCACATGCGTAGCATCGATTCTCCCTAGGCTGACTGGATCCAGCCTGAGAGCCCTGGACTGTCGATCCCCTATCCTGGGTCCTCCTCCGACGTCTCTCACGTCCTGATCCCTATGTCTGATGTTGGCTCCCTACCACCGAGGTCTCCGCACCTGTCTGCCTGCTGCTGACTGCCGGCGGCTGTCTCTGCTCCGCCAAGAAACTCTCGACCACCAAAGCTCACTCGAACATTCCAGCATAAGTCGATATGCATAGAGGCATGACACTAACTCAGATGTCTCCTTTTAGACCTCGCTCAAAGGTATGAGCTCTGAAGTACTGATCCCTGACCATATCCATCGAGTACCTGACGAGGTTGGTGAAACTCGATGAATAGTCAGCCACTGTCATACTGCCATGCTGGAGCTGAAAAAGCTCCTGGATGTGCACATCTCTCAGTGTAACTGGAGAGAACTCCTCCCAAAAGAGTCGCTCAAACTCCGTCCATGAAAGAGTCTCCTCGTCATGAGTCTATGTGGTCAGACTCCACCATCGTCCGGCCGAACCCTGAAGAATGCTCGCTCCTAGGATCACCATCTAGTCTGCTGGTGTCCTCACTAGGCAGAAAACTCTAGTCACCGCCTCAAGCTAGTCCTCAGCTGCCTGAGGGTCGGGCTCACCTCGGAACCTGAGGGGCCTCTGTCTCTGAAACTCATGGAGTGCGCTGAGCCTACGTTCCTCACCGGTCGGTACCACGGGTACCATTGGCGGCTCTACTGGTGGTGGTACAGCAGGTGCACCACCTGGTGGCAACGCTTGAGGAGCTGGTCCCTGTATCGAAGCCTCGTCACTAAGGGGGTCATCCTCGTGATTGTGCTGATGAACCCTAGCGGGTATGCATCATGGAGGCATCCTATAAACAAACAAGATGTACTATGGTCAATGAGTATATCTGAATAGCTGACACAAAGGACATGGAAAACACAAACCATTCCTATATGATGCATGTACCTTTTATTTCCCCTCACCCAGTGCTTTCATGTACCGAGTCGAAAAGTAGGTTATCAGAGTCCTGGTGTATGGATACGTCAGCCGCCGCACCAAAATTGGGGTCTCTGGCCTGAAATCCAAACCCGAAACACTCAACAATGTTGCCCCAAACCAAACTCACAGACTCATGGTCCTAAGGTAGAACCGACCACCTCTGATACCACTCTGTCACAACCCTTCCCAGTGGGGCCCGCACCGTGACTCCCCAAGCCCGCCTCCAATAGGCCATGGGCTAGTGACTAGCACCGAGTAGGCATATCACTAACATGGGAGGCATTGCCTAAGTACCTGTACACACGCACACATCTCTAAGCCCACAAATGCTAGAATGTAAAACACTAAGGAACAAAATGCATGCATACAACAAAATCCAAACCAATAGAGTATGACGAAAGGTAGAGTGCTGTAAAAGTAAGTTGGGCCAGAATACAAGCCCACCAAAAACAAGAGTCTGAAAATTGCAAAGTCCAACCTGTAAGCACAAAGGTACTGGGACTGCCGCTCGTAACCGTAGGAACACCTCGGCCTGTAAGGAACTCAGAAAGCTCGGTCATGTCCTGGTCCACCCTGGACTCTGTCAAAAGGATGCTTGTCTGCACAAGACACCAGATGTGCGGGCAAAGCCCGTGCATGGGTGAGTATAATATTACTCAGTAGAGGACCTTGAAAACCACAAAGCAGTATGCAAAGTAAAGGTACAGTCAGCTATGCACAGTATATGTCTACAGAACATATAGAACAAACCAGATATACTCAAAACCCAGACCCGTGGTCTAGAGACAAGTCACACAACCACATACACCCGTTAGGGATTCTGTTCGAAGATTCTATGATGCACTCGTTCTAGGAGAACACACTCCACGAGTCTTATGGATCTGATGATGTCCGTCCGAGAAGTGCTATTTGTCGGGAACCGTCACGAGATATAGGTACACTCATTACGGGAGACACACTTCTGAGTGGAAAGGTTATGGTAGGTAGAAGCACTCATTACGAGAGACACAATCTTGAGTGGGAAAGATCATGATACACAGATGAGGATTACTTCCAGGGCCATGGTGGATACCGCGACTCATCCAAATTCACCAGTTAGGTGATACACTATCTAGGTAGAGGATCAACACCCGGTAAGGTTGGTCACGTTGATGCCTTACTCTACCTAGGGCCAGGAATGGATAGAGGATCTTGATCCGGGCCTCTCGTATGGATGCCTGACTCTATCACAGAAATTCCTACTGAAGGGATCATACTCCTGAGTGGGAAATGATGCCTGACCTTCAGGGGGACAAGAAAAAGGGGCACTAACCCAAACGAATGATATCCAAGTTACGGTGAACGAAAGGACCAATCCGTTTTCCAAAAAAGTATACGGTGTGTAGAAAAGGTACACGCCATGTTGTCTGACCCCGGGTACTACCCATGTACAATGGCCCGTGTCAAAGGCTGGTCACATAGAAAAACTTAGTACACGGCGTGTAGTACGGTGTACATGCCGTGTCTGGGTAACTGGGGTTGGCTTCATGTACTATGGCCATGTGCCCGTACACGGTCATCAACTCGTGTAATCTGCACATGGGGTGACCCGCATTACTAGCCTCGTCTGGCCGTGTGATGGATTACACGGTCGTGTACTCCATCCCATGTCCGCGTATCCATGAGATACACGCCGATCTCCGTGTAGCCACTTCTATCGCGCTGTACACGCCGTGTCGCCTGAAGCCGTGTAGCTCTTCCCGTGTCCATGTACTACCCAAAGTACACACCGAGCTTCGGGGAAAGTCCAACACGCCGTGTGACCGGGGTCACACGTCGTGTTATTCCTCTCTGACCCCGAAACCCTAGCCTCCACCGCCAGTACTACATGGTGTGTTCTTCGAAATTACACGCCGTGTATTCTAGAAATTTACAGAAATGGCGCTCTTCACCAGTGCGCCTCCTGTGTTGCTCTGATCATTGATTCAGCTGTCCGATCGCCATGAAACCTTCAGGTTTTGGTCATCCCAACGCCACGAAGCTGCGCCCAGTGTTTTCGGACCTCTGATCGGCTCCGAAAACACGATTTGATCTTCCCGCACAAAGAACGCTCGAAGAACGCCCTTTCCGATCCGGTCCGATTCGTTGTCCTCCATCGTCGCCACACCTCCACAAGGTTGTTGCGGTATCGAACCTTTGATTTGGGATCATTGTGTTGTGGAACGGATGTGCAATGATCCGTTGTTCATTTCCCCACAAAGAATGCGAAGAACTAACGAGGAAAGAAGGGGGGGGGGGGGAATCCAAATAAACAAAATTGAGGAACAAACCTCCGCCGTCATTTGTCACGGCATTGATCCGCTCCCGTTAATAGGCTTAAACAGAGAAAGAATCAACAACAACATAAAGCATGGATCGTTTCCCCATAATCTTCCCAAAGAAAAATCCCTCCTGCAAGAATGTACGAATCCGCGGATCAACTTGTTCGTGGTTGATCTGCATTCGTTGGGGAAAAGAAATTGAAATAACAACCCCTACCTTTCGAAAGGATCGATCATTGACGAAGGCGCCACACTGCCATTGTCGTCGAGATACTTCAACGTCGGCACAATGATTCTCGATCTCGATCAGTCGTCGTTCGTCTTCGAGGATTATCTCTAATGCCTCATAGATCCGGCAGAGGTTCCTCTCAAACGTTGCCAATGATCAACAATTGCTTAACCCATTAAAAAGGGAAACATGTTGTCATTTAATTACACGGCAGCATTAATGACGTCGAATCACCATTTTGAAGTTATTATGATGCACTATTAATTTAGGAAACAGTTGCGTCGTTACCGCGCTGTAGCGGATGTTTCCTTAAATAAAATAAACTTGTTAATTTAATTTATTTTATTTTACTTAAAACGTCAGAAAATAAACTTTCTCCCTCAACCCGCACCGGTCGAGGTTAAGCTCGTTCTTAGGTAAAGTCATCGTCCCGAACGCAACGATGCCCTCAGATTTTTAATCCGGGAATCTGTTTGGAAACTGTCACAACTGCGCACAAGCGCCGACTCGCTTAACTTAAAAAAATTTCAAACAACCATTCTGGGCTCACTGGACCTCATAATGATGTGCCGTCTTCGCGCCCGGTCTCGAAATAATTCCACATAATATTTAAAATAATAGACGGAAAAATCCGAGACATTACATCACTGGAGACCCACAACGACAGATATGCTCAGTGCTGGAACACATGGACCTACTTATGCACTCAGATGAAGAAATGGTAGAAGAATTAATGGACTTGAAAGCTTTGAAGAAGATAGGAAGAACGATTCGTGTGACCACCACTAAGGAGGTTGGTGAGAGGATTGATAAGCAGACCCGCATTCTACTGAGAAGCTTCAAAATGGGGAAGATCAACATGGAGGAATTTGCGAAATCTTGGGACAACTTGGAGAATCAGTATGAAGGCATCCTTAAGGGCTACCCGTAATCACAGGTAAATTCAATCCCCTGGATTTTGTTTAGGGAGAGGGATTCCAATCGGCTCAAACTTTTTTTCAACAAAGTTGTAACCTCTTTTGGTGTTTAATCCTATAAGAGTTATCACTACCCCCTTTAAAAGTGTTTGGAAAATAAAAAAGTAACATTGGAAGGTCATAGCCAAAGGCATCCCATAGGTCATATAATAATTAAATAGGCAATAATAGGTAAAATAGGGTCACACTCAAAATACCCGAAAACGTGCCATAGGTCACACCACCCAAAAGTCTTCGAAAACAAAAAAAGAGGTACGCACCACCTTCTTGAGACTCGTACGATGACACTCCTTTGATTACAACCTCCAATTAGGACTAAAACATGGTATATCTACAAAAGAATCAAAACCAATCAAACCCCTATAACTCATTCTAGAACAGAAACCAAGAAGAGAAGATCAAGAGGAATCAAAGCCTCACTGAGGGGGTTTTAACGCATCTGATGGCGATCAAAACGGAGTTCGGACGGACGATCGGGAGCAAAAATAATCTCCAGACGACTCTCCCCACTCAAACCTATTGAGGGTTTGAGTTTCTCCCTCAAAATGAGGCTACTAACCATTTTAGAGAAAAAAGAAAATACACGGCATGTATATATGAATACACACCATGTATCATTTTACTGTTCATACGATGACTGAAATTTCACTGAGGACTTTCCAACTGACTACACGGTGTGTACCTATGGGACATGGTGTGTACATCTCTACCCGACCGACATCCCCAACACACCATGTACATCCTCATACACGACCCCTCTACATGGCGTGTACAAATAGTACACGACATGTGCTTGCTAAAATCATTCTACCCAGCCAACAGGCCTAAACACTATGTATGGCCTCCAAACGATCAAGGGTACATGGCGTGTCGAGCAACACTACATGTCGTGTAGTAGGAAATTCCTACACGGTCACCACACGACATGTACTCGATGAGCACATGGCTGGTACGCTCCTAACCCATACATGGAATGTACTATAGAGTACATGGTGTGTGGTCTGGAAATTTCCATATTCCAGATTTTCCCAGTTTTCTCAGAAGCAAGTCAAAATTCAAATAGGGTTGGGATATTGACCCGTTCTAAAAACCCGGGTTCTTACACCCGTCAAACCTAACTTACCATCCAGGTCAAGATCAATTATCAACGCTCTATACAAAACATAAACATAATAAGTGAGATTAAACAAGAAAAAATATGATCTAATATCATGTTTAATACCTATCTAAAACTACTGAACCCTTATATTCTCATTAGATACAACCTATGGAAAAAATCAGTCAAGCTTAGAAAAATGGTTCACTTATTGCGTCATTGTCCTTTCACCTTGCTGGAGGTTAATAAACTCTATGTATTTCTACAAGACCATAGATTCTATATAGGATTGATCTATGAAAATAAATATAAAGTATTTCCACCCCAATCCCTCATACTTATTCAATGTCACCATATAACCCCATCATCTCCTGCTAGGCCCCTCATGCTTGAAGGTATCACATTTCACCTTTATAGATTCTAGAATTTCCAAGAACATAAAAAGAAGTTCAATATTTTCCAACCAATCCTCAGCCTATTGAGGATCATTCTAACCTTGTAAATATGGTGATTTCTAATGAATAAAATCTTTATCATGATCTCTAGATTCTTCCCTTTGAGGTTCCACTACCAAAGCCTGAACGAGAATGTGTGAAGGTATCTGTCCCAAAGATTGGACAAAACGCACCACCATCTCAACAATATTTTGGTCTAATAGAGTATTTTTCTATTGTGTTTTACCATTATATTTCTCTTGTGGCCTATTCAAATGTCTTGTAATAACTTAGAATTTTACCAAGGGAATTTCCCTTGTTATAATTATGTCATGTAGAATAAAGCACATAAATCACATAAATAAACTAACAAAACATTATTCACATAAATTAATAATGATACATTAGTTAGAAACTAAACTAATAATAATTAAAAATACTACAATGGGATAAAAAATATAAAATAAGATAAGTAATATATGAAAATTTGGATCTCCTCATTCCAATAGAATAACCACACTCATAAAAAAATTTGTAAAATAAAACATAATTTTAATAATAAAATATTCATTTTTAAGATGTAATCATATATATACTTGAGATAAAATAGAATTTAATTAATATTTAATGGAATAAGATGCATTTATAGGAAGCAGGGAACCCAAATGACAGTTACAAATCTAATCGTTGGAATAGTAACATGATTGTTAGAATAGTAATATGACCGTTAGGAATAATAATATGACTGTTTGAATAGTAACCTAAACCATGGATGTGTAAAATAATATTTAGGTATTTTATAAAATGAAAATATGATATATTTAAACCATGGTACAAGAAAATAATTTTTTTAAAAATGATAAATTAAGCACTGTATTTTTATAAAACATAAATGTTCTAATAAAACTTTTGAAATAAATAGAATGATTTAAAATAAAGTTTATTTATACAATTTATTATTATTATTATTAATTTTTATTATAATTATAATATAATTTTATGAGACCATAATTAATTTTTCAAAGGGCCATAAAATTAATTATAATATTAAAATCGATATTTTGCAAATAAATGAGGATTTTTAAAAAAATTAAAATTTTCAAATTTATAAAAATATTTTCCAAAAATGAATTCCATTTTTGAAATATAAACATAAAAAATGTTTAGGGTGAATTTTTTATATTTTTCTAAAATATTTGAATTTTTAGTGAATAGTGAAATACAATACGATATTTACCATTATAAGCCAAATACATGAATTTTTGAGTCATGGGTGATGTAAAAACCCGTTATATTGAACTAACATGCACAATTTACCATATATAGTCACAATAATCAATACTATTTATAGTCTTGATCCAAAATAATATACTAATGAATATAATATTCCAAAAGCAGCCCTCTCCTCCCCTTATAAATACCACCCCTTGTCTTCATACCTTATGAGACTTAAAGATTTAAAAATATCTAAAAAAACATCTCCTCCCCAATCCCCCAAACCCTATATCTATTGGTATCTCCAAAAGGCCAATTTCAACTTTCATAATGGATCCTTCAAGGAGGTGATATTAAAGAGGCAACATTCTCAAACAACCTATTTTAAATTATTTTCTTATCTTACCTCCTCCTCACCTACCTCATCAAAAATGGCATAATAACTCCAGTATCATATATATACGTTATTTTTATAGTTATAATGTAATATCTACCTTCCATACTTTTATTTTCTCCTCTTATTCAAATAAACAAAACCATTGTCCATGTTATTTCGGTTCACCGCCTCTGTGGATAATGAGTTTTCATTTTCCATTACCACCTTCAAATTTGGTCACAAAAAAATTATTATGGTTCAATAAGATGATACTAAGTATATTATAACATATTTCATGTTATTTAAATAATATATAGATATAATACTAAATAAAATGAAAGTAGTTCTTGATGGTCTGTAAAACCGCCTAAATGAACTAGTCACATAATGTTAACATTTTTACTCAAAGAACCATCCCTATGTCAGAACACATATGGGTATTTTGGAACATTTAAATTTATTTAAGTTCACGAATACCATTTAATTTCACTTCTGGAGTTTTAGTCCCATTTGACAGGAACATCAATAAATAACCCAAAGTGATCCACCTTTGGAACCATGAAATGAATGCTCTCAGAACAATGAAATTGAACTTTATAACTTATTAAAAATGGCAATAAATAAACTTAATAAAATTATAATAAATAAAATATATATTAAATAGTTTCTAAATTAAGTAATTAATGAATCTAATTTTTTTTATTCAGGATATTAAGTTCAAGTGCAGAACGATTCTGGGATATAAGGTACGAAATCTTTTCGAACCTCCATATTTCTTTGGGGTTATGACTTCTATCTATTACCTCACTTTTTCAATCTAATTTTATAAATAAATTATCCTATATTATTTATATATTTTCATCACACACACACACACATATATATTAATTCATATTTATTTGATGGGTAAATACATGTTTTAAAAGGCCCCTTCTCAATTATTCTCGATAAAAAAACCCCAATTAAAAGGAACTTCTCCGTTTCTTACCCCTTTTCATGCACACTCCATAAAATGTTTTTAGACACCCATATTTTCTAAAATGACTCATTTTATCTTTAAAAATAATTTTATTTCATTTCTGGTTTTATGGAACTAATTATTATCTTTATCCTATTTAAAGACTATTATTTTCCCTAAAACTGCTCTTAAGTGGCACATTTCCAAAGTTACCTAACCATTTTTTTATGTTTTCACTCCAGTTAGACAAAATTTATCATGAAATATGATTATTTTTCGCTTAATAATTTCCAAGAATTATTTAATCCCTTATTTCATGGATATGATTATGATATTCCCTTTGGTCATGCCTTATGACATGATTACGAAAAAAATTTCTTTCCATGGGTAACCCTTATATTTATTCCTTATGTTTGATTTCATTATATGGAATACATATGAATGTACATGTTATTATGGGTGTTCTTAAATAGCACTTAAATGAATTGGGTAATTTTTTAGTCTCATGATATGTTATTTATAGGATTAGGGAGTAAACATAATCCACTATGGGACTTTGTCCACAATGTGGTATTATATCAGGAGTTAGTCTTGACTCATGTTTATGTCATGTCATATGTTAATGACACATTCCTATATTTCCATGATCTTATGGTTGCATATTCTTTATTTTATACCTCTATATGATTATTCATTATCCATGCCTTTTATGTTATCACATTATGCCTTTTGACTCATATTCTATGCTTCACTTCCATGTTTATTTTCCCTTATTGAGATTTTTAGATCACCCATTTTTCCTATGTATTCCTCAGGTTATCCTATATAGTTTTAGGAGCTCAAATTAAATTATGAGATCATTATGGAGTTTAAAATAAATAAGTTTTATTTTATTTTCATGTTGTCTATTTATGTACCTAGTCTTCAAAATAATATATGCTTTTTAATCCTTAGTTTATATTTAATAGATATTTATGTTAAAAATCATGTAAACATATGTGTAAAATGTTTGTCCTATTATAGTTAGTATCAGATCACATTCTCATTATTTTTGGGGATTTTGATTAGAAAAAATTAGTGATAATCCTAGGGATAAGTCTATGTATAGGAAAAATTTCCATGGATAACCTAGATTGAAACTTAGGGACTCATAAGTTAGGATATACTATTCATTTATAAGTTATCCCTTATAAGTTAATAGTTTCCTTTTTATATTATAATTATATAAGTATTCAAACCCCTTAGTTTTATTTTTTATTTTTTTAATTAAATATGGGAAATAGAAGAACCTGTGCCAACAACCAATGTGATTAGAAATTTTATGATTTCCCTAATGAGATGCCTAACCTGATGGGAGAATGATCTCATAACTTCATGATAGTATTGGATAAACTGGATCAAGTTATGAATAATAACTTGAATCATGTTGAACACCCTACTTATCCTAAGAAATATCATGTTGTGGTCGGATCATTTGTGTGAAAAAGGCCTCATAAATTTAGTGGATCTTTTGATCCCATAATCGTAAACTAATGGATTAAATCCATTAAGAATATATTCTCTATCCTCCAATTCGCATAAGAAGAGAAAGTTATGATGGTGGTCTATCATTTTTATAGGGAATCTTATCAATGGTGGAAACAGATCAAGAACATAATTATAAATAAGAAATTGATTCCATGGAATGGGAAGGATTGAAGAAAATATTTTTCAATAAATATTTTCTAGGAACTCTTCATCTTAAAATGGAGAGGGTTTTCATCAGACTGAATAAAAATGAAGACAATTATATCAGGAATTATGAGGAAAATTTACAAGTCTTTCTCAATACACCTCTAATTTTTTTCATGAACATTAAAAGAAATATGGATCTCTTATTTAGTGGATTAAATTTGATTCTATGAAAATACTTGGAAATTTGAGAATTTGAAATCTATGAGGAGATTGGGTATTATGACCTTAAGGTTGATATGAATATTGGCCACTCATAGTGTTCTTGTAGGTTTAAAGATAAAAAGTGTAAAATGGAGTTTAATATGGGTGGATCAACAGATAAATCCCAAGGATAAAAGAACACCCAACATACCATGTGTCAAAAATGTGGGAAGAAATATCCCAGAAATTATATCAAGGGAATCAGGAGATGATTAAAATGTGGAAAATAGGGGTATCATGATAATCATTACTAAAGGGATATGAAGAATCCCACTAATGCGGAGGAAGACAATAAGGGCCAAGTCAATACTCAGCCTATGGTAAAATGTTTCAATTGCAAGGAACATGGTCATTATGCGATCCAATTCCCTAATCCAAGGTATGTCGTAGATAGTCAATGAAAAAAACCTCTAAGGCATAAAGAGTAAGGAAGGGCATATTCTATCACTAATGCTAAGGTGGATACCAAAAATGTTGCGGTGACAAGTACGATGGTTATTCATTCAAGAATAAAAATGTACTATTTGATTATGGTTCTATGTATTCATTCATATCTTGAAAGTTTAGTAGAACTATTCAAACACAACCTTAAAATATAGAGGTTAAGTTATCTGTGAGAATAGAAAATTGTGAAATTATTGCATCTCAAGTATATAACTCCTTCCTATTCAATGTTTATGGATTGAACTTCCCAAAAAATATTGTCTTACTTTCTTTAGTGGATTTTGATGCTAGATTATACATGTATTGGCTATCCTTGTATAAATAAAACACCAACTGTTAGGAGAGGGATATCACTCTTCACATCCGATTCATCCTCCCATTCTGTACAAGTATAAAGAGTAGGATTAACCTCCTTTGTAATTATCATCTCAATCATGGATATTATTTCCTTTAATCAAGCATATATAGCTCAAATTATTGAGACAAAGGAGATTATCATGCTTAAATACATTCCCATTGTAAGGGACTACATTGATGTGTTTTGGCACCTCCTTATGAGAAGAGTGTTTAAAACTCACTTATTTTAATAATAAAAAACCATGATTCTTTTAGTACTAATGATTTACATGTTGTATGATAGCATTTTAAATGATAATATAGTTTTTATAATAATTCGGCTAAGTATTATGGTGAGTCATCGTTATCCAAGAGTTACCGTTGAATATGAGCTACCACCAAATAATTCACCGCTAGGCTTGTCACCACCAAGGAGCAACCACTATGATAAGATACCACTAGATGAGTCACTTCCAATGTCATACCACCAATTTTTTTTGGCTATGTCTAAGACACCATCAAAAGACATGATTCGAGGATGAAAAATCGATTAAGTCCAACACACCTCTAGACTTTCCTACCACCAAACTTACCTACCGTTAGAAGGAGACATCATCAACCACTCACCACCAACATAGTAGAAATTTAGCTAAGTATGAGGTAACACCAATATGAGATACCGTCAGATGCTAAGTCACCAAAAAATTTATTCTACCGTTTCTATCTGAGGAATTTGACATGAATGAATCAATAACCATTTCTATTTAAGGATATATTAACAAAGTTTTAATGACTCATTCAAATCCAATCCAAGGATTGTGTATATCCTTCAACCATTGGTGCTATATATATGGGGGGAACCATATTTCCATATCTCTCTCTGTATGATTCTTAATAAATGAAAATTTTACAGAAAATTGTGTGATTGAATCTGTGAACCTGTACAAGCCTACCAATTCATCTATTATGAATATCATAAACATGTAAGTATAAAATTATTTATAAAGATTTATTGAGATACTGACGGAGATCAACCGAAACACTTGTAAATTCCTACGACTCTATATTCTACTATAATTTCAAGAATGAAGCTCAAAATTCTCACCAAAGATGATCTAAGGAATTCAAACACTCTGACCATACCAGAATGAACATCAATATTCTCTTCATATTCTTTTTATTGCTCTTTCTGTCTTTTGAGCAGTGTGTTGTCACTTTGTTTTTCAAACACACACTGTATCTTACACCTAATTTTGAGAATAATTGTTATTCACTCTTTCTCTTTTATATATGTTTTCCAATAGTGTTATTGGAAGAGGTAATTATGTAGCCTATGCTATTTAACTTCCCACATATAACTGGGGAAGATGATTTCAACCTATATACCCTATTTATGTTGTCTATTTACCTAATCCATGTTGTGGATATATTTGATTATTATTATAATCTTCTTGGCAACAGGTGATTGCCACGTAGAGAGGATTAAGTCTCATATTGAGATCTAACCCCTTGTTTATTCCACTGTGTTATTATTTTCTATTTTATTACCAAAATCTAGATTTTTTTAAATTTATAAACAAAACTATAACTTTGATAGTCAATCTTAACTAGTGTTATATATGTTTTTGTCTAATTAAATTGATTCCAAAAGTTAAGGTAATTCTAAAAATTATTTTAAATGAGACATAATCACTCTTTAAGAAATAAATTTAAAGGATATATCTTATATCAATAATTTATTTTGATCAACTAAACAATTTGTTTTATTAAGGGAATTTTATTTTAACTTAATCTTTAATTTTTTTTGGGAACTTAATTCACCCCCTCTTGAGTTAATCAATCCGACTAATATTTGGTATCAGAGTATTGTTAATTATCTTTTCAACTGTGATTTTAGTTGTATTATAAAGATCTCAAATTTCTATAAATTATAAATTTTAGTTCTTTATAGATAATATACAAGAAGGATCTAATACCAACATACCTCATTATTTTAATGGAACAAGTTATTCTCAATGTAAAAATGAAAATGAAAATGCAATCAGAAATTATTGGTTTTGAAATTTAGACCGTAATAGAAGATTAGTATGAAATACCACAAAATTCAAGAATTACATTGAGTGATGCTACAAAAAACTGCTTACAATAATAACTATAAAGCTATGAATACTTTATTTTATTTGCCTTTTGTGATTATGGATTTAATAGAACATCTACTTGAAAATCTTATTTTGAAATATGTGATACCTTCTCTATCTCTCATAAAGGGACATCAAATTTTAAGGAAATGAGACTAAATATATATATAGTTAAATATGATACTTTTAAAATGATATTTGTCATGAACCAGCCCGAGTCAACCCTGAACCGGTCACCCAGGCCAGCCTGCGACAAGTCCCGAGAGGCATTACCGATCCTCCTGGGATGGCGACAAGAACCAAGGGCATCAATAGAGTACACAATGGAACGATTTTTCCCATATATAAACAATCAAACAAACAATGGAAATAAATGGACATCCCAAAATGCATTTATATAACAATTGAACTAAACATTATTTGTACAAGAAACTAAAAGTAGAACTAAACCAAAAACTCAACTGACCAAACCTGATAACCAACTAACTCCATGTGACACCACTGGTCACTCTCCAACACAATGATCACATGTCTCCCAAGGTGATCGAACTCAAGCTGAAACCTGCACAAGGGCTAAAAACAGAAGAAGACTATAGGCGTGAGTATTAAAACTCAGTAGGTTAGCCCGATATTCTATTCCCAATACACTTACTTTAAAATGAAATAAAAATCAATTTCATGTTTTAAATACAAGATATAAAAGTATGTTTTTCAAATGAGGTTCCATTCTATAATAATTATCAAACAAAAACAGGCATGTTTAATAAACAAAAATGCAAGTAACGATTTTTCAAAGAGGTGCAACTTCAAAATGAAAATTGTTTCAATGAGAGTTACTTTAAAATTGTACACTTTTAAATAAATAACACACAATACTGAATTTAACAACCAAACACACCGTATTCTGACGGTGAGTACAAAATATCCAATGAGAACAACTCACGGGAACACCCCTAGGCACTAGTTAGTTGTGAGCCCCATGTACCTTGTATCTCGGTGAAAGTAACCATAATAAATATATGTTCTCGTGCACACGAGCCACTAGTAGGGAACATAACCATAACCTAGTGGTCCCCCAACATCATCATCATCATAGTTTAGTTAGTGTTGTCATCGTCAAACTTGCTACGTGAAATAGGGGCCAAACCCCACAGAATCACTAGCAAACTAGTACACGTCCGCCCACCTAGATACCCAAGATTCCATTTAGTGCTCAATAAAGTTACATATATTATAAAATACACATTTCACATCCAAATTACATTCAAAAACCATAAAAACACAAACATCCCATAAACTTTCTTCATTTTTCTTTAACGAATAAATAAACCACTACAAATTTTTGTAAAATAATTTCAAGGAGTGTATTGAGGCTTTGCACATAAAACTCATTCAAAAACACTATTTGAATTATAAACACACAAAAATACCATACCCAAACATATTTTTCATCCCAAAAAACATTTATTAAAATCATTTCATGGATGATAAAAAAATCCCAATTGACACAACATGGTATATACAAGTAAAACACTCATTCTTCATTTTTAGGAAAGGCCAAACATGCCTTTAAACATTTTCCCAAAACTAACATTTTAAAAAGATATGAATTTAATTTTATTTAAATAGGTGTATACACACCATATAAAGAATCAAAACACATTTATAAATCCCATAAAACACTCAGGTTACAACCATTTTAAAAAGAATGTGAAACATGCCATTTTCCGGCAACTCGGGCCAAAACATGTTGTAAACCAAAACCCATTTATTTTAAAAACCAAATACAAATTGGAAATCCATAAAAGGATCCCAAAATAATTTTTTACATTCTTCCAATGTATTTATAAATCCAAACAAATCATTTTAAATTGCACTAGACACATGAAATCCAACCGGGCAATTTACCGAACACGTGGCATGCACTCTTTTAAAAAACAACTTATGTTAAGCACTTAAAAATGGATAAAATAAAATTTTCATTCCATAAAGTTATTCAAGATACTGAAAAATATTGAAAATACTATAAACCAAGTGTGGAAGCTCATGGAATAATTTATCAAACAAGAGGAGTGCACATTTATACCAAAACGACAATATTTTTAACTAATAAGTCATAAAACATAATTTGCATACAAAACCTTTAAAACCAAGGTTTCACAGAAGAAAATATCAAATAAATAAGGTTATAAAAGTATGATAATGATGAAACTTAAATGATAAAGGATTGTTCAATGGACATCCTACCTCAAATCCTTGGCGTAATGGAAACGCACTCCCAAAATCACCATCCGAGGGTTTACAAACCCTAAACCTATGAAGACTAGACCCAAATGAATAAAAACCCCATAAAAAATCATGTAATAACAGAACCATAAGTCTAACAGGACTAGGAGATATTATAAAACCAAGAAATAATGAAAGTAGGAAGAAGATGGAGGATAAAGGAGAAGGAATCTCACCTTTTCAAATAGAAAACTGTTCGTATTCCACTATATCTGCACCCTTAGATAAAAGGGAATGGATTGAAACTTATTGGAGAGACTCATAAGGTCTGGGAGAACCATAGAAAGAATATTGGGGGCCAAAATAGTACGAATTGATTGATTTATGAATGATACAGTTTACCTTGTCAATTCTGGACGATTTGAGAGACATTGAGAATGTTTCCCCACTCCGTGACTATTCAGAGATACAAAGAGGGAAAATCGATAATGTGGGTGAGGATAATGATATTGGGTTCGGTTGGGAGGTGGAATCACTAAAAAATATTATATATTGAATTAGATATAAAATAAACATTTTTTTTAAAAACTAGAAATGGGCCCATGGGCTGGCCCAATGTCTAAATAAGTAACCCCAATTCACCATGATTAAGGATTCTTAAGGGGTAAAAAAGGATATTGTAGTTTGAATATATCAGTGGAGGACATGTGGGAAGTGGAATGGGTGAAAAAGGTTAAAAAAGGAGCTATAAAAGAAACAAATTTGGTTTTTAAAACAGGAAATGGGCTTATGGTTGGCCCAAATCATGAAGTAACCACCCTTTCTCCAAAAACTCAGAAACAAGCAATGGGAAACCCAAATTAGGGTGATTAGACATATATGAAACATAAAAACTAAACATTAATATCACACAAGACCCAAGAAAAGTATCGGGATTTCAAATGAACCTGATCAAAACAAAGACATGAAAAACTGGGTTTGACAATTCTCCCCACCATTAAAGCTTTCCGCCCCCAAAAAGCCATAACACTTTCCAGCTGAAAGATAAGCACCTAAGGATTCCTTATCAACATGATAAAACCTATAAATCTAGTTAAATAACATTTTACATCAACATAACTTAATCCTCTTTCCCAAAAAAACACCAACTCACAACCACTTTGTGAAAATCAATGGAACGATCAAGCCACCACCTCCACAACCAAGCCAAGAACCCGATTGTTGGGCTTGATACCAATGAAATAAACAATAACCCAAACAAAATAGAACTCAATAAAACCAAGGAATATATTGGAGTAAATAATGGACTCCCCAACATTAATAAACAACTATCACTAGACAAGTTCATAGGAGGAAAAATCAACGAGACCTGTGGTGGGTCTCCCCACCATCAGAACCCAACTTGCAACGAAAAAAAACAAGAACTCAACATTACCTCACTTTCACAAGTCCAAAAAAACTCTCCCAAAACAACCCACCAACCCAAGTTAAGAGGGTTAAAACATGAACATATAAACCACCCACTCCCGAACAGAGGGGATGAGAACTTGTCCAACACTTTCAGCACGAATACGGACCCCCACCACTCAGGGAGGGGAGGGAAGGGGACCCAATAATTTGGCCACTAGAACCACAAAAGAAACCAAGGAACTACCCAAAACTCTCCACCTACGAATACATAACACCAATACCACACCCAATTTACATAGGCGGTCCATAAAGGGACATTGATCCGAAACCCGCATCTATGAAGGCATAACCATAGACATTGTGTGAGGGGTAAGTCCACCACACTTGTTGTGAAAAATGGAAATTCACAGTAATGAGGTACCAAAATGTAGACATATAAACTACCTTACCACAATGGTGGAGGCATGATCCTGGTCAAGTGCCCCACACCTCTGTAGATTTCCTGACTGTGTGAAAAGATTCACTCTGAGGCCTATGGCTGGAGCCCTAAATCATGAAGCATCTGCTGCCCCGAGTCAGGTGCTAAGTATCACACCACTCAAAAAAAAACTCACTTTCTCAACAAAACACTTTAATATAAGTAGGAACTCAGAGATATATATCAAAATTATATCTCACTCAGAACGAGGAGCATAATGGACAAAATATACAGTGAAATGCATCAACATCAACGAACACAACTATTATGTCCACAAGAATTATCACGAACTAGAAGCACTTTAAATGGATCCCAAACAGCTCTCTATTTAAACTAACGGGATGAGGAATTATTTTAGGAGGTGGATATATCTTGTGAAACATGAGAAAGAATACTTAGGTTTATCAATTGGAAATCTTGAAAACATAGAACTATCTGTGGCCACAACACAACATCCAACACATCTTTAGAAACCCACTGAACATTACTCCAAAACCGAGCCACCAACAAGATCCCATATCAAGATGCAACAAGATTATTAATTCTAGATCATAAAGAATCATATTGAATAGACAAAACTTCTAAGACATAGGATAAAACATCCAGATAACCGTCAGTTCAAAACAAACACCACAATTTTTCAGCTAAAAACACTTTTGAAAAAAAAAACTAACTAGGTGGATTTTCACATTCACCAATGGTGTTTCATAAAGTCTCACTCACATGAACATATATGTGACATAACAGGCACTCAAAAACCATTCCGTATAGGCCATCCTTCCAGATATCAATAAAACCATGCATGTGAGAACCCATGAAAACACCAAAGGCTAAAACAAAACAACTTCATTCCAAAAATCATGTACCGTCAAAAGGAACACCAACCACCAAGTCAAAAACACTTTTCATATTCCACAAAATAAAACACACTTCATCAAGAAACACTTGATTAAAAAAACAATCCATTTAATTTAATTGAACTTACAAAAACAACCATTATATTCCAAATAGCCCTTCCTCATTTTTATAAAAATTCAGCAAGGTCTCTTTTCATAATCTCACAACCACAAAAGCCAAAACCCCTTTCCAGAAAAACACCACCCGCACAAAACCGAATTTCCAAAACCTATTAATCAGATTCAAACACTTTTCAACAGCCCAAAACACCCCATTTAAAAAAAAGTTTTATAATTACTTTAAAATTATTCACACTTTCAAAACATTTTATTTCAACAAACCACAAGTTTAGATTAGGGAAAATCCAATCCCGTTAAATCATTTCCACTTCCTCCCCAAAATTTGTTTAAAAAAACACAACCTTACCAAAACCATTCTTATATTTAATTTTTGAAAACCCCTTTTACACTTTTCCAAATACAATCCTTACTTTAAAACCCATTTCCATAATTATCACACAAGTATTCAAAACAAAAATTCAGAATTCATGAAAGGTATAAGAAACCCACAAAAGGGAACTAGTGTCAGTGGGTGACTTGACCATATGTTTGGCGGCCATATGTCAAACACAAAAACAACACAAAGAGACTTATTAGGACCATGACCCGGATCCACATGGCTTGACAGGCCCTATGAGCTCATAGATTCCATTTTTCAGACTCCCCTTATCATATCCCAACACCAAACAATCATCAAGAACAAATGACACTAATAAAACCAGACTTCCCATGGAAACCCGAGGATCATAACGAGCAGGAGTTCACGAAGCTCTTCCAACACTTATCCCTCAAGTCCCAAAAATCCTACTCCATCTACCTTGAAATCCCCAAATAAAAAGGGAACTCTAAAATAATGGTCTTCTAAGAGCCAACCTCTTCCGATACCATCTTGTCACGAACCAGCCCGAGTCGACCCTGAACCGGTCACCCAGGCCAGCCCACAACAAGTCCCGAGAGGCATTCCCGATCCTCCCAGGATGGTGACAAGCTCCAAGGGAATCAATAGAGTGCACAAGGGAATTATTTTTCCCATATATAAACAATCAAACAAACACAAAAAATAAATGGAAAACCCAAAATGCATTTATATAAAAATTGAACTAAACATTATTTGTACAAGAAACTAAAAGTAGAACTAAAACAACAACTCAACTGACCAAACCCGATAACCAACTAACTCCATGTGACACCACTGGTCACACTCCAACACAATGATCACATGTCACCCGAGGCAATCAAACTCAAGCTGAAACCTGCACAAGGGCTAAAAACAGAAGAAGACTATAGGCGTGAGTATTAAAACTCAGTAGGTTAGCCTGATATTCTATTCAAAATGCACTTACTTTAAAATAAAAGAAACTTCAATCTCATGTTTTAAATACAAGATATAAAAGTAAGTTTTTCAAATGAGGTTCCATGCTATAATAATTATTTGACAAAAACATGCATGTTTAATAAACAAAAATGCAAGTAACAATTTTTCAAAGAGGTGCAAATTCAAAATGAAAATTGTTTCAATGAGGGATGCTTTAAAATTGTAAACTTTTAAATAAATAACAAACACTACTGAATTTACCAACCAAACACACCGTATGCCGTCGGTGAATACAAAATATCCAATGATCACAACTCACAGGAACACCCCTAGGCACTAGTTAGTTGTGAGCCCTAGGTACCTCGTATCTCAGTGAAAGTAACCATAATAAATATCTATTATCATGAACACAAGTCAATAGTAGGGTGAATACAAATAACATAGTGGTACCCCAAAAACATCATAATCATAGTTTAGTTAGTGTTTTCATCGTCAAACTTGCTACGTGAAATAGGGGCCAAACCCCACACACTAGCATACTAGTACACGTTCGCCCACCTAGATACCCGAGATTCCCTTTAGTGCTCAATAAAGTTACAAATATTATCAAATACACATTTCACATCCAAATTCCATTCCCAAACCATAAAAACACAAAAAAAACCATAAACTTTCTTCACATTTCTTTATCAAATCAATAAACCACTACAAATTTTCGTAAAACAATTTCAAGGAGTGTATTGAGGCTTTGCACATAAAACTCATTCAAAAACACTATTTGAATTATAAACACAGAACAAGACCATAGAAAACCATATTTTTCATCAATAAAAACATATGAAAATAATTTCATGGATGATAAAACAATCCCAATTGACACAACATGTTATATACAAGTAAAACACTCGTTCTTCATTTTTAAGAAAGGCCAAACATGCCTTTAAATTTTTTTCCCAAATCTAACATTTGAAAAAGATATGAATTTAATTTTTTTTAAAGAGTTTTATACACACCATATAAAGAATCAAACCACATTTATAAATTCCATAAAACACTCAGGTTACAACCATTATCATAAGAATGTGAAACATGCCATTTTCCGGTAACTCGGGCCAAAACAAGTTGTAAACCAAAACCCATTTATTTTTAAAACCAAATAAAAATTTGAAAGCCATAAAAGGATCCCAAAATAATTTTTTACATTCTGGCAATGTATTTATAAATCCAAACAAATCATTTTAAATTTCACTAGACACAGAAAATCCAACCGGGCAATTTACCGAACACATGGCATGCACTCTTTAAAAAATAACTTATGTGAAGCACTTAAAAAGGGATAAAATACCATTTTCATGCCATAAAGTTATTAAATCTACTTAAACATATTCAAAATACTATAAACCAAGTGCAGAATATCATTGAATAATTTATCAAACAAGAGGAGTGCACATTTATACCAAAACAACAATATTTTTAACAAAATAAGTCATAAAACATAATTTGCACAAAAAACCTTTATAACCAAGGTTTCAAAGCAGCAAATATCATATAAATAAGGTTATAAAAGTATGATAATTATGAAAATTAAATGATAAAGGCTTTTTCAATGGATATCCTACCTCAAATCCTTGGCGTAATGGAAACACACTCCCAAAATCACCATCCGAGGGTTTACAAACCCTAAACCTATGACGACCAGACCCAAATGAATAAAACCCAATAAAAATCATGTAATAACAGAACCCTAAGTTTAAAAGGACTAGGAGAGATTATAAAACCAATAAATAATGAAAGGAGGAAGAAGATGGAGGATAAAGGAGAAGGAATCTCACCTTTTCAACTAGAAAACTCTTCATATTCCACTATATATGCACCATTATATAAAAGGGAATGGATTTAAACTTCTTTGAGATACTCCTAATGTCTGGGAGAACCATTTAAAGAAGATTGGTGGCCAAAATAGTACGAATTGATTGATTTATGAATGATACAATTTACCTTGTCAATTCTGGAAGTTTTGAGAGACATTGAGAATTTTTCCCCACTCCGCAACTATTCTGAGCTCCAAATAGGGAAAATAGAAAATGGGGGCAAGGATAGGGATATTGGATTCTGGTGGGAGGTGGAATAACCGAAAAATATTAAATATTGAATTAGATATAAAATACAAAAATTATTATTTTTAAAACTGGAAATGGGCCCATGGGCTGGCCCAATGCCTAAATAAGTAACCCAAATTTACCATGATTAAGAATTATTAAGGGGTAAAAAAGGATATGGTAGTTTTAATATATCAGTGGAGGCCATGTGGGAAGTGTAATGGGTGAAAAAGGTTAAAAAACAAAGGAGTTATAAAAGAAACAAATTTGGTTTTTAGAATTGGAAATGAGCTCACGGTTGGCCCAAATCATGAAGTAACCACACTTTCTCCAAAATCTCCTAAACAAGAAATGGGGAACCCAAATTAGGGTGATTAGACATAGATGAAACATAAAAACTCAACATTAATCTCAAAAAATACCCAAAAAAATTATCATGATTTCAAATGAATCGTATCAAAACAAAGACATGAAAAACTAGGTCTGACAATATCTGATGAAACTATTTCTGATATATATTTTAGGTTCAATGAAATAGTGAATACTATGTATACACATAGGAAACAAGTGAGAGAAAAATATTAAGTAATGATATTACTTATATTCTTACTATAAAGAGAGAGTGGAACCTTTATGTCAATTATATAGTCTTGTGATGTAAGTGAAATAACTTTCAAGGAATTGATAGGAAAGATGATGATTTATGAAGAAGATATTAAATTCAACAAGTAGATCGATGAAGATGATCAAAAAAGAAAATAAATAGCCTTAAATACTACTAAATCTAAACAAATAGAAAAGGTACAAATTGAAAATACCAGTGAAGAATAATCTCCTGATGAAAGTGATGAAGAGATGACCCACATGGCCAGAAGATTTAAGAAATTCTATAGAAAAAAGACGTTATTTAGGAAATCAAAATTTAGAGGAGATTATAACAAAAAAAGGATTGGAAAAAGGTTGAAACTAAAAATGAAATCAAATTATATGAATGTAAGAGGAAATGACACATTAAATATGACTATCCAAAATTGAAATATCAAAATAAATATGAGGATAAGGACAAAATATTCAAGAAATCCATGAAAGAAACTTAGAGTACCTCTAAAGATAGATCTAATGATTCAGAAAATGATCAATAAGATAAGTTTCATAGGGAAAACATGTTATTTATAGAAAGTAAATTTGAGGTATAGAGTATTCTTTCGGCTCCTCCTACTAATATTTCAAGTCATTATGAAAATGAATATAGTAATGATATTGAGGAAAATATGTCAAATAATGTTTTCTATAAATACTATAACATGATGGAAGATACATTTCATGAATTATAAAATAAATATAATTCTATTAAGAAACAACATTCTTTGATAGTAAATATTAAAACTAACCTTACTATTGAAAAAGATAAAGTTGTTAATTTTTTGAAAGAGAATAATGAACTAAAACTATCTAATTATCAATTAAAAAGGGATTTAGAAAGGATTACAAATGGAATGAAAAATATAACATAGATTCTTGGAAAGAAAACAACTTACAAATATATAACTAGGTATAGTTTATCAACCTGGACAGAGAAAAATTGTAAAAACTGGATTTATACTGAGTACCATCACTACTAGAAACTGGGCCTAAAGGGACCGCCAATGTTGGTCGCTGTAGGTAATCGAAAATTCGGTACAATGCGACTGCATGTCAGTTGCTGTTGGGTGGGTCTATAGAGACTTCCATTGGTGGTCGCTATAGGAGCCCGAAAAGTTGTCCTATAGTGACCACCATTGGCAGTCGCTATAAGCATTGATCACAAATGGAGATCGCTATTGGTATTGACCAATAGCGACCGCCAATGGCGGCCACAATCCTAGATTTAAAAAAAATAATTTATACATCCCATTTACAACAATCACAAAAACAATTTACATGAAGAAGAAACACAACTAAAATGAAAAACAAATCAATTCAAAACAGTATAAACATCATATTCCTAAAAAAAAATAAATGACGGACATACTTCTTCACATGCAGCAATCCAAACAGCTCTAATCCATCCCAATTTTCTGCTTCAATAAGCCTACAATAAGATACAAAATAAACAACTAAACAAATCAAATGAAAATTGGACTTATTTATTATGTTAGTATATATATATAAATCGAATTGGTCCATTAGATCAATAGGATAATATGTCATTAGTCCATTTGGTCATTACGGTGTTACACTAATATGCCATTAGGGTGGCATTAGCGTGTTAGTCCCCCCCAACCCCCCCCACTCTATATAGCCCCCACCCCACCCCCCGAACATCCCCTCCTCACCCCAAACAGCCCCGGACACCCCCCTCACCCTCGGACAATCCCCACCCCCCGGACAGCCCCCACCCCTCAGATAGCCCCCACCCCCCGGACAGCCCCCCAACCCACGAGTTCGCATGTCGTAAATGGCCAAAACATGCGTTTAATGGTAAAATGAATACCTAATGACATTATAATGATGTGAAATCACACGAGAACACCCTAATTATTATTGGTGAGGTGTGTGAGGAGACAACACGTCATTCAGATGTAAGGTTTGCGCGACACGACTGAATATGTGTTTTTTAGGTGATTGGCGTGCTTGAAAAGCATCCGTGGGGTGGTCAAAACCAACCGAAAAAACCTCGGAATGCCAGTAAATCAGATGAAAACAAAGGGTGGGTGAATTGTGAAATGTTAGGGTTGACGACATATCAATCAGAGGTGTCATGTGACCACGGTGACCGAAAACACACTCTGTATGTCGTAAATGGCCAAAACATGCGTTTATCAGTCAAATGCATACCGAACATGTCATGCCATGAAATCACATGAGAACACCCTAATTATTATTGGTGAGGTGTACGAGGAGATGACACATCATTCAGATGCAAGGTTTGCGCGACACAGATGAATATGTGTTTTTAGGTGTTTGGGACGCTTGAAAAGCATCTGTGGGGTGGTCAAAACCAGACGAACAACCTCAAAATTTTATGAACTAGGAATACAACAAAGGGTGGGTGAATTGGGAAATGTTTAGGTAGAAGACACCTCAATCAGAGGTGTTATGTGACTACAGTGACCGAAAACGTACTTCGCGTGTCTTAAATGGACAAAACATGTGTTTAACAATCAAATGAATACCGAACAACATAGACATGACGTGAAATCACACGATAACACCCTAATTATTATTGGTGAGGTTTAAGAGGAGACGAAACATCATTCGGATGAAAGGTTTGCGCGACACGACTGAATATGTGTTTTTTTGTGTTTGGCGCACTTGAAAAGCATCCGTGGGGTGGTCAAAACTGGCCGAACGACCTCAGAATGCCATGAAATCAGACGAAAATAAAGGTTGGGTGAATTGTGAAATGTTTGGGTAGGCGACACATCAATCGGAGGTGTCTTGTGACCACGGTGACTGAAAACGCACTATGCATGTTGTAAATGGCCAAAACATGCATTTAACGGTCAAATGCATACCGAACGACATTGACATGATGTTAAATCACACGAGAACACCCTAATTATTACTGGTTATGTGTACGAGGAGACGACGTGTCATTTGTATGCAAGGTTTTTGCGGTACGGTTGAATATGTGTTTTTTAGGTGTTTGGCACGCTTGAAAAGCATTTTTGGGGTGGAAAAAACTAGCCGAACGGCCTCATAATTTCATGAAATTGAAAAAAAACAAAGGTTGGTTGAATTTTGGAATGGTCGGATAGACAACATGTCAATCGAAGGTGTTGTGTGACTACGATGACCGAAAACGCACTCCGCGTTTCGTAAATGGCCAAAACATGCGTTTAACAGTCAAATGCATTCCTAATGACATCGAAATGATGTGAAATCACATGATAACACCCTAATTATTATTTTTGAGGTGTATGAGGAGAAGAAACAACATTCGGACACAAGGTTTTCATGGCACAACTGAATATGTGTATTTTAGGTGTTTGGCACGCTTGAAAAGCGGCCGTGGGGTGGTCAAAACCTGACAAATGACCTCAGAATGCCATGAAATAAAAAAAAGGGTCGATGAATTGTGAAATGGTCGGGCAGACAACACATCAATCAGAGGTGTCGTGTGACCACGGTGATTGAAAACAAACTACGCATGTCGTAAATGGCCAAAACATGCGTTTTACGGTCAAATGCATACTAAACGACATTGGAATGATGTGAAATCAAATGAGAACACCCTAATTATTATTGGTGAGGTGTATCAGGATACAACACGTCATTCAGAGGCAAGGTTTTCATGGTACGACTGAATATGTGTTTTTTAGGTGTTTGGCGTGCTTGAAAAGCGTCTGTGGGGTGGTCAAAACCGACCGAACAACCTCAGAATGCCATGAAATCAGACGACAACAAAGGGTGGGTGAATTTTGAAATGGTTGGGCATATGGCATGTCAATCAGAGGTGTCGTGTGACTACGGTGACCAAAAACTCACTCCGCATGTCGTAAATGGAAAAAACATGCGTTTAACAGTCAAATGCATACCGAACGACATCGACATGATGTGAAATCACACGAGAATACCCTAATTATTATTTTTGAGGTGTACAAGGAGACACATCATTCAGATGAAAGGTTTCTGTGGCACAACTGAATATGTGTTTTTTAGGTGTTTGGAACGCTTGAAAAGCGTCCGTGGGGTGGTCAAAACCTGCCGAACGACCTTGGAAATCCATGAAATAAGATGAAAACAAAGGGTTGGTTAATTTTGAAATGGTTAGGTAGAAAATACATCAATTGGAGGTGTCGTGTGACCGTGGTGACCAATAATTCACTCTGCGTGTTGTAAATGGCCAACACATGCATTTAACGGTAAAATGCATACTGAATGACATCTACATGATGTGAAATCACACGAGAAAACCATAATTATTAATGGCAAGGTGTACGAGGAGACGACACGTCATTCAGATGCAAGGTTTGTGTGGCATGACTGAATATCTATTTCCATCTCTCTAGGGTAAGTGGATTTTGAGTACCTATTGGAGGACTTAATTTTTTGTTATATGTATGTGAAAGACATGGGAACCACCAATATCAATGTTCTAACACTCCGAACAGCCCTGCCACCCCCCAGACAGGCCACCTCAACCCCGGACAGCCCCCCCTCACCCCCAACAGCCCCCACCCCCAGATAGCCCCCCACCCCCCGTACAACCCCCCTCTCTAAGTAGGACTATATCTATTATAATATTTGAACCTTTTCAATGTAACTCCCACCCTCAAACACTAAAATAAGTATGGATTCATTAACCTTACTTACCATAGGGAGAAAAGTCAAGAGACTTACTTGAAACCAATAATGACATCACAATATAGATAACATGATAGAGAGAGTGAAACCTCTAGAAACAACACTACAAGAGTGAATCCCCTTATTTCGTAGAATTCTACTTCCCCTAATTCCAATTTTTCAATCATTATAGTTTTCTCTATGATGTCACCTATCTGGAAACTCTTTACATTTCTTCCCACTCATCTCGTGCTGAGAAGTGGTTCTGTGACCCACCTCATCAAGTCATTTTATTACCACATTTGTTAATCACTCCTTCCCCATCAGACCATGGGAAAAAGGGAATTATTAATACTTATTTTTGTATTGGTGGAATCTAGGTAAAGGAGGGTGTTTTGTATGCTTATAGATCATCAAAATAGCCCCCACCCTGGACAGCCCCTGCCCTCACCCCAGAAAGCCCCCCTCACCCTCAGACATCCCACCTCACCCCTGGACAACCCCCACCCCCGGACAACCCCCACCCCGGACAGACCCCACCCCCCGGACAGCCCACCTCACCCTCAGACATCCCCCCCCCACCCCCCATACATCCCCCCTCCCACCCCGTACACCCCGTACACCCCCGAACAACCCCCCCATCCCAGACAGCCCCCACCCCCCGGACAGCCCCCCTCACCCCGAATATCCCCCAAACCCCGGACAGAACCCCTCTCCCCCGGACATCCCCCCTCACCCCATACATCCCCCACCCCTTGTACAGACCCCACCCCCTAGACACCCCCCCTCACCCCCCATACAACCCCCCTCACCCACCAGACAACCCCCCACCCCAACCCCAGATAGCCCTACCACCCCCTGGACAACCCCCCTCACCCTCAGAAAACCCCCCTAAAAAAATTTACATTTAAAGTCTAAAAAAATATAACATTAATTCAATAATAAATATAAAAGAAACACACCTCGTGAATATGATGCGTCATGCGTAGTCATGGATGCTTCCTCCATCCGGTGTGGTAGGGTCCTACAACAAATAAAAATTATAAATATTTAATAACAAAAATAACATAAAGTAAATAAATAAATTCAGTATGAACCTGCGTCATATGATCTCCTGCACCAATACCTGGATGCACATATTCTCGAAGTGTTCTAAACTCAGTGATCAATTGTACATTTATCTCCTTGGAAGTGTGCAACCATGCCTTGAAATATGAAAGTTGTTGTGTCATCTGGGAAACAACAAGACCGAAAACCTCAGCGTGTGATACTACAAAATGAGGAATCCCCGTTGTAACGCCCCGACCCCAGTTACCTAGAGTCGGTGCATTATTTTAATACATTGGCATGATTACAAGGAATCAAGTCCCGAAGGACTGATCATTTTATCAGTCTTGGAAGATAGATTACATACACAAATGTTACATTACACTTCATAACATACAAAACAACATAAATAATCCTTCATGAATGCCATTATTCCCTTGGCTTAACCCTGCATATCAATCACAATACATTTCTTGGAATCCTGGGAAAAATAAAACATAGAAAGGGGTGAGATCAGATGCTCATAAAGGATAACAATATAGTGGAAACTTTCATAAATAAGCATAAACATTTAAGGAAATGTATAACTAAAACAAAAGCCTTTTAAACTTGAACTTCAACATAATATGGAAAAAATAAAATGAAGAAATTCCATTTACTTATTCACATGGATATTTTACTAGTCAAATAATAACATGCAATATCAATAACTACTTTCATAATGATGGAATGCATAATGCGAGACTATCATAACCACATTGTCAAGGCCTTATGCCATGACTAAAAATAAGATTTTTCCAAGGCCTTGTTCCAAGACACTAGTTTGTCTCATGAGACCTACCGATGCATCGAGGATCTATAGCGGGATCCACCCGTCACTTACTAAGTCCAATGGATTCCTCATATGAAAAGGTTTAAACATAACATAAACATTTGTATTAAAACTAGCATACGAAATGTCAATACTTTATCCCTAAACCATGAATGGTATAAAAATAACACATCCATAATCAAACATATCACAAAACCTTCAATACAATAGGAAAGATTTGTATCATAATAAATCATCTTTAAACAAGTTTAAAATCCATCAAAGGATGTTGACATATATGAAAATGATTTGTAAAACTCTTTGAGAGAAATATCAATTTTTCTTGAAAACATTTAAAAGTCACACAATTTAGAAAAGAAGAAATTTAAAGAAATTTTTTGAATCAAAATGTCCCATACCACTTTTAAACTTTTGAAAGGAATTAACATTTTAAAAACATTCATGTCCATTTAAATATATCCTTAAAAACCATTTTTAAGACATGGAAATTAATGAGAAAGATTTAGAAAAATAAATATTTAAAACATTTGAAATGATGTTTTAGTAAAAAAAGTCCCTTAAAAGAATCCCTTTGAAAACTCTTTCATAAAACATGGACCTGGATAATAAATATGTCCCACTAGATACTTACGTAAAAACAACCTCGAATAATAAAGATATTGTGAAATTAACCCTTACCAATTTGGTAACTTACGAAACATACACCCCATGAAAGAGGTATCATACAATGAATGTGTAAATACACATAAATTAAAGTTTATTACATAAATAATACAATTATGGGAAGTACATACACCACACAAAAGGTAATAGTGTCAATATGGCATGAATCTCACGGGAATAAGGAGTGAGATGAAAACCCCTTACCTTGAACTTTCCTTTAGTCGAGTCGTTTAACCTCCTATATGAAGACCATAGTATGTTATTAAATTATACCAGAACCATATTAATATTTATGATATCATGCATTATTAATTTATTACTTTTTACTACCCATTTAATAATAATTTCCATGTTAAATTAACATTTTGGGTAATAATCGCTTTCTTTATCGTATGTGTTTTAACTTGTTACTCTTGATTGTATCACTTAGATCATGATTTAAATTCTTCAAGAATATAAAACAGGATTTATATATCATATATATTTAGAATATAATTATTTATAATAGATATATATGTGAAATGGAAAACACCATTTATGGAGACGGTAGTCCGTACGTACGCATAAACGCTGTTTCCGTTTTCATAACTTATTGAACAGAACTAAGTGAATAAAATATTTGTAAGTACATAAATAAATAAATAAATAAATAAATAAATATATATATATATATATATATCCAGTAGCATTATTATGGCATATATTACAAACATATTTGTAATATATATTTTTATAATCGTCGATGAATGGTGAATGTGGAAATGAATCTCATCGCGTCGTGGAGACGGTAATCCGTACGTACACACGAGCGACAATATCATATACTTAAAGGTGTGGAATTGGATGGTATATTAATTTTACAGATAAATTATTATGTTATTTTAATTATTTATATACATATTACCCATCATTATATCCATCCAAATAACATAGTGTTGAATAACAAATTACACCACGACGTGGAGACAGTAAGCCGTACGTACGCACGCATGGTGACATTATCATTCATAAGATGGATAGAATAATGAATATAGTTGTGAAATGTTTAAAATAACATCACATCATATAGAAGATACTAGATTTTTTTATTTTAGAATGGAAATAAAAAAATAAAGAAGAAGTGGAAGAAGAAAGGAACTTGAAAGAGGGTGGTGAAAACATTACCTCTTCTTCGGGTTCTTCCTTTTGATTTGATAAAAAGGGCTCCTTATGTTGGATTTATGATCAAAATAAGGCCTCTAGGTTGAAGTGAGGGAATTTGAGAGAATATTTGGGCAGGGTTTGTCCGAGCCAAAAGTCATTGAAGGTGTGAATTTGAGGGAAGGGGAAGTGCCCTTTTATAAGAGGGGTGAGGGGCACCTTAGGAAAAGCTAGAAATATTATTTTATAATAAATTAATATTCGATTTATAATGGCTCCAAAGTGGTTTATTTAAAGGTTAAGGTGGGGATAGGTAGGAAACCACTCAACCAATAGGTTTTAGATATGTTTGGGTCACTATATTAACTTTATCTTTTTGATTTAACTCTTAGTTAAATAGTTTGACATTTACCATGTCTCTTTGTATTTTTATATTATATAGTCAATAAAATTACTATAAATTTCCAAGAGACCCCCAAGTGATCCATTAATAATAAACCTATCATTATATAAGTCCTTTGGCCGAACCTTAGATTTTTATGAATATAATACCAATTAATAATATAATATATGTTTTAAAAACTCCTTTATGTCAATTTTGACACTATTTAATAATTGATTTTTGTTAAAGTCGTAACAACTTTATTAATTTGAACCAAATTAATTTAAGAAATCCTAACATGTCATATTAACTAATAATATTTTTTTGTCATAAAAAATTTCAAATTATATTTATTTTAACATTTATAATACTAATTATTTGATTCTTTCATTAATAAGGAAAATACTGCATCATTATTGTATCATAAATAAATTTAATTATTCAATGTCTAAAAATTATGAATAAAATACCATTATGTAGGAAATTTTTTATCTTTCTAATGAATATTTAGTCTAAAATATAACATTTATAACCCTATGTAAAAATTGTTTTTCTAAAAGATATATGCTTATGTCATTTTTGTATTTACTTTAACTTAATTAATATAAAGTGTCATTATCACTTACAAGTGGATCCATGGAGTCCCAAAATCAACCCAAAGATGCCCATGGTCGGACATGTATCAACCAATAGGGTTAGGACACATTTTAGGGTAATTTATTATTATTATAATATTATTTTTTTACCCTTATTTACCGGATTTACCCTTTAACCATGGTAAATAAAATATTTACCGAATTAATTATTCAAAATGTCTAAAAATAAAAGTTACCTATTTAAAAAATTTGGACCTCCTGATTCTAAATATGGAATCCAATTTTCTAAATTCAAAATACAAAAGTGGCAGAAATTAATTTAAAATTAATTCCCGTTGTTAAAACAAAAAGCATGTTTTTAAGAGATAAAAACTATCAAAAGATTGGCACTTGCTTATGTTCAGTTTAAATGTGAAATTATGTACAATGACAAACATTGTATTAAATGGTAAAAATATAATCTAATTATACTCTAAAATAACTCAAATTCATAATTTATCACTATTAATTATTTCGAGTAAAAAATTTGTTTTTAATTAAAATTTATTAATTTTCACTATTCATCAAAATATGAAAGTTATCCGAAAAGTACCAAAATTTCACCCTAAGTAAATTTCGATAATTTGAATCTCAAAATGAATTCCATTTTGAAATATAAAATGTATAAAATTTAAAAAAGTGGGTATTACTATTCATAACGGCTAGTTTGATTGGTTGTGGTGTGTGTTAGAACTCAAAGTTGTGTACAACACACGCTACTGTATTATTCAAAGAGAAGCGTACCGTGGAAGCTTGGGGTGTTACATTTTACCCTCCTTTAAATAATTTCTTTCTCGAAATTTGATTTTTTTTTTCAAAAATAAAAGGTTGAAAATAGAAAATACCTTTGGGAAAACCCACATCGTAAATTAGGTTAATAAAATTTAGTCTTAATAAGAGGAAAAGAGAAATGAAAGGGTCACCACCAAATTATGATCTCGATTAGGAGAACATTGGTGGAAATTAGAGACATATAACTAGAGGAAAAACATAAATATTTATAGGTAGTGATTGAGGTCATCAATCACAAATAAGTGTAAAATTGAAGGCCTTAAATTCATCAATCTATGATGATTTAAAATACCATCTGTTCAACAAAACATAAGGTATTAGGATAACACATTTTTGGTTTTAAGATCCATTCAATAAAGTATAAGAATTAATTTCTTCATAGAATAAGAGAAGAAGAAAAATATATACTTGACAAGTAGAGTTCCATCCTTTAACTAATTTCTACCACAAACTAATCTTTCACTCTAAAAGATAATAGAACTTAAAAAATATATTCTATTTATCCCATTCGTATAGGGTTCCAAAAAAAATGAATTTCTAATTCATCTACCAGAACTTTTAAAAAAACTACATTATTTAATATAGGACATCACGTGGGCCAGTGGTAGGTGATACACCCTTGTCTCCCTTCAGTTGCGGGTTTAAGTCTTGCGGCCTTGCTGGACACGACGGGTTGCTGCCTGACCTCCAGGTTGTCCTTTTATGGAAATCCAAAAATAATCTCAAACTTGAATTATCCAAAATAATTCTGTCCAAACTCACAGTCCAAAATTTATAAGGAAGTTAAACACAATGAGGATCCCTTTTGCAAGGTAATAACATGTGAATGCCTTCATCATGTATTCTTTTACAACACCGCAACATCCTGAATTACCAAAATCAACCATCTCTTATTCCAAAAACACTACCTCATTATCAGGACCATATTAAGGATTACCTTTCCTTCAACCATGTATTTTCAAAAAAATTTAGCTTACTATTAAGTCACTTTTATTAGAACCATATAATCTCAAATCCTCAATAAAATAGTATTGCAATACAATCCTTATTTATCTCCATAATTCATGTAACTAGTATTCTGTTGATACAACACTCAAATGAAATAACAACATAAGAACACTAGTCATTCCTCTTCATCTGAGGTAGTATCATAACTTGATTATAATCCAATAACATAATTTGCAGTATACTCTTATGATTTGGACATTGGTTCGCATAGTGTCCCAACTCCTTGCAGATGAAAAATTGTACATTTGAAACCTTTTTCTTACCCTTGCAGTCACGTACTTGGTGTCCTTTTTCTCCACACTTATAACAAACTCTCATTTCCTTCAAGCAAGTTCCAGGCAGTGTCTTCCCATAGTTATCACATATGGGAAAATTCTTCTTTTCCCTATTCCCTTTATCCGTATTTCTCTCTTCCATCCTTTTCTTCTCTTGCTTCCCTTCAAAGCCATATGACTCAGAAAATTATTTACTTATCTTATTAACACATGATACTATTTCTTCATATGTTGAGAATACATGGGAGAATATTTCCCTTCTAAATGTTGGCTTAATACCGTGAAAAATATGATCCTTCTTAATCCTTGGATCATACGAATTACTGGAGTTCACATTCTTTCTACCGGGCACTATTTCTATACAATGACATACACTATATTAGTTTATGAATCGCAATACATAAATCCAAACTTGTAAAACACTTGACATAAATTGAACAGTTTATGGATATAATCCATAATCATAAAAATGTTTTCTTTGAGAAAGTATATACTCATAAACCCTTAAAAATGGTTTGTAAAGGAAATGAGAATTATCCTAAGAATATCCCCCATGAGTGTCGTAACTAAGAGTGAAGCAAGGCCTAGTGTCGTGCACCAGTTCCCGTTCGAGCCTAGCTCAAAGTGGTGTTTTTTGGTTTTACCCCTAGGTACATATGTGCCAGAGCCGCCTATACCTGCTCGTATCCAGACAAGGATGTATTGCTCGGAAAAATCACAAAATATCTACAATAAAAAAATTCTATAAAGTTCTTCTATACTAATCCTCAATGTCCATCTTAGGTCTATGTGCTCTAATCAGAGTTTATCTAAATCTATCTTCCAAGTTTATTGCTAAAATTCCTCTGATACCAACTGTAACGCCCCGACCCCAGTTACCCAGAGTTGGTGCATTATTTTAATACATTGGCATGATTACAAGGAATCAAGTCCTGAAGGACCGATCGGTTTAGCAGTCTTGGAAGATATATTATATACACGAATGTTACATTACACTTCATAACATACAAAACAACATAAATAATCCTTCACGAACGCCATTATTCCCTTGGATTAACCCTGCATATCAATCAAAATACACTTCTTGGAATCCTGGAAAAAATAAAACATAGAAAGGGGTGAGCTCAGATGCTCAATAAGGATAACAATACAGCAGAAACTTTCATAAATAAGCATAAACATTTAAGGCAATGTATAAATAAAACAAAAGCCTTTTAAACTTGAACTTCAACATAATATGGAAAAAATAAAATGAATTAATGCCATTTACTTATTCACATGGATATTATACTAGTTGAATAATCACATGCAATATCAATAACCACTTTCATAATGATGGAATGCATAATTCCAGACTATCATAACCACATAGTCAAGGCCTTGTGCCAAGACTATAAATAAGATTTTGCCAAAGCCTTGTGCCAAGACACTAGTTTGTCTCATGAGACCTACCGATGCATTAAGGAGCTATAGAGGGATCTAACCGTCACTTACTAAGTCCAATGAATTACTCATATGAAAATGTTTAAAGATAACATAAACATTCATATTAAAACTAGCATACGAAATGTCAATACTTTATCCCTAAACCATGAATGGTATAAAAATAACACATCCATAGTCAAACATATCACAGAACCTTCAATACAATACGGAAGATTTGTATCATAATAAATCATCTTAAAACAAGTTTAAAATCCATCAAAGGATGTTGACATAGATGAAAATTATTTGTAAAACTTTTGAGAGAAATATCCATTTTTCTTGAAAACATTTAAAAGTCACACAATTTAGAAAAGAAGACATTTAAAGACATTTTTTGAATCAAAGTGTCTGATAAAACACTATTTTGTTGAATATTTTATTAATAATAAATGATATAATTTACTCAAATTATGATAAATATGTTCATTTATAAAATATTTGGGATTTGATCATTCATTTGAAAATTTAGTGAAAATTCCTGTTTTACCCTTTATAGTGCACTCTAGTATTTCGAAGATAAATATTTTTATATTTATTATTTGAATTTTAAATTTTGTAACAGTGTTCCTAACGTAATTTTCTACAACATTTATTCAGGACACTAGAGCTAAAGAGTGCATTTGGTTGTTGAAAATGGGTCATGAAGTCAAAGTTGGGCTGGACTAACCAGAATGGACATAGGTTCTGTATTTGGGCCATAACTTCTTAATACTGCTTGGATTAGGACCAAATTTTGAGAGGAGATTGGGGATTCATTTTCAAACAAATCATCCTTCTGGAAGGAGAGCTGGTTCACGCATTTTGGTGGTCAAATGGGCGGTGCAAGTTGTATTAAAATATTTGGCCAAGATTTCTCATTCACACTTGAAACCTCTTTAAACCTAGCCTCCCCTCCACTCTATAAATTAGTATTTTTCTCATTTGGAGGGGTTTTGACGTTCCTTAGAGGATTGGTAGAAAAAGTGAAGTGGTTCCTTGCCATTTTAATTAACCATTTTAGGAGGTAATATTTCAACCTAGGATCTCCTCCAAATTACTCTTCCCTTCCGCCTCTTTGTTGTAATGTTTTTTCTCTTTCAATAATCTTCTTAGTTCCTATTTAATTTCTTCTGTTTTCCTATGTTTTTTTTCATTTTTATTCTTCATTAATCTTCCTCTTTGGTCTGGAACTCAAGAGTAGAAGCGTGATTGGGTTATACCCATTCTAAACCATTGCAAATGCAATTCGCTTCTACGATGACTACACCGCCAATGGAAGAGTAGTTCTTTTTTGTAATCGATCTACCTATCACCTTCTTCATTAATTTATTTTGAATCAATGATCTATTTTAATTCACTAAACATGATCCATTAATTGAGTTTTTAAATTGTAAGAAACTAATCAAGCAATTTAACAATTAAAACAAAAACATGCGAGGTCGGGATTTATGTGAATTGTGAGAGCGCGATCTTAATCGGTAATACAAGACCACACAAGATCAATTTGTAGAGTTAAAATACAATCCCTAAACTCAATTAGTCCTCATTTCCAGAGTGTTTATGTGCCTTAATTTATCACTGACCATAAGCTAGCCTTAGAACATCAATCAAAGCAGGGTGCTACGATAGCATGTTCCGAAGCTAGCCTAGGGTTTAATTAACTTTATCTTTGTGGTAAGGTTAATTTTCGTAGGGTTCGGGGGTTAACAAGTTAAGGGGTCATAATTAAGTGGACATTAATTTAAATGATAATGATTAATAAGTAAATTAAGAGGTAGAGTTAGATCGATTACGCCTTTTAAAATATTTTCTAAAAAAAATCTTCTTATTGTGTGTTTTTAATCAAACTTCAATTCAAAATTAAAAACAAAAAAAATGCAATATTCTTCCAGAAAACTTCTTCAATTTTTATAAACTATAAAATACCACCCCCATCCTTTCACGTAGTGTTTTTATTCTCTTTTATTTTATTTCTAGAATACCTCTGAAAAGTTGTTTTAATTCACTTCCTCCTTTGAGAGACGACCTTGGTTAGCCACTCTACTGCACCTAAGTACCCCAAAATCACACTAATCATTTGAGGGCACCCACGACAGTGCTCTTTAAAATTGGCGCCGTTTCTGGGGAGGCAAGTAATTTATTCAACCATTTATAGTTATTTATTTTATTTTTCATTTTATTATTTTCTTCACCTCTCTCTTTCATGTTTCCCCTTTCTCAAGTTTTCATTTTCTTTCATCCTCTTCTTTTCTTTTTGGACCATCAACTCAAACTTCTCATTTTTATTTTACTATGGTCCACTTTCTTTCATTTCATTTTTATTTGATTTATGACATGAACTAATCCCGAAGATCTCTTAGATCTTGACCCTGAGATTGAACGTAGCCTTAGGGATCGAATCATACATTCTCAGTCTATGGGAAGTTTCAATATTCAACCAGTTGGTGAATTCCTCTCTTCTGGAAACATTGAAATTGGAAGCAATTCAAATTCAAACATAAAAGAGGAACCAATGGCTGGAAATAATGGAAATGAACTTAATAGAACCATTCGAGAATTGGCTGCACCTGATATTAACTATCAACCAAATTGTATCGCATACCTGAATCTCGAATCAGACTTTGAGTTAAAATCTGGGTTAATTCACCTTCTTCCAAAATTTCATGTCTTATCTGGTGAGGATCCAAAAAAACACCTTGAAGAATTTAATGTGGTTTTCTCAACCCTTAAACCAATAAATGTTCCTAAAGATCAAATCAAATTAAGATCATTCCCATTCTCACTTGATGGAGCAGCGAAAGATTGGATGTATTATTTACAACCCGAGGATGTAACTTGTTGGAATGATTTAAAATATCTTTTCTTGCAGATATTTTTTCTAGCATCAAGGACCACTTCTATTCGTAAGGAGATATTGAGGATCAAGCAAGAACAAGGGGAGTCAATGTATGAGTATTAGGAGAGATTCAAGAAGTTGTGTGCAAGCTATCCACATCACCAAATCAGTGAGCAACTCCTCATTCAGTACTTCTATGAAGGACTCACACCTATAGAGAGGAGCATGGTGGATGCCGCAGCAGGAGGGGAATTGGTGGATAAGACACCAGTATCCACACGTGCATTGATCGACAAGATGGCACAAAACTCCCAATAATTTGGCGATCGAGGTACACCACATGTCACAGGAGTACATCAGGTAAGTCCTTATTCTCTTGAAAGTCATTTGATTGATACCAAGTTGGAAGAATTGACCACTATGGTGAGGAAGATTTCATTAGCTCAAAAGACATCCCAACACCCTCCTTCAAGGCCTTGTGGCATTTTCACTGAGACAAGTCACCCAACTAACTGTTGCCCACAACTACAAGAGACAGAGGATTGCGCAGCAGTATTCCCAGGGAGACCATTTTAGCAGCAACAAAAACCATATCCCCAAAAGAAGTTTGATTCATTTTCTCCAACATACAACCAAGGGTGGAAAGATCAATCAGACATTAGGTATGGCTCTGGACAACAACAAAGGTCACCCTTTCATCAAAACTTCCAGCAGCCTCCGCCTTACCAGCAGGGTTTCCAACAACCCCAAAGGAGATTTGAAGCCCAAGCATCAACAAGCCAACAACAAGGGAATCCCCCACCAAAGGTAGATTATAATACTGATGATCTTTTGAAGAAAATTGTTCTTAATCAAAGAATGATCTAAAGAGTCAAAGTTCAGATATGAGGGAGTTGAAGACTCAAATGAGCCAGATTGCTACCGCCCTCCATGAACTTGTAAGTAAGAATTCTGGAAATCTACTTTCCCAAACCACTCCAAATACAAAGGGGAATATTAGTGCCATCACATTGAGAAGTGGGAAGCAAATGAACGATACATCTGTACCTACCATTCCACCGGGATTCACCTCTACTCTAGAGAAGCCGCATTCCATACCAACTGATGAGCAGTCCAAGGAGAAAGATAAAGGTAAGAAAAAGATTGATGATGTTCCTCCTAAACCCCTTCCTTTTCCAAACAGGGTTGTTCAAACCAGGAAGATGGCTGAATAAGCAATGCTAAAGGAGGGTTTGGACACATTCAAGCATGTGGAGATCAAAATTACTCTACTTGAATCCATTAAGAAAATCCTAAGGTATGCCAAATTCTTAAAAGAACTCTACACCAATCAAAGAGGGCTTAAGGGAAATGATAGGATCAACCTTGGAAGGAATGTGTCAGCACTCATTACACCAACTCTAGAAATGCCAACAAAGTGAAAGGATCCCAGGGCATTCACCATCCCATGTACCATAGGGGAGTTTCACTTCTCTGATGCTCTTTGTGATTTAGTATCATCAATAAATGTGATGCCTCACTCTGTATTCTCTTCCTTGTAGGTTGGTGAGTTGAAGCCAACAAGAGTAGTGGTGTAGTTGGTAAATAGAGCTACAACATATCCAGCAGGAGTCCTTGAGGATGTACTTGTCCGGGTAAGAGACATGATCTTCCCAGCAGATTTCTACATCCTTAACATGGAGGACAATCAGGTAAGTTCTCATGCTCCCATAATATTAGGTAGAACCTTCCTCAAAACTTCAAAAACTATCGTAAATGTCAATGAGGGTACACTTTCAATGGAGTTTGGAGATGAAGTTGGGATATTTAATGTTATGGATTCCATGAAGTACCCCTCAGAGGATCACTCTGCATTTGTTATCTCCCATTTTGAACCACCAAATAAAAACCCCATGGAATTTTATTGTTCTATGCTTAGGGAGATTATGAGTATTGGTTCTAGTTTGATGTCTAAGATTACTTCCACACCAATTTATAATGCAAAATATTCTATTAGATTTGATTTTTAAATGGAATCATACTCTGATTTGGATCACGTGAACTCTGATTATGACATGGCTATTGAGTATGCTGATGGATTTGATGCTTTATTCTCTGATTTTGATGATGTATATTCTGATAATGATGCTCTTTGTGCACATATTTCAGTTCCTTCTATGTCTCCATCCATACACCACCCCCTACACTGGAACTCAAGCCATTGCCACAAAATCTCAAATACTCATACTTATTGAGTGGTGAGAAATTACCTGTTATCATTGCTAACAATCTCCCTTTTGAACATGAAGAAAAACTTTTGAATCTTTTGAGGGAGAACATTAGGGAAATTGGGTGGACCTTGGCTGACATATCAGGTATTAGCCCCTCCATTTTCATGAATAGGATTGTTTTAGAGGATGGGGATAAACTGGTGAGGCAACCACAAAGGAGACTCAATCCAACTCTTTTGGAGGTTGTTAAAAAAGATGTTGAAAAATTGCTCGAGGCTGGTATAATCATTCCCATTTCAGATTCTCAGTGGGTAAGTCCTATTCAGGTTGTGCCTAAGAAGATTGGTGTTACTGTTTTTAAAAATGAGAAAGATGAGTTAGTTCCAATGAGGGTGAAAAATAGTTGGTGTGTGTGTATTGATTACAGGAAACTAAATCAGTCCACTCGCAAAGACCATTTCCCCCTCCCATTTATTGATCAGATGCTTGAGAGACTAGCTGGGAAGACACACTATTGTTTCTTGGATGGATTTTCTGGATATTTTCAGGTACCTATATCTCCAGAGGATCAGGAGAAGACTACATTCACCTGTCCCTTTGGCACATTTGCCTACCAGAGGATGCCATTTGGACTTTGCAACGCCCTAGGTACCTTCCAAAGATTCATGGTGAGTATTTTTTCTAATTTTATTGAGACCTGCATGGAGGTATTTATGGATGATTTTACAGTGTATGGGTCTTCATTTGATGAATGTCTAATTAGTTTGGGAAAGGTGTTGAATCGTTGTATTGAGAAGAATCTGGTCCCGAACTTTGAAAAGTGTCATTTCATGGTAGAGCATGGCATTGTCTTAGGTCATGTAGTGTCAAAACATGGGATAAAGGTTGATAGATCAAAGGTAGATATTATTTGATCCTTACCATATCCTTCATGTGTGCGTGATGTTAGATCTTTCTTAGGGAATGCAGGATTTTATCGGCGCTTCATCAAATATTTTAGTAAGATTGCTGTTCCTATGTCAAGATTACTTCAAAAGGATTCTGATTTTGTGTTTGATGTTTCTTGTAGGAATTCATTTTATGAGCTAAAACAAAGTTTGAACACTACACCTATCATACAACCCCCATGGTGGGAGATTCCTTTTGAGCTTATGTGTGACGCCTCCAACTTCGCGGTTGGAGCTGTCTTATCTCAGAGGGTGGAAGGACGTTCACATGTGATTACCTATGCATCAAGGACATTGGACCTAGCCCAATAAAACTACACTACCACAAAAAATGAGGTTCTTGCTATCATATTTGCTTTAGATAAATTCCATTCATATTTATTGGGCTCTAAAGTAGTTGTTTTTTCTGACCATGCAGCTTTGAGGTACCTCCTAAAGAAGCCAGATGCAAAGCCATGACTTATCTGTTGGATGCTCCTTCTTCAAGAGTTTGAAATCGAGATAAAGGACAAGAAGGGGTCAAAGAATTTGGTGGCAGAACACATGAGTAGGCATACTCACACACTAGAGGATGACACCTTGGACTAGGTACCACTTCAGGACACTTTTCCCGATGAGCATCTTTATTCCATCTCAGGTACACATCCTTGGTATGATGATTTAGTGAACTACCTTGTTTCCTCTGAAATCCCTAAAAATTTAAAGAACCATCAAGTCCAAAGATTAAAGAGTGAGTCAAGATTTTATGTTTGGGATGATCCATACCTATGGATCATGTGTAGTGACCAAGTTATTAGGAGGTGTGTTCCTGATCAAGAGTTTGAGTCTGTTTTGCAATTCTGTCATACACTTCCTTGTGGTGGACACTTTGTTCCCCAACGGACAGCTAGGAAAGTTTTGGACTATGGATTATATTGTCCTAGTTTATTCCATGATGCCCATGTGTTTTGTAAGTCGTGCTCTCGTTTCCAACACACTGGGAATATTTCTAGGAGACATGAGATTCCCCAACAACCCATACTATTCTGTGAGATTTTTGATGTGTGGGGAATTGATTTTATGGGTCCTTTTCCAAGTTCATATGGTTTCTTGTATATTTTTGTTGCTGTTGATTATGTGAGAAAATAGGTGGAGGCCAAGGCCACCAGGACTGATGATTCTCATGTTGTTGTGGATTTTGTGAAGGCATAGATTTTTTGTAGGTTTGGAGTACCAAAGGATATCATCAATGACCAAAGGACACATTTCTGCAATCGGAATCTTGCTTCCCTTCTTCGGAAGTATGGGGTGACACACAAAACATCAACACCATACCACCCCCAAACAAATGGCCAGGATGAGGTTTCAAATCTTGAGTTGAAACAAATATTGGAGAAAACCATGCAGCCAAATAGGAAGGATTGGAGAAAGCACTCACATGATGCATTTTGGGCTTATAGGACAACATACAAGACACCCATTGGTATGTCCCCATTTTGGATTGTTTTTGGGAAAGCATGTAATCTCCCCATGGAAGTTGAGCATCGGGCTTATTTGGCTATAAAGAAATGCAACCTGGATTTGGCCCAAGATGGAATCCAAAGGAAGATGTAAATTCAAGAGCTTGAGGAGATTAGATTGTCTTCATATGAGAACTAAAGGCTCTACAAGGAAATATCAAAAGTAGCTCATGATAGAATGATCCAACAAAAGGAGTTTCATGTTGGAGAGAAAGTCCTTCTCTATAGTTTATGACTGAAGCTGATGCCTGGTAAGTTGCGTTCCAGATGGTTAGGTCCTTATGTTGTGACTAATGTTTTTCCTTATGTTTCAGTGGAGATCACACAAGAGGACACTGGAAGAAGCTTTACAGTCAATGGGAAACGTTTTAAGAGATACATTGAGGGACTTCCTACTGATGCAGTGGATTTTATCACACTGCATGACCCCATCATCACTTGAGCACATCAGGCTGTTCCTAACCATTTCACTTTTATATTATTTGTCATATTTAAAAATTATGTATTTCATGTGCATATATCATCTCATGGGTTCAAATTGAGGACAATTCAATATTTTAAATGTCGGGGAGGGAACCTTTTAGTTTAGTAATTTCAATTGTTTTCCTGTTTAAAAAAAACAAAACAAAAAAAATTGTTTGTTTTTCAAATTTTGTGTGTTTTTTTTCAATTTTCTTTGTGTTTTTGAAATTGTTGAGCTGAAATGATTCTCATCACAATTTTTAAATGCATATCAATGAGTGAAACAATTTATTCCAATAAACTGAGCTTAAATGAATGTTGAAATGACTTTGTTTCAAGTTCAAATATTTAGTAATTTCATGAAAAGTACACTGAATTTTGAATCCCATGCCACATCTCACTGTATTTATATTTGAAATCACTTTCCTGTGAGGCTTCTGAACCATTATTTTCATATTCTTTACATTCAACTCACTTCTTAAGAGAACCAAACCATGCTTGATTTAACCAGAATTTTATTTATTTCTGTCAAAACTTGAGGGTTTGAGGTACTTATGTTTAAATGATTGAGGCATTTGTTTGGTATTAAAGCCCCTATTTCAAAGAATATTTTTTTATAATGGCCTACCTTTAACATTTAATCCCTTTATCCCTTAGAATCCATGCAAAACCTATTAGGTTAGCCACATTACAAGCCAATTTTCCCTATCCAACCAACTCTTGAAGTGAAATTGCATAATCTAGGAGAACTTAAGTGTGGGAAAAGCTATCTTGTGTTGTGTTACCACATTCTGTGATAATTTGGGTGGAAAATTAAATTCTGAAGAGATGTGTTTACTACTGAAGAAAGTCATTATATTGAAAGTTGTGCCTTTTCTGGAGCTTTCATGACAAGTGAAGCTGTGCCTTTTCTGGAGCTTCTAATTGAGGTGGAAAGCTGTGCCCATCTGAAGCTTTCAAGAAAATCATATTTGAGAAGATTGACATTTTTATACTAAAATGATGAATGGTGTAAGCTTTTCATGACTTTTCATGATGATGGAGATGAATTGATACTATGGGGATTGATGAGAAGACCATATTTAAGTGAAAATTGGATTAATGCAATTTTGCTTCAAAAAGAGTCAATCCCTCCTCATTCAGCCTCAGAGTTTTTCACATCTTAATCCTACCAACCGAAAGCCACAGAACAACCCTAAAAAGTCCTCATGATAAACATATGTCCTTGACTCACATCGGGTAGTGATATAGGAATTTATCATGTCTATGGTGACCCTTTTATGAGTTTGGATGAGAAAGACATTGCAAAAAAAAATTGATATTTGTGTAATAAGAGAAAATTCAAGCGAGGTAAGTGTTTTGTGCATGGGAGGATAAATAAAGTGGAAATATATTGAATGATATAAATGAAGAATTTGAAATAATTTTTTTTATGAGGCATGCTATATTTTGTTTCTTGGTGTGTAATTGTTTGATCTCAAGGATATGTGTTTTAAAATTGGTTTTGATTTGATATTGATGTTTACTTGACATGAGATTTTTCCCAGGAGTCCAAAAGGGTAAGTGTGGGGGAGTTGATAAAACACTATTTTGTTGAATATTTTATTAATAATAAATGATATAATTTACTCACATTGTGCTAAATATGTTTATTTATAAAATATTTGGGATTTGATCATTCATTTGAAAATTTAGTGAAAATTCCAGTTCTACCCTTTATAGTGCACTGTAGTATTTCGAAGATAAATATTATTATATTTATTATTTGAATTTGAAATTTTTTAATAGTGTTTCTAGCTTAATTTTATACAACATTTATTCAGGACACTAGAGATAAAGAGTGCATTTGATTGTTGAAAATGGGTCATGAAGGAAAAGTTGGGCTGGACTTGCCAGAATAGACATAGGTTCTTTATTTGGGCCATAACCTCTTAATACGTGCTTGTATTAGGCCCAAATTTTGGGAGGAGCTCGGGGATTCATTTTCTCACAATTCATCCTTCTGTAAGGAGAGACGGTTCACGAGTTTTGGAGGTCAAATGGGTGGTGTAAGTTTCATTAAAATATTTGGCCGAGATTTCCCATTCACACTTGAAACCTCTTTAAACCTAGCCTCCCCTCCACTCTATAAATTAGTGTTTTTATCATTTGGAGGGGTTGGGACGCGCCTTATAAGATTGGGAGCAGAGTTAAAGTGGTTCCTTTCCATTTAAATTAACCATTGGAGGAGGGAAGCTTTCAAGCTAGGATCTCCTCCAAATTGCTCTTCTCTTCCTCCTCTTTGTTGTAATGTTTTTACTCTTTCAATAATCTTCTTAGTTCCTCTTTAATTTCTTCTATTTTCCTATGTTTTATTCATTTTTATTCTTCATTAATCTTCCTCTTTGGTCTGGAACTCAATAGTAGAAGCGTGATTGGGTGATACCCATTCAAAACCGTTGCAAATGCAATTCGCTTCTACGATGACTACACCGCCCATGGAAGAGTAGTTCTTTTTAGTAATCGATCTACCTCTCACATTCTTCATTAATTTATTTTGAATCAATGATATACTGTAATTAACTAAACATGATCCATTAATTTAGTTTTTAAATTGTAAGAAACTAATCAAGCAATTGAACAATTAACACAAAAACACGCGAGGTCGAGATTTGTGTGAATTGTGAGAGCGCGATCTTAATCGGTAATACAAGACCACACATGATCATTTTGTAGAGTTCAAATACAATCCCTAAACTAAATTAGTCTTCATTTCCAGAGTTTTTATGTGCCTTAATTTACCACTGACCATAAGCTAGCCTTAGAACATCAATCAAAGCAGGGTGCTACGATAGCATGTTCCGAAGCTAGCCTAGGATTTAATTAACTTCATCTTTGTGGTAAGGTTAATTCTCATAGGGTTCAGGGGTTAAAAAGTTAAGGGGTCATAATTAAGTGTATGTTAATTTAAATTATAATGATTAATAAGTAAATGAAGAGGTAGAGTTAGATCGATTACGCCTTTTAAAATATTTTCTAAAAAAGACATCATCTTGTTGTGTCTTTTTAATCAAACGTCGATTCAAAATTAAAAACAAAAAAAATGCAATCTTCTTCCAGAAAACTTATTTGTGTTTATAAACTATAAAAAACCACCCCCCATCCTTTAAAGTATTGTTTTTATTTTCTTTTATTTTATTTCTATAATACCTCTGAAAAGTTGTTTTTAATTCACTTCCTCCTTTGAGAGACGACCTTGGTCAGCCACTCTACTGCATCTAAGTACCCCAAAATCATACTAATCATTTTAGGGCACCCACGACAGCGCTCTTTCAGTGTCCCATACCACTTTTAAACTTTTTAAAGGAATTAACATTTTGAAAACATTCATGTCCATATAAATAAATCCTTAAAAACCATTTTGAATACATGGACATTAATGAGAAAGATTTAGAAGAATAAATATTTAAAACATTTGAAATGATGTTTTAGTAAAAAAAATTCCCTTATAAGAATCCCTTTCAAAACTATTTCATAAAACATGGACATGGATAATAAATATGTCCCAGTAGATACTTATGTAAAAACAACCTCGGATAATAAAGATATTGTGAAATTAACCCTTACCAATTTGGTAACTTACGAAACATAGACCCCATGAAAGAGGTATCATACAATGAATATGTAAATACACATAAATTAAAGTTTATTACACAAATAATAAAATTATGGGCAGTACATACACCACACAAAAGGTAATAGTGGAAATATGACATGAATCTCATAGGAATAAGGAGTGAGATGAAAACTCCTTACCTTGCACTTTCCTTTAGTTGAGGGTACGTTTAACCTCCTGTATGAAGACCGAAGTATGTTATTAAATTATACCAGAACCATATTAATATTTATGATATCATACATTATTCATTTATGACTTTTTACTACCCATTTAATAATAATTTCTATGTTAAATTAACATTTCGGGTAATAATCGCTTTCTTTATCGTATGTGTTTTAACTTGTTACACTTGATTGTATCACTTAGATCATGATTTAAATACTTATATAATATAAAAAATGATTTATATATCATATATATTTAGAATATAATTATGTATAATAGATATATATGTGAAATGGAAAACACCATTTATAGAGACGGTAGTTCGTACGTACGCATAAACGCTGTTTCCGTTTTCATAACGTATTGAACAGAACTAAGTGAATAAAATATTTTTAAGTACACACACACACACACACACACACAAACATATATATATATATATATCTCCATTAGAATTATTATGTCATATATTACAAACATATTAGTAATATATATTTTTATAATCGTCGATGAATGGTGAATGTGGAAATGAATCTCATCGCGTCATGGAGACGGTAATCCGTATGTACGCACGAGCAACAATATAATTTCATTAAAGGTGTGGAATTGGATGGTATATTAATTTTACAGAGGCATTATTATGTTATTTTCATTATTTATATACATATTACTCATAATTATATCCATCCAAATAACGTAGTGTTGAATAACAAATTACAACACGACATGGAGATGGTAAGCCGTACGTACGCACGCATGGTGACATTATCATTCATAAGATGGATAGAATAATGAATATAGTTGTGAAATATTTATAATAACATCACAGTATATAGAAGATACTATATTTATTATTTTATAATGGAAATAACAAATAAAGAAGAAGTGGAAGAAAAAAGGAACTTGAAAGAGGGTGGTGAAAACAATACCTCTTCTTCGGGTTCTTCCTTTTGATTTGATAAAAATGGCTCCTTAGGTTGGATTTATGATCAAACCAAGGCCTCTATGTTTAATTTAGGGAAGTTTAGAGAATATTTGGGCAGGGTTTGGCCGAGCCAAAAGGTTTTGAAGGTGTGAATTAGAGGGAATGGGAAGTGCCCTTTTATAAGAGGGGTGAGGGGCACCTTAGGAAAAGCTAGAAATATTATTTTATAATAAATTAATATTCCGTTTCTAATGGCTAAAAAGTGGATTATTTAAAGTTTATGGTGGGTATGGGTTGAAAACCACTCAACCAATAGGTTTTAGAGAGGTTTGGGTCACTATATTAACTTTATCTGTTTGATTTAACTCTTAGTTAAATAGTTTGACATTTACCATGTCTCTTTGTATTTAAATATTATATAGTCAATAAAATTACTATAAACATCCAAGAGACCCCCAAGTGGTCCATTAATAATAAAAATATCATTATATAAATCCTTTGGCTGAACCTTATATTTTTAGGAATAGAATATCAATTAATAATACAATATTTGTTTTAAAAACTCATTTTTGTCAATTTTGACACTATTTAATAATTGATTTTTGGTAAAGTCTTAAAAACTTTATTAATTCGAACCAAATTCATTTAAGCAATACTAACATGTAATGTTAACCAATAATATTTTTTTTATGTCATCAAAACTTTCAAATTATATTTATTTTAACATTTATAATACTAATTATTGGATTCTTTCATTAATAAGGAAAATACTGCATCATTATTGTGTCATAAATAAATTTAATTATTCAATTTCTAAAAATTATAAATAAAATACCATTATGTAGGAAATATTTTTATCTTTATAATGAATATTTATAGTAGAAAATATAACATATATAACCCTATGTAATTTTTTTTTCTAAAAGATATATGCTTATGTCATTTTTGTATTTACTTTAACTTAATTAATATAAAGTGTCATTATCACTTACAAGTGGATCCATGGGGTCCCAAAATTGACCCAAAGATTCCCATGGTCGGACATGTATCAACCAATAGGGTTAGGACACGTTTTGAAGTAATTTATTATTATTATAATATTATTTTTTACCCTTATTTACCAGATTTATCCTTTAACCATGGTAAATAAAATATTTACCAAAGTAATTATTCAAAATGTCTAAAAATAAAATTTACCTATTTACAAAATTTGGACGTCTTGATTCTAAATATGGAATCCATTTTTCTAAATTCAAAACACAGAAGTGGCAGAAATTTAATTTAAAATTAATTCCCGTTGTTAAAACAAAAATCGTGTTTTTAAGAGATAATAACTATCAAAAGATTGACACTTGCTTATGTCCAGTTTAAATGTGAAATTATGTCCAATGAAAAAAATTGGATTAAATGGTAAAAATATAATCTAATTATACTCTAAAATCACTCAAATTCATAATTTATCACTATTAATTATTTCGATTAAAAAAGTTGTTTTTAATTAAAATTTAGTAATTTTCACTATTCATCAAAATATGAAAGTTATCCGAAAAGTACCAAAATTTTTTCCTAAACTAATTTAGATATTATGAATCCAAAAATAAAGTCCATTTTGAAAGATAAAATGTATAAAATATCAAAAAGTGGGTATTATTATTCATAACTGATAGTTTAATTGGTTGTGGTGTGTGTTAGAACTTGAAGTTGCGTACAACACACGCTACTGTATTATTCAAAGAGAAGCATACCATGGAAGCTTGGGGTGTTACACCCGTTCCACAGGTCAAACTATATCCATGTCCTTCATGACCAATAATGCGATGGAAGATCTCATCCCTTCGCATGGGAAGTTGTCGTTGATCCTCTGACAGCTATTCTAACTCAGCTTCAAATTGAGCCTATGCAATATTTAAATATATATACATATATATGTTTATATACAGATGTATGTAAGTATTGGTAATGAGTACATTCACTTACTACAAGATCTGCAGCCTCGGGATCATTTCGATCACAAATCCTCATCCACACCGACATTTTATCAGTCAGTGCACCTTGCTCCCATAACTATATACCAATAAAATATAATAGTATAAAAAAACAATAATAAATAATAAAAAATGAATAATAAATACCTCATGTCGGATCTGAGACACGTGACAAGTCCCGAGCCTGTGAGGTGGTCCCTACAACGCTTGATTCTCGAATTGGCGTGTTGACACCTCCTACATAAAATTAATTCAAATTTCAAGCAAATATAATGTCACACATTCTTGAAAATATATATACCAAAATAAATATACTAACCGCAACGGACTCAGTCGACCAATATGAAGCTAATTCATGCCACTGAGATGGGATAACACTTCTCGGGACTTTTTCCAGAATGTCCGCGACACCCATATTTGGTACCCAGTGCTCCCTCTTGACTTTGACTTTATAATCTTTCCACATATTATGAAATTTACTCATAAAAATAGGCTGAAACTCATCGGGGAACACTTTCAGGTTATTCTATTTAAGAAAAAAAATCACACATTTTAGTATTTTTTTAAACATAGGGAAGAAACTAAATTGGTCTTCTTACCTTAATTTCCGTCCAAAGCCGATCTAATGTATCATAAGGGATAGAGGTCCAGTCATGTGTGGAAAATGGAAATAGATGTGGGTTTCATATCATATGACCCAACTGACGAATAAATGCAGGGGCAGTCAGCCCCACAGGATGAAATCTGCCGTCAAACGAAACATCATAAATCGTGTCAGAATTCCATGATAAAATCTCATGACCATGGCCTATCTTGAGAGAGGAAGAAGTAGTCGAGTCCGATCCTATTGAAAAAAAATTTATACATAATTTGACAGATGTGCATATATATATATATATATATATATATATATATATATATGTTTAGAAATTACATAAAAAATCAGAAACAGTTACATTCAAACATACATCGACCCTGAGATGTAGATGGCTCAAATGGATGATGTGGATCTGCTGCCTGTTCCCCTGACATGCCTACGATCGTACACAACATTAATAAGGGGACCATCCAAAATGTAAAAAAGATAATTTGGATTGTTTTTAAGAAAATCAAACTTGTACAATAGTCAATCAAACAATAATGGATAAAATAATTAGTTGTAAATGGATTTTAAAAAATCAAAAAATTAACAAAACAGAAATAAAATTATGTAAAAAAGGCTTGTATTTAGAGGGGGGTGTTGTGGGGGGTGGGGGGGGGGGGTGTATGGGGGGTGGGGTTATCTGGGGTGGGGGGGGGGCTGTCCGAGGGTTGGGGGGGGGCTATCAGGGGTGGGCGGGGGGGGGGGGTGCTGTCTGGGGTGAGGGGGGCTGTCCGGGGGTGGGGGTGTTCGGGGTGGGGGGGGGGGGGTGTGTTCGGGGGTTGGGGGGTGTCTGGGGTGGGGGGGGGGCTGTCTGGGGTGGGGGAAGCTATATGGGGTGGGTGGGAGGGGGCTGTCCGGGGTGAGGGGGGTTGTCCGGGGGGTGGGCTGTTCGGGGGGGGGGGATGTCTGGGGTGTGGGGGGGAGCTGTCCGGGTTGGGGAGGGGCTACCTGAGGTTTGGCGGGAAAACAATTATACACCTTTTATTGAACCTGCAAATCGACTGTTACTCCTTCAACGACCACTCTGACCCAATAAATATCTTCTTCACATTGAACTGTAATATGTTGATCAAGCTATTGGGCAACGAAAGGATCAGTCTTAGGTTCATCTTGTTCAAACAGAAACCCTCATCGCCAGGACATTTTCACAATAACTTTCCAACTATGATCCAAAGGCAAAGTAACGAAGAATACTTGTTCCACTTGTGATGTCAAAATGAAAGGTTCATTATCAACTCGTTCATTTCTGTATAACATATAGTTAAAATTCACCATTGTAAACTGATATTGATTGAATTTACTTCCACACACTGGATCAACCCAATTACACTTTAACAATATGTACTTCAACCCGTGTGCATATAAAAATTCAATGATATTTGTCAATTGAACATAGTAATAACCAGAATCGAAAAATGGGCAACCGATGACACTATTTTGTGTTGCTCATTTTTCATCAACATATTTAATGCGAAATCAAAATCCATTAGCATCTATAGCTTTATAACGACGAGCTGTTATAGATGGACCCTCAGCTAGTTGGATAAATTCTTCAGTTAGCATGGGGTCACCTAACTCCCTCAGCTTATGAACCTACATAATTAATAGAATTCAATAATGATTTCTACAGAAAGAAATTATTATAATACTTCACTCATAATGAAAATCAATTTATATGTACAAAATCCTTGAATCAATCATGAAATGACGCATAATGGGATTTTCGAATTTGATAATCCGTCGCACGATACATCTCTTCTTTTAGCTCATTAATGTGTTTATTGAAAATGAACAATCTCGATGTTTAAATAAAAAAATTATGCAAACAAAACATGTAAAAGTTAAATAATAAAATTTATAGGAAACTTACTACATTAATGGTGTAACTGATGGAGTATTGAACAAGATGTATCGATGCGCTTGTATCCACTTGATGTTGTCTATATCAAATGTGGTTTCTTCTCCAAACTGGGCCATCATGAATCCGAGAGGGATTATCTAATTTTGTTTCAACATCCATAAGATATTCTGCAAAAAAAGTAGTACACTCATCCATCAAATAACCATTAGCTATTGATGCCTCCAAATGAGCTCTGTTGTGTACAAATTGTTTCAATGTATTCAGATACTACTCAATAGGATACATGCACCTAAATTTCTCTAGACCAACAACCATTACTTCATCTATTAGGTGCACTATCAAGTGAACCATAAAATCGAAAAATGAGGGGGGAAATAGTTTTTCAAAGTGACAAAGCGTAAGTACAATTCGGTCCTGCAAAGTTTTTAAATCACTCATTCATTTATTTATTAAACAAAGATGTCTAAAAAAATTAATCATCTCAATCAATAGTTGAACAACATTGTGGGATAAAAAATCACAAATTGCAATTGGAATCAAATGCTGAAGTAGTATATGATTGTCATGACTTTCCAACCCTTGAAATGTCTTTCTCTTCAAATTCACACACTTTGAAATATTAGAAGAGTAACCATCAGGAACCTTAAGCATCTTCAAAATGGAAATAAATGTCTCTTTCTCCTTTGTAGTCATCGTATACTGTGCATCAAGTATATATGCCTTGTTTCCCTCAGCTAACTGTAAATGCAATTGTTTCCTTAAAACCCATTTCTTCCAAATCACGATGTGTATTAACATGGTCCTTTGATTTTCCACTGACACCTAAAATTGTCCACAATATATTATCACAAACAATTTTCTCAATGTGCATGACATCCAAATTGTGCCTTAGCATTTTATTTTTCCAATAGGGGAGATTGTGAAAAATAATTTTCTTTTTTCAATTTTGACTGCGTTGTCTACCTACACCCCGAATATTACATAATGAATGAGCCACTAAATCCTAAAATTCATATACCATGTAGATGTTTTCTTCCTCAATCCGCGATAAAATTTCAACTCCTGTAATGATCTTTAGTGATGGGTTGAACTATCAAGAACCACCAAATGTCACTCTGTCCTTTCTGAACCTATGTTGGGGGGGGGGAGAAAATGTTTGTGACCCATGTATGCCCATTTTTTGGAATGTTTAATCCATACAAATTTTTTACTTTTATTGCAAAAATGGCATGTAAATTCCAATTTCATACTCCATCCTGATAAATTTTCATAAGCCAGGAAATCATTGATTGTCCACAATAAAGCAGCCAGCAATTTGAACATTTCATTCATTTCACAGTCATAAGTCATCACACCATCACCCCAAAATTCATTCAAATCATCAATCAATGGATGAAGGTAAACATCAATCTTATCCCTTGGAATTCTCGGTCCATCAATAAGAGTGGAAAGTAATATAAATTGTTACTTCATACAAATCCATGGAGGAAGATTATATGGAACCAACACCACATGCCATGTGCCATGAGTTGCACCAAACATATACTTGAATGGATTGAAACCATATGTTTCTAACACCAATCGAACATTATGAACATCTTTAGAAAAGTTGGGGTGTCTCTTATCGAAATCCTTCCATGCACGAGAGTATACCGGGTGGGTTAACATATCAATTTCTTGATTCCTTTATGCATTCCATCTCATTAAATTAGAAACTTTAGATGACATAAAAAACCTTTTAGACCTCGGCTTTAGGGGAAAGTAATGCATTTTCTTTATGGTAATCAGTTTTCCCTGTTTCACAGTCAGAATTTGATGAGTCCGATTTCTCATGTTCTCTTTCCACTTGGAAGTGCCACAGACCGCACAAATATCTTAATGCGCAATTTCCTTTCTAAACAACATACAATTGTTTTCAAATGCATCTATTGTATCATATATAAAACCTAAGTTCTCTGTAAACTTATGAGCATGGTAATATGACTCAGGAATCTTAGCGTCGACAGGAAGAACCTTTTTCAATAACGCCAACAGTATGTCGAACGATGTGTCTGACCACTGATTCAAAGCCTTAAAATGAAACAACTTCACATTAAACGACAATTTATTGTAAGTAGTACATCCAAGATATAATTCCATTTTCAAATCATCAAGTACTTCATAAAAAAATCTCGAATCACAATCTACACCAGAGCACGGATTTATCTCACTGGTCTCAACATTCTGAATGTCAATGCCTTCAGGAGCCAACCCACATACCATTTCAGTAAGCATATCATGAATTGGATCATTCATCCTCACATAAACATTCATCTGAATTGAATCTGTATTTTGAAAACTAATATATTCTTCCCCCTGATGAGTCCAACTCTTATAATTTTTCCGAAATTCGTTCAAGAATATGTGCTCTCTCACAGTATCTCGTGTTGATATCTATTTGCACATTTTCTAAATGGACAACTAATATAGTCACTTTTAAATCCTCCATTGAACTCAATTAACTGCATAATTCCTTCAAAATATTCTCTAGACATTCTATTTGGAAGATCAATCCATCTATTATCCATAATAATATCTGTATAACAAACATTTACAAAAATGTGGTCAAGCCTCAAACATTTTCTCATGGGATACACACACAGACTCAAGAATGCTATAAATAAAATAACAACACAACTTAATATTAATCTAGTCAACATATACATGGACTTTACATTGTATGTAACTTCTAACCTCAAGTAAAGTGTGATGTCTTCTTATAAAAACACTGTTAACACACATTGTTTCATAATTATTCATGCACACAAGCCCATATGCACATAAACTTCAATTTCCACAATTCTTATTCACACACAATATTCATATAATCTTCATGCATGCCAAATTTGTGCTGTAAAATGCAAAAAATTAAAAATCTTAAACAGAAGTTAGGTCATACCTGATAGCGCTACAAATCTGGAAGGGAGGGGAGTTGGAGGTGGTGATGCGAGAGAGAGGAGGGGCAACAGAGGGGAGTCACAGTCTGAGGCTGTGCGGCGAGGGAGGGGATGGGTGACGGTGGGAGGCTGAAGGTGGTCACGCAGTGTCGACGGTGACCGGTTATGGGTGATAGAATTGCGGCGAGGGAGAATAGAAGCTGCGGGTAGGGTTCGGGCACGAGGGGGTTCGACCGCGAGGGGGGCGGAGGCGGTCGCGCGATGTCGACTGTGCGGTGTCGGTGGTGACTGGTGATAGGAGGCGGTGGTGCAGAGAGGGGGAACAGGCGTTGCAGGTAGGTTTTGGGTGTGAGGGGGGTTCGACCGCGAGGGTGGGGGAGGGCGGGGCGATGGCGGACAGCATCGGCGGTGTAGGGAACGGTTCTGGAAGCGGCGGTCGGTGCTCTGAGGTACAATTCTGGCAGCGCGAGGGGGTGCGTGAGGGGGGTTCGAGCACAAGGGTGCTGGGGGGAGCGGTGAGTGAGAGGAAGATGGTATGAGGGCGACCAATGGGTGCAAGGGCGGAAGTGGTCGGCACGAGGGCGGCGACGGTTGGCACTGTGGGGTATGGTTCCAGCGGGCATAAGGGGGCTTCGAGCGCGAGGGGGGAGAGGTTTTTTTAAGCTTAGCGACCGCCATTTTCGGTCGCTATTGGGTATCATTAGCAACTAACAATGGTGGTTTCCTATGTCTGGGGGCTCCAAATCCCCTTTTTCTAGTAGTGTAGTTCTAAAAATTCATATATTCCTAGTATCTACTCAACTAGACCAAAAAAAGTATTTATTTATATAATCTTATGGACTTCTTATAATAAAACCATTAGGAAATTATGGGTGCCAAAATTTCTTTTTACTAACATAAATGGACCTGAGAAGATTTGGGTACCAAAATCATTTTTGGTATAAACTTTGTTTTATAGAAAACTTGTTTGAAAACCTCCTGAAAAAGACAATGATATATAGAGATTAGGTGTTCTAGACATATGACTGGTGAGTATTCAAATTTCAAGAATTTGATCAATGTTGATGGTGGTCATGTCACTTTTGGTGGCAATGCTAAAGGTAAAATCATCAGCCTTGGCCAAATTGGAAATTATAATTCAGTATTAATTTCTAAATTTCTATATGTAGATGGTTTAAAATATAAGCTTCTTAGAATTTCTCAATTATGTGATGAAATATTTTATATAAAATTTTAAAATAATGCATGTCATGTTATTTATGATTTTTTTTAATTTTTACTACTTTAAGAAATTATAATATTTATTCTATCGATTTAAATTCTTTATCTTTTAAAAATATCTATTACTTAAGTGCCTTTCATAAATAATATTGGATTTGTCATAGGCGACTAGACCATTGCAATATTCATTCACTTAAAAAGCTAACTAGAAAAGGATTAGTTAAATATATACCAAATATTGAACTCTAAAATGATAAAGTGTGTGACCCTATCAAAAAGGGAAACAACACAAGATTTATTTTATGTCTAAGAAAGAAGTTTCAACCAATAATCATCTAGAGTTAGTTTATATAGACCTCTTTGAACCATATAGATTCTCTAGTTTAAATGGAAAACATTATATCTTTATTCTTGTAGATTACTTCTCTAGGTACACTTGGGTATTATTTTTAGGTCACAAAAGTGAATCTTGTTCTTAATTTATTAATTATGCCAAATATTTAATAAATATAAGTGGACTTAGGATTAAGACCTTAAGAAGCGATCATGGTCCATAATTTAAAAATAAATACCTTGAATCATTTTGTTCTCAAAATAGTTATAATCACAAATTTTATGCTCCTAGGACACCACATAAAAATGGTTTGGTAGAAATAAGACATAGAAGTATTCAATAGATATACCAAACTATGATAAAAGAGTATGTATTACCTGTATACTTTTGGCTAGAGGTTGTCAGCACAACCTATAAAACTATAAATAGAGTATTAATTGGACCTCTCTTAAAAAGAACACCTTATGAGTTTTGGAATAATAGAAAACCAAAGGTTAATTATTTCATAGTTTTTGGTTTAAAAGTCTTTATTATAAATAGAAAGGATAATATGGAAAAATTTTATTCCAAGATAAATGAATGAATTTTTCTTGATTACTAAACATCCAGTAAATCTTATAGGATGTTTAATAAAAGAACTAAAACAATGGAAGAGTCTGTTCAAATTAAATTTTATGAAACCAACCTTAATGAACCTAAGAATATATTAGAGATCCTTGAGTATGATTTGTAAAATCTAAACATTAATTGTAAACCTTTTTAAAGTTAGGTTAAATAAGCAAAAAGTTCATCAAGTGAAATGCTAGAACCTGAACCTGAAAAAAATCTTGAGACAACCGACCCCTCTTTTCAAAGAGCTATTAAGACTCATAGAAACCATCCTTTAGATATATTAAGAGGAAACATAGATATAGGTACACAAACAAGAGATTACCTTAGGAATAAAATTGAACACTGAGCCTTCTTATCATAGGTTGATCCTAAGAACATTAATGATAACATCAATGATGAATTATGAGTAATAGACATGCAAGATGAATTTAATAAATTTGAAATAAAAATTATTTGGGAACATGTTGATAGACCTAAATACACATTAAATATTAGCACTAAGTGGGTGTTTAGAAACAAGGTTGATGAGTCAGACACTATAGTAATAAACAAGGCCAGATTAGTTGCAAAAGGGTATAATCAAGAAGAAGGTATTGATTATGAAGAAACTTTTTCACCTGTATCTAGAATTGAATCCATTATAATAATACTCTCACATGAAACACATTTGGATTTAAAACTATATCAAACAGATATTAAAAGTGAATTCTTAAATGGGTTTATAATTGAGGGTGTTTTTGTTGAACAACCCCCTGGTTTTCAAAATCCATATTTTTCAAATCACGTTTTTAAATTAAAAAAATCCTTATAATGTTTAAAATAGGATCCTAGAGATTGGTACGATAGGATTACCTATTTTCATATTTCAAAAATATTTTCAAAAGGTATAGAAGATCCAACTCTTTTTATAAAAATAATTTCAAAAGATGTTTTAATAGTAAAAATATACGTAGATGATATTATTTTTTGATCTACTAAATATTCCCTATGTACTAATTTTTCAAAACTAATATAAAATGAATTTGAAATGAGTTTGATGGTAGAACTTAAATTATTTCTTGGTTTTCATATATTTCAAAATAAATAAGGGATTGTTTTGAATCAAATCAAATATACTAAATACCTTTTAAAACATTTTGGATTAGACAACACTAAAAGTGGTGATACTCCCATGAGAACCACCTGTAAACTAGATCTTGATGAAGCTAGGAAATCAATAGATCAAATTAGTTAAAGAGGTATGATTGGTTGTCTATTATACTTAAATCCTATTTGGCTTGACATTATGTTTATTGTGTGTATGTGTGCTTTCTTTCAAAAAAATAAAAAAGAGTCACACTTATTAGATATCAAATTAATTTTTAAATACCTCAAATATAAAACCAATTTAGGATTGTTCTATCCAAGTGGACATGATTTTGATTTATTAAGTTATTTAGATGTTGATTTTGGTGGTTTTAAGTTAGATAGAAAAATTCCATTAGGAAAATATCTAGTATCATGGTGTTGTAAGAAATAAAATTTTGTTTCACTTCCCTCTGTTGAAGCTAAATACATAGCTATAGGCAGTTTCTATGCACAAATTCTATGTATGAAACATACTTTATTAGACTTTGGATACCAATTTAGACATGTTCCAAAAATTTTTATAACACAAGTGCCATAAACATTTCTAAAAATCCAGTATCTCACTCTAGAACAAAGTAGATTGATGTAAGTCATCACTTTTTGAGAGATCATTATCAAAAAGGTGATATAAATTTAGAATTTATTGGAATTGAACATCATATTTATGACATCTTCACAAAGACATTGAATTTTGAAAGAATAAATTACATCAAACATGAATTAGGAATGATAAGTTTTGGTTGATAAGTCACCATTGACGAGTCACTGCTGGAAAGTCACCATTGATAAGTAACCATTGATGAGTCACTATTGGAAATTCATGATTGATGAGTCACCGTTGCATGAGTCACCATTGAAAATGAGTCACCATTCCTTTTTTTGGTTACTGTTTCTTTATTAATGTTACTATTATTTTTCTTATTAAAATTTTATTTTTTTATATTCTTTTTATTATTATTTTAGATCCCAAAATGATGTGATTTATGGAATAAATCAAATCTATTCACTTATCCCTCAATCCTTTGAACTCCCAAAACCTTCTCTTCCCCTATAACCTACTGTATTTCCTTTCTCCCTCATTCCACCTAAGCCTTTAACTTATCAGAATGGCATGTGTGAAGCGAAAAACAGAGATGAATCTAGAAGATATGATACAATATAAGAAATGTAAAGTATATTCCAATAGTTTGGTTGTTGTTTTATGAAACCCGTATATGGAGAAATTGGTTGTCGGAGCATAAAATGAAATCGATGTGCAATGGCTTCCATCTAGAAATACACTAGTATTAAAAGTTATAGAAAATTAGAAATGGATGAACTGGTTCACATCAAATCTTCGTGTTTATTTTCTGAGGTTAGCATATGATTTCTATCATAATTCTAATTTTTTTCAGAAAGAAAGAGGATGTGATAAAAAGTCGTATTGATGGAGAATATTTTTCCATCTCTTCATGGGAATGGGAAAAGTACCAAAAAGCACCACATAAATGGGTATATGGGGATTTTCAAGGAAACATTCCTAGTGATAGTGAAATGTTCAATTTTGAAGAGGATCTCCTATAGTTTATAGGAGATGGTATGCTAAGGAGACCTACTATCATGAACCAACCTGGGTCGAACCTGAACCGGTCACCCGAGCCGGTCTGTGGCATGGGCCGAAGGGCGTTCCCAATCCCCATGGGCTGAAAACTAGTGTTGGGCATCAAAACAAACATTTGGGAATGATTTATTCCAAATAATAAAAGACAGATTAATAGAAATAAACTGGAAAAAATAGGTAAACATTAACAGCGGAAAATTAAATAAAGATAACAAGCTAGACTTACCTCCAAGTGACCCCATGGGTCACCACCAAACATAGAACCATGCTCTCTCCAAGAGAGATCCAAGACTAAAACCTGAAACTGAAAAGTAAAGTAGGCATGAGCACTAAGATTCTCAGTAGGAAATCCAAGGAATAAAAATACCCTATGCCCTTGCCTTTAAAAAGAAATCCAATTATGCTAGTGTAAAAATAAGACATAATAAATTAATGTTTTTCATTATTTTCAAATTCAAGTAACAAGTTTCACCTTTAAGGAAAACATTTCACTTCCAATATATTTCAAAGTAGATTCCAGGCTTACATTAACCTTTCTAAATGAAAAGAAATTGGTTTAAATTGAAATGTGGTTTTTCAAAAATGAGATAACAAGAATGAAACAACTGAAATGAAAATCATATCACAAGAAACATGTTGTAAATGAGCACCATGGGAAATCCCTATAGGTAACTAGGAAAAATGGTACCCAAGACACCTCGTATCTCGGTGAAAAAGTAACCATATCAAAATTCATTCTCGTGCACACGAGCTAGTTGTAGGAGAATCATCCATAACCTAGTGGTCCTCAATAATCAACCAAAAGTTTAGTTAGTGTTATAGAATCAATCTTTCTAGATGAAACCGGGATGAACCACTGCCGATTTGTCTAGCATACTAGTCCTAGTCTGCTCACCTAGGTACCTAGGGTTTCTCATGTGCTCTATTTCAAATGGTGGTGAGGTTTTATCAAAAGAACATAAATGAACATAACACTTTCTTTATCCAAAATCCATTTAATCACTCACCATTGTTCTCCATCCTTAAGCACGTTCTCCCTTTTTATGTCACATGACATCACATAATATTCTTCATCAGTCACATATCAAAAATCACACATTTAACATACACATCATGTTTCTAAAACAATGGGTCATTCCTTAAGAAGGGGTTTTCACATTCAAAAATCATTTTCAAAGTGCCAAATGTGCCTCATTACTCCACAAGAGTGAATTTTATTTAGAAAACATGTTCACCCAAAACCCATTTTGGAAATCACTCTCAAACACTTTGGAAATCAAAAAGGTCATTGCTCTATTAAAACAAAATCGGCCGAAAGGCCACACATATTTGGAAATACATCTTTCACGTTCAAAACATTAAAAAACCACTTTTAAAGAACCACAAATATTTATATATATGGCATATGTATTTCATATAAAATCATAAAACACACTTTCAAATGAACACTAAGCAATAATGAAAATTCAAAATAAAGATCAGGGCATAGGTAACCTACCTCAAGTGGAACCAAGCCACCCACTTCAGCTCTTGGCGCTTTCTAACTAAAAGCTGCAGCTCCCCCACTAAGCATATGCATCTTCACATACATGCAAGGACACCTAGTCCCTATTCACACATTCACATAGCCCATGAATTTGTTCAAGTGGATAATTACAGGTATTCGCATATGCATATACCAGTCTCCACTCACCTACATATGCATTTTTATATATACATATGGGAACACTTATCCCCATACATGTATAATCACTACCATGTATGATTATACATGTAATGGGGGAACCTACACACACACACATATATACTTACCTATGCACAAGAAGGTGATTCACCCTTGGACCGATGACCCTAAACTACACCAAACAATCCAACACACTATGACAAAATTAGAATGATCCTAAAAACATCAAAAGAATGCCACAAAACAAGTGAGAAACCAACTAGCGGCATAAAATTCCATTCCTCAAAACATGAAGCTTTTGACGATGGAAGCCTGAGACCGCTTCACCTTACACTTATATACATTTTCACACACAAATATATATATACCCTTTGACCCAAGTGCATATTCACCGTGCCATGAGGGAATATGATCAAGGAGGATATACATATATACATGATTACCCATGTATATAAATATAGGTCTTTGCCGCCGATGACCAAAATCCACACCGCGATGTACAAAACATGATACAATAATAAAAAAGAGCCTATAGATTACCAAGGGATAAAAAAACTAAATTAAGTGGGAAAACAATAGAAAACTCACCCCAAACATGTTTCACACCCTTTATATGATTTAATAAACCAATTAAAATTTTTACAAAACAAGTCCAAGGAGAATCATATCGTTTTACACAAAAAGACACGCTTAAAATCCATTTTTGAATTAAACGCACACCAACATCATACCAAAACAAAAAAAAACATAGCCCTTGACTCATTTAATAAACCAATTGCATGTATTATAAAATGACCTCTAATAGCACAACATGAGTTACACAAGAAAGACACTCAATTTTAGGTAAAAACAATAATTAAAAATTGAATGCTTCATCAATCATATCAAAAATGGATTTTGCACTTCAGGATAATTAATAGAAACTTTAAAACACATGAAGACCCTAACTCAACAGGTGAGAAACCAAAAAACTAGGTCTAAAACCTTACCTTAGTTGGAAGCAGTGAACAAAATTGAAACACAACCACCCAAAACCAACCAACACCCTACCAATTAAATACTAGGGAGTCATAATTACCGAAATCCCCAAATTAAATAGGTGAAAAACCCAGCAACACGAGAAAACATTACCTTAGAACAAATCCGGAAGACCGAAACACACCAAACCGCCTCGACTTCGGTGGTGGTTGACGGAACACGCACCAATAAGACCCAAGATGTCTCCCGCACCAACCAAGAACAAAATAAACTGAAAATCAGATCACCCCTAAAGAGTTAGGGTTCGAACGAACTCTATGGGGTGATGTTTAGGCCAAAATGAGGCCGAATATAGGGAGGATATGGGAGAAGATGTTCTAACTTGGTGATTCTGAAAAAGAACATGAAGAAATTTGGCCCCAAAATCGTGGATCGAAGGAGGGTCGTGGAGGGGGTGGGGGGTCATGCGGCTCACACATTGTAGGGTCTCAGTTAGGGGTGTTTCACCATGAATGTTTGAGGGGGAGCCGAGAGAGGAGGCCACCGTGGAGAGGGGAGCTTGGGAGGCGGTTCATTGCATGACCAAGAGGAAGGGGGAAGGGCGCCATCGTGCTTCGAAGGGGAGGGAGGGGGAAGATTTGTGACATGAGGGGGGGGGGGATGGGAGAAAGAATAAGAGGAGAGAAAAAAGGATAAAAGAAATAAGAAATAAAAAAAGATATAGAAAAAAAAATTATAAAAGAAAATAAAAATACAATTCGCAATGTTGGTGCACAACAATTCTACCCACCATGACACTTTCTACACCCAGAAAGTCCCAAAAGATTCGGCTGTTCAAAGCTTGAAACAAGGACACAACGATTCTCAAAACAAAACCCCTACCACTTTAGGACCAAACACTCATTTTACACCTAGGAACTAAAACCTCAAGACCCAGAATACCAAGAAAAATAACCAAAGACATGAGAATCATATTTCCAAACACAACCACAACATGGAACACCCCGACCCCTTACTTAGAAATCATTGGAGTATGCTTCAGATCTCTAATGAACATTCTCTATATGACCCATCGTCTGGGATAACCATCAACATTGTTCGGGGTCAGGCAGAGTAAAGGAAAAGAGTTTCCCCAACAAGAACACCTTGAAGATTAGGTTCTCTTCGATTTTTTCCTATGTTGGTCTCCCCAAAATATCAGGACTCTATCCAAATACTGAATTTCCCTAATAGAATAAAATTTAAAAAACAAACAAGACCCTTGATGTTGGTGTGACCCCTCAACATTCCGAGTCGCACCCGATCATCTTGGGGGAGGACATTGGAGAGACCCACAGTGGGTCTCCCGACCATATTATAAACTAAGTAGTACAATGGCACCCTCATGGGAACTCTCAATTAAGTTTCAACAATGTAGATTTAATTTCCCATAATGAACCCAACGACATGGACCAACTTCCTACACAGGAGAGGGGGTCCAAACAGGAGGAACCCAAAACAAACACTGACTCCAAACTCACCACTTCCCTAGGACACGAGCATATCCAACAGGCAACACCCAAAGCCCAAAACTACTTAAATGGAAGACTAGAAATTAGAGAGTTTATAACCAATGAGACACAACCATGAAAACTTCATGAAAGAGGCCACCAGGACCCCCAGAACAAGCTCCCCCCATACGAACAATCACATAAAGTGAAAACTTAACCGGTGACTTCCCCAACATTAAATATGAAAGGTTGGAAGCAAATACCTCGCACCTAGAAACTGCCCGACTGCATGAAGATATTTTCTCTGAGAACTATGGCTGGAGCTCTGATGTATTGAAACATCTACTGCACCACAATTAGGAACAAACAACCTCGAACTGAGACTTCAACTTCTGGAAAGGCTGCTTACAAAATTTCCCCAAGTGACCCAAACAACCACACCAATGACAAGCCTTCAGAAGGTTACGACGTATAGTTTTGAGTGCCCAAATCAACCACATTGGAAACAAATGATTGTATGGTATTAGGAATGAGAAAAAGTAATGGACGAAGGACTCATTCTAAGAAAATATGCCTCTGGTTCACCCTCTACAATGGATGGGGAACCCTTCATGAGCACCTTAAAAAATATTTTTATTTGTCACAGTTCACTCGCTACGACCCCAACTTCCAAGGAAAAGGTAGAAATCACCTTTCTCTAGCCCAAACACAACCCTTAAAAAAAAAAACTAAGAAAAATTTCCCTTTACAATATCTAGAGTTCCTAAAGACCTAAAAAAATACCCGACTTCCACAAGTTACACCGGAACCCCCATCGAACCTCAGCCACCACAGAGAGAAAAAGAAATAATGAAAATAAAATAACCCCACCACTCCGCTGGGAGTTTGGGTAAAACTTAAAACTAAAAATGACCCCTCGGGAGCCTTTGGACATTCTTGGGTGACATACTTTAAACAAGAAGCAAAAAACCAACCAGAAGCTCATCACAAAAAAGCCTCCACATTTAACCATAAATCATTAACTCAAACTCAAAACATTATTTAAATCTTGAAATGCCAGCTCAAAAACAAGTATCAAGCCCATAGAATAATACATCAAAAAATGAAACCATAACCAAATAAAATATCAACCGAAATAATACCAAAGCAACATCACCAACCAAACCTAAACCCCTATTTAAAAAATGACCATTTTCAAAACCATATGAATACTAAAACCCCCTTTTTAAAACCCACTTCACTTTTAAAATTTCTTAAAAAAAATCATCCCAGCACATCATTAATCAAAAAATGATTTTGGAAAACAAAACAAGCCTTGAAAACTGAGCACCCACCATTTATATTCCATGAAACCTCACATACATACATTCCCACACCAACTCAGGCACCCATCCACGTGTACCAAAAACCATCCACATCTAATCACATTCATCCATACACATGGGAATCCATAGGAATACCAAAGGGCAAACATATCATTTTCAAATTCCATTTTCCAAGAGACATCAGTTTCACACTTCAAAAAAATTTCAAAATCCCCAAAAACATTTTCCAAATCCACTTCTGATTTTTTCTTTACAAAATATTTAAAAGATCCCAAAACAATTCTCAAAACAACATGAATTTTCAAAACAACTCATTTCATTTCCAAACCAATCAAGTCTCTAATTTTGGAAATACAATTTTCAATAGACCAATCATCAATATTGAAACCCAATAAAAACACCCCAAAACCAACTAAAACTCACAAAAAGAACATCTAAAAGCTACCAATTCTCCCAACGAATCAGGATTCCAAATTATCAAATAAACAACTGCTACACATAGCTTGGTCACACGGTTTGGAAAACTATGCACCAACCAAGTGAGCATATAGGAATTTATTAGAGGTAATTGCATGGTCTGCACATGGCTTTCTAGGCCATGCACAACAACCATGCACCCCTCAAAAATGAACACCAAATTTCAATACCAATTAGAAACACCCAAACAAGACTATGAACCTTGAAAACAATCAAGATCTAAGCATGGAATTCGAGGCAAGACCATCCCGAACCACCCAAGCAATTCAAGTGTCATTTCGAATAGGTGGTGATCAAGCACCTACCCACAATTGAATACTTTAATTCTGACACTACTAACTCCAAACTATCATACATCCCCAAAGAACATGGTCTAAACCTACTATTATACCATTTTGTCATGAACCAACCCAGGTCAACCCTAGACTAGTCAGCTGAGCCAGTCCTCAACATGGCTCGAAGGGAATTCTTGATCCCCATGGACTGGAAACTAGTGTCAGGAATCAAAAAAAATAGTTGGGAATGATTTATCCTAGAAAATAAAAGACAGATTAACAGAAATAAACTAGAAAAAATAGGTAAACAGTAATAAAAGAAAAGAAAATAAATATAACCTGCTAGACATACCTCCAAGTGACCCCATGGGTCACCACCAAACATATAACCATGATCTCTCCAAGAAAGATCCAAGATTAAAACCTGAAACTGAAAAGTAAAGTAGGCGTGAGCACGAAGATGCTCAGTAAGAAATCCAAGTAATAACAACACCCTATTCCATTACCTTTAAAAAGAAATCCAATTATGCTAGTTTGAAAATAAGAGATAAGAAAGTAATCCTTTTCATTATTTTCAAATTCAGATAACAATTTTTACCTTTAAGGAAAACATTTCACTTCCAATATATTTCAAAGTAGATTCCAAGCTTACATTAACCTTTCAAAATGAAAAGAAATCAGTTTAAATTGAAATGTGGTTTTTCAAAAATGACACAACAAGAATGAAACAACTAAAATGAAAATCGGATCATGAGAACCATGTCATAAACGAGCACCACGGGAAATCCCCATAGGTAAATAGGACAAATTGGACCCTATAGACCTTGTACCTTTGTGAAAAAGTAACCATATCAAAATCTATTCTCATGCACATGAGCCACTAGTAGGAGAATCATCCTAAACATAGTGATCCCCAATAATCACACAAAATTCTAGTTAGTGTTATAGCGTCAATACTGCTAGATGAAACTGGGAGGAACCACTGCCAAGTCATCTAGCGTACTAGTCATAGTCTTCCCACCGAGGTACCCAGGGTTTCCCTTGTGCTCTATTTCAAATGGTGGAGAGGTTTTATCAAAAGAAAAAAAATGAACACAACTCTTTCTTTATCCAAAATCCATTTAACCCCTCACCATCATTATTCATCCTTAACCGTATTACCCCTTTTTGTGTCACATAACATCACATAAGCTTATTCATTAGGCACATATCACAAATCTCACATTTAACATACACATAATGTTTCAAAAACAATGGGTCATGCCTTAAGAGGGACTTTTCACATTCAAAAATCATTTTCAAAGTGCCAAATGGGAATCATTACTCCACAAGAGTGACTTTTCTTTAGAAAACATGTTCACACAAAACCCATTTTGTAAATCACTATAGAACACTTTGGAAATCAAATAGGTTATTTCCCTTTAAAAAAAATTGGCCGAAAGGCCACACGTCTTTGGAAATACCTGTTTCACATTCAAAAAATTTATAAAAAAACACTTTTCAAGAACCACAACTATATATATATATATGGAATATTCATTTCATATAAAATCAGAAAACACACTTTCAAAGGAACACTAAGAAATAATGGAAATTCAAAATAAATATCAGGGCATAGGGAACCTACCTAAAGTGGAACTAAGCCGTCCACTTCATCTCTTGGCACTTTCTAACTAAAAGCTTCAACTCCCCCACTAAGCATATGTGTCTTCACATACAAGAAAGGACACATATCCCCTATGCACACATTCGCATGGCCCATGAACATGTGAAAGGGGATCCTAACAGGTATTCTCATACCCATATATCAGTCTCCAATAACCTACATATGAATTTTTATATATTCACATGGGAACACCTAGCCCCATACATGTATAATCACTACCATGGATGATTATACATGTAATGGGGGAACCCACATATATATATACTTACCTATGCACAAGCAGGCGAGTCTCCCTTAGACCGGCGACCTGAAAACACACCAAATAGTCCAACGCACTACGTAAAATTTAGAAGTAACCTTAAAACATCAAAATAACACCACAAAATAAGTGCGAAACCAACTAGCGGTATAAATTCCATACCTCAAAACACACAGCTTTTGACGATGGCAGCCTGAGACCACTTCACCTTACACACCTATACATTTTCATATATATATATATATATACCCTTTTACCCAAGTGAATATTCCCCATGCCATGAGATAATATGCACAAGGAGGATATATATATACCTAATTACCCATGTATATACATATAGGTCTTTGCCACTGGAAACTAAAATCCACACAGTGATGTAAAAAACATGCTACAAAAATAAAAATAAGTCTAGAAATTACCAAGGGTTCCAAAAAAACTAAATTAAGTAGGGAAAAAATAGAAACCTCACCCCAAACATGTTTCTCACCCTTTATATGATTTAATAAACCAATTAAAATTTTTATAAAACAATTCCAAGGAGAATCACAATGATTTACACACAAAGACCCGCTTAAAATCTCCTTTTTGAATTAAGTACACAACAAAATCATACCAAAAAAACTCATCCCTTGTATCATTTAATAAACCAATTTCATTTATTATAAAATGACCTCAAATAAAACAACAGAAGTTACACAATAAAGACACTCAATTTTAGGTAAAAACACTACTTTAAAATTGAATGCTTCATCAATCCTATCAAAAATGGATTTTTCACTTCAAGATAATTACTAAAAACTTTAAAACACATAAAGACCCTAATTCAACAGGTGCAAAACCAAACAAAATAGGTCTAAAACCTTATGCAACGGCAAACCAAATTGATGCGCAACCACCAGAAAGAAACCAACGCCCTACCTATTAAATACTAGGGAGAATAGGCTCTAACTTGGTGATTTCTACAAAGAACGTGAAGAAATTCTTCCCCAAAATCATGGATCAAAGGAGGGTCATGAATGGGGAGGGTCACATAACTCACATACTGTAGGGTCTCAGACGGGGGGGGGGGGGGGGGGGGGTTCGCTGGGCGGGTTTGAGGGGGATCAGGGAGAGGAGGCCACCGCAGAGAGGGGATCTTGGGAGTTGGTGCATCGCACGACCAAGAGGAAGGTTGAAGGGAGTCGTCGTGCATTGAAGGGGAGGAAGGGGGATGAGGTGCAACAAGAGGATAGTAGGGGAGAAAGGAGGGGATAGAAAAAAGTTTAAAATAAATAAGAAAGAAAAAAAAGATAAAGAAAAAAAAATTCATAAAAGAAAATAAAAATACAACGCGTAATGTCAAGGCGGGACAATTATCCCCACCATGAAACTTTTTGCCCCTAGAAATTCTTAAAAGACTCGGCTGTTCAAATCTTAAAATAAGGACACAATGATTTTCAAAACAATACCCCTACCACTTGAGGATCAAAAACTCACTTTCCACCCAAGACCTGAAACCTTGAGACCCGAACTACCAAGCAAAAGAACCAAATACAAAAGACTCATATTTCCAAACACAACCACAACCTAGAATACCCTGACCCCTAACTAAGAAATCACTAGAGTACAATCTAGATCTCTGATGAAAATTCTCCATAAGAACCATAATTTGGGCTAACCATCTACATTGTTTGGGGTCAGGCAGATCAGAGTCAAAGAGTTTCCCCAAAAAGAACACCTTGAAGATTAAGTTCTATGAAAATTTGTCCTATGTTGGTCTCCCAACCATATTATCCGAATACTGACTTTCCCAAATCAAAACAAATTATAAATCCAAACAAGACCCCTGACGCTGGTGTAACCCCTCAACATTTAGAGTCTCACCCAACTATCTTGAGGGAAGATATTGGTGAGACCCATAGTGGGTCTCCCCACCATATTAGAAACTGAGTAGTACAATTGCTCCCACATGAGAACTTTCAATTCAGTTTCCACAATGTGGATTGAATTTACCATAATGAACCCATCAACACAGACCGACTTCCTACACAGGAGAGGGGGTCCAAACAGGAGGAACCTGAAACGAACACTGACTCTAGACTCACCACTTCCCCAGGACATGATCATCTCCAATAGGAAACAACCAAAGCCCAAAACCTCTTAAGGGGAAGACTATCCATTAGAGAGTTTATACCTCATGAGACACAACCATGAAAAATTAGTGAAAGAGGTCACCAGGACCCCAAAAACAAGCTCCCCACCCAAACAGACAACCACATGAAGTGAAAACTTAACCGATGACTTCCCAAATATTAAATATGTCAGGTTGGAAGCACATACCTCACACCTGGAAATTGTATGACTGCGTGAAAATATTTGATCTGAGACCTATGGATGGAGCTCTGATGTATTGAAGCATCTGCTGCACTGCAGTCAAGAACTAAAAACCTCCAAATGAGGATTCATCTTTTGGAAATACTGCTTATAGTCTTTCCCCAAGTGACCCAAACAACCACATTGTTGAAAATCCTTTAGAAGTTTAATACGTATGGTTTTGAGCCCAAATTGACGACATTGTAAACAAACGAGTGTGTGGTCTTAGGAATGAGAAATAGTAACCGACGAAGGAATCATGCCAAGAACATATTCCTTTGGTTCAACCATTGCACCGAATGGGGAACCCATCATGAGAACCTTAAAAAAAGATTTTCATTTGTCACATTTCACTTACTGTGACCCAAACTTGCAAGTAAAAGGTAGAAATCACCCTTCTCTAGCCCGAACATGACCCTTCAAACAAAACCAGGACAACTTTCCCTTCACAACATCTGGAGTTCCTAAAGACCTGAAGAAATACTCAAATTCCTCAAGTTACACCGCAACCCCCATAAAACCTCATCTACCATAGAGAAAACAAGCAATAATGAAAAGAAAATAACTCCACCACACCACTGGGAGTCTGGGTAAAACTAAAAACTGAAAAGAACCCCTCAGTAGCCTTTGGACATTCCTGGGTGGAATACCTTAAACAAGAAGCACAAAACCAACATGAAGAAAATCACAAAACAAGCCTCCAAATTTAACCATAAATCATTAACTCAAACTAAAAACATCATTTAAAACTTGAAACGCCATCTTGAAAAAAAGTATCAAGCCCATAGACCAATACATCACAAAACGAAACCATAACCAAATAAAATATCAACCAAAATAATATGAAAGAAACATCACCAACCAAACCTAAACCCCTCTTTCACAAATGACCAATTTCAAAACCATCCAATTTCAAAACCATCTGAATGGTAAAACCCCCTTTTTAAAACCCACTTCCCTTTTAAAATTTCTTAAACAAAAATCATCCCAACACATCATTAATCAAAACATGCTTTTGGAAAACAAAAAAATCCTTGAAAACCGAGCACAAAACATTAGTATTCCATGAAACCTCGCATACATACATTCCCACAATAACTTGGGCACCCATCCACGCGTACTAACAACCATACACATCTAATTACATTCATCCATACATTTGGGAATCCATAGGAATACCAATGGTCAAGTAGATCACTTCCAAATTTTATTTTCCAAGAGTCATCAGTTTCATACTTCACAAAAATTTTAAAATCCCCCAAAACATTTTCCAAATCCACTTATGATTTACGATTTACAAAATATTTAAAAGATCCCAAAACAGTTCTCAAAAGAACATCCATTTTCAAAACAACTCATTTCATTTCCAAACTATTCAAGACTTTAATTTTGGAAATCCGATTTTCAATAGACTAATCATCAATTTTTTAACCCAAGAAAAACACCCCAAAACCAGCTAAAACTCACAAAAAGAACATCTCAAAGAAACCAATACACCCAAAAAATCAAGATTCCAAATTCTTAAATAAATAATTGCTACACATGGCTTGGTCACACAGTTTGGAAAACCATGCACCAACCAGGTGAGCATATATGAAGTCATCAAAGGTATTTGTGTGGTCTGCACATGGCTTTCTAGGACATGCACAACAACCATGCACCCCTCAAAAATGACCACCAAATTTCAAGACCAACTAAAAACACTCCAGCAAGACTAAGGACCTTGAAAAAAATAGAGAACCAAGCATGAACTTCAATGAAAGACCATCCCGGACCACCCTGGAAATTCAAGTTTCATTCCGAATAGGTGGTGATCAAGCACCTACCCGCAATTGAATACTTGAATTTTGACACTCCTAACTCCAAAATATCATACATACTCAAATAACATGGTCTAAACCTCCTCTAATACCATTTTTTCATGAACCAACCCAGGTCGACCTTGAAACGGTCACCTGAGCCGGTCCGCGACATGGCCTGAAGGGCGTTCCCGATCCCCACAGGCTGGAAACTTGTGAAGAACATCAAAACAAATAGTTGGGAATGATTTAGCACAAAAAATAATAGAAATATTAACATAAATAAATTGGAAAAAATAGTTAAATAGTAACAGTGGAAAATAATATAAAGATAAAAAACTATACATACCTCCAAGTGACCCCATGGGTACCACCAAACACAGAACCATGCTCTCTCCAAGAGTGATCCAATAATAAAACATAAAACTGAAAATTAAAGTAGGCATGAGCACCGAGATGCTCAGTAAGAAATCCAAGGAATAACAACACCCTATCCCCTTACCTTTAAAAAGAAATCCAATTACGCTAGTGTGAAAATAAAACATAATAAAGTGATGGTTTTCATTATTTTCAAATTCAAGTAACAAGTTTCACCTTTAAGGAAAAAAATTCACTTCCAATATATTTCAAAGTAGATTACAATCTTACATTAACCTTTACAAATGAAAAGAAATCATTTTAAATTGAAATGTGATTTTAAAAAATGAGACAACAAGAATGAAACAACTAAAATGAAAATCCGATCACAAGAACCATGTCATAAACGAGCACCACAGGCAATCCCTATAGTAACTAGGACAAATGGGACCCTAGAGATCTTGTACCTCAGTGAAAAAGTAACCATATCAAAATCCATTCTCGTGCACACAAGACACTAGTAGGAGAATCATCCATAATCTAGTGGTCCCCAATCATCACCCAAAAGTTTAGTTAGTGTTATAGCATCAATATTTCTAGTTGAAACTGGGATGAACCATTTCCGAGTCATCTAGCATGCTAGTCTTAGTCTACCCACCTAGGTACCTAGGGTTTCCCATGTGCTCTATTTCAAATGGTGGTGAGGTTTTATCAAAAGCACATAAATGAATATAACACTTTCTTTATCCAAAATACATTTAACCTATCTCCATCATTCTCCTTCCTTAAGCATATTACACATTTTTATGCCACATAACATTGCATAAGCTTATTCATTAGGCACATATCACAAATCACACATTTAACATACACATAATGTTTCTAAAACAATGGGGAATGCCTTAAGAGGGCGTTTTCACAATCAAAAATCATTATGAAAGTTCCAAATGGGCCTTATTACTCCACAAGAGCAACTTTTCTTTAGAAAACTTGATCACCCAAAACCCATTTTAGAAATAACTCTAGAACACTTTGGAAATCAAACATGTCATTTCCCTTTTAAAACAAAATCCGGTGAAAGGCCACAAGTCTTTGGAAATTCTTTTTTCATGATAAAAAAATTTAGAAAAAAACACTTTTCATAAACCACAAGTATATATATATATATATATATATATATATGGAATATGAATTTCAAATAAAAGCAGAAAACACAGTTTCAAAGGAACACTAAGCAATAATGGAAATTCAAAATAAAGATCAGGGCATAGAGAACCTACCTCAAGTGGAACCAATCCATACACTCTGGTTCTTGGAACTTTCTAACTAAAAGATACAGCTCCCCCACTAAGCATATGCATCTTCACATACATGCAAGGACACCTATCCCTTATGCACACATTTTCATGGCCCATGAACTTGTGCAAGGGGATCCTTATAGTTATGCTCATATGAATATACCAGTCTCCACTCACCTACATATGAATTTTCAAATATACACATGGGCACACCTAGCCCCATATGTGTATAATCACTGCCATGGATGATTATACATGTAATGGGGGGACCCACACCCCCCCCCCCCCCACACACATATACTTACCTATGCACACGCAGGCAAGTCTACCATGGACCGGAGACCCAAAACCACACCAAACAGTGCAACAAACTACACAAAAATTAGTAGAAACCTTAAAACATCAATAGAATGCCACAAAACAAGGGTAGAACCAACCTGCGGTATAAAAGTCCATAACTCAAAACACGTAGCTTTTGATGATGGAAGCTTGAGACCGCTTCACCTTACACGCATATACATTTTCATATATATATATATATATATATATATATATATCCTTTGACCCAAGTGCATATTCCCCGCTCCATGAGGGAATATGTGCAAGGTGGATATACATACATACATGCTTACCCATGTATATACCAAGAGGTATTTTCCGCCAATGACCAAAATGCACACCACGATGTACAAAACACAATACAACAAGAAAAATGAATCTAGAAATTACCAATGTCTCCAAAAAAACTAAATTAAGTGGGGAAGTAATAGAAACCTCACCCTAAACATTTTTCTCACCCTTTATATGATTTAATAAACCAATTAAAAATTTTATAAAATAATTTCAAGGAGAATCATATCATTTTACACACAAAGACCCACTTAAAATCCCCTGTTTGAATTAAACACACACCAATATCATACCAAAATAAAAAAATCATCCCTTTAATCATTTAATAAACCAATTTCATGTATTATAAAATGAACTCAAATAACACAATAGGAGTTACACAAGAAAGACACCCAATTTCAGGAAAAACACTACGTTAAAAACGAATGCTTCATCAATCCTATCAAAAATGGATTTTACACTTCAAGATAATAACTAGAAACTTTAAAACACATAAATAACCTAATTTAGCAGGTACGAAACCAAAAAAAAAATAGGTCTAAAACCTTATCTTAGTTGGCAGCGGTGAACCAAATTGAAGCGCAACCACCCGAAACCAACCAACACCATACCGATTAAATACTAGGGAGTCATAAACACCTAAACCTCTGAATTAAACAGGTAAAAAACCTATCAACACAATATAATATTACCTCGAAACAAATTCGGTGGACCAAAACACATCGAACCACCTCGCCTTTGGCAGAGGTTGTCGGAACACGCACCAACAAGACCCGAGAGGCCTCTCACACCAACCTAGAACAAAAGAAACTGAAAATTGTATCACCCCAAAAGATAGGGTTTAGAAGAAACCTACAGAGTGATGGTTAGGGAAAAACAAGGCTGGAAATAGGGAGGAGAGGGGAGAAGAGGCTCTACCTTGGAGATTCTGACAAAGAATACGAAGAAATTTGACCATAACATCGCAGATTGAAGGAGGGTCATGGGGGGAGGGGGGGGGGGGTCATGCAGCTCACGCACTATAGGGTCTCTACCAATGGGGGTTTTTTCATGCGGGTTTGAGGGGGAGCCGGGAGAGGAGTCCTCCATGGAGATGGGAGCTCGAGAGGTGATGCATCACGCTACCAAGAGGAAGGGGGAAGGGTGCCGTCGTACATCGAATGGGAGGGATGGGTAAGAGGTGCGGTGTGAGGGAAGGGGAGAAAGAAGGAGAGGAGAGAAAAAAATGATAAAATAAATAAGAAATAAAAAAAAAGATAAATAAAAAAATGTCATAAAAGAAAATAAATATACAATGCGCAATGTCAGGGAACAACACCTACATATTCTAAACATGATGGTGAATGTAAGATTTTATTCAAGTTTGTACGATATGCATTGGGTCCTAGAAAGGGATATTTCAATACCATGAAATATTAGGACATTTAATTATTGTTTATAATTAAACAAGGGAAAAGGATCAATCTATTTAGATTTTTGATGATCCATATGTATGAGATGTGCAAGAAAAGTTCAAGGTCAAACTCTTTGATATACCCTAAGATGATATCTTCCATCTTGGATGATAAGGGTTTAGTTAAATATGGTGAAGAATCTAAAGATAAGTATGGTGTATTTTTTTTTGTCAAAGAAAATTTTAAAAAGGGTTAAAGTAATTTGGAATCCTTGGAAGAAGAAAAAGAATTGTCATTTGAAGTGGAGAGTGATCTGGAGATCCCTAAATCTTCTCATAATGTTTCTTTTGGATCTTTCAGTCAACCAATTTCTCCACCTACTTGAGAGTCACTTTTAGATTAAAATGATGACAAGAAAACTGAAGAATCTATAGAGGTAAAATTTAATAAATATTCCTCTAAATCATCAAGATACCATAATGATAATGGAAATAGAAGTGATGAAAATGCTTCGGAGGAAGAAGATGGTGTTTCAAATCCTAGAAAATCAGATGTAAATGAAGGTAATTATAATGAGGATCATGATGATGATGATCATGACCAAGAAATGGTTCAAGTAAATCCTTCATCACCAGTGGTATCAAGTTCTATTAGGAATGTGGATTAATATAAATATTATGAGAAGGTTATTTTACCTCATATTCTTACAGATGATCAGAAAGCTATTAATGAGGGGGAGAAGTCTCCCAAACCTTATGATCAAACAGAGTCAGCAGATATTACACCAATAGTTTATATAGAACCAAATTCCATTGTACTTGAACTGGGTAAAACTACTTCAGTTCATGAAGAGTCACCTCTTCCTCCATATATTAGACCTAACTTAAGTTATTTTGAAGAATGTAAAAAATATCTTGGTTTTGTTAAACTTGGTTTTGATTAAAGTGATTCAGATGATGAATCAAATGAAAATCCTGACAGAGGAGAAGGATCCTTAGTGGATCAAATTGATGAAGGTGGGGAGTTGAAACCTTTTACTCCCATGGTGACTGTGTAACGTCCCGGTTCTGGAAGCCACCCAAAGGTGCCCCGTACCCGGTCAGTCACATGACCTCAAGCACGTTTCCCCCAAATTCCAGAGGCTGCCGACTAGCAGCGAGGGCCTTGGTGAGTCGGTGGGGAATCTATGCCCTCATTCAGTAAAGTATATAGCGTAAGAAAAACCAAACACAATAGCGGAAACAATAAACAGCATACAACAACTAAACTGAACAGCGGAAGCAATTTATAATTAATAATGATGCAACATGGTACATATGTCTATATAAAGCAGTAAACAAAACAATGTGCTGAAATACAACTAAAAAAAGAGTGAAAAAGAAAAACAAAGTAAACTCCTCAGCATCGCAAGCCGTAGCTTGGTCCCCTGCTCTCCAGCTCCACAGCAAGTCAGGTACCTGAAGTAGAAGGGCACTTACCCTTATCTATACCTGCAACAAAATAGTCTGTTTGGGCCCAAAAGCATGACCCAAACATGCTGTGAGACAATGTCCCAGTAGAAAATCACCCAAAGATCTGTGCCTAACAGTCAGTGAATACATGGAAGTAATAAAATAGGAAGCAGTAAACAGGAAAACACAAGCAGCTACAATCCACAGTTCTACATATTAAGTACACAAGGAACAACCACTGAATAAAGCAGAATAAAAAGGTAACCTCTGGGTAGTTCTCATAGCCTACCCCTAAGGTTCAACCTACAAGTACTAGATACCCTCTAGGAAGCACACACAGTCTCACCCCTCTGGTTCAACTAAAGAATAGACTCTCTGGGTAAGCACTCTCCTTCAATTCCCCCTATAGTCTTGTATCGTGCTAAAGGCTCTCTAGGGAAGCACTCAACGTCAATTCCCCTCGTGGCCCGTGTTGAGGATCTACAGAATCTCTGAGGAAGCACTCAATGTCAATTCCCCCTGTGGTCTCGCATCGTAATTAAGGACACTTTAGAGAAGCCCTTCTGTCCATTCTCCCTATGGTCCACTACACTAGGTTCTCGCAACCCTATGTAAAAATAAACATGCATAGTGCGCGTGTATCGTCCAAGTAAACCTCAAGAACTACTTGGATATCATTCTAAGGCTCAACAACATAACAAAGCAATAGTTCCACTATCCTACATCTTGGTATGGCAACTAGAAAAACGCCAAATAGCAGAACAAGAATAGAAAACATCCATAGTATAGTAAAACTACCATATTAAAAGGCAAAAACATCTAATCTAGCAATCAAGCAAAGCAGGCAATTTAACAGGGGAAAAACAGGAACACGCAATACCCCATTCTAGGGTATTGGTGGAATTCACACAAAGTACTCAAAGAATTTCTACAGAAAGGAAAAAACCACCTACCTTGATTCTAGGAGATCGATATATGTGAACCACGATGAATGATTCCCCTTAGAGTGTTGTAGATCTGAGAAAACGTCAAAAATTATCAACCTATGATAAATTGAGAAAGGGAAAGAATTGGAAAACAAGGCCCAAGTAGAAGGAAGAACTCACCGTTGTGATTCCAACGCAATCGACAGAACTCGAATCGGAGAACGGACGGAGGCTCGGGGATTCGGAGAAGAAACGCGGCCGTATGGGTCGCTCTCGAACGAAGAACCTGGAGAAGGGGTGTGTTCTGCCCATCAGGCGCGACTTCGGTGTGTTTAATGAAAAAAATAAAGTACACGGTGTGTACTAGGTATTTTCCATACTCCACCAAAATTGGCCTCCATGTCACCCCTACACATCGTGTGTGTGGCCCGAACACGACCATCACACGGTTTCGAGTGGGAAAAGAGTACATGGTGTGTACTCAGAAAGTACACGGCGTGTACTTCAAAAATTTCCAAAAACTTTATTTTTCCCAAAAACTCCAGAAAAAAGGAAAAAATACCTGAACAAAGATCCGGGTTCTTACAAACTTCCCCCCTTAAAGAAATTTGTCCCCGAATTTTCCTAGAGAGACATAGAAGAAGAAACCCCAAACAGCTCCAGCCACTGCGATTATACATCGGCCTCCCTCTCCCAGGTCTCATCCTGTACTCGCCCGTGCTGCCATAACACCCATACTAGAGGAACAGACAACCCATGGAGAACCTTCGTACTACGATCGACAATCCGGATAGGATGCTCCTCGAATGACGCATCCGCTTCAAGTTCAACCTCCTCGGGCTGAAAGACATGATACGGGTCTGAAAAGTAACGTCGAAGTTGAGAGACATGGAAGATGTCGTGCATATCCTGGTACCTATGAGGTATCTGAAACTGATAGGCAACCGGACCAACTCTCTCCAACACCTCAAACGGCCCGACGTACCGCGGTGAAAGCTTTCCCTATCTCCGAATCCTCTTGTGTCCCAACCTCGGTGCGACACACAAGAAAACCTGATTCCCGACCTTGAACTCCAGAGGTCGTCTCCGCTGATCAGCATAAGACTTATGCTGAGACTGTGCTATAGCCATCCTCTTCCAAATCAGCTCTATCTGCTCTGAGGTCTCCTAAACAAGACGAGGTCCCAGCAAAGCTACCTCTCCTGCCTCTAGCCAGCATAAGGGTGATCAGCATGGCCTACCGTACAAAGCCTCGTATGGTGCCATCTGAATGGTCTCCTGGAAACTGTTGTTGTAGGAAAACTCCACCAGAGGAATATGCTTCTCCCAAGAACCACCAAAGTCTATAATGCAAGCTTGGAGCATATCCTCAAGAACCTGGATCGTGCGCTCGGACTGGCCATCAGTCTTGGGATGGTATGTTGTACTCAAAAGTACCTGTGTACCCAAAGCCTTCTAAAGCCCCTGACAGAACCGAGAAGTAAAACGTGCATCCATGTCTGAAACAATGGAGTGTGGAACTCCATGCAGACGCACAATCTCTCTGATGTAAAGTCATCCCAAGTCATCGATACTTAAGGTATCCTTGATCGGCAAGAAGTGAGCAAACTTTGTGAGCCTATCGACGACAACCCAAACAACATCATTCCCCTGAGGAGACCTCAACAACTCGGTCATGAAGTCCATCGCAACATCGTTCCACTTCCACTTCAGAATGGGTAACTGCTATAAAAGGCATGCTGGTCACTGATGCTCTGCTTTCACCTGCTGACAAGTAGAACAACTCATGACAAAGCCAACAACATATTTCTTCATACTTGGCCACCAGTACTAGTGATGAATATCCCGATACATCTTGGTGACGCCAGGATGAACTGCCCAAACTGAGGAATGAAAATCACACATCAGCTCCTCACGTATGTGTGCTGGCACCCATACGCATCCCTAAAAATGCAAGATCTCATCCTCGCCCACTATCCATCCAGGAAGAGGGTCCTCTCCTGACACACTCTCCCGCAGGACTAAGACTTCTGAGTCTAATAGCTGCCTCATCCGTACCCGATCAAGTAGTGTAGAGGTAATAGCTACAGAAGATAGGAAAGTCTATCCCTGCCTATTATGAACCTCCAGATGTATCTCAGAGAATATATCCATAAGCTTCCACTCATTGCTGGCCTCTTGAACTGCCTGAATCAGAGTTCTCCTGCTCAATGCATCTGCCACTATGTTGCCCTTTCCCGGCGTATAGGCAAGCTCGAAATCAAAAGACTGAAGATACTCGACCCACCTGCGCTACCTCAGATTCAGATCACACTGAGTGAAGATATACTTGAGACTATTATGGTCTGTGAAGACCACAAAGCGCTCTCCCAAAAGATAGTTTCTCCAAAAACATAAGGCATGAACAATAGCTACCAACTCCAGATCATGCGTTGGGTAGTTCCTCTCATGTGGCCTCAACTGCCGAGACCCGTACGCAACGACTCAATCTCCCTTCATAAGCATAGCTCCTAGCCAAATACGTGAAGCATCATAATAAACTTTGTATCTCTTTCATGGTTCTGGAAAGACTAGTATCAGTGTTGACGTCAACCTCCCTTTAAGCTATTGAAAGGCTGACTCACAAGAATCTGACCATAAGAACTTCACCCCCTTCTTGGTCAGACCTGTCAAGGGTACTATTAGATGAGAAAAGTCCTGAATAAAGCATTTGTAGTATCCATCCAGCCCTAGGAAGATCCGTACCTCAAAGATGTTCTTCGGATGCTCCCAGGAAACTACAGTTCTCACTTTCTTTGGGTCCACTGATACTTCTGCCTATGATATTACGTGTCCTAATAAGTGAATCTGATCCATCCAGAAGTGTCACTTTGAGAGTTTAGCATAAAGCTGATGCTCTCTCAGTGTAATCAGAATGATCTCAAGATGAGTGGCATGGTCATGTCGAGTGTGAGAGTACACCAAGATATCATCCACGAAGACCACGATAAAGGAATCAAATAAGGATGGAACACTCGGTTCATCAGTTCCATGAAAACTGCAGGCGCATTTGTGAGACTGAACGGCATGACTGTATACTCGTATAGACCATACCTGCTCCTAAAGGATATCAGCGGTATATCTGATGATATAACACGCAACTGATGATAACCGGACCTCAAGTAGATATTTGAGAACACCGGGCTCCATGAAGCTGATCAAAGAGGTCATCGATCCTTAGCAAGGGATATCAATTCTTGACCGTCAACTGGTTCAGCTTCCAATAATCTACACAAATCTGAAGGGTACCGTTTGCCTTCTTTGCAAACAGGACAGGTGAACCCCAATGAGAAGTACTGGGTCAGATTAAACCCTTCACTTGTAGCTCCTCAAACTGTTTCTTGAGCTCCTGCAACTCAGGTGTGGCCATCCTATAGGGAGGAATGGACACTGGTGCTGCTCCTGGAATGAGCTCAATAGATAATTCAACCTCACGCTCCGGAGGAAAACCTGAAAAGTCTTTTGGAAAGACATCCCTGAAGTGATCCACCACTGGAGGAAATTCCAACTGTGTAGTCCCCTGATCATCCAGATAAAGAATAGAAATCTGGGCCATCACCCCTCCTAGCCCAAGATGATCGAGTCCCGCTCGACTCGTCCGCACGTCCCATTCGCCTCTATAAATAAAGGATTCACCCTCTGGTGAGATGAAACTGACCCTGCAGAGGTAACAGTCGACGACTTCCTGGAAGGGAACTAGCCAGTCCATTTTGAGAATGACATCATAGAACATCATCTCTAGGATGTAGAGATCCCATGAGAAATGATACCCTGCAACCTCGAGAGGGAACTCTCTACACTGGCATACACTAGATGTCCTCATCCACAAAGGTGTGTCTAGTGTCAACGAGTCAGTAGAAGAAAAGATACAGAGCCTCAGGCTCTCCATAATAGAAACAGAGATAAAGATATGCATAACACTAGTATCGAAAAGAGTTGAAGATAAAACTGAGGCTACTAAGATCGTACCTCAAACAATAGAAGGTTCGGGAACCTGCTCCTGATAGGTATGCTCCACCACAAAATCCTGGCCTGCCCCGCGGCCTTGTGGCCCTGCCTGACCACTCTGAGCTGAGCCTCCCTGCTGGCGCTGAAGGAATGGTGACTGAATGCCATGACCTCAACCTCCACCTCTGCCTGAATGGTCGGATGAACTCCAGTTCCCCGACTGGTGATAAACTGGTGGTGCTACTCCTGAACGAGGAGTCATAGAAGAACCCCCGTCTCCAGCTACTGGTGAGAAAACCTGGCAGAAACGCTGAAGGTGGACCATCTTGCTGCAAGATCGGCACTCCACTGGGTCTCTCTAGCACTGCGGCCTCGTGTGCCTTGCCCTTCTACACTGGTAGCATACTACCTGGCTACCATAAGATGTATCTTGCCTCCTCGTATCACCGCGCGTATGCTCCCTATGACGCTTCCTGCTGTCAACTGGAGGAACACTAGATCTGGAAGCCGAACCGCCTTGGATAACAGCTCCGACGTCTCTCAGATTGGACTCATAAATCAGTGCCTGGTTGATGATGGAAGAGATGGAAGTCAACTGGAAGGGATTCACCTACAAGTAGATGTACCACCTGAGACCATCCTCAAACTTCCTTGCTAAGAACACCCCACTTACATCCTAGAGGGGTGTGAAACGCTGCAGCTCGGTGAAACGAGAGGAGTACTCCATAACTTAAAGAGTACCCTACTCTAGGCTCATGAACTCCCGGGATCGATCGGCCCTCAGGGTCTCCAGGTAGAAGTAGTCATAAAACACGCGCTGGAACTCCTCCCAAGTCATAACCTGCTGATGACCCGTCTGTGAGATCACGTCCCACCAATTTTGGAGGAGTATTGTAGCATGTTGGTAGAAATATTGACCCTCCTCTCTAGACGCATCTCTAGATGCTTGAAGATAGTCATCATGGCTTCCAGCCATGACTCTGCAGCCTGTGGTCCTCCTTCCCCTGAGAAAGTTTGAGGATGCTGCTGCTGGAAAACCCGTGTCAAGTCTTCCATAGTCGAGCCAGGAGGCGGTGATCCCTGAAAGGTCTGCATCATCCTCATAAAACCTTCCCCGAACTGTGTATCAACTCCTGCAACTAGTATGATAACCGGTGCCAAGGATGGCTTGACTGGAGGATTGATAGGAAGTCCCTGATGAGCCATATCTAGCGTCTGATCACTGCCTGACGACATACGTACAACCGAAGGACGTCTTGGAGGCATAACTCTGAAAGATCAAAATCATGCCTCAGATCAGGATTAACAAGGCAGAGAACATAAGGTACAAAATGGAAACAGAAGAGGAAAATGGTTATGTTTTACAAAACACGACTGCATGGCATGTATAAAAACTACACAGCGTGTTCACTTTAAACCATAGACACGGGCGTGTGATTCTGCCACCCCTGGTCGTGTAAAACCCCAGACTACACGGCGTGTTGTCCCCACACATGGCGTGTACTTTTACTCTACTCCCATTCCCAAGTCTCCTTGCATGGCTAACCCACATGGTCTTCTTAAACTGAGACTACACGGTGTGTTCCGAACAAACACGACGTGTATAGGAGGAGAGAACACTGTTATGTGTTGTTCATGACACGGCCGGGTATTGAGGATAAGGATATACGGTGTGTTCATTCAACACACGGAATGTATGACATGAGCTTCCCCGACACGTGTTGTTAGTGACATAGCCTGGTACATGACTCACTACTACACGGCGTGTACCTTCCGTACACAGCGTGTTCCTGAAGTTACTTTCATGACACCGTGTTTCTGCTCACACGGTCAGTGACATGACCTGAAAACTACACGGCGTGTATCAAAAAATTACACGTCGTGTATTATGGGTTTTTCTGGGAAGTAGCTCAGAAACTACACAGAATCCCATAAAAACTGAAAACAAATCAAAGAGGTGCCAAATTCCGATCCGTGAGGGCCCATACTCCCCGCAGATCAAAGCTCGGCATTTCCTACAGTCATAGACAAGAGAAAACAAGATCATGATCCACCAATTTCTGATTCAAGAGGGCCCATAACACCTCAAGAATCAAAATTTGGCGTTCATTTTAAAAAAGTGGAATTCAAACAATCCTCTAACAAGGCAGAAAAGATTCTATCAAGCATCTATCACAATCGCATGCATAATCTACACAAAGTCTATCATAACAGCATGCAATCACTAATGCATCCTAGATGGCATGGAAAGAATGCATGGCATGTGATTTCTACAAGTACCTATATGATGCATGAGATGGAATACCCTCATCTCATTGGTTTGCGACAGAAATAGAACCACAATAGTCAAGACAATAACAACACAAAGCATGTGAATCACTCTAGGTAAAATTATCTCAACCGTAAAATCTCAAAACCATAAACTGCAAGTAACGAGGTAGTATGGATTTTCCCTATACATGGGTTAGCTACTCCTGAGCACAGCTTAATACCAAGTACTGAATCTGTCCTATCCCTGGCTAAAGGCTCCAAATAGTAAAGCAAGAGAAAAGAACTCATTTGATACCACTTTGTAACGTCCCGGCTCCGGAATCCACCCAGAGGCGCCTCATACCCGGTCGGTCACATGACCTCAAGCATGCTTTCCCAAACACCAGAGGCTGCCGACTAGCAGCGAGGGACTTGGTGAGTCGGTGGGGAAACTATGACCTCATTCGGTCAAGTATACAACGGAAGAACAACCAAACACAATAGCTGAAACAGTAAACAACATACAACAACTAAACTGAACAGCGGAAGCAATGTATAAATAATAATGATGAAACATGGTACATATGTTTATGGAAAGAAGTAAACAAACCAATGTGCTGAAATAAAACTGAAAACAAAGTGAAAAATAAAAACAAAGTAAACTCCTCAGCATCGCAAGCCATGGCTTGGTCCCCTGCTCTCCAGCTCCACAGCAAGTTAGGTACCTGAAGTAGAAGGGCGCTTTCACTTATCTATACCTACAACAACATATTCTGTTTGGGCCAAAAAATATGACCCAAACAGGGTGTGAGACAAAGTACCGGTAGGCAATCACCCAAAGATCTGTGCCTAACAGTCAGTGAATACATGACAGTAATAAAACAAGAAGCAGTAAACAGGACAACACAAGCAGATACAATCCACAGTTCTACATATAAAGTACACAAGGAACAACCATTGAAGTAAGCAGAACAAAAAGGTAACCTCTGGGTAGTTCTCACAGTCTACACCTAAGGTTCAACCTACAAGTACTAGCTACCCTCTGGGAAGCACACACAGTCTCACCCCTCTTGTTCAGCTAAAGAATAGACTCTCTGGGGAAGCACTCACCGTTAATTCCCCCTATAGTCTCGTATTGTGCTAAATGATCTCTGGGGAAGCACTCAACATCAATCCCCCTTGTGTCCCGCGTCGAGGATCTATATACTCTCTGAGGAAGCACTCAACATCAATTACCCATGTGGTCTCGCATCGTAATCAAGGACACTCTCGAGAAGCCCTTCCATCCATTCTCCCTATGGTTCACTACACTAGGTTCTCGCAGCCCTGTGTAAAAATAAACATGCATAGCGTGAGTGTATCATCCAAGTAAATCTCAAGAACGACTTTTCTATCATTCTAAGGCTCAACAACATAACAAAGAAACAGTTTCACTATCCTACATCTAGGCATGGAAATTGACAAAACGCTAAACAGCCGAACAAGCATAGAAAACATCCAGAGTACAGTAAAACTTCCATATTCACAGGCAAAAACATCTACAATAGCAATCAAGAAAATCAGAAAATTTAACAGGGGAAAAACAGGAACACTCAATACCCCGTTCAAGGGTATTGGTGAAATTAGCACAAAATACTCAAAGACTTTCTACAGAAAGGCACAAACCACCTACCTCGATCCTAGGAGATCGACATATGTGAACCACGACGACTGATTCCCCTTAGAGCGTCGTAGATCTGAGAAAACATAAAAAATGATCAACCTATGATAACTTGAGAAAGGGAAAGAATTGGAAAACAAGGCTCAAGCAGAAGGAATAAATCACCGCTATGATTCCAACGCAATCGAAAGAACTCGAATCAGAGAACGGACGGAGGCTTGGATATCCGGAGAAGAAACGCAGCCGTACAGGTCTCTCTTGGATGAAGAACCTGGAGAAGGGGTGTGTTCTGCCCGTCAAGCGTGACCCTAGTGCGTTTAATGAAAAAAAGAAAGTACATGGCGTGTACTTTTTGAGTACACGACGTGTACAAGGTCTTTTCCGTACTCTGCCAAAATCGGCCTCCACGTCACCCCTACACACCGTGTGTGTGGCCCGAACACAACCAACACACGACTTTGAGTGAGAAAATAGTACACGACGTGTAATCAGAACGTACATGACATGTACTTCAAAAATTTCCAGAAACTTTATTTTTCCCAAAAACTCCAGAAAAAAGGAAAACATACTTGAACGAAGATCTGGGTTCTTACAGACTGATAGAAAAACTAAGGATGGTGTGAATCACGAGAAAAGAGATCATCCTTATACTCAATTTTTTATGTCTCTAGATTTTGTGAAAAAAGATGATTTGGAATCCTTCATAGGAAATTTGGTTTTAGATTTTATTGATTCCATCAGCTCTCATCACCCTCATGTTACACGCCTAAGTGAAGATATCACTCGATATTTGGTTGATCTAGTTATACACCCTTTAAAACCAAAAGTTATATTTCATATTAAGGATATTAAATTGGAGAATAGAATATTTTCAAAATAATTAGAAAGACTTAAATTCTTATTAGAGGGAATTCCACTCTATTTCTCAGAGAATTCAGTTCTATGTTTCAAAAATTGGATAGCATGTCTGCTGATGCCTCTATATCCCCTACACCTCATCCTATTCCAGTCCATATTAACTGAGAGATACTCAAATATATAATAAAATAAGAATTAAGTACTTCCTTGGGTTATGTTTCCAATCATGAAGATAAACTAAGGAAAATAAACTATCATGGAGATAATATCTATGAGATGATATGGGAGTATGTAATTGACCATAGGGTAGATAAGGATACCATTAAGAAATCCATCAATTATTATTTTTCTTAAATTTATACAAAGAATGAGATGTCTAATAATTTCAAATTCCTGGAAGAGAACTTCAGATTTCCACTAGTTATAAGAGATTTCAAAGAATAATTGAGTCAACTAAAGGTTCTCACATCATTATTATAGAGATTCATGGAAGAGAAAATGGATTTCTTTAGTGATTTGGAAAGGGGTGGTAATATCATTATGGACTTTATCCCCCTTATGAAACCATTTAAACATGTTCACAATACTATGGTTATTTCTAGAGAATCCATTCTAGTTACAAATATTCTTTCCTTAATTTCTATAGAGCCAGTTCAATACAGACCTGCAGTGATTACACAGTCAGATGGTATTTTACCTTCGCCATATCAACCTCTAAGTTTATCCCCAGTTGAAGCTATTCTCCACCTCAAAATAGTTCTTGTTCATGAGACACTTCCTCCTGCAACAACAATCCCTACCATCACAACCTATGCTCCAAATTTCACTACTATAGCTTTAGCCTCTTAGGAAAAAGATAAAGACAAAGAAAAAGCCAAAGTAAATCTCATAGAAAATCCTGATTTTATCTCTAATAGTAAATCTGATTAGATTAAGTCTTTGATAGAGAATTTTTTCATGTACTATCTTTTGATTGATGTAATCCACACTTTTTTACTGATATTAAAATATCTTAGTGTTCTTTTCATTTAGTTGTTCATTTATTTTTCTCTTATTATATTTTTGATAATCTAAAAGGAGGATATATATAATGGACTTTTATATGTTACAGGTGGAGCACATAGAAAATATAAATATTTTGTGGAATCTTAATTATATCATTGTGATACTAATTATTTATATATTTTGAGATATTAATAATAAATAATTTTAATCTTTTTATATATTACATTTAATTGATATTTTAGTTGTTCATATTTCATATATCTTCTGAAATATTAATAATCCTATTTTTAAATACATCTCTACTTATTTGTGTTTACATTTTTAGTACATATCTTATAAAATTCCATATTTTGTGATCATCAAACAGGGGGAGAATGTTGGAACCTCCTTACGAGGAGAGTGTTTATAACTTCATTATTTTAATAATAAAAACCCTGATTCTTTTAGTACTGATGATTTACATGTTGTATGATAGCATTTTATATGATAAGATAGTTTTTATGATAATTAGGATAAGTATTATGGAGGGTCATCGTCAACCAGGAGCTACCACTATGTATGAGATACCACTAGTGAAGTAACCACTAGCCTTGTCACCACCAGCCTTGTCACCTTCAAGGAACTACCGCTAGGAAAAGATACTGCTAGATAATTTTCTGCCAATTCCATACTGTCAACATAGAGTTTTGGCTAAGTCTAAGACACCATCATAAGAGATGCTGCTAGGATTCAAAATTGACTAAGTTTGACACACCTCCAGACTATCCTACCACTAGCTTTACCTACCATCAGAAGGAGACACCATAAACCACTCATGACCAACATAGTGTAAATTTGGCTAAGTATGAGGTACCACTAGTATGAGATACCATCGGATGATAAGAAACCACCAACTCTATGACACAATTTCTATATGAGGAATTTGATGTGAATGGATCAACAAACATTTCTATTCAAGGATATATTGACCAAGTTTTAATTACTCAGTTAAAGCTAATATGAAGATTGTGGATCTAATTCAACCATTGCTGCTATATCTATTGGGATAACCATCTCTCCATATATCTCTCTATAAAATGCTTACTAACTGAAAAGTTTATGGAAAATTATGTGACTGAATCTGTGAACCTGAACAAGCTTACTGATTTATCTACTATGAAGATCATCAATATATAATTACAATATCATTTATTGAGATTTATTGATATACCAACAAAGATAAACCGGAACACCTAAAAATTCCTATGATCCTCAGTTCTGTTATGACTTTGAAGAATGAAGATCAAACTTCTCACCAAATTTGATATGAGGACTTTGATCATTTTGAGCATACCAAACTGAGCATCACTATTCTATTCATATTCTTTTGATTTCTATTTCTGTATTTTGAGCAGTGTGTTTTTACTTTGTTTTTCAAACTCACACTATATCCTACACCTAATCTAGAGAATACTTGTTATTATCTCTTTCTATTTTACATATGTTTTCCCACAGTGTTTGTGGAAGAGGTCCTTATGTAGACTATGCTATTTAATTTCCTATTTATAACCATGGAAGAGGATTTCATCCTAGACAGACTATTTCTATTGTCTGTTTACCTGATCTAGGTTGTGGATCTATTTTCTTATTTTTATAATCTTCTTAGTAGTAGATAATTGCCAAGTGGAGGGGATTTATTCACCTCTTGAGACCAAACCTCTTATTTATTCTGATGTGTTATCATATTTTTTTTATTACCAAAATATATATTTTTTTAATCTATAAACAAAAATATAACTTTTATAGTTAATATTAACTTGTGTTTATATATGTTTTTTATAAGTAAAGTGATTTCAAAAGCTAAGTTAATTCTAAATATTATTTTAACTAATACATAATAACTCTTTAATAAATCAATTAAAAGAAAAGATATTATTTCAATATACTATTTTGATTAATTTTCTAGTTTGTTTTATTAAGGGGATTTTATTTTAACTTAATATTTAACAAATTTTTTTATTAGGAACTTAATCCACCCCTCTTGAGTTACTCACATAGACCAACAATGTGTTCCCTAAAGAATTACTTGGTCATCATTCTGATTAATAGGTTTAGTTCTAAATCAAACTTATACCTTAATATATTCCCATATCTAAGAATCCCTAAAAAATGGCCACCATTTAGTTAGAATAACTAAAGAAGAAGTTACAAGAAAATCTGGAAAATAGTTTTATACATTTGAGTGCTTCACCATGGGGTACACCATTCCTCTTTGTCAAGAGGAAGGATGGGTCAATGCATCTCAACATTGATTATCATGAGCTCAAAAATATCATGATAAAGAACTATTATCCCATGACACAGATAGATGACTTTTTTGATCAACTATATGGGTCCCAATATTTCTCTAAGGTTGACCTTCAGTTAGGATATCACCAATTAAAGGGGAAGAAGGAAGATATTCCCAAAACTACCTTTTGAAGAAGGTATGGACCCTATGAGTTTATAGTGACGCCTTTGAGACTCCCTAATGCTCTAGAAATATTTATGGACTTAATGAATAGTGTCTTTTGAGATTACGTTAACAAATTTGTGGTAGTCTTTATAGATGATATTCTTATATAATCCAAATGAAATGAGGAGTATGAGGATCATTTGAATGTTGTGCTAAAGTTTTTTTGAAAGGAGAAGATATATGAAAAGTATAGTAAATGTGAGTTATTTATGGAGTAAGTATCATTAATGGGACATGTTATCACTAATAAAGGGATATATACAGACCCTTCTAAAAAAATACAATTTTGGGAGTGTCCTAGAAAACACCTGTAATGAGGATTAATAGTTTACTTGGAATATATAGGTATTACTGATGATTTTTGAAAAACTTCTCAAGATTTTAAAACCTATTAATAAAGTTTAATTGGAAGGAAGTAAAGTTTTTTAGACCAGTGGATGTGAAGAGAGCTTCAAGGAATTGAAAAAGAAACTTGTCACTGCACTTGTACTTACACTACCCACAAGTGGGGAAATATTTGTGTTATAATGTTATGATTAAAATAAGGGATTAGGATGTTTAATAATGAAGGATGATAAAGTAATATCCTATACCTCAAGGAAGTTTAAATTTCATGATCATAATTATCCAACACATGATCTAGAGTTGGTTGCAGTAATCTTTGCATTGAATATATGAAGGCATTATCTCTATGGGGAGAAGTATGAGATATATACGGATCTTAAGATCCTAAAATATATATTTAAAAATAAGGAGATTAATATGAACCAATGAATATGGTTAGATATGATCAAGGATTATGACTTATAAATCCACTAAAATCCTAGGAAAGCGAATAAAGTGGCATACTCTCTATGTAGAAAGGAACCTAAAACCTTATCAATGATAAGAATTGAGAAGGATCCAATCTTCTTAGACTTGAAAAATATGGACATGAGAATAATAAATTAAGGAACATCATAATTTATTTCTCAAATGATATCTCAACCATCCCTCATGGAAATGGTAAAGGATTATCAAAGAGTTTTTGTGGAAATTCAAAAGAAACCGGAAGCTATCAGAAATGGGAAATCCTTAAAGTTCAAAATTTTTGAGGAAGGAGTAGTAAGATTTGGGTCACGACTATGTGTACCATCAAATCATGAGATAAAGAATTAAATTTTTAATGATTCACATATCTTGACATTCTCCATCCAACCAATTAACACAAATATATATCTAGATTTATGAGAGAACTATTTGTGGGAAAATATGAAGAAGGAGATTACAAAATATATATCAAAGTTCCTGGTATGTCTGTAAGTGAAGGATAAAAGGAAAAAGTATAAGGGGATAATGAAACCATTACCCATACTTATATGGAAATGGTAAAACATAAACATGAACTTTTTCACTAGTATTATGAAGAAATATGGAGAAAATAATGCTATATGGGTTATTGAGTATCATTTTACAAAGATTTATCACTTCATTGTAATTTGAGAGGACTTATCACTTGATTAAATTGAACGGAAAAGTGGAAAGGCTGAATGGAGTACCATTATATATTGTATTTGATTGAGATACAAGATTTACCTATAAGTTTTGGAAGAGTATAAAACATGATCTAAATACCGAGTTGAACATCAACATGTCTTATCACCCCCAAACTGATGGGTAATCTAAGTGGACTAGTCAGAATATGCAAGACATGTTGAGATCATGCTCGATGGACTTCAAAGGAGGATGGAGCCCACATATTCCTTTGTTGAGTTATCTTACAACAATAGTTTCCTCTCAAGAATATAAATGGATCCATACAAATCTATTTATTGGAAAAGATGAAAAACACCTGCATGCTAGGATGAAGTTGGTGAACACAAGTTGATGGGACCTGAAATGATTAAGGAAATGGTAGAAAAGTCAAAACCATTTAGCAGTATATCAGATCTACTTAGACTCGATATAAGATCTATGCTTCCAATCACCGATGAGACCAATAGTTTGAGGTTGGATATAAGGTATTCCTTCACATATCTCCATGGAAAAGAGTCATGATATTTGGGAATAAGGAAATCTAAGTACCAGGAACATCGGTCCCTTTAAGATTTTTGATCATGTCAGAGCTGTGTCCTAGTGACTAGAAATTACACCAACCATGTCTCAAGTACATGATGTATTCCATGTATCCATCTTGGGGAAGTACATACCAGATACCTTACATGTACTGAATTCACAGGTGGTATAGCTATAAAATGATCTCTCTTATGAGGAGTAGCCAGTGAGGATCTTGGACCGTAGAGATAAAGTTCTATGCAATAAGAAAGCTCACCTAGTCAAAGTACTATGACAAAACCATAAGTAAGAGGAGGTGACATGGGAACTAGAAGAATCCATGAAACATAAGTAACCTCACTATTTTTTACCTTAGTATGTAAAAAAGAAATTTCTAGGGTGAAATTTATTAAGGGGGAATAATGTCACGACCTATAATTTTATCAATGGAATTTCCCTTCTTAAAATTATGTCATATAGTATAAATAAAATACATAACATAGAGATACCAAAAAAATTATTCTCATAAATTAATAATGATACATTAGTCATCAAATAAACCAATAAGAATGCCAAATATTATAATGCGATAAAAAAATATCTTATAAGATAAGTAATATAGGAAAATTTGAATATTCTTGATCCACCAGAATGATCACACTCAAGAACAAAGATGTAGAAATGAAACATAATGTTAATAATAAAATATTCATTTTGAATATGAATATATATATATATAATATTGAGATAAAATATAATTTAATTAAGAATTAATGGAATAATAGGTATTTATTAAAAGTAGGGAAGCCATATGACCATTATAAATTTGACTATTGGAATAGTAACATGAATGTTGGAATAGTAATCTGACCATTTGGAATAGTAATTTTATTGTTAGAATAGAAACCTCACCTATGGATGTGTAAAATAATATTTATTTATCTTATAAAATGAGAATATAATATATTTAAACCATGGTACAAGTAAATAAATGTTTTAAAAATGATAAATTAAGTGTATTAATTTTTATAAAAGATTAATTTTTTAATCACACTTTTATAATAAATAAAATGATTTAAAATAAATTTTATTTACATAAAATTAATTTATAAATTAATATTAAATTTTATTATAATTATAATATAATTTTATGAGGTTCTCAAAGGGTCATAAAATCGATTATAATATCAAACCCAGTATTTTTAAAATAAATGATACTTTTATTTAAAAATTATTTTTCTCAAATTTATAAAATTAATTTCATAAAATGGATTATATTTTTTAAATATACACATAAAAAAATGGTTAGGGTGATTTTTGGTACTTTTTTAAAATATTTAAATTTTTGTGAATAGTGAAATACAGTTATTTATGATATTTAACATTATAAGCCAAATACATGAATTTTTATTAATGGATGATATAAGAACCCATTATCTTAGTATCACATGCCACATTTACTATATATAGTTATAAGATTCAATAATATTGATAGTTTTGAGCCAAAATAATAAACTAATGAATATAATATTAAAAAACACCCTTCCCCTTTATAAATACGACCCCTCACCACCCCTTATCCACACACATTCTAAGCCTTGAATCTTGTAAAATCTCTACCAAAACTTTTCCTCACCACTCTCCTCCACATATTAGTGCTTCTAGTCTCACAAAAATAACAATTCCAAGTTTCTAAGGGGTCTTTCAAGGAGGTGATATTCAAGAGGCAACATTCTCAAACAATCTTGTTTAAATTATTTTCTTCTCCTACCTAATCCTAACCTCCCTAATACAAAATGTAATAATAACTAAATTATCATATATATATATATATTTGAATTTTATAGTGATAATTTAATATCTACCATCCATCCTTTTACTTTATCCTCTTATTCAAAGAAACGAAACCATCATCTATATTATGTTGGTTCACCACCACTGTGGATAACAAGTCTTTGTTTTACATTAACACATTAAAGGCTGGTAAAAAATATATTATTATGGTTAGATAGAATGATAATAATTATATTATATGTATTTAATGTTCTCTAATTAATATATAGACACAATAATAAATAAAACAAAACTAGTTCAGGATGATCGGTAAAACCGCCTAAATGAACTAATCACATAACGTTAACATTTTTACACAAAAAACTACTCCTATGTTAGAATAAATATGGTTATTTGGGACCATTTAAATTTATTTAAGTTAATTAGTACCATTTCATTTAACTTATAGAGTTTTAGTCCCATTTGAAAATAACATTAATAAATAATACCAAGTGATTCAACTTTGGAACCATGAATCAAGCGCTCTCAGAAAAAAAATTGAACTTTATAACTGATTGAAATGGAAATAATTAAACTTAATAAAATTATTATAAATAAAATATATATGTAATAGGTTATTAATAAAGTAAATAATGCATATAATTTTTTTATTATGACATTAAGGTCAAGTGAAGGATGATTCTAGAATATAAGGTAAGGAATCTTTCCAAACCTCCCTATTCCTTTGGGGTTATGTTTTCTCTATATTACCTCACTTTATCACTATAATTTTATTAATAATTTATCATATATTATGTATATATGTTCCATACATATATATCTAGCATAATTAATCTTTATTTTATGGGTAAATACATGTTTTAAAAGGTTCCCTTCTCAGATCCTCTTGATAAGAGAACCCGATTAAAGGGAACTTCTCTGTTTCTTACGCCCTTTCGAGTACACCACATAAAATATTTTGATCTACCCATATTTTCTAAGATCACTAATTTTATATTTAAAACCCATTTTAGTTCATTTATGGGTTTATGGAACAAATTATTCCTTTATCCTCTTTAAAAATTCTTCATTATTTTCCCTAAAACTGCTCTTTAGTGGCACATTTCTAAAGTTACCTAACCAATATTTTTTTTGTTTTCACTTCAGTTGGAAATAATTTTTCATGACCTATTCTCATTTTTCATTTATTAATTTAAAATAATTATTTAATACATTCTTATATGGATACCATTATGATACACCCTTTGGTTATGCCTTATGATATTATTACGAAACTCATTTCCTTGTATGGGAAACCCTTATGTTTGATTTATTTATGTGGAACACATATGCATGTACATGTTATGATGGGTGTGCCTAGATAATGATCCAATACATTGGTTAATGTTTTAGTCTCATGAGATGTTTTGTACGTGATTATGGAGGAAACCTAATCCATTATGGGTCTCTGTCCACCATGTGATATTTTGTTGAAAATTAATCTTGATTCATGTTTATGTCATATTATATGTTGCTTCCAAATTTCTATATTTACATGATATTATGATTCCATATTATTTATACTATAAATATATATGATTATTCATTTTCCATGCCTTTTATGTTATCATGTTATGCCTTCTGATTCATATGTTATGCTTTATTTCCATGTTTTTTCCTTACTGGGATTTTTAGCTCACCCCTTTTGTCTATGTATTCCCCAGGCTATCCGATGAAATTTTAATAACTAAAATTAATTTAAGTGATCATTATGGAGATTAGAATAAAAAAGTTTAATTTTAGTTTCATATTGTCTATTTATTTACCTAATCTTCCAAATATTGTAGGATTTTTTATCATTGGTATGTACTTTATGGATATTCATGTTAAAAATCATGTAATAATATTTGTAAAAGGTTTGGTCTATTATATGTATCCTAAGAGGCATGATTCTACACAACATTAACAGAAAAAACAGAAACATCAGTAAGGATACACTGATCAACAACTCAAACAATAGTTATAGGAATATCAATTCCATCAAGCAGAATTCAAACTTAAGATTTTAAAAAACTCAAATCAAAGATAAGGAAAATACTTGAATCAGATCAATTTATTCCTCAAGGTTCCTTCCCCCAAACACCCATGGTGACTTAAGGATCTTTATATCAAGATATGGCTATACACTTTCACATAACTACCTCTTAATTACTAAAAAACATACCTCCTACCTACCAGGACATCCCATAATACATACCAACATCAAGAAAAGGCACAAAAACTACTTTGATACCACTTTGTCCTAAACTAACCAAGATACCCTGGTACAATGATACCCAAATCAAATTTTACATGACCCTAAGGGAATTCCCAATCCCTATAGTTTGGTCACTAGAACCTGACATCATATAAGAATCACAAGGGAATGATTTTTCCAAAAAACAATAAAAGACAAAAGGAACATGTCAGTATAATCAAATCTTATCAAGAAGAAAGTACAACAAATGTAAAAAACCCCAAAACAATACATCATCAATTGACAAAACATATACCAGGGTAAAAACTCAAACATATCCCATGTAATAAGGGGATCACATCTCCACTGGTCACCTCCATCACTCTGGGTCCCAAGGATCAAGAACATCCACCACCACTAAGTGACACTTTCCCTTTTCATGGACCTAGAATAAGATAATATACAAACACCCAAAGGAAAAGGTAGGTTGTGAGCTAAAAAACAGAGTAGGGTCTCACCAAATATTCTATAATCAATTACATAAAAATTAAATAAATTATGCTTTCAATTTAAATAAAACATTTCATGATGATTCATTTACATATTTTCAACAAAACATAATTTTAATAAAAAATATGGTAGATACATGAAAACATGATTAAATGAACATTTTATATAAAACATTTATATAAATAAATTGGAATGAATAAAATATTTCTATAGTCAGCAACATGTATGATAAAATTAGTAAGTCATAGCACCATTCTCATAAGCCCTATAATACATTAATTTCAGAAAATAGGATCCTCACACTACTCAATCAGTGATCTTAGTTTAATGTGTGCAGAAATCCCTTGGATCATGCCTTTGGGACTCAAATCCCTAATAGATAATTCATGCAACAGTAAGTGTAAGTTATTTTTTTCATAGTCAATCCATTACTAGTGGGTTAAATCCTATAATTCTTGTCATAATTACCCACTAACTACCCAGACTCATTTGTACTTCAATAAATCATGGGAAAATAATTTCATTTCAATAAAATATTCATTTATAGTTTAAATTCCCAATTTTAATTTCAATATTACATTTTCCTTTCAAAATTAATTCATAGTTTTTCATCATTTCACGCCTTTAAAAATCAATTTTAATTTAAATACATTCTTCAAAGACAATTCCTTAAATCAAAAAATCAAATCAATTTGTCAAATCAAGACATCTTTCTCAAATTCATTCCCAAAATTTCAATATCATTGAAATTCGGGGTTTTCCACAATTTCCATTCCATTTCAAATATCATATCAAATAATTTTAATTATGAGTTTTTAAATCAATTAAAAACTCATTTCAAATCAATAAAGAAATTTAAGGTTTAAATTTGATGGAAAAATCATATGGAACTATCTACATTCTCTCAGAGATCAAATCAACACCTGTAATGGGAAATTATAACAAATAATGAAGGTTAAGGATATCAACAATGAATTAATATATCAAAAATCATCATGATCAAACTTTGATTCAATTAAAAAACATGAGATCAAACCATTTTTAAATAAGGGTAATAGAGAGAAGGAGAAATCCACAATGTAGAAACTCATTAGAGATAAAAAACCAAACTGAGATCTTTGTAAGGGAATGAGTCTCCAAAAAATGACCTAGTGTAGCCCTAGGGGTTTAAGGTAAGTGGATGTATAAAAAATAAAAAATTTCAGGTTTAAGTGCATAAAAACTTACTGGACACAAGGTATTGATTTCTAGAATCCTTGATTCAAGATGTGAATATCCTGAGTAGTGTTTATTCTAAAAAAGGAACCTCCTTAGGTTAAAAATACCATTATCAACCAATTCATTTCATGAAAGAAAAATTCATGGCTTAAACATTATTCATGCTCTAAATCAGATTCACGATATCTTCCTAATGATAGATTCATATAATAGAATCCTTTCATGTCATGAAATGGTCCTATAGAGAGTGCCAGCCCAGTTTCTAAAAAAAACTCCTAGATAGTCTCTAATGACCACTAAACCAAGGAAACAAACCCTTAAGCTTAAAAGACGATGTACCTTTATCTAGGATGGTACAAATCGTCTACAACACCAAATACATGAAAAAAATAATCATAATATACACACTATGTATCAAAGCGATGCCCACATACCACCTCAAGTACCCCTATAACCATCATCCAACTCACTCAATGATCAAGAAACCCAAACACCTTGCTTTACCCCATTCCCATTCTATCACTCCTAACTCCCATGGCCGATACACCTGAAAAATGGCCACCAATATCACTCAATACACCCAAGGAAAACCACACATGACTTACAACTATTTACCCCTTTCCCACACCACACAAAAAACTAGTTACAAACCTAACACACACACACTTTACATTTAGAATATTTCCCTCAATTACCCCCAAGATCCTACACTAACTCCCTCAGTCCCTACACACTGTAGGCTGTGTTGGAGTTGGTGCCCTAGATCCAAATTATTTTCACTTTAGATAACTTTTATGTATTCAAAGATGTAAATATTAATGTATTATCACATATTGATTGTTCTTATACATGACTATAATGTGATAATTTCCTAGCATATCAGTTGCATAAAAAATGTCATAACAGTTCCCCACTATGATGAGAACCTCAAAATTCTATGTTGATATTCTTAAATATAAGTCCTACTATCATATGAATTCATATGATGGGAAACATATGATATAGTTTGTCAGGTTCTGGATACTTATAATAGGATAAGACTTCATCTCATAAAGTTCACACATGGTAATCTCTAAGATGAGATATTATGAGGAAAAACTGCCAGTAAGAAATCAACATGTTTACGTGTTATTGGATATTCCTATCTTCAAGTGTGTATAAGAATCCTTATATTTTATTAATAAAATTCATGAGTCACATACTTAGATATATTACCATAAATTGTGATGACATATGTTCATAGAGAAGTTGGGTATGTTAATTGAATCACGAGTAATATGTTATTAATGAATAATTAAATAAAGGATTTCCCCCATCCATATTCTAGGAAGTTCATATCTCAAAACTTTTATTGGAATGAAACCATAAAACTAAATTCTATGGATATGGTGTTTTGACAGGTTCATTTCAGATAATCAAAGAAATAAGTATCAAGCATATAGGTTAATGGCATGAGTATGTAACATTTTTGATGAGATACCGAGACAAATATATTATATTACACAGTGACCAATCATATGCAGTTATCATTGTTGTGACATTAACTTTTTCCTCTTGGGTTCCTTTATGTGTTTCTAGATGATGATATTAGACTTTAGAAAAACTTTCCTAATTCCACTAAGGAAGAAACCTAGAATGTAACACACTTAGTATTTCTATTGATCTCAATTAAATTCTATTTGAATTCAATTATTTTATTAAATATTATTCTCTAATCCGTGGATTAATATTTATTCAGGATTTATTGATCATAAATATCCAGTTACCATATTTATGTGTGAGTTAAATATTGAATAAATATTTATTCATAAGACCGTGAATATTATAAATATTTTATTTATTTATTGAATGAATAATATTCATTATTTAAGGTTTGGTAAATGTGGTGGAAGTTCAGATTAAGATATCTGGTTTGGAAGGAATGATATATTAAATATCATTTAAATAAATATTAAATTATTTATTTAAATAAATGATATTTATTTCATTAGTGAGTTTAACACATGTAAAATAAATAATAATAATTATATTATTATTTAGACATGAGGTTTTATGGAGATTAATATAATAATAAAGGGACTATGTGAAATTAATTAGTCTCTAATATAGATCTATAAATACATGATTATATCATTTCCTAGGGCTAGATGTTGTTTAATAGAACACACCCATCTAGATATTCTCTTAACCCTAGAGAGAAAAATTCCCTAGAACTCTCTTAGGAATCGAGTGCTTCCACTTTCCTCTGTATTATCATGAATGATATAATAAGAATAAATCTTTAAAATTTAAAGTATTGTATGGAAATGAAATGGATAAATTCAAGATGATCAATATCACCATGGTAGTACCCATAGTACCATTGAAAACACATCGAGATCATATGATCACATGTGGATCATTTCTAGATGGATTCTTCTTTATATCCTCTCAATTAAATGATTTTACAATCAAATAGAGGTTTGTATGATCAACAGTTTCTTTAAATAAATAATTCCTAAGACCGAGGTAATTATCAATTTAAATTAGTTATAAATTTAAGGTGAAAAAGATCCTCTTTTGTTGGTTCTGACATCAATGTCAATTAATCATCAAATTATTTCATTAGTCACAACATTTATTTTCATATAAATATTATATTATTCATTGATTATGAAAGAATATGAGTTTAGCATAACCAAAATATATTATTCTACTGTGCTCAAAACCTAAAAGTGGAATCCAAGAGATCACATTCAAATTTATAATTATTTAATTTATTTACTGTTATACACATTTTATATTAAATTTTCATTTAGGAAATCTATTATTTTATATTAAAATGTCAAGATAACTTCTTCCTATTTTTTTTACATGAATTACATTCGAAGAACCCATCAAGAGGTGTCAACAATTTTGGCTAGATAACATGGAACTACACGACGTGTAACCCAAAGGTACACACCGTGCACCCTTTTTCAATACACTATAATAAAACTAGAATTTAATTCAATGTGTCATGAATTAAATCACATGTGATATAATAAAACTCCACATATTGACTTGGAAATAATGGAACATGGTTTTCCAAACTACACACCATGTTACTTGCTCAAACACTATGTAGTCCATGCGTTTTCTTGGTGGAAAACACAAAGTCAAAGATGTGTTATGTATTTTTTACATGATGCATGTGACTGATAGTCATGTAAATCAGAGGTCACATGTCATGTAGATCTAGCACATTCCATGTACCTCATTAATATCTTTAGTTGACACACACACCCAATCTTTAGTCATGTGTCATGGAAAAATTATGAAGTGATATACATGGTGTGTAGTTGGATTATACACGTCATGTATCCTACCCATTTAAATGGAAAATAAAATAAATTAATTAATCCATTAAAACTAATCAACATGTGTATGTGTGTAATTTTTTTATAGCATGTGATAGGTTTTATATATAATTAAATGCTTAATTAATTTCCACATAATATGTAGAACTATATCCGGTGTATAGTCGTAATATGTCGAGTACTCTACGTTCATTAAAGGAATTACACATTGTGGAAATTAACACATGTCTGTGTGTCATATATCTATAGTACATAACATATAATTACATGAAATTTCTTACATGATATATGAATTATGAGTACATGATACATGACCACAATACACATTGGGTAGTTCGGACAGGTACACTCCGTTCCGTCTCTAAGTACAAGCTTTGTACATAGTTAATTTTAAATAAAATTAATTAATTTAATTAGTTTAAAAATATATCAAATGGTAATATCTAGGAATATTTGGATTGATATTAAGATAAATTAAATTATTAATTAGTCCATAAAATTAATTAATTTGAGTGCGTTTTATTTTAATTAAAAATGATTGAAATGAATGCTAGTTTATTAAATGCATATTTATTGCATGTGTGGATGATCATGATCTTGGATGAATAATGTATGGTCTAAATTTATTTTAATTTAATTATTTCATGGGTTTTTTTCAATTATTATTATTAAATTAAAATAATGGCATGTGCATCATCCCCTCCAATTATTATGTAAGGACCTGTGAGTCCATAGTTTCTTTTATATAAACCCCGTAACAATTCTATTGGTTCCCCTCACCCGTGTGTGAGAAAATAATATGTAAGGATGGAGATCCCAAGTTATTTAAGGTAGTTCAAGATGAATATGAGGTTAAATCCACCTTGGTGATACGCATTAAAGAGGAGGAATGTTGAAAATTGAGTTAAGAATGACTCATAGAGTTTTCCCCTAGGGTCAATGATTTATTTATTTCTTTCTCAATATTCTAACCATTTTATAAATATCATGATCATGCCATATATTTTATTCTATATTATGCATGGTTATTTATTTTATGGATGCTTTATCCTGATCACATAAATAAATGAATTAAATAACTATCATGATCAGATAGAATAAAATAAAAGGATTATGTATAAATATTTTATCAACAAATGATTAATCAGTTAAGTAAAATCCACTTAATATTAATAATGCATATAAAAGGATAAAATAAAATAATTTATGCATAATAAAAAAAATCCCTCAATAAAATATTAAGTCAGAATAAGCTTTCCATCATTTGGGTTAAGATGTTTCCACAATTAAAGTGTCAGTTAGGCCATTGTTGGGGGCACTTTCAATTATTGGAAAATCTTAACAAAGGTAATGTATTTACTTAGCCAAACTTTCATTGACTGTAATATACATAGTATGTTCAATACAAATTTGGAGTCATGTATTGAAAAAATTTGAGTCAGGAATTTTGTATTGGGGAGTCCACTCAATGGATCAAGGATTTTCAAGCTTGTAGTTGGCAAGACAACTAACCTAAAAAACTTCTTAAAAATTTCATGTCCATATTCTGGTCTATGAGAAGGTAAATATGGTTTATTTTCACTATAATGTTATCATGATAGGAAATTTTGAGTCCAACAATGAGGGATGTTGAGACTTGTTAAAATTGTGGGGGATTAATAATAAAATTAAATTATTTCATATCACCTATTTTAGTAATCAAGATAAAGTAATAATAATATTCTTTTATATTTTTACAGTTAAATGAAAAATTCATCGATCATGTTATCCATGTGACCAATTATATTGAAAGTCCATATTCTAATTGGTAGTAAATTACAGAAATGGTACAAGTTCTTTCACATTGTATTATTCCATTAACATAATCTTTATGTGATAAAATCCCCAACTCTTGATCTATCTGCTAAGGAGGAAAGTGATAAAGGGTTTTCCATCTATGAAAAACACTTGGATGATGTTCTATATGTATAGTGTTTTATTCTTTCATCCATGTTTGAAAAACTCATGAAATATTATGAGAGCTTGAATACATATAGCATGCTCAATCATCTCTATAATCTTCATCAAGAGAGATTTATACAAGAAAATTTTGAGATATTTAATGTGATCTTAATGAGAAAAATAAGATAAGTTTCAGTAAATAGGCCTCACATATTTAGGATTATTCACTAAATTGAGCATATAGAGGTTTTAGGGTTTAAACTACCTGCAAAATTGTGCACTAATCTCATACTTACTTCACTACCTTAGAGATTCTTTAGTGCTATTTTAAATTCCAATATGAACACCATTGACCAGTCTCTCCTAGATCTCCTCACTCTACTTTTCCAATTTTACAAGGATATAAAGAATGAACGGCCCTGTATCTTTATGGTGAATATGAGGAAAGGTTAGGTGAAGATCTCCAAGAATAATTACATATCTAAATCTTCTTTGAAATTCCTTTCCAAGAAGAGGGGGATCACGGGGAAAGTAAGGGAGCATGATGTTATCTATTTCACCTATGGAAAGAAGGGCAACTGAAAGAAGAATGAAATCACTAAAAAAAATAAAGGAGAACACATGCCATTATTGAATGAAACATATTTATTTATACATATTTGGTATTATATACAACTTGTAGTGCTCATATGTTTATCTAATTATAGGAAGCAAGTAGATTTAGAAAAAAAATTACATGAGGTGAGGTGGATCTATGAGTTTATATTAGATCCATGCTCACTGTAATATCTACCAATGACTACCACCTCATGCTACCTAATATAATGATCTTAGTTTAAAAGGAATTTTATTATGTTCTATATGTTATGGAAAACATTATTTATTTATCTAAACTTAATATTGATTCTTTTGTGTTCAAATTTGTAAATAAAATTTATTTCTTTTATAAATAATATATTTTTATGGTAAGAGACATTTAAATAATAGTCATTATGCCTTGAATTACATGAACCAATTAATGGAAATAGATAACATATAAATTTCACATGACTCATATCACACCCAAATATGGAATTATTATGTAAAAAAATCACATGACTAAATTATACTAAGATGCATATTTATATTCTTTTGAACTAAAAGCACTTGGCATATATCATGCTTCTTTACAAGTAAATATTATCAAAGATTTATTTAGTGGAAAATGTGAAAGGGCCTTGATCTTCTCTAATTAGTTTATACTGATGTGTGTGGACCATTTATAGTTTAAGTAAGGGGTGGAAACTCATAATTCAAAAATTTTACTAATGATTTTAGTAGATATGAATATTTCTACTTAATAAGGTATAAGTTGGATTCCTTTTATAAATTAAAGGAATATATAATAATTAAGTTGAGAACCAAATTGGTAGGAAAATAAAAAAACCCCACTCACACCGTGGAAGAGAATATCTTAACCAAGAATTTATTTATTATTTATGGGAGTTTTGGATATTATCCTAACATAAACCTCCTCATTCATCATAATGGAATAATGAAAGTAGAAGGAGGAATGATAAATTACTAGAAATAGATAGATCAATGATGAGTCATACAAGTTTTCCATTTTCATTTTAGGTATATACATTATAGACAATGGAACACATACTAAACCAAGTGCCAACTAAATAAACAATTGATATTCCATATGAAATTTTGTATGGAAATAAACCCATGTTGTCACATATATGAGTATGGGACTCTGAATCATTTATTAAGGATATCTCTAGAAACAAACTTACACATTGAGGCACTAAGTGTATCATTTTAGGATATCCTAAGGGATATAAAGGTTATTACCTATACAAACTCTTAGATAAGAAATTTATGGTTAATATATGTACTATATTTATTGATAGGGAGAACATATTTAAAAGAGATAGTGAGAGAAAGATATAATTTAATAAAATTATAACTCAGGATACACAAGAGTTTATATAGGAATAGATTCCAAAAATCCCTAATGAAGAGAAGGTATAGAGGCACAAGTATTGAGTTGGAGTAAAATAAAGGTTAGAGATCCTAAAAATATGATTTTCTAGTCACTGAGGATGGTGAATCATTATTAGTTTATAATAATGAACCTGTAACCTACAAGTAAGAAGTAAGTGGCACAAAAGTTTCCAAGTGGAAAGAGTTACTGAATTATAATATGGGTTCTATTTACCAAAACAAGGTATGGATTTTGGTATATCCTTCCATTTATGTAAATAAAAACGGACAAAAATGTGTATTAAAGAAGAAAATAAACATAGATGGAAAATTACGTACCTATAACTTATGACTAGTTATAGAAGGGTTTAAGGAGAGTTAAGGAACTGAATAAAATGATACATTGTCACTAGTTTTAAAACTTAAATATATCAAAATTATTATTACCATAGTATCTTACCATGACTTTGATATTTGGAAAATGGATATAAAAACTACTTTCCTTAATAGGAGCCTTCAAGAATATGTAAATATGACACATCCAAAAGGTTTTATGACTATAATAGATGCCAACATGGTATGAAAACTGCACAGATACATTTATGGATTAAAGAAAGAATCAAGGTCATGGAACATTTACTTTGATGAATCCATATCATAATTTGGTTTCATAAAAAATGAATGTGATACTTTTTTCTATAAGAATTTTAGCGGGGGTGTAGACATTTTATTAAAAGTATATGTTGATGATATATTACATATTGGAAATAAAATACCAATGTTACAATATATTAAGATGTGGTTAAATATATGATTATCTATAAAAGAATTAAGTGAAGAAACATATATTCTTAGGATAAAAATCTTTTGTGACAAATCTAAGAGACTTCTTGGACCAAGTTAAGCTACATACATTGAAAAGATATTGAAGAGATCCAGTATGAAATAATACTAGAGGGTATTATTTCCTATGTAACATGGTATTAATATCTATAAGAAAATGTATCTCCATAAATAAGAGGATAGATAAAGGATGATAATAACCCCATACACATCAATGATGAGGTCAATTATGTATTCCATGTTGTGTACTAGGCCAAATGTTTCCTACACCTTGAGCGCAGTAGGAAGATATAAATTTGAACTAGGAGAACACCATTGGATGGAAATTAAGACTATCCCATAGTACCTCAAACATACTAAGAATATTCTCCTGGTTTATGGAGGATTCATCAGAGGATACAAAAATTCTAGTTTCCAAATAGAACAAGAGGATATGAAATTGCAATCAGAATACATCTTCAATATCAATGGAGGTGGTGTGAGCCGGAGGAGATCAAAGTAAGTCATGGTCACAAATTCTACAATAGAGGCTGAGTATATTACAACTTATAATGAAGCTTCAAAAGTAGTTTTGATACACATATTACTATAAGATATTAACATGGTTCCTAACAATAAAGGCCCTATCTCACTATACTATGATAATACTGCAACAATGTCTCTTGTAAAGGAGCTGAGGTCACATATGTGAATGAATAACATACTCCATAAATATCATATCTTGAGATATTTTTCTCAAAGAGGCCACATCACTGTGATAAAAGTTTCTATGGAGGTAAAAACGTCAGACCTGTTTACTAAATCCATATATTAGTAGAAGTATGAGTATCATGTGAGAGCTATTAGACTCAAATTAATTAGTAGTTGGCTCTAGTCTAAGTAGGAGTAAGTTGGAGTTGGTTTCCCAGAACCAAATTATTTATAATTAATATTAATTGTATAAATTCAAAGTTGTGAATATTAATATCCAATCACATATGATTTTTCTTTTTCTTGACTATAATGTGATAATTTCTTAGATTATATATTACATTGAAAAAGTCATAACAGTTCCCCTCTATGATGAGAACCTTGAAATTATATGAGGATATTCTCAAAGATAATTCCTATGATCATATAATGTTTTTTATAGTATATAGATGATGTATGTTGTCGGGTGTTGGATACTCACAAGAAGATAAGAATTTATCTCATGAAGTTCACACTTGATAACCTTTAAGATGAGATTATGAGGACATAACCACCAATAGTAAATTCCCATTTTTATTTGTCATTGGATATTCCTATCTGTGAGCATGTTTAATGATCCTTATAATTTAAGATTATTATTAATACATATCATGAGTTTCACACTTTTATGTATTTCTATAAAATGTGATGACATATGTTCAAGGAAAGGTTGTGAACATTGGTTTCATCACAACTGACATGTTATTAATGAATAATTAGATAAAGGATTTATCTATTCTATATTTATAGAGGTTGATATCTTAGGCCTTTGATTTGAATGAAATTTTTGAAAAAAATTCCACAACTGTGGTATATTGATGGGTTCATTTCATATATTCAAAGAAAGACGTATCAAACACATAAGTTGATGACATGAGTATGAAACCTTCTTGACAAGATATTGAGACAAAGGGATTATATTAAACACTAAGTGTTCGTATGTAGTTTTAATCATTAGGAAATTAACTTCTTCCTATTGGGTGCCTTCATGTGTTTCCAGTCACTGATAAGAGACTTTAGGTGAACCCACCTAATTCCACTAAGGAATAATCCTAGAGGGTCACACACTTAGTGTTTCTATTCATTTAAATTAAAATATATTTGAATATAATTATTTGAATAAATATTAATCTATAGTCTGTGGGTTAATATTTATTCAATATTTATTGATCACAAATATCCTGTCACTATATTTACGGTGAGTTAAATATTAAATAAATATTTATTCATAATAACACGACTATTATAAATATTATTTATTTATTTAATGAATAATATTAATTATTTTAGGTCTATTAAATATGGAGGAACTTCAGATAGATCTATTGGATCTAGAAGTAATGATATATTGAATATCATTTAAATAAATATTAATTAATTAATTTAAATAAATGATATTTATTTTATCCGTGAGTTTAGTGAATTTCAAGTAAATAATAATAATAATAATTAGATATGGGGTTTTCTAGATATTAATAGAATAATAATAGACCTTTTTGGAATTAATTATTCTCTAACCTATAACTATAAATACCTTATTATATCATTTCCTAGGGTTAGCCGTTGTTGTGAAAAACACACCCATATAGAGATTACCTTAACCCTAAAGAGAAAAATTTTCTAGAAAACTCTCATGATCCATGATCTTCCACCTTCCTCCATCTTCTCAAAAAAGAGATAACAAGAATCAATCCTTCAACCTTGAATAATTATATAGAAATCAAATGGAGCGATGTATGATGAACAATATTGATGCACTAGAACCTAGAGTATGATTAGTGATTATTCAAGATCATAGGAGAATGCATTGATCACCACTTGAAGGATTCTGATTTGGATCCTCTCGACATAATGGTAGAAAGATTAAATGAATATCAAAATGATCAATGACTTCTTTAAAGAAAGAATTCCCAAGATCAGGTTAATTATTTATTTAAATCAATCAGAAATTTAATGTGAAAAAGATCATATATTTTTTGTTCCAACATCTATTTTAATTAATCATCATATTAATTATTTGTTCACGATGTTTATTATCATGTACATCTCATACTATTCATTAATTACCCCAAAATACAAGTTTTTTCACAACTCAAATAGGACCTTCCACTTTTCCCAGAATCTACAAGATGCACCCCATAACTCCTCAAGATACAGGAAAATAAATATTTGTTCTATCCCAGTCTTATCCCTTCTATTTAGCCAACCCCACCATAACACATCATACAAACACACATATAATAGTTGAATAAATTTAGAGAGCACTTACCTGGAACACACAACAACCTTCCTATTGAGTATCGTCAGCTAATTCAAATCTAATCGAATGAAATCAAAAAACCTAAAAAAACACCCAATTTAGATAATAATCGATGAAATAAGATGAAATAATGATGGAATCATAAAATAGTTTGAACATGACCCTAATCCTTATCAGTAGGGATCCTTAGGGATACGTGAGATGTAAAATCGACCAAAAATGAAGAGGAACCCATTATAGAGGGAGAAGAACAAGAGGGAGAGGAGAGGTCTCACACAATGCTGACTCCTAGGAAAAATGAGGGAAATAATCATTTTTTTTAAAAGTAAAAAATATTTAATCAATTAATTATTTTTTAAAAACAACCCTGGTACCGACTGGGTACCAACCCAATAACCACCAAGTACCTGATACCTCATCGGGTACCCTATTTGGGGTCACTGACCACCTGGTGACCCTCCAAGGGATACCCACACACTTCCTACACCCACCATGTATCTAGTTCCTACCCACCTAGTACCCGATGCCATTTTTCCTCCAATGGATAAACCCTTAACATAGGAAAATTACTCAAAACCAAATCCCCATCCTTCATCAAAACCTCTAACCACTCGAATAAGCCTAAATACACATATTCAAACTCATATTAGCCCCAAAATTCCTACCCAAGCACCCCAGGTTGTTACACAGACAACCTAAAAATAATAGGCACAAATACTTACCAAAAGACCTACAACCCTATACAACCAACCAAAACAAAAAAAATAATCTAACTTCCACTTGTCACCACTATATGACCTACACTACTCTATTTAATCCCAAAAATAAACATCTAATAAACTTGAAATTAATACAACATTATCTTCATGTGCTTCAAGATTCACATTCAGTGGGTGATTATAAGACCTAGTAAGATATTCCCAAGACTCCTCCTGCATGTAATCTATGTGAAAATAAAATGAGCTATAAATAAATTCTATAAAATGATAACATAAGGAAACCTTATAATAAATTGCATCAAGAAATTAAATAAAAAATAATAAAAAAAACTTCCCATAAACCAAAAATAACATAAAGGCATAATCACAATTCTATGACCCAACACCACACATCTGTTTCTTTAAACAAAACCCGAGGGATCCATTAGATCATAAGAAACAACCAAGAATGGGTATCTCTTACTTGCGAGTAGACTGAATACCCTAAAACCCCACCTTTTCATTTTTAAAAAGGTCCTCACATAGATGTAGGAGTTTTAACAAAACCCGACGTCATCTTTAACGAAGATATCCCCACACCCAATTGAGAGTTTTACCACAACTTTACCTCATAATTATCAAATATTTCCCTAAACACAAGTGTTAGTTTTTCCATAATCTCACCAAATCCTTATAGAAGAGTTCCCCACACCCAAGTGGGTGCTTTTCAAGATCATTTAAAATACCTCACACAATAAAATTAAATAACATTATTCAAGTATGAAGAATAAAAATAATATCAACTAGAAAATCAATGCCATAGTTCACCATGAAATCAATAATGAAACTTAACGAGCAATTTAAATAACATTGGTTGTGCAATTCAATGAAAAACTGAAATAAAAATTAAGAATCCACACACTCCATACCAAAAATTATCAATAAAAACCCGTGTATAAATAACCATTAAATTAATAACTCTATTTTAAACCACATTTGTAAATTCCCCTATTTTCTAGAGAACACTCACACACCCAAAAAATCACTTTTTCCTATTAATTTAAAAAACCACACACACCATAAACCCATTTTAAAAAATCATTCAATAAATATAATTAAATCATTTTAAATCTATAAAATATTTAATTAAAAACAAAAAATCTAAGATCATTCAATTTCCCACAATATAGTGTGAGTGATAAGCCACCTACCTTAACCCAATGTAGAAGAAAACTATGCCACAAAACCTAAGATCCTCACACCTTATAGTATCCTCAAGATCCTAGTGATAAAATCCACATCAAGAAAGGGGGAGGGGGTTCCATGTTTCATTGAAACCCCCAAGTAAAAACCATAGATCTAGATATAAATTAATGAGAGGAAGAACAATGAGCGATATACCTTCAATATTGAACCTAAACTTCTAAAGATTCAAAGAAGAAGAGATTCAATGATGGGGATCCACCAAAATCACCCCAACATTTTCCAAGGAAGACCCTATCTAAAGTTAGGGCCAAAATGGGGGAGAAATAAGGGTATTGGAGTTTTAAAATTACATTTTTAGGAGATTTTAAAGGTTGCACGACCCAAATTCATAGTCCTAGGGACTGTTCACTAACAAAGAAACTCCCCCTAAGCACCCTAAATTACCCTCAAACCCTCTCTAAACTCCTCCCAACCCCTCCAAAATCTTAAAATTAATTCCATAAACCTAAAAAAATCTCAAAACACATATCTAAATTCTATAAAATAACAGAGTTTGAAAAATTTACCTTTTCTCCAAAACTAGGACCTTAAAATTCTACCCTCCTAAAACATTTTTCCTACTAAAATACTATGAACCAGAAATAAATTACAAAATATTTACAAAATTGGGTATGAAAACTATCTCCACTATCATAATATTCACCCTCAAAAAGTTAGTGGACATACCAAGCTACCAATTCAATTTTTCTGAGAATGAAACCCCTCAACACACTCCCCACCATAAAAGATTCCCATTCATGATCAAAATCTATCCCATTGAGTATGATCACCACCTTCATGCATACCATTATATTGAAACACATAAAGCCTCACTACTCTATGGTTCATCACACCATATTTATCCCAATACCTACCATCCTATAGCTATACTTATGCACTCAAAGACTACAAGATAAAATTATACCTAAAAATGAAATTCAATCTCTATGCACTCTCCACCTAAAGAGTATCTAAAAATATTTTATATACTACTGGAAATTTAAGGTATACCAACGGTTGAAAACCATTGGTATAGGGTGGAGAACCGTTGGTATATTTTATACCAACGGTTTTAGAAACCGTATCCCAGTAATCCGTGACAATAGACATATACCAATGGTTTGAGATAAACCCTTGGTATATGTGAAGAAATCTACTCTATACCAACGGTTTTATAAAACCATTGGCATAGAGTTCTTATACAACACATATTAGAATGGTTTCAAAACCATTGAAATATCTTTTTTAGTATTCCATTCACCCCTATACCAACACTTTAAACCGTTGGTAAAAAAAATACATACAGAACCTATACCAATGGTTTAAAACCGTTGGTATAGACTTTGCTGTACAATTCACACAGTAGCCTGCTCTGTGTGCTGCCTTGTGAATTATATAGAATACATACAATGTAATACATAATAAGGATACAAAATAAAAAACTAATAATTAGAAGTATAAAAAATTTAATAATCAATTATGAATATAATAAATTAAAAACTGAATACGTAATTATATATGATACAGAATTAAGAATAATATAAAATTTCATTTATTATAACACATAGACGATTGAATTCAGAAATTAGAAGCTAATAACCCAAAATAAGGAAATTAATAAATGAATTAAACCAAACACAAATATAATGTCATGGTTTAGGGAGGGTGTCTTTGAACTTAGTGATGATGATAATGGGTGTGTATCAATGAGCTTGTGTGACTTAGGGAATATAGTTGTCCTTGGCATATTAAATGCATGTGTTTTAGAATAGGGGTAGGAGTTCATCACATGAGAAGTGGATTGTGTGAGGCTAGAACATGGATTGTTGTGCTAAAGTATCAACACAATCCGAATACGTTTGGTCAATTTTCCGTATTCCACTTGTTTTTACTTAAAATGATGATTATTTTAAACAAACAAGAGACAGTTAGAGTGATACCGGCCACACCGTGCCTTGGATTGAGGCGGGGTTGACTTGTACACATCACATATGACCCATGGATTGTTTTCCTAATGTATCAATACAATATGAATGCGTTTGGTTGGTTTTCTGTGTTCCAGTTGTTGTTTTCACTTAAAATATTGTCCATTTCAAATAAAAGTGAGACACTTTTAGTGGTACCGGCCACAAAGGGCCTCATATTGAGGCTCGGTTGACTCAAACATGTCATAAATGACCCATGGATTTCTGTACTAAAGTATCAACACAATCCAAATACGTTTGGTTGGTTTTCTGTATGTTAGTTGTTTTTACTTAAAATAGTGTCCATTTTAAACAAAAGAGAGACACTTAGAGTGCTACCGGCCACACCATGCCTTGGATTGAGGCGGGGTTGACTCATACACATTAAAAATGACCAATGGATCATTTTACTAATGTATCAACACAATCAGAATGCTTTTGTTCAGTTTTCCGTATGCCAGTTGTTGTTTTCATTTAAAATGTTGATCATTTCAAATGAAGGTGATACACTTTGAGTGGTACCGGCCACAACACGCCTCAGATTGAGGCAGGGTTGACTTATACACATCAAAAATGACCCATGGATCGTTTTTCTAATGTATCAACAAAATCTGAATACATTTGGTTCGTTTTCCGTATGTCAGTTGTTGTTTTCACTTAAAATGATGTCCATTTTAAACAAAAGAGAGACATTTAGAGTGGTACCGGACACACCATGCCTCGTATTGATACGGGGTTGACTCTTACACATCGCAAATTCCCCATGGATCGTTTTACTAATGTATCAACACAATTCAAATGTGTTTGGTTGGTTTTCCCTATGCCAGTTGTTGTTTTCACTTAAAATGTTGTCCATTTCAAATAAAAGTGAGAAACTTTGAGTAGTACCAGCCACTCGGCACCTCATATTGGTGCGGGGTTGAGTCATACATGTCACATATGACCAATGGATCGTTTTCCTAAAGTATCAACACAATCTGAATATGTTTGGTTTCCATATGCCTGTTGTTTTTACTTAAAACAATGTCTATTTTAAACAAAAGAGAGACACTTTGAGTGATTACGACCACACCATTCCTCAGATTGAGGAGGGGTTGACTCGTACACGTTAAATATGACTCATGGATAGTTTTAATAAAGTATCAACACAATTTGAATGCGTTTGGTCGGTTTTTCGTATGCTAGTTGTTGTTTTCACTTAAAATGATGTCTATTTTAAACAAAAGAGAGACATTTAGAGTGGTACCGGCCACACTATGCCTCAGATTGATTTGGGGTTGACTCATACAGTTCAAAAATGTCCCATGGATTGTTTTACTAAAGTATCAACACAATCCGAATGCATTTGGTAAGTTTTCCATATGCCAGTTGTTGTTTTCACTTAAAATGATGTCCATTTTAAAAAAAGAGAGACATTTAGAGTGGTACCGGCCACAAAGCGCCTCAGATTTATGTGGGGTTGACTCCTACACATCACAAATGTCACATGGATCGTTTTAATAAAGTATCAACACAATCCTAATACGTTTGGTCAGTCTTCCGTATGCCATTTGTTTTTACTTAAAACATTGTCCATTTTAAAAAAAAGAGAGACACTTAGAGTGGTACCAGCCACACTGTGCATCAGATTGATGCGAGGTTGACTCGTACACGTCAAAAATGTCCCATGGATCGTTTTACTAAAGTATAAACACAATCCGAATGCGTTTTGTTGGTTTTCCGTATGCCAATTGTTGTTTTCACTTAAAATGATGTCCATTTTAAACAAAAAGAGAGACATTTAGAGTGGTACCATCCACACAATGCCTTATATTGATGTGAGGTTGACACCTACACGTCAAAAATGTCCCATGGATCATTTTCCTAAAGTATCAACACAATCAAAATGCATTTGGTTGGTATTCTGTATACCAGTTGTTTTTACTTAAAACATTGTCCATTTTAAACAAAAGAGAGACAATTAGAGTGGTATAGGCCAGACCGTGCCTTGAATTGATGCAGGATTTACTCTTACACGTCAAAAATGTCCCATGGATCATTTCTCTAAAGTATAAACACAATTAGAATGTTTCTGGTTGGTTTTCCGTACGCCAGTTGTTGTTTTCACTTAAAATGATATCCATTTTAAACAAAAGAGAGAAATTTAGAGTGGTATCGGCCACACCGTGCCTTGGATTGATGCGGGGTTGACTCCTACATGTCACAAATGTCCCATGGATCATTTTCATAAATTATCAACACAATCAAAATACATTTGGTCGGTTTTACATATGTCAGTTGTTTTTACTTAAAACATTGTCGATTTTAAACCAAAGAAAGACAATTATAGTGGTACCGGCCACACCATGCCTCAGATTGATGCGTAGTGGACTATTACACATAAAAAATGTCCCATGTATCATTTTACTAAAGTATCAACACAATCCTAATGCATTTTTTTGGTTTTCTGTATGCCAACTGTTGTTTTCACTTAAAATGATGCCCATTTTAAACAAAAGAGAGACATTTAGAGTGGTACCCGCCACAACGCGCCTTGGATTGATGCGGGGTTGACTCTTACACATCAAAAATTTCTCATGGATCATTTTCCTAAAGTATAAACACAATTCGAATGCGATTGGTTGGTTTTATGTATACCAATTGTTTTTACATAAAACATTGTCCATTTTAAACAATAGAGAGACACTTAGAGTTGTACCGACCAAAAAATTCCTTGGATTGATGTAGGGTTGACTCGTACACATAAACAATGTCCCATGGATTGTCTTCCTAAAGTATCAACACAATCCGAATGCGTTTGTTTGGTTTTCAGTATGCCATTTGTTGTTTTCACTTAAAATGTTGATCATTTCAAGTAAAGGTGAGAAACTTTGAGTGGTACCAGACACACCGTACCTCAGATGGATTCGGGGTTGACTCCTACACGTCAAAAATGTCCCATGGATCGTTGTGAAAAAGTATAAATAGAATCTGAGTACTTTTGGTCCATTTTCTGTATGTCAGTTATTGTTTTCACTTAAAATGTTGTCCATTTAAAATAAAAGTTAGACACTTTGAGTGGTACCGGCCACACCGTGCCTCAGATTGAGGATGTGTTGATTCATACATGTCACATATGACCCATGTATCATTTTCCTAATGTATAAACACAATCCAAATACGTTTGGTCAGTTTTCTATATGCCAGTTGTTTTTACTTAAAAGGGTGTCCATTTAAAAAAAACAGAGACACTTTGAGTGATGACGGCCACAACGTGCCTTGGATTGAGGAAGGGTTGACTCATACACGTCACATATGACTCATGTATCATTTTTCTAAAGTATCAACACAATCCAAATGGGTTTGGTCGGTTTTCTGTATGCCAGTTGTTGTTTTCACTTGAAATGATGTCCATTTTAAACAAAAGAGAGACATTTAGAGTGGTACCGGAAACCCCATGCCTCGTATTGATGCGAGGTTGACTCGTACACATCAAAAATGTCCCATGGATCGTTTTAATAAAGTATCAACACAATCCGAATGCGTTTGGTTGGTTTTCTGTATTCTAGTTGTTGTTTTCACTTAAAATGATGTCCATTTTAAATAAAAGAGAGACATTTAGAGTGGTACCGGCCACACCGCACCTCAGATTGATGTGGGGTTGACTCATACACGTCAAAAATGTCCCATGGATTTTTTTCCTAAAGTATCAACACAATCCGAATAAGTTTGGTCAGTTTTACATATGCCAGTTGTTTTTACTTAAAACATTGTCCATTTTAAACAAAAGAGATACACTTAGAGTGGTACCGGCCACACTGTGCCTCAAATTGATGCAGGGTTGACTCGTGAATGTCAAAAATGTACCATGGATTGTTTTCCTAAAGTATCAACACAATCTGAATGCTTTTGGTTGGTTTTCTGTATACCAGTTGTTGTTTTCACTTAAAATTATGTCCATTTTAAACAAAAGAGAGACATTTAGAGTGGTATCGGCCACACCATGCCTCAGATTGATGTGGGGTTGACTCCTACATGTCAAAAATGTCCCATGGATCGTTTTATTAAAGTATCAACACAATACGAATATGTTTGGTCGGTTTTCCGTATGCTAGTTGTTTTTACTTAAAACATTGTCCATTTTAAACAAAAGAGAGACACTTAAAAGGGTACCGACCATACCACGCCTCGTATTGATGTGGGGTTGACACCTACACATCAAAAATTTACCATGGATTATTTTCCAAAAGTATCAACACAATTCAAATACGTTTGGTAAATTTTCCGTATGCCAATTTTTTTACTTAAAACATTGTCCATTTTAAACAAAAGAGAGGCACTTAGAGTGGTACCGGCCACACTGTGCCTCAGATTGATGCGAGGTTGACTCATAAATGTCAAAAATGTCCCATAGACCATTTTTCGAAAGTATAAACACAATCCAAATGCATTTGGTTGGTTTTCCATATGCCAGTTCTTGTTTTCACTTAAAATGTTGATCATTTCAAATAAAGGCGAGACACTTTGAGTGGTACCTGCCACACCATGCCTTGGATTGATGCGAGGTTGACTCCTATATGTAAAAAATGTCCCATGGATCATTGTTCTAAAGTATCAATAGAATCCGAATACGTTTGGTCCATTTTCTGTATGTCAGTTGTTGTTTTCACTTAAAATGTTATCCATTTCAAATAAAAGTGAGACACTTTGAGTGGTACTAGCCACACCGTGCCTCGTATTAAGGCAAGGTTGAGTCGTACACATCACATATGACCCATGGATCGTTTTCCTAAAGTATCAACACAATCCAAATACGTTTGTTTGGTTTTACGTATGCCAGTTGTTTTTACTTAAAAGGGTGTCCATTTTAAACAAAAGAGAGACACTTTGAGTGATACCAGCCACACCGTACCTCCGATTGAGTTCGGGTTGACTCGTACACATCACATATGACTCATGGATCATTTTCCTAAATTATCAACACAATCTGAATTTGTTTTGTTGGTTTTCCGTATGCCAGTTAGGAAAATCATACAACAACAGTGATAATATCTTATACTAAAATTATAGACATTGTACATGATGTGCATCCCCTGGTGCTTGGTTAGGGAAAATATTGCACATTCCTTCTAATATATAGCTCTATATGGTTGGTAGATACCTTGTGGGATGGACTTAAATTTTTTACTAACCGTGAGGCATAGTGTTTTTCTACGTCGACCGGGGTTCCGATCTCTGAACAAGCCCCAGAAGCCCCATAAACCATTTAAACCTCATTAGGCTTCCATATTTGGTAAAAAATAAAGAGTTATACTGAATTCAAAAATATCCATACCAGAGTGAAAAACTAGGTTCAAAAATAAAGAGTTATACTGAATTCAAAAATGTAATGGATCAATCTGCCCCTGATCACCATCACCATCACCACTATCATTATCAGCCTCATCCTCACCACCATATTTGTCCTCGTTGTCGTCCTCATCATTGTCCCCATGCTCATCCTCAGCCCCATCCTCGCCCTCAGCCCCATCCTCGCCCTCGTCCTCATCCTTATCCTTGCCCTCGTCCTCTTTAGCATCCTCGTCATCACCAGGAATTTCATCATCTCGACCGCCACTAGAACTGCCACCTGGTGCATTGAATAATGCACCCATAGATGACATATATGTCTGACAAGCCGCGCTGGCCTTTGGTGGAAGTGATGAAGATAAATATTTGATCAGTTTCATAAATTCTTTCTCCCTCGTTTGAACCTGTTCTTCCAACTCTGTGACCCTTTTATCAAAATGTCTTGCATGCTCCTTGAAATGTTCCAACTCAGTGGTACTAGAATGAATACCTGGAGAGGACCAATACCTCGTCGGGACTATATTCTTACCAGGTCGGCAGCGTACTCGACCAGAGTTCTCATCTCCCAAAACCTGATATAAATGATCGTATGACCCTGAATTGTCAAGCTCCTGGGCATCAAGGGTCTCTAAAGTAGCCTGTGAAAAATAATAATATATTATTAAATTTCAAAATATATATTAAACTTTGAAATAAACAAATTAAAACTTAAAATATTTTCTTGTGTCGGTTCATTAACTGCAGTTCCATCTTTTTTCCTTCTACTCGAGCAAAACAATTTTTCTCGAGGGAGAAGTCCTTCAATATTCAATTTGTTCTTCTGTAATGACATTGAAAAAAATTTAAAGTTCAAGTATAATCATATATTTAATATTCAATAAATCACATAATTTAAGTAGGAAACAATAAAAAATGGAAATTCCTAAAGAAAAATTATAAACAACTATATTTTACCAGATGCCTCTCATGATCAGACATAGTAGTGCACCCCAAAGTGTGAAGGTATTTATTTGAATCAATGTTTTTTTTTGTTTTTTTCAGAATATTCCTAAATAATTTTTAATAATAAAAAAGATAATATTAATGAAAAATATGAAAACTATCATTTAAAAACCTCAAATGGGATTAATATCTTAAATTTGGCAGTCTCCCAATGGGTAATCATTTGGAGATATTTCTCTATCGGGCAGTCATCCATGATAGGTACTGTCTCCTACTCTGTACCCACTCTATCACACTAGCCAACAAACAATTCATGCTTATAAGCACTCCAAATCTCTCCTATCTCCTTTAAACGTGCTGGTCGTGCACCTTCGCCACCGGGGAAGTTAAACCGAAGCTGACACCCAATAGATTAATTCATATAAATACAAAAAAATAATACATTAAATACAATAGATTTTTTACCCATATTTGTGCCCACGCATTATCCTTGACTTCGTGTGGTAGATGTCTCCAAGAGAGAGGTCATACCAGAATGATTTCAGAGTATTTGGCTAGCATTGCCAAAAAACCCCGATATTCCTGTCTAGGTTTATCAATCATTTTTCCATCATCATTGTATTCAACCATCAACTGTGTTAGGTGGTTCCATACCGCACGCAAGAGATTACGCCCCTCCCCCACCTCCAATAAGTATATGAATCTGTTATTAAAGAAACAAATATCAGTACAAGTTATAATAAAAATAAATTTTATTATAAAAATCTGTTAGAGTTATATAAATATACCTGTGGTAGTCGAATCAATGGGCATCACTGGATGTGCAGAAGATAAAGGAATATCCTATACAGGTGGAGTGTCCCTCAGTTTACGCTCCTCATCCACACACTATGTCAGAGCAGGACTCGAAGAAGGTGGAATATAATAGCTCAGAGATAATGAACCAGAAGAAAAAGATGATAGAACAGATGTCTAGCCAATTGGTAGTGTAAAAATCAGTGGCCTAAATATCCTGTGTGTCCCTAAAGACACACCAGGATCAAAATGGGGTGTATAAGATACATCTGTGGTAGGGGAATAGTCTAATCGGGTACGACCAGTGGATCGTCTAACTCTCGCACCACGAGCCCTCATACCACCGACCTTAGTACCGGGACCACCAGATGATCATCTAACTCTGACACCCCCCTCATACCACTAGCCTCTATACTGGGAGCAATATCAGGCTCCTTGTTAGATATATCTCATCCAGGGGGTGGATCATGAAAAAAAATTTAACACAAAAGTAAACACATGATATTATAAGTTATTGAAATATATATATTTGAAATAAAATACTCACAATAGGGATGAGTGGAGGAACTCCCATCTGTGTCATGCGACGATTATTTTATGTCATATTTTTTTCCACATCTCTTCAATGGGTGTCATTTCCTGTAATGAAAACAAATATGTAAGTAATTAGAAACAAATAACTAATGTGTAACCCAAAAAAAATATAGAAAAACCATTATGATAAAAAAAATAAAGAAACAGAAGATTTATGGTGGTTTGAAGTTATGTACTAGGATACACACTTTGAATGATGTAGGTGAAACATGTAGGTGAGAACATGATAGTATGATTCAATATATTTCCCACAACAACTTCAGGTTCACAATCAACTCTGACAATTGAGATATTGGAGTAATCATGAGTAATAAATGGATTGCTTCCAATTGTAGTAGGGATGGTGTCAACTTCATCATCACCATCATCAAAAACATGTTTGGGATTTACTTCAATAATTACACTGAATTTAGGAAGACGATGATCTTTGACATAAAAAAATTATTTCACCATTGATGCCAATACATATGGTTCATTGGTGGAAAGAGTGAAAGTCATGTCAATAACTTGAAATAAAAAATCATCAATAAAGGTGCCTTGCCTCTTCATTGAATCAAACCATTGAAATTTTATCATCGTGACTTGACCATGTGAGTAATAATCCAAAATTGTTATTTTCTCCATGACTCCATAATAAGCTACATTTTCAGAACGAGGTCTATTATCTGATGAACTGGCATAACTATCTGTTGGGGAAGTTAATATAACCCCATCATGTTGTGTTCTCATGTTTCTTTCTCGTTTAGTGATAATAAATTTGTATCCATTTATCACAAGTGATTTACAAGCATGAACCATGGTATTAGGACCAACAGCCAATGCTCTTATTTCCTTAGAAACAGAGTCTGTAGGAAAAATCGATACCTAAAATATAAACAAATAGTAAACTTAATTAAATATTATTTTTATTTAGTTATTACAGAAATATTTTTACCTTCAATTTCAACCAAGAAGAAAACCCTTTGCTATGCAAAGTCTCTTTCCTTCTCAAAGATAAAGAACAATTCTTTCTATATATCAATTCTTTATGTTCCCTATAGATAAAAATAATAATAGTTAACAAATATTTAAAATTACAAGAGATAAGATAAGAGATACATGTACAATTTACTTACTTGATATACTCGTCGAACAAATCACAACTGAACAACACTGTGTGATGTGCCATCTCTCACTCTTCAAGGCTTAATGTCGTCAATGTATATGATCTTGAAATTCCTCCTGTCTGAGGAAGTGATGGAAAACTAGGTTCAATTTTCTTATACTATTCTTCTTCATTTCTCATTGGTCTGTTTATTCTCTTAGTAATATCAGACAAATACATTGAGCAGAAATCCATACATTCTTGAGCCAAGTAACCGTTCACAATAGAACCTTTGAGATAATTCCTATTCCGAACATATGATTTCAATGTTTATATGTTTCTTTCAGTTGGATACATCCAATGGAAATAAATGGGTCCTCCAAGAAGTATTTTGGTCGAAATATGGACAATCATATGCAACATGCATGTTAAAATTGATGGAAGGAATATTTTCTCTAACTCACACAAAATTAATGGTTTCTCTGCCAATAGTTTTTCAAGAAGGATTTGGAAAACTTATTAGCACAAAGATCTCTAAACAAATAGAACAACTGAATAGCTGAGACTCTTACATTATTGGAAAAGAGATGATGGATTGCTATTGGAATCAACTCATGCAAAAGGACATGAAAATCATGAGTCTTCAAAGATTTCAACTTCAACTCTTTTCTATTGACCCATTTTGATATATTTCTTGAATATCCATCAGGAACTTTAATAGTCTCTAGCACTTCCAGAAATTTATTTTTTTCAGCAGGTGTCATCACATAAGAATCACATGGAACATTCCATTTATTTTCACTAATACAGACAGGATGCAATTTTGGTCTGATCCCCCAATCTACAAAGTCACGCTGAGACTGTAAATCATATTTTTTATTCCCCTTAACATTTAGAAGAATTTAAAGCAACATTTTACATATATATTTTTTCAATTTGCATTACGTCTAAGCAATGACGTAACAAGTTGGTTGACCAATACGACAACTTAAAGAATACACTCTTCCTCTTCTAATTGTTATAGGTATCATTGGAAACATTTTTCCTCTTTCATAACACCCTTCCCAAATGAATAACTGAAATCTTTCAATTCATTAAGCACATCAGTTCCAGACATACGTTGAGGTGGATCGTCAGTCTCCATGGTATTGTCAAATCTTTGATGATCATTTCTATATGGACGATTCATTGGCAAGAATCGTCAATGTCCCATAAAAATAAAACTACGATGACATTTCAGTCTTCTCGATTGAGTATTCTTCATATAAATAGGAAATGGAAATTTTTATTTTGTGCTCCATCCAGACATCATTGCATAAGCAGGAAAATCATTGATCATCCACATAAGCACAACACACATCTGAAATATGTCTTTCAAACATGCATTGTATGTGGGCACAACCACATCCCAAAGAAGTTTCAAATCTGTTATTAAAGGTTGCATGTATACATATATATCATTGCCTGGATCAGAAAGGCCAGATATCAGTATACTCAAGAAAGTGTAAGGCTTTTTCATACACAACCATGGGGGAAGGTTATAAATGTGTATGAAAACCAGCCATGTGTTGTGTGAAGTAAGCATCTACCCAAATGGTTTAAAATCTTCACATGAAAGACCCAGTCTCACATTATGCACATCGGCTGCAAATTCAGGATATCGAGCATCAAATATCTGCCATGAAAATCCATCTGTAGGGTGAACCAACTCTTCATTATTCTTTTTTCTCTTGGTGTCATTCCATCACATTTTTACTGATATTTCATCAGACATGAAAAGGTTCTGTAATCTGGGGATCAATGGAAAGTGCCACATTACTTTTTGTGGCAAACAAGATGGTGTTCCATCATCTTTTGGCTTCCATCGGGAGGTTCCACATTTGATACAATCATTTCTTTCAGTAGTTTCCTCCCAAAATAAGCTACCATCATTTGGGAAAGCATGATTTTTTTTGAGAATCCAAGTTCATCAACTAACTTCCATGCCATATTTGGTTATATGATAGCTAACTGCGTCACAACTCAACCTAGGTCTTCCAACACAATTAGAACATGGTCAGTGTATGCGACCACTATCTGATGCCTTATGAAATGAAAAATCTAAAAATCTATTCAAATTATTTTGAAAATCAGTTGAAATATGATCAGTTTAGTACATCCAAATTCTATCCATTCTGTAAAAAAATTGTAATAAGTCATTTAAAAGAAATTCAATAATATTGAAGTTCAATAAAAAAAATATTTAGGTAAATGAAAATTGTTTACTTTATATAAAAGCATAACTAACACATTACTCTATATGAGAATCATATTAAGAAACACAAAAAAATACAGTGTATATAAGAAAATAAGATACAAAATTTCTAATGCCTATATTCAAGGATTGCCCAGTAAGATATTGGAAGAGGATAAAGGAATACATAATCCTTAAGGGTCTTGTTGGGAGTACATGAGTTTTATACTTTAACTTCTTTAGGGAGATCATGATGAGGAGTTGGATGAGGATCGCATCAAAAGTAGTTATGGCCTCATCAAGTTTTACCTTAACCATGGATTAAAGGACCCTAGGTTTGGGTCCATAGATCATAGGTTGGTAGGGTGTATTCATTGAATCATGTACCAATTGATTTTGGATAGCGAACTTCAATAGTTATAGGTATGGATTTGATTATAAACACCTATAAAAAGGATATCTAGGAATTGTGATGCACCAAACTAGGATGCCACTCATTAGTGACCCGAACCCAGATGGCCACTCATTGGAGAGGGACCTTCAAGTTCTATTGTGTTTTATCTCAAATATGAATAATGATTTTTGGTAGTGAGATAGAGTGGATCATGAGCTTTGTGTTCACAAAAGGAAGAGATCAAAACAACTACATTTGTGTGAAGAATAATAATCCCATGGTCCTATTGATATTTGAACCACATAGTCATGATTTTTGAGATGAACTTGTATCCATGAAGCCATATGAGAAGCAAGATTCAATACATGTGTTTTTATGATTTTCCCAGGCATTTTGAGGAACCCCAAATCAGTGAAAATGTTCATTGTGTTTTAAAATGGTGATTGAATAACTCATGTATGATTTTGAAGGAAGAATGATTAATGTTTATATTAGGAAAACTAATATTCATTAATATTGAGAATTTGACATTATGTGAATTAGTTTCACGAAGAAGGAAGAAGTACTACATGGGAGAAGGAGAGGTCCCACCGAGAGTTCCCTTGGTAGATATTTTATTCATAAAGAACATTGGATTGTACGATTAAGTATTTCTTATTTCTTCTGTGAAAAATAATTAGGGACCACATACTATTTTGCAAAGTTGAAGAAGATACTCCATATGTTCTATTATGAAAAGGATAAGTGAATAGTATGTCATTTTATATATATAAATATTTTGATAGAAACATGATACATACTTGTTATGTAACACACATAGTGTACAAAAATGAAGATGAATAAGATCTTCATGTTTGACATGATCTTAATGAAAGGAGTGATTTTCATGAAATAATATGAATAAATGTTACAAACAATTTATTATGATTCATATACATGAAGCTGTAATATTTAGATCATTGATATTAAAAGATGAACTATGCATATTTAAAATTAGAACACAAGAAAGAGACCATGCCCTTATAAATGTATATGTGTAATGAAAACATTAATTGGACAATGTGTACATTGATGTATTGATTTGAGTACACAATTCATGAAAGGAGTAGTGAATCATAAAATTTTCCAAAATCCTTAGGAATAGGGAAAAACGATGTGATCTTTCTAAATAGTGAAATAAATGGAGAAATGCTGATAATATAAGAATATTATTAGCTAATATGAGAAGAGGTGGAATGAGTCTAACCTGAATGGGGGAGTTGTAGATGATCGGATGGAAGAGGTTCACCTGGGCGGGCACTTATGGGAGGGGAATCTGCTTCTGGAAATCGGGCACTGGGAGTCAGGGGAATGGTTCTATTTAAGTGAATTTTGGGGGGGGGGGATTTCCCAATGGTTATTAAAAACCGTTGGGAAAAGTATGGATTTTCCAACGGTTATTAAAAACCGTTGGGAAACGTATGGATTTCCCAACGGTTTCTTAAAACTATTGGGAAATCCTTCCCTAACCACACCTTTATCAACGATTTATTAAAAACATTGGTAAATGACACCTATACCAATGGTTCTTTTTAACCATTGGTATAAAAGAATTGGGAAAGTTGGCCTTTCTAGTAGTGATATCAAATGAATCAGAATCATGTTACCTACCTATAATATCATATCACTATTTATTTTCTTGCAATGATTGAATGAAATTTATTCTAGTAGAAAAATTCATCAAGAATCCCAAACCAAGATCAACCATGCTATGAAACTAAAATTATATACAATATAAAATTAAGAACATATGAACCTTACACTGAACATGGGTGAATCCAACTATATTCAAATGCATGTTAACTAAGATCATTTAGAAATAACTAAATGAATCCATCCTCCATGGTTTATCCATGAGTGAACTTGAACCACCCAATGTTTGGGTGTGATTTTATTTCACACCATAGTATGATAATATCTCTCAAAGAAAAGGATGATGGAGAAAGAAAAATTTCAAATTAAATCAAAATTAGAAGACTGGAAATAATTTTCATGGACTTTAGCTTCATTATATAGGCCTCAGGGACACATATCATGCCTTCCATACATTTTAATATTATAAAATGTTTGAGTAAATCCTTTAGTGTCAACAATTGTTGTTGGGACCACTTTGTGTATAAGTTATATTTGTTGTCAACATGTGTCAATAATGGTGAAAATGAAGAAGGAACTAAAAATTTATTGAATATTGGTTGAATTGAAGATTCCTGGAGAATTTTTATGGATTCATAGCATTGGATGCCACACTTGAGTAATTCTCCATGTTGTTCAAATCAGACGATTGTTGCACTGATCTTAAAGTTCAAAGAACTTGTATCAAAGTGTGATACATTGTTTACAACATTGAAGTATCATCATTTTAAGGATGATTGATGTAATTTGGAGGTGTTAATCTAAAAATAAAATAAGTATAAATAATGTTGAAGAAGGGTCTTGGACTTTAAGGTGGACATGCATATGTTTCACGGTGTCCATGCATTTACACTTAGAAGAATATTTTTTTGGCTTTACATAAAAAATTTGGATATCCCATGAGCTCGCTAGCCAGCCTCAACCCAAGGCTCATGCATGAACAAGGTTGACCGCACCCATGGGGAAGCCAGCCAAAGCCATCCCACAAGCTGCAGAGATTGGGCGTTGTGCGCGCCAGTAGTGTAAGGGCCGAAGCATGCATAAGGTGGGAATAGAGAGTGCCCACAAAAAATGGTATGGGGAGGTACCATGGAGAATGGAGGATAATTTTGAGTGAAAGGTGGAGCATATTGATTGATAAATTGGGACCTCTACGTGTATTAGTTTCGATGTGGGATAAAGAAATGTGGGTACTATTCATCACTTAAAAACATGGGAGTGATTCCCATCATCCATACCATATGTGTCCCATGATCTAATCACCTCCTCTCATCTATCCCACACTACACATGTATGAAGGAGAACCGTCCAATCTCCTGTGGCTTCTGGTTTAAACTACATTGCCTTCTTCCTTTACCACTATATGCCAACACCGCTGCTACTCACTGGTTAAGATGAACTAATCACCATGGATTACCACTTGATATTATATGAGGGCCATGTTGGTTACTGGATATAATCTATATCATGCATTCAATTGCATTTTCAAGCATGAAACAAAATATTAAATAATGGAGAAGGTTTAGGAAAAAGAAGTTTTTGAGGGCCACATGGATTCGAGCATGGATTTGAAATGAGATTCGTGCATGAGATTCATGCACATGTTCCTGATCTCATGTATGAAGAGAGGAGCCCACATTCTAAAAGGAAACACACCGAAGATCTCAGCCTATATTCACCCATGGTTTTGAAGATTTCAAAATGCCAGATATCCCTATCATTCAAAGACATGATCTTCATGGAATTTCACATGAATTTTGAATGCGTAAGGAGGAGTGGATCTCTCCTATAAAAGGATAATTACCAAGTCTATTAAAGGTTACTGCTCCCACATTACCGAGAGCTCCTGTTTTCGAAAAACAGAGCATCTCCTTGTGCTTCCACTATACAAAGAGCTACTAGAGGAGACCCGTGAGCCTTCTTCTCTATAAAGAAGAATATCTTGTAGGTGTTTTATAAGTTCTTCGCACTCTCAAAACACTTTTCGAATAATATTTCCTACGAACACACGATTGGTTCCTAAAACCTTCACTATGCTTTGTGAAAGCTGAGTTACCGTGATCCATTGGTTAAGTATTTAGCATCCCACTGTGCTTTATGAAGTCTAATTCACTCTGTGAAAAGATAAACCACGCATCCTATATGTGATGAATAAGACCCATGCCCATTCAGGTTCATTAAGTGAAGAAGAACCCTCTTCTTCTTACACACATATATCCTACTATTTGCAGGGGTTTGTGTTTTGGTGAATAAGAAGCTTTCACGAAGAAGGCCGGTGCATACATGCATGCATGTGCATTTCTTGAAGAATCCTGAGGCGTTGCGTGGTTGTGTGAAGAAGGAGTTCACATGAGGAAAGAGTTTCACCCATTTGGGTTTAAATAATCACATATATAAACCTAAAGAAACAACCTAATCAAGTGCAAGAAAAAGAATAAAAAGAAAAGTGAAGAGGCCGTGTGTGTATGCTCAAAGAACCATACCCATTAGGGTTGACACACAAGAAATAAGAAGAGGCGAGTACATTCATGCATTCATGCACTTGAATATGTGAATAAATTGAAATAAATAATCAAAATAGTGTGTGCACATGTGTAAAGAAGAAAGAAAGGGAAGAAAGGTTGAACCTAAATGACACATACACGATCACATTCATACACGAACAAGAGGAATGAATTAATTTTGATGATTCCCAATGATCTTATCATTAATTCTTGAAAAATCACATAAGAGTTTGTGATTCTAGACAAGAAGGAAAGAGTTTTAGTGCAATCAGTCATTGCACTAAAGAAGAAGAAAGAAAAAGAACTAGTGCAGTTGGTTTTGCACTAGATAAGAAGAGAAAGAAAGAAGAGAATCACTTTCCTAGTACTTTTCAAGTAATCAAGTGAAGAGAAATGAAATATATCAAGATAAGAATTTACCTTTTGAGTAAGGAAGAAGACTATGCTAGATGTTAGTATAAAAACTAGCAAGTATAAGGGCATATCCTACTTGTTTCAAGTTGGAAGAGGATTATTTCCCTCCCCCCTCCGAGTGTAGGGACTCACACTGAGAAGTGATTATCTCCTTCCCTACTCTAAGTGTAGGGAGACAAACTAACTAGAGTATTTATTTCCTAGTCAACCATTGTAAAAGAATATCACTTTATAGTGGAGAATCCATGTACTGGTCATCACTATACATGAAAAGGACTAGATACTCACATTGAGTAGTGATCCTTGTAAAAATACCACGTGCATGTTATTACTACTTTCTATTATTGCATACGACAGGGAATAGAGAATAATAGAATCAAGATCCTAATAGTTTAGAAGGTATAGGGATAAAAAGTTAGAATTGGTTTAAAAAATCCTCAACACTGATTCACCCCCCTCTAAGTGTTAGGTATATCCCGAACTAGTCCTCTCAATTGGTATCAGAGGGGAGGTTCACCTATGTTATATTCTCTAATGTAAAGATATTCTCTTTTGAAGAGTTGAGTTTCTTTCCTGAGTCAAAAATGATGTTTATATTTAGTGAATATTTCGTTTTATATGAGTAGAAGATCATATCTACTAAGACCAAGATGAATAGAAAAAATAAGGAGAAGAGAAATTTGAAGAAGAAGTCCCTATTGTCTAAAGAAGAGGAAGTATCTACATATCCATGTATTTCTGACAATGAATACATATCAATCTTGGAATGAAATGAGAAGGTGGCTCAAGTTTCCACCAAAAATATGGATAACCTTCCTACCTCAAGTGATTAGGAGGTATGTGTTAGTACATTTGGAAATTATACTCATGATGAAAATACTAGCACAAGTGTTGATGATCAATCCACCTCTCAATAATTACCATTTGATAGATTAAGAATTATTCTTCATAGAATTCTAGAAGAAAATGAATCCCTTGTTTGTGGAGTATTTCAATTTATGCAATAATATATCACCCAACTAGAAGAAGAAAATGATGTTTTGGAGAAGGGATTACAATAAAAAATCTGTGAATGTTTAATGCTCTCTAGACAAGTTGGAGCCTTTAAAACAACAAAGAGGGAATTTGAAATGAGTTCCTCAAAGTTTCTCAAAGAAGTTGAAGAAAAGGAGGGAGTAAACAAGACTCTTTAAGAGAAGATCCATGAAATTGAAGATGAGAAGAATATGAGCACTGATGTCAAGGGTTTATATTTGGAATAAAATTCCAAGAAGATCAAGGAACTTGACTCTTTATTACAAAACAAAGTTCTGATGCATGAAGTGGAAGGTGAAATATTAAAGAAGACTTGTGAAGAGAATATGATAATGATTGAATGCCAGAAGAACATCCTCAATATGGAATGTCTAAAATTGGAATCTCAGTGGACCAATATTGAGAATAAACATATTGATCCCTCACAAAAGAAGGTGACAATTGCTACTGTTATTCAATGTTCATTGAAGTATTCTAAGTATTAAAGATCTCCAACATGTGATAATAAGATAATGACTTCACTCAATGATCTATCATAAGCATTTGAGAAGAAAAAGGTACCATCCATACCATCTTGTACTAATGTTTCTAAATTTGTTTCTAAAAAAAGTGCAGGGTGGAAGAAAAATTATAAACAAGTATGGACGAGGAAAGGTGATGAGATACCTACCCCCATGTTATGGTGGATAGGAAGAAGAATGTGGAAGTTTGTTCCCCACAAAGAGAAAAACAAATCAAGAAGAAGGATCAACAAACTTATACATATGATACCAAGAAGACAAGGTTTTTTGGTCAATGTTGGTGTTGCAATATATTTGGGTATTGTACATTGTATTGCTGGTACAATCCCTTAAAAAAACAAAGATAAAGCCTATATCAAGGGGAGAAAGATAGAAAAGAAGAAGAAAAATCCACATATCTATAAGAATCTGTACACTACAAACAGATTTGGAATTCTAGACAACATCTGTGATGTATGAAAGAGGAGTGATCATAAGGTTGATATATGTTTATCTCAACAGGTACCCAAAGATAATAATAAAATAAGGTCAAAGAAGCTGGCTAAGATAGAAGAAGCATCCTTGGGAAGTAATTAGAATAATGTTATAAAAACAAAGTATCCCATGAATATTTCAAGGAGGAAATATGAGAATAACTTGGATTCTAAATACAACAAGTTGAAGGGTAGTGCATCCAAAATAATTACTAAGAAGGATGAAACTAAAAAGAATCCATACGGAAGACACAAACATGATGCCCTAGTTCTAAATTACATATTTGTGTTTTGTACAAAAGATTTGGAATGAATGAGAAAGATGGAAGGTGCACAGGCTAAGTCTGGGGAAAAAAGAAAAGAGAAGATTCCACATAAAGACAAAGAAGTTCTATGTGTGAGGTACAAAAAGGCTGGTAACACTGTTAGAAGTTGCATGGAATTCATTCCAACCCAAAAATAATTTCTCAAGAAGATGAAAGTTTCTCAAGGAGAACCTAGTGCTTTGAAATATCTTAAAGAGATAATACTAACACACAAAAATGGAAGGTGTACTGAGGTCCACATAATCATAGTCAGCATTAAGGAACAATTGTGAAAGTGTGAATAATGGAGAATTTGGGTTGAGAAAATCATCTCAACCATATTTTTCACATTTATGAAGCAAGGAGGATCCAACGTATTCCCTTAAATATTTTTGTATTATATTTTTTCTTATCCTATAGGGAATTAAATGTGAAGAAAGCACTCAGTGGGAGAACCTAAGATTCAGTGATGAGAAGTGTTCCCTTGAGGGGGAGACACATGAAGAAGCTACCTAAGTTATTATTTAAATTAGTATCAACTTCAGTTGGTATCAAATTCAAGTAATTTGAAGATTTTTTTAAGATCATGTAATTGGAAAAGGTATTTCATTTCTCAGTCACTCATACTTGGTTACTAAAAATATAGATCATTATACAAAGGGAGAGTAACTAAATTACTCAGTGAAATAAGAAGAGTGGATATTTCACATCTCATGAGGTATCATGATCAGTGGGTAATGGAAAAATTTGTTGTCTAAATCAAATCCTATTTTTTTTACATCGAGCATAGATCATGTAGATTTAGAGTGAAATGATTGATGACACCTTTCTTAAGTATGGATTGATACCCTATCTACAATGAACTTTATATTTCTTGTAAATAAGGGGGAGAGAAAGTGAAATGAAAGTTCAAAAGTGAGAGAAATAAAAGTGAAGGGAAGAGATAAGATTCCCATTTTGATATTGACACATTCATTTGAGAGAACTTTGAAGTATTTACAAAAAATACAAATGGGGATATTTTTGGGACCAATTTGTGTATAAGTTGTCTTTGTTGCCAACAAGTGTCAATAATGGTAAAAATGAAGAGGGAACTCCAAAGTTATTATAGATTGGTTGAAGTGAATATTCTTGGAGAATTGTTATGGATTCATAGCATTGGATACCACACCTAGGAAATTCTCAATTTTTTTCAAATCAGATGATTTTTTCATTGATCTTAAAGTTCAATTAACTTGTATCAAAGTGTGATACATTGTTTAAAACATTGAAGTAGCATAATTTTAAGGATGGTTGAAGTGATTTGGAGTTTAGAATCCAAAATAAAAAGGATTATGAAGAATGTTTAATAGGGGATTAGAATTTGAGGTGGAAATTCATATATTTCACGGTGGACATGCATTTACACTTAGAATAATATTTTTTTGGCATTACTTTAAAAATTTGTCTAGACCATGAGCTAGCAAGCCAGCCTCAACCAAAGGCTCTTGTGGGAATAAGGTAAACCAAACCCATGGGGAAGCCAGCCAAAGCCAGTCCACAAGCCGTAGAGAGTGGGCGCTGAGTGCACCTGCAGAGTAAGGGTTGAAGCATGCATAGGGTGGGCGCATAGCATTCCCATAGAACATGGTATGGGGAGGTACCATAGAAGGGGGTGGGGGGAGAATTCTTAGAGAAAGGATGAGAAAATTGATTGATAAACTGAAACCTCTTCGTGTATCCATTTTGATGTGGGAAAAAGAAATGTAGGTACTTTTCATAACTTAAAAACATGGGAGTAATCATCATCATCCATCCCATCTGCGTCCCATGATCTAATCGCCACCGCTCATCTATCCCTCACCACGCATGTATTAGGGAGGACCATCCAATCTCCCATGGATTCTAGTTTAAACCGCATCATCTTCTTCCTCCGCCACTACACGCCAACGCCGCTGCTACTCACTAGAGAAGATGACCTGATCACCATGGATAACCACTAGATATTATATGAGGATCATGTTGGTCACTAGATCAAATCGTGATCATGCATGCAATTGTATTTTCATGCATAAAAAAGGTAAAGAACAGAGAAGGATGAGGGCCACATGGATTTTAGCAAGGATTAGAAATGAGTTTCATGCACAAGATTCATGAAAACATTTATGATATCATGCACGAATAGAGGATCCCGTGTTCTAAAAGGAAATATATCTAAGATCTCAGCATATCTTCACCCGCGGGTTAGAAGATTTCAAAATTCCTGGTATCCCAAGTATTCAAAGATGTGATCATCATGGAATTTCACATGAATTTTGAACACATAAGTTGGAGTGGATCTCTCCTATAAAAGGAGAAGGCCCAATCCTATTAAAGGTTGTTGCTCCTGCATTTTCAAGAGCTCCTGTTTTCAAAAAATAGAGCATCTCCTTGTGCTTCCACTCTTCAAAGAGCTACCATAGGAGACCCATGAGCCTTCTGCTCTTCAAAAAAGAATACCCCATAGGTGTTTGATAAGTGATTCCCACTCTTAAACCACTTTTCGAAGAACAGTTCCCATGAACACATGATTGGTTCCCCAATCCTTCACTGTGCTTTGCGAAGGCTGAGTTACAATGATCCAGTGGTTGAGTCTTTATCCTACCACCATACTTTGTGAATTCTAACACACTCTGTGAAAATATAAACCACACATCCTCTACGTGAAGAAGAATACCCATGCCCATTTGGGTTCATGAATTGAAGAATAATCCTCTCTTGTTTTCACACTTATATCCTTCTATTTGAAGGGGTTTGTGTTTTGGTGAAGAAGAAGCTTACACGAATAAGGATAGCACATACATGAATTCATGCATGTGGATTACTTGAAGAATCCCAAGGCTTTGTGTGGTCGTGTGAAGGAGTTCACACGAGGAAAGGGTTTCACCCACTTGGGTTTAAATAATCTCATATATAAAACTAAAGAAACACCCTAATAATGTTCTATAGAAAGAAGAAAAATAAAAGAGAAGTGGCCATGTGTGTATGCTCAAAGAACCATACCCATTATGGTTTAAACATAATAAAGAAGAAGATGTGAGTGCATGCATGCATACATGAATAAATTTAAAAAAATAATCAAAACAGTTTTTACACGTGTATAAAGAAGAAAGAAAGGGAAGAAAGGATAGACCTAAATGACACATTCATGATCGCATGCATACATGAATAAAAGGAAAGAATTAATTTTGATGATTCCTAGTGATATTTTACTTAATGCATGAATAATAACATAGGAGTTTGTGATTTTAGCCAATAAGGAAGGAGTTTTATTGTATTCAATCATTTCAAAAAAAATAAGAAAGAAGAAATAGTGCATTTGGTTTTTCACTAGAGAAGAACAGAAAGAAATAAGAGTATTGCTTGCCTACTGCTTTTCAAGTAATCAAGTGAAGAGCACTAAAATAGATCTAGAGAAGAACCTACCTTTTGAAGAAGGAAGAATATTGTACTAGATGGCTGTATAAAGAACTATAAAGTTTAAGGTCATATCCTACTTGTTGCAAGTTAGAAGAAGATTATTTCCCTTCCCCCTTGGAGTGTAGGGACTCACACTAGGAAGTGATTCTCTCATCCCCTCATAAAAGTGTAGGAAGCCACAATGACTAGTGGATTGTTTTCATAGTCAACCACTATAAAAGCATATCACTTTATATTGTAGAATCCTTTTATTGGTCATCACCATACATGGCAAGGACTAGCTATTCACATTGAGTAGTGAACCTTGTAAAAATATCATGTGTATGTTTTTACTGCTTTCTATTATTGCATATGATAGGGAAAATAGAATAAGAGAATCAAGATCCTAATTGGTCAGGAGGTATAGGGATAAAAAGTTGGAATTGGTTTGAAGAGTCCCCAACACTGATTCAACCCCCTCTCAGGGTTAGGTATATCCCAAACTGGTCCTCTCAATTGTAGCCCATTGGATGAATAATAAAGAATGAATTTATCATATAAATTCAATACTATATTATTCCATATATTTCATCATATGAAATTTTAATAATAATGATACCCAACATGGAAGTTATCTAAACGTTAACACTTAATGTTCAATCGCCTTGTTAACCATACAATATGATTAACATATGCTATAACAGTTGTTTCATAACTATATTGTACAGTACAATATAGACTTATGATAGTGAAGTGACATATCTATATCTCCCCATACAATATAGCCAACCTAAGAATATTATATGCCTCAGTTTTATGTATATCATACCATATGATACACCAATATCATAAAATATTATATAATAAAAAATTCATTTTATATATATAGGCTTCAGGGAATATCTACATCAATCTCCCACCTTTAGTAAAGCCTTATAGACTTTGTACCATTTCACCCTATATTTTATCGTATATAATAAATTGGAAAATCATATCAAAAAATCATTTAGGTTATATTTTAAAAAACTTTTGTAAATCTATCATCAACTTCATATTGTACCAAATAATATGTAATAATTTGGGAATATCCATCTAAAAATCATTTTTGTTAAATTCTAAAACACTTTTAGAGAAACTCTATGAGTTTATTAAAACTCAATTCCCATTTAGTCAACTAAAAAGTGTGACCCCATCGAGATTTATAACTTTTAAAATAAATACAAATCCTTGAATTCATAAATTTAAGAAAGCAGAGGCCTCTAGAAAAGCATTAGTTCTACTCAAAATACAAAGGGATCTGGGGTAATCTCCATAAAACACATGTATCTTCATACCTGTGTCCATTAACTATATCATATACAAGCACAAATTTTCATATGATCACTTTTTCCAAGACATCAAGTAACCATAGGAAAAAATTATGTTAATATTGTATATATACTCATGCATTCTCTATTTTATAAGTATTGATAAACCCTATAGATGAACACAACACATGATATTAACCCTGATGGATGAGAACATCACATGACCCTCATCCAATAGATAAGAACATTACATATCACATATCTAGGTATGGTACGACACTCCTTTAGTCCATATAAATCAATGGAATAAATGTCATACTCAATATACAAGAGGATAAATCCATCTTGATTAAACTCAACCAATGGAATGATAAAAAATATACCCAACCACCCTTTATTAGCTCAAAATAAAGGCTATCACAGGAGATGTATAAAGGTATGAAGGTTATCATTCTAGTTATCTTGTCTAACCTTAGGTAATGGGGAGATCCAAATATGAAACATGAACCCTTAGTATAATAAATACGTAGTGTAAAACAATTCATGTAGTATACTTTATGGGTTATCCAATACACAACAATTGTTTTGTATCTTTTTATTATATTCCATATCTTAATATAAAATACTACTCATACCATACTTATAATTTCAACATAACCTATAATACTACATAGAAAACATTAGTTAGACATAAATCAAAGTCATACTTTTAGAGGTTAATTGTAACTACTCTGATTTTTATTTTTTTATCCTTGAAATATATATATATATATATATATATATATATATATATGGATTTTTATTAGAGTTAGATATATGTTTTGGGTGATGTAATACCCTATAATTAATATATTAAAATTATTAAAGATATTAAATCACACACAGAAACACACAATTTTTTAGAATAAATGGTTTTCCTATTGATCATTCCTCATATGGAAAATTTGAGACTTTGGTTGTTCCCAAAATGTGGGGTTTACCCCAAGAACGACATAAGTTTGATCAATATAGGATGTTTAGTGGAAGGAAGTCCTTGTAGGGTGTATTGAATAAATAAAATTATATATATATTTAATTTATTAAATACTAAACCTAAATCTATTATCTTTAAATAAAATGCTATGTAAAATCGCCAGGGTTATCCGAATAACCTTGAGATATTAGAGAGAAGGACTAGAAGATCCAACATTGGAATTGATGAACTTGGTATAATGAATCAACAATGAAATAATTTAGGAGATTCATGGGATTAATGATGAATATAATTCAATATTCAATTAAATCACTAGTGAAAATTTTCTTCACCAATGATTGATTCGTTCTCAGGGTAGGGATCATTATTTCTTAGATTTCCTCCCTTGTGTTCTTGATTGTTGAGCATGGATAATATATCTGATTAATTTTTTAATTTTTGTTCCTCACATGAAACAAGAATTTAATTATCATTATTGAACCTAATTATAAGTTTTTTTTGTGTCCATGTTTCACCCCATTTGGTTTTTCTGATTATGATCATTGACTGGGATCACATCGTCCAATGATAATCTTACTTTTTTTATGCCTCTCCCACCTCTGTTATACATGTTCTTCATAACTGAACCATGGGGTTATTGTTTTGATATTTCCAAACCAGTTCAAGAATGATAAAACCCCCAAAATTATGATGGTTATGTGAAAAACATGGTATCAATGATATGTAGAAGGATCAAGGAAGAATAATGGATCATAGATGTTGGTTCCGAGTATTCAGATCTCATTTTAGTGACAGGAGGTGCAACTGATCAAGATTGGTTGATAATAATACCAATATATATCCATCATAGGATGAGAATAAATGATTTTAGGTCCCTATATTTAATTTTATTTTATTTGGGGTGAGTCAATAGTAGTTAGAGTGGCAGATTTGGTAGATTGGGTGAGAATGTGATGATCAGGATACTAGACTTCATTGTCTGTGAAAATAAAAACTACACATTGTGTATTATAGAGGAAAACACAACATATTTCTTAGATTATCTTGTTAGATAGGGTTTTATCTCATGTTAAGTATCACACACCATGTGTACTGGCCCACAGGTTGTGTGATATTACTCATGTGGTCCAACCATGTGCCGAGAGCATATGTCCAGGGCCCCAGGTGACAAGACACACCATAATTACTTAAGAGAATTCCTTTCAGAGGTACATGGATATCCAATCCATGTAAATGGAAGAAAATTAATAATTCCTCAGGTGGTATTATATGCCATGTGACCGGATTCTCCTACCATGTACTTTTCCTAGAACCTCTTACCTTGCATATCTACTTCTTCGAGACTTAGATTTAGTCCCATGATTAGCCTATCTTGAGTATAATTTCATGTATAACATGATTTTAGACTTTGTTTCAACATATGAAATATTTTGTGAGGTGATATGACTGGGGTACTTATTTTAGTGATGCCCAAGAGATGGTAGTGATCACATTTGATCATCAGAGAGATGTTGGGGTCAATACTCTCCTAACACACTAGATCACAAGTACCCCATACTATTTTTAGAGGTAGGGAGAGTACTCCCCAACATTATAAAGAGTGTAATTCCTCTATACATGGAGTGGTAATCCTCTATCAGCAAGATCTAGTGTGTATTAGGTCCTCTACTAGAGATAGTTCTCCCTTGAATATGGAGTGAAGTAGAGAGGAATATGACCTCCATTTTGATTCTTGTGAGGTGGAACATGGTTCTTATCATCGAATATTTGAGCTTGGAATCTACAAGAAGACTCATCATTCTTAGATGGATATAGAGTTTAAGATTCCTCCCCTTTTTAACTAAGGTTTTAGTATGAGCATATCTGATGATGGGTTTCTTATCCCTCTTTGAATTATGGGTTGTGATGATTACTTTATTCTAATGATTCCATCTTGGTTTTTAGGGAATCCTACTGAGTATGTTTATACTCACCCCTAAAAAGAATTTTTAAACACATCTAGTGTCTTTTGTAGATGACAAAAAAATAAAAATTAAGTTTGGTGGACTTGCTATTAGAGGAGAATAGCAGTAGTTGAAGGTTCTCACCATGTTTTTTGGCTAGTTTCAGAGATTATAAGATGGGATCACTTCATTATTTCCATTTTACAGTTGTTATCAGGTTAGGATCTCCTTGATCATTGGTTGGTTTTATATTTTTTCCCTCATAATTTTATTTTACCTTACCGCACTTTGATGTATTTACTAGTGGTTATCACATGCATTTTTTTTTACTCTCTTGTGGTTGCAGTTTTTTATTTATTTATACTATTTCATGGAGATGGGTCTGTGTGAATGTGAATAGCTGTATCGGGAAAAGGAATATTATTTAAGATATATTCCTACTATGTTCTTGATGCTAGTCTCTGGCCTATTAGAGGAAAGGTTGGGGTGTCACCCTTAGCTTTTTCCTGGCCTAGGTGAGGCCTTGGTGTGTCGGGTCATGACAGAGTGGTATGAAAGGTAGTTTTTTCCTAGGGTCAATTTTTGGAGTTCGACAAGTCATGAGTTTAGGTTTGGGAACTTAGGGGAACAATGTTTAAGTTTCCTGAGTTTGACTCTCAGGCTAGGGAACCCAATAATGGTTCAAAGACTGATATATCCATATTCCATGACACTGACTACCTGCTTGTAGACTCAGAATACCATTGCACCAGTTGTAGGAAAACCAATGGTACATGAATCATATTGCATTGGGTTTTCTAACTTCCATGTCCTCATTGAGTCAGCACTCCAGATATTCCTATATGACAATGGAACATCTTGTTAATTTTTAGGATTCCTCCATGATGAAAGTCTTCTAAGATTATAAGACAGGGACATGATGGTGACTAGTTGAGTGATGATGCCTCAATATGTGGACCTACTCTTAAGGTTTTCCCTTCGGGAGAGTATAAGTTGGTTTTTACACCTAATGATTAGTGCATTTCTCCACCTCCAATGGTTTAGGTGGATGATAAACTATATTTTGGGAAACTGATTGATCCAAAGGGTTTAAAAGATGATTCACATAGGTTTCATGTGCTTCAAAAATTACATCATCAAAGAATGCTTAGGTTTCACAGGGAGCCATACCCTTTGGCTATATAACATTGGATCAAGGTAGTGGTTTGAGTTTTCTGACTGGTGAAGATCTTGGTAGATCAGATGGTTATTCTAGAAACTAGTCTTCATCAAGGAAAAGTAGAGAATTAGTGGGGTATGTTCACTCAAACTCATGATGAGATGATGCTCTTAGGGACATGATTTTAGTAGTTGTTCCATGATTAGTATTATCCTTCAAGCTTGAACTATATGAGGATCCAAGGTATTATTGATCTATAGTAGGTAAATATGTCATTTGAATAGTACACCTCGAGGTTTAAAAAACTTACATGATACTCTCTTGATATGGTAGGGGGCGGATACTTCTTAGAACATAAGTTTGATCAGGGCCTCCACAAAGACATCTGGGCTACCATGGTCACTTTATGCATCCCCATGTATGTTGGAGTGTTGGAACAGACCTTGGTGAATGATATATTTCTAGAATAGCGGTATTAGGAAGATGGATTAGATAGTGGAGATTATGGGTCTATGTAATTTTCAGTTCTTAGTAACCATCAACCATCAGGGTCTTAGCATAGGATGCATACTCATGCTCGAACTTAGACACAGGGATATAAAATGTAGGAATCACATAGAGGGTCTAATCATCCTAGTGATGGAATATTCTTTGCTTGTAATGGTAAATTTTATATAGGTAATTATTAAATAAATATATGTTCCATAGATGGTGGATATATAGTGGAAAAACCTCTACAAAAGAGGAAACATCATGACCAGGGATCTCCTAGGCTTGGTCAGGGTGATCCCTAGGGAGATAGTGTTGACATAAGGGTATGCGGAGCCATGAAGGGAGGTGATATAGGTGGAGGAAGACACTATGACACACTCCCACCACCACCAATAGGTGGCCCACACCAGGCTTAGAGGGCTAGAGGTAGAGGTCATGATAAGTTGTAGGCTATAGAGGGCTATGACCAGGTTTCACATGATATAATTAGAGGTATGATATGTGTCTTCTCTACTTTTTCTTTTGTACTTGTTAACATAGGAATGATCCATTAATTCATCTATATATCCCTTGTACATGAGATAGATAATACTTTTGAGTCTTTTCCCTATCAATTGTGGATAGAGGTTTATACAGGGATATATTATTCTATATCATATATCTGGAACTAATGTGAGTTGGCACTTAGTGGAGAGAGTTTCTCATGGTAATTCTTAGTCATTACATTGAAACCTTATGATTCTATCCTGGGCATGGAATAGTTTTCTATAGATCATGCTCATATTTACTATCACCATAGGAGAGTTAGATGCCTATGTGATGATGGGGTGAGGTTCTCCTTCATTGGAGAGAAGTACATTATAGTAGAGATAGTAGGGATCATGAGAAAGAAGTTGTAACCCATCACCCATCTGTTGGGGATTTTTGACCTTGGTATAGTAATATCTCTAGAAATCAAGCTTCTATATGTAGCATAAGATTATATATACGTAATTCATAAAGATATTAAAGGACTACCATTGAGGTGGGAGATAAAATTCTTCATTTAATTGCACCTTAGGACCCCACTAATATATTATGTAGAATATCAGATGGATATTTATAAGATCTTGGAGCTAAGGGTGAATTTGGAAGACCTTTTTGAGAAGGGTTTTATCATATGTAGTGTTTCATCCTAGGTGCTTTTGGTGTTATTCATGAAAAAGGCAGATGAGATCTTAATGGTTTGTGTTGATTACCATTACCTAAATTAGGTGATGACTAAGAATAAATACCCATTTCCAAGGATTGATGAACTCTTCGACTAGTTTAAAGCTGTGATTTGGTTCTCAAAGATTGATCTAAAGTCCGACTACCATCAATTGAGGGTTCACAAGGATGATATTCTAAAGATGAAACTTTGATGTATCTATTAGAATTATGAGTTCATGATGATGTCTTTTGTTGTGATGAATTCCCCAACTATGTTCAGGGCTCTCACAAACCAAATCTTATAGCCATTATTGGATCAGTTTGTGGTTTTATTTATTTATGAAATTCGTATTTAATGTATATATGAGGAGGAGAATACATAGAATTTGAGTATGGTACTAGAATTACTCTCAGAGTACCAACTATATGGAAATCTCTCAAAGTTGCAGTTTTGGATATGAGAGGTTCAATTTTCAGAGAATTTCATATATGAATATGTTATAGTAGTGAACCTAAAACATATTTATGTAGTTCTTTCTTAGGATTCACCCAATATAATGTTAAAGGTGTGGATTTAACTCAGTTTTAAGGGTATTACCTAAGTTTCATGGAATAATTTTATAGAATTACAACCCTTTGAATATCTTGATGTGGAAACAACAACCATTTTACTATATGAGGAAATGTCATAGATCCTTCGAGGATCTGAGGAAGAGTTTGACCAGTGAACCTATATTGAGACTACTAGAGGAGGTTATTGTGTATATGGTTTTTTGAGATGCCTCCAGAGTTGGGATTAGATGCATGTTGATGTAGAGACTAATAGTGACTGCTTATGGGTTGAGGTAGCTGTGACCCCGCAACCTAATATACTCGATCCATGACCAGGAGTTGGCAGCAAAAGTATTTACCTTGAAGATATATTATAATTAGATTCTAGGTGGATATTTTGTGGTTTACTCAGACCAATAAAGTATTAGGTATATCTTAACATAGATATACATCAACATGAGACATAGGCATTGGTTGGAGTTCTTATAGGACTACGAATTTGAGATAGTATATAATCTAGGGAAGGTAAATGTGGGGGTAATATTCTGTTAATAGTAAATCTCATTCTTTCTTGGCAGAGGAGGCTTTAGAGTATTTGGAATTATTATAGCTAATCTTAGTGGAAGATATGGATTAAACTTATCTTCAACTGATTATGGTAACTCTACTAATTATTTAGTGTGTGAGAGAAACTCAGTTGGAGTACTTTAACTATGAATTTATACACGACGAAATATCATTAGGAGATACACATGATGGATTTTATGAAGATGGGGAGAAAATTATCCTTTTATAGGGGAAGATGGTAGTTCTAGTTGTGTTTCATGAGGTGGTGTTGATGGAGTTTATACCCACCATTTTAGGTATATCCGAGAGTTTCAGAAATGTACAATTACCTTGAATGATATCTTTTGTGGGATAGAATGTGGTGGAGTGTTTCTGGGTTTGTCTCTTGATGCCTCACATGTTTGTAGGTAAAGGATGAATATCAGGTTATAATAGGTATGAATCAACCTATTGAGATCCCAGAATTGAAGTGTGATGTAATATTGATGGATTTTGTGATGGGGCTTCCACATACAATGAGAACCTACAATTATACTTGGGTGATTATTGACCAACTTACCAAGTTATAATAATTCATTGACATTTGGAATTAGAGTTTGGTTGAATGTTTGAGGTATCTTTATGTATAGGATATCGTATGACTTCATGGGGTACTCAAGAAGATCATCTCTGAATGTGATACTTAGTTCACATCATGTTTGTGGAGAGGTTTACAAGAGGCTTCTGGGACCTACTTATGGATGAACACGACATTTCACCCCTATATGGATGTACATATTAAGAAAACTTTCCATCTTTTGGAAGATATATTTATAGGCCACATTTTGGGCTTTTATTGGAGTCGAGAGGATCACTTTACTTTAATAGAGTTATCCTATAATAATATCCATCACTCAACTATCAACATGGATCCATTTTAAGCACTTAATAGGAGACATTTTATGTCACACTTTTGTTGTATTATGATTGGAAATACATCTATTGTTGGTCTATAGTTGGTGAAGGTGATGATAGAGAAGGTTTTAGTGACATATGAGTGTATGAGGATATCCAAAGGTTGATATAAATTTTACACAGATTGACACCATAATCCATTTGAGTGAAAGAAGGGAAACCATATTTTCCTGAGAGTCTTCCCATGATGAGGATTTAATTTATTTGTTCATGGTAGAAAGATATACCCAAGGTTCATTGGACCATTCAAGATCCTATATAGGGTTGGCTAGGTTATTTACTACTTGGAATTACCCTCACAATTGAACTAAATACATGATGATTTCCATGTTTTTAAGTTGAGGAGATATGTTCATGAACCATCACATATGATTGACTGGGATGAGCTGGACAATGAGGATAAAGACACCTTCTTAGAGTAACTGGTGATGATTAAGGATAGACATGAGAGTATCATGTATGGGTTGACCATTAATTTGGGTTAAGTGCTTTGGTATCATGGGAATATGTAGGAGAGATACTAAGAGCATGAGTTCTATATGTGGGACCAGTATCCTCACCTTTTTTGTATCTTGAGTTTTTCAAGGTAAAAATCCTTAAAGGTGGGGATAATGTTACAACTCTAGTTATCATAGTTTTATCATTTGAATATTTATATATATATATAACATTGGATTTTTCCTCATAGATGGTGCACTGTTTTAGGGGTTGTAGGACCCTCGAATTAATATATTAAATATATTAAATATATTAAATATATTAAATCATGTACATGCATATGTTTAGAATAAATGGTTTTCCCAATGATTAGAACCTTGGATGGAAAATCTGAAATGATGGTTGTTTCCAGAATATGAGGTTTACCCTATATGTGATATAAGGTTAGTTGGCATCATAAATTCCATGGAAGAAAATTTTTGGCAAGTGGGTTAAATAAATTAAATTATATATTTATTTAATTCTAAACCTTTCTCTCTTATATTTAAATGCACATCTATAGAAAATGTTTAGGGTTATTTGAAAAAACCTAGGGTATTTTAGAAGAGTAGGATGAGAACCACTATTTTCATTGATGAAATCGAGATCACGGATCAAATATGAATAAATTAAGGAGATACATGGGAAGAATGGCGAATATAGTTGAATCTTCAATGATATCTCTACTTAATGTGTTCCTCACAAATTATTGATATATTATTGAGGTAGGAATCATTATTTTGTGGATTTACACCCTCATGTCCTTTATTTTTTATCATTGAAATATCCTAAAATTTTAAAGATAATAAAAACCCTTGTTGATAATAATTTATATTTTTTATTTAAAAATATATTTCTCAATAAAAATAATTCAATAGATTATTTAAAGAGCTTTGTGTAAGGGTAAAAACCCATTTAACACCTTGGAATATTCTATGGAATATTTTTAGAGTTAGGTACTGAGATAGCACGAGATTCTGCATCGGTGTAGACAGAATAAAAAATTTAAATATATTATATTACATGCATAATATTATTACAAAAATAATGAATATCTCCTAAATAGTTCATTTTATGAGAATATAAGACCACCATTATGTTCATAATGAGGGGTTTACCCTAGGCACAACATAACATTTGTATGCATCGAGCGTTTAGTAACATCGCACATGAGGATAACTTATTAAATATTTTTTATTATATAATTTTTTTTCTAAAAATAAATTAATATATCCCAAAAAGTGTGTATGAGAAATCTGAGACCACTGTTTGATTTGGGATACGGGGTTTACCTTAGGTGGTACAAAACTTTAATATGCATTGGGTGTTTGGTAACATCACACATGATAATAAATTGTTAACAATTATTTATATTATTATTACGAATTTAATTAATTTAATATTAAAAAAATCATTATTGATGTTAATATTCTCTCATTTACATCAAAAACCCCCATTTTCACTCCCAGATCAATCTAAAAGTAGGAAATAATCCATTTTGACCTGTTTAAATTTAGCAACACATTAAATGGGTGAAATTAATGACTTTGAATTCAAGTTTTAGTGGAATAAAGGATTAAAATGGTAGCTTAAATTTTCGATTTTGGAAACCTGGTATGCAAGTTGAGATACTAAATGGATGACCTTTTGGATTCTGGTGTTGATGATTTTGGAACTCCTATACACACAATCAGAATGACCCGCAGAACCAAATCCGGTTTCCTTCCCAAGTTTTAGGTGTGACAGTTCTTCCTCCATGCATGGTGTGCCTCACCCTTTAGAGGTTTGTTCTATTTTTTATTTATTTATTTACTTATTTCCATTTTATTACCTATATTTTCTAATCTTAATTCTTGGAAAAAATGGTTGATTTAAATAATATATGATAATCTATATATTATAAAGGGATAAATTCCATTAGATTACAATGGATAATTGATTAAAATTATTAAAGGGCTAATTTATATGAAATTATGAAAACATAATTGCACTAAATTATCAAAAGATAATTGTGTGGATTAAAAAATAATTTTTGGATAAATTATCAAGATATAATTGCATTGAATTATCAAGGATAATTATAAATAATTATCAAATGATAAAGAGACTAGTTTATTCAAAGAATAATCTATTAAAATTATCAAAAGAAAATTTTGTGAAATTATCATGGAAAAAATGAAAAGAATCATTAAATGATATTGGCATGGAATTATTGAAAAATAAATATCAAGAATTGTTAAAGTATAATTTCATAAAAGTGTCAAAGGATAATTTGATTTTTGTGAATGTATAATTTGTAAGAAAAAAATTATTAGAATATAATTATAAAGATTATTTAATGGTAATTATAAGAGAATTAACATGTGAAAAGGGCATCAATTTATCAAAGGATAATTATGCAATTTTCAAGGATAATTTCGTTGTTTTATTAAAAGAATAATTATACAGAATACCACATGGGTTCTCAAATTAATTTAGAGATATAAATTATCAAATATGGTTTTATAATTATTCATAGGGATAAAATTTTGTTTTGATTCATTGACATAAAAATGATAATTTTAAAATTATCCAGGAGAGATAATGTATCATTGCATGTGATATTTTATTTCCTTGTAAAATAAAATAATTGTTTTCAGTTCTAGGAACCCTTGATGAGCCTCAATCTATGACATGTTAAAATTTATGATTATAAGAAATTGAAGTTGTGTTCTTGACTATTGAGGTTTCTACTCTATCCATATAATGACATAGTGTGGTTTATCCTTCCTTTGACGTCAATGAATTTTAAGGTTGGAAGTTCCTTACCTTCTTAGGATCTCATTTATACATGTTTCCTTGATGATTATTTAAGTTGGCCTTTCTTTACACCATGCTTGATTGTGATCACATGTGGTTGTGTGTGTAGCTATGATATTAGTTGTGATATATTCTTTCCATGAGTGATATTTTTGTAGCTCGTTTCCATATTTGATGTGTTCACATGATATTATGTTTCTACTATATACTCATGATGATTTGACACACCTTACTTGTATATTTATTCAATGGAAAGTATTACCATTTACTTGGAGGTTGTGTTGGTGCTTGATATAGGTGGACTATCATGTGGTTTACATCCCTTGGCGGGGGAGTGTGTGTGCGGATTGTGATGATGATGATGATAGACCTGAGCACAGAGTACGAGTCATGATAACCTGGAAGCCTAGACTGAGGCAACATGTTATGGGAATGATGGTCTAGTGGCCTGACCCAGGGGACATGAAGGCCTAGTGACATGACCCAAGGCATTAAGGAACATGATAGATTCTGAGCATGACCCATGACATGAGTTTGGATTCCGAGCCTTGAGTTAGTCTATGACTTGATGCCTTACCATTACTGAGAGATTTATTCCAAGTGTATTACTTTTATATACTTGTAAGAACCCAGATATTCATTTTAGGTATGGATATTTATTTTGAGTTGTTTTGAGGAAAAAGAAAGAAATGTGAATTTTATAAGTAAACGTCATGTACTTATTAGTACACACCGTGTCCCCAGGTACCATGTACAACTGTGTACTGGCGGTGTAATGACCAAGTAAATGGTTGTGTAGGTGACCTGGTAGACTGCTTAAGGGGGGAGGGGGTGGACGAGGATACTACACAAAATGTACATTTAATGAACACAACATTTAGTTTTATTTTTATTTGATATATTGGAGTGGGGATGCGTCTTATGTCCAGAAACTATTTATTCTACCTGTGTTTCGTATAGGAGTGTAACGAAACAACCAAAAACTTCGAACCCCTCCCGATTATCCATTAGACCTCTGATTGAGACACCATCAAGTGAGTTGGAATCCCATCAACGAGTTCTCAATTCCTCTAGAGAGCCTTTATTCATGATTCCTCCTCTATCATGGGTTATTCAAGTTTGAACTCTTTTCACCTTTTTGTAGATCTATGCCATTTTAGGCCGATTCAAGGGCTAACATTCAAGAGTATTGATCTTATGACATCAAGGAAGGTGGTTTGTGCCTTTTTTTGATTTTATTTGGATTATATATGATAAAAGTTCCATATTACCCCATTTGGGGTACTGGGTGTTTGGATTTTAACCTGATCTAATACCTGCTATGGTTTGATTGATTGATAATGGGTAATTACTTATGCTTAATGTTCTATACCTTGAGTATGGGACACCATGGGTGTGTTTCCCTTGTTGATTATTTTATGGACGTTTGGTTTAGGATGGATATTATTCTTGCCTTGTTTTACATACCTGGTTTGTTAGGATGGAGATACTGATTATATATGATGCACGTGATACACATTGTGAAAGTTTGACCAAGGAGAATTTGACTATGAGAGCTTCCCAGGGCTGGGTCATTTATAAATGAATTTTTATTATATTGACCCATAGGTATTGAATGTGATAGATTCCATGTGTTCATAGACCAGAGGGGTTAGACCATGATATCTTACCATAGGGTCATTATTAAATGATTTTTTTTAATTTTGACCAAGGGGTATTGACTGTGTGAGCTGCCCAGGTGGTTGTTTGTAAATGATTAGTTCTATGTGGTACCAAAAGGGTTATACTATGAGAGATTTCTTAGAGGTTTATTATTTATTGAATTGGCGATATATTAGACCAGAGGGTTTATACTATGAGAACTTTCCCAGAGGGTTTCTTATGAATGATTCAGTGATTGCGACGAGTCTGCCAAGCCAAAGCACAGTCTTGGACTCAGTCTTTAATGATTATTTAAATGGTCTTCTAAGACATATATTTTTTTACTATTACACCAGGGGATATAGATATTAGGATAGATACTGAGATTATATGATTCAAGTATGAATACTAAATGTAAATTAATGTAATGGAAAACTATAGGACTATTTACTTTTGAGTACTTCCTATTTTATAGCCTCATTTTACATATTGCCTAATATATTTATTCTTTGATAGTTAGGCACAGATATTTTGGTGGTTTCCTAATAGGATTCATCTCACATCCTACTTGGGTCATGTTTTTTGACCCAAAAATATTATATGGTTACAGGTATAGACAAGGGAAAGTGCCCTTATTCATCAGGTACTTGATTGTTGTTGGAGATGGAGAGCATGGGACCAAGATGAGGCTTGTGATACTGTTAGAGTTTACTGATTTTCTATACTTTGGTTTCAATATTGTATTTCTAGCATTACGACTTGTTTGGATGCTTTCCTAGACACATGTGATATACATCATTTATATATGCCCCAGTTGTTATATTTCTATCAGTCTTCCACTATTTACTTTTGTTGTATGGTATTACTACTTTTGCTATTGTTTACTATTTTCTTTCCCATATGTATACTCTACCAATGAGGGAATATTTTACCAATTATCACACAATGGACCTCGCTTCTAGTTAGAAGGCTCTGATATTTGGGGAAATTCTCTTGAGGTCATGTGACCAACCGGGTTCAGGGCACCTTTGGGCGACACCCAGAACCAGGACGTTACAAAGTGGTATCAGAACATGTTTCTTTTCTACTTTGCCTTTCTATTTAGAGCCAATAGATTGATATAGGAAGGAATAAGTAGTTGGTAATAATATGTTCCTAGGATTAGCTAACCTGTGTACAGGGAAAAACCAAGTTATCTCGAACATTTCAATTTTTCTAGTTTTGCAACTGTTAAAGTTGATTTGATTTAATAGTTGTGTGATTCACTTATTTTGTGCTGTTAGGATTTATATCATTGTAGTTCTATTTCTATTTCAACCCAATGATATGAGGGTATTCCATCTCATGCATTATATAGAAACCTGCTAGATATCACATGTCATACATTCTTATCATTCCATTTAGGGTGCATTAACCGATTGCATGTTGTTGTGATTGATGTTGTGTTAGATATGAATGCTGTTATGATAGATTCCATGATAGAATCCCTTCTATTTTGATAGGGTATTGGTATATGTAATGTTTCATTTGGATGGATTCCAAGCTTTGGTCCCAGAGGTGTCACGAGACCTCTTGGATCGGAATTTGGTTGATCATGTTTGAACTTTAATTGAATTCTATTAAGTTATGACATGATTAAGGATGCTAAACTTTGATTCGTGGGTAGTATGGGATTCCACAGGTTGGAAATTGTCATGAATTGGAAATTTTTTTAATATTTTTTGGGTTCTATATATTTTTTAGAGTCTTACTGTCTGGAAACCCAAACAACACGACTTGTGATGTTATGAACACACGCCATGTGTTCTTCTATTCTAGAGGAGAATAATTTTCTTAAGTAGATATTGTGTACCATTTGTACACACTATGTAGTCTTTTTCCATGTGAATGACTATGTGAGAAGAGACACTAGGTTGATAAAATCTTGGTAGAACATGTCGTGTATGGGGAGTACACGTTGTTATATAAGAGAAAATTTATCCGTCCGTGTGACTAATGACATGGGTGGATGAAATTCGGGTGGTACACGTTGGGTCTTGCTTGTACATGCCATGTGGAAATCGAACATGTATCTATCCATGTGAATAACAACATGTGTTGATGAAACTTATGTATTAATCACCGTGTCTAGGGTGCACATTCCATGTAGTGTTACACCAGGTGAGAACCGTGTAGTTCTAGCCATGCAGAAGAACCAGGGTAGGAGGGAAAATTCAAGTGCACATCGGGTTGTAGGATGAAAACGCAGTTTGTAGGGGGTGTTACACAACCAGGTTGGCATAGGTACACACCCATTTTATGGATTAAAGGGAACACACCGTGTAGTGGTTCTATATGTCGTGTAACCTTTTTTGTAAAACATGAATGTTTTCTTCTCTTGTTCCTTTATTTCACTTATAAGTTGAAGTCCTTGATAATATTATACTGAGGTGTGTGCTTGACCTTGAAAAGTCATTCCACCAAGATGTCCTCTAGTTTTATGCCTGGTACAGGGTGATGATCAGACACTAGAAATGTTAGATCAGGGACTACCAGCAGATCCTCCCGTCATGCCCATTTTGGCATCGACTGTTATACCAGACACAGGAGATGATGCACAGTTCTGTGAAGGATTTTTGAGGATGATGAATACTTTTTAGGGAGAACCACATCCTACCCTGACTATGGAAGAGTTGACATCGGTGTTCCAATAGCAGCATCCTCACACACTTTTAGGGGATGGAGGACCACAAGCAGTAGATTCATGGTTCGAGGCCATGATTTCTATCGTTGAGCATCTGGAGACATCTCCTGAGAGGGGGGTGAAGCTTGAGATGCCCATATTAAGTGATTTTTCAAAGAGATGGTGGGACATTATCTCACAAGAAGGGATTCATCGAGATATGTCTTGGGTGGAGTTTCATATGACCTTCTATGATTACTTCTACCCTGAGACGTTGATGGCCGATCGAGCCAGGGAGTTTATACATTTGTAGCGGGGCGCTCTTTCGGTGATGGATTACTCCTCTCGTTTTACTGATCATTAGTGCTTCCCACCTATTTTTGGAGGTGATGAGTTTTCTTTGGATGGTAAATTTGAGTATGGTCTTAGGTATTTCATTTTATCATGGGTGAATGTTTTCAGTATGACTTCATTGACTACTATAGTAAGTCAGGCACTAATTACTAGGCACAATCTGAGGGAGTTGGGAGATGAAATCCAAGGAATTTTGGCATCAAGGGCTATTAATCCTTCGATAGATAGAAATAAGTGTCATAGGGATCATTCATGTGATGATTCTTCAGGTAGCTGGGTGGTATGCTACCAGTGTAGAAAGAGTGGGAATACGAGACCACATTGCCCGAAGGACCCGGTCGAGTGCTGATCTTGTGGAAATATGATCCATATTCAGAATTTTTTCTAGATGTTCTCACCAATAGTGAGTGATAGGGGATCTATTATGACTCCACATTCAAGAGAAGGACCACTAGTTTCTCATCAGTCAAGGAACTGGAGTTCTTCAGGCCATTCAGGCTGAGGAGGTGGTCATGTCCATGGGAGCGAGACAACCGGTTTTCAACAACAACAGATTGGATCAGTTCAGGGTAGTTAGCCAGGGTTGTAGGGCCACAGTACAGGTCTTACTTTTGCAGTGGAGCAGACCTAGTAAAAGGAGGATCCAAGAACCTATACAGTTAGAGGTACAATATTAGTTTCCTCAGTTTTATCTTCTTCTCATTTTGATATAGGGGTTCCCATAGTTTTATATCTTTTGTCATTGTGGAGAGCCTTGGGCTCTGTATCTTTACTTCTGAGGATATTATGATGCTAGAAACTCTGTTGGGGATTAGTAAGGCTAGTGTATGTCAGTGCAAGGAGTTCCCTCTTGAGGTTGGTGGGTGGACCTTTTTATGGGACCTCTATGTCTCATAGATGATCAACTTCATTGTCATTCTCAGAATGGACTAGTTGATCTCTTTTCTGACCTTTGTTGACTTTTATCACCAGAAGGTGAGTTTCACGTCACCAGAGGGAATATCTTTTCTATATAAGGGCGAATGGGATGTCCAAGCGAGAAGAGTTGGACTTGAGAATCATGGGTTGGGAGGAATTACAACCCAAATTGCTAGTTTATATATGGATGACTAGGGGAATTCATAGATGGACATTCCTCCAGTGGTGGATCATTTTAGAGATGTCTCCATAGATAAATTTTATAGTTTACCTCTGGAACGAGAGGTGGATTTCTCTATTGATATTGTTCCAGGAGTGGCACTGGTGTCTATTTCTCCTTATAGGATGGCTACACCAGAATTATAGGAGCTTAATAAGAAGTTAGAGCTGTAGTTTCATCTGACCCTGTACTTCTCCTTAGGGTTCTCTAGTCCTTTTTGTGAAGAAAGCGGACAATACCCTCATACTTTGTTTGTATTATCGGAAGATGAACCAGTTGATGGCCAAGAATCGATATCCATTATCAAGGATTGATGAACTCTTTGATCAACTTCGAAAAGCCCAAGTGTTCTTGAAGATTGAATTTAGATCTAGTTATCATCATTTACACGTTAAACCATTAGATATTCCTCTTATAGATTTTATAAGTAGGTTTGGTCTATACGAGTATTTGGTTATGCCGTTCGGTCTCACGAACACACTGGCGATTTTCATGGCACTGATGAACCAAGTGTTCTATACTTACTTGGATTATTTTGTGGTAGTCTTTGTGGAAGATATCTTGGTTTACTATCACACTCAACATGACAATTCCATCCATCTTGATATCCTACTGAGTACACTGATAGAGAATCAATTATATTCTATGCTCTCAAAATGACACTTGGATGGACCAAATATATTTCTTGGGTCATGTCATCTCGGAGATAGGAGTGTTAGTAGACCTTGAGAAAGTGAGAGCAGTAGTTTCTTGGGAGCATTCGAAGAACATATTTGAGGTACACATTTTTATAGTGTTGGATGGTTACCACCGATGCTTTATTCAGAACTTTTCATGCTTATAAGCACCATTGTTGGGCCTGACTAAGAAGGGTGCGAATTACTTGTGGACAAATTCCAATGGTTCAACCTTTTAAGAGATGAAAAGGAGATTGAATTCAGCACCGATACTGATTTTTCCAGAGCTGGGAAAGAGTTACACCATTTATTACAATGCATCAAGTATCGGGCTGGGAGTAGTGCTTTTGTAGTGGGAAGGAGTCATTGCACATGGGTCTCGGCAATTGAGGTCACACGAGAGGAATTACCCGACGCACGTTCTCAAGTTAACTGCAGTTGTGCATGCTTTACTCTATTGGAGACATTATCTTTTGGGATAATATTTTGTGGTATACACTGACCACAAAAGTCTCAAGTATATCTTTACTCAGCGTGATCTAAATTTGATACAGTGAAGGTGGGTTTTGTACCTTCAGTCTTTTGACTTTGAACTCACCTATACGACTAGTAAAGGCAACACAGTGGCTGATGTGTTGAGCAGGAGGACTCTAATACAGGTAGTTCAGGAGACCAGAAGTGAGTGGAAGCTTATGGCTATGTTCTCTGAGATGTATTTGGAGGTGCATGACAGACAGGGGAAGAAATTTATTTCTTCTATAGCAGCTACCTCTACTCTATTGGAATGAGTGATAATGAGGCAGCTATCATATTCTGAAGGTCTAGTCCTATGGGAGAGTGTGTCATGAGAGGAACCTACTCCTGGGTGGAACATAGGTGATAATAAGGTCTTGTGTTTTCATGAATGTGTATGGGTGTCAGTAGAAACACGTGAGGAGATGTTGCAAGATTTTCATTCCTTAGTTTGAGTAGTTCATCATGGTGTCACCAAGATGTATCAAGATTTACATCATTAGTAATGGTGTCCAGGTATGAAGAGTGATGTTTCTGGTTTTGTTATGTGATGTTCCACCTATCAGTAGGTGAAGTTGGATGATCAGAGACTGGTAGGGATTTTACAACAGTTACCCATTCTTGAGTAGAAGTGGAATGATGCCACGATGGATTTTGTGACAAGTTTACTGAGGTCACCTTGAGGGAATGATGTGGTTTGGATTGTTATCAAAAGGCCCATGAAGGTTTCACACTTCCTTCAAATTAAAGAAACTTTCAGTGTTGATGATCTTGTAAGGTTATACATTCGAGATATTATACATTTTCATGGGGTTCCACACTATATAGTTTAATACAGGGTTTCCCGGGTTACTTCTCGTGTATGGTATGGACTATAGAGAAATTTGGGTACACAAGTACTTCTTAGCACAACATACCATCCCCATACATATGGCTAGTCTAAGTGCACGATTCAGGTTTTGGAGTCCATGCTTCGATCATGCATCATGGATTTTGGGGGTTCTTGGGAGAGATGACCCTTGGAGTTCGAGGTCCAAGACTTGGTTTTCTTATGTGTCACACTGAGGTTGGGACACAAGAGGGTTGGGAGATAGGGGAAAATTTAACCGAGATACGTTGGGCCATTTGAGGTTTTGGAGAGAGTCAGTTCGGTGGACTATTAGTTGTAGTTACATCAGAGGTACTGATCTATGCATGATATCTTTCATGTTTCTCAGCTACAACAATACTTTTCAGACCCTTATCATGTTTTTCAACCCAATGAGGTTGATTTGGAGGTGGATTCATCCTTTGAGGAGCACCCTATTCGGATTGGGGATTGCAGCATGAAGGTTCTCCAGGGCCGGTATGTTCCTCTAGTACAGGTTCTATGGTAGCATAGGTGAGTACATGAAGAGACTTGGGAGAGGGAGGCTGGCATACGATCATATTTTCCAGAGTTATTTAAAGTTTCTTCTTCACCACCCTTGGAAGGGAAATTTGGGGATTAATTGATTTAAGGGGGGAAGTTTTTAAGAACCCATAACTTCATTTCAGTTATGGATCTTTATTTTGTGTTGTTTTAAGGAAAAATAAATAAATGATAATTTTCTATGTACATGCTATGTAATTATTAGTACACACCTTGTACCCTGGTATTGTGTACAACCACATACTAGCCATGTAATGGCCAAGTACATGGTCATGTAGGTGACCTAGTAGACTGCTTAAGGTGGGGGTCAGATGAGGATACTACACGACGTGTACGTTTAATGAACACAACATGTATTTTTCTTTTTATTTGATATATCAGAGCGGGGTTGCGTCTTATATTTAGGAATCATTTCTTTTACTTATGGTTTTGATGTTTGGGGATTTCAGTCGCTTTTCCCTACTCAATTAAATTCTTATTTTCCTAAGAGTGTACCATAGTGGCACAACCTAGGGTCGATCACAAGGAGGCCGCTTATACGCACTATATTTTCAATTGTCACTTTTTAATTTAACTAATATAAAACTAACATATATAATATATATGGGGGATCTTGATTATGATAATTAAATCAAAATGAAATATTAAATCTACATTATCAATTAAAATACCAAAGAAAATCGAACTGGAAAGAACAAGTTAAAGGTAGCAGCGGTGGACAAACGTTGATCGTTGGACACTCCCTTTATCATTGTTTATGAATATATTTTCATTAAATTATCCAATGTATACTTTAATACCTCAAGGTATACACCTAAATAATCTAGATACCATATTGAAACCTCATACATGGGTGCCGATCTTCTAATGAAAGTGTTCTGATTACCCGAAGACCTCCGAGTAACCAAAACAGGATGAACTCATCGTGCTCAAAAGCGAGACCTCACCAAAGAAATTTAAACCATGAGTAAAACCACTTTAAATTCATTAGAATATAAGAAATCTAGAATAATTTATAAGAAATTGAAAACACGAGAGAACAAGACCTCATTCATTCATGTAAACAAGTTCCAGGATAGTTTAAAAGAAAATATTTTACAATGAAAGCACAAACTCAAAAAGTGAATTGTCTTCGGATCTCCGTTGCCCACCACCACTTGGATTTAGCCCTTCATGGCTTGATTATATCATGGAAAAATCCTATACTCTTGCTCTCTCAAGCCAAACCCCTTTGTGACGGATGGTGTGGTGAAGAATGGAATAATTTGAGAGGTAGGAGCTCCCCTCCTTTTATAGGCAGATTTCGACCCCCGAAAGTTGTCGCGTTTTGGACCCCATAAATGACCTCTTCACGCGTTGAGGCCTTCTTCAATGTTGTTCATAAATGTCCTGGCCGTGTCCCCTAAAAATCTCAGCGGATTTGGATAGGTATTACGAGAGTTATGGCCAATTGCCTCTGACAATTTATTCTGTCCAGTCAGAATCATCAAACCGAAAAACACCGTTTTGTACTGAATTAATGTCCCTGAACACGGCCATTTCAGGCGTGGCCTCCTTAATGAAACTTGTTCCAAATCTTCTTAACCGTCTATCCACAAAATTGCAGCTCCATTAAAGTCGTTTTGAGCGAGTTATGGATATTTCACTGAACCTTCGTTTTTCTGGAAGAAATTTCCTGGAAGCTTCCTTGGTGTTCCTCAATAATCTTCAACTTCATTGAATTTTTTGGACCTCAAGATGGTAGAATCAAGTCCTGGTCCAGAAGACAAAGTTGAAGGAAATAAAATAAGGGTTCAAACAAAATTCGAATCACAAAATTTGGAAATATATTTTATAAGAAATGACCAAAATACCCCTGTGATAAAAATCTGTTAAAACTCCAGAATTAGGCCATTTTTGCATTTTGGCTCAAAATAACACCAAAACCTAAATATGTAACAATTTCCCATTAAATAACACTATTGTGGGTTTATAAACATTAAATTACAGTATAAAATATGTGAAAATATTAGCTTCATCAATCCCCCACACTTAAGCATTGCACTCCTGAGCAATTATCATATATTCAAATCAAAATTCACACAATAATCAAAAATGAGAAAACATCCATGATCTTATTAAAAACCAAATTTCATCATGTCTCTTCTATGAAAAACAATTTCCTTTTATTTTCATTCCAAAAATTTAAATTTGTTAAACCTCATAAATCCATCCATGGATCAATCACAACCTACCTCGCATTGAATTTTATGTCACTCTTCACTCAAGAGAAATAAATTCTGTAGTTATGCTCATACTTGGAAATTGCATGTATCACCATAGGCTTGTGACAATTCTCATTTCTCCACAGCGTGAAACATAAAAATGAATTCAATCATGAGGGCTTTCATCAACGGTTCAAATGACTCTGTGGCTTTGGGTTGGTGGTTAAATGATTTAAAAGATTAAGGCTAGAAAGAGAAGGTTTGACTCTAAGGTACAATGCATGAATAATCAAGTGAAAACCCAGAAATTTCCTCACTCAATCCACCTTGATAATGTGAAACAAATTGCCACCCCCATTTATTTTAAATGGTACATGAGGAAATCAATGATTTCAAGGTATTAAATCATCCAAGTTCTCCCCCCTTTTTTTAAAGCTCCAGAAAGGCACAGCTTTATTTTCCTTTTTTATATATATTTTTTTAAGCTCCAGAAAGGCACAGCTTTATTTTCATTTTTTTTAAGGAGAACTGAATGAAACAAAATGAATAATAATAAGATTATGACTCATTCCCAATTATTTCATTGCCCAAAATGTTGATGCATACCGCACAATACCCATCAATAAAACAAATCCCAATGAACGCACACGAATGGCCCTTCCCCCACACTCAAACTTGAAATATCCATGCAACAATACCAAGAGAATGGGTAGGTAAGGATAAATTAGCTTGTATTGTGGCTTAAACCTATAAGGCAATTCATGGCATCTAAGGGATAACGAAGGATAAATGTAAAGGTAAGTCTCGGGATAATATGTGGCTAGCCAAAGTAGTGCCTCAATCATATTAAAAACATTCAATGAAATCCAAAGCTTCGAAAGAGAAAAATTACAAATTCTGGTTCTCACAAAAAATCCAGGTTTCCCTCAAGAAAGTGTGGGTATTAGAAAGAATATGTAAAAGTGTTTTAGAATACCTCACAGGATGAGAAAAATATTTTGAGTCAGTGTTTCAGGTCCATGGATTTCAAAAATCAGTTAAACTCATAAAAATGATTGAAAATCCAATTTAAGGAAAAAAATTCACATCAACAATCATTTAAGATCCTTTTTTTTCAAAAATCATTTCAATTTTATCAAAATAAATTATTGTGTGAAATGTGATCAGAATTATCATTAAAGCTCAAGGATCCTAAAAAAAATGAAAAGCACACAAGAAGAACTAAGCAGGTTGACACTCCCCCACACTTAAATTTAACTACCCCTTATTTCAACTCAACAAAATATAAATATAAAGGTAAAAAAATAAAAGGGAAGGAAAGATACAACCTGAAATTATTTTAGAAGTGGATGCCTTGAGTTAAGCTCCTAGAAGCAGCCACTTTAAAACTAAAACAAAGTAATGAAAATACATAAGAAAAATAAATAAAAAGAATGAGAAAGGGAAAAGAAAAGAGATAATGCTTGGTTTAGACCCCCAAGCGGGTGCTAGGTTTTTACTGCCCCTAGTCAGGCAGTTGCAGCAGGTTAACCCCAATCCGAAGGTGGATGGGGTTTCTTGCTTAGAAACCACCACAAATTATTTCTCCCGATATCCATATGTGGATGCCAAAAGTGAGAACCCCCAAAGAAAAGAAAAATATCCCCAACCCCTAGAAGAGATGGAAAATAGAATTTGAGATTAAGAGGGGGAGGGAAAAGGATGTAGGGGTGCTCCCTGTTTTTGTAATCTGGGGGAGTGGTGTCCACCGGTGTTGAAAATGGAAGAATAGGAAGTGGCTTCTCTTCTGGTTCATGTTCGTAAATTGGTTCTTCAATTATTTCTTCTTTTTTGCCATCATCCTCAAATGCACCAATGCATAACTCAACAGGAACCTCCATTCTCTCCTCAACAAGAGGACCTTCTTCTTCTTCTTCATCCAGATCCTGCAGTAGTGATGCTGAATCTAAAAATTCAGAATAAGGGATATTAGATTTAAATTCAAAATTAATGAAATTTGAATGAAATGAATGCTCAGAATTTAAAACTCCCTCAGAAATTTCAGCTTTAGAACCCTTTTCCTCAAGCAAGGCAGCTGGGAACTTATTTGTTGGCGAGGGAAGTGGGTCCTTAAGATTTTCTTCAACCTCATCAATATCTTCATTAAATGTAGGTGGATCAAGTATTTCATTCTCCTCAGCTTTTAGTTTTTGTCGTCCCATCCATAAGACTTTAACATCTTCAACTTGGGCGACCAGCGATGATATCATCTTGCTTGCTTTTTCCATATTTCTGCAATTCTCTTGAATTATCAAGGCATTTTCTTTCAATTGTTGGGAATTTTCAAGAATTTTAATACTCAATGTATCTTCCTTACTTGTCTCATCATAAAAGTTATCCACATGACAATAATTATAATAATTTCCATAAAAATCCATATTGGCTGATGAAATGAATGATATGCAACAAGGCTCTTTTTTTTTGGTTTTTTCTTTGAAAAATAGTGTGTGTAAGCACTTGGACTCCCCGGAAACGGCTCCAAATTGATGTTTGGGGATTTCAGTCGCTTTTCCCTACTCAATTAAATTCTAATTTTCCTAAGAGTGTACCATAGTGGCACAACCTAGGGTCGATCACAAGGAGGCCGCTTATACGCACTATATTTTCAATTGTCACTTTTTAATTTAACTAATATAAAACTAACATATATAATATATATGGGGGATCTTGATTATGATAATTAAATCAAAATGAAATATTAAATCTACATTATCAATTAAAATACCAAAGAAAATCGAACTGGAAAGAACAAGTTAAAGGTAGCAGCGGTGGACAAACGTTGATCGTTGGACACTCCCTTTATCATTGTTTACGAATATATTTTCATTAAATTATCCAATGTATAACTTAATACCTCAAGGTATACACCTAAATAATCTAGATACCATATTGAAACCTCATACATGGGTGCCGATCTTCTAATGAAAGTGTTCTGATTACCCGAAGACCTCCGAGTAACCAAAACAGGATGAACTCATCGTGCTCAAAAGCGAGACCTCGCCAAAGAAATTTAAACCATGAGTAAAACCACTTTAAATTCATTAGAATATAAGCAATCTAGAATAATTTATAAGAAATTGAAAACAAGAGAGAACAAGACCTCATTCATTCATGTAAACAAGTTCCAGGATAGTTTAAAAGAAAATATTTTACAATGAAAGCACAAACTCAAAAAGTGAATTGTCTTCGGATCTCCGTTGCCCACCACCACTTGGATTTATCCCTTCATGGCTTGATTACATCATGGAAAAATCCTATACTCTTGCTCTCTCAAGACAAACCCCTTTGTGACGGATGGTGTTGTGAAGAATGGAATAATTTGAGAGGTAGGAGCTCCCCTCCTTTTATAGGCAGATTTAGACCCCTGAAAGTTGTCGCGTTTTGGACCCCATAAATGACCTCTTCACGCGTTGAGGCCTTCTTAAATGTTGTTCATAATTGTCCTTGCCGTGTCCCCTCAAAAGCGCAGCGGATTTGGATAGGTATTCCGAGAGTTATGGCCAATTTCCTCTGACAATTTATTCTGTCCAGTCAGAATCATCAAACCGAAAAACACCGTTTTGTACTGAACTAATGTCCCTGAAAACTTCCATTTCAGGCGTGGCCTCCTTAATGACACTTGTTCCAAATCTTCTTAACCGTCTATCCACAAAATTTCAGCTCCATTAAAGTCGTTTTGAGCGAGTTATGGATATTTCACTGAACCTTCGTTTTTCTGGAAGAAATTTCCTGGAAGCTTCCTTGGTGTTCCTCAATAATCTTCAACTTCATTGAATTGTTTGGACCTCAAGATGGTAGAATCAGATCCTGGTCCAGACGATAAAGTTGAAGGAAATAAAATAAGGGTTCAAACAAAATTCGAATCACAAAATTTGGAAATATATTTTATAAGAAATGACCAAAATACCCCTGTGATAAAAATCTGTTAAAACTCCAGAATTAGGCCATTTTTGCATTTTGGCTCAAAATAACACCAAAACCTAAATATGTAACAATTTCCCATTAAATAACACTATTGTGGGTTTATAAACATTAAATTACAGTATAAAATATGTGAAAATATTAGCTTCATCAGGTTTATATAGGAGAGTGACAGAATGACTGAAAACTTCGAACCCCTCCTGATTCTCCATCTGACCTTCGATTGAGACACCATTAGGTGCATTGGAATCCCACTGGTGAGTTCTCAATTACTATTGAGGCTTTATTCATAATTCCTCCTCTTTCAAAGGTTATTCAAGGTTGAAATATTTTTAATTGTTTTAGATCTACGCCATTTTAGGCCGATTCAAGGGATGACGTTCAAGAGTATTGATCATATGACATCAAGGTAGGTAGTTTGTGCCTTTTATTGTGCTAAAATCTCCATATAAACAAATTTGGGGTATTGCATGTTTGGATTTTAACCCTATCTAATACCTGCTATGGTTTGATTGATTAATAATGGGTAATTACTTATTCTTAAGGTTGTATACCTTGATTATGGTACACTATGGGTACGTTTCCCCTGTTGACTATTTTATGACTGTTTGGTTTAGGATGCGTGTTAGGATTTCCTTGTTTTCAATACCAAGTTTGTTAGGATGAAGTTACTAATTATATGAGATGCTTGTGATACACATTGTGAAAGTTTGACCAAGGGGAATTTGACTGCAAGAGCTTCCTGAGGTAGGGTATTTTATAAATGAATTGTTGTTATGTTGACCCAGAGGTATTGATTGTGATAACTATTAGGTGTTCATAGAACATAAGGGTTAGACCATGAGAGCTACACAATGGGTTGTTATTAAATTAATTGTTATAATTTTGACCAAGGGTTATTGACCGTGTGAGCAGCCCATGTGGTCGTTTGTAAATGAGTAGTGCTATGTGGTACCAAAGGGGTTAAAATGTGAGAGATTTACTAAAGGTTTATTATTTATTGAAGTGATGATATGTTAGACCATAGGGGTTAGATTGCGAGAACATTCCTAGAGGGTTGCTTATGAATGATTGAATGATTGTGACAAGTCTCCCAAGCCAAAGCACAAGCTTGGACTCGATTTTTCATGATTATTTAGATGGTATTCCGAGACATATATTTTATTACTATTACACAGGGGGATATAGAGCTTAGGATAGATCCTAAGATTACTTGATTCAAGGATGAATACTATAGGTAAATGAATGTAGTGGAAAACTGTAGGATTGTTTACTTTTGAGTACTTCCTATTTTATTGCCTCATTTTGCTTATTTCCTACTATATTTATTCTCTGATAGTTAGGCACAGATATTTTTATGGTTTCCTACTAGGATTCATCTCAAATCCTATTTGGGTCATGTTTTTGGACCCAAAAAGATTATATGGTTACAGGTATAGATAAGGGATAGTGCCCTTATTCACCAGGTACTTGATTGCTGTTGGAGATGGAGATCATGAGACCAAGCTGAGGCTTGGGATGCTATTGGAGTTTACTTATTTTCTATACTTTGGTTTCAATATTGTATTTCTAGCATTGAGGCTTGTTTGGATGATTTCCACGACACATGTTACATACATCATTTATATATGCCCTGGTTTTAATATTTCTATCAGTCTTCCACTGTTTACTTTTATTGTATGGTATTACTACCTTTTCTATTGTTTACTATTTGATTTCCTCATTGTATACTCTGCCAATGAGGGCATAGTTTCTCCATTATCACACTTTGGACCTCTCTTCTAGTCGGAAGCCTCTGGTGTTTGGGGAAATGATCTTGAGGTCAAGTGACCAACCGGGTTTGGGGCACCTTTGGGCGGCACCCAGAACCAGGACATTACAAAGTGGTATCATAACAGGTTTCTTTTATGCTTTTCCTTACTATTTGGAGCCAATATATTAGGATATGAAGGAATAGGTAGTTTGTAATAATATGTTATCGGGAGTAGCTAACCCATATATAGGGAAAATCCAAGTTACCTTGAACATTTCAATTTCTCTAGTTTTGTAATTGTTACAGTTGATTTGATTTAACCGTTGCGTGATTCACTTGTTTTGTGCTATTATGATTTATATCATTGTGGTTCTATTTCTATTGCAACCTGATGATATGAGAGTATTCCATTTCATGCATCATATAGGAACCTTCTATAGATCACATGTCATATATTCTTGTCATTCCATTTAGGGTGCATTAACTGATTTCATGTTGTTATGATCGATATTGTGTTAGATATGAATGTTGTTGTGATAGATGCCATGAAAGAATCCATCCTATTTTGATAGGGTAATGGTATATGTAATGTTTCATTTGGATGGATGCTAAGATTTGTTCACTGAGGTTTCATAGGACCTCTTGGATTGGAATTTGGTTGATCATGTTTGAACGTTAATTAAATTATGTTAAGTTATGACATGATTAAGGATGAAAAACTTTGATTTGTGGGAATTATGGGCATCCAAAGGTTGGAAATTGTCATTCCTTGGACAAAATTTTAAGATTTTGGGGGTTCCATATATTTTTTAGAGGCTTACATTCTGGAAACCCAAACAACATGACATGTGATGTTATGAACACACACTATGTCTTCTTCTGTTATGGAAGAGACAACTTTTCTTATGTACACGCAATGTACCATTTGTACACGCTTTGTAGTCTTTGACAGTGTGAATGACTGTGTGAGCAGAGACACAGGGTTGGTAAAAGCTTGGTATAACATGTCGTGTATGAGGAGTACACATTGTACTGTAAGAGACCATGTATCTGACAGTGTCACTAATGGCACGGGTGGATGAAATTCTGGTGGTGCACACTGTGTCTAGCTTGTACATGTTGTGTAGAAATTGACCGTGCATCCCTCCATGTGACTAATTACATAGGTGGATGGAACTTAAGTAGATACACCATGTCTAGGGTGCACATCCCATGTAGTGTTACACCAGGAGAGAACCGTGTAGTTCTAGCCATGTAGAAGAACTAGGGTAGGAGGGAAAATTCAAGTACACACGATGTCGCAATATGAACACGCCGTGTGTATGGGGTGTTACACGACCAGGTTGGAAAAGGTACATGACCATGTTATGACTTAAAAGGGAACACACCGTGTAGTGGTTCTACATGTCGTGTAAACTTCTTTTGTAAAACATGAATGTTTTCTTCTCCTGTTCCTTTCTTTCAATTCTAAGTTGAAGTCCTTGATAATATTGTAATGAGGTGTGTGCTTGACCTTGTAGAGTCATTCCACCATGATGTCCTCTAGTTGTATTCTAGGTAAAGTGCGATGATCAGACACTATAAATGTTAGATTAGGGACTACTAGCAGATCTTCCCATCATGCCCATTTTGGCACCCGCTATTATACCAGAAACAGGTGCTAATGCACAGTTCTGTGAAGGATTTTTGGGGAGATGCAGACTTTTCAGGGAGCACCACATCCTGCCCCGAAGATGGTGGAGTTGATGTAGGTGTTCCAGTAGCATCATCCTCACACGCTTTCAGGGGATTGAGGACCACATGCTGTAAATTAATGGTAGGAGGCCATGCTTTCTATCTTTGATCATCTCAAGACACCTCTTGAGAGAAGGGTGAATCTTGTGATGTACATGTTATGTGATTATGCCAAGAGATGGTGGGATGTTATCTCACAAGCAGTGTATCACTGAGATATGTCTTGGGAAGAGTTTGATAGGACCTTATATGATTACTTCTACCCTGAGACATTGAGGGCCGATTTATCCCATGAGTTTATGTATTTGGAGAAGGACGCTCTTTTAGTGATGGATTACTCATCTTGTTTTATAGATCTTCAACGCTTTTCACCTGTTTTTGGAGGTGATGAGTTATCTTTTTCTAGGAAATTTGATCATGGTTTTATGTATGAAATAAATTTGTAGGTGAATATTTTTAGGCTTACTTAGGTGACTACTATAGTAAATCAGGCACTGATTACTGGGCACAATATGAGGGAGTTGGGAGTTGAAAGCCAAGGAATTTTAACATCAAGGGCTGGTACTCCTTCAATAGATAGTAGGAAGTTCCACATGGATCATTCATGTGATGTTTCTTCAGGTATCCAGGTGGTATTCTACTAGTGTAGAAAGAGTGGGTATATGAGACCACATTTCCCGAAGGACCCGGTCGAGTGCCGATCTTGGGGAAAGATGGTCTATATTCAGCATTTTTGCTAGATGTTTTCACCAGAAGAGAGTGATAAGGGATCTATTATGACTCTACATTAAAAAAAAGGACCAACCATTTCTCATCAGTTAGGTAACTAGAGTTCTTCATACCATTTAGGCTGAAGAGGTGGTCATGGCCATGGGAGCCAGAAAATAGGTTTTCAGCGACAATAGATTGGATCAGCTCAGGGTAGTTAGAAAGGGTTTTAGGGCCATGGTATAGGTCATACTTTTGTAGTGGAGCAGACCCAGTAGGAGGAGGATCCAGGACCCTCTACTGTTATAGTTATAATTTTAGTTTCCTCAGTTTAGCTTCTTATATTTTTTGATATAGGGTTTCCCATATTTTTATATTTGTTTCCGTTGTGGAGAGACTTGGGCTCTGTATATTTACTTCTGAGGATATTATGATGCTAGAAATTCTATTGGGGCCTAGGAAGACTATTGTACGTCAATTCAAGGATTTCCATCTTGAGGTTGGTGGGTGTCACTTTTCATGGGACCTCTATGACATAGAGATGACCGACTTCAATGTTATTCTCATAATGGACTAGTTGATCTCTTTACTGGCCTTCGTTGACTGCTATTGCCACAGGGTGAGTTTCACATCACGAGAGGGAAGATCTTTTCTACATAAGGGAGAATGGGATGTCTAGGTGAGAAGAGTTGGACCCAAGTATCATGGGTTGTGAGGAATTACATCCCATATTTCTAGTTTATATATGGATGACTTAGGGACTTCATAGATGGAATTTCCTCCAATGGTGGATTTTTTAAGAGATGTCTCCCTAGATAAATTTTATAATTTACCTCTTGAGTGAGAGGTGGATTTATATATTGAGATTGTTCTTGGAGTGCAATTGGTTTCTATTCCTCCTTATAGTATGTCTACACCAAAATTAGAGGAGCTCAATAAGAAGTTAGAAGAGTTGTAGTCTCATCCGAACCAATACTTTTACTTGGGGTTCTCGAGTCATTTTTGTGAAGAAAGAGGATAATACCCTCAGTCTTTGTGTGGATTATCAGAAGCTGAACTAGTTGATGACCAATAATCGATATCCCTTGCCAAGGATTGATGACCTCTTTGATAAACTTCTAGGAGCCCAGGTATTCTCAAAAATTGACATGAGATCCAGTTATCATCAGTTGAATGTTAGACCATCAGATATACCTCTTATAGCCTTTTAGAGTAGATATGGTCTATACGAGTATTTGGTTATGTCGTTCGGTCTTAAGAACACACTGGCAGTTTTCATGGAACTGATGAACCGTGTGTTCTATCCTTACTTGGATTATTTTTTGGTAGTCTTTGTGGAAGATATCTTGGTGTACTCTCACACTCAACATGACCATGCCATCCATCTTGAGATCATATTGAGTACACTAAGAGAGAATCAATTATATTCTATGCTCTCAAAATGACACTTGGATGAACCAAATTCATTTCTTGGGTCATGTCATCTCAGAGACAGGAGTGTCATTAGACCTTAAGAAAGTGAGAGTAGTAGTTTCATGAGAGCATTCGAAGAACATATTTGAGGTACACATTTTTCTGGGGCTGGCTGGTTACCTCAAATGAATTATTCAGAACTTTTCATTCATAACAACACCAATAATGGGCCTAAATAAGAAGGGTGCAAAGTACTTGTAGAAGGATTCCTACAATTCAACCTTTTAAGAGATGAAAAGGAGATTGACTTTAGCACCGATACTGATTTTTATGGATCCGGGCAAGAGTTACACTATTTACTGTGATTCATCAAGTATCGGGCTGGGAGTAGTTCTTATACAGGGTGAAGGAGTCATTGCATATGGGTCTCGATAGTTGAGGTCACACGAGAGGAATTACCCGACACATGATCTCGAGTTAGCTGCATTTGTGCATGCTTTATGCTATTGGATACATTATCTTTTGGGAGAGTATTTTGCGGTATACACTGACCAAAAAAGTCTCAAGTATATCTTTACTCAGTGTGATCTGAATTTGATATAGTGAAGGTGGGTTGAGTACCTTCAGTCTTTTGAATTTAAACTTTCCTATACGCCTGGGAAAGGCAACACACTGGCTGATGCGTTGACCAGGAGGACTCAGATACATGCAGTTCAGGAAGCCCGCAGTGAGTGGAAGCTTATGGCTATGTTCTATGAGATGTATTTGGAGGTTCATGACGGACTGAGGAAGAAATTTATTTATTCAATAGCTATTACCTCTACTATACTAGAATGAGTGCGAATGAGGAAGCTATCAGATTCTGAAGGCCTAGTCCTATGGGAGAGTGTGTCAGGTGAGGACCCTACTCATAGGTGGATCATATGTGATTATGAGGTCTTGTGTTTACATGAATTCATATTGGTGTCAGCATAAATATGTGAGGAGATGTTGTAAGATTTTAATTCCTCAGTTTGGTATGTTCATCCTGGAGTCACCAAGATGTATCAAGATTTACATTGTCAGTATTGGTGGATAGGTATGAAGAGGGATGTTGCTGGTTTTGTTATGATATGTTCCACTTGTCAGTAGGTGAAGGTGGATAATCAACGACTGGTACTAATTTTATAGCAGTTACCCATTCTCAAGTGGAAGTGGAATTATGTCATGATGAATTTTGTGATAGGTTTTCCAAGGTCACCTTGAGGTAATGATGCAGTTTGGAATGTTATCAAAGGGATCAAGAAGGTTTCACACTTCCTACCAATTAAAGAACCCTTCAGTTTTGATGATCTTGGAAGGTTATACATTTGAGATATTGTATGTTTTCATGGGGTTCTTACTATATCGTTTAGGATATGGATGCTCGATTTACTTCTCATGTATGGCATGGACTACAGAGGGATTTGGGTACACAGGTACTTCTAAGTACATCTTATCATCCTCAGACAGATGGCCAGTCTGAGCGCACGATTTAGGTTTTGGAGTCCATGATTTGAGCATGAATCTTGGATTTTGGGGGTTATTGGGAGAGACACAAACCCCTAGTGGAGTTTTCCTACAATAACAGTTTTCAAGAAATGATTCAGATGGAACCTTATGAGGCTTTGTATGGTCGGCCATGCTGATCACCCCTTTGTTTCCTGGAGGTAGGAGAGGCAGCTATGCTGGGACCTTGTCTTGTCTAGGAGACCACAAAGCTGGTGGAGTTGATTCGGAAGAGGATGTCTACTGCAAAATCTTGAAAAAAAACTTATGATGATCAATGGAGATGACCCTGGGAGTTCGAGGCAAGAGACTAGGTTTTCTTAAATGTCACACCGAGGTTAGGTCACATGAGGATTTGGAGATAGGGGAAATTTCCCCTTGATATGTTGGACCATTTGAGGTATTGGAAAGAGTCAGGATGGTTTCCTATTGGTTGCAGTTATCTCAGAGGTACTGATCTAGGCACGACGTATTTCATGTTTTTTAGCCATGACATTACTTTTAATACCCTTCTCATGTTTTTCAAATTGAAGATGTTGAGTTGGAGGTGGATGTATCCTTGGAGAAGAAAAATATTTGGATTTTAGATTGTAGTATAAAGGTTCTTTGTGGCCGGTATATTCCTATGGTATGGGTGCTATGGTAGCACAAGTGAGTACATGAAGAGACTTAGAAGAGGGAGTTTGGTGTACGATCACAGTGGCCAGAGTTGTTTGAAGTTTCTTCTTCACCACCCTTGGAAGGTCAATTTGGGGAAAATTGCTTTAAGGGGGGAAGTTTGTAAGAACCCAGAACTTCATTTCAGTTATGTATATTTATTTTGGGTTGTTTTAAGGAAAAATAAAGAAATTATAATTTTCTATGTACACTGCCTGTAATTATAGTACACACCGTGTACCCTGGTATTGTGTATAGCCACGTACTGGTCGTGTAATGGCTGAGTACATGGTCATGTAGGCGACCTGGAAGACCGCTTAAGGTGGGGGGGGGGAGATGAGGCTACTACATCACGTGTATGTTTAATGAACACACCATGTAGTTTTATTTTTATTTTATATATCGTATTGGGGTCGCGTCTTATGTCTAGGAACCATTTATTCTACCCGTGGTTCATATAGGAGAGCAAAAGAACGACTGCAAACTTCAAACCCCTCCTAATTCTCCATATGACCTCTGATTGAGACGCTGTCAGGTGTGTTGGAATCCCACTGGTGAGTTCCCAATTCTTATATAGGCTTTCTTCCTGATTCCTCCTCTCTCATGGGTTATTCAAGGTTGAACTCTTTTTACTTTCTTGTAGATCTACACCATTTTTGGCTGATTCAAGGGATGATATTCAAGAGTATTGATCGTACAACATAAAAGTAGGTGGTTTGTGCCTTTAATTGATTGTATTTGGATTATATATGCTACAATTTCCATATAACCACATTTGGGTTATTGCGTGTTTGGATTTTAACCCTATCTAATACCTTCTATTGTTTGATTGATTGATAATGGGTAATTACTTATGCTTAAGGTTGTATACCATGATTATGTTACACCATGGGTGCGTTTCCCTTGTTGACTATTTACTGTCTGTTTTGTTTAGGATGCGTGTTAGGCTTTCCCTATTTTCAATACCAGGTTTGTTAGGATGAAGTTACTGATTATATGATGTGCACATAACACACATTTTGAAATTTTGACCAAGGGGAATTTGACAGTGAGAGCTTCCGGAGGTAGGGTCATTTGTAATTGAATTGTTGTTATGTTGACCCAGAGGTATTGAATGTGATAAATGCTAGGTGTTCATAGACCAGAGGGGTTAGACTGTGAGAGCTACCCAGTGGGTCATTATTAAATGAATTGTTGTAATTTTGACAAAGGGTTATTAACCATGTGATCTGCCCATGTGGTCATTTGTAAATGGGTAGTTCTATGTGGGAACAAAGGGGTTAGACTATGAGTGATTTACCAGAGGGTTATTATTTATTGAATTGAACATATATTAGACCAAAGGGGTTAGACTGCAAGAACTTTCCCAGAGGGTTTCTTATGAATGATTGAATGATTGTAAAGAGTCTGCCAAGTCAAAGAACATGCTTAGACTTGGTTTTTTCTGATTATTTATATGGTCTTCTGAGAAATCAATTTTGTTACTATTACATAGGGGGATATATAACTTAGGATAGATCTCGATATTACATGATTCAAGGATGAATACTAAATGTAAATGAATGTAATGGAAAACTATAGGATTGTTTACTTTTGATTACTTCCTATTGTATTGCCTTATTTTTCTTATTTCCTACTATATTTATTCTCAGATAGTTAGGCATAGATATTTTGGTGGTTTCCTACTGAGATTTATCTCACATCCTATTTGGGTCATGTTTTTGGATCAAAAAAGATAATATGGTTACAATTATAGACAAGGGAAAGTGATCTTATTCATCAGGTACTTGATTGCTGTTGGAGCTGGAGAGTATGGGACCAAGATGAGGATGGTGATGCTGTTGAAGTTTACTTCTTTTCTGTACTTTGGTTTAAATATTGTATTTTGAGCATTGCAACTTGTTTGGATTCTTTCGTAGACACATGTGACATACATCATTTATATATGCCTCAGTTGTTATATTTCTATCAGTCCTCCACTGTTTACTTTTGTTGTATGGTATCACTACTTTTTCTATTGTTAACTATTTTATTTACACTATGTAAACTCTACCAATGAGGTCATAGTTTCCCCATTATCACACTGTGGACCTCTCTTCTAGATGGAAGCCTCTGGAATTTGGGGAAATTCTCTTGAGGTCATGTGACCAACTAGGTCTGGTGAACATTTGGGCAACACTCGGAACTAGGGAGTTACAAAGTGGAATCATAACAGGTTTCTTTTATACTTTTCCTTACTATTTGGAGCCAATAGATTGGGATAGGATGGAATAGGTAGTTGGTGAGAATCTGTACCTAAGAGTTGCTAGTCCGTGTATATGGAAAAGCCAAGTTACCTCGAACATTTCAATTTTTTTGGTTTTACAATTGTTACAGTTGATTTGATTTAACAATTGCGTGATTCACTTGTTTTGTGCTGTTATGATTTATATCATTATGGTTCTATTTCTGTTGCAACCTGATGAGATGAGGGTATGCGATCTCATGTATCATATATAAACCTGCTAGAGATCACATTTCATACATTCTTGTCATGCCATTTAGGGTGCATTAATTGATTGAATGTTGTTGTGATTGATGTTGTGTTAGATATGAATGTTGTTGTGATAGATGCCATGATATAATCCCTGCTATTTTGATAGGGTATTGGTGTATGTAATGTGTCATTTGTATGGATGCCAATATTTGGTCATTGAGGTGTCACATGACCTCTTGGATTGGAATTTGATTGATCATGTTTGAACTTTAATTGTATTCTGTTACGTTATGACGTGATTAAGGAAGCCAAACTTTGATTTATGGGAAGTATGTGCTTCCACGGGTTAGAAATTGTCATACCTTGGACAAAATTTTAAGATTTTTGGGTTTCCATATATTTTTTTAGGCTTACTGTCCGGAAAACTAGACAACACGACATGTGATTATATGAACACACGCCATGTGTTCTTCTGTTCTAGAAGAGACAAATTTTCTTAAGTACATGCCATGTACCATCTGTACACACTATGTAGTCTTTGACAGTGTGAATGATTGTGTGATCAGAGACACGAGGTTGATAAAAGATTCGTAGAACATGTCATGTATGGGGAGTGCACATTGTGTTGTAAGAGACCATGTATCCGACCGTATGACTAATGACATGTGTGGATGAAAGTTGGGTGGTATACGTTGTGTCTATCTTGTACATGCCATGAGGAAATTTACCATGTATACATCTATGTGACTAACGACATGAGTGGATGGAACTTAAGTATTACACACCATGTATAGGGTGCACATGTCATGTAGTGTTACACTAGGAGAGAACCGTGTAGTTCTATCCATGTAGAAGAACCAGGGAAGGAGGGAAAATTAAAGTACACGCCATGTCGTAGGATGAACACGCCGTGTGTAGGTGGTGTTACACAACCAGGTTGGCATAGGTACACTCCTATGTTATGACTTAACGGGAACACACCATGTAGTGGTTCTACATGTTGTGTAACCTTCTTTTATAAAACATGAATGTTTTCTTCTCATGTTCCTTTATTTCACTTTTAATTTGAAGTACTTGATAATCTTGTACTGAGAAGTGTGCTTGACCTTGCAGAGTCATGCCACCAAGACATCCTCTAGTTGTATTCTAGGTACAAGGTGATGATCAGACACTAGAAATTTTAGATCAAGGACTACCATCAGATCCTCCCGTCGTGCCCATTTTAGCACCGACTGTTATTCCAAACATAGGTGCTAATTCACAGTTCTGTGAAGACTTTTTGAGGATGATGTAGACTTTTTAGGGAGCACCGTATCCTACCTTGACTATGGAGGAGTTGACACAAGTGTTCCTGTAGCATCATTCTCACACGCTTTTAGGGGATGGAGGACCAAAAGCTGTAGATTCATGGTTGGAGGCCATGCTTTATATCTTTGAGCATCTGGAGACACCTCCTGAGAGGAGGGTAAAGCTTGCGATGTACATGTTACGTGATTATTCCATGATATGTTGGGATTTTATCTCACAAGTAGGGAATCATCGAGATATGTCTTGGGAAGAGTTTCAGAGGACCTTTTATGACTACTTCTACCCCAAGACGTTGAGGGATGATCGAGCCTGGGAGTTCATGCATTTGGAGCAGGGCGCTCTTTTAGTGATGGATTACTCCTCTCGTTTTACAGATCTTCAACACTTTACACCTATTTTGGGAGGTGATGAGTTATCTTTGGCTAGGAAATATGAGTATAGCCTTAGGTATGACATCCGATCACAGGTGACTGTTTTCAGGATGACTTTTGTGACTACTATAGTAAATTATGCATTGATTACTAAGAACAATATGAGGGAGTTGGGAGCTAAAAGGCAAGGCATTTCAGTATCAAGGGCTGGTACTCCTTCTACAAATAGAATGATGTTCCATAGGGATCATTCACGTAATGTTTCTTCAGGTAGCCATGCGGTATGCTACTAGTGTAGAAAGAGTGGGAATATGAGACTGCACTACCCAAAGGACCCAGTCGAGTGCCGATATTATGGAAAGATGGTCTATATTCAGTGTTTATTCTGGATGTTCTCACCAGTATTGAGTGATAGGGGATCTGTTATGACTCCACATTCAGAAGAAGGACCATCGGTTTCTCATCTGTCAGGGAACTAGAGTTCGTCAGGCCATTCAGGTCAAGAAGGTGGTCATGGGCATCAGAGCGAGACAATAGGTTTTCAACGACAAAAGATTGGATCGGCTTAGGGTAGTTAGGCAGGTTTGCTTGGTTGTGGTACAAGTCATACTTTTGCAGTGGACCAGACCCAATAGGAGGAGGATTTAGGACCCTCTACAGTTAGAGGTATGATTTTAGTTTTCTCAGTTTTATATTCTTCTCTTTTTTATATAGGGGGTTCCCAAAGTTTTATATCTATTGCCATTGTGGAGAGCCTTGGGATCTATATCTTTATTTCTGAGGATATTATGAAACTAGAGACTCTGTTAGGGATTAGGACATCTAGTGTACGTTAGTTCAAGGAGTTACCTATTAAGGTTGGTGGGTGTCACTTTTTATGAGACCTATACGTCTTAGAGATGACCAACTTCGATGTCATTCTTAGAATGGAGTAGTTGATCTCTTTCCAGGACTTTATTGACTGCTATTTCAGCAGGGTGAGTTTCACATCACTAGAGGGAAGATCTTTTCTACATAAGGGTGAATGGGATGTCCAAGAGAGGAGAGTTAGACCCAAGCATCATGGGTTGAGAGGAATTACATCCTAGATTTCTAGTTTATATCTGGATGACCAGGGGAATTCATAGATTGACTTTCCTACAGTGGTGGATCATTTTAGAGATGTCTCCCCAGATAAATTTTATAGTTTACTTCTAGAGCGAGAGGTGGATTTCTCTATTGAGATTGTTCCAGGAGTGGCACTCGTGTCTATTCCTCCTTATAGGATGGCCACACCAGAATTATTGGAGATCAATAAAAAGTTAGAAGAGTTGTATTTTCATCCAACCCAGTACTTCTCCTTGGGGTTATCCAGTCCTTTTTGTGAAGAAAGCAGATGGTACCGTCAGTCTTTGTGTGGATTATCAGAAGCTAAACCAGTTGACGTCCAAGAATCGATATCCCTTGCCGAGGATTGATAACCTATTTGATCAACTTTGAGGATCCCAGGTGTTCTCGAAGATTTACTTAAGATCCAGTTATCATCAGTTTCATTTTATACCATCAGATATACCTCTTATAGACTTTCAGAGTAGTTATGGTCTATAAAAGTATTTGGTTATACCGTTTAGTCTCACGAATGCGCTGACAGTTTTCATGGAACTAATGAACTGAGTGTTCCATCTTTACTTGGATTCTTTTGTGGTAGTCTTCTTGGAAGATATCATGGTATACTCTCACACTCAACATGACCATGACATCCATCTTGAGATCATATTGAGTACACTGAGAGAACTTCACTTATATTCTAAGCTCTCAAAATGCCACTTGGATGGACCAAATTCACTTATTGGTCCATTTCATCTCAGAAACAGGAGTGTCAGTAGACCCAAGGAAAGTGAGAGCAGTAGTTTCTTGGGAGCATATGAAGAACATATTTAGGTACAAAGTTTTCTGGGGCTGGATGGTTACTACAAACATTTTCTTCTAGACTTTTCATGCTTAGAAGCATCACTGATGGGAATTACTAAGAAGGGTGCGAAGTACTTGTGGAAATATTCTTGTTATTTAACCTTTCACGAGATGAAAGTGAGATTGTCTTCAGCACCAATACTGATTTTTTTTGAAGCCAGGAAAGAGTTACACCGTTTACTGTGATGCATCAAGTATCGGGCTGGGGGAAGTTCTCATGCAGGGGAAGGAGTCATTGCGTATGTGTATCGACAATTGAGGTCACACAAGAGGAATTACTCGACGCATGATCTCGAGTTATCTGTAGTTGTGCATGCTTTATTATATTGGTGACAATATCTTTTGGGAGAGTATTTTTTGGTATAAACTGACCACAAAATACTCAAGTATATATTTACTCAGCATGATCTGAATTTGACACAGTGAAGGTGGGTTGAGTACCTTCAGTCTTTTGACTTTAAACTTGCCTATATGCCTGGGAAAGGCAACAAAGTGGCTGATGCATTGAGCAGTAGGACTCAGATACAGGAAGTTCAGGAGGATAGTAGTGAGTGGAAGCTTATGGATATGTTCTCTAAGATGTATTTGGAGGTGCATTAAAGACTGAGGAAGACGTTTCTTTCTTCTATAGTTGTTATATATAATCTACTGTAATGAGTGAGAATGAGGAAACTATCAGATTCTGAAGGCCTAGTCCTATGGGAGAGTTTTTCAGGAAAGGACCCTACTCCTGGGTGGACCATAGGCGAAGATTAGGTCTTGTGTTTCCATGAATGCGTATGGGTGTGAGTAGAAATATGTGAGCATCTATTGTGAGATTTTCATTCCTCAGTTTGGTCAGTTCATCGTGGTGTTGCCAATATGTATCGAGATTTATATCATTAGTATTTGTGGCCAAGTATGAAGAGGTATGTTGATGGTTTTTTATGAGATGTTCCATCTATCAGCAGGTGAAGGCGGATCATCAGTGACCAGTAGGGATTTTACAGCAGTTACCCATTCCCGAGTGGAAGTGGAATGATGTCATGATGGATGTTTACTGAGGTCACCTAAAGGGAATGATGCAGTTTGAATTGTTATTTAAAATCTCACGATGGTTGCACACTTATTTCCAATTAAGGAAACCGTCAGTGTTGATGATCTTGTAAGGTTATACATTCAACAGATTGTACGTTTCCATGGGGTTCCACACTCTATCATTTCAGACAGGGATGACCGGTTTACTTCTCGTGTATGGCATGGACTATAGAGGGATTTGGGTACACATGTATTTCTGAGTACAACGTACCATCCCCAGATAGATGGCCGGACCGAGCACATGATTCAGGTTTTGGAGTCTATGCTTTGAGCATGCATCCTGGTTTTTGGGGTTCTTGGGAGAGACACATACCCCTAGTAAAGTTTTCCTACAATAATATTTTTCATGAAATTATTTAGATGGAACATTATGAGGCTTTTGTATAGTAGGCCATGCCGATCACACGTATGTTGCCCGGAGGTAGGAGAGGCAGTAATGCTGGGACCTTGTCTTTCCCAGGAGACCACAGAGCCGGTGGAGTTTATTCATAAGAGGATGGATACTAAACAATATCACCATAAACATTATACTGATCAATGGAGATGAACCTTATAGTTTGAGGTCAGAGACTAGGTTTTCTTACGTATCACACCAAGGATGGGAGAAAGGAGGATTAGGAGACATGGGAAACTTTCATCGAGATATGTTGGGCCATTTGTGGTTTTGGAGAGAGTTAGTCCGGTTTCCTATTGGTTTTAGTTTCCTTAGAGGTACTGAGATATGCATGACATATTTTATGTTTCTCATCTATGACATTACTTTTCAGACCCTTCTTATGTTTTTCAACCAAAGGATATTGAGTTGGAGGTGGATACATCCTTCGAGGAGCACCCTATTTGGATTTTGGATTGCAGCATAAAGGTTCTCCATGGATAGTCTATTATTCTGGTATGGGTGCTATGTCAGTATAGGTTAGTATATAAAGAATCTTGGGAGAGGAATGCTAGTATACGATCACAGTGGCCAGAGTTTTTTGAAGTTTCTTCTTCACCACCCTTGGAAGGGAAATTTGGGGATGAATTGCTTTAAGGGGGGAAATTTGTAAGAACCTAGAACTTCATTTTAGTTATGGATATTTATTTTGGGTTGTTTTGTGGAAAAATAAATAAATTATAATTTTATATGTACACGTCGTGTAATTATTAGTACACACCATGTACCCTGGTATTGTGTACATCCGCGTACTAGCCTTGTAATGGCTGAGTACATGGTCATGTAGGTGACTTGGGTGACCGCTTAAGGCAGGGGCTGGATGAGGCTACTACAAGGAATGTACATTTGATGAACACACAATGTAGTTTTCTTTTTTATTTGATATATCAGATCAGGGTCACGTCTTATGTCTAGGAACCATTTCTTCTACCCATGGTTCATACAGGAGAGCGACAAAATGACTACAAACCTCAAACCCCTCCCAATTCTCCATCCGACCTCCAATTGAGATGCCTTCATGTTCATTGGAATACCACCAGTGATTTATGAATTCCTATATAGGCTTTCTTCATGATTCCTCATCTATCATGGGTTATTCAAGGTTGAACTATTTTTACTTTTTTGTAGATCTACAACATTTTAGGCTGATTCAAGGGATAAAGTTCAAGAGTATTTATTGTATGACATCAAGGTATGTGGTTTGTGTCTTTCATTGATTTTATTTGGATTATATATGATAAAATTTACATGAACCCACATTTGGGGTATTGCGTATTTGGATTTTAACCCTATCTAATACCTGCTATGGTTTGATTGATTTATAATGGGTAATTACTTACGCTTAAGGTTGTATACCTTGATTATGGTACACCATCAGTGCATTTCCCTTGTTGACTATTTTTTGACTATTTGGTTTAGGATGCGTGTTAGTATTTCCTTATTTTCAATACCATGTTTGTTAGGATGAAGTTACTAATCATATGAGATGCATGTGATACACATTGTGAAAGTTTGACCAAGGGGAATTTGACTATGAGAGCTTCCTAAGATAGGGTCATTTATAAATGAATTGTTGTAATATTGACCTAGATGTATTGATTGTGATAACTACCAGGTGTTCATAGACTAGAGGGGTTAGACTGTGAGAGCTAGCCATAAGGTCATTATTAAATGATTTTTTTTTTAATTTTGACCAAGGGTTATTGACCGTGTGAGCTGCCCTGTTGGTTGTTTTTAAATGAGTAGTACTATGTGGGACCAAAGGGGTTAGACTGTGAGAGATTTCACAGAGGTTCATTATTTATTGAATTGATGATATGTTAGACTAGATGGGTTAAACTGCGAGAACTTTCCTAGAGGGTTACTTATGAATGATTGAATGATTGCGTTGAGTCTGCCAAGCCAAAGAACTAGCTTGGAATTGGTTTTTCATGATTGTTTTGATGGTCTTTTGAGACCTCTGTTTTGTTACTATTACATAGGGGTATATAGAGATTAGGATAGATCCTGAGATTACATGATTCAAGGATGAATACTAAATGTAAATGAATGTAATGGAAAGCTATAGGATTGTTTACTTTTGAGTACTTTCTATTTTCTTGCCTCATTTTTCTTATTGTATACTATATTTATTCTCTGATAGTTAGGCATAGATCTTTTTGTGGTTTCCTAATGGGATTCGTCTCACATCCTATTTGGGTCATGTTTTTAGACCAAAAAATATTATATGGTTGTAGATATAGATAAGGGAATTCACCCTTCTTCATCAGGTAATTTATTGTTGTTGGAGCTAGAGATCATGGGACCAATCTGAGGCTTTCGATGCTATTGGAGTTTACTACTTTTCTATACTTTGGTTTCAATATTGTGTTTTTAACATTGTGACTTTTTTGGATTCTTTCCTAGACACATGTGACATACATTATTTTTATATTCTCTAGTTGTTATATTACTATCAATCTTCCACTGTTTACTTTTTTTGTATGGTTTTACTATTCCAATATTTTTTATTTTATTTTATTAAATTCTTTGTGAACTAGGCACGATTTCCACTTTAGAAGCCACCATTTATTTGTATGTCATGTTTAGTTCACTTAATGCATGTACTCTGATTATTTTTATTATTTTACTTTTGTTATTTATTTCTCCTGTACACTATGATAGAGTGTATAGTATCCCCATGATTAACTTGAGACCCCCACTACTATCCAACAACCTCTTACATATGGGGAGTCTTGCATAAGTTCATGTAGCTTTCTAGCTCGGACCTGATGGTTTAGTTTGGGATGTTATAAAATGGTATTATAGGGACATGAAGCACTAACTTGTTTTTCTTACCTTGGTTCGAGATAGGTTAGATATGATATATGACATTTGAGATTTGGGAAAGGGAGTTATGATAGTGTCTTTCTATCAATGTATAGTGGATCTCCAAGTTTCCATAAAGTGGTACATTTATTTTTTGATGTTACTGTTGATTAAATTCACCTTGGGTAATTCACATGATGTTGATATGTTATTTATGGGATTTCAGGTATGTTCATGCATCATAATTAGGAATGTTGGTTCACATGCCATTTATATACTTGATGTTTTGTTGCATTGTAATTTTTAATTAAATACCATGATTTGTGATACTATTTAGTATAGTTTATCCTTATGTGATATATCTGTTTCCATACTGTAGTGATATATATTTATTGGCATTGATTAGTTGAGATGATAATGCTATTGTGTTAGTATATATATGAAGGTGGTGACTAACATGTTGGGACATAGACTAGGGTTAATGCTAGGAGGGGTATACCATGGGCTAAGGGTAGACTCATAGGAGAACCATATGAGATCCCATAGACTAATTAGGGTTTATCCTACTAATATGTTACTTTTATTGAGTGCTTCCTTCATGTTACGGAATATGTCACCTCAATGTAGTCGTATAGAACTACTTGGTGATCAAGCCGGAATACATCCACAAGGGATGAGGTTTCAATATTACCATTTCATTTTTAGGATAATACAACATATCTTTCTCCCACACCTTCTCTATGGTTTAAGCAGTAGTGCTACTTCAACCAGAAGTCTTTTTCTTAGTGTCTGTCCTAGGCATCAGTGTTTAGAACTATGGTTGAGTATTCCATGATTTTCAACTCCATCACTCTTCATATTTCCAAATAACCAAAGGGCCTCAAGATTCTGAATAATGGGTTGAAATAATGTTCCAAATATTTGACCTAGTAAACACTCTGAAGGAATGACATGTTAAGATAATATTGAGCTCTTTCCAAGTGCACAAACCATTTCGATACCCCTTTATCATATGGATCTAACCAAGATAAATCATCTCAAGGTACAACTAGATGACTTGGATAGGAAGATATTCAAAAGGTTGTGTACTTAACCATGGGGTTCACCTATGTTGTTTTCCAAGAAGGTAGATGGTAGTCTTCGAGTATGTGTTGATTACCGGAAGCTGAACCAGGTGACAGTGAAGAACAAATATCCATTTCCCAAGATCAATGATCTATTCAATAAGCTATGGTGAGATTTATGGTTCTTCAAGGTTGATCTTAAATCGATCTATCACCAAGTGTGATTTATGGAGGAGGACATTCTGAATATGGTGTTTTAAAGTAGGTATGGATTATATGGGTACTTGGTGATGTCATTCGGACTAATGAAAACTTCGATGATATTCATGGCCCTCATGAACAAGATATTACAACCATACATAGACTCATTATTTGTAGTATTCATTAATGATATCCTTATCTACTCACTGACACCAGAGAAACATGCTAGGAACCTAAAGATAATCCTATGTACACTTCGAGCACACATGATTTATTCCAAGATATAAAAGTGTGACTTCTAGATCCAAGAGGTGAAGTTCCTAGGACATGTGGTGTCTGAGACCGGTAAATATTTAGTATGAGAAAATGTTGTGGAAATCATTTCCTAGATATATCTCCAAAATGTGTCTGATATTATGAGCTCTATGCATTTAATAGGAAAATACTGATGGTTTATCCAGGACTTATTCTGATTATCAACACTCATGAAAGTGATGAAAAAGAAGGGAGTGAGGTTACAATGGTTGCATCAATGTGAGTAGATGTTCCTTGAACTAAAGAGAAGGTTGAAAATAGTTCTAGTACTGACACTCCCTAATCTTGGGATTGGTTATGAAGTTTACTCTGATTCATCTGACATTGGTCTGGAAGCAGTGATAATGAAAATAGATAAGGTAGTAACTTGTGGGTCTTGTCAGTTATGACCCCATTAGAGGAACTACCCTACACATTACTCAGAGCTGGAAGATGTGGTCCACACTCTGAAGTTTTGGAGAGACTATATTTTTGATGGCAAATTTATTATTTACACAGACCACTAGAGACTTCACTTTATCTTCAAACAGAGGGACCTGAACCCAAGACAGAGGTACTCGGTTGAGTATTTACATACATTTGACTTTGAGATGTAATATGCACATGATAAGGGTAATGTCATTGAGTATGCTCTTATTTGTAAGACACCGGCTGAGAAAGATCTTGGAAAGAGGCCCTCAAATTAATAGTGGCGCTTAATGAGCTTATTGGCTAATTAGAGGATGGATGCCTTAGAGGACCAGGTCTCTATGAATTGTGCTCCCTTAGTAGTCACATATTTACTTGTCAACCAAGTAAAGTATGAGAAAAAGTTGGAATCAAAGTGTGCTATAATGAGTGAACAACTAGTTGGTGGTTACTCAATACCCATATGTTCAATGGACAATGATGATATAATCTTGGTAGATGGGAGAGTATTAGTCCCTAATTACATCAGAGAGGTGCTTATGAGGGATTAACATACCTCTAAATGGGAAGCACATCTTGGTGAAAAAAGATGTATCATGACTTTAGGTGGAATTTTTTGTGGCCAAGATTGAAGAGAGACATTGCTGGGTTCCTCCCCCAATGCCTTACCTATCCGAGGGTGAAGGCTGAGCACCAATATCCTAGTGGGTTTTTACAACAACTCTCAATACCTATGTGGAAGTGGGAGGATTTAATGATGGAATTTTTTATGGGGTTACCCATGACCTTGAGGAATTTTGATGCAGTATGGATGATTTTTGATTGACTAATGAAGTCTTATCACCTTTTATCAATTAGAGAGACTCACTGAGTGGTGGATGTGGGAAAGATCTATGATCAAGAGATCATACACGTTCATGGAGTTCCCTTGAAATTTTTTTATATATAGATGCACGATTTACATCATGATTTTAATGGGGATTACAAAAATCCATTGGCACTCAGCTGATATTGATCACAATGTACCATCCTCATAATGATGGATAATATGAGTGAACTATACATATATTAGATGATATGATTAAAAATTTTGTGATGGACTTCGGTTGAGTGTGGGGTGATCATAAATCTTTATTTGAGTTCTCATACAATAACAATTACATATATTTTATTTAGATGGAATCTTATGAGGCTCTTTATGGGAGGCCATATCGCTCACTGCTCTGTTAGCATGAGGTGTGTGAGGCAGTGGTTATTTCCCCCAACATGGTTTAGGAGACCTTTAAGAGAGTGTAACTGATATAGAAGGGGTTGATCATCACATTGAGTAGACATATATTTTATCCAATCCATAGGAGGAGACCCTTGGAGTTTTCTATGGGTGATCATATTTTCTTGAGAGTGACTCCCTGATTAGGGAATAAATGTATGGGGAAGTAAGTCAATAAATCTTATCATTTTTTAGATCCTTTGATATCACTGAGATGATAGGGAAAATGGCATACTATCTGGACCTCCATTCTCACCATCAAGGTATGCACAATGTGTTCTAAGTGTCACAACTTTGGAGGTACATACCTAACCCTGATCATGTAATATATTATGAGGATGTTGAGATGGAGACTAATTCATATTATGAGGAGTGTCCAATTAATATTATACATAAAAGTGATAAGGTTTTGCAAGGAAATATAGTACCACTAGTCCTGATTCAGTGGCAACATGGAAGAATGGAGGATGAGACATGGGATCATGAGTCTGATATTTGAGCTTAGTGTCCTGGGTTGTTCAAGAAAGATGGCTAGAGATACTTCTTAGGGATGATAAGTTGATAGAGGGGAGTATTGTAAACTCCTAAGTTTTTAATGACAATAAATACCATCATTGATATTAATTTATAATTATTTTTATATGGAAAAGTTTTTTTTCAATAAAAACCATTGAATAGATGATTTGAAGAGATTTTAAAATGGGTAAAATCCCAATTAACACCATATAATATTCTATGGATTATTTTCAGAGTTAGGTGCCGAGATAACACAAGATTATGAGGCTCGTAGAGCTTTGTTGTAGACAGAATAAAAATATTAAATATATTATATTACATGTGCGATATTTTTACAAAAAATAATTGAATATTACCAAAAAGGTGTATTGTATGAGAAATCTAAGACCACCATTATGTCCAGGATGAGAGTTTCACCCTAGGCATGACATATAATTTGAGTGCATCAGGAATTGGTAATATCTCACATGAGGATAACTTATTTAATATTTTTTATTATATATGTTTCTGAAAATAATTTAATATCTCCCAAATAATGCATTTTATGAGAAATATGAGACCACTGTTAGGTCCGAGATGTGAGGTAAACCCTAGGTGGGACATAACTTTTATGCATATCAAGTGTTTGGTAACATAGTTCATGATAAAACATTTTAATAATTTTCCATATTATTATTATGAATATAATTAATTTAAAATTAAAAAAATCATCATTACTATTAATCTTCTCCCATTTACGTAAAACCCTACTATTTTCACTCCCAGATCAATATGAAATCTTGAAATAATATATTTTTGACCGGTTTAAAATTAGAAACACATTAAATGGGTGAAATTAATGAATATACATTCAAGTTTTGGTGTATTTAGAGATTAAAATGGTAAATTAGATTTTCAATTTTGGAAATCCATTACCCGGGATGAGATACTAAATGGACGACCTTTTAGATTCTGATGGGGTTGATTTTAGAACTGCTCTGCATGCAATTGGAAAGACTCACAAAACCCATTTTGGTTTCCTTTCAAGTTCCAGGTGCAATGGTTCTTCCCCCATGCATGGTGAACCTCACATTTGGAGGTTTATTTTTCTATTTATTTACTTATTTACTTATTTCCCTTTTATTCCATATATTCCATATTTTTAATTCTAGGGAAAAAAATGTTTTATTTAAAAAATAGACGATAAGACCTGGATTATCAAGGGATAAATTCCATTGGATCACCAAGGATAATTTATTAAAACTTTTAAATGTATAATTTATACAAAATTATCAAAATTTAATTTCACTAAATTATCAAAAGATAATTGTGAGGATTACCAAATAATGATTTTTAAATTATCAGGAGATAATCATAGGGAATTATCAAGGGTAATTATAACTAATTATAAAATGATAATGAGTCCCATTTATTAAAATAATAATATATTAAAATTATCAAAGGATATTTTTGTGAAATTATTATGGAAAAAATGTAAAGAATCATTAAATGATAATTTCATGGAATTATCAAAAATAATTATCAATAATTATTAAATGTTAATTACATCAAATTATCAAAGGATATTTTTTTTTATAAATGATAATTTGTAAGGAAAAATTATTAGAAGATAATCATTCAAATTATCTAAGGATAATTATAAGATAATTATAATGTGACATTGTTATCAAATTATCAGAGGATAATTATAAAATTTTCAAGGATAATTTTAGGGTTTTATTAAAATAATAATTATACATAATATCACATGTGTTATGAAATAAATTTAGAGATATAAATCATAGAATGTGGTTTTATAATTATTCTTAGGGATAATATTGCGTTTTCATGCGTTTTCCTAAAAATTATAATTTAAACATTATCTAGGAGACAAAAATTATCATTGCATGTTATATTTTCTTTCCTTACAAAATAAAATAGCTGGTTTTTGTTCTAATAACCCTTGATGAACATCAATATTTGATGTGTCAATGTTTATCATAATAAGCCCGTGAGGAGGTGTTCCTGACTGTTGATGTTTCTACTCTAGTTATTGAACCACATAGTGTAGTTTATCCTTTCCTTTTACATCAATGACTTTTGAGGTAGGAATTTTCTTAACTTATTGGGTTATTGTTTACACATGATTCCATAATGTTTATTTATGTTGTACTTTTTTTAAACGATGGATGATTTTGATTTCATGTGGGTGTGTGTGCATCCATGATATATATTGTGATATATACTTTCCATGATTAATATTTTTATATCTTGTTTCCATGTTTGTTGTGTTCACATGCTATTATGTTTCTACTATATACTCATGATGATGTGATATGCTATACTTTTATATTTATTCAGCGATATATGTTACCATTTTCTTGGAGGTTATGTTGGTACTTGAGATAGGTGGATCATCTTGTGGTTTACATCCCTTAGTGGGGGAATGTGTTCAAAGCTTCCAATGATGATGAAGATAGACTTGAGCTCAGTGTATGGGGCATAAAAACTTATTGTAATGACCTAAGGCAACATGTTAGGGGAATTATGATCTATTTCTTGACCTGAGGGACATGGCAGCCTAGTGTCCAGACTAGAGGAATTTTAGGTACATGATGGATAACAAGAACGACCAATGAGATGAGTCCAGATTCCAAGCCATTAGCTAGTCTATGACTTGATTACTTAGCTTATTGAGAGATGTATTATAAGTGTATTACGGCTCCATGATCTTACTGACACTTATATATAGATTCTGAGAAATATGTGCTGGTATATTTAGATATGTATTTCAAGCACCCTTCACTGGTCCATTCTCATTGAGATATTACATGATTATACTTTCGGTATAGAGCTGAATTAGGTACGACCAGGGGTTTGGTGGTGGCTTGGTTAGCGCACTTCCTCTTAGTTTTGGATTTTAGGTTTATGCTTTCCTTATTTATTATTATTATAGAATACACTTTTTATACTTTATCACACTAGGTAAGGATGCATTGGTGGTGTCCTACTGAGCCTTGTACTCACATTTTACTTGGGAATTTTGATGCAATTTTAGATTTCATGAGAGACCAGGAAAAGAGAAAGGGATCTATGGTAGATGGATGAGCAAAGGAGCACAGATATAGTAGCAGATTGAGAGAGACTCCACAGGATCTTACTATTTATTTATTTATTTTATCTATTACTTTGTACATTGGATTTGATTTCCACTTTGGGAGATACCATTTATTTATATGTCACGTTTTGTTAAATTTCCACATGTACTATGATTATGTTTATTATTATAATTTGGTTATTTATTTATCCTATGTACTATAACAGAGAGTATAGATTACCCATTATTCCACTTGAGACCCTCACTAATAGTCATAAATCTGTTTTATACGGGGAGGCACACATGAGGTCATGTGACATTCCAACTCAGAACTAGTGGTTTAGGTAGAGATATTATAGGCATAGATCATATATCTTCTTAATTCATTGATTTTCATTCTTCACAAGAACCAATAATTAAATTAGTGTTCTTGTACCTAATTATCTATTTTTGTTTCACCTATGTTTTACCCCATTTAGTTTTCATGATTATGATCATTGGTCAGGATCGTATTGACCAATGATAATCTTACTTTGTTTTTTGTGCCTCTCCCACCCACGTTCTTTGTGTTCATCATTATTGGCCCACATGGTTAGTAGATTGAAATTTCTGGATTGGTTTGAGCATGATCAAACCCTTAGAATCATGATGGTTATGTAAATGACCTTGGTATCAATGGTATGTAGATGGATCAAGGTAGACCAATGGATCATAGATTTTGGTTCTAGGTACTGGGATCCCATTTTGGCAATGGGAGGTGTGACTAATCAAGTTCAAGTTACTAGATTTATGATTTCTAGTCACCGAAGGCCACAAATCAATGATCAAAGTTCCCTACCTCCAATTTAGTAGATTTGGGGTGAGTTAAAGGAGGTTAAAAAGATTGATTTGGATGAACTGGTGATCATGTAAATACCAAGATACTAGATTTCACAGTCTATGAAAATACAAACCACATGCTGTGTATTCCAAAGGAACACACACTATGTTTCTTGGATTATCACGGAGGCTAGGGTTTCAACTTGAGTTAAGTATCATACATTATGTTGGTGGGCCTACATGCTCTATGATCTACCCAGACGAGCCATGTGCTGAGAAAACACTCCCAGGGCCTTGGGTGATTGGAAACATCATGTTTCCTTAGGAAAACATTTTGTGGAGGTATATGGATGGCCAATACATATCCAAAGAAGAAGAAGTCTAGGTCCTTGGGCGGTATTACACACCATGTTCCCCATTTCAAACAATGTGTATTTTTCTTATAACCTTCCATCTTGCATATCTCATTCTATAGGACGTGGATTTAGGCCTGCAAGTAGCCTATCCTAAGTAAAATTCCATGTTGGATTTGTTGTTGGACTTTATTTTGGCATCTAAGATATTTCATGAGGTGATATGTGAAGGTGTATTCTTTAAAAAATTCTTAGCAGATGGATATGTTTGGGTTTGATCATTGGAGATATTCTAGGGTTGGTGCTCCCCTTATACATGAGGGTGTGGTTTCTCTATACTCTTTATACAGGTAGGGTTAGTACTCCCCCACATTACAGTGGGTACATGTCATTTATCTATAGACTGGTACTCCCCTATCCTTGAGTTCTAATAGGGGGTGGTTTCTCCACTGTAGATAGTACTCCCTTAGTTACGAAGCACCATAGTGAGAAGAAGGCCCTCCAATATGATTATAGTGAGGTTGAAACTAGTTATTGGAATTAGATATGGGACCTTTAGAGCTATAAGAAGTCTCATCATCCTTAGATAGTTGTAGAGTTTGAGATTCCTATCATTTTTGATTGGGTTTTTAGTATGATAATATCTGATGATGAGATTATTATCCATTTTAACTTATGGGCTGGGATTACTATTTTATTATATTACTTCCCTCAAGGTTTTCAAGGCATCATAATGAGTATCTTTATACTCAACCCTACATGGGATTTTCCCTCATGAGTCATGTCTTTTACAAATGATAGAAAAATCAACGTTGAATTTGGTGGACTTTGTATCAGAGATTAATATCAGTACTTGGAGGTGCTGGCAATGTTCAATTTTCATTTTTAGATATTGTGAGCGGAGATCACTTTTTTATTTCCCTTTTCCAGTTATTGTTAGGTTTGGATCTCCTTGACCTATGGTTGGGTGTATATTTTCACCCTAGTAATTTTATTTTACCTTTTTCACTTTGATTTTTTTCCTATAGGTTATCACATACATTTTTTAACTATTTCATGGTGCTATGTGTGTGTGTACAGGTGAACTAGGATAAGGCCTCCCATTTTATAGACTTACCTATTTAGAACTTTTCACCAGTCTATAGCCAATAAGAGTCAGTCTTAGGGTGCCATACTTGGATTACCGCCAACCCAAGAAGGGCCCTAGTGGGTCGGGTTGTGACATTAATTATCATTTCATTTAATGTGTCTGATGTAGTCAACATGAACAAAATATAAAACATAGATTCCTTATGTATAACATGATGTATTTTATATTCTCAATGTTTTTTATGATTAATTAACAAATACATATACAATTCCTAGTCTCATATATCATATGAAGGTCTACCTTTGTGCCCTATATTTTCTATATTTTAGGTTTTATTAAATTTATTAGATCTCAATGTAATTTTTTCCACATCTCCACATGACCATATGACTGTATGGTCCCAAACATTATAGTGATTAATAATAAATTTTTAGGTATCTTTTTATCCTTTTTTATCATATTTTGGTTTGAGATTTTTTGAGGTTATTTTGGGTGAGTTTTAGAAACTTTTAGAGGGGTTTTGGATTGTGCATGGTTGGTACATAGTTTTCCCAAACAGTGTGCCTACCCTCTACAAATCGTGAATCACAAATATTGGGTAATTTCATGGTCAACACATTGTTTTTCAAAAAGTGTTTCATGTAGGATGAATCATACCCTCTAGATAGTAGGGGCACACAGTTAGGGTGAATGGTTTGGAAAACTGTGCGACCTTACCTAGGAAACAGTGCCTGTGGAAATTAAACTCCCTAATTTTTTATAAAAAAATATTAACCCCCAATTATTACCCATAATAACACTATATCGACCTAACATGATTTAATTATATTTTGGATGCTCTTGGGAGGATTCCAAGGATCCTTGATCACCTTTCTTGGTGAATTGAAGATTTTTTTAAAGGATCAACTCCTCCTTGGTAAGTGATTTCTTCCTTATTTCAGTTCCTATCTATACCACCTTTCTTTTCCATTGGAGAGGGATGATTTTTCCTCCACTATATATTATTTGGATATAGGTTTTGATGGATCATTTTTTTGGATATTGGTCTTAGGTTTTTATCATAGATCTTCATTTACATTGTGATTCCATTTTTTCTACATCAAATCTAGGACTCAAATTTAGTTAGTGTTTGTTAATGATCTTGAGGTAGGTGGTATAAATTTCCTTTTCCAACAGTATTGATTATAATTGTGTGAAAGTAATTATGCAATTTGAATTTCCACATTGGGATATTGAATTTTAAATTGATATAAATAATTGATTCCCTATATAATTGTGAAACCCAACATGGATCCCGTTGGACCCATTGGAAATTAAGATACCAGAATTGATGGCTACCCTTGGGATATACCCATACACTTAAAATGATGAATTATGAATTGTAAAAATAGGAATAGTAGGTTAATGGGATTTTAACTAAATTCTTGATTCATGTTTGATAATGTAATTTAAAGGATTTTTTTTGGCTTAACCTTTAAGGTTCAATGCATTGTGAATTAATTGAAGAGAATGGTTAGTAAACGAGTTATGGATTTTGAACCATGATATATGATAATTGTGAATGTTTGATTAATGAGTTGTGTCTTAGGAAATGATTCTCCAAATACCCATGGGGTTCCAGACTCCTACTCTAGGAACCTATATATATATATATATATTTAATTTTATGAGATCACTTAATTGTGGGACAAGTACTGCTTCTCCAAATTATCCTGAGGCACCAAACGACTGGTCTAGGCAACCAATGCATGAATGTGAAATTGGAAATTAAATTTAATAATGAAATACCTTGAAAAAATAAATTGTGTAATTTCTTAGTGTGTGGTTTAGAATCCAACATGGTCCAAAGTAGGTATGATTGATTCAGGTGTCACCGTGAGCCTAGGGGAGTATGTGTTTAATTAAAGAATATTAAATGTGAAAACTATTTACTTTTTAATTTGTTTTTTATTCATTATAAAATTTCATATACTATTATTGGTCTGATATTTATTTAGACACCATTTTTGGTGGCCTACTGAGTTGTAATCACACCCTACGCAGGATTCCTGATTGGTACCTGAATAGAATTTAAGTATGTAGGATGAGATAAGGGAAATAGCCTTATTTTATATGGATGAGTTGGGATTTGATATGAATCATGGAAGAGGGAACTGAACATGACATTAGTACCCTCTTAGGAGGCGTTAGTGTGTCTTTATTTTGGGTTTTAATTTGACACTTGAAACTAAAATGGAATGATATATCTACTATTCTGGTTTATATTCATTTTAATTATTTTGTATATACTCATGTGATGTTGGTATTTATTGATTATAACATTATGTTGGTTATTATTTATTATCATTTGGATATTTTTATTGATTTACTCTATTGTTACACTTTGATAAAGGGGGTATAGTCTCCCCACATTACATATTAGGCCCTATCTACTAGTAGGAAGCCACTGGTATACAGGGAGGTGTTCTTAATGTCATGTGGAAAACTAGATTGGGAATCAGCATGTGGCACTCAGAGCAGGATGTCAAAAAGTGGTATCATAGCTTAGTTTTATTTTCCTTTCAGTTGTAATGATACTTGGGAAAGGTGTACATGAGAATAGAATGATTTAGGCATTGTTCATGGGATCATTCATGGGAGTAGCTAACCCATGTATGGGGGAAACCCAAGTACCAAGGGTGGGATTATTGTTTTGGATGTTTGTTGTTACAGTTGAAGGTTATTCCACCCAAAGTGATGCACTTATCATGGGATGTTATTATTTTTCTAAGATTTTCCTTATGGATTGGTATGGTATGAGAGTGTGTATACATTCATCATTCATGGCGCACAAGATTTATTATGACATGCATCATTTTTAGGTACACACATAAAATCAAGTTATGAGTGGGTTTTGGGAAATGAAAATGATTTTCTTTATTGGTTTAAATTAAAAATAAATAGTGCATAATGATAAATTTAAATGGTTAAAATGATGCTAAATATGGTGATTTGAAATGATTAATTTTTTTTCATGAAAAACATGAAATATGAACGTGTTTTACCCTATGTTAGCAATGAATAGGGTGAGGGATGGTTAAGGGTAGTGATTGTGCCTTAGTTTTCACCATGTGGTTAAGTGTATGAGATGAATTATTATTGATTTATGTGCATCAATATTATATAAATGTGTTAATATTGTGTTATGTGTCCTAATATTTGTGTTTATCATTTTAGAGACATTCCTCCATAGTGACATTTGTTGATAGGATGCTAAGGGGACAAGGTTGGAAATATACCTCTAGATGTTGAGCCTGATTCCCCAATAGTTATAGGTGATGGAAGGGGAGACTAGTTCCATGACAACTTCACTCATTTTATACAGTTTATGGAGAGAGATCTAGGGTAGACTATGAGGAATATGTTTGACTTGACACAAAAGTTCTTGTTTCAGCACCCTCTAAACTTCATCGGAGAGGGAGGACCTAAGACAACTGAATTCTAGATAGATTATGTTCAGATGATACTTGACCATTTAGAGAATCCAGAAAAGAATAGATTCAAGTTGGGTAATTATATATTTCATGGATCAGTGAATCACTGGTGGGATATTCAGACTCAGGATGTGCTGCTAGAGAACATGGTATGAAAGACTTTTAGGATAATTTATTGGAACACTTTTACCCAGAGATGCTCAGGTAGAAGAAAGTAGTGGTGTTTATGTGTTTGACCTAGGAGAGTATGTCCTTTATAGACTATTCTGGTCACTTCATTGATTTTCATCACTTTGTCCCAATATTGGAAGGATATGAGGAAACTACCGAAGAATGTTCTCAGGATGAAATTAAATGTGATATTAAGTCCCAAGTTAATATCTTTCATTTGAAAATGTTTGTTGAGGCGGTGAATTAGGATCTAATTTTTGAGGGAAACATGAAGGAGTATTCTAGTGTATTGTAGGTGTTTTCTACTAGATGATTAGAAGGTATATCTTTTGAGAGTAGGAATCATTTCTATGAGAACATTAACTAGGGAGAAGGATCAGTTACTCAGAGTAGTAACCGGGTATACTGTGACTAGTATGGTAGGTCGGGTCACATTCATAGACAATTCCCATGAACACCAATGGATTGATTATATTTTAGATGAGTGGTTCATTTATTTAAGTTCAATAGGAACACATGAAAGATGGGTGGTGACAGAGGAGATAAGACAATTCAGAGTACTAGAAGGAGGTCTTCTACCCCATATCAGTCTGGTAGTTGGAGTTTTTCTGGCCATGGAGGTCAAGGTGGTGGATGTGGTACAGTAAGAAAAGAGAACCTATATCAGTAGAGAAGTGTGACATAGGGGAATCAAACAATGGCATAGGGAAAAAGGGTTGGACAGTTGCATACAGTTCATCCTGCTCTTTTGGATAGCGAGGTTAGATTATCGACAGTTAGAGGTACTATTCTCATAGATTCTATACTTGTGAGTGCTTTATTTGATACATGAGCCTCTCATTATTTTTTTTCTGCTCAAATTTTTAATGGTTTGATTCTGATGGTGGATTTTATGAGTGGGGTTATAAATATTGAAACACTATTGGGAATGCATTCGAGGGTCATCTTTTTATGTAAGGGGTGTTCTTTCAAGGTTGGTGAGTATTGTTTCTATTGGGATATTTACATACTTGACATATCAGATTTTGAATTGATTTTGGGTATGGAATGACTGGTGCCATACTGATCCCACATCATTTTTTACCATAAGAGAGTAACCTTTACATCATCTAAGGGTAAAAGTTATGCTCATCCTAGAGAGTGGGATATCTAGACAGGCCATGCAAGGCCAGTTCCTCAGCAACTGGGGGAGCTCACTAACCAATTTGCAAGTATTTAATTAGATGACAAGGGTTTGAAACCTTTTTCCTTTCCACCCATAGTTGACCAGTTTTAAGACATGCTTCCTAAGGAATTCTCATGGTTTCCACCTAAGAGAGATGTTGATTTTATAATTGAGCTAATTTCAAGATATGAACCAATTTCCATTTAATCTTACCAAATGGCACCGATAGATCTTCAAGAACTTAATAATTAACTAGAAAAATTTATGGATGATAAATTTATTCATCTGAGTATGTCACCTTGGGGTTCTCCAGTTTTTTGTCTAAGAAGGCTGATGGGATGTTGTGTTTGTGTGTTGATTACCATAAGCCAAATAATAGTGAATAACTGGTATCCTCATCCACATATCGATGATCTCTTTGACTAGTTAAGAGGGTATTGTGTATTATACAATATTTACTTGAGATTAGTGTATCATTAGTTGAGAGTTAGACCTTATTATATACCACCGACCGCTTTTATAAGTAGGTATGGCCTATACGAGTTCATCGTGATGTCGTTCGGTCTAACAAACACTCTAGATATGTTTATGGGATTGATAAAATGAATCTTCCATCCACACCTAGATCATTTTATGGTTGTCTTTGTGGATGAAATATTACTGTACTTCAAGAATCAGGATGATCATTCCCAACATATTGATATCATCTTTAGTACACTAATAGAGCATTGGCTATATTCCAAGCTCTTTAAGTGTCAATTTTAGATTTAAAGGGTACAATTATTAGGTTAAATCATCTCTAAGGAAGGAGTGTTAGTGGAACTAGATAATGTTTAGGAAGTGGTGCCTTTGGAGTAGCCTAATAATGTTTTTTATATCCATAGTTTTCTAGTTTTTTTAGGTTATTTTTAGAGTTTCATATAGTACTTTTCACATTTTTCGGCATAACTTTTGGGCTTGACCAAGAAGGATGTCAAGTTTAAGTGGTTTGGAGAATATAATAATGACTTATAGGAGTTGAAGAAGTGTTTTACTAGTGCACTTATTTTTATCCCACCTGAGCCGGGTGAGAAGTATATCATATTTTTTGATGCATATAGGATCAGACATAGGGTAGTGCTGATGGTGGGAGATTGATCTATGGTGTATGGGTCATGACATGTGAGTAAACATGAATAAAATTACCCTATTCATAATCTCAAGTTAACTATGGTGGTTTATTACTTAATGTGTTGGTATAATTACCTATTAGGAAAAAAGTTTACTGTGTATATTAATAACAAAAGCTTAAAGTACATATTATCATAGTGATATTTGAATCTCCAGTAGTGGATGTGGGTTGAGTATACAAATTCATTTGATTTGGAAGTTTAATATAAACAAGGTAAGTGAAATAGTGTTGTTGACACTTTGAGATAGAATACATAGACTCAAGTAGTTTAGGAGTCTAGTTCTGAGTGGAAGATGATGAACTTTCTGACTGGGATGCTTATTGAGGTACAGGAAGGCTAGGAGTAGATAATATTCATATCCTTATGAGTTAAGTCCACACTTCTAATCTGGGTCAGGGAAAGACAATTTGAGTATCTGTAGGGTTTTTTCCTTGAGGAAAATCCGTAAAGGAAGGGATTCACCATCAGATTGGACTATAAATGAGGATGAGATCATCTATGCCTAGAACCATGTTGTTTTTCATACATGTATACATGAGGAGATGATGCATGAGTTTCATGCCTTGAAGTGGGTGGTTCATCCTAGTTTGACCAAAATATACAACAATATTCATAGATAGTATTGGTGCCTAGACATGAAAAATATATTTCAAGTTTTGTGACACATTTCTACACCTATTAGCAGGTGAAATTCAAAAATAAATGACCTTTTGTTTTTCTATAGAAATTTCCCATTTTAAAATGGAAATATGATGATGTTACCATGGACTTTTTGGTTGGTCTTTCAAGGATACCTAAGAAAAATAACACTATATGGGTGATTATGGACCTGTTGATAAATTTATCCCATTTATTTTCTATTAAAGAGACTTTCATAATTGATTAGTTAAGAGATTTGTATGTTTGGGAGATAGTTTGTTTTCACAATGTACAACAAAGTATTGTCTCATATCATGATTTTTTCTTTAATCTGTTCTTCTAGAAAGGCTTATAGAAGGTGTTGTGTACACATGTATGTATGAGTATGACTTTTCTCCCATACAAGGATAGGAAACCAGAGTATACTATTCAGATGGAACTATATGAGGCACTTTATAGTAGGCCATGTAGATCACCTCTATTCTAGATGGAGCCAGGTGATTTTGAGTTGTTGAGACCGATTATCATGTAGGAAACATCGAAATAGGTTCAGTTGATTATGAAATGTATAGATATAACTCAGAGTGGGAAGAAGTCTTATGATGATCAATTTCATCAACCCCATGAGTTTCCATTGGGTGATTGTGTATTCCTTCAAGTTTCATTGAGATTGGGTCACCAAAGGATCCAAAGGCACAAAAAGCTGGCGCCTAGGTTTGTCCAACCTTTTGAGATTGTGGAGAGGATCAGACTGGTGGAATACTAATTGGAACTGCCATAGAGGTATAGTGTTATGAATAATTTCTTCAATGTGTCATAGATTTATAAATATCACCTCAAACCATCTCATGTGATCGATGTTGATGATGTTGAGATTGAGGCTGATGCAACCTTTGAGTATCATCTGATAAGTGCTGTGGATTATAATGAGAAAGTGTTTCGGGGAAATAATTTATCAATAGTCTAAGTATTGTAATATCATGTATATATTCAGGAGTAAACATGGGAGAGGTATGTAGATATACGAGCTTAGTGTCCTAACCTTTTTACCTCATAATCATAGAGATTATTGGGGGTACAACTCAAGGATGCACTGTTATAAGGTAGGGAGATTTTAAGATCCCAATATTTTTGAAGATTCCTCATACTTGTTTTCAAGTAACTTTTTATCATTTTCTTGACCATATTTTGGTTGGAGTTTGTGTTGGGTGAGTTCAGGTGAGTTTTGGAAACTTTTAGAGGGGTTTTGGGTAGTGCACGATTGGTGCACGGTTTTCCCAAACCTTATGCCTACCCCAACAAAACATGCATCCTAGAAAAAGGGTAATTTCATGTTTGATACGTAGTTTTTCAAACCATGTGCCACTTAGGAGAAACCATGAACCCCAGATAGTAGGGGCACATAGTTAGGGTGAACAGATGAAAAACCATGCAGCCTCACACATGAAACCGTGCACGTAGAAATTAAACCACTGAATTGTTTATAAAAAATCCAAAACCCCTAAATTATTACCAATAATCTTTCCAAACCAACCTAACACGATTTCCTTCAATTTTGGAGGATCTTTGGATGATTTTAAAGCTCTAGAAACCCTTTCTTGGAGAATCAAATATCCATTTTAAGGATCGACTCCTCTTTGGTAAGAGATTTCATCCGCATTTAGATTCTTATCTCTCCTACCTTTCTTCCCCATTAGAGAGAGATGATTTTTCATCTTTTATAAATGGTTTAGATCATGGTTTTGATGGATATTTTTTCATTAGATCGTGTACCTAGGTTTTTATCCTAGATCTTCCTTACCATTGTGATTCTGGTTGTTCTACACTGAATTAAGGATTAAGATTTAGAGAGAGTTTGTAAACACTATTGAGGAAGGGGATCTAAATTACCTTTTCCTATAGTCTTTATTATAAATGTGTGCATTTAATTGTGTAATTTCCATTTACATGTTGGGAAATTTCATTTTAAATTGATGTAAATAATTTATTCCCCATATAATTGTGAAACCCACTATGGATCCCATTAGGCCCATTAGAAATTAAGAGACCAAAATTGATGGAAACCCATGGGGTCTTCCTATACACTTAAAATGATTAATTATGAATTGTAAAAATAGGAATAATGGGTTAATGGAATTTGAACTAAATCTGTGATGTAATTTTGATAGTGGTATTTAAAGGATTCTTTGTCTTAAACTTGAAGGGCTAATGAGTTGTGAATTAAATGATGATAATGGTTAGTAAATGAGTTATGTATGTGGAATCATGGTATGTGATAATTGTGAATGTTTGATAAATGAGTTTTGGGTTAGATACTACTACTTCAAATACCCATGGGGTACTAGACTGCCACTCTAGGCCCTCAAGATATATATTTATTTTAACATGATCATTGATTTGTGGGACATGGACTGCTGATCCAAATACCCATGGCATTCTAGAATACTTCTCTAGGCCCCCAATGCATGAATGTGAAATTAGAAATTAAATTGTAAAATGAAAGCCCCATAAATAGTGAATTTCGTTATTCCTTGGTGTGTGGTTCAAAATCCAACATGGGACGAAGCAGGTATGATTAGTTCGGGTGTCACTGTGAACCCATGGGCATATGTGGTTAATTAAAGAATATTAAATGTGAAAAATGTTTAATTTTTAATTTATTATTTATACAATTGTATAAACTGATATATAATATATATTTATTTTGACATCATTGGTGCTGTCCTAATGAGTTTTACTCACACCCTAATTGGGCTGCCGGATCTGTACCTGAATATACTTCATGTATGTAGGAAAAGATAAGGTCAATATCCCCATGTTAGATGATTAATTTGGGATTTGGGATGAAGAATGGATGAGGGAACCAGACATGATATCGGGACCCTCTTGGGATATGTTAGCGTGTCTTCATTTTGGTTTTTCATTTGAAACCTGACACTTATATGGCATGACATATCCACTACTTTGGTTTATGGTCATTTTACCTGTTTTGGATATATTCATGTGATGTTGGTCTTCATTTATTATGGTATTATCTTGTTTATTATTTGTTATCATTCGGCTATTTTTTATTTATTTCCACCATTTTCCACTTTGATAAAGGGGGTATAGTCTCCCCACATTAAATATTTGACCCTCACTACTAGTCGGTAACCTCTAGAAAATAGGAGGCCCTCTGAGGTCATATGGCGATTCGGATCAAGGCACTAACATGTGGCACCTAGTTTGAGACTTCACACCAATATAACCCTCCCACTAAACTCCTTTAAGGGGTAACATATATGAATAAATCTAGTTTGGATAATGGTGATACTTAGGAATCATATTCATAGTGTTCAACTCATTGAACAAGTATTCAAATTCCTTTAATTTATGATATCCAATGTTATGATGCTAATAACATCTTTGTCTACTTAGAACGCTTTCTAAGTTTTTCATCATCATCTTAGAACCTTTCCATTTTAAAAATTTTTACTTGAGTTTATTTTGGTTAACTAAATGTATTTCTTTATATTATTTCTTTACCAACAAACTATAAACTCTTTTAGGATATAAAGTAACATTCACTTTGAATTTTGACAACTATAGTCCTTAATTTTTTATAATATTAACTTCTCTAAGTCTGAATATACTCCCACTTGTATCATAGAAACTATATTCTCTCTAGAATGTCATTCTAAGAAAAAAATTACTCTATTCTTGGAAAAACACTCATTTCCTTTAATAATAATATTTAATAAATAAAATATTGAACACCATACCACATATGGTATTATATGTGTTTTGGGAAATATTCTGATAAAAATAATTTTATTCTTTAAAATATGCCATTAATGATGGCATGATATCTTTCTATAATATTTTAATAAATATATTGGATAAACTCTTTACCATTAATAAAACATTTTTCTTCCTTTTCTCCTTTTCAAAACATGTTTTAGAATTTAATAAATTATAAACCATGTGTATCATCTTATTTTATTCATAAATACTCCAAGTTAAAAAATAAATTCTATTATCATATAAGATAAATGAGATAATAATAAAAATCATTTATCTAGATCTATTTGGGCTTTAAATATTAATTTTCATTCTAAACATTCATAACAACAACCATTGTTACTATATTTGAATGAAAACTACAAGCTATATCAATTTTTACCTTTATTTAAAAATCCCATATATTACATTTTTTGTAAAGGGCACATTTGGTATCACACACCCTTTCAAAATAGAAGAATTTATTCTATAACACTGATACATGACATGGAATCTTTGTGGAGTTTTACAAACTCATTATGGTATTATAGATAATTCCATCCTATGGTAAAATTTTCACTCATTTTAGAAACCTTCATTAGGTTTCAATGACCTAAGATAAACATCAAACCATTAAATCTTCTTATTTTGACTTAAAAATTTACCCATTTATGCATATAAATATATTTAGGGTTGTGTAAGTTGGCTAAAACCTTTTAAGGATATTGGTTTCAACCAACTGATTTAAAAAAATTACCATAAGTGAAAACTGAAATTGATTGATGATTAGTCCAGAATCAATATAAAAGGAATCAATTGGTTTATATTTTTTAAAACTGGTATAGATTGGTTAAGAAAATGTGGGAAAAACTTATATGATACAAAAACGATTCATAAAAAAGGATAAAATCTTGAACTTTCATAACCAAGGGGTATAAGATTATGTAGATATTATGAAAAAATAAATTGCTGAGAGAGAACATCTCTAAATAAATTACTCAATTAAATATTAAAATAAAACAAATAGTTTTAAAAAAATGATTCATTTACAATGAAATTTTTAATATGGATTTAATAATAAAAATGGAAACTTTTAATGTGGTTAAATGAATTTTATTCACATATTCATTAAATATATTCCTCAAGTTTCATTATATTGAAAAATAAAAAACTATTTTGGTTATATTCAACATTGATCATTTATAGTTAATAATCACTTACACATTGAAAAATGATTTATATATTTTTTAAATTATTTAATTTTAGTTAATAATAGTTACGGTTACCAAAATAAAACCAAACTATAGAAATCAAATATATAATATTTATCAACCAATTTGAAATTATTAACTAATTTAAACCTAATTTTATTGTTTTAATGTGTTTTTATTTGGTTGTTTGAAGTTGGTTAATTTAATACTACACACTCCTAAATACAGTACCTGAACCTAGACATATCCTGACCAGTTTATCTATCATCAACACTTTGAGAAAATTGGTTAAACTTTTACTGAACTCATCCTCATCATTAGAACATTTACAATGATTATTATAAAATGAATTTTATAGCCGGATCAATCCATAAATGAAACCTAATTCTCTCCAAGTCATTGATGTACCCAATCATATTGAGTGAATGAATGAAGAATAAAGTTTCTTCAGTCATGTTTCATTCAAAAAATTCCTTTAAAACCTTAAATGAATTCATCTATGATTATCATAAGCGTCCATATCTAGTTCTTAAACAACATAAACATTCAGTTACTCGGTAAATTATTACTCCAACACATATAATTTTACTTATTAATTAAGAATAATTATTTAGTTTCTATAGAAATCTAAGATGTTTCTTCTATTAATTTTCTCCTTTTCAAGTCTTGATCTCAAATTCATTTTTTGTGATAATGATTCTATTTTATCTACATATGAAGAATTTATCATATGAGTATCATGTTTAATATTTATTTAATAAATAATTTAATTAAGTGCTCTCCCACTAAAAGGATGACACCTTTTAATTACATCATATCCATTAGTGAAACAGGATCCATATCTCACTAAATTTATGTCACTGTAGTGTTTCTCCCATCACTAATTTTTTAGTTAAGAAATCATGTCAATCATATAAAATATGAATCTTGTATTGTTGAGATGATGACTACTTATCCTAGTCCATCATATAGATTCACTCATCATTATTAATTTAGTATCCTAATCTTATTAGGGTTTCCAAGATAATTTTGACCCAAATCTCATGCCAGATGGAAACACCTAATCCTATTAGGGTCACCCATATCTTTCATTCCTTATACATGATAATCCGTGGGCCCTTAATTTCAGTATGGATAACCAGATTAGTTTATTGATGTCTTGAGAAGTGTTCATTTTATAAGGAAAATATAACACTTAATATTTTAAGGATATTTAAAATTACTACATCTTATCTCATGTATTACCTTTACTTGTATGAATGATTTTAAAGATTTAGTTTTGAATCCTTTTCCTTACACCAAATCAACATGTCCAATCCATATTGATGCATAACCTTTTATATAAACATAGTTAATATTACTGACCCAACTAAAATTAAAAATCCAAATTATATCTACCCATATCCAAATGTATCCCATGAATAAGGTACATGAAATCCTTTCATGTAAAGACTTATAATCATATGAGTTTAATAATCCCCATAAGATTAAGCATGGATTAATAGGTATCCAACCCAAATTTTTCTTGATAATGTATAATCTCCCAGGATAGTAAGTAGCCCAACCCAAATTCCCTATACTCATGGTTATTTACAGAAGAGAGAACTTAATTCCATCACAATTATAACACTTAATATGCATCCAACAACTCAAAGGCCTTCAAATATTTTTTATTATTTTATAAAAACCTCTTTTAAGGTAATAAGGGGGAAACCCAAACAAACATCATGAACTTAGACAAAACATATCCGAAAGAGAAGAAAACTAAATAAATTATCATACCTAGCATGCAACTCTTTAAATGAATGTGTGATAATTTATAGAAGAAATTTTACTTTTTAAACTAAAGAGTACATCCATTTATAATATAACATTTATATTTATGAATAAAACATTGAATAATTCTGAATAAATGAACAATTTATAAATTTAGACACACGATAAACATTTATGAACAATTAATTTATGAAGAAATTATAAACACTTTATAAAATAACAATGCTTTATGAACATTCCATAATTAAATAAATATAAACACTTTATATTTATCTCCAATATAAACCCTTTTATATTATATTTTATATGTAATTTTATTTAAATATATGATATTTTAAATATAAAAATTTTATATTTCATATCTATTATGTAAACGCAATCAAATTACCACTTGCTTAATATTATTTAAAAATTTATCATATAAATTATCAAAACTTATTTTTATATGGTTTAAATAATTTTCTCAAACATGGACTCTATTTTTAACATTTCAAATTTACAATTATGAATAATTCATAATTCAACATAAACTTCTCTATATTTTTCTTTATTTTTAATTTATAAATATTTTACAAATCACCTTATAATTCCTATATATACACTTTATATCTAAATTATATGTAATTCCATGTAAATCAAAAATTAATTTTAATATTAACAGTTCATCTTATGTACATTCTTTATTAACTTTTTTTTATAAAATATTAATTATTAATTATAAACATTTTAAAATTAATTAATTCATAAACACTTTATAAATTAAATAAATATCCAAAATACCCTTTCCTATAATTTATAAATAGTTTATAAATAATATAACTCAATTATTAGTTGGAAATTATAAAAATCAAAACATTCTACAATATTGAATTTGATGATACATCTAAATCATAAGTTATGATATAGTGTAAAAACTATATCACTAATTACGATAGATATTTTGTAGTCTATGATAAATAAAATGATTATATATATCATAATTTATGATATGTCTATATTAAAAGTTGTAGTTTAGTTCAAAAACATACTATACTTTGATATAGGGTCTTATGATATTGCCTTTGGCACATTGGAATCATATTTTATGATATAAAATATATCTTATTAGTGATATGATTCTTAGTTTTTGGCCATATGAATAGTTCACATTAAAATTATCGTATGTTATAATTATATATATTATACATTATGATATACCAATAACCAATGGATTACTATAAATTTCTTATTATGATATCACACACCGTATTGTGCGGTCCAGTCATATCTTACAAAATCTTATGTTTTAAATCTAGCTATAATTAGAAAACTACATTGTATCATAAGAAATCCTATATTAAAATGAATTCCATAGAATAAAAATATATCTTATTTTATGACATGAAATAAGATATCAATTTTATTCATTTTAAATATGATTTCATGAATCATTTAAAGCATGAAATTGATTTAATACTACTTCTAGGATTTTAAGGATTAAATTACACTTATTCAGGAATAAAAATTTATCAAGAAACCTCAAACTAGGATTGTACATGTTTTTAATTTGAAAACATGTATAATATAAAATTAAGAACATGTGTACATTGAACCAAAGATGGAAAATCTTCCTACCTTTAAATATTCATTTGAAGAAGAACCCTAATAAGAAGCCAAAGGAATCCTTTCTCTATGTTGTATCCTTGTTTTGACCTGAATCACCCAATGTTTGGTAGGGATTCTCCTTAACACCATGATATACTAGTATCACTCAAGTAAAAGGATGAAGGAGAAAGAATTTTTTTTAGTATGATCATTAGAATAATCTTACAAACCATTTTCATGGGATTAAACCTCTTTATATAGGCTTTGATGACAATCCTTGATCCTTCCATGAATTTACTTAAATGTTATGAATCATTTGAGTAAAGCCTTTAGTTATAATTCTTATAATAACCACTGAATAAAATGATATAGAATTAATTTATCATATAAATAAAATGTTATATTCTCTCATATGTTTCATAATACAAAAAAATTAATAATAATGATATCTAACATTAAAGAGATCTAAAAATTAACACTTAACATTTGACTGCCTCATTAATTATACAACACGATTAAAATATATTGCAAAACTTCAAGCATAACTACATCATACAATAGAATATATATTTATAGAAGTGAATTGATATATCTATATCAATTATTATGATATATACAACCTCAACATATAATATTCCTTGGGTTTTTTCATTCTATACCATACAACACACCAATTGAAGGATCTGAGTATAGTGGAAGCTAATTAGGCACATGGTCAATGTTGGTTTTTCATTAGATCTAATAATTAATCTATAAGGACATGATGAATAATAATTATATATAATTAATATATCTAAACAAATAATATGAAAGGAATATAATAACATAGAGGAAATATGACAACCCTGCTTTTTATTAAAACTTAAACATGCTTTATTACATAAAACTTCACTTGATACAACAAAGAAGATCGAGAGGTTTAGTGTCTTTGAGGCTTAGGATCATTACATAAAAACTTTAAACTTGAAATACAACATCTTTATTGAAAACTTCCTTTACATGACCACTACATTCCTTCGTACTTAGCATTGCATGGGATAACCTGAGGACATGCATAAGAAAAGGGTGAGCTATAAAACCCAGTAAGGGAGTAAACAATGAATAAAATGAGGAGTGAAATACATGTTAGGCAATAGGCATATCAATAGAGAATAAGAGAAACATGAACATAAAGGCATGATAAAGAATGATAATCATAACATGGAAATGTGGCAACAACACTTAACATTGAATTAGCATGAGCCAAGGCTCATTGCACATGGAGCATGAGTAAACCCTCATTGCACTTGAAGCACGAGTAAACTCTCATTGCACTTGAATTAGCATGAGTCAACACTCATTGCACATGACGTATCATGATACTATACTTTACCCAATGCATTGGAGCGCTATCAGGGCGCACCCTTCTTAAACATTTCATTTCATGCATAAGTGTGCCACATGGATCATAAAACATGGATTCATAAAACATAATCATTTATTCCACGATAAAGGAATGTGGAATTCATACATGAAACTTTACAATCAATAAGTAAATGTGCATAAAGGTGAATACCCTTGATGGAGAAATGGGCATGGTATTCACTACACAATGATATTGGCTTAGAAAATCGGTGTGATTTCGGCAGCGTAACGGCGTGACATAAGAATTCATAAAAAAGGCTGATGAGAGAGAAAGGGGTTACTCATCATACTTACATGTAATGGACAGTAAGAAGGTCATATAGATACATGTCCCAACAATTGAAAAGGAATTTAGATTCATGATACAAAAGTATTGCTTGAATATAAAAGAGGAGAAAAAGGTTCCTTTCGGAATTTCGGCATAGTAACGGGTGTACATGGGAGGCATTTAATGAGAGAGAAAGGGGTCTCCCATCATTCAAACAATAAGAGGGAAGTATGGGAGAGGTGCGAAACCATACCCCAACATTCATAAATGAAATTAAAAGGGCAATACAACTTAAAGAAAATTGACAAAAATGAGAAAGGAAGAAAAACCCTTACTTGGAAGTGTGCTTCCAAAGGCTAGAGAGAGGCTTGTGAGAGGCTTATTGGGAGCTTGGGGCACCTTGAGAGGATTCTAGAGAGAGTAGGGCAGAGGTTGGACGAACTTAAAGGGCTTTGGGTGAGGAGGAAGTGGGAGCTTGGGTGGGTTTATATAGGAAAGGTGAGAGAATTCTTTATTATTTAGGTTTGGGACCCCTTATATTAAAATAATCCAAACCACAAACCATCCCATGGTATTAGCCCATGGTTTCTGGAAAAGGAAAGAGGAAAACAATATTTTACAAGTCCAAGGTCCGAACTTATTAAAAAATTAGGGTTGCTTATGTGGAGGTGAGTCACACTCCCATGGAAATTAATTTAAAAAGGCAAAGTGTTGAATAAGTCTTGAGGGCTCCATTAATGCTTTGAAAAGTGAGTCAAACAAACCCAAAACCTCATTATTTTAATGATAAAACATATATTGGCCGAACATTAGGATTATGGTATTTTATTACATCACCATTGGGTCATTATGATGTCATAAAACACATTATATATTTAAATGGTATTTAATTTTTACCCAAAAATTTGACTGTCTCAGAAAATTATGAAAAATTCACCGTTGGATAATTTCGACGTCCTGATTCCAAAAATAATATTCATATTATCAAAATAATTTTCTAAATATGTGAATTTTTACTTTTAAAATAAAAACCGACATTTATAAAAAAATTCACGGGTTTTGACAGAAATGGATTTCAAACCTTAATAAAAATTTTAATTGCATTCATAAAATTATAAGATCATTTATATTTAATAAAAATTAATTTAATATTAATAATAATATTTTATTAAAATATTATTTAATTCAAAAATCCTTTAATTTAATAAAATATAATTCTTAATTAAATAATAACTAAAAACACCATTTGTACTTTAAAAACTAATTACAATGTATCAAAAATGACTAGAAATTATATTATTATATATAAAAAAAATAATGTACATGAACATGGTTCTACTTATTTGTTACATAACCCCTTAAAATAGCCGCATAAGACCTAAGGGTAAGGTGCGCGATGGTGACAGACTCTTGGGGCTGCTCGGATAACATCGCCCGAGTAGTAATCTCTATCAACTTCCATTTTTCCCGTAGACGATCACGTTCGAGCTTGAATTGATGAAGCTCAGCTTGGGATTGGTCAAGGGAAAAGCCCAAAGACGCCACCTCCTTTCCGAGCTCCGACAAATGGGCTTCGTAAGGGGCAATTCTACTGGATGAGGCCATCGCTTCCTTTGTCTGAGTAGAAAATTGGTTCGTTAAAGCCTTATATTTAAACTACCCAGATGATCACTGTTCAACGGCTATAAAAGTAACGGTCACAAATCTTAACGTTAAACTAAAGAAGTTGACATCTTATAAAAACATAAAGAAACATTTAACTAGATCAAGAGGGATTTTCCATTAATGAAATTTTGGGTCGTTACAACATTCCCCCCTTAAGAAATTTCGCCCTCGAAATTTTCCTTTTCCCACACTAAAACAAATGTGGGTAACTTAGCTTCATCATATCCTCCGACTCCCAAGTTGCTTCTTCAAACTTGTGGTTTCTCCACAACACCTTGACGAGGGGCATTGTCTTATTTCGTAGAACTTTTTCTCTACGATCTAAGATCTTCACTGGTTGCTCCTCATAAGAAAGATCGTCTTCTAATTGTACCACCTCAGAAGAGATTACATGTGAAGGGTCTGGTATGTACTTCCTTAAGAGGGATACATGGAAGACATCATGCACCTTGGCCATAGTAGGTGGAAGTGCTAGTCTATATGCCACAGCCCCAACACGATCAAGAATCTCAAAGGGTCCGATGTACCTTGGACTTAACTTCCCTTTCTTTCCAAACCTCATGACCTTCTTCCACGGAGATATGCGTAAAAACACCATGTCTCCGACTTTAAACTCAAGGTCTCATCGACGATTATCTGCATAACTCTTCTGTCGACTTTGGGCTGCCTTGATATGCTGCTGAATGGTTTTCACCTTCTCCACCATTTCTTCGACCATTTCTGGTCCAAGCAGCTTACGTTCACCGACCTCATCCCAACATGCCGGTGTTCTACACCTTTTCCCATACAGGGCTTCATATGGTGCCATTTGGATGCTCGAGTGGAAACTATTATTATAAGAGAACTCAACTAGAGGAAGATGTTGATCCCATCCTCCTTTAAAGTCCATTGAGCACGCTCTAAACATATCCTCAAGTGTTTGGATAGTCCGCTCGGATTGGACATCAGTTTGAGGATGATAGGCCGTACTGAAGTTCAGTTCAGTATTCAGAGCATGTTGAAGACTCTTCCAAAACTTAGAGGTAAATCTTGGATCTCGGTCCGACACAATAGATAGTGGTACTCCATGCAACCGTACCACTTCCCTGATATATATCCATGCCAGTTGATCCAAAGAGAAATCCTCTCGAATAGCAATGAAGTGTGCAGTCTTTGTAAGACGATCCACAATAACCCAGATTGCATTGTTGCTTTTGGATGTCCTTGGAAGTCCAGTGACGAAGTCCATGGTGATGTTCTCCCATTTCCATTCTGGTATGGGCAATGGTTGCATCATCCCCTTAGACTTCTGCCTCTTTGCCTTCACTTGCTGACACACCAGGCACTTTGATGTATATTCGGCGATCTCCTTCTTCATATTATCCCACCAAAAGTTTTCTCGGAGATCTCGATACATCTTCGTGCTCCCTGGGTGAATAGAGAAATTTGAACTATGTGCATCATCCAAAAGTTCCTTCTTCAGCTCCGAACTTGATGGGACACATAGTCTTTTCCCAAACCGCACAATTCCTTCTTCATTAACATTAAACTCTGAGGATTTTCCCTTTTTGATAGCTTCCACTTTTTCTTGGATTCTCGCATCATCCTTTTGAGCATCCTTTAACCTTTCCAAAAGAGATGGTTGAGCAATAATTTGTGAAAGGATTGATGATGTTCCCTTCTTTATGATTCCCACGTCCATCTTCATCAAGTCTAAGAAGATTGGATCCTTCTCAATTCTCATCATTGATAGAATTGCTGGATCCTTTCTACTTAGGGCATCCGCCACCTTGTTCGCCTTCCCAGGGTGGTAATGTATTGAACAGTCATAATCCTTGATGAGCTCTATCCATCTTCTCTGGCGCATATTAAGCTCTTTCTGTGTGAATATATATTTAAGACTCTTGTGGTCAGTATATATCTCACATTTCTCTCCATAGAGATAATGCCGCCAGATTTTCAAGGCAAAGATCACCGCTTCCAACTCCAGATCATGCGTTGGATAGTTTCGCTCATGGATTTTCAACTGCCTTGAGGCATAGGATATCACTTTATCATTCTGCATCAGCACACATCCTAAGCCCTTCTTCGAAGCATCACTGAATACCACAAAAATCTCCCCAATTGTGGGTAAAGTGAGCACGGGTGCAGTGATAAGCCTCCTTTTCAACTCCTTGAAGCTTTCTTCGCATTCATCACTCCAAGCAAACTTTACTCCCTTTAGAGTTAGCTTGGTAAGAGGGTTGGACAATCGTGAGAAATTTCTCACAAATCGTCGATAATATCCAGCTAACCCCAAGAAGCTACGGATATCAGTTACCGATGTTGGCCTCGGCCATCCCTCAATTGCATCTGTTTTGGAGGGGTCCACAGATATCCCATTGCTTGTGATGATATGGCCCAAGAATGAGACTTCCTTCAACCAAAACTCACACTTGCTGTACTTTGCATAGAGCTTCTCCTTGCGCAAAGTCTCTAGTACAGTTTTTAAATTCTCCTCATGGTCCTCCTTGGTTTTGGAGTATATTAGAATATCATCTATAAAGACTACCAAAAATTTGTCTAGGTAATCTCTAAAGACTCTATTCATCAAGTCCATGAATATTGCTGGAGCATTGGTGAGTCCGAAAGGCATTACTATGAATTCATAGTGCCCGTACCTTGTACGAAAAGCAGTCTTGGGGATATCTTCCTTCTTCACCCTTACTTGATAATATCCCGACCGCAAGTCGACCTTGGAGAAGTATTGTGCTCCACGCAGCTGATCAAACAAGTCATCGATTCTTGGGAGAGGATACTTGTTCTTTATCATGATTTTGTTAAGTTCACGATAATCGATGCAAAGCCGCATTGACCCATCCTTCTTCTTGACGAAGAGGACTGGTGCACCCCATGGTGATGCACTTGGGCGTATAAACCCTTTATCCAGATTCTCCTGTAGTTGTTTCTTCAGTTCATCAAGCTCAACCACAACCATTCTATATGGAGTCTTGGATATTGGTAGCGCCCTAGGTATAAGTTCAATTGATAACTCAACATCTCTTCTTGGAGGAAGACCAGGAAGTTCCTCGGGAAATACTTCAGCGAATTCCCTCACAATAGGCATTTCTTCAAGGGTGGTTTCTTCCTTGGACTCAATCATCTGAGCCAGATATGCGTGCTCATAAGGCAGTAATATCCATGCTTGAGATGATGGAGCTAAAGGAGATTCATCTTCCTCCTGACACTTGTAAAGAATCGGGGGTCGATTCTCCATATGGAGTGTGATTTCCCTCTCCCGACAATTTATGTTGGCTCTATATAAGGAAATCCAATCCATTCCAAGAATTGCATCAAATTCCACCGAAGGGAGTATGACGAGGTTCGCTGGGAAATTCAATCCACAGATTATAACAGGGGAGGACTTATACTTATGGGATGCAATGATTGCCCCATTTGCCGTACTCACCGACATCTTTACTTCCGTGATTTGTGGTGGTGCAGGGATTATTCTACTAAACTTTTGAGATATAAAAGAATGCGTAGAACCTGAATCAAAAAGCACATTCGCTATTCTTGAATGAATAACTAGCGTACCTGTCACCACTTCGTTGTCGGGGTTCACTTCGGCAGAAGTGATGGCAAAAGCTCTTCCTTGCTGTCTTGGAGGTTGTTGATTGCCTCCGATAACCCTTGGATTAGGGCACTGATTCGCAAAATGACCCAATTCTTTGCATTTGAAGAATTGAACAATGCGTTGAGGTTCGAACGGAGCGTTCCTCCCCTCCGTCGCAGCCGCGGGTCCTTCTTGCTGACAGTTAACAGCTAGGTGCCCTTCTCTTCCACACTTGAAGCATTTTCTTGTCCCCCTAAGGCAATTTCCAGGGTGCTTCTTTCCACACTTTTGGCAAGTGGGGTGCTGGAATTTCTTAGCCCCGTTGGATTTATCCATCGGACCACCAGCATTGAAGTCCACCTTCCGCTTCTTGTCCCCATGATACCCCTGTGATTCTACGACCTCCATTTCAACTTTGAGGGCACATCGGACAATTTCCTCATAGCTGTCGAAGTCACGGATCGCTAATGCTTTCCGCAAGCTAGGCTTCAGCCCACCAAAGAAGCGGTCAACCTTGCATTCGGGGGTAACGACAAAGCCGGAAGCGTATCGTGCAAGCCTTGTGAAGTTTGCCTCGTACGCTCCCACAGATTCCTCATCTTTCTGCTTGAGGGAAAGGAAGTCCCTTTCCATATTAAGACGGAGGGTGCGTGGAAAATATTTATCGAAAAACATCTTCCTAAATTCCTTCCATTCTAAAGCTTCGATCTCCTCCTCAGGATTCGTATTTTTGATCAACGTCCACCATTGATCAGCTTCACCCTCCATACGATAAGCCGCCAGGAGAACCTTCTCTTTTTCAGAGCATTGGAGGATGGAGAATATCTTTTCAATGGAGTTGATCCATTGTTCAGCAATCGTGGGATCAGATGATCCACTAAAAGTAGGGGGCCTTTGTCTCATGAAGCTTTCAATAGCAACTTGTTCTTTCTTAGGGGGGGTTGAACGTTCCTCTTGACCAGTGTTTCTATTCAAAACTTGAGTTAGCTGAGAGAGAAGCGTGACAAAGTTCGCGATTCCCGCTCCCATTGGATTGGGCATCTCATTGGTACAATCATCACACTGATCTTCACAACGGTTGTTAGCCCGAGTTCTCCTATTACCGGCCATTGGCTGGAATAAAAGGAAATTTAGGGGTAACACATAAAGGGTAATCCAAAGACAAAATTTGATGACTTATAAATAAACTTTAATCTCTTCAACTCATGAGTCTATAGGATTCAATCCAGGCTTTTCATGATCTTCCTTCTAACATATATTCTTAGGGGCATTTTTCCCTTAATAAGGGTTCATACTAAGATTGTGAATTTATCAAAACATATCCCCCGGGAGTGTCGTAACCAAGAGTGCAGCAAGGCCCGTTGTCATGCACCAGTTCCCGTTCGAGTCTAGCTCAAAGCGGTGTTTTTGGGTTTTACCCCTAGGATACATCTGTGCCAGAGCCGCCTCTACCTGCTCGTATCCAGACAGGGATGTATTTGTTTGATAAAACACTTACTTAGTATTTACCAAAACTTAGGGATGTTTTTATTATGCTTAGTCTTGTATCTAAGGCTTTACTAGGGTTTCCTAATCCCAAAAATAACTAAACCTATCCTCTGATACCAACTATGACAACCCTGCTTTTTATTAAAACTTAAACATGATTTATTACATAAAACTTCACTTGATACAACAAAGAAGATCGAGAGGTTTAGTGTCTTTGGGGCTTAGGATCATTACATAAAAACTTTAAACTTGAAATACAACATCTTTATTGAAAACTTCCTTTACATGACCACTACATTCCTTCGTACTTAGCATTGCATGGGATAACCTGAGGACATGCATAAGAAAAGGGTGAGCTATAAAGCCCAGTAAGGGAGTAAACAATGAATAACATGAGGAGTGAAATACATGTTAGGCAATAGGAATATCAATAGAGCATAAGAGAAACATGAACATAAAGGCATGATAAAGCATGATAATCATAACATGGAAATGTGGCAACAACACTTAACATTGAATTAGCATGAGCCAAGGCTCATTGCACATGAAGCATGAGTAAACCCTCATTGCACTTGAAGCACGAGTAAACCCTCATTGCACTTGAATTAGCATGAGTCAACACTCATTGCACATGACGTATCATGATACTATACTTTACCCAATGCATTGGAGCGCTATCAGGGCGCACCCTTCTTAAACATTTCATTTCATGCATAAGTGTGCCACATGGATCATAAAACATGGATTCATAAAACATAATCATTTATTCCACGATAAAGGAATGTGGAATTCATACATGAAACTTTACAATCAATAAGTAAATGTGCATAAAGGTGAATACCCTTGATGGAGAAATGGGCATGGTATTCACTACACAATGATATTGGCTTAGAAAATCGGTGTGATTTCGGCAGCGTAACGGCGTGACATAAGAATTCATAAAAAAGGCTGATGAGAGAGAAAGGGGTTCCTCATCATACTTACATGTAATGGACAGTAAGAAGGTCATATAGATACATGTCCCAACAATTGAAAAGGAATTTAGATTCATGATACAAAAGTATTGCTTGAATATAAAAGAGGAGAAAAAGGTTCCTTTCGGAATTTCAGCATAGTAACGGGTGTACATGGGAGGCATTTAATGAGAGAGAAAGGGGTCTCCCATCATTCAAACAATAAGAGGGCAGTATGGGAGAGGTGCGAAACCATACCCCAACATTCATAAATGAAATTAAAAGGGCAATACAACTTAAAGAAAATTGACAAAAATGAGAAAGGAAGAAAAACCCTTACTTGGAAGTGTGCTTCCAAAGGCTAGAGAGAGGCTTGTGAGAGGCTTCTTGGGAGCTTGGGGAACCTTGAGAGGATTCTAGAGAGAGTAGGGCAGAAGTTGGACGAACTTAAAGGTCTTTGGGTGAGGAGGAAGTGGGAGCTTGGGTGGGTTTATATAGGAAAGGTGAGAGAATTCTTTATTATTTAGGTTTGGGACCCCTAATATTAAAATAATCCAAACCACAAACCATCCCATGGTATTAGCCCATGGTTTCTGGAAAAGGAAAGAGGAAAACAATATTTTACAAGTCCAAGGTCCGAACTTATTAAAAAATTAGGGTTGCTTATGTGGAGGTGAGTCACACTCCCATGGAAATTAATTTAAAAAGGCAAAGTGTTGAATAAGTCTTGAGGGCTCCATTAATGCTTAGAAAAGTGAGTCAAACAAACCCAAAACCTCATTATTTTAATGATAAAACATATATTGGCCGAACATAAGGATTATGGTATTTTATTACATCACCATTGGGTCATTATGATGTCATAAAACACATTATATATTTAAATGGTATTTAATTTTTACCCAAAAATTTGACTGTCTCAGAAAATTATGAAAAATTCACCGTTGGATAATTTCGACGTCCTGATTCCAAAAATAATATTCATTTTATCAAAATAATTTTCTAAATATGTGAATTTTTACTTTTAAAATAAAAACCGACATTTATAAAAAAATTCACGGGTTTTGACAGAAATGGCTTTCAAACCTTAATAAAAATTTTAATTGCATTCATAAAATTATAAGATCATTTATATTTAATAAAAATTAATTTAATATTAATAATAATATTTTATTAAAATATTATTTAATTCAAAAATCCTTTAATTTAATAAAATATAATTCTTAATTAAATAATAACTAAAAACACCATTTGTACTTTAAAAACTAATTACAATGTATCAAAAATGACTAGAAATTATATTATTATATATAAAAAAATAATGTACATGAACATGGTTCTACTTATTTGTTACATAACCCCTTAAAATAGCCGCATAAGACCTAAGGGTAAGGTGCGCGATGGTGACAGACTCTTGGGGCTGCTCGGATAACATCGCTCGAGTAGTAATCTCTATCAACATCCATTTTTCCCGTAGACGATCACGTTCGAGCTTGACTTGATGAAGCTCAGCTTGGGCTTGGTCAAGGGCAAAGCCCAAAGACGCCACCTCCTTTCCGAGCTCCGACAAATGGGCTTCGTAAGGGGCAATTCTACTGGATGAGGCCATCGCTTCCTTTGTCTGAGTAGAAAATTGGTTCGTTAAAGCCTTATATTTAAACTACCCAGATGATCACTGTTCAACGGCTATAAAAGTAACGGTCAAAAATCTTAACGTTAAACTAAAGAAGTTGACATCTTATAAAAACATAAAGAAACATTTAACTGGATCAAGAGGGATTTTCCATTAATGAAATTTTGGGTCGTTACAGGAAATATTTTCGCATTAAATTTTTAATAATTTTAATAATAATAATAACCTTAGTCCTGAGATTATTTTTTTAATGAAGATTTTGATCATTCAAACCTCATTCGAGTTGTACCATGATTTCACTAATATTATCCAAAGTAGGATTTCTCTAGTGGCAATCCACACATGTTATTTTATCTCTTAATGACGTCGATGGAAATCTAAGTGGTAGTGCAGATTATCCACTCACCTTGCATTGTTTGTATTAATCTCAACACAATCCTTTGGGCTTGAAAGGTTATCACTCTATATATCACATTATCAAGAGAAAGTAAGGAGGCGGAGGAAATCTCTCATCCTTAAGAGGAAACCTAGAGATGTTCTTCATAGGTAGAATTATCTAGGGAGAGGATTCATTATGAACAACACAAATGATTTTTCACATTTTATAAAATTATATAAGTGGGTATATATCAAGCTAGTGTTTAATATTGATAATTTCATAAAGGACCATAATCAAATAATTAACTTAATATATTCCCCATACCAATAATAATAACAATAAAAATATATTATTATTATTATTATACCAAGGCATGTTCCAAATTACATAAATTAAATATCATTTCTATTATTGAACACTCAACTCGGACTATCCAACTTCCTCAGTATTTATCGAACCTGAAAAAATTCATATTATTAATTTGATAAATAAAAATATATTATATTCATAGTCTCATGAATAAATATTTATTTAATATTCAACTCACATAAATATGGTGACTAAATATTTTTGATCAATAAATCCTAAATAAATATAATTTACCAGCCTCGAGAATAATATTTATTCCAACTGAGATCAATGGATACACTAAGTGTGTGACCCTCTAGGTATCTTCCTCAGTCGCATTAGGTGGGATTTCCTAAAGTCTAATATCAACATCTATAAACATGTATATACAACCATATAAAAATAAGTTAATGTCGTAATGATAATAACCACATATGAACACTCACTCTATAATATAGCTCATTTGTCTCGATATCTCATCAAGAAGGTTTTATACACATGCCATAAATATATAAGCTTGATATATCTTTTTTTGAATTCTAAAATGAACCTGTAAATCACAGTGACCTTGGAATTTACTTTTAAAGTTGTATTTAAATTAATGGGTTGATGTATCATTTTCTAGTATTGGAAGGGAAAAATCCTTTATTTACTTATTCATTAATATCATATCACTTGTAACTTACCCAACATATCTTACTTATCCATAACCATATGATGTAACTTTTTTCTTCAATACATCAAAGTACATGAATTATGATATGAATTAATAATAATCTCAAGTCTAAGGACTAATACACATGTTCGTATATAGGAAATCCCATGACATGAAAACATGTGGAATTCCTACTTGTGGGTCTATCTACATAATATATCATCATAGAGATTAAAAAGTGAGAACATCATGAGATGAATCCTATTTTACTTATGATAATAAAACACCTGATAGTATTCATCATCCGTTTCCCAACAGATGATATCATTAACCATAATAATTTTATGTTCTATAATATTATCATAGTGCTTAAAGGTACTCCTCATAGTGGGGAATTTATATGACCTTTTGACGCAACAAGTACTATAAGGAAATCATCAAATTAAATGTTACATATAAGAAACATCAATATATGATAATATATTTATTAATATTCAAGTATTTAAATTTATTGGTAGTCTAAATTACCAAGTAGTTTGTTTTAGAGAACTAAAAAAAACAAGATCCCACTTGAACTGGATTTAACTGTTAATAAATTTGAATCCAATAACTCTCACATGATATTCATTATTCTACTGAGATTGAGATTTAGTCAATGAGTTATCCACCATGAAAACTTTACCAATTGTGGTCTCACCTTTCTGAGAAAAAAATTCTCAACAGATGAAAATTCTGTAGTATATTCTTTATCTACCAATGCAGTCTCATATCCTTGAAAAGAGAAACAACTACAATATTATCATAGTATAGTATGATATTATCTTTTTTTATTAGTCTCAATATCAAGATCTTAGATGAATTTGTGTATCTGCACTAAAGATCCCTTTGGTTTGTGATGACAAATTTATTACCAATGGTCATCATCAATAGTTAGAAAAGTCAATGATAAAGTTAAAAGAGATTAAATAAGATAGTACTGTATAATGAGAGTTAGGAAGTTAAGTTCAACAGATTATGTAACACAGATAAATTAGATGATATAACATATAAAAGTTCTTTTTCTTCTAAGTGAAGATGAAACTGAAGAAATATTTGATGAATTTTATGGATTATAGAAGGCTAGTGTCTCTAAAAGTAATGAAAAGAGGTGGATTTAATGACAATAAAAAATTAAAATCACCAAAATCATCTTGAAAATTAGTTAAGTGATTGAACTGGTCTATAGTGGAATAATGTCTAATACTAATGGAATTTAAACAAACTTACTAGGCTCTACATAATGCTCTTAGATGAAGTTATGTATCCACATTGAATGTAACGTCCCGGACCCGAACAACCACCCAGACAGTGATAAACAGGATAGGGGTTACTACCTTGGCCGCACCTCCTCGAATTCCAAAGGTAGCTGAATAGTAGCAAGGGTCTGAATAGGTATAGTGGGGAGGCCATACCCTCTTAGAGGATAATAATGGTACTGGTCCTAGCATAATAATAAAACACACAATGGTAATAAGGAACCAGTAGAATCAAACCAGAGCCGCATAGAGGAAGCATATCAAATGTCAATAAACAATAGAAGAAATATATTAACAAGTGAAACAGAAAGTAAATAGAACAACATGATGAAAAAAACTTGTAACTACTAAACAAACAAATAATGAATCCATACAAGGTCAGGTATTTCAATATTAAAAGGGCGCCAATGGCTAACCAATATTAGCTACAATAATAAAGTAAGCATGCTGATATATAATTAGAGCTAAAGAAAAGTAAACTCTTACTAGGCATGACCTCAAGGTCCATACCTGTATCAATTCCAAACATCACTACGGTCCAACTCATGAGGGTGACCCTTTTCCTACACGCAAGTTCATAAAGTCTACACGCATCCCGAAGGGCCCATGTAGGGTGTGAGACAAATATCAATAGAATACCACCCAATGGTGCATACCTAATATAATTGTTTAAGTAGACATGAATTTAAAAATAAAGGAGAAAACAATATGATGCACAAATAAACATAAACTCCACTAGTTCTTAGTAGCCACCATGGAGTGTCACCTGATTTAGCCAACACTGAAATCTTTGAAGAAAATAGAGTGCTTGGACCATGGCCCAAGTACCCCAGTCATCACAAATCTCAGACGAACACTATGGTTCTCCTCAATCACGTAACCTGACACCTTCTGCCTCCTAAAACATCGTGCATCAAGGTACCAACATCCCAAAGGCATTCCCAATCAAAATTAACTCGGAGGAACAGTGATTCCTATCCTAAAATAAGTAACTGGAGGAACAAAGACGTCTGCCCTCAAATAAAGTAACCAGAGGGACAGTGATATCTAACCTCAAATAAAGTGTCCTAGCCAACTACCTCAATCACATTGAGCCTCATCCCCAACCTGATAACCTCCTCGCTATCTTCCGAAGGCTCCTCACCTTCCATGTGGCTTGCTACAGCAAGCACCCCCAAACCAATAGTACCTAAACCACAATTATCGAGGGCCTCTACCCACAAGGGTGGTCAAAAGCACCTCATCATGGAGTCTATCTATGTGAAAACGACTCAAAGTTCAAGGTGAGAAATACTCACCAAAATAAGTTCCCAAGCCACAATATCTCTGACACCTCGTGTCCCTACGACCATGTCGCTCAAGTTTGATGGCCTCTCTATCCAAGTAACTTGGGCCATTCCCAACCTGATAGTCACACTGCTTCAAGCCGATGTCCATGACTCCCAATCCCATGGTCTGAACCACCCAATTTAATCCAGGTCAAGACCAACCTGTGATCAACATCACTAAACAATACCCAGGCCATGCCCAACAAACCTGATGTTTCCAGCATATGAAATATCACACATCACATATATATAATCAAAAGAAATACTTTGAACTTACAAAGAAAATGAAACAGTTGAATTTCACTAACCATGTGTTGTCCCATACTAGAACCGAGGTCTTGAAAGCCTATGATAAACTTAATCAGTCTTAAACAATCTATACTCAACAATTTAATCTTCAAAATTCATTTTAAAACCATTTTTAGAATACCTAGCCAAAATGTCCCATTTGAGCAACGACCCCTCGCCCAGCCTCGCTCAAGAAAAATAGGTGCACAACATGACCAAAGGCATCTCTTGGGTCTCATAACCAATTTAACATATTTAAATATGTATAAAATGGCCTTTCTTAAAATACCCAAATACGCGGCAATGGTCGCACCACCCGAAAATCTGAAAAAACACGAAAGAAGGTATGAACCACCTATCTCATACATGTACGATGATCCTCCTCTAGTATTAGCCTCCAATTCAGCCTAAAACGTAGTAGATCTGTAAAACTGTCAAAAAAACTCAAAGTACTATAACTTGATCAAGAACATAAATAAATAATTACAGCTCAAGAGGAATCAAGGCCTTACTGATGGGATTCTAACGCATCCTAAGGCGATCAAATCTGAGTTCGGACAAATAAATAGGAAGGGTTTGAAGGTCTAATTTATTAGGGTTCAGAGGTTCTATCCAGAACCTAAAAATGAGGCTACTTCTCATTTTAAGTGAAAAAAATACACGGCGTGTAATTAGTACCACATGCCATGTGGATTCTTTTACTGTTCATTTTGCGGCCACTTTCTACCGACTTAATTCCCAAACCATGACGACATGATTACACGGTGTGTACTAGGAAGTACATGGTGTGTACTTTGTTTTTCATCTATTCTTCGCTTACTTCCCCACACACCATTTATATCCCTTAAACACGGTTAGACTACACGACGTGTACTAGATGTACACGATGTGTACTTGGTAAAATCTCTCTACCTGGAAAACATGCTCACATGCCATGTATGGCCTTCACACATGGCCAAGGGTACACAATTTGTACTTAGGAGTACATGGCATGTAACCCTAAAATTTTCAGAACTTCCCATTTTTCCAATATTTCTCAAAAAAAGATCAAAAATTGAATGAAAAGGAGACCCATACCTCAAAGGAAGAACCAGGTTCTCACAAACTTCCCCCCTTAAAGAAATTCATCCCCGAAGTTCCCTTCCAAGGGTGAAAAAAAACATTTTAGGACAATTTTAGACCAGGAATCAATTCAAGAAAAGGTTTACTAACCTGTTTCCAGACTCATGGTCCTCTCATGACGCATTGTCACCCCTGCACCACATTAGGTTTTCCCGTGTTGCTTCCAATACCCAAACGTATCTGCACCGCATCAGTGTCCTCCTTAATGAGGTCCTGCATCCCATGGATGCTCAAAACAAAACCTGGTGCCTTTCACCTCAATTAACCTGCATCCTCGATGCCCCGATGCCCACAAAACCTCAAGAAACCTCCATCCCATGGATGCCCCAATTCCCATGTGACCTCAAGTAACCCGCATCTAATGATGCTCCTGATTCCAAGCACCTCATACATTTATATATAAATATAACGCACCCAATATGGTGCCAATCCCACTAACCAGTATCTGGTCAGTCCATATATATCCTATGCACCTCATGCACTCAAAATGGACATTCCCCAACAAGCCATTCCAAAATAAGTAAAAACAAAACTGATCATGGCCACACCCTGAGTGTACCTCTAACCTTCGTTGGCTCACCAGCCTGCTCAGCCCCTGGCAGCTCCACGAAGTGCACCTATTCTGACACACGACTACCTGAAGCTTGTATTCCCTACGGTACTACACCATTCACTAGCCACTTACCACTTAGATGGGTCCCACTATCCCTGCTGTGTCCACCACGTGCAGCTAAAACTTGACTACCCTCTCCTGGTACTGAACCTGAATCAACTCTAAATGCCATAGTCTATCCTGGTCCATGATTACTGACCATCTGAGAAGGTTTCTTGGAGAACCTCTCAAGATGACCAACCTGTCCTTATGTCTGAAACTCCTTTAGAGGCCTATCACACTGAGTCCAGACATGCCCTGGCTTCCCACACTGAAATCAAACCACTTCTGAACCACCACGAGGTGGTCTAGCTGTGTCCTTGGCCTGGATTCCCTGCTATAACTCATCCTGATCTTGCTTCTTGCTATCTGAACCATCACCTGAAGCTACTGACCAGCTCAAACAAGACTTTCCCATCAAGTTTCCCTCAACTATGAGCACCTGATTCACCACCTATGAGAATGAGGTTAGCCTAAATATGTTTACCTATACCTGTATGGCATGCCGTAAGCCATATTAAAAGTGTCTCACCCTCAAGGTGTCATCGCTTACCATACCTAGTGCAAAGAGAGACAGCTCAGTGAAAGTTGTTGCATAGTCCATAACAGACATGTCTCCCTACTGAAGTCTCAATAACTTCTGATCTCTCTATGCCCTCAGTGTCTCTAGGTAAAAGTTCTTGAAGAACCTATCCTCAAAGTCCTTCCCTAGCAGTACTTCATGTCTACAAGCCTAAACCTGCACATCCCACCAACACTTTGCTGGTCCTCATAGCATGTAAGTAGTTAGCTTGACCCTCCACCCTAGAGGCATCTCGAGCTACTCGAAGATCATCTTCAAGCTATCTATTTAGTTCTCAGCCACCCGTGGACCACCCTCACCCTAAAAAAGTGGTGGGTGATACGACTTGAACTCCCTTGTCAGACATTCAATAGATGGATTTGTACCCTGCGTGCCTCTATCGATCCCCTACAAAACATGTACGAGGCTAGTCCAGAGCTTCTTGTCAAGCCACGATCCAAACACTGAAAAAACCAGCATCTACTCTGTCTACACTAGATCATAAACCTGATGCTGTCCCTAAGCCTGTACTTGCGGCTCATGCTCTGCCTATCCCTTAGGTATCTAAACCAGATCGTGCTCCTACGACACTATACCATTACCTGCTTGATGCTCCATCTGAATAGTCCAGAAGGAACCCGCTCAATACCATAAATGCTATGAACCCCCCACATATATATATATATAACGCAGATAAGGAAAGTAGTAAAAGGAAACACATGACTACTACCCTTACTCTCCCCTACCGCAACCATTCCCACAACATCCCAGCCTCATGGCCTCCTTACCTGCCCTCAATAGGGCAAAGTATCAAAAGCAACATGGGCCATGCCCGTCCTAACAACCTATGTTGCCTCAAACTGGCAACCGAGTCACCCAATCCTGATGATCAAAATCACCTCAACCATAGTACTTTCCTTCTCATACAAGATCCAGGCCCAAATCTCCTACCACATGCAATTCACAATATATAAATCATGGCATAGTACATTGAAATAAACTAACAATTCTATCAAGAATTTCACCTATCACATTTAAAAAGAATTCAAGGCGTAGAATTTGATATTATTCACATCTTATTATAACATCACAAAGCATGAATTCAGTTATGAAATTGAAATACCATAATAATGTTTCTATCAAAAGCCAAGAAATATCACCTTTCCATATCGGGCCAAGGTATAATTCTCCCTTACCTCACCGGGTCAAGGGTCACACATAACAATTAATAACATCACACACCATGTGAGACACTGAGGTGGGAATCATATAAACTTTAATCTGAGAAAAATCAAAATAGCAATTCCCACCCAAGGCAACATGGTCCATCCCTCGTACCTAGGGCTGCAGGAACCCAAGAACAAGCTAGAAACTCAGTTCCAATGACAACCTATCTCTAGTATACCATATCCAAAATAGTAAACCAATAGAAATAAAAAAGAGAAGTCTCAATCTCATTAGTATCCAACAAAAAACTACCACTAAATCCCTATTACGAACTCCTCTGATACCACATTGGAAGGTCCAGGACCCGAACAACCACCGAACAGTGCTAAATGGGTCGGGTGTAACTACCTTAGGTGCACCTCCCCAAATGGAAAAGGCTACCGACTAGAAACGAGGGTATGAATAGGTATAGTGGGGAGTATATAACCTCTCAGAGGATAATAATTGTATTGTTTTGAGCATAATAATAAAACATGTAGTGGTAATAAGGAATCAGCAGACTCGAACCAGACCCGCATTGAAGAAGCATATCAAATATCAATAAAAAGAGGAAGAAATATATAAACAAGTGCAGTGGAAAGTAAACAGAATAGCATGATGAGCACCACTTGTAACTACTAAACAAACCAATCATGAAACCATAACAGGTCAGACATGTCAATATTAAATGGCGCCAATGGATAACCAACAATAGCTACAATAATAAATTAATCATGGTGATACATAATGAGAGTTAAAACAAAAGTAAACTCCAGCTAGGAATTGCCTCAAGTTCCATATCAGTCTCTATGACAAAAATAACTACGGTCTAGCTCCTGAGGTTGACCCTTTTCCTGCACGGAAGTTCATAAAGTCTAAACGTGTTCCGAAGGGCCTATGTAGGGTGTGAGAAAAATCTCAATAGGATACCACCCAATGGTGAGTACCTAATATAAGTGTTTAAGAAGGCATGAATTTAAAAAGAAAGCAGTAAAGAATATGATGCACACAGAAACATAAACTCCACTGGTTATCAGCAGCCACCATGGAGGGTCACATGCTTCGGCCAATGCCAGAATCTCTAATGTAAATAGAGTACTTGGACCATGTCCTAAGTACCACTATTGTCAAAAATCTGAGGTGAACCCTATGTTTCCCCTTAATCACGTAACCCGACACCATGTGCCTCCTAACACCTCATTTCTCAATGTACCAATGTCCTGGAGGCACACCCAAAAAAAAGTAACTTAGAGGAATATGGATTCATATACTCAAATAAGTTACCAAAGGGACAATGATGTCCGTCATCAAATAAAGTTACTGGAGGGACAATGATATCTGACCTCAAATAAAGTGTACTGGACCACAACCTCAATCACAACAACCCTTAGTCCCAACCTGATAGCCTCATATCTATATTTTGAAGGCTCCTCACCTTCCACGTGGATTCCTATGGAAAGAACCCACCAAACCAATAGTACCTAAACAACAACTATTGGGGGTCTCTACCCACATGGGTGGTCAAAACCACCTCATCACAGAGTATCTCTGTGTGTACACTACTCAAAGTTCCGGGTGAATAGTAATAACCAAATTAAGTTCCCAAACCACAACATCTCGAACACCTCATGTCCCTATGACCATGTCCCTCAAGTCCGATGGCCTCTCCATCCAAGTAACTTGGGCCATGCACAGCCTGACAGTCACACTGACTGAAGATGACATCCATGACACCCAATCCCGTGGTCAGAACCACCCAATGTAATCCGGGCCAAGCCCAACTTGTGATCAACATCACTCAAGAATTCCCAAGCCATGTACAACACAACCCAAAGGTTCTATCATATGAAATATCACATATCACATATATATATAATCAAAATAAATAATTTAAATAGGCAAAACAAATGAAACAGTTAAATTGCACTAGCCACGTGTTGTCCCATACCAGGAATGAGGTCTTGAAAGTCTATGATACACTTAATTTTTCTTAAATAATATATACTCAATAGTTTAATCTTCACAATTCATTTTAAAACCATTTTGGCATACCCGACCAAAATGCCCCATTTGAGAAATGACCCCTCGCCTGGCCTCGTTCAAGAAAAACAGGTGCAGGACATTCCCAAAATCATCCCACAAGTCTCATAATCAATTTAACATATTTAAACAGGTATAAACTAGTCATTCTAAAAATACTCAAATATGCGCCAATGGTTGAGCCACCCAAAAATCAGAAAAAACATGAAAAAAGGTATGCACCACCTACCTCATACATGTACGATGATCCTCCTCCGGCATCAGCCTCCAATTCAGCCTAAAATTCTGTAGATCTAAAAAACTGAAAAAAATGCTCAAAGTCCTATAACTTGAATAAGAATAGAAATAAAGACAAATGTCTCAAAAGTAATCAAGACCTTACAGAGGGGGTTCTAATTCATATAACGATGATCAAATTTGAGTTCAGAAAAAGAAACGAGAAGGGATTGAAGGTCTGGATGATTGGTGTTCGGAGGTACAGTCCAGAACCTCAAAATGAGGCTACTGCCCGTTTTAAGCGAAAAAAACAAAATACACAGCGTCTACTTAGGACTACATTCTGTGTGGATTCTTTTATTGTTCATTTGGTTGCTAATTTCCACAAAATTACTTTCCAAACCTTTCCGACATGACTGCACGGTGTGTACTGGGCAGTACACAACCGGTACTTGGTTTTTCTTCTATTCTTCACCGACTTCCCCACACACCATGTATATCCCTCATACACAACTAGACAACATGGTGTATACTAGAAGTACATGGTGTTTACTTGGTAAAATCTCTCTACCCATCCAAAACAATCATATTCCATGTATGGAATTCACACACGGCCAAGGGTACACAGTGTATAACCCTAAAATTTCCAGAACTGCCCATTTTTTCCAGTTTTCTAAAAAACAGCTCAAAAATTGAAAGAAAAAAACCTGTACCTCAAAAGAATAACTGAGTTCTTACACTGAAGACTCCTTTGTATTGTGATGATAATTTTTTTGTATTTATTTCTAATGATTATTATCAATAGTTATAAAAGTCAATTAGTAAGTTAAAGGACATTGAAGAAGATGGTGCTGTTTAAGGATAATTTGTAAGTTAAGTTCACCAGATGACGTAACTTAGATACATTATACAATATAAAAAAGTTTATATTTCTACTTTATTAAGATGTAACTGATGAAATATTGGATAAATTATATGAATTAGTGAAGGATAGGGTCATTTAATGTATTGAAGAGAAGTCAAATCAATTCTGTTGAAAAATAAAGATCACTTGAAGTTTCATGAAAATCATACAATTGATTTAACTGTTATTTAGTGGAATAATTTCATGTACTGATGGAATTTAAACAAACTAACCACAAAAACCTTGGAAATATGTTTGAAGATATTTAGAGTTACACTAATAATCTACAATTCAATTGAAGGCATTCTCCAAGGAGATTAAATAATATGGTGTTATCTAAGGAAATTTTAGAAGTTAAGTTTTCCAGATGATGTAACATAGATACACATGATGATATAACATAGATAGATTCTAGTTCTACTATCATAATATGAAATTGAAGAAAAATTGGATAAAATGTGTCAATGATAGAAGGATAATTCACTTAATGTAATGAAAATAAGTGTAATCTATGTTACTAATGGATGAAGGTCACTAGAAGTATCTTGAATATTTTATAATTGATTTAATTGATCTTAAGTGGAAGAATGTTTAGTACTAATGGAAATATAACAAACTAAATACAACAACATTGGAAATATGTTTGAAGAGATTTAGAGTTACACTAATAATCTCCAAAGTCAATTGAAGGCATTATCCAAGGATATTGAAAAAGATGGTGCTATATAAGGATAATTTGGAAGTTAAGTTCACCATGTAACATAGATACATCAGATGATCTAACACAAACATATTATAGTTCTACAATATGAATATGAAACCAAAGAATGATCAGATAAATTTTATAGATGATAAAAGGATTCTATTATCAAAAGTAATTTAATGAAGTTGAATCAACGTGGTTAATAGATGAATATCACTAAAATAATCTTGAAAATAAGACAATTTATTATAGTAATATTCAGTGAAAGAATATATAGCACTGTTAGAATTTGAACACATTGACTACAATAACTTTGGAAATACATTTAAAGTGATTTATAATTATACTCATAATCTCCAAATTCAATTTAAGGCATTATCCAATGCCTTATATTTTTTTTCGTAAAGATAAGTATTCTGGTGGCCTTATTTTTAACAAAGAAAAATGTATAGGAGACTCACAAATAGGCTAGACCCTGTCCAACATAGTCCAAGAAGAGTTAATGACAATTATAGGTAGAATAAATGTATAGTAGATTACAATATAATTAAATTCATGTTATAATTATTGAAGTATGTGGAAATAGGAACACCAAACAAAACTGGTGGACTATGAATCCATGCGAAGTCAAAATCAAAGAGATGATGTTTAGTTAGGAGATTGAAATATAAAATATTCATGAAGATTTATTTCATGATTCTAACCAATATTTGAGGAAAGGTGTAAGTGAATTGATATTGTTTTTTAGTGATTTAATAAACCAATGAATCTGATATTTGAGAAGATATTAAAGGATTTAAAAATAGAAAGGTGTGGGAAATTGAAGTTCAAAGAACATGTGCCTCATAGGATTTCAGGAAATATTGAGTTTGTAAAAGACAAAAATCATTCATAGAAAAGAAGTGTGAATAAAATAACAAGATTTTATGACCAACATTCATTATAAGTTCATTTGGTTTGAGGATTTTAGAATCCTGGAACTCATAGTTCTACAGAATAAGTGAGAGGTTTGCAAAAATTAGGAAACCCGAAGATTGAGTTAGTATGATGTTAAGAAAGACTTTTAAAAGTTCAGGATTTTGAAGCAATTAGAGGTGATAGATCCAAAAATTAAGTTTCTAAAAGATAAATAATAAAGTTGGCAAACATAATTGTAATGTCTTGGGTTTTTGAGTCGGGTCGAAAACCACTCCCAATTTTAACTTTTCAATTAATATCTATGACAATTTTTGTTTTGTTGATCGTAACTTGATTCAAAGAGTTCCATTAGCTTCATATCATATTTTAACATGTTTTTCAAGCTTTTGATGAAGCCTTGGGTGTTCAGAAGAGGTTTTAGAAGTGTTGGAGGCCAAATAGCCTATTTTGGGTTGTAGGAAAAGGGCGTATAGTTTAGGGTAAACCGTGCAGACCCTTCCAAGTAACCAAGCAAACCCATTTTTTACTGGAGAAAATTTTGTGTAAACCGTGCATGGGTGGTGCATGACCATGTGTGGGTGTCTATAGTAATTGTACAAGCCTCCTCATAGTTTTCACATAGTTAGAGCAAACTATGCCGAATGCTGCACAGGTACTTCCACTTAGACAGTACCTATGAACTGTAGCTCACATGATTTTCACACGATTTAGCAAACCGTGCGGCCTAGTAAAGAAGAAAAAATTACCATTTTACCTCCCTCCTATTTTTATTATTTCCTTCCTCTTTTATACTTCTTGGCCATACACAATAAGGGAGAACCATCCCTTTTCCACCTCCCATGGATTTTGATCTATCTTCCTCCTTGTTTTTCTATTCTTCGATCCAAAAAGAGGCAATAGAACCACACTGGTAAGGCCTTCCACACATGTTATTCCTTTACTATTTGTTTTCTCCTCGTAGAGTGATAAATATGATTTAGCTATTGAGCCCTATTTTCAGGTAATTGAATGGAAACTCAGATCTATGCCAATCCACTTCAAATTGGAGCTTGATATCAGATGTGACTACATCTATGAGTCCAAGGTAGGTGATACATACATTACTTTGGGTTTTTGCAGACTTTTGGGTGGTGCGACCTATAACACATTTTTGGGTATTTTGAGTGATACCCTGTTATACATCATGCTTCATGTAAAAATGATCGTGTGACCCAAAGGGATGTTGTTGGGAATGAAAGAACCTATTTTTGATGAGTAAGGATAAGTTAGTGGCCTTTTCTCCTTGGGGTATTTTGGATGGGGGTGCCAAAATCATATGAATTAAATTGTTTTGATTTAAATTCATTCTTTTAAATTGTTATGGCCCATTTAAATGAATTTTTGGCCTTCAAGACCTCCATGATTATTTGTTATAGTTGTTATCTAGAGTAAGTCAATCCATTTAAATTTAATTGCTCGATTAAAGTGTTATGAATTGAATTATATATGTATGTGAAATTCTGAATTGTATGTGATGGAACCTATGGGGTTGTTATGGGCATGTCTTGGGGAATTGGGATGTAATGACCATTGATATTGACGTAATGTAGGTCATCATGTTGTTCTTAGATCAGATGCTTGAGTGGTTTGACCACAGGATTGGGCATCATGGAAATTGGTTGAGGTGGACAGTTCGTTAGGTTGGGAATGGCCCATGATATCGAGTTGGCATGGCCATCAAATTGGAGTGACATGGTTATAGGGGCATGAGGTTCTAGTGTTGATGTGTCTTAGGGACTTTATTAGTGAATTCCTCTCACACATGATGGTAAAATCTCCAAATTGAGTCATGTGCACATAGGTTGACTTCGTTGATGATGTGGTTTTGACGAATCATGTGGGTAGACCCCCCTAGTAGTTGTGACTTTGGTGATTATGTTTTTGGGGTACCTGCCATAGAAATATATGTAAAAGGTGAGGATCCTTTAGTTAGTAGCGATGAGTCTATTATTTGGGGGATGAGGCTAGCTATGCTTGAGGCTATAGGTTTGGATTAATATTAGAGTATGAAGATTTCCATTCCTCTTAATGTTGTGTTATGAGCCAAAAATGGATATTATTTGAGGACATGTATCACTATGCCTTCGACTGTCGGGCCTTGGGAAGATGTGTGCTTTCGAGTAGGGGTTCATGGGACTAGGTTACTAATTGTTTGGGCATGCCTTCAGGACATTAGTACTTTTGAGACATGAGGTTTCGGGAGGCATGAGGTGTCATGTTACTTGATTGAGGTGGAACTTGAGGGTTCACTAGGTATATGATATTAGGGGTTCCTTAGTCCATTGTCCAAGGACCCTCTTTAAATCTAAGATTCCAGCATTGGATGTGGTAAATGATACTCCTTAGTGGCTGTTGAGCCCCAGAGGGGTTTGTTTGTTTATTTATTACACTATTCTTATTTAGTTTATTTCTATTATATTATGTGTTTCTACTTAAACACATATTCTCGGTATGCACCATTGGGTGGTATCCTACTGAGATTCATCTCACACCTTACACGGGTCCTTCGGGATGCATATAGACTTTATGTCTTTATAATAAGGTAAATTATCTTCCCTAGGAGTTAGATATTAGGATATGATTTCATAGAGATTGGCATAGACCTTGAGGCCATGCTTATCTAGAGTTTCTATTTAATTTTCTTTCATTTTTTATCATATTGTTTTGTATATTGTATGTAGCTACACTAGTTAGCCATGTGTTCCCTTTTGTATATTGACATGTACATATTGATATGAGATGCATGCTTGTTCTGTTTAGTTACTACAAGTGTTTTATTGGCATGATGATCTGTTTATTTTTCTCCCACTGCAATTGTTTCTTTATTACTTCCACTTTTTTCTTTTATTGATTGTGCTTCCACATTACCGATCTAGTTTGAGTTTGTTGAGTCCTTTAATTTCATTTCATGTTAAATCACATACTCAAACTAGTATGTTTATCTACCCCAAGAGGGTATAGCCTCACAAATATACTTGTTTATACCCTCACTACTAGTTAAAAGCCTTTGGAATTTAGGGAGGCGAGCCTAAGCCTAGTGGCCAACTGGTCCAGAAGCACTGTTCAAGTGGGTATTCGGGTTGGGATGCTACAAGTGGTATTATAGAAGTTCTTGATTTGGATTTATTAGTAGATTTGGCTGAATACTAATGAGATCAAGGATGACAATTATTTTATCATGGTCTTACTATTTGGGAGATGGTTGATTGGATATTAGGTTATGATTGGAACTAGATTTAGAACTCATTCTTGGGTGCCTGCAGCCCCATGTATGTGGGAAAAATTGAATTTCCTTGGGTGGGAATTACTATTTTTATTTTTATCATATTACTATTTATATGATTTCCACCTCAAATGGTTTATTTGAAATGTTATGTATATATCATTTACCTAGTATGGAAATAGATGAGATATGGACCTTGTCCTAGTGAGTCAAGGTGTGTTTTATTACTTGTTTGGATTTTGATAAGCACATTTTAGGGTATTTCAATTTTATAAATGCACATATTATTTGCAAAACATTTATACCATTTGTTAAATATCAAGTTCCATGATTTAATTTTTTATTCCATGTAATTATATATATGGAATTTATGTTACAAATGAAATGGGCCTGGATATTATAAGAACCGACATGTTCTATGGTTGAGGTGATTTTAATCACCGGGATTGGGCGACTCGGTCATCAGATTGAGGCAACAATGGTTCTTAGGATGGTTATAGATCAAGTTAATATTGATACTTGGATTTGTTGAGGTCGGGTAAGGAGGTCGGGAGGACAAGATTCCATGGGGCATGGTTTCATTGGGGGAGAGTAATGGTAGTGAGGATACACTACCTTTTACTAATTTCCCTATAAGGGTAGTGGAGATACACTACCATTTATGTTATTCAATTGGTTCCTCTTAGATGAATCATATAGAGCATCAGGAGTGTGATCATACAGTTCCATAGGAGAAAAAGTAGGTTTAGACCCTTGAGGTTCAGGCAGGGCATAAGCCACAGGTACATGCTCATGCACATGCTTAAGCTTAGGAGAAGGTTACAGTGCAGGCGGGGCAACCACAAGATTTCACTACTCTTGGGACATGGCTCAATGAGTAGCTCCAATCGAGCCTAGTACATGTATTGTAGGGGATTAAACAGGGTGCCCAAGGTATAGATACATCTATGGAATATATGACGTGGGAGTTCTATTCAGAACACCCACCACTTTTCTTGGATGAGGGCGGTCCATAGGCGGTTTAGAACTAGATTGAGAGCATGAAGATGATCTTTGAGAAGCTTGAGATGCCTCTAGGGTGGAGAGTGAATATGGAAACATACATGATCAGATTACTGGAAAATCACTGGTGGGATATACAGGTACAAGTAGGGATACACGAGGGACTATCCTAGAAAGATTATGAGGCATGGTTCTTTGATCACTTTTTCCCAGAGATGTTGAGGGTAGAGAGATCTCAAGAGTTCTTGATTCTTCAGCAGGGTGACATGTCCATCATGGACTATGTAGGTACCTTCACTGAATTGTCTCACTTTACACCTCATATGGTAATATAAGACACCTTGATGGTAATATTATTAAAAGATGGTTTACGACATGCCATTCAGGTGCATGTAAAAATATGTAGGCTAGCCTCATTCACATAGGCTATGAATCAGTTACTCATAGATTAGGGAAACCTAAATTAAATGTACTACTTGAGTTGGGTAGTGGATTTAGGATATGTTTTAGGAATCCATAAATGAGGTAAATATGAGTTTCAGTAGGGTGCCCAGGCTAAGGACATAGATACACCACCTTGTGGTAGCTCAGTAGTGGGTTTATTTTAGTGTGGGAAACTACAACATGTTATAAATCAGTATGATCGACCTCCAAAGGAGTGCCGAGCATGTGAATAGGTCTTACACCTTAAGAGGTCCTATAGGAAGCCTTATTAGATAGATGGTAGTTAGGTATTTAGGTAGACTCATCGTTATAAGGTTGGTTCAGGATCAACATCAGGTGATGGTAAATGGGGATCAACTACATGTGGAGAATGTGGTAGAGATAGTGGGAACCAGTCATGGGGTCAGTGGCCAGTGGATGGTGAAACACTTTAGGGTGGTCAAGTGTCAGGAAGTCAATCTTTTGGATAGGTAGATGCCATGGAGCTTTGAGGGTCAGATCAAGATGGTGAGCCAATGATAGTCAGAGGTATATCATGGGTGTGGCCATGAGTGGTTTTTGTTTTCTTTAGGAATGGCCTGTTGAGGCATGCCCGTTATGGCATGGACTATTGAGTCATTTATATTTGGAGTGAAATAGGTGCACATGCTGTATATAGACTGAATAGATACTATTCAGTAGGTTGAAACCATCTCAAGTGTGTGATTATATATATATATATATGAGGTTCGTGGAACCGGGTTCTACATTTGAGCACTATGGGTGCAGGATATTGAGGTTCTTAGCATCAGGAGCATCATTGGATGCGAGTTATAAGGTGATTAGGAATTGGTACATTGAGGATAAGGGTTACTTGAGGTGATAGGGATTTGGGAACCTTTATGGTGTGGTATTTTATTGAGGTGCAAGGAAACCTGATTGTTTTGAGCATCCATGGGATGCAAGACCTCATAGTTCCATATGTGACATGGGATCGAGGTGGGAACTAATGTTGTACGAGATGTGAATTTGGTTTCTAGTATGATATGGGAGAACCTAATTTGGTGTTAGAGTGAGGATTCATCATGGTAGGACATTAGGTCTGAGAATTAGTCATTAGACCATTGATTTATTTGAGTTTTGGGTCAAGACAGATAGGGTAAGGCAATTCCTAAGGCGATGACCCCCCTTGAGGAATTGGCCTACACCATTGAGATTGGGGTAGTCTGGGTTTTCTTTTAATGGGATGGCTATGTTCGATACCATCTCCATGTTTTTTTTGATAAATTTGGGATGAGATATGTTAAGGTGGGGAGATTCTAATGCCCCAGGTTTTTGAGTCAGGTTAAAAACCAATCATGATTTAAACTTTTCAATTAGTGGTTATGATACCGTTTTCTTGATCATAACTCAATTATGAGAGTTCCATCGGATTTATATCATGATTTTACAAGGGTTTAATGCTTTATCTAGATAACTGGGTGTTCAAAAGAGGTTTTAGAAGCATCAACGACCAAATGTCCTATTTTGTGCTGCAGGCAAAGGGCACATGGTTTAGGGTAAATTGTGCAGCCCTACCACGTAATTGTGTGGCCCAATTTTGTAGTGGAGAATGGTTTTTGTAAAATTTATATGGGAGGTTCATGGATATATTTGGGTGTCTACAGTAATTGAAAAATATTCTACATGGTTTTCACATGGTTAGAGAAAAGCGTGCAGAATGCTGCATGGGTACTACCGCTTAGGCAGTACCTATGCACTGTAGCTCGCACAGTTTGCACATGGTTTGAAAAAACATGCAAGTAAACTGTGTGGAACAGTAAATAAGGTAAAATGACCATTTTTACCTCCCTTATATTTTTCTTATTTCCTCCCTCTTTCCCCCTGCTTGGCTGTTCATATCAAGGGAGAACCCTCCCTTTTCCTCCTCCTATGGATTTTGATCGATCATCCTCCTTGGTCGTCTGTTCTTTGATCTGTCAGAGGCAATAGAACCATACCGGTAAGGCCTTCCACATTCATGATTCCTTTACTATATATTTTTTCTTTATGGAGCACTAAATCCATTTTATCCATTTTGACCTATTTTCAGGGCATTGAACAGAAACTCAGATCTATTCCAATCCACTTCAAATTGGAGATTAATATCAAACCTGCCTACGTCTATGAGTCCAAGGTAGGAGGTTCATACCTTACTTTGGGTTTTTGAGAAAATTTTAGTGGTGTGGATTATAGTTCATTTTTTGTTATTTTGAGTGAGGCCCTATTATACCTCATGCTTTATATCAAAATGACTGTTTGTCCATAAGGGATGCCATTGGGCTTGCCCGAACCTATTTCAGATGAGCAAGGCTGGGTTAAAGGTTATTTCTCCTTGGGGTATTTTGGATGGGGGTTCCAAAATCATCTAAATTGAATTATTTTGATTTAAATTGATTTTTTTAAATTATTATGGCTCAGTTAAATGAATTTGGGTTATTCAAGTCCTCGATGCTAATTTGTTATAATTGTTAGCTTGTGCAATTCAATCCGTTTAAATTGAATTGCTTTCTTATAGTGTTTTGAATTGAATTATATATGTATGTGAAATGTTGAATTGTATGTGATGGAACCCATGGGTTTTTTATGGTCATGTAATGGGGAATTTGGATGGAATGAACATCAGGCCTGAGGTGATGTAGATCATCATGTTGGGCTTGGACTAGATGCTTGAGTGGTTTGACAATGAGATTTGGCATCATTGACGTTGGTTGAGTTGGAGAGGATATCAGGTTGGGAATGGCCCATAATATCAGGTTTCAATGGACATCCGGTTTGATAAATATAGTCACAGGGTCATGAGATTCCAGTGTTGATGTGGCTTAGGGACTTTATTGGCGATTTCTGCTCACCTGTGATGGCCAAAGCACTGAATTGAGTCATGTGCACACTGGTTGAATCCATTGATGAGGTGGTTTTGACCACTAATGTGGGTAGAGGCCCCCACTATTTTCATATTAGGTGATTATGTTTTGGGGGTTCTTTCCATAAAAATCCACATGGACGATGAGGAGTATTTAGTTGGTAGCGATGAGGCTATCTGTTAGGGGACGAGGTTCATCATGCTTGGGCCATGGGCCTGGATTTATATTTAAGGATGAAAATTGTTGTTCCTTCAGATGTTGTTATATGAGCCAGTGATGGATATTATTTGAGGATAGATATCATTGTACCTCTGGTTGTTAGGCCTTAGGCTGACATGTGCTTTCAAGAAGGGGTTAGTGGGACCAAGTTACTAATTATTTGGGTGTGCCTTTGGGATGTTGGTACTATTGAGACATGAGGTTTCAGGAGACCCGAGGTGTCATGTTACTTGATTAATGTGAAACCTAAGGGTTTACCTGATATATGGCATGAGGGTTTCCATAGGCTATGGGAAAGGACCCTCTCTAATTTTGAGATTCTGGAATAGGATGAGGTAGGTAACACACCTTGATGGCTGTTGAGCACCAAAAGAGTTTATTTGTTTATTTTTTTCACTATGCTACTTTAGTTTATTTCTGTTATATTATGAATTTTTGCTTAATCACATATGCTAGGTATGGACCATTGGGTGGTATCCTATTTAGATTCATCACACACCCTACACAAGTCCTTCAGGATGCATGTAGACTTCATGTATTTACACTCAGGTAAAGGGTTATCCCCAAGAGTTGGATATTGGGAGCTTTTTTCATGGGGATTGGCATGGACCTTGAGTTCATGACAAGCTAGAGTTTCTGTTTACTTTTCTTTTTATTTTCAACATGTTTTTTTTGATATTGTATCTAGCTATAGGGGTTATCCATGAGCCCTAGTTTGAATATTGACTTGTACATATTGATATGAGATGCATGCTTATTTTTTTTTGTTTGTACAAGTGTTTTATGGCATGCTGATTTATTTATTTATATATCTTCCATTGACGTTTTTTATTTATTACTTCCACTTTTGTCTATTATTGATTGTGCATCCACTTTGAAGGTTTGGTTTGAGTCTACTGAGTCCTTTAATTCCATTTCATGTTATATTACATACTCATACCAGTATTTTTATCTATCCCTAGAGGGTACAGCCTCCCCACTATACCTATTTACACCCTCACTTCTCATCGGAAGCCTTTGGCATTTAGGAAGGTGTGCTTAAGGCTAATGGACAACCATCCCAGAAGCACTGTTCAGGTGGATATTCGGGTTGGGACACTACAGTAATGGTCCATCAATAAAATTCCTTTCAAAGACCTATTCATGAGAAATTTCATGGAGAACCTTTTAAGACTGGTGGTTCGAATATAAACAATTCTAACATTCCTACCAGAAGGTAGAAGATGCTTCTTGGGAAATAAATTAACCACATGGGTAATATTTTGGTAATCAAATTTCATGATAATAATTGTTCTCCAGGGTAAAGGATAAAAACTTAACCTATTATAACACTTATGATAATAGTGAAAATTCCTAGATCAGGATAATAACTGAACATAAACGAGGAGTAGGTTACCCACACTAGTGACAAACCTTATAAAAATACCTCTATGACATTTACTTTACATTATGTTGAATACATGTGGGAGTAAGTGTTGAGGGAACATATTCATGATCCATACATCCAAACTAAGACAATGGTTCAAATAACTTAAAGGGGATAAACTTTTTAAGTAAACATTACTCAGTAAAAAGTGGTCACACCTGATTCACTCCATATATAAGTGTGAATGTACAATCCACTGGGACTCTCAAGTGGCATCAGATTATAGGTTCACTTATATTTGATATAAAATATTTATCATTTTTTAAATTTATTGGAATGGAGTGAATATTTTGAAAAGTTTTAGAAATGCCTTAGTTGAAAGAAAAGGATAATACTCCTTGTTTGTGACACCGTGGAAGTTTCATCCATAATATTGAAAAATAGGAAAAAGAAATAATCTTAAGTTAAGTAATAAAACTTCTCAAAATCAATGAGAGGAGTATCCACCACCACTGAAAGGTAAATATAGTGGTAGTTGTACTAATAATTTCAATTTTTTTATCCTCCTAAATAATCCTCCTAAATATGTGAAGATTATGAATCTATTGAAATATTAAAATTTGATTACTCTAAAGTAAATAATTATATGAAAATTTTTCTTAATGAAGTTATAACATACATAATTTAATTTATTAATGTTATATGGGTGGAAAAATCACAAATGGAATCAAAATTTAAAGAAATGGAGAGTACATTGGTTAAGAAGATGCACACATATAATACTATCAAAAAAATAATATAAGATAATAATGAATATACATTAATTTTAAATAAAATATTTTCCCTAGTTGAATAATGTTTAAAAATAATTTTTATGAGAAATATTTAAATTTAAATTTTTTTGGAAGCTTTCTATACATTAAAATTTGTGGTAGATGTCAAGAACTATCATTTAGAGGTTAAAGTCAGAAGAATAAAATAGATTTAAAATACTATAATTAAAGAAAGTGTGGTATATGATGAATATGTTTTAAAGATAGAAGTTGAGTGTGAAGATAGAGTAAATCCCATTTGAGATCAGAAAAATACTTTCATGTTTAAATTCTTGAGTTGGAGATAAAATTGATAAAGTTGGAAGCTACTCAAGGTGAATCTTCACATGAAGTTGAGAGAAGAGCCACTATCAGAATTACAAAGGAAAGAATTACTTCATATAAAAATTATTGTTATGAAATAATAAGAATGAAATAATCAGAAAATGCATCATCCTTATAAATTAAGAATAAGGTAACACCACATCGTAGTATAATAATTTTCACTAATTTAAATTCTATGAGTAATGAAATTTAAAATTTAAGTTCTATGAAAATATGTGAAAAGAAGAGTGATGAAAAACCACAACTTTTTGAATGATGGATGAAAGGAATAAAATAGAAAAGGTTACCCCACATGGTGTCTATAAGGATAATTTTCTTGTTCTAGAACTGAAATAACCCTTCACCAGCTAGTGTTACACACAAAAAAATAATAAAATATTCCTTGGCTATTGCTGGTGTTGTGGAAATTATGGACATCAAGTTATTGATTATTGGCATAACTAGTTTTCTGTCATAAAAAATAGAAATACAACTTTAAGTGGGATAAATATAAAAGGTAATATAAACTCATCTATGTTCAACTAATGCTCATAAATAAGGTTAATCTATCTACTTCTAATAGATTTGGGTATCTTGAAAACTTATATGAAATTTTTTGAAGAAGTGGTCATTGTGATCCTGAGTTCTGGGAGAAATACACCATGAAAAACATAACTTCAACCAATGGAAGGAGAATAAAATTGATAAATAAAAATGAAAGGAATATAAATAGTAAGTGTTCCTTGGGGTGAAATGAAAATAAGTTACAAAGAACACAACACCCAAGAAGAAAGAAACACAAGATGTCATTCCCAAGAAAAGATGATTCTAATATGGAAGGAAGAGAAACATCATTAATAACTATAATAAGTCTATATTAATTCAAGATAATGTAAGAAATATTTAAAAACAAATGGAATAAATTTTAGATAGAAACAAGTACATTGGTTTAGTGAAAGAAATATCCAATGAAGAAATCAAATATCTTGAGAATTAACCCAAAGAAGCTAACTTAAAGGAATTTAAGAAACTATGTACAAGATTTAATATGGCCGGAAACACTCTAAAAATGTATTATAATACTTCCCATACAATAAAAAATTTTAAATAAAAGGAATAAGGATTTGGAAGATAAAAGGTTTTCTCAATACAAAAATAAAGTTAAACATGTTCTGAAGGTTTGCATGATATTTTTTATAGAACAGATAGAATCAACAAGGAAGTTGGAAGAAAAGTAAATGGGAAATGCATATGCCATTCTATCTAAAGTTAAAAATAATGTTTCAAAAAAGTGAAAAGTGAAGGAAAATGGAAGAAACCCATATTGTTCAAGAAGATTAACGCTTCAAAAATCATGGGTGATAGAATGAAGAAAAGTGAAACTAAAGTGAAGGGAGTTTCTGGGATTAGAAAAATTACTCAATACTGTTTCTCTAACTAATGAGAAAATTAAGATCCACCTTATCCCTAAAAATTTCCTATTATCTTATATTAATAAGGGAATTGAAGGTGAATAAATCTAGGGAGATACCTATAGTAAAGTGTGGCATGTACATATTATAGTATTCAAGAAGTTATCCATCTTGGAAGACTTTATCTCAAGTGGCATCAAACAAATCATTTATGTTGGTTTCAGACATGATGATTATGATCAATACATATCACATTTTTAGGGGGAGTGGAGTTAAATATAGTGATTCTGGAAGTTTGATAAGTTGTAGTTGAAAAAATAAATTCCAAACAACCAAATAACTAAGAAACTAGATGAAAAAGTTCTGGTAGATTGAAGAGTGAAGTACCCAGAATAAAATTCTATGGATAATGATGAAGGTCCATAAATTGAATTTTTTTTGATTGAAATTTTTTTCATGTTAAGTTACATTGATATTTTATCCTATAATTAAATAAATTATGAGATATAGGTAGAGTTTTTTAATCATTTATGACAATGAAAAATGTTTTTATAGGGGGGATAACATACTTTTATGATGAACATTTTAAATATATTTATTAAGATTAACGTAGGAAATAAGTTTATGGAAAAATAATCTTTAATAACCATTTAAAATAGTTATTTTAAGTTGTATCACTTGGTGAATATTATGGATAGATTTAATGTATAAGTTAATCACTATTGTTTTCTAAAATGATCATGGATCATGCTGACTTAGCCACAGTTGATTTAAGGGTTATTTCTTTAAGAAAAGTGATTACCTCCTTATCTCAAGGAATTCAAGAGTTAATTTCAGTAATATATATGTTAAGGGTAGAATATGAAGAATGATAAAGTATTACCTCAAAAAGTGAAACTTTGAATTTATTGTCAATAAGCGGAAGAAGAACTCATTGAATTTAATGAGAATTTGGTATTAAAAAATACAAAAGTGGGGGATTGAAGATCCCTTTGAGTTTTGAAGATGAATTTATTGTATTTTTTGTAAATGATAATCATCAATAGTTGGAAAATTTAATAATAAAGTTAAATTAAATTGAAGAATATAATTTTACTTCAAGATAATTTAGAAGTCAAGTTTATTAGATGATGTAAAACAGATACATCTGATTATATAAAATTGATGGATATTATTTCTACTACTTGAATAAGACACCTATGAAAGGAAAAATAAATTTTCTAGATGATAGAAGTCCTATTTCAAAAAATTTAATGAAAAGAAGGGTAATCAAGGCCCCTGATGGATGAAGATCATCAAATGTACATTGAAAATAAAATGATTGATTGAACTAATCTTTAGTGGAAGAATATATAATACTAATGGAATTTGAATTCATTAAATAAAAAAGATTTGGAAATAAGTTTTAAGTGGATTTGAGTTACAATCATAATTTATAAAATCAATTAAAGGAATTCTTCAATTCCGTGTGATTTTTTGTAAACATAAGTATTCTAATGGAATTATTTTTGACAATGTAAAATGTGTAAGAGGTCAAAAATAATCTAGTACATGGATCACACAACCTGATCCATCCAACAAAGAGGAATTGAATGAGAATAAAGGTTTGTTAGAAAGAGATTAACTTTAGAGGTATAAAGGGCATATAGTGAGTTTTTAGTGTAGGGAAATGCTAAGTAGAAAATCATTTGAGATCAGGTGTTGTGGAGTAGGGTGACTTTACAGGTGTTTATTATTAAACTATGGAATGTATGAATATATAAAGAAGTGTGGATCCAATGTTATTTATGATGTGGGACCACATTATATTGACACTGTTCATCAGTTAAAATAAATTCAAATTTGGGATTTTATTAGAGTGACACCATTCATTCAATATCTTTAACCTCACCACTAGGATTTTTATGCATCATCCAGGGAAAAACATGATGAAACCATTGAGAAATTGATGTTTTTATCAATTAGGAAATATTCATTGAGAAAATAGAATAATTTCTAATTTATATATCATATAAACTCAAAAAAGTATCATGATGTAGAAGGCAGTGGATTTTGAGTAGGGAATAATTAAAGGATGAGAAATGGGGATCATTCAAGAGATTCACTAGTATTATGATGTGCTTTCCAAAATTGAGTAATACCAATGAAAAACAACAAGAAAATTTAAGCTAAGTACAAAGGAAATATAGATAATGGCTATGTATAAACCATTGAAGCTAACAAATCCCAAGATATCAATTCTTCCAACAGATGCTTTTTTCACCACCAAATATTTTTTTTTGATTTTATAAAAATACTTTATTGAAAAGTGAGAACTGCCATGCACACAAAGGACACACATAAGTGGGTCAGGCTTGAAGCCCTGCCCAAGGCCAGACCCACTCAAAAGGATAATCAGAACATCAACCAAAAATCAAAAACAAGACGACCATAGAAGAAGTAACAGTGATAGATGAGGATGTTGTAAGTTTATTGTATATTGGAAAATAAGAAGGCATTCCGAGAAGATAGATTATTTTTTGAATCTTGATGTATGAATAAAATTCAATATCCAAAAGGGTTTGATCCACCCCCATTTTTTGGTGTAGGGTTCTTGATGGAAATTTCCCTTGAGGATTTCACCAAGATTTTGGGAATACTGAACATGAAATTTCAACAGTCCCAAAGTGTTGAAGTTGAGAGAATATATCTAGTGAATTTAAAATTGAGGAGATTTAAATTAAAATATATAATTATCCCACTTATTTATAGAATAAAATTAGTGCGAACCAAACTGATTTTATCGTACCATTTCAATCAAAAGACAATTTGATTCAAATGAAGCAAAGAAACTTTTGGAGGGAGATAATCGATCTGATTTCAAAATTCAAAATCCCATCATCATGAATAGTCTCTTCATTAGGTAGCTTTATAATGATTTTTTTTGTTTTATAACATATATATATATATATATTAAAACATTTTACTAAAAATATATATTTTTGAAATAATTTAAAAATAATTTTGGAATATATATATATATATTTATGGAAAACCCACTTCCCAAGGCCCCTTTTTATAAGGGATGATCCTTGAGAGTTTTATCCTATTTCCAAGGTGTTATTACACAAAATTTTATCCACCTCATTAATCCTCTACTTTAAAAAAATATGGGACCCACCAAAGAGTAAACCCATTAAATCTTGTAAGAAGCAACACCAATTATAAGTTAACATATGAAAACTATTACAATGTGTTTATATTATTATAACACACAACTCATCAAGTTATAATATTTTGTTAAAAGGTTATAACAAAACCTCTAGTCATAATGGATTATATTGACACCTAGTAGTTGAAGTTATATTTTTCAATATAAAAAATTTTCTTTGTAAATTATTTTTATCTATTAATCACTTTGATTATAATCTATTTAAATAAAGTGTTCGGTTTCCATTACAAAAATTATTTATTTTATGGATTTTAACCCCATATATTTATTAGTTTTATGAATGATATCTATTTGTAGAGATTTTATAAATGGATCCATAAGTTTTTTACAAAATCTCACATACACAATTATTATGGTACCATTTGGTAACAATTTTCTCACATAATTGTATCAGAAACTTATATGTCTAGAATTTCTTTTGTACATGAAACTATATGATTTTGATAAGGTTGATTCACTATCACAATTGATAGATATAGGAGGCATCAAACTAATAAAAAATATAGTATTTAATAATAGATCCCTAATCCATCCTGCTTCCTTTCCACATTCCACTATGGTAATAAAATTTTACTGCATGGTCGAATGTGAAATACATGTTTATCTCTTGCTCGCCCAAGAAACAACACAACCTCCAGGAGTAAACAACCATCCAAATGTGGATTTATTATAACCAATATTAGTAATCAAACTCACATTAGTGTATACGTCTAATATATTCATATAATCATTATAATATAAACTTAAATATTTGGTCTTTATCAAGTATCCAAATATTATCATCATACATCTTCATTGACCCACACCAATATCACTAGTATATCTACCCATTTTACAAACTTTAGAAAAAATATCTGGTCTAGTAGAATGCATTTTATACATTAAATAACCAATTACGCTAGAATACTCAAGTTTTTCTTTGACTTTTCCCGTATTTATAAATATTTTATCACTAGAATCAAATAAAGTATTAGTATCCTTGAAACCGAGATGATCAAATTTATTTAACAATTTTTTATATAATGAGGCTGACTTAAATAATAACCCCATGATGTTTTCTAACTTTAATACCTATAATAGTATCAACTATTACAATATCCTTCATTTTAAATATAAAGGATAAATAATTATTTCCCTTTTTTATACCAATCATATTGGTTTAAAAAATTACCATATAATCCACATATAGACACATAATACCTCCATATTCTTTTGTAAAATTTTAATAAACACATTTATCTACATTTTTATTAGTAAATCCATTAGATAAAATAATAGAATAAAATTTCTCATACCTTTTCTTTAGAGCTTGTTTAAGGTTAGATTTAACTAGTTTAGATACTTTATTTTCATTACCTTGTAAAATAGAACCTTTTGGTTGTTCCATGTAAATATAGTCATTTAATTAACTATTAAAAAAATCAGTTTTAACATCCATTTGATGGACATACAAATGATTAATTGAAGATAATGTAAAAAAATATTTATTTAAGTAATCCAAGCTATAGAAGTTTAAGTATCAAAATAATCAATCCCATATTTTTGTCTGATTAGTTGAAATCGTATATACATATCAGATACATTTATTTAATGTTTATTCATTATTTGTTCGATAATGAATTGGGTAATGGTTTGTTTTCATAGGAATTAGTAATTTTGTATTTAAAGGAAGAAATGATGAAAAGTCCCAATAATAGGCTTTACACACTATGTACCACATACATGATGTGTAGACTTCATTCACAACATTCCTGTAGAGACAAAGACCAGCCGGTGAAGCTTCTTCATGATGTGAAGATAGTACAAAGTGTGTAAATCTATTACATGATGTGCAAATTTAAAAAAACAGAATCCTTACAAAAGTTAAATGAAACACGACATGCGAATATTTCATGATGTACATGTTCTGAAGGATATCCCGTTCAAAGATACAAACGAATTCTTCTATAGGAAAATTGGATCTCAAATACATAGTGTGAAACAAACTTACATGACATGCATATTTTAGGAACCAAGTCACTTAAGCGAGTACATGTTGTGAATGACTTACACATCATGTATTTACAAGATTATTTATATTTTTGGAACCCAACTATGCAATAGGTCTTCACATGTTTTACTTTTCTTCCATTTTCCTTCTAAAGTTTTCATCCTTTTCATTATAATATAGATTTATTTCATTCCATTAATTATTTTACTTAATATTCAAGAGTTTTTAATTCTTCTTCACTCATTCTTTTCCTATTACAATCCTACTTTAATTTTCGACATTCATTTCCATCACCGCCTATCATTCTTCATCGATGCCTACATGTTTCTTCGATGTTTCTTCATTCAAAATAATTTTGTGATTGTTTCTTATTTGTTTGGGTTCCAAATTTCTCATTATTCATTATTTCGTCAATATAATTCATTTTTATTATATTCACATTGTATACAATTTTTTGACATTGAATATTTCTTATTTAATCATAGTTTGTCTCTTTTGAAACTATTTTATGATTATGCACAATATCTTTAATATTTCATTACTTTTGATCATCACTGACATGTGTGGATAATCCACCTAGGGTTAGGGGTCAAGAGTTTGTTTGTTTGTGAACCTAATTAATCTATATATTTATCCTTGGTAACCTTGTGTCTAGTAATTTGATTAATAATATTTTTTCTTCACATTATTTCACACAAACTTGACCAGGGAAAGTGTAATTGAAAAAATCTAGCCTAACTGGAGTTGAGCAGGACTATGACCATTAGCCTATTATTTTTTTTTTTTCATAGAAGCCAAGAATAATGAACTTATTTTTTCAGCTATACCTTGACCATGGGATAGTTACAACATATGTAGATCCAATTGGTTTGACCAAAACCAATTAGTGAATTTTTCACCACTTCACATCCTAAGACATATGACTATTCCATGTTAAATAGAGGATTATATTTTTCAAGAGCCTTGAAATTGAAACTGATACCTTTCTTTATTATCTAAATTAAAACTAAACTATAGTCTTAATTAAAACCAAACCTAAAGAGTGAAAGTGAGGAATCCTCAAAAAAGGGTTTTGTTTGACCGGTTGCTGACCTTCCAGTAGTCCTCATGGGATTGACCCCACACTACCATTAAAATATTCCCTTGTTGCAAGTGTAGTTAGAGACTACAAATTCTAAGATACTCTTATCCCACACTAATTCAATGATGTGTGTGGGGGAGTCAAATTCTTTCATTGTTTCTAATGACCACTATTTCTTAGGCATAATGACCTTTAAATCTAACCCCAGATTAACTCACCCCCTTTATTATTTTCCTCCCCCTTTTCCTTTTTTCATTTTCTTCTTAGATCACACCTACGTCCTTTCATTTTCAATCTTTTTTCCCTCACTCCTCAGCTAGTGCATCCACCAGGGGACCTTAAATCACTCAATAATCCTAGACGCACAAAAACAAATTCTCTTAAATCCAGAGAATGATAGAATAATTGTTTCATGTCATCACCTCAGAATGGTTGAGGATACAAATATTGCACCGCCATAGCTTCTAGAACCCCAATATACACCACATGACAATCAGGGTGAGTGACCAGCACTGTAGGAGCACACCATTATGGACTATGGTTTTCCATCCAATAGTGGTGTTGTCCCCAACATTGTACATCCACCAATTTGGGTGTAGACTTTTGAAATCAAACCCGGACTCATTTAAATGATCCAGAATATGGGAAAATTTAATGGGATTCAAAGGGAAGACCCCCACAAGAATATTTCAAACTTTCTTGATGTTTTCGATACCTTTTGAAACTAAGGAATATCTTTAAATGAAATAAGACTCTGAGTATTCTCTTTTTCTGTGCATGACCGAGCCAAATACCATCTAAAACTTAAAGCTCCCGAGTTAATCATGACTTGGGATGAATTAGAAAAGAGGTTCCTAGAAAAATACTCCCCACTAATTTGGACTTAGAATCTTTGAAACAAAATTAAAAACTTCACCCAAGAGGATTGTGAATTAGCATGGGAACATTGGGATAGATTCAAGGAGATGACCCAAAAATGCCCACATCACAAACAAGATGTGTGGATTCAATTAAAAATGTTTTATCAAGGACTTTATCCTACTTCCTATATCGTGGTAGATGAAACTTCTAATAACAAACTATTTATTAGGATGATATAATTTAGCCAAGAAATTATGGATAAATTCTTCCACAAATTCCAATTTGTGGAAAAGTGATAGAGGACCACCCCAACATATAATTCACTAGGTGGAAGAAATTATCTTCCTCATTGCTCAAGTAGAGGATCTAAAAAATAAGTTCAGAATCATTTCATCTACCTTCTTCGCCACCCCTCTTACTCTAGTGATGGAAATTTAATCATGTGAGATGTGTGGAGGCCCTCATTATTAAGAATAATGTGGGGAAGGGATAGATTAGCCCCAAACTCATGATTCTAATTTCATTAACTATAATAAAAAAGTTCAAAAATACCAATATCCAAACCAATATCAAAAAAAGAACTAAAAATAGAGGATGACTTAGTAGACATAAAAAACCAAGGTTATTTTCAATAGAGGAGTGTAAAAGTACCATAAAAGAATCAAGGACCACCTGGGTACCCGCCACAAGGTCCAACTCCTCGAACACAACATAAATTCCAATAAACATTTCTTGGAGCTCAGAAGTATCCACCAATAACTCAATTGAAATTCCAAAAAACTCCACCAAGACCACAATAGAAACCCCATCCTCTCCGAAAAAATCTTGAAAACCTACTCACAACCTTCATGAAGAAATCATACCAAAGGATTAAACCCAAGAAATGGAGATTCCCAACCACAAGGCTACGAAACACAACTTGTAGCATCAAATGAAAAAGATTTCAAAGACATTATCTGATCTTTAATGAGGTACTTTTCTTGGTAATACCGAGGCTCATACTAGGGAATATAAAAAATATTTAACTATTAAAATAGAAAATGTGTCGGATTTTTAGTATCCATGTAGAGTTGAGAAAAATTAGTTCAAAGAATCTAATGAAGCTGGTCAAGGGATAACTAAATAAGTATAAGTAAATGAGGAAGCACCAAAAAAAGAACACCATGAAAAGGGTGATTAATACATGACATAAAAAATATAAAATCCGCCTCTACCATTTTATAAATGGATGAAATAAGGAAAAAAGGAAGGGAAGTATAAAAAATTTGTGCAATTGTTCCAATAATTGCATATAAATATCCTCTTTGTAGAAGAAATTGCACACGTACCTACTTACACATGATTTTTAAGGAATTTCTACCAATCAAAAATAAAATTTAAGAGTTAGGAATAATTTCTATAAACAAAGAGTTATTTTCCATTTTTCATAGGAAACTACCTCCGAAGATGTGAGAACTTGAAGTTTTTTAATCCCATGCACTATTAGGACATGTACTTTTGAAAAGTCATTGTGAAATCTAGGAACAAGTATCAATATAATTCCCATGAGTGTTTATAATAATATGGGGATAAGAGAACTAAAAAAACAAGGGAGGAACTCCAAATTGTTGACCTCTCATTCAAGAACCCTCAAACTGCTTGAGGATTTCTTAGTAAATAATGAATAATTAATTTCCCAACTAAGCTCCTTATTTTGGATATGGAAGAGGTAGGTGATATCCCCCTTATTCTCGAAAGACCATTTCTCTCCCTTGGAATGATTATGATTGATGTTAACATAGGGAGATTGATTTTTATAGTGGGTGAAGAGAAAGATGTGTTTGATATGGAAAAGGCTATTAATAAAAGAAAAGTGTAAAAAAATTTCAAACCATCTATCATGATAATGAAAAAGAAGATCCTATGAAAAGTGAATACTATAATATGAAACCAACACCTATTGAAAAAGGATATAGTTCTCCCAATAAATAAAATTACACTAAACCTCTGAAAAGAGAGACCATCCCACCTTTAATCCCCTATATTTTCAAGAATAATTTTATAGGTGGAATCAACTCAAAGTTAAAGGTGTCTACTTTGAGAAATGTGTAGCTCTAGAAAATAAAAAAAGAACTGATTGGGAGGAATCTCAGGGTAGGTTTAATAGGATAGGGTAGGTTATTTTAGTCTTTATAATAGTTTATAGATATTCTAGTAGTATTTTGAGAGGAAATGATCTAAAAAGGTAACAAAATGAAAGAATACATGTCATGCAAGATATACACGGTGTGTAATAGTCGAGAAACTAGAAATTTTCAAATTCATGACATACATGACATATATGAAATAGAAAACATTTAATTATCTAGGATGGATTTTAAAACTCTTGAAACTAGGTTTCAATATGAACCCCCCCCCCCCCATCTCCCCTCTTCCACATGATGCACCCCCTCTCAATCTCCATCCTGACTGACCACACACCCTTCCCTACCAACCAACCACCTCGCCTCCTTCTCACCCACTCTACTTCTCCTCCTCTATTATCCCTCTCCTTTACCTCCATCCAAAATGGTCCAAATGAAAACCATTCACACCTTGTCCATCAACCGTGTCCCCGAGATTGAAGACACACCTCCGCTACCCAAGCGGAGGAGGACCACACCTCCTCCACCACCCGCAGATCCATCCTCCGCATCTTTAACTTCTACCACTACATTCGCTTCTACTTTAGGGGGCTCTTAGTAATCCTTTGGTAGATCACATGGCTATAAATGTCTCCACATTTATCCTTTCCTCCGCTTTTCCAACCCTATACACCTGGTCCAGTTGGCCCACTGCAGGGAAATAAAATGCGGATGAACAAGACACTGGGTATCATAGTCCTGGAGAACATCCACATCCAGTAAGAGATCCTTCGCCTCATGGAATGCCTGCACCTGACTCCGATAACACAGGTGTGATATTATACTTATAGTTATATCTTCCTTGAGTTCCTTACCACTTTTGAGATGGGAATCGATTTTCTCCCTTTCTAAATCAGAGGATGGACATGGGAGCTCAGCCTGGGAGATTTTTCAGTTGGCCTCAACATTTATTCAATCAATTTAGTCACCTCACCCATATTTATGAATTTACAGCTTGATCCCAACAAGATCAAGGCTTTATGAATTTATCCTAAGATCTCTAGAGACTACTAGAGACCACCAGAGTGTTTAAGACCTCTGCACCACAAAGATCACAATTCTCCAAGGTGAATCCCTTTGGATCCTTCACAGGGAACTTGCACAAGCTTGGTTATCCTGTGGAGATGCTCACAGTGGGGTCTTCCAAATTGAGGTCCTCATTATCACATCAGCCATGGGTGGACCTAGAATCAACATGGATAGACTGTTTAGTTATTTTTATAGGATGTTGGAAAAGAGGAATCACAATACGCTGATAGTTGGATCTTTCATCACCCATTTGGCTAAGCATCTAGGTACCATTGAGGCTGCTTAACCTCACACATCTCTTGGAACTATAGATGGAATCACTATTTTAATACTCCATAAGAAAAGGATTCTCACCAAAGATGGTGACATCTATTGATGGCCACCTTCATACATAAATGATTCTGATGAGGCCCCCACTTAGCATGATGTTGACCCAACTAGCCCATCTTCCCTAACTCATGATATTACTACCGCTCCATCCTATACTACTACAACTGACACCGCTACTATACCACCCACCACTATTACCCAACTTATTACCACACCCATGCCTTCCCCTAACACCACCCATATCCCTTCTCCACCCACCACTACCTTTTCCATGCTATTACACACCCTATCCTTCCCTGTTGATCTCTAGCTCTAAAACCAATATATTTTTGTGAACCTACATCAGATCTGCCTCCACCTAGGTATAAAATTATTTGTAACACCATTATTTATCATCCCTACCTCACTATAAGCCCTTATAGAACCTCAACCATCACCATTAGTAGACCCTTCATTCTCCTCCATGCCCTCACTAGCTCCTACCCCACCCGACCTACCTTTTGAGATGACCAACCCTGTGGCCCAATAGGAGTTTTTGGAAGAGAAGTCATGGAGGGGAAAGGGCCCAACCCTTAAAAAATCTACCGAGGTTCCATTAATTGACCCTACTACTAGAAAAATAACCCCTATCAATATCATCAACTTACCTCCACTATCCACTGAGGTCATAGCCACTACCATGACACTCACCAAAATAGTTGATTTTCCAGCCCCTTCCTGCATTGCTGATATTGATAGGGAGAGATAGTATCATGAATCCTCTATTCAGGAGGGGAATATTGATGTAGAACTTGATGATTTCAATTTCATTACATAGTTATATCTTGGTCCCATCCCCAATTTTTTCACTCTATTTGGTTGATTTTTTTTCATGATACTTTTATTCCTTTTATCTATAATGTATCACTGATCTATATATACATGGGATACAAAATTTTCTTTACTATTGGTTGGATTATTTTCATTTGATTAATGTATTAAATTATCCATGTCTAGCTCTTATGCCTTATCTATGTTCACTGATGTGCCAATCCTACCACCATCTACCCTCCTACTTCAAATGACTGAACAACTGGATGATGTCGAGTGATAACTTGAGGAGATATCACTAGGGATACATATAGAGATCCCCACCATGATGGGAACATATAATTTTCTTACCGTATGAGATTCATGCTCAGTACACTCCTAAGATGGTTAACCCAACCAAGCATCCATGAGAGCTCAATGACACAACCACAAGTTCTTGTAGGAGGTAATGGACTTCTGAGCGGATGGAAGATACTACTTGATCTTTTTGTACATCTATTTGGATGACAAAGTCACTATTATATATTCATTGGAGTAAACCCATTGTTTTGTTTCTTTATTTTTAGTAATGTTCTTAGGATCTTTTTTTTCTTTTCATTAGTATTATTTTTTGTAAGAATTTCGTGAACTTCACTTTATCCAAATATCTGAATTTTTATATGAGTTGTTATTATTTACTATTCACTATGTGCACCTACTCATTTCACTACCTTAATCCTATTTAAAAACTATTGATTAATGTTTTATCTAGTGAATGTTTTTTATTTATAATAAATTATGCAGGTATCCCAATTTGAAATAATCATCCACCGATTTTCCCCAAGGAATGATACTCATCACAGGGATATCTTGATTCCCTAAATTAAATTTCAAATTGCCATTTCATTTTTTTCCATGATATATATGTGATAACTATCCCATGATTAGTTTCAAGATAGTAAATACATTGTATAATTTTATGTGTGGGGGAGTCTTTCTTGAGTTTTATTATCAATACACTTGTATTGTTGCTTGATTTCACCCATCTAGGAGAAACTTTTCACTGAGATCATGCTTTATAACCTGAAAACTTATTACACCCACTTAAATAAAATACAATTTTTGGTTGTAAATTTTTGAAATACATGATTTAATCCTGTTTAGGGTTTTATAATTATTACTATGTTTAGTAATTTAATTCAAATTCAATTTTTTGGAAATTTCTTCTAATTGGATTATTACTTAATTTAATAACCTAAGTGATTGCCAGTTATTTTTGTATACAACCATTTCTGATAGAATTATAAACCCATGATATCATATTATTTTCTAATAATATTTATTGAGAGACACATGGGGCATGTAAACCTATCGGAACTCACATGGAAATCTTATTGAGGCTATGAATAAACAAATATAGTTTTAATATTATTGAGACAATATTTTTTTATATACTTTTTTTAAGACCCAACTTTCATATTTTAATATTTATCCCATAGTTTTCATGTATACATTTTTTTCATGGAGCTATTTCATGTTTATTATCCCTTCCTACGCTGCTCTTGGTATTATGCATGAATATCCTTTGAACAAGTGTGGGGTAATATTCAACTGATGGAAACAAGATGTTGTTATTGATGGGATGTGGTGTGTAATTTTTACTAGAATGATATGATATGGTCCATGATTACTCTTGGAATTTTATACCTACCATGGTCTGTTTTTTTAATATATATATATATATATATGTAAAGAAAAAAAAAGAACATATTGGGCTGTGTATTAGAAGGGTCAAAAATCACCATTTCCAAACCGATGAATCATACAATGGATCATATGTGGTTAGGGGATGGATTTAATATCTAGAATGAACATGAATTAAAATAAATAAATAAAAATAAAAGGAAACAAAGAATGTGCATTTTTGATACATACTTGATATACTGATGGGCCTACTTGAGCTTCTTAGAGAAGGTACTCCTTTTGATCTTGGAGGAGCCACTTCATTGTAATATTTACATTTATAATTAATTATAATTTAGTGCTCACCCTCCTTTTTATCTTTATTTTCAATTTATACCCACCTTCTCTTATCCTTAGAGTCATTTGAACCCTTTTTTCTTAATCCCTCATGATTGATTTTGTGTTTGTCTTTACGAAGTGGAGATGATAGAACCAACAAAAACATATGGTTAGGAACAAGTATTCATGGTATGAGTATAACTTCAGTTACATTTTACCTTGAATGATGATAGAAAATTTATTATTAGGTAAATTAAAAAATGGGTATATAATTTAATAAAGAGTTATAAAATTGTAATTAAAATAAAAAAGAATATGGATAAACCATTGAACAAGGAGGCATGACTGAATTTCTATAGAGGATTGATTCTGGAGGAATACGTTTTCTCCTTACATGTAGTTTTATTTTCTTAGTAGTAATGAATGTTAATTGTTTTAAAAATTGTTTCTATTGGCATCCCTATTGAAATGATTTTTTCTTGAGGACAATAAATTATTCAAGTGTGGGGGAAATTGCTTAGATGAAATTATATCTATATATTGGAAACATTTATTTAACATTTATTCATGATTTTTTAGATAATGAACTAGTTTTTGGTTTGTTTTCATAGGAATTATAAATTCTATACTTAAAGGATGAAATGATAAAATGTGAAAAAATAGGCTTTACGCATTGTGTAACACATACATGATGTGTATACTTCATTAACATCATGCCCACAGAGCCAAAGACCAGTCACAAAGCTTCTACATGACATGAAGATAATACACATTTAGTAAATCCATTACATAATGTGAAAATTTAAAAAATTAGAATCCCTATAAAAGTAAAATTAATAGATGATGTAAATATATTTCGCAACATGCATGATTTTAAGTCTCACCTGAAAAAAGATACGAATCGATTCTTCAACAAGAAAAGTGGATATAAAATACATTGAACACAAAAAAATTACATGATGTGCAGATTTCAAGACCCATGTTACTTAAGCTAGTACATGATGTGCTTGAATTACACATCATGTACTTCTTGGGACTATTTATATTTCCATTACTCCATTGCACAATAGAGATTAACATGTTTTACTTTTATCTCATTTTCCTTTCAAACTATTCATAATTATTCATTATATTTTATATTTATTTTATTAATTTCATTGTTTTATTGAATATTTGTGAGATTTTAATAATTATACACATGTTATTAACCTATTTCAATCCCTTTTTTGTTTTTTACATTCGTTTCCATCATCTTATGTCATTCTTCATCGAATCCTACACATTTCTTCATTCACAGTATGTTTGTGATTGTTTCTTATTTGTTTGGATTTCAGATTTCTTTTTCTTTATTATTTTATCATGTGAAGTTAGTTTCTAATTAGATTCAAATTTATTTTAATTGTTTGACATCTATTCATAATTTTTTTAGTCTCTGAATATCTCTTTGGAAACTGTTTTATGATTATGCATAGAAAGTTTAATATTTTTTTTCTTTTGATCATCACCTCCATGCCTGGATAATACTCCTAGGGTCAGGGGTCAAGAGTAGATGTTTTTATAAACTTAATGAATATATATATTGAACCTTGGAAACCCTATAGATGATAATTAGGTTAATAATATTTTTTCATCAGGTAATTTCGCAAAACCACGACCATGGGAAGTGAGATCAAACAAATATAACATAATTGGAGTTGAGAAGGACTATGACCATTAACTCGTGACATATTATGCATAGTATGCAAGAATAATGCACTTTTTTTTAAGATAAACCTAGATCATGGGATAGTTGCAACATAGATAGATCTAATTGGATTGACCAAAACCAATTGGTGACTTTTTCACCACTTCACAGCCCAAGCCATAGGACTATTAAAAGTTAATTCATGGATTATATTTTATCAAGATCCCTGAAATTGATCATGATCCATTCATTTATTATATAAATTAAAACCTAACTATATAGTATTAATTAAAACCATACTTAAAAAGTGAAATGGATGAATCCACCAAAAGGTATTTGTTCGACTGGTTGCTGACTTTCCAGTAGTCCTCATGGGATTGACCCCACACTACCACTTTACAACACCCTTGTAGTAAGTGTAGTTTGGGTCTATAAATTCTAATCTAATCTCATCCCACAAAAATTCAAAAAAATGGGTGGGTGAGTCATTTTATAAAACCTTTTTAAACCAATATTTAATTAAAATCATTAATTCTACCATTGGTATCATAATTCTTTATGAAAACCCATTTATAACCAATAGTTTTTGAACCTCTTAGTAAATCCATAATGATCCTTGTATTATTTGTAAGAACCTGATTTTTCTTTGAGGTATATAAACTTTTAATTTCAGTTTAATTCCTTGGATTTATCTTTATAAATGTTAATATTAAGTCTATATAAGACACTAGTGTGTCTGGGGATTTTTCAAAGTCCAGAGCCCCAACATTTGGAGGAAATAATTGTGCATTTTTTTCTAACTGTGCGTTGCATCCCATGTGGGGTGTGTTCCCTAGATAGAGGGGGGATGCCTAAGTATATCATGGTTAGAAAACCCATGATCCTATAGCTAAGTGGACCACTATCCTTGGATATTAGTTGGAAAATGGTTGGCACACAGTTTGGAAAACTGTGAGACCAAACCATGTGCCTCTTTAAAGTTGAGTGATTCTACCTTTTTTCCTCTCCCAATTTATAAACATCTTCCATTTTTATTTTCACCTATTATAGAAAATAAGTTCACCTAATACTCAGAATCCTTTGGATCACTCTCCCACACATAATGATAGGATTTTATGCCTCTTCTTCATTTGATATTTGATTCCACTTTTATTCATCTTTTTGGATCCTTATCGGTAAGAGCTTTAGTTTATTACCTTCTTTCCTTAGTTTATATCACCATTGAAGGTGTTATTTTGGCTTGAGCTCATATAACCTATTTTTAAATATTTCATATTTTATTCCATTTTCTTCTGATCTATGCTAAACCAAGGGTCGATTCTAGATGAGGCATCCACTACAGGCATAAGGTACACGGTCTATATCTTATCCCTCAGAGTCTCACCTGTTTATATATTGTTTCCATTATGAGTACACCAGTTTAACAAATATTTTATCCATAAATTCATATCCTCAATATTTTATCATATAGGTTTCAATATAAATCACTATTGATACATTTTTACATCATTGGAGGTTAAGACATCAATTCAAACCACCCCTTTAGGGTGAATTCTTCTATATGCCTTCATTGACCAAGGTCGTGATTACTCAGAACACCATTTGGGTGTGCTTGACTTGACCTTTACTATGGTAAGTCCATATTTATAATTAAATGAATTATAATATTTGAATATAAGGTATATAATTATATATATCACTTTTACTTGATAAATTATAGTTAATTTTTTAATTGGTTGCAAGTCCTTATTTCACCTTTCCATGTATGATGAATGGAAATGGAATGAACCAAATTATAGTGTAAATGGAATGAGTATTAAATGGAATATTATGAATTAAGAATATAAATAAAATGAGTATGAAATGAATATTTCATATATACCTTTTCATATTTATAGGAATGGTTAGACATGAGCTAGCCTTTGATTCGTGAGGGAATTCCTTGAGCACTCAGAGGATTCCGTTCTGATTTATTGAGACAGTTTCCAAGGGAGATGCCACCATGGAACATGGACATTTTCTATTAGAGGATACATGTAATGAAATCATATGATACCTTTACTTTCTCTCTAGAAATTAGAATACCTCAGATACACTCCTTGGATTTAGTTTTACGTTTACGAACATGCGACACCATAGATCACTCTCCATGGGTCTAGTCATGATTTGCTCAAGATTTACTATGTATGTGCTCCCTAGAATCTGTTAGAAAATATTCTAGTGTAATTACTTGGTGATACCCCTTGGATTACACTAAGTACCTTAATCTAGGCTGCTTTGTTGTATACCATAAGATGGATCGACCTTATAAGGTCATGGATTCCTTGGTTTCATCTTGGATCCTCATTTATTATCATTATCTTCTATATTACTACTGAAAATTTTATATGGGATTATAGTTATAGAATTTAATCCTAACTAAATAATTAAATAATTAAATTTTCATAGACACTATCTATATCTGAAGCAAGTATCATTTATTTACATTAAATTATTTTACTTTTGATATACCTGCTCACTATTATTGTTTATATTCACATAATAGATTTGTATAGATTTAATTGGTGGTGTCATACTAATATTTATCTCATACCATATTCGGGATACCATTGGAACCCATTCATATTATATGATCATTAGTGTGGATAAAGGGAAACATCTCGATTTGGACATCTGACTTCTTTCATTAGGATTGGTGCTTGGTACCACATAACTGAGCTGGTGATCAGGATGCTTGGATATATTTTTCCATTCTTGAGGATTTTGTATATCTTGTATTGTATTGTATTTCTCCTACCATGTATGAATTTTTTTCTCTTTCTTAGATACATGCGACCATATTTTTTATATGATACAATTTACATCTTTTGATGATCATTTATTACTTTGATGATTATATTTGTTTCTTATACCTTATTCACCATCATTATGATTCCATTATTTATTTATCTTTTCCACCATTATTCTCCACTCTGAACAGAGGTCATAATCTCCCCATGGACACACCCTAGGCTTTCACTACTAGTCGTAAGCCTCTAGTATATGGGGAGGCACTCTTGAGGCCATGTGGAAAATAGATTTCAGTTACTTAGGAGTAAACTGAGTCTTGTACATCCCAAAGTGGTATGATAGCGGCTTATTTTTTTCATATTGTTTGGGAAATTTAGACTAGAGATTTGGAATGTGTTGAAAATTAGTTATAAGCTATGCCTGAGAGTAGCTAACCCACGTTTGGGGTAAACACCATGTTTCCTAGGAATGGAAAATTGTTGTTTAATATTCCACATATTATAGTTGATATATCATCACCGTTGGGTGATTCTCATGAATTGTGGTGTATTTATAATTTATGGAGAATCAAAATTATCCTAATATTGAAAGGAGAACTGCTACATGCATCATCATAGTTACCTAGTGGTTCACATTTCGTGCATATGATATTCTATATAGGTTCATTTTTTTCCTTGCATTGCCTATGATTTTTGAGTGTTCCTTGGTTGGGATATATGCATATGATACTAACCTATTTATTAGGAAAGAGAAATTGGTTTTCTAAAATGTTAGCATAAACTTAAATGGTTCTTTCTTATATATCTTGGTGATGGAATCTCAAATATTCAGTTTTGATCTATTAAAGTTATATACCCTTGGATACATGATCTTATATTTGGTTGCATTTAGACGAGAACCAATTGTAATTTATAAAGAGTATGGGACTTTATAAATCAGAAAAGAAAATTCATCAAATCAAGCCATCATATTTTACTTGTTACTTTCCCATGTATTATGTATATATTCACATACAAACTAAAAATGTAATTTTAGAATGATAAATAAAATGGTTACCAATAAATGGGAAGGTAAAGTGAAACTTAAATAGTGTTTCCATCCTTAAATTATAATTGAACCCTCCAGTATATTAGAACCCTTGTGGTTGAAAATTGGAATGATTACTAATACCTTGACCTTTAATGTGGGTAGTTAGGGTACTATGTTGGGCAGTGAGCCATTTTGTTTTGTTATTATTTCATTTGTGATCCTATCTACTTTGGTATGTTATTCTAAGGCATGTTCTGGGAATTGTTAGAGCTATTAGACCAAAAAATCCTCGAGTTGTAAACTAAGAGGGTGGTGACGATCATTCCCCAAAGATGGTGGGCCTTGAGCCACCAGTGTTATGTCCAAGAGTGCCACTGTGATACTAGCTATTAATCCAAAACTGGGCATTGATGCTCAAATTTGAGAGAGTTTATTATGCTTAATGTAGTCTATGCAGGGTTCTCCACAACCTTTACCTATGATATTTAATCTTAATCATGAGTTCCATAAGCATAATACATCCATATTTTCAGGGGTATGGAGGTCCCCAAGCTACTAAGTAATGTATAGAATCCATTTTATCTATCTTCAAGTATATGGAGATGCCTCCATAGAGGAGGGTTAATCTCACCACCTACCTGCATTGTGATTCATCCAAGCATTGGTGGGATGTGATTACCCAGGTTAACTATCGTTAGGGTATTTTCTGGATGTAATTATATCCTATCTTTTATTATTAATATTTCCATGATACACTAATATATTACTGAGATAGTGAGTTCATTAACCTAGACTATGGTGCTATGTCTATCATGAACTATTCAATGAATTTCATTGAGCTTCAACGCTTTTCACTGATTCTTGTCAGTGATGAGATATAATGAGTAATACACATAGAATATAGGGTTAGGTATACCATTCAATCTAAGGTAAATGTATTATATCTATCTACCATTTTTTAGATCATGAACCAAAAACATTACAATAAGAAAAACTTGACGGAAGCTGATAGTACATGGCACAAAGGGTCAGTACCGAGATAGGGTAGTAGTTCTTCCAATGGAAGGAATCTTAGACTTAAGGTTTAAAATAAGAATATTAGTGGAAAAGGTATCCACACCAGTAGCTCTGTTGAATTCTATTAGTGTGGATGGTAGGGGCACGTGAAGCCATAGTGTGATAGAGACCCACTAGAGTGTCATTCTTGCTGCCAGATGAGTTATATTTAGAGGGTTTTCTGTACCTTTATACCTATTACTAGTTTAATAGGACCCATTATAGCTCCAACTTTAGGAGTAGAATCAGTGAATCCATTCTAGATAGGAATATGGAATATTACTGGTTGATTAGGCCATGAAGGAGGTAATTTCTGAGGTAGCTAGATTTATGATTTTCAGTTCTAGTAGAGAGAACCTACTAAGGATAGTCCAACTATAGATCAAGGTCAAGGATCAGGCTACTTGCACACTTTAAAATAGATATTTGGGGAATTGAGTGCATGACCATCTACTGTATGAGTTAATATTCTAGTGTCCTCTACCATTTTATCTACATTGTTTAATATAGGTGCTTCACACTCCTTTATCTCAGTATCGATTGTGGAAATCAATGGGCTTGAAATTGTGTACTTTTGTGTGGTGATGACCCTAGACACAAAATTGGGTGTATCTTAAGAGGGAATATTCCAATGTTGGGACAATCCTCATGAGATTAGTGGTTATCACTTCTTATGGAATTTCCCTGACCTTGAAATGATAGGGTTTGATGTCATACTTGGGATGGATTGGATCATGTATTATTATACCCACATTGACTATTATCACTGAAGGGTGACTTTCACATTGCTTGGGGGTGGTAGATATGGACATAAGGTAGAATGATATGTCCACACTAGTTGAGCTGGACCAGAGCATCATGGGATGGGATAAGTGACAACCCTGATTTCCAACCTTTTATAGGAAGGTCAAACTATGCATCTGAATTATTTTATTTCGGTGGTGGATTGTTTTAGAGATGTTTTCTTAGGTGAATTCTCAAGAATACCTCATGAGAAAGTGGTATATTTTACCATCAATATCATTCATGGAGAAGCTTTAATATCTTTTCCTCCATATAGGATGGCACCTACTGAGCTCCAAGAGCTCAAGAGATAGTTGAAGGATTTAGAATCTAAGGGTTCTATCAGACCCAGTGCTTCTCCTTATGGAGCCTATCCTTTTCACCAAGAAGGCAGATGGAAACCTTTGAATTTTAATATATTTTATATGGTTGAAATAGCTTATGGTTAAGAACCATTATTCTTTTCCTCAAATAGATGATCTATTCAACTAGCTCTAAGAAGATGGAATGTTCTTGAAGATTTAACTGAGATAAGGTTATCATTAGGTTCGAGTCAGACCTGTAGACATGCAATGTAAGAACTTATATAGTTGGTATAGTTTATATGAGTACATGTTTTTGTTGTTCGGTCTTACAAAGATTCATTTTATTTTGATGGACTAGATGAACAGGGTTTTCTACCCCTAATTAGATTATTTTATCTTGGTTTTTGTGGACAACATCTTGTTTTGTTCTTATACTCAAATAAAGCATGATAAAAATCTTGAGATCGTATATAATAAAGTGAATGATCATAAGTTATATGATTATATCACAAAGTGAAACTTCTAGATCGACAAGGTTTACTTTCTAGGTCTTATTATTTTAGAATCAGGAGTATCGATTGACCCAAGGAAGGTGAGTGAAGTAGTTTCCTGGGAGAAGCCCAGGAATTTGTTTTATATAAAAAGTTTCTTGAGTCTATATGGATATTAAATTCATTTTATATATTACTTATCATGAATTTTGACAGATCTTACCTATTTTACTAAAATGGGTGTGAAGTTCTTGTGGTCTGAAGCATGCACAAATTCTTTTCATGAGTTGAAAAGAAGAATTACATCAAAACCTCTATTTATTTTTCCATTCCTGGAAAAGGATATATATTATTCTATGATTCATCAGGAATTAGGCTAGGTACAATTTTGATGCTGGAATATTGATTCATTGTGTACGGGTCTCGTCAGTTAAGACCTCAGGAGTGTAATTACTCGACACATAACCTCGAGATTGCGGTGGTCATTCCTGCCATGTGTTGTTGTAGACATCATATTATAGGAGAGTGATTTTTTGTGTTTAAAAACCACACAAGACTCAAATATATATTTATTTAGTGTGAATTGAATATCAAATAGTGAATATGGTTTTAATACCTTTAGTATTTTGACTTTGATCTTTCCTATAATCTTGGAAAGTGAAACGAGGTAGTAAATGCACCGAACTAGAAAACTCAAGAACACACCATTCAGGAAGTAAGTGATGAATGGAAATTGATGTCCCGATTTTTTAATTTTCATATAGAGTTTTAAGAGAGTCATGAGTAACATTTTATTATAGCCTTAGAAGTTACCTCTTCACTCCTTCATAGGGTGAAGAGAATGCAGTTTTTAGACCTTGATGGTTTGGTCCCATGGGAATGTATTTCAGGTGAGGACACGCCTCCAGATTGGTCAGTAAATGGAGACAAGATCCTATATTTCCATGTACATATTTGGGTTCCTATAGTCATGAGAGATGAGTTGATGTGAGAATATCATGCTTCTTAATGGGATGTGAAACCAGTATTCTACAAGATGTATCATGATATGTGTCGCTAGTATTCACAGCCTGGGATGAAATGTTAGACTGTGGGTTTTATCACTAGGTGTTCCATCTTTCAAAAAGTGAAGGTGGAACAATAGTGACCAACAGTCTTGTTACAACCATTACCGATCTTGGAATGGAAATGGGATGACATTGTGAAGGATTCTGTTATTGGTTTACTGAGGTCACCTCGATGTAGTGATATAGTTTCAGTAGTTATTGACAATATGAATAAGGTATACTACTTCCTTACTATTAGGGAGACCTTCTTAGTGGATAAACATGGACAATTATATGTTCGTAAGATTATACACCTACATGAGGTCCCTCATACTATTATTTTAGATGAGGATTATTATATCATATCGAGGTTCTAGAAATTTTTACAAAATGTTTTTGGTACATAGGTGCTTCTGAGCACAAATTTTCACACTCAGACTGATGTCTAGTTAGAATGAACTATAAAGGTGTTGTAGGAAATTATCCAATCAAAATTTCTTAATTTCGGGGGTTCTTGGGAGAAACAAATAACCCTCATTGAGTTTTCCTACAATAATAACATTCTAGAAAAAATTTAGAAGGCTCCATATGAGGCCTTATATGGTAGGTTACACCGTTCCCCTTTGTACCAGATAGAGGCGAAGGAGGAAGCTCTACTAGATCCTTATCTCATAAAGGAAACATCGTAGTAGGTATAGATTTTCAAGAATGTGCATGATCACTGCTCAACCTAGAAGGAAATCATATGCCGAACTCCATCAATGACCTATGGAGTTTAAGGATGATTATCATGTTTTCTTTTGAGTATCCCCTAGGCTTGGACATAGGAAGATAAGAAGGAATGGGAAGATATCAACTTATTTTTTAGGGCCTTTTGAGATATTGGAGATTATTGGGATGGTATCCTATCAGTTCCTTTTACCTTATAGATACTGTTTCATGGACAACATCTTCCACGTTTCATAGATTCACCATTACCATGCCGATCCGTCTCATACATTTAATCCCGAGGATATCAAATTAGATATTGATGCATCTTTTGTAGAGTATCCCATTTACATCATCGAATGAAACATGAAGGCTCTCCAAGGAAGGTCTATCCCTTTAGTATAGGTGATATGGTAGCATGTCTATGTATAGGATGAGACTTGGGAGTGGGAGGCCAATGTACGTGCTCAGTGGCTGGAGTTATTCTCAAAGTGAAGTTTTATAACCCTTGGAAGGGAAACTCGAGGGAGTTCCTTTAAACTGGGAAGATCGTAAGAAACTAGATTTTCTTTGAGGTATGAGGCCTTTTAATTTTGGTTTCATTCATTTATTTTATTCTTATTAATCTTCCAATTAAGGATATAGAGGAAATGAGGGTGTATGGGGGATTATTCAGAGATCTGATCCTTGAATACCAGAGGAAAAAACTAGGATAAATTGTTGGTATAAAATATGTAAACTAGTCCACATGGTTAGAAAAACTATGTGGGGGTGATATAGGGATCAGTACAGGGCATCACATGGGTTTTTCACGATTTGTATAACCATGCACTACAGCCTAGGTCGGGTGTGTTCTTTGTGTAGAGGGGGATGCATGGGTAGGGAATTGTTAGACAAATTGTAATCCCCCAATTGTGAGGGCCACTTTACTTGGAAAATAGCTGGTGCATTGTTTTTCCAACTATGCGTCCAAACTGTGAACCTATGTAAAGTTTGAAGATTTTAACTTTTTCCTCTCTCACTTTATATCCCTCTTCTATATTTAATTTCTCCTCCAATAGAAAATATGTTCTTCTTATCATCCTCCTTGAGAGATCTCTACCATGCTTAAATTTAGGCTATAAAGCTGCTTCTTCACCTAATTTCCGATTCAAATTCAGTTTATCTTATTATATCCCTCTCAATAAGAGCTCTAGTATGTTACCTTAATTACATGATTTCTCTCACCATCGAAGATGCTATTTAGGTGAGATATCATATGCCCTATTTTTTGGGAGTTCACCTTTTCTTCCATTTCTTCAAATCCAAGACAAACCAAGGGATGATATTAGATAAAGAATCTATTTCAGGTATAAGGTAGGTGGTCTATAAATTATCCCTTAGAGTCTTGCTTGTTTATAAATTTTTTTCATTGTGAACACACCGGTTTCACAAGGTATTTATCCTTAAATTAATATTATAATGATTTAATCATCTAGGATTAAATATAAATCCATATTGAGACCTTTTGACATTTTTGGAGGTTGGTACCTCAATTCCAACCACCCCTTCAAGGTTCTTTCCACAATATGCCTTCATTGACCAATGACGTGATTACCCAAAACACTATTAGGGTGTGATCAAATTGACCATTACAAGGGTAAGTCCCTATTTCTAATTAAATTAAATATAATATTTAAATGAAAAGTATATAATTATAGATATCACTTGGTCTTTATAAATTATAATTAATTTTTTTAATTGGTTTCATGTCTTTATTTCACCTTATCATGTATGATAGAAGGTAATGAAATAAACCAAACGATGATGTAAATGGAATGAGTATTATATGGACTATGAAAAATTATGAATATATATTAAATGAGTATATGGTTACTATTCAATATAGACCTTTTCCTATTTATTGGAATGGTTAAACTTGAGATAGCCTTGAATTCTTTAGGGCATGCCTTGAGCACTCAGAGTTTGAAATTTGAATTCATTGAGATGGTTTATAATGGAGATACCCACCATAGAACATGGTATTTTTCTATTATTGAATTCTCAACATGAAATTTTATGATCGCTTCAATTTCCATATAGAAATTATAATTCCTCAGATACACCCCTTGAATTCATCTTGATTTTTATGGACATGCGATTCCTTGGATCATTATCTACGATTCCAATCATGCTTAGCCTAGGCTTTATGATGGATGTGATCCATGGACTCAGCTAGAAATTATTCCAGTTGAATGCCTTGGAGATACCCATTGGATTACACTTAGTCCCTTCTTCTAGGTTTCTTACTTTTATACCGTAAGCTTGCTCAACCTTCTAAGGTCAAGGATGCCATGGTTTGATATTGGATCCTCTGTTATTATCATTATCTTCTATAGTACTATAGACACTTTTATACGTAATTATAGTTATTAAATTTAATCATAACTAACTAATTAAACAGTTAAATGTTTAGAGACACTAGCTGAGGTTGAATCATGTATGAGTTATTTACATTATACTATTTTAATTTTGAGATACCAACACACTATTACAGTTTACATTAATATAATAGATTTGTATCAAATCCATAGGTGGTGGCCTGATGAGATTTATATCACAATCTATCTGGGCCTCCATTGGAAATCGGAAGATTATATGATTTCATGTGTGGAAAAAGGGAAGCATCCCTCTTTGGACACATTATTTCTTTCTTTAGGATGAGATCTTGGTAGTATATGACTAAGCCAATGCTTGGGATACTTGGATTGTTTCTTTCCCTTTTTGATAATTTTTATATCATGTATTGTATTGTCTTATTACGACCATGTATACCTAATTTTCCATTTTCATAAATACATTCCATAATCTTTTTTATATGATACATTTTAGAGATTTTGATGATTGGTTATTACTTTTATGCTTATACTTGTTTTCATTACCTTATTCACTATTATTATACTTCCATTTTTATTTATCTTTTCCATAGTTGTGATCAAATCTTACTCCCCATGAACACACCTTAGGACTTCACTATTAGTTGAAAAATGCTGACGTACAAGGAGGCTCTCTTAAGGACATGTGTCCAACTGAGTTTAATTACTCAGTAGTGAACCAGGTCTGAGGTGTCACATTATTCCCCATAACAGAATCAAATTCATAATTAATTGAATATTTATAGAAAGAAAAATCTCTAGAATTAATATGTTATTTTTATGACTTTGGGTTATCTTCTATAGTCAATACCATAGGATACATATTTAGAAGATAATTATTTTTATCCCCTTTAATAAGAAAAACTATGTAATTAGGGGAAATAAAATCTGGATATAGATGTTTCTTCTTCCTAAGTCTTGTACTCTGATTAGGTTCAAATCAAGAATCATCATTATTCTCTACTATTGTATTTTAAATTATATTGAGTATAAGAGATTGAGGTATGATGAATAACCTCATATACATCATTTTTACAAAATTTATTTCCAAAAATATCTATATCCCTTCATTCAACAATGACATTAGCTTCAAAATCCATAAATATATATGATTTTCTATTTTATTAATATCCAATAAAAACAAATTTAATCACCCTTTGAAAAATTTTAGTTATTTTAGGATCAATAATTCTATAGTAAACTAAAACCACCATACTTTAAATTATGAATGATTAGGTCTTCTACCTTTCCAAATTTCATAAGGGGATAACTTAGTTTTCCTAAAATAAATACAATTATGAATATAAAATGTATTTAATAAATATTTTCCCCATAAATTTAATGGAAAATTAAATTTATTAATTATTAAATTTACCATTTCTACTAATGTAGGATTTTTTCTTTCATCTAAGATATTTTTTTGAGGTGTGTAAGGAGAAATAATTTGATGAATTATACCATTTTACTCACAAAACTCATTAAATTAATTTATAAAGTATTCACCACATCTATTCGAGTGTAGTAATTTAATAATTTTGTTTAATTGGTTTAAACTATATATTTGTACTTCTTAAACATATTAAAGGATTTATATTTTGTTCTATAACAATATATATGTAAATATATACAATATTCATCAATAAAAGTAATAAAATACTTTTTCCTTCATGATTTAACAAACCATTTAATTCAAAAAAATACCAAAATGTACTAATTTTAATATATCATAATTTCTCTCAACACATGGAAATGAGTTTTTACTATTTTAGATTCTATACTTGTTTCAAATATATTATATTCAATTCCAAAGTTAATTATGTTTAACTTATTCATTAATTTTAATGAATTATAATTAACATGTACCAAATGATCATGATATAAATTAGAGGACTTAATCATATAAGAATAATATTCACTCCAATTATTAATATGTAATCAATACATGCCATTATTTAAGAACCCCTAACCCATAAACATACCTCCCATCGATAAGATAATGTTTTTGAATTCGAATGAAACCATAAATTCATTCTTACACAGGAGATCAATTGAGACTAAATTATTTCAAATCTCAGGTATATACAACACATTTAGAAGGTTTAACTTCTTCCTAGAAGTAAAGTCTAGTTCTATCCTTAATTGACCAAATCCATTTATGGATGCACTATTTTCAAAGTTTAATTCCTTCATGATAGTAATTTCATTAAATTTTTTGAACATTAAATGATATTTTCACACATGCACCATTTCTACAAAATTAATCTACCATCCCATATTCATTGAATTCATATTGACTTTTGATATAATCACAACTATATTTTATTCAATCAGTATATTTAAAATGGAATTTAAAAATTTATTTTGATAGTTAAATTACCTTGAAAAATTAAATAGTTTTCCATAGAGAAATAATTCTCCAATATTATTGTAAGTATTTCCTTTCTTCTTGAATTGTTGAACTTTCTTCTTGAATTTTAAGGAATTGTTTAGTGGTACCTTTAACTCAATGATATTAACCTTGTTATCAATTTATGAATGCATATCAATGTCTCTTAACATGGATTCTTCTTTAATGTGAAGAAGATTTTGAAATTATTCCAAGGAAATATACTCACACTTTTTAATGAGTGATTTTACAATTATCCTATTAGATCTATGATAAAGCATTTTGAACCCATGAATATATGCTAATTCACCTAAGCCTTTCATGGAGAATCATGTATTCAACCACATTTTAACATACTATAAGAATGATATATCATTTAAATTTGTTAATAAGTCATCAACATATACTATTAAGAAAACAATCCCATAACCACTAAACCGTTTGGAGACACAAGGATCAAATTCATTCTTTATGAAACCAGATTCCCTTATGGATTCATTAGAGTAAATTTTATATAATCTGGATGCTTGTATTAATAAATAAATATATCTCAATTAATTTCATTCCTTATTGGAATATTTTGGATTCATAAACCCTTCTTGTTATACCATATAAAAATATTCCACAAGGTTCTTGATAAGGAAGGATATTTTGACATCCATTTCCCAAATATCATAATCATGGAATGATTTTATGGAATGTAAAATTTTGATGGGTTTTAGAATAGATACTTATGGAAATATTTCATTATAGTCTATGTCTTGAAGCTATTTAAACCCTATTAAAACTAATCTAGCATTATAGGTGATGAATCTACCATACATGTCTAGTTTCTTCTTTAATACCAATTTAAAACCAATAGTATTTAAATCCAGGTGAGGATCTACCAAAATCCATAATTTTTTTTAGTACATGGAATCCATCCTAAAATTCATTGATTTTTTCCATATGGAATCTTTTTTTCCACTAATTTCTTCCTTATAGGTCATTGGTTCATTATTATAAACTAATAATGAGTCACCATAGTTTATGACTCTACAAACATATCTTTATAGTTATTTAATATCTCTAGTTCCCCTTCACAATACTTGTGAATCAAGAATGTCCTCCTATTTGGGCTATGTGGAATATGTTCGTGTGCCAACTCTTATATATCTTGATCCAAGACTTCATCAAATTCTATCTTGCTCCCTCTTGAGAAGAATGGAATGTCATTACATTATTAAATTTTTATTCAAGGGTTTTCATAGGCAACACCCTCTTGTTTCCTTAAGATATCCTACAAAGATAAACTTTGTTCCCTGGTGTGTAATTTTGTTACCTAAAGAGGCCTTAAAAATTCTTTACATCCACATTTATATAAGTTATACAACACAAATTTCCTTCCAATCCAGAGTTCGTATGGAATACCATTTTTCTCTTTAGATGGAACTTGGTTTACTATGTATACTACTATCTATAATGTGTATCCACAAAATGATAATGTAATACTTGATTAACTCATCATTGATACCACCAAGTATAATAAGGCGTGATTCTTTCTTTCACTAACAGTATTAATTATGGTTTATAAGGTGGAGTTAGTTTAGAAAATATTACAAACTCACATATAAAATCAACGAACTCTTGGTTTAGATATTTTCCACCATGATCTAAGTGAAGTTTATTTATCTTATTATGAAGTTTATTCTCAAATACATTCTTGAACTCCTTGAATTTATCAAAGGAATACAAATTTTACCTCATTAAGTAAACATATGCATATCTACTAAAGTCATCAATAAAAGTTATGAAGTATGAGTGTCCACCCCTGGATTTAATAGGAAATGGTCTACACACATATCTATAAACTAATTAAAGATTATATATGGTCATTTTGTATTTTCCAATAAATGTATATTTGGTCATTTTTCCTTGAAAACAAGAATTACATATATATAGTTGTTTTTGTTCAAAAGAACCAAAATACCCATCTTGATATAATTTTTTCAAACAATTTTTTTACATGACCTAATAAGTGATTTCATAGGTGGGATTTATATGATTCATGTGAAATAGATTCATTATCGATTTCTAATACCTGGTTTTCATATTCCAATACATAAACAAAAATTGTTTATGTTACATAATATAACATATTATATCTTTGTAAAAATAGTGTCTTTTATTCCTATATTTGAAAATACATCAATCTATATCAAGACTGGATATGAAAATAATATTTTTGGTAACCATAGGAATATAACAATAGTTCTTTAAAACCATGATCAATCCTATTGACAATGTGAGGTGATAGACTCCAATAACTATTGCAGCAATTCAAGATCAGTTAGTGGATCATAAATCAACCTCACATTTTGAAAGTTATTTGAATATACCTGGTTCCTATAATTAGATATAAATATGAGAACTATAATATGTATATAATACCCAATTTTTATAAGTAAATAGATTGTAATCGATAAAAAATACACCTGAAGTTTCCCATTTATTCTTTACCATGGGGAAGTTCTTCCAATGGCCCTTTTTTCCACATGGAAAATATACAATGTCCTAATTCCATTATTTCCCCTTGATTTTTCTTCTATTGGATAGGAATTTTAAATATTCATTAGTCTTAGTGCTTTTCCTAAGGCCTTTCTCCATTTTTTATCTTGTTCGCCTTAAGAAAAGAATGGTTCTCATGTTTTATGCCCTTATCAACCCAGAAAATAAAATTAAGGATATCTAGGACTGACTTATCAATATTGTTTATTTTGAAATTTACAAAAAAATCTAGAGAATATATGTGGTAGTGAATAAAGTATTAGATTGGTGCAGAATGTTTAGATTCTTAATGTATTCAATCATTTTGACCACATGAGGTATAGCCGATGCACCCTCTCTACATTTTCACATAAAAAGAGACTTGTAGATATAAAACTAATTATATCTAGATTTATCATGATAATGATCACAATGATTTTTGATCATGATATATGAATTTTTGCTCTCATGTGACTTCTGGAGATCATCAGATATGAATAATTACATCAAAAACTGGACAACTAGTGAATCATCCAAGTATTTTAAACATACAAATAGCTCTTCCTCACCCACATCCATATTCCAACTCAAAAATCTTCTATTCCTAGTTGTGTAAAATGTGAAAGTGCATGTACCAATCTTGGAAGTTACTTCAAGATTGGATTTTGTTTTTATCCCAAATAGATCATAGGGATATCAATGAAATTTTAATTTTATTCAAAAAAATTAAATTATATTTGTAACTTTATATTAATGACCAAAATAGGTGATATGAAATAATTTTAATTATCTTATTAGTGTTCCACTATTCTATCAAGTCTTAATATCTCTCACCATTGGACTCAGAATATCCCATCACCTAGAAAATATAATAGAAATGATTAAATATTTCTCTTATCATAACCCAAAATAGTGCATGGTAAATTAATTAAATGTATTTAAGTAGTTGGTATTTCCATCTTCTAGATGTAATCTCCTTCACCTATTCAGCGGACTCTCTAATCCTAAAATACTGACTTGTTTTTCCTTAACACTTTTCTCCAAGTTACATCATTTCTAGAAAGGGTTAATTCTCATGATGCCTATAAGGTTATGTCAAACAAAAAAAATCATAATAACTCCCTAATAAAAGTGTCCTAACAAGGGTCGGAACAATACTTAGTCTTATGGTTCCATTCTTAATCAATTAATTTAAGAATTTTTGTGACTTAGTATTAACATAACGAATTTTGTCTATAATGTGAAAATTTCCTTATTCTATACTTTACAAATATTGTTAATATTATGTTGATTTTATATAATTAATTACCCATGTTTTGATAAAACAATTTATGCACGATCAATTTATTTTGCCTCATATTACATGTCTTGTTATCTTGTTCAGTTTATGCCATTATGTTTTACATCATATAAACATGCATCATATTAAATTACATAATTATTCAGTTAAATAAAATAAAATAATATGATCATGAGATTTATAATGGTAGATTTATTGATAGAATGATAAATCAACCTATGACCTTAGGGGAAAAACTATTTGATCTAGTCTTGGATCATATTATAGTATTCCACTATCATATTTAGTTTCTTCTTGGTTGGTTTCACCACGGTTCATGTTTTAAACCGCCTCCTCTTCTTAGAGCTCCATAATTTGCATGATTTACAATCACAAATAGTTTAGGAGAACTAGGGGTTTAGTGAAATGTATCCAAAATTTAGTTTAAAATAATAACAATCTCGATAGCTTGCATAACATGCAACACCAGCTTTAATTGAACTACGATATTCTATAAAAATAGTATTATTTAAATGTAACCATTATAAACTAACCATTAAATTGGAGGTATTAATAGTAATTTTTTTAAAAATATATATAAAGGTTTTATATAATGAAAATTTATTTTATTAATTCATAATAAATAAATACTCAATTTTTTGTAATGTAATTTTATGCTTCAAAAATATATTTTCTTCAAAAATGGGTTTTATTTATTTTTTTATACCAAAATTAACATTAATTTACAACATTTTTAGAAATTTTATTTGGGGAAATTAATATCATTTTTTAGATCATAATTTTAATATTATCTTATGGTGAGTTTTTTGGTATTTTTCTAATAATATTTATTTTTAAGTGAATAGTGAAAATACCGATTTTTGTAGAACTGTCATTTATTTTCATTAAATAAAATAAATAAAAATTTCAATTCTATTTTTAATTTTATTTTAAGGTAAAATAATTCTCATTTAATTATAAATAATATAATTAATTTCATAGGAATTAGTATTATACTTGATTTTTGTGTAAGTTCATTTTTTGCCTTAAAACACATTTTTCTAAAAACAGTTTTGTTGAATAATACACATTTTTTTAAAAATTATTTATGAAAATTATATAAATTTAATATTTTAAAATTTATTCAATATTTTTAATTATGTGGTTCAAATTTGGTAAATATGATCCTTTTATTTTTGGTCATTTTGAATAGTAAATGTGGTAAATATTTGTCTTCTTGATAAGGATAAACATAGTTAAAACAATGGGGTAAAGATTTAAAATCTCTCTAACACTTTAATTTATCCTATTTTTTGAGTTTTTAGGCCATATCAATAAAATATATAAAAATATGAAAATTTATTTCCACTTTACTTTTATGATAACATTTATATTATTTTAAGAAAAGGGAAAATACAAAATATCACTCTCTTAATTTTAATTTTTATTATAGGTTTTCATAGGAATAAAAATATGTTATGAATGAATCTAAAAAAAATATTCTTAACATAAATAAGTTATTTTTATGATGTAATTATTTTTTATTTTTTATTGATTATATAGTTTTCTTAAACCCTTAGACAATGTCAATATGGCGCTTATGCAAGTATTAGAAAAAGTCAAGTAAATGATTTCAAAAATTATATAATTAATATGTTTTGGATTAATTATATAATTAAATGAACTTCATAGGTATTTATAAAGTACAATTAATTTTAAATGTTTTTATATTCAAATTCCATTTCTCTATTGATGTACTTTAAGTCAAATTAAATGAATAGTCACAAAAATAAATTTAATGATATTTTATGACAAACAATATTTTATTAAATTATTTAATAATAAATATATATTAAATATGATGTTAGTAATAGTAAATGGTCAAAAATTTCTTCAATGGACCATTTTTGAGAAACTCATCAGCTTAGAAGTAAATTTATGACCCTTAAAGGATAAAAAATGTGTTACCACAATTAAGGATAAAAAGGGTTAATGAGGGTGTTAAACCAAAATATAAGGTTTAAAATGAAACTTAAACATGTCTAAATTTTATTTTTTGAAGTTATTTAGACTTTATAATGTCATAAATTTGAAACAATTTCCATTTTTTTGACTTTAAATGATTATGATTGCAATATCTCATTACCTAATTTTAGGTATTTTCCCCCCTTGTCTTGTTTTACTCTTGAATTAGGCATGTCTTGGAACTCCTGAGGATGTAATTTTTTTTTTGAAAAAAATGAACTAAATTTTAGAGATGCCTATTTGTTTGAATTAATAGAGTTTGGGTATAAATGTTCAACATATTTTCAAACTTCTCCCTGATTTCGAAGAACGCTGAGTTAGTTTGAGGTTTTTGTAATGAATTTGAAGTTTTTTAGTTTAGAGGAGATATAATGGCCATGTAATCCGAGTACATTATGTTTAAGTTTAATAGGGTAGATGTCGTGAACCTAGTATACAATGTGAATTGAGTACATTCAATTCTAATGTTACACAACATGTAATTATAAGAGATTGATTTTTAATTAAAAAGCGATGAGTTTTTTTGGAATATTTGATCCTCATGGATTACATGTCATGTAAAGTGATTACACGCTATATAAATATCACAAAAATGGATTTTAGGGTGATTCATTAGTTGATTTTTATTTAATTCTTCCACATCTCTCTCCCCTATTGACCTATGGATCTTCTCCATTGTTTTTGGGAGCCTCCATTCAATCCAAATTTATTTGTTTGGAAATTCATCACCATTGTGGTTGGATTGCATCTCTTTAAGTGAGTGATACTTTCTACTTCTTTATTGCCTTTGATCATGATAGAACAATTATGTTTTAATATTGTATTTGTTGATCCATGGTGATGTTTCCTCTTGTTTCCTTATATATCCATTGTGCGATCTTGTCCTGGGGCCATTTCCTTGTTTTTTGTGGTTAGATGAGTGTAAATTCATTAGTTATGTGTGGTTTCCTCTTCTTCACCACCCCTTTTGTTGAATTGAATAACTTATAAAATGTGTAGCTTGATTCTAGGTCCTCCGTTTTCATTATTGACTTCTTCCTTGTGGTGGATTTCATTACGGGCATGTGAGACCTGAGTTATAAGGTAAGTGGTTCCGTATCTATCATGTGTCGGTGAACTTTATTTCTCTTATTTTGATAAATTATTTTATGAAATGAAATGGAACAATATGATTAATTTATTTTGTATGTGTGGAATTGGGTTTTTATAAAATACGTGTTTCCCATAGTTTTGGTAACTAGAAAGGGTTTTCAAAGTATTGTCAAATGGTTTTCTGAAAAGGATTTTCAAATCATGGTTTGATGGAAATGGTTTATGAACTAGTTTAGAAAATAGAGAACATGGGAAGCCTTGGGTACTTAGGTGGAATGTATAGTAATAGGTCTCATCCACTATTGGAGGGGGGGGGGGGTATCATAGGGATTTTCTATGCTCCCTAGGCCAATTTTATAGGGATTTATTAGACCTATTGATAAGTACTCTTTCTGGGGTGTTCCTATGCTATGTAGACTCGAAGAATATGTATAGTGGCTTGATGCATAAATAATTGTCTATGTTAGGTATGAGTGTCCTAACTATCATGAATTAGTATGATCCCTAGTGTGATGTTACCTGCACTTCTACTTTTGGCTTGTACTATTTTTTTGTACTTCCATGGATTTGATATGACACGGGATACATGATTTTTTATGACATGATATATCTATTGTGATATATGGATATAAAATGCTTCGAAACTTATTTACCTATTGATTTTGGAAATGTGGAGAATGGAAATTAATTTTTTTCCATTCTTTTGATATAAAAATTGTTAAACTTTTATCATGACTTATTTTATTTAAAGGTTAGCATGCTCAGATTATTGTTTAGATACTTGATATGAAACACCTTAGTGAGACCTTACTGATCATGTTAGTTAACACCTTATATACCCATTTGATGGGGTGTATACCTTGTTATTCCTTTTGATTAAGTGAAAGGTATAACACCACAGTGAGGTGACATGGTCTTCCATTAGCTAGGATTTGATTAACTGGTGTTGAGACAGTGGGAGGTTTCCTATGCTATCACATGGATCTGTTGGAGTAGCTATTTAGTTTGTGGTCCTCTGTAGTTATACTTGTCAATTGGAGATTGTTTTCTAACTTTTTTAATTGTATCACTTCTATTATTATTTATCTATTATGGAATATATTTATGTATTACTATTTTTCTCTCTATTACATATTTATATATATATTCAATGTTTTTTATTTTTTTGGGAGAAATTGTTTCCTATAACTATTTCTTGATGCACAGGTGCTAATCGCCAGCCTGTGGGGACCAGGAATGCCCTTCGAGTACGTGGAAGATAGGTTCGGGTACTAGTTTGAGAGGTTATTCCATTCATTTCATTATAGTTTGGTATTATAGATATTATATCCCCAAGATTCCTTATCATGGTACATTTGGTAGACTACAGATAGGATTGTCAGGACTTGAGAGGTATGTTATAGTGAGTGCCTGACCATTTCTTACCACGACGAGACATAAGTTACCATGGGATGTTGGGATTCATGTCTCATGTTTTGAGTTATTGATGTAAATCTTAGTTTTTGATTATGGAATTTCTAGTTTGAAATGAGATTATTCTATTGTTCAACCATTTTTTGTTTTGGTGTACAATAGTATGCCTCTAAGATGTTTTCCAAGATTTCCATAGGAGGGTGTAGCTGATGATCCTCAAAAGAATCCTCCGATAGATCATAACTTTATCAAGGCTATTGTGTGAGAATTTCCTACTATTGATCAGAATGTATCACAAGCCCCGAATGTAGTTGTTGAGGTATAACTAGGATCTGTAGGAGAAATAGATTGGTCAAGGGAGTTCTTGAGTGAAAACCTAGCGTACTTTAAAGGTATGAATGAACCTCAAGAGGTAGAGGACTATCTTGAAAACATCGAATAATTATTCAACTTCTTATATGTACATGAGAGTATCAAGGTAAAGTGTGTAGTGTTCATAATTGAGGATCCTAGTAAGCATCAGTGGGATTCCATTATTTGGGCGGATAGGCACATGGGATTGGACATGAAGGGTTTCAAGACTCTCTTCTTCCAACAGTTTTTTCCATAGTCATTGATAATAGGGAAGTCTCTGGAGTTACTCACTTAGTATTAGGGAGAGAATTCTGTATTGGTGTACATCAATCAGTTTTTTGAAAAAGTTCATTTTACACTAGTGGTTGAAATGAATGACCAACTGAAAGCTCAGATGTACCTATAGGGTTTGCGATTGGATATCAGATCACAGGTATTTATGCAAAAGATTTTGAACTATGTGGAGACAATGTACATGGATATTATGAAAGAAAAGAATATTCCATGAATTTTTGGATATTATTCCCCTTGTGTTCCACCTAATGGAAGATTTAGTAGTGGTCTAAGGAAAAATAGAAAGTGGAAATATCATCAGAGGAGTAGTGGAGGTGGTTATCGGTAGTAGGCCTCTTCAGTACCTCCAGTTGCAGCTAGTGGTGTGCCTATGACTTTCTATCAGTGTGAAAGGGTTAGAAAGAAATGTTTTTCTTATCCTTCACCTTCAAATAAGTGTAATAGTTGTGGACGTTATGCTTATATGCAGAATTTTTATCATGATATGTATATACCTCGATATGGCCAAGTATCATTAGCTCCGAAGGCTACTATAACACAGTAATATACTTCAATTACTATAAGGATCAAGCCACGTGCATCAATATTGAAGCACCATCATTAATTATATGATTTTTTGGTTGCAGTATATGTGGGTCCAATGATAGTGAGAGATACCATCTTTTTTACATCTTTAGTAGTAATTTCATTATTTTGATATTGGTTCTTACCACTTGTTTATATCTACATGATTTTTATATTCATAAACATTCAATGGATATTATGTCCTTTGTTATGGAGTTAGTGACACATCTTTGGAATAAGAAAGAGTAGGGGTTTCCATGTCCATATTTTACTAAATTGATAGAGGATGCAGAGTTACTCTGGGATTTTCTTATTCTCGATCTAGATTAATTTTATGTCATCATTGGTATGAATTTTATTGTTTATCATTATGATGGGTTTGATTATTATTATTGGTATGTCTCATTTATTGCAGCCTATGGGATCTAATGGGTGTTTTAGGGAGAGTGAGATCCGAGGTCTGGTCATGCAGGACCTTCCCACCCAGAGTTTAGGAGTTTTTTCTACTATAGTAGTTATGCCCAATGATTTTTACTTAATTGTTGATCTTTGCGCCATTGTTTGGGGTTTTCCTAATTTTTTCCTAGATTATTTCTTTGGGCTTCCTCTAAAGAGGTAGGAAAATTTTATCATTGACCTGGTGCCATGTACGCAGCCGATATCGACACCTTATTATCATATGGTACCATTAGAGCTAATAGATATCAATATTTTGTTGGAAGATTTAGTGGTGAAGGGTTTTGTTCACCATAGTGTTTCTCCTTGGGCAGCATCTGTGCTCTTTTATAATAAGGAATATGGTTCACTCCGATTGTGAATTTATTATCATATGTTGAACCAGATGACTATTAAGAATAAGTATATTTTGTCTTATGTTGATGATTTATTTTTTTAGTTAAAGGGAGAAAAGATGCTTTCAAATATTGATCTTTGGTCAGGTTATCATCATCTCATTGTTCAAGAGTTTGATATATTGATAACACCTTTTAGGATTAGGTATGACCATTACAAATTTCAAGTGATGTCATTTGGTTTGACTAACAATCCTATAGTTTTCATGGATTTTTGAATTGGATATTCCATCAGTATCTCAACACTTTTGTGGTAGTGTTCCTGGATGAATTTTTTGTTTACTTGAGATTTAAGAATGAGAATGGGAACTATCTGAGTTTAGTTTTTGAAATATTGAGTAGTTACTATATGTATGTAAAGCCTTTGAAATGTAATTTTTGGATTCAAGAAGTGAAGTTCTTAGGACACATGATTTATGACCATGACTTATTAGTTGATATTGAGAAGGTAAAAGATGTTTTTTTTGGGAAGAACCATGTAATTTATTTTATATTTACATATTCCTGGGTATTTCTAGATACTATAGACAATTATTCAATGATTTATCAAATTTGGAACCACCTTTGAATGATATTACTAGGAAAGGCATGAAATTCACATGGGATGTTAAGTGTCAGGATTATTTTGATGAGATGAAAACTCTTCTAAAATTGGATCCTATTCTAATATTAACTAAGCCTGGTAAGGGGTATGTAGTTTTTGATGATGTTTCTAGTGCTGTTTTGGGTTGTGTGCTCATATAGGATGATCATGTGCTGGCTTACAGTTATCATCATATTTCAAATCATGATAAGAATTAACCTAATGATGATTTAGATCTTACTTTAGTTATACATGGGATTAAGTGTTGGTGGAATTATGTTTTCAGGGAATGGTTTATAATATTTTTAACCATAATAATTTGAATTATTTTTTTCTAATAATTTTTGGAATCTTAAATAGAGGTGGTGGGTGGAATTCCATTAGGAATTTAACATTGATATTTCCTACACCCTGGGTAAGGGGAATTTCATTTAATACACTCTTATTGGGAATGTGTGTAGAGACCCGAAGCTTGACGTACATGGACATTACATTACTTTTGCGGAATACTTAGTATATAACAAAAATACACACACAAGGATCGTAATAGTTTAGTGTCTTTGGAAACTCGGAGTATAATTTTCTAATCGTGGGGAAAGATCTTCAACATCTCCCATAAAGATCTTCCTTTTTTTTCCTAAAACCTTTCTTTATATCCTGGGGAAAAGAAAACATAAAAGGGTGAGCTCAAATGCTCAGTAAGGGTAAACAAAGGAAATATCAATCACATAATTTTCATAAGAACATAACATTTTTGGAAATCTTAACCTGCAAAAGAGAGCATAATTTCATAACATGGGATAAATCATAGTAGTGAAATGAAATCATAACTTTAAACATTACTCATTGTGGCATACACACATAATCATAGAGAATCATTTCTTGTTAGTCAAGACTCATTGCCAAGACTATCTTAGTGGACAAAGTCCCTTTCTGAATCGAGTAATCCTCGTTTCAGTCCTGTTTCACTGAACCGGTATAACCTACCATTCTAGCCATGTCTATCTCATGAGATATAAAATCTTTACCCAATGCATTGGAGGGAGATATAGGTCCCACCCATCTCTTAATGAATCCTTTCTTATGTGTGCCACAAAATCATAAATCATACATCATTGCATAACCCATGTAATAAAAATGGGATTCTTAAACAACATGACATCATAAAACCATTCATATAAGATAAAGGAATTCATAAACATAATTCCATCACAACATAGTCAAATCAATGTAAAAATATGGATATAAACAGAACCCTTTATTATCTTATATGGAAAATAATTTTGATAAAACACTTGAATTGAATTCTTGAGGAAAATATCCTTTCTTCTTCAAAATCAATTTCTTTTCACAAAACATCAAGCAATTTTAAAAGAAAGAGATTTTATTGAAAATATTCATGAAATCTTTTGGAGGAAGGTTCATGAAAATAAGGCTTTATAAAACCGTAAAAATCCATTCGTGCCGTTTATGTTAAAGAAACATTCTTCTTGTACTTTTGTTGGAAAAAGTCAAAAAGTACCTTGTACGAAAAAAAACGACAAAAGATTCCTTTCATATTCTTTACTAAAAACTCACCGAAGGGTAAAATTGGATTTAAACTATTGTAAGTGGATGGAAATAATATTACATATTGATGAAACATGGATGTGGATGATAAAATACACCCCAGTAAATACTTACGAATAAACAATCTCGGATAAAAATGAGATTGTGATATTTCCCTTACCTTATGTCCGACTTGCTTTGTAAGTGTCCAAACCTCCTGTATAATGATTTAAATCATGTTATTGACTTATTCAAGAATCATATTCATTGTTATGATATCATATATTGTTCACTTATGACATTATATTACCCATTCTTTTGTAAATTCCATGTTAAAGAAGCGTTTTGGGTAAAATCGTTTCATTTATCTTAGGTGTTTTGACTTGTTGTTCTTGACATCACTATTACTTATATCATGATTTACTTACTTCCAGAATATAAAATATGATTTATATATCATATATATTCAGTATATATATATATATATAATAGATAGATTAATAAAATGAAAAACACCGTTCATGGAGACGGTAGTCCGTACGTACGCATGAACGCTGTTTTACTTTCCTTATTGTCTTGAAATGGAAGTAAGTAGATGACATACATATATATATACATAAATCCAGTAGCTTTATAATGTCATATATTTCATTATTATTTCTTATATATACTTTATAATCATTCTTTAACGGTTTACATGGAGAATGAATCTCATCGCGTCGTGGAGACGGTAGTCCGTACGTACGCACGAGCGATGATATCATTTCCATAAATATTGAACTGAATTGGAGTGGATTATACAATATATCAGAATCAATATGATGTTTTAATAACTATTTATAGTTATTCTTTACACCATTATACCCATCCATGTAAGGTGGTGGTGGAAAATAGATTACACCACGGCGTGGAGACGGTATTCCGTACGTACGCACGCGCGGTGATTTCTTTTTCCGTAGGATGGATAGATGGTGAAATAGGGTTGTTTCATACTTATAATAACATATCAGTATATGAGTGATACTGATGTTATTACTTCATAATGAAACAACCTAAGAAGAAGAAGTGGAAGAAGAAATAAAGATGAAAGAATTGGTAACGGTAATTACCTCTTCTTTGAAGCGCCTTTTGGAGACCTCCTCTTAGGGAACTAAAATTGGTCTTTGAGTAAGACCAGAACCTCTAGGATGTTGCTAGGGAAGTGTAGAAGAGATTTTGGCAGGGGTTGGCCGAGCTTGAGGGCTCAAATTGGTGTGAGGAGGAGGGGGAGGAGGTGTCCTTTTATAAGGGAGGAGAGGGGCACCTTAGGAATATCTCAAAATATTATTTTATATTAAAGTCAAAATCAGTTTATAATGGTTCCAAAGGGTCTTATTTAGAAGATAAAGTGGGGATGGGTCGAAATCCTATCAACCAATAAGATTTAGACAAGTTTAGGGTATTATTTTAACCTTATCAATTAGATTTAACTCTAAGTTAAATAATTTAACTTTTACCGTGTCTTTTTGTTTTCTTTCACTATATGGTTAATATACTTACTATAAAGTGCCAAACGAACCCCAAATTGTTTATTATTAATATAGATATCCTTATATAAGTCATTTGGCCGAACCTTAGATTTTTAGGAATAAAATAACAATTAATAATATAATATTTGATTTAAAAACTATTTTGTGTCAATTTTGACACTATTTGATATATGATTTTTGTGAAAGTCATAACAGAATTATATGTTCGAACCCAGTTTATTAAATCAACACTAATATATCATAGTAACCTAGAAAATTAGTGGAATTCATAAAAAGTCTCAAATTATATTTAGTTTGGTGTTTATAACATCAATTATGTCAATATTTCATTAATAATATAATTACTGCATCATCTTTTTGTCATAAATAAATTAACTTATTTGATGTCTAAAAATTACAAATAAACTACCATCATGTAGGAAATCTTTTTAGCTTTCGAATGAATATTTATAGTCAAATTTATCTTATGTATAACCCCATATTAAAAATGTTTTAGTAAATAAACTTTGATTTTAACTCTTTTAACCCTTCTTTAAATAAATTAATAATAAATGTCCTAATCTAATCCAAGTGGGCCTAAATGGTCATATTTTATTCCTAAGTTTGTTTTTGGTCGAATTACATTTGTCCAATAGAATTAGGACATGTGTTAGGGTAATATTAATATCATATTTACCCTTAGTTACCCTATTTACTATTAACCGCGGTAAAAAAAAGTAAAAAGTTACTATTCACCAAAAATTATTTTCATCTCATTGAACCACATTTTAGTCCTTGATATTAACCGTGTCTCTCGGATTTTCGAAATTCCATTCACAGAAGCGGTAAAATTAAGTTTTATGCAAAATTCAGTTTTTAACCTACCACTTAGTGGTTTCACTATTCATCAAAAATTGATGTTTTTCAGAACAATGCCAAAATTTCATCCCAAGCTATATTTCATATTCCGAATTCAAAAATGAAGTCTATTTTACCAAATTCATAACATAAAAGTTGAATTAATTAATTTTATAATTAAATCCCGCTGTTAAAACAAATAGCGTGTTTTTAAGAAACAATATCTATCAAAAGATTGACACTTGTTTATGTCTAGTTTAAATGTGAAATTACATCCAATGACCAACATTGTATTAAATTGTAAAAATATATTCTAAATATACTTTAAAACCACTCAAATTAATAATTTGTCACTATTAATTATTTCGATTAAAAAAGTTGTTTTTAATTATAATTTAGTAATTTTTCACTGTTCATCAAAATATGAAAGTTATCCGAAAAGTACCAAAATTTCACCTTAGGCTAAATTCGATACTCCGAATCCAAGAATGAAGTTCATTTTGAAAAATAAGATTTACAGAATTTTAAAAAGTGGTTATTACTATTCATAACGGCTAGTTTTAATAATATTTTAATAGCACATCGTTGTTTAGTGAAACTCGGTATTGCGTTTTACACACGTTATCGAGGAAGGTCGCGATTGCATGTAATGCAAGGCAAGACAAGGATGCGTGTTGTGCAAGCTCCTTTTGGTGTAGCGTACAACACAAAAATTAAAAAGAATATTTCTTTATAAAATATTGGGCTGTTACATTCTACCCCCCTTAAAATGAATTTCTCCCTCGAAATTCGTCGGGATTATAAATGGTTTACTATTCGAAAGTTTCTTTGATAGAAACCCACATCGTAAAAAAAATACCAAAACTTATCGTAACGGTTACCCAAATAAACTAATCACTGGGTTTCCACATAGGTGAAAATATGGATATGGAAGAGAAATCTAACAATCATGTTCTGATGGAGAGTGGTAGAGAACATGGCTATGGAAAAGCTAGCAATCACAAAGCCATAAATTTGTGACGATCTAAGGTACCATCCGATTCATCAGATATAAGATCACTAGGACAACATTTTTGGTTTTCAAAATCATTTCCCTAAAGTTAAAGAATTTGAATTAGAATAAATACTTACTTTATTTTGGTAAAATCTCACTATTGTTCGTGCCTTGAACAATTTCTACTTCATCTCTTAAATAAATGAAGTTGAATTTGTTATTCGTGAAGTGTTAGCAGATCATGTGATAGAATGATGGGTCATTCCATCTGTCTCAAACAAAAGGTTAGAAAAAGTTATTAAATATACATAAGTCATTCTATAGTGAGATTAATCACATATGGTTCCTAAAATGAACTTCTACATCACATATCATACTGCTTAATATAATAAAACTAGTTTCTACTAAACAGGGACTTCCTGTAGGTCAGTGGTAGGCGATAAAGGCCAGTCGCACTTCGGTTGTGGGTTCGATTCCCACAGCCTTGTCTGAAGCGATGGGCTGTCGCCCGTCCTGCAGGTTGTCCTTTTTATAAAACTATATTACTATAACATCCCATCAATAATATCGAAAAAAAACTTCTATCCTTAAACAATACTAACTTATGTCCAACATAATTCATTCCAATCATTAGGCTCATAATACTGCAGTCCATTCTCATAACATAGTGAAAACGATTACCAGAGATTTAATACCATCGTTGATCCCCATATATCATAAGATATATCTTGTTGGTCACATTCCAAACATTTAAAGGCCTTAATCTTGTACTCTCTTGAATACCCATTGAACCTTAGTGAAAACTTGAATGCAGTTAAAAGTTAACACTTTTCACATACCGAAATCCTCAAAATTCCATATACTCAAACCATGATATCACTTAGTCCTTATATCAATCATGAGCTCATGAATACTGTCAAACATTTCATTTTCCCCTTATCCCTTCATTATGCGCATATCATCTTCATTCCAAAAATATCTGAATAACCTTTCATGGATACTGGTAACATTAATCAGACAACAATGTTACAATCCTTACATGTCTCTTTATTCCATAGTACCATGAGATTACTTATACAACATTACACATGATAAACATGTAATCATTCCACTACATTCTTAAACCATTGACCGAGCTTCAACAATTCTTTCATCTCACATACCATTGGTAGTCTCTTCATCATCATCCACATAAATACTTCCCATATGACTATACTGATTCAATTCATGAGTCTTTCCCTTAGGGCATTTGTTTGCATAATGCCCATACATTCCACATTTAAAACACTTAACCATTTTTGATGTCGTAGCAATACCATTATCCTCATCCCTGGTATTAACTGAACCTTTTCCTTTGCACTTACTGGCTTTGTGTCCTTCTTTTACACACCCAAAGCATCTTCCAGTTCCTTTGAAACATTCTCCTTGATGCCTCTTCCCACATGATTTACATAGGGGAAATTGAACTTTCTTTCCTCTATGATCATCATGAAACTCCATCTTTCTCTTATTAGCCGAGTCAGGAAACTTACCAAATTTTACTTTATTGATCATATTATGAGATTGCTGATTCGGCATAATAATGATGTTTGGACTTCCAAATCCCATTTCATTTGGTTGCTCATAAAGAATATCATTCCATTGTCCATCATTTCCTCCATTATCGTGAATCACCTTGTTTCCAGCCATTTTCTAAAACCCAAAAAGAATAGCGTGAGAGGCAAAAATCATGCTAGGGAAAAAAACATAATAAAAGGTTAGTACCCTCAATATCTAACATCTTAGGTTTAATTCTATGATCGTTAGCGTAATTCTATTACTATAACCTATACGTATACTTAACCTTAGAGACATCCCTAGACATACCTTAGAAATATCTCTAGGGATCTCACTAACGTTCTCACATCCTAGTTTCCAAAGGTTGACTAAACCTTTCCTCTGATACCAACTGTAGAGACCCGAAGCTTGACGTACATGGACATTACATTACTTTTGCGGAATACTTAGTATATAACAAAAATACACACACAAGGATCGTAATAGTTTAGTGTCTTTGGAAACTCGGAGTATAATTTTCTAATCGTGGGGAAAGATCTTCAACATCTCCCATAAAGATCTTCCTTTTTTTTCCTAAAACCTTTCTTTATATCCTGGGAAAAAGAAAACATAAAAGGGTAAGCTCAAATGCTCAGTAAGGGTAAACAAAGGAAATATCAATCACATAATTTTCATAAGAACATAACATTTTTGGAAATCTTAACCTGCAAAAGAGAGCATAATTTCATAACATGGGATAAATCATAGTAGTGAAATGAAATCACAACTTTAAACATTACTCATTGTGGCATACACACATAATCATAGAGAATCATTTCTTGTTAGTCAAGACTCATTGCCAAGACTATCTTAGTGGACAAAGTCCCTTTCTGAATCGAGTAATCCTCGTTTCAGTCCTGTTTCACTGAACCGGTATAACCTACCATTCCAGCCATGTCTATCTCATGAGATATAAAATCTTTACCCAATGCATTGGAGGGAGATATAGGTCCCACCCATCTCTTAATGAATCCTTTCTTATGTGTGCCACAAAATCATAAATCATACATCATTGCATAACCCATGTAATAAAAATGGGATTCTTAAACAACATGACATCATAAAACCATTCATATAAGATAAAGGAATTCATAAACATAATTCCATCACAACATAGTCAAATAAATGTAAAAATATGGATATAAACAGAACCCTTTATTATCTTATATGGAAAATAATTTTGATAAAACACTTGAATTGAATTCTTGAGGAAAATATCCTTTCTTCTTCAAAATCAATTTCTTTTCACAAAACATCATGCAATTTTAAAAGAAAGAGATTTTATTGAAAATATTCATGAAATCTTTTGGAGGAAGGTTCATGAAAATAAGGCTTTATAAAACCGTAAAAATCCATTCGTGCCGTTTATGTTAAAGAAACATTCTTCTTGTACTTTTGTTGGAAAAAGTCAAAAAGTACCTTGTACGAAAAAAAACGACAAAAGATTCCTTTCATATTCTTTACTAAAAACTCACCGAAGGGTAAAATTGGATTTAAACTATTGTAAGTGGATGGAAATAATATTACATATTGATGAAACATGGATGTGGATGATAAAATACACCCCAGTAAATACTTACGAATAAACAATCTCGGATAAAAATGAGATTGTGATATTTCCCTTACCTTATGTCCGACTTGCTTTGTAAGTGTCCAAACCTCCTGTATAATGATTTAAATCATGTTATTGACTTATTCCAGAATCATATTCATTGTTATGATATCATATATGGTTCACTTATGACATTATATTACCCGTTCTTTTGTAAATTCCATGTTAAAGAAGCGTTTTGGGTAAAATCGTTTCATTTATCTTAGGTGTTTTGACTTGTTGTTCTTGACATCACTATTACTTATATCATGATTTACTTACTTCCAGAATATAAAATATGATTTATATATCATATATATTCAGTATATATATATATATAATAGATAGATTAATAAAATGAAAAACACCGTTCATGGAGACGGTAGTCCGTACGTACGCATGAACGCTGTTTTACTTTCCTTATTGTCTTGAAATGGAAGTAAGTAGATGACATACATATATATATACATAAATCCAGTAGCTTTATAATGTCATATATTTCATTATTATTTCTTATATATACATTATAATCATTCTTTAATGGTTTACATGGAGAATGAATCTCATCGCGTCGTGGAGATGGTAGTCCGTACGTACGCACGGGCGATGATATCATTTCCATAAATATTGAACTGAATTGGAGTGGATTATACAATATATCAGAATCAATATGATGTTGTAATAACTATTTATAGTTATTCTTTACACCATTATACCCATCCATGTAAGGTGGTGGTGGAAAATAGATTACACCACGGCGTGGAGACGGTATTCCGTACGTACGCACGCGCGGTGATTTCTTTTTCCGTAGGATGGATAGATGGTGAAATAGGGTTGTTTCATACTTATAATAACATATCAGTATATGAGTGATACTGATGTTATTACTTCATAATGAAACAACCTAAGAAGAAGAAGTGGAAGAAGAAATAAAGATGAAAGAATTGGTAACGGTAATTACCTCTTCTTTGAAGCGCCTTTTGGAGACCTCCTCTTAGGGAACTAAAATTGGTCTTTGAGTAAGACCAGAACCTCTAGGATGTTGCTAGGGAAGTGTAGAAGAGATTTTGGCAGGGGTTGGCCGAGCTTGAGTGCTCAAATTGGTGTGAGGAGGAGGGGGAGGAGGTGTCCTTTTATAAGGGAGGAGAGGGGCACCTTAGGAATATCTCAAAATATTATTTTATATTAAAGTCAAAATCGGTTTATAATGGTTCCAAAGGGTCTTATTTAGAAGCTAAAGTGGGTATGGGTCGAAATCCTATCAACCAATAAGATTTAGACAAGTTTAGGGTATTATTTTAACCTTATCAATTAGATTTAACTCTAAGTTAAATAATTTAACTTTTACCGTGTCTTTTTGTTTTCTTTCACTATATGGTTAATATACTTACTATAAAGTGCCAAAAGAACCCCAAATTGTTTATTATTAATATATATATCCTTATCTAAGTCATTTGGCCGAACCTTATATTTTTAGGAATAAAATAACAATTAATAATATAATATTTGATTTAAAAACTATTTTGTGTCAATTTTGACACTATTTGATATATGATTTTTGTGAAAGTAATAACAGAATTATATGTTCGAACCAAGTTGATTAAATCAACACTAATATATCATAGTAACCTAGAAAATTAGTGGAATTCATAAAAAGTCTCAAATTATATTTAGTTTGGTGTTTATAACATCAATTATGTCAATATTTCATTAATAATATAATTACTGCATCATCTTTGTGTCATAAATAAATTAACTTATTTGATGTCTAAAAATTACAAATAAAATACCATCATGTAGGAAATCGTTTTAGCTTTCTAATGAATATTTATAGTCAAATTTATCTTATGTATAACCCCATATTAAAAATGTTTTAGTAAATAAACTTTGATTTTAACTCTTTTAACCCTTCTTTAAATAAATTAATAATAAATGTCCTAATCTAATCCAAGTGGGCCTAAATGGTCATATTTTATTCCTAAGTTTGTTTTTGGTCGAATTACACTTGTCCAATAGAATTAGGACATGTGTTAGGGTAATATTAATATCATATTTACCCTTAGTTACCCTATTTACTATTAACCGCGGTAAAAAAAAGTAAAAAGTTACTATTCACCAAAAATTATTTTCATCTCATTGAACCACATTTTAGTCCTTGATATTAACCGTGTCTCTCGGATTTTCGAAATTCCATTCACAGAAGCGGTAAAATTAAGTTTTATGCAAAATTCAGTTTTTAACCTACCACTTAGTGGTTTCACTATTCATCAAAAATTGATGTTTTTCAGAACAATGCCAAAATTTCATCCCAAGCTATATTTCATATTACGAATTCAAAAATGAAGTCTATTTTACCAAATTCATAACATAAAATTTGAATTAATTAATTTTATAATTAAATCCCGCTGTTAAAACAAATAGCGTGTTTTTAAGAAACAATATCTATCAAAAGATTGACACTTGTTTATGTCTAGTTTAAATGTGAAATTACATCCAATGACCAACATTGTATTAAATTGTAAAAATATATTCTAAATATACTTTAAAACCACTCAAATTAATAATTTATCACTATTAATTATTTCGATTAAAAAAGTTGTTTTTAATTATAATTTAGTAATTTTTCACTGTTCATCAAAATATGAAAGTTATCCGAAAAGTACCAAAATTTCACCTTAGGCTAAATTCGATACTCCGAATCCAAGAATGAAGTTCATTTTAAAAAATAAGATTTACAGAATTTTAAAAAGTGGTTATTACTATTCATAACGGCTAGTTTTAATAATATTTTAATAGCACATCGTTGTTTAGTGAAACTCGGTATTGCGTTTTACACACGTTATCGAGGAAGGCCGCGATTGCATGTAATGCAAGGCAAGACAAGGATGCGTGTTGTGCAAGCTCCTTTTGGTGTAGCGTACAACACAAAAATTAAAAAGAATATTTCTTTATAAAATATTGGGCTGTTACAATGTGTCTTCACACGCTATTCTAGAATCGAAAAAAGTGTATAACCTTAATGGCGTTTTCCACTCCGTTTCATCTGGATGCTCAGAAGGATGTTTCAGATATGGATCTAAATAGTGTTTAGTTTTCATTATATCTACCTTAATATATTCTTTAGATTTAGTAGTAGGATGTGAAGTTCAAAGGAATTTGAGAATCTCTTTATAGTGGGTATACCATTTCTAGTTTCTCTCTCTCTTCAGATGGTATTCTCAGTTTCAGGAATAGGTTTTTCATCCCAACATTAGTGAGGATATCCATTTTGTTTGATTGTCATAGTTATTCATGGGATGTTCATTTAGGAATTATGAAGATGGATTATGAAAATATATGGGGATTCTGGTGACTAGGTCTGAAGCATGAAATTACTAATTATGTGCCCCACTGTTACACCTACCAACTGATTAAGGTAGGGCATATGAGACCTTCTGGTTTTCTCCAACCTCTTCCAGTTGTGGTTTGGAAATAGTATTATACAATCTATGTATTTCATTATGGGATTACCATAGATTACCTGAGGGAGTAATTCTATTTTTATAGTGATTGATTTTTTAAAAAATTCAACTCATTTTATTCTGATAAAAGAAACTAAAAAAGTTGAATATTTTGGTAAGTTGTATGTAAAGTAAATTGTGAGGTCACATGGGGTTACTTATGATGTTATTTTAGATAGGGATCCTAGGTTTACTCATAAGTTCTGAAGAAGTCTCCAAGAGGTGATGGTGACTCATCTCAGATTGAGTACAACTTATCATCCACATGCTAAAAGTTAGAAGAGCATGCTACTAAAATTTTAGATGATATGCTCCATGCCTATGTCTTATATTTTGGTGGATCTTAGGATATCCATATGAGACTAGTTGTTTTATTTTAACATATGTTATCCTTCATCGATTATAATGGCTTCTTTATAGGTTTTTTATGGTTTCCTGTGCATATCAAATATTTTTTGGGTAGAGGTGGGAGAATACTCTTTTGTGGGATTGAGTATGGTTTAGGATACAACTATGAGGATTCCAGATAAAAATCAGTGTATGGTTATCTCTCAGATTCGATAGAAATATTATGTGGATCATCAATGTTTTCCGTTAGAGTTTTTCATAGGTGAACGGGTTTTCATAAAAGTTTCTCCTCATTTAGGTCATTGTCAGCATGGAAAATAGGTAAAGTTGGCTTCGAGATATGTTGGACCATTTGAGGTCATTGAGCTTCTTGGGCAGGTTTCTTATCAATTGTAATTTCTGGATTAGCTGATAGGAATTCATGTTGTTTTCCACATATCACAGCTCAAGAAATTCCATACTAATACCTCTCACATTCTGAGCTAGGAAGATATTGATTTAGAGCCAAACATTTATGTTGTTGAGTATCAAATTGAGATCATTGACTCTAAAGTGAAATTATTGTGTTTGAAGTCTATTCCATTTTTCAAAGTGTTATGGATGCATGGATAAGAATCTCATGAGACTTGGGAGTATGATTCATTAATGAGGGGGTAGTGGCCTCAACTCTTTACTAGAAATAATTCTTCCACATGACTTCCTAGGGATGGAAAGCCTTATGGTGGGGAGTTTGTAACATCCCATTACACACATTATAGTATTTTACTCCCTTTACTTATTATAATCTTGAATTTGGTGCATCTTAGGAATCCTAAGGATGGAGAACATTTGATGACCAAAATGAACTAAATTTTAGGGATGAATATTTGTTTGAATTAATGTATTCTAGTTATAAATGTTTAATGTATTTGTAGGGTTCTCCTCAAGTCTAGATAATTCCTATGGTGGTTTGTGGATTTTGTTAAAGAATATGTAGTTTTTTAGTATGCAGGATAAATACAAAGTGTTTAATGGGAGTATATGATGTGTAAGTTTAGTAGGAAGGATACCATGAACCTAGTACACAATGTTAATGGAGTACATGTTGTGTAAATGTTTCATTCCATGTAATGATAAAATATTGTTTTTTAATAAAAAAGTGATGAGTTTTTTAGCATATGTGATCCCCATGGATTATATGATGTGTAAAGGGATTACACATCCTATAAATGTCATTAATAGGGATTTTAGGGCAAAAAATTAGTTTATTTTTATATAATTTTCCATATATATCTCCCCTCTCAACCTTGGGCTCTTCTCTAATGATTTTGGGAGCCTCAGTTCTATCCATATTGATTCATTTGGTGATTTATATTCATTACGGTTTGATCATGGTAGCACCATTTCATTATGCTATTGGATTTAATGATCTATGGTGAGGTTTCATCTTGTTTTATTATAGATCATTTGTGTGATCTTGTTCTAGGGGCCACTTCCTTGTTGTTTGTGGTGCAGTGGGTGTACTTTTCTGAGGTATGTGTTGTTTTCTCTTCTTTATCAACCCTTTTATTGAATTGGATCTATTCTAAGATGTGTAGGTTGAATATAGGGCCCCTGTTTTATTTTTTGGTTTCTTATTTATGATGGATTCTATTGTGGGCATGTGTGACCTGAGTTTTGAGGTAGGTGGTCCCATCTATATCCCTTTTTGGTGAACTGTATTAATCATATTTGGATAAATTATTTCATTAAATGAAATAACATGATGTGACTGATTTGTATTGTGTGTGTAGAACTGGATTTTTATAAAATATTTTTTCCCCTAGTTTTGGTAAATGGAAAATGGGTTTCAAATCATTTTGAAATGGTTTTGTGAAAAGCATTTCCAAATAATGGTTTAATGGAAATAGTTTGATGAACTGGTTTGGAAAACAAAGCACTTGGAAAGCCTTGGGTACTTAGGTGGAAGGTATAGTAATAGGTCTCATCCACTATTTTGGGGTTTTATCATGGGGATTTCCTCTTCTCCCTAGGCCCGTTATTCTGGGGACTTGTTAGACCTATTATGAGGTTTACTTTTTGGGTTGTTCCCCTAATCTCTAGACTCGATGCATATTTCCAGTGTGTTGATGCATATGTGATAGTCTATTTTAGGTATGAATATCCAAGATATCTTGAACTAGTGTGATCCCTAGGATGATGGTACCTATGCTTCTGTTTTTGGCTTGTACTATTTTGTTGTACTACTGTGGATTTGATATGATATGTGATGCATACTTTGTTTTGAAATAATATATATCTAGTGATATTTTAATATGAAATGATTTCAAAATGATTTACTTATTGATTATGGAAATTTGGAAGAAGGGGAAATTACGTTTTTTCCCATGTTTTTGATATAAAAAATGTTAAACTGTTATCATGCCTTTTTTCATTTAAGTCAAGAATGATTGGATTATTTTTTAGAGACATGATTTGGAACTCCCAAGTAAGACACTACTGAGACTGTGAGCTCGCACCCTGCCTACCCCTTTGGCAGTGCATAAAACCAATTATTCCATTTATTTTAGGGAAAGGAGATGCACTATAGTGGGGTGGTGAGGTCTTTTGTTAGCTTAGTTTTGGGTAGATGGTGGTGAGATGGTGGGAGGTTTCCCACATTATCACATGGATATTTTAGAGTAGATATTTGGTTTTCATTCCTTTGTAGTTGGACTTATCACTTGTTGATTGTTTTATACATTTTTTATTTGAATTACTCATATTATTCCTTATCTGTTATGGAATATATTTATATCTTTTTCTATTTCTCTCTATTACAAATATATATTCCATGTTTTTATTTAGGTTGTGTGAAATTGTTCCCTCTTATTATTGGTTGATTCCCGAATTCTAGTTGCCAAACCATGGATATGGGGAACACCCTTTGGGTATTGGTGAATTGGGTCAAGTATCAGTTTAAGAGGGTATTAATGTCAGTTCATCAGAATGATATATATTATATTTAAATATTTTAAGTAACTCCATGTGTTTCCTTTACCTCACTTATAAAAGGTAACCTCCTCATCTCTTTCATTAAAAAATTTTGATCACTCTATATCGGAAAATATATACCCTAATACCATCCTAGATTACTTAATTTCAACCAATATATTCTAATATTCCATTAAGACCATCATAATAAATATTAAGGTGTAAACCAAAGGAGGTCTCTCAAAGAAGAGGTAATCATTTTACCATGATCTTTCAAAATTTATTTATTATTATATTTCTTATAAATATATTGTATCCATACTAACATAATTACTATAATATAATAAATATACTTATATGTTATTATTATTACGTAAAAACCATTTCCACCTCCTTTCCATCAAATGAGAAATGCAATTATCCGTCATACGTACGTGTGGACTGCCACCTCCATAAAGAAATGTGTTTCATTTTTCTCCACCACAACACAAGGCTAGTTATTGTGATGTAATTAATGGATATATATCATATTAATTACATAATTATGATTCTTTAAAGACAATATATTACTTACCTTCTTACCCTTCCACCTACTAAAAAATAATAACAATTCTTATATGTATGCATGGACTACCACCACCATGAAGTGATGCAAGTCATTTTTCTTGTCTAAATTTATTGAATGATTATAAATTTTAATTTAATATATAAAATGATAATTATTTATTAATTAATATTATATATATTATTAAATCCTAATTAAGATGGAATGACAGAAACTACAAAACTAAAACATGTATAAAAACGAAAAAATTAACCCCCGAGATGATGATGTTAATAAAGAATTGTTAAAAAATAGGTGATATAATGTTATAAGAGAATCATATATGGTATTATTAATATTAATATATTTATTTTATATATTTATAATAAATATAGATTTATTATACCATAGGCCATGAATTCATACAAAAGATGTTGGACTTAAGGTAAGAGTTTTTCATCTCAATTTCACTTCATTGAGACATGTGTTATATTATAAACTTAATTTGTTTTATATAATGAATATACTTTCCCTTTGACATATTATATAATGAATTAACCTTTATTAATTCTATTTTAATTTCAATTCAATTTTTATATTTTAAGGGGTTTGATTCAAAAGTTTTTAAAACCGTAAAAGTTTATTTTATAATCTCACACTTATTCATGATTATTCAAGATTAAATTTATATTAGAATAAATATATGATATTTATTTTATAAACCTCATTTATTTTCTTCTCATATGGTTATTTATTGAGTTTCCATGTTTTTTATCCAACTTCTCCTCTCTTTGGTACTGAAAGATTGAAAATAATGTTTTTAATCAAAACTAAACTTATCTCTCTTTTTTTTAGGAAAAAATATTCATAAAATTATTTTATGTAAGTTTTTATATACTTTTATCATATTTTAAAATATATTTTTCTACTAAATTTTACATTATTTACAAATTTTTAAAGGGTATTTGTTTAATTTTTTTCCAAAAAAATCATTTTTGACTCTTTACAAATGTGTGAAAGGAATGTTCTTTTTAATATATATGGTGTGAATGAAATTTACTTCCTATATAAACATTATTCTATATTTATATTCCTCTATAATTTTCTAAGATTATTCAAATAAAATACATTTTATGATTTTAAATGAAAATAAAAAGGAACAATTTTGTTAATGGTATAAAAATAATTTTTAATGTGATTTATAATTTCATTCTTATACAATGATTTTTGGAAAGTTTTTTTTAACATTTTACATCCATTTTATTTTCTATTTCTAAAATTCATGGATTTACTATAAAACCTTAATTTTTTATGAATTTATGGTCTTCTTTCATCCTTTACTAATTTATATTTTTTTGGTCATTTAAGTTCTCATGATCATATTTCCTTAGACATTATTTTCTCCTCCCTGTAGATATTTAAAGTATCATGGATTTATATGGTATCATTTACTCTAATATAATATTGTATTAACCATATACCATTTCTGTACATGGAATCAATTTAAGTAGTCTTATTATGAAAGTTATCTCATTGACCAAGGAATATTTTTTTATTGTTAATTCAATATATATAATTTTTGTTTTTATAAGGTATTTTGAGATTGAATTATTATTTTTTGAGGAATTCACTAGACATGAAAGTGAAGGCATGGCTCGATTATATATATCCCCATGATGCATCGATAGGTCTTATGAGACAAAAATTTGTCCAAATTAGTTGGGTACTTTGTGTATACCTACCTATTCATTAAACTGTATTGGCATAAGGCCTTAATGGTAAGTTTCATGATATATTGTCATGAGGCCTTGATGGAAAGATCATGATGTCTGGAATTATTCATATACTTCATTAATATTTTAGTTATTATTCTACATGTGATTATTATCTTGATATTTTACATGGATACATTTTTAATATTATGTTATTGATTAAATTAATATTTATTGATTATCCACTTTTGCATATTGTTAACAACTTATTTACTTAATGGTAGATTCCATTGTACACATTCCTTTACTTATCATCTTATCTCACCCTATACTATGTTTTCCTTTCCATAATATATAAGGAATGATTCTTTAAATGATTTTACAAGGATGAAATAATGTTTTTCATGTTATGTTTTATTTTCCAATGTAATATGGGATTATGTAGGTATCTAGTTCTCTAAGATTACTAAAATTATCAATCCTTTATGGTGTGATCCCTTATATCTTGTACTAATGTAATAAATTAAATATGACCTCTGGGTTACTAGGGTTGTGGTCATCATAGTTAGTATCATGGGAATTTTAGTAGGACCCTTGGGAACTAGATTTAGGAAACCATATATTTGAGAGTATAACCATATTACAGACTCCATAGATAAGTCTAAGTATATTATAACATCCTAATGTTTTTGTAAATTAGATATTATGTGGTTTCTTAGAAATAAAATATCAATATGGATATTGAAAAGTGTATGAGGATGTGTAATAGATGTACATATGGGTAAACCCTGGAAAAAGGCTGGTTGATTATTAAATAGATATTCACTCGATGCACAATGAGTGAGACTAAAAATGCTCACCTTTCTTGATACTCTCTAGGGATATGATTTGATTGATTCACATTCTCTTTATGAACCATTACTAAATATTTAAAAAAATTATGATTTTAAAATAGGACCAAAGATACCAATCTTATGATTTTGAGATTAGTTATGAAAAAAATTTCAATTTATGTTTCGTATTGAACCAAATTTGGAATTATACACAATGACTCATAATGTTATGAGATAATCTTATGTATATTATTATCTAGAAATGATTCATAATATAATTAATCGAAATATTTTCAACACCCATAATCAATATAAGGATTTCCCTTGAGATAAATTTAACATAGTTAGGGTTGTAGTTGAGTAGATTATGACTATATTATAATTGTTGAATCCGATTATAATCAATAACCTTGCCCATATGGGACAAACTATTGATTCAAAACATTATTTATTGATGTTGGATTGCTTAATGTGACAAAAACCTCTATCCTTAAATAGAAATACTAATCCATTGGTAGTTGAGAAATGGATCAAGTCCCTTGAGAAGATATTCCTAGATCTTTGAAGTAATGAATGGGAAAATTTTATTCTGGTAGTGTATTTTTAATAGAATATTATGATTAATGTCGGTCATTGATTCAAAATAAAAAGGAGGATGATGAGCTATAGATAATGTAATGAAATAATTTTAAGGAGATATTCTTTGAAAAATATTTTCCTTGTGAATAATAAGATGATATAGAAAAGAAATTCCTCCATCTAAGATAAAAGGAAGATGAATGTGTTTTTGAATATGAGAAAAACTTTATAAGATTTGTATGGAATTATTTGGATGACATATACAACCCAATAAAGTAAGATCATTCATTTCATTGATGGGATTAATTCAAGCCTCCAAAGGGCACTAGTATCTCATTTTTTTCATTATATGATTATATGGTATAAAGTTACATAAATACTAAGAAATAATTTTCTAATTCATATATTTTCAAAGTAAATTAAGAGAAGAAGAGGATGACTAAGTACCAAATAAAAATAAATGAGATTAAAGAAGGGAAGGAAGGGGGGGGGGACTTCCAACATGTGATAATTATGGAAAGAAACACCTTGGTACTTTATTGAAGGTAAAGTGAGTTTTATTTAATTATAGAGGGAAATTACATCAACCATGTGATTATAAGATCAATAAAGAATCCACCAGTTTCTCATGTTTCAATATTAAGGAAATTGGGCACTAAAAAAATGAATGCTCCAAGCATAAAGAAAATTTACCTTAGAAAAGGAATAGGGGAAAGGCTAAGCTTATAAAATCACTAAAAATAATGTTGAAGTCCCTAATGTTTTGATAGTAGGTAATTTTATTATAGGCTCATATTTATCTATTTATTTATCTTCACACCCTTTTATATATTCCATGTATTCCAAAAAGAATTTATATATTTCATTGGCACCTTAAGAAAGGAGTTGTCAATCAAGAATCCCAGTGGAAACCTTATTGAAATAAGGATATGTCAAATAGTTCCTATTATGACACAAAAACATACCCTATTTTAAATATTTATTATTAAATATATGTTTGGATTTGATATAATGGTCATTTTTTTTGTGTTTTAGATATTATTTCCATTTTTAACTTCTTTGGTACCTAATACGACCGAGAAAATGTTTTTTATGAAGAGACAACCTTATTTCATCCTTGGTCCATAAAAGTTTTCTTCCATATCCATATTTTCAATTCCCACTAATATTATCCTTATATGGGAACTTAATTATGAGTTATTTAAACTTACCTTTACATTTCCTACTTCCCCTTTTCAAATAAAGTTTTATTATTCCTTTGTACGATGTGGGTTTTCAAAAATAGCATTTTTAAAAATTGAACCCTTGATCATTGAGATAAAAAAAATTCATGACTCAATTTATTTATGGGGGTGGGATAATGTAACACATGGAATTTTTTAATATAATAATAATCTCAATATATTGATTAACACAAAACACTAATCTTTAAGTGAACTAGATATAATATGAAAATGTTATTATTAAAATGTGACCATTATAACATAGTCTTTAAATTGAAGGTATGAATATTAATATCCAAATTATGAAAAATATTTATAAAGGATTTATATAATTAAAATTTATTTTTTAATATAAAATAAATAAGTACTCAATTTTTGGTAATGTAATTTTATGATTTATAAATATATTTTCTTCAAAAATTGGTTTTATCAACTTTTATGTGTAGACATTATAATTAATCTCTACAAATTTTTATAAATTTTATTTTATTAAATGAATATAATTTTTTAAATCATAATTTCCAAATTATCTTAGGGTGAATTTTTAGGATTTTTTTAAAAATATTTATTTTAAATTGAAATGTGAAAAATACTGGTTTTTGTAAAACATGCATTTCCTTTCATTAAATAAATCAATTTAAAAGTACCATTAAGTTTTTAATTTGATATTAATGAAATATAAGTATAATTTAATTATAAATAATATAATTAATTACATATGAGTCAAAATTATACTTGATTTTTATGTAACTTAATTTTTGGGATTAAAAACGCATTTTTCTAAAAAAACTCTTTTCATTTTATTAATTTATATTAAAAATATATCTCAAAGTTATATAAATTTAATCTTTAAAATTGGATTTCATATTTGGAATAATTATTTTAAAATTTATAAAATAGTCCCCTTATATTTTTGGTCATTATGAATATAAACCATGGTAAATATTTGTCACCTCAGTAAGGGTAAAACATGTAAAACATGGATAAAACTATGGGGAATGGCTTTAAAATCTCTCTAAAACATGAATATATCATATTTTATGTGTTTTTTTGAAAAAATACATCATATATATGAAAATATCGCAATTTATTTACACTTTTCATTGATTATAAAATTTATATTATTTTAAGAAATAGATAAATAAAAAATGTCACTTTATTGATTATAATTTACATTATATGTTTTCATTGGGATAAGAAAAGTATTTTGAATGCATATAAATGATTATTTTTATCATAAATATTATTTTTATAATTTTAATTTACTTTTAATTTTTAGTGATCATATAATTACCTAAAACTCTTATGAAACGTCGATACCGTGCTTGTGAAAGTATTAGAAAAATCAAGGTAAATAATTTTAAAAATAATAATCAATATATTTGGGATTAATTTTTGTATTATAATAATTTAATAGGTATTTATAAATTATAATTAATTTTTAGTTTTTTTATATTATAATTCCATTTCTGTCTTGATGTCTTTGAATTCAAATTAAAAAAGTTGTCTCAAAATGACTTTATTGGTATTTTATGATAAATAATATATTATTGAATGCTTTAAAAATGAATAAAATACTAAAATAGGAAAATATGGATTATAAAAGGTATAAAATTTCATCCATATTCCATTTTTTTCACTTTTAACTTTAAGAGTAAATTTATAACCCTTAAAGGCTAAAACCTGTGATACCATGGTTAAGGTTAAAAAGGGTTAATGAGTGGGTTAAACAAAAAAAATAAGGTTTAAAATGAAACATAAACATGTATAAATTTTATTGGTTGAATTTATTTTAACATTAGCATGTCTTATATTCTAAATTATTTCCATTTGGTTCTAAATTACATGATTATGATATATATCATATTTAAATCTTATAAGTAATTACAAGTGTGTCCTATCCCGCACTTATAAAAGGAAACCTCATATTATCATTTATTCACAAAGTATGGGAAGTAACCTAAAAACTTACTAGATTAATTCAATTTATCCTAGATGTTATGGTATTCCCCTATGAGAATATTAATAAGTCTTAAGGTGTAAACCAAAAGAGGTATTAAAAAAAAGGTAATTTTGTTACACAACTCTTAAAAAGGTTATTTATTCTTCTACTTCATATAAATATATTAATTCTATAATAAATTAATTAATATATTATATTAAATATAATTATAAGTTATTATTATTATGGAATAACCATTTTATACCTAATTTCCATTAATTGGGATATGCGAACTACCACCTCCACAAAGCGATGTGTTTCGTTTTTAATCACCAAATAACATGGCTAGTTACTGTGTTGGTTTTATTAAATATATATGATATTTTTTATGTAATTATGATTATTTAGATATAATATATCACTTAACATATTACCTTTACACCGACTAAACAATGATAATGTTGCTTGTGAGTATGTGTGGACTGCCACCTTCATGAAGTGACGCGATTTTTTTTCTTGTTCTCCTTTAGTGAATGATTATAAATTTTTATTTAATGTATAAAAATGATAATTATTTTATTATTAAATTATTTATATGATGAAATAATTGTTGAGTCAAAAGTTCTCTTTTGACTTCTATATTTTGTTTTGGAAATCACAAATGTCTTTTTAATCATATCGTACTGACTCTGTCAATCGTAACGTACTGACTCTGTCAATCGTATCATACTGACTCTGTCAATCGTATCGTACTGACTCTGTCAATCGTATCGTACTGACTTTATCAATTGTAATCGTACTGACTCTTATATTCATACTTTCATTACTTGTTTTGGTACTTTGTCAAAAACACTTGTTTCATATTAATCGTACTATTGTTTATCTTATTCATATATCTTTTTTTAACCAATATGATGTCGTTGGGTTAGTTACAAACTATTCAAAACGATGTTGTGCTTTCTATTTCAATATGACCGTTATGATGCCAGGTGTCCAAGTCAGTCCGAGTTTTTCAGAGAAATATGACCGTTGGAGGAGATGTGACTGTTGGAACCCGAGGACTATAAATAGGAGGCCATTTGAAGCTGAAAGAACAACAGAGAACGAAGATATTTTAAAACAAGTGTGATACTTTGCTTCAGTCAAGATTATAGAGAGAGATTCTGTGACTTCTCTCATGTTGTGTGCTTTGTGCGTCCGATCATCGTATCGAGGGATTTCAATTGATTGAAAGACAGAGGTGCCGATTACCTACAAAATCGAGGGCTTCCAGGGATAGGCAGACAGACGGTCCGATCATCATATCGAGGGCTGTCGGGGATAGGCAGACGGACAAACCGATCATCGTATCGAGGGCTTACCAAGGTGTTGGTGAGACAAACCTTTTATCCTGGGTGAAAGGATAACCCTTCTCTTTGGGTCAAAAGAATTGTAATACTTTTACATTTCCGTTGTTGCTCGTATTAGAAAGGAATTTGTATTGTTTCCTTTCTTCCTTACATACTCTATTGTAATCGTTTCAATTACAATCATTCTATTACATATTGTATTGATTGATTCTATACGCTTTTAGGTGGAATCATTCATCTTTATATTACTCTGATTATTGTGTTCATCTTGAATACAATTGTTTTATATTTCATTAGTATTACATTACAACTTACCTTTTATATTCAATACAATTGTGGGTGTTTGTATTTGTATCAGTTTAAGACCTTTTAAACTAATCTCTTAATTGTTTAAACTCAAAGATTTTTTAAACCTACAATTCACGCCCCTCTTGTATTATTCCATCTAATTTACATATACATATACTTATTCGATCCAACAATTGGTATCAGAGGAGGTTTCCACTGATTTGTATTTCTTGTTCTATTCTGAATACTTACTACACTAACGTGTGGAGTGGAAATGTTTTTGTTGTATTAGATGGAAGGAATGAATATTGGGTCAATAGACAATCTAAATCCTTCTAGACCACCTATCTTTGATGGAAATGATTATGAGTACTGGAGATATCGTATGAAGACGTTCGTTATGAATACTGGTGTAGATAATTTTATCATGATTACTGGAGGTTACAAAATTCTTGACAAAGAAGTCAGTACATTCACAAACCAAGAGAAGCAAGAATATCAACTGAATTACAAGGTGCACAATACTTTATTGTGCTCTATGACCAGGAATATATACAGTCAGATATCTTCATGTGAAGCAGCCAACTGTATCTGGAAGAAATTGGAAGTCACTCATTTTGGTACATCCAAGGTTATAGAAACAAGAAGTGTAATGCTTCAAGCAGAGTATCATGGATTTGTTTTTCCTTATGGAGAGCCAGTATGTAAAGTACAATAAAGGTTTATGATAATTGCCAACAACTTACAATCTATGGATGAAAAAGGTCTTGATGATGAAGCTCTTGTTGATAAGATTATAGATATAATTCCAAATTAATTGGAGTCAAAAAGGACAGCTATTGATGAAAATAGAAAAGTTTCCCAGATTACTTTAGATGAACTCTTTGGAACTCTTCTACAACACGAGACAAGAATGAAAAGAGATGCTGATTTCAACAAGAAGTAGAATGGGAATGGAAGTGTAGCCTTTGCATATAAAGCTAAAACACCTGAAAGGCTTACAAGATCCAAATCCAAGAAAGTTATATCTGATTCAAGTGATTGTGATCTTTCGGATAATGAGCTAGCCAATATTGCTTGGAGGATGAACAATATTGTGGGAAAGAAATATTTCCAATATAGATTCAAAAAGAAAGATAGGAAGGATAAGAAAGATTCAGAGGTAACTTGTTATGAATGTAAGAAAGCAAGACATATAAGGCCTGATTTTCCTTTACTGAAGAGGAAAGACAGAAAGGAGAATCACTCTTAAAGAAACAATAAAAGGTTTTATAAGACAAAGAAAGTATTGAAGGAAAATGATACCTAGAGTGAAAGTGGTAGTGATTCTTTAGATGATTCTTCAGAATATGAGTCCTCAGGACAGAGGAATATTGGACTTTTAGCCAGATTACCAATTGAAGATCGTTGTCTCAAGGCTAAGGTACATAATGATGAAGCTATTACAAATGTCTCTTTGAATGCAAATTATAGTGATAATAGATATTATGAATCTTTATCATCAGAAGATGATACATTACCTTCTTTTGAAGAAGTATCTAGATTTTCTAAATTACTTGAAAATGAAAATTCTAAACTCAAGAAGAATGTTGAGAAAGAAAATTCTAGAATTTCAATCTTGACTAAAGAAGTATCAGATCATTCTAAGGATCTTGATGTGATTTTTTTTTATTTTGAATGTATTTTAAAAACCCTTGAGAAAGTAAAATATGATAAGGATAAACTTTCTAAGGACCTAGAAACTGTGTTTTCAAAGGAAAATATTTTATAGCCTAACTCTAGTTCAAATTCAAATGTTTTGGAAAATAAAAAAATAGTTTTAAAATTAAAGTCAGAAATTTTTTCCTTGAAAAAATGTTTGTCAAACTTTACTCATGGAAAGGAAAACATTGAAAAAATGTATTCTCAAATTCGACCTTTGAGAAATCGTTCTGGTCTTGGTTATACTCATTCCAAACCTGTTTTTAGTAATAACTATTTTGTTCCTCAAAAAACCTCTTTTTGTTCTAAGTGTCAATGTAGAGGACACTGGAGAAGAGATTGTTCTCTTAATAGAACTCAATATTTTGGATTTCATAAATCTCATTTTGGAAAATAAGTGTGGATTCCAAAAATAATTTTATCTAACCCTTATGGATCCAAACAAGTTTGGATTCCGAAAAACTAATTGTTTCTTTTTCAGGAAAATGAGAAGTGTACCAATAAGAATATCTGGTACATGGATAGTGGTTTTTCTTGACACATGACTGGAAACAAAGATCTCTTTGAAAAGGTTTTCAAAACAAAAGGTGGAAAAGTAACCTTCAGAGATAATTCTCAAGGAAAGATTGTTGGTATATGTAATATCGTTTTTCTTGGAAAAGTTCTTATCTCAAATGTTTTTTTTGTTAAAGGTCTTAGGCATAATCTCATCAGTATAAGTCAATTATGTGATGAAGGTTACCTTGTGAATTTTAGAAATGATAAGTGTCTAGTTAACAATTCCAAGGATGAGTTCATTCTATCTTCTCATAGGCAAGAGAATGTTTACACTATTAACTTAGAAGACCTTAGGAGCCAAAAATTACCCTACTTAAGTGCAATAGAAGACCAATCATGGATATGGTATAGAAGACTAGGACACTGTAATCTGAGAAACCATAGTAAACTCTCAAAGAAAAGACTTGTGAGGGGACTACCGGATCTTAGATATGTTTCTTCAAAAGTCTGTGATTCTTGTCAATTTGGAAAGAAACATAAGACTAGATTTAAATCAATCAATGAAGTTTCAACTTCTAACGCATTACAGCTAGTGCATATGGATATTTTCGGTCCCACACAAACTGGAAGCATTGGAGTAAAATACTATGTATTTGTTTTAGTTGATGACTTTACTAGATTTACATGGGTCTACTTTCTCACAAATAAATCTGAAGCCTTTTCCTATTTCAAAAATTTTAGAGCCCAAGTTAAAAATGAGAAAAACCTACCATTGATAACTATCCATAGTGATCATGGTGGTGAATTTCAAAATTCATATTTTGAAACTTTTTGTAGTAGGAAAGGTATTACTCACAATTTCTCAGCTCCAAGAACTCCTCAGCAAAATGTTGTTGTTGAAATAAGAAATCGTATTCTTCAGGAAATGAGTCGAACCATGTTGAGTTAATACTCAATTGCTAAGAACTTCTAGGCTGAAGCTGTTAGTACTGCCTTCTATACTATAAATCATGTTTTAACTAGAACATTTCTTAATAAAACACCTTATGAGTTATGGACTGTCCGAAAACCTAAAGTTTCATACTTCAAAGTTTTTGGGTGCAAAGAATTCATTCTGAACACAAAAGATAATCCTCATAAATTCAAACCAAAATCTGATGAAGGAATCTTTCTAGGATATTCTACAACTTCTAAGGCTTATAGAGTTTTCAATAAAAACACTTGTACTGTTGAGGAAACAGTACATGTGAAATTTGATGAATCTGATCCTTTTGTTTTCAACCAACCCAATCCTACATCCTCCGATGTGTTTTCCAAAAATGTTTATCAACCGTTATTAGAAGATCATTCTGATAAGGAAAATGTTCAAGAAAGTATTCCTGATACATTTACCACAGAAGATTTTCCACCATATGTTGATGAACAGGTTTTACAAAACCCAAATCAATTGTTTCTTAGGAATAATCCCAGTGATAACATCATTGGTGATGTAAATCAACCTATAAGGACCAGAAATTCCTTAAGAAATGAAATAGAACATATTTCTTTTCTTTCCCAATTTGAACCTAAAAGCCCAAGTGAGGCCTTAGGTGATGAAGATTGGATCAAAGCAATTCAAGATGAACTAAATGAATTTGAAAGGAATCAAGTCCAGACTTTAGTTGATAGACCTAAAGAAACAACTGTAATTGGTGTATAATGGGTTTTCAAAAAACAATTGTGATGAAAATGGAATCATTGTAAGAAATAAAGAAAGACTTGTTGCTAAGGGCTATAATCCACAAGAGGGAATAGACTATGAAGAAACACATGCTCCTGTAGCTAGACTTGAATCTATTCGTATTCTATTAGCCTTTGCAGCATACTTTAATTTCAAACTATTTTAAATGGATGTAAAATGTGCTTTTCTAAATGGTTTTGTTCAAGAATAAGTTTTTTTCAAACAACCTCTTGGTTTTCTAGACCCAAAACATCCTGATCATGTTTTTAAACTTACCAAGGCTCTATATGGTCTTAAACAAGCCCCTAGAGCATGGTATGATAGACTTACAAGATTTCTTTTACAAAACAATTATAAAAAAGGTACAACAGATCCAACCCTTTTTCTAAAAATGGAAAATAAAGATATTTTGATTATTCAAATCTATGTTGATGACATCATATTTGGATCAACTCAGAAATCTTTAACTGATTCTTTTCCTAATTTAATGAAATCTGAGTTTGAAATGAGTATGATGGGTGAGTTATCATTATTTTTAGGTTTTCAAATCTCTCAAAAACCAGAAGGAACATATATATCTCAACATAAGTATATTAAATATTTACTCAAAAATTATGGTTATGACAAGACTAAAAGTATTAGCACTCCAATCGGTACCTCAAATACACTTGATCTTGATGAAACTGGGAAACCAGTAGATCAAACAATTTTTAGAGGTATGATAGGAAGTTTGTTATACTTGACAGCTAGATGACCAAACTTAATGTTTTCTGTATGCTTATGTGCAAGATATCAATATAATCCAAAAGAGTCTCATTTAAAATCCGTAAAGAGAATCCTTCGGTATTTAAAAGGCACTATGGATTTAGGTCTTTTTTACTCTTCTTGGAATGATTTTGTTTTAAAAAGTTTTTTAGATGCTGACTTTGGAGGTTCTAAAATGGATAGAAAAAGTACATCTGGAACATGTCATTTCTTAGGAGATTCTCTAGTTTCTTGGTCCTACAAGAAACAACACTCAGTAGCACTATCCACTGCTGAAGCTGAATATGTAGTAGCTGGAAGTTGTTGTGCTCAAGTTTTGTGGATGCAACACACACTCACTGAATATGGATTGAGTTTCTCCAGAACTCAAATTCTATGTGATAACCCTAGTTCTATAGCTCTTAGTAAGAACCCAACACATCACTCTCGTGCAAAACACATAGATGTTAGGCATCACTTTCTTAGGGATCACACAGAAAAAGGGGATATCGTTTTACAATTCATCAGAACGCAAGAACAACTTGCTGACATTTTTACAAAACCATTACCTTCTGATAGGTTTGAGTTTATAAAATAGAAACTAGGGATGATTACATTAAAATAATCATTCATATCTACTTCATGTTTTACTTTTATCCTTACATTAAATAACTCCCTTTGAAAGGGGGAGGACATTTCTTACTATGTTTTTTTATTTTTCTTCTTATCTTATGATCTTTAATTATTTACTCTCTGGGTATGTATTTTTTACTTTTCTATTTATTGTATTGAGAGTTTTGTCATATCATTTAATTTTATTCTCCATCGTACTGACTGATGATGGTAATGATTTTCTTTTCCATCGTACTGACCGATGATGGTAATGATTTTCTTTTCCATCGTACTGACGGATGATGGTAATGATTTTCTTTTCCATCGTACTGAATGATGATGGTAATGATTTTCTTTTCCATCGTACTGACCGATGATGGTATTGATTTTCTTTTCCATCGTAGTTTCCGATGATGGTAACGAGATTGTTTTCCATCAGCTTATCAGTTCATGGTAACGAGATTGTTTTCCATCGGCTTATCAGTTCATGGTAACGATATTGTTTTCTATCGGCTTGTCAGTTCATGGTAATGAGATTGTTTTCCATCAGCTTGTCAGTTCATGGTAATGAGATTGTTTTCCATCGTATTGTCAGTTCATGGTAATGAGATTGTTTTCCATCAGCTTGTCAGTTAATGGTAACAACTTTGTTTTCCATCGGTATGATGATTGATAGTATTCTTTTACTTTTTACGTTTGTGTTTTCTTTTGAACTATACTAAAACCAACAATAAACTTACGTTTTCCGATCGGTATTTTTTCATTTTTAAATTTTTTTCTTTCGTTTTAATCCTAACCATTGATCCCTTTTCCTCTAATATTGACCGTAGAAGATCAATGGTCACCCCTATATCGCCTATAAATATCCCCCTCCCCAAACCCACATTGGTTTTTCAGATTTTTAGGCGAAGCTCTACTCCACTGTTTTTAAGTTATCGTACGATCTTTCATCGACAGCATCCCTATGTCTCAGTCTTCTGCCAACACTCCTGCCGATATGTCTTCAAAGGATTTCTCAGAAAAAGACCTTTTAAGGGAAAGGCTAGTCTCCCGTGACTTGTATGATTCATATGATTCTACTATCAAGAGGATTATCTTGTTTCAAGGATGGGAGCATTTGTGTGTTGAAAAGCTTGTTTCTCAAGATCCGGTTCACTTTGATGAAGTCTGTCAGTTTTATAAAACTGTATCTTTTGACAAAGACATGACTATCAATTTTGCTGTGTACGATAGAAATTTATCTATGTCTGTGAAACAAGCGGCTCATTTTCTGAATGTCCTGATCGAAGGTGATTCCTACTGTCCATCTCATAAATTATCAGAAGAGGTCGGTACGTTTAATAGAGAAAGTGTCGAGAAGTCTCTGTTTGTTGTGAATGAAGAGAAAAGGAAAGTCTCTCATCTTTCACTGGACAATAGGTTTGTGGATCTATGGATGCAAGGTTTTCTTATCCCAATGAAAGGGGATAGGTAAACTTTGAAAGTTTCTGATATATTCATGTTGGACTATCTTGTCAACATGAGAAAAGTGAATCTCATGGGATATGTTTTTGAAACAATTAAGAATGTAAAGTCAGGGGCAATCAAATCTCATTTGATTATGTATCCAGCCATTCTTAAAAAGTTTATTCTTGAGAGCATGAAGTTTTTCAACATTCCTTTGAAAGTAAAGTTGATAGATCTAAAACCATCCTGGATTAGCAAAAGTACTTTGAAGAAGTTGAATGTTTGTTTTGATCAGAATTCAAAACTTTTTTGTTAAGCTTATTGAAGTTGAATCTCCTCAGAATCAATCAGCACCTATGCCAGCCAAAGACTTTCAATCTACTGGTATTACTCAAAAGTATGATCCGAAAACCAGCTCAAAGCCTAAGAAGAAACCAAAGTATAGTAAAGAAGTTGTATCCAAATGAAGAAAGGATAAGGAGTAGAGAAAGGAAGGTGATCCAATGTTCGGTCTTGACCCAGCTGAGGCTTTTGCAGAAAGAATAAGGGTAGAGGAAACCCTTAAAGATGAAAAGAAAAAGAAGACTATTTTGAAAAGAAAGGCTCAAGACTTTGATATCTCAAAAGTACTCAGAATGGTTGAGGATGCCAGTGCTCAACTGACGGAAGAAGTGCATCAAGAACCCATCATACAGAGTCTTCCTGAGAAAGAAAAAGGGAAAAAAATGTTAGAAGAGATACCAGAAGTTCAATAAGAGGAAGGATATTTTCTTTTGGAATTTCTTCAATGTTCGAAGAAGAGTATAGAGGAATCGGTTCAAAAGAAAAGTTAAGTTATTCAACAAGTTCCTCATACCGATCAAGCACTTTTTCAATCTTCTTAACCTCCGGATAGAATTTCTTCTCAATAAAATCAAGATTCTCAATCTTTTCACACTGATAAAGTTATTGTCATTAGTGATAAAATGGAAGAAGAAAGAAAGCATAAAGAAAAAGAAAAAGGAAAACATCCAGTTGTTGACTCAAGCCGATCGAATGAACTGGCTTCGTACGATGAAGATACTGATTCAGAACACACAATATCTCTCAAGAAGAGTGATTACAATGTCCATGTTTTGAGAAGGGATGAGAAGACCATTCCATATTTCCCTAGGCTGGAAGGGAAGATTGATTTTATTACTGACAATCAGATGAATAAGTTTGGCTCTGTAAAAGAATTAAGAAAGAATGTTTTTTCAGTTGAAGCTGATTTGAAAGTTCTTTCAGAAAGTTCGACTGCCCATAAGAAGGCCTGCAACAAGATGACCAAGTGTTTATACAAAACAAAGAGTTCATTCAATGATCATGAGTTAGAAATTGAAGATATAATATGGTTGTCAAATGAGCTTGCAATTGCTTTCAATAAGCTGGACAAAGAAACAGTTGAAAGGTTGAATCTTTTGTCTTCTCAATGAGCTGTTGTTCCTTCATTAAAATACTTGCAGGAGAGAATGAATGCCTTTCAGGATGAGTTTTCAAAGGTTTCATCTTTCAAAGATGAAATAGTTCTCTTGAAGAAACAAAACTCTGGTTTATCCAAAGATAACAAGATTTTGCAAGACAAAATTTGTACTCTTGAAGAAGTAATTAGAGTTCAGGAAGAGACAATCAGAAATCAAGATCAACTCTTTTCCAATCAGCATGACCTTCTCAGATCTCTGGGTGATTCTATTTCTGAAGACAAGTAGGAGATCAAAAAGATGAAGGCAGTTCTTCATGAGTTGATCAAAATGGAGATGGAAAGAGAAAACAAGTGACTTGTATTTGTTCTCAAGTTTAGGGTTGATTGTTATCATAATGAAATTTCTTTTATCCATTGTCTTGTGTTTATTTTCTAACTCTTTCAGACAATTCAAGTTTATCCCTTTCTTTTTGTAAATCACAAAGGGGGAGAATGTTTATAAAGGGAAAGAATGTTTTATCAAGGGGGAAAATTCTTTACAGCGAAAATCTATGAATACAATCCTTAGGAAAGTCCATACCTAAGGGGGAGTTAGTTGTATTCAATTTTTTATTCAGAAGATTTTCCAATAACTCAGGAGGAGATAAGTTTTTCTTTTTGTTTTTACTTAGTGTGTTGTGCTTTCCAAAAAGGGGGAGATTGTTGAGTCAAAATTTCTCTTTTGACTTCTATATATTTTTTTGGAAATCACAAATGTCTTTTTAATCGTATCGTACTGACTCTGTCAATCATATCGTACTGAATCTGTCAATCGTATCATACTGACTCTATCAATCGTATCATACTGACTCTATCAATCGTATCGTACTGACTTTATCAATTGTAATCGTACTGACTCTGCTATTCATACTTCCATTACTTGTTTTGGTACTTTGTCAAAAACACTTGTTTCATATTAATCGTACTATTTTTTATCTTATTCATATATCTTGTTTTAACCAATATGATGTCGTTAGGTTAGTTACAAACTATTCAAAATGATGTCGTGCTTTCTGTTTCAATATGACCATTATGATGCCAGGTGTCCAAGTCCCTTCGAGTTTTTCAGATAAATATGACCGTTGGAGGAGATGTGACCATTGGAACCCGAGGCCTATAAATAGGAGGTCATTTGAAGCGGAGAGAACAACAGAGAACGAAGAGATTTTAAAACAAGTGTGATATTTTTCTTCAATCAAGATTCTAGAGAGAGATGTTGTGACTTCTCTCATGCTGTGTGCTTTTTGCATCCGATCATCGTATCGAGGGCTTTCAAGTTATTGAAAGACAGAGGTGTCGATTACCTACAAAATCAAGGGCTGCCAGGGATAGGAAGACAGACAGTCCGATCATCGTATCGAGGGCTACCGGGGATAGGCAGACGGAAAAACTGATCATCATATCGAGGGCTTACCAAGGTGTTTGTGAGACAGACCTTTTATCCTAGGTGAAAGGATAACCCTTCTCTTTGGGTCAAAATAATTGTAATACTTTTACTTTTCCGCTGTTGCTTGTATTAGAAAGGAATTTTTATTGTTTCCTTTCTTCCTTACATACTCTATTGTAATCGTTTCAATTACAATCATTCTATTACATATTGTATTGATTGATTCTATACGCTTTTAGGTAGAATCATTCATCTTTATATTACTTTGATTATTGTGTTCATCTTGAATACAATTGTTTTACATTTCATTAGTATTACATTACAACTTACCTTTTATATTCAATACAATTGTGGGTGTTTGTATTTGTATTAGTTTAAGACCTTTTAAACTAATCTCTTAATTGTTTAAACTCAAAGATTATTTAAACCTACAATTCACGCCCCTCTTGTATTGTTCCATCTAATTTACATATACATCTACTTATTCGATCCAACAATAATGACCAATATTCAAGGATCAGAACTATATAACCAACACATTTATAAAATAGAGATCAATTAACTCTTGAGATTCTGATATTAATAATTTTTTTTATATAAATAGGTGAAAAAATATTTTAAGTGAATAATATATGGTATAATAAATATGAATATATTTATGATAAATATAAATTTATTATTTAGGAGTTTTAGAGTGCATATGATGAAAATTGGACTTGAGGTAAGGGGTTTTCATTGAATTTCACTTTATTCAGACCTATGTTATATTTTAAAGATAATTTATTTTATAAGGTGTATATATTGCCAATTTGAAATATTACATAATTAATTAATTTTTATTAATGTTATTTGAAGTTTCCACTCAAATTTTCTCTTTTATGGTTTTTGATTCAAAACTTATCAAATCTATAAGGGTTTATTTTACAATCTCACACATATTCAGAATTGTACATGATTAAATTTATGTTAGAATAATTATATAATATTTCATACATAAACCTAATTTAATTTATTTTTCTCCTCCTGTCATTTCTAGAGTTTCTATGTTTTTATTCTAATTTTCTCTCTCTTTTTGAGTCAAATAATGAAAATAATGTTTTTTCAAAAACCAACCTTATTTATATTTTTTCAGTTAGGAAGTTTTCTATTACATATAAATATTATTCTAATTATTTTTTGAAGATTTTATATAATTTTTAATATTGTTAAAGATACCATTATAATACCTTTTACTTTCATTATAAAGTATTTAAATCGAATCATTTTAAAAGGTTTACAAATATTTTGTTTTTAACTCTTTAAAAAAGTGTGAAAGGTTAGTTATTTTTAATATATACAGTGTGAAAAACATTTACCACCTCCATGACCATTATTATCCATTTATATTCCTCTAAAGGCTTCTATGGTTCTTTAAAGAGAATAATTTTTATGCATTTTTAATTGATTTTTTATTATTTTCTTAAATAATGAAAAAAATTTTTATAGTGATTTATAATTTAATTATCACAAAAAGATTTCAAGGATGTTATTTTTAATGTTTTACTTGAATTTTATTTTCAATATATAAAAGGTATGGTTTTACTAAAAAACTATCATTTCTTATGAATTTATGGTCTTATTTCATCCTTTATTGATTTATGGTTTTGTGGTCATTAATTTTCTCATGATCATATTACCTCAGATATTATTTTATCCTCTATGTCCATATTTAAAGTATCGTGAATTTATATAGTATTATTTCTACTACTATGATGTTGTATTTACCATATAACATTTCTATATATGATATTAATTGAAGGAATATTGTTAATAAAGTTATTTCATTTACTAGGGAATATTATGTATTCGTGATTAAATATGGATAATTTTTGTTTTTTATGAATTTTGAGATTGAATTATTCAATATATGAGGAATTCATTGGATACACTAGTGATGTATGGGGCCTCATTATAGATAGATTTTTGTTGCATTGACAGGTCTCATGAGGTAAATAGTTGCCCAAATTAGTTGGGTATATGGTGTATACCTACCTATTTAGTAAATTGTATTGGAACAAGGTCCTGAAAGTAAGTTTCTTGATATCTTGTAATGAGGATTTGATGGTAAAATTTCATCATCCGTGTAAATACCCAAACCCCAATAACCAAGAGCATGTTCTTATTATATTGGAACTATATTCGAGGAATTTAAACCCTATGGATTGAATAGTTTAGTTTTCTTGGTAAACTAGATATATAATTTAATTTCAATTACATTTGAAAACATGAAATATACAAAGTGTTTTCTTTGAGAACTCTATTATTACCCTTAGTACATCCCTACATATCAATAAAAAAAATACTACCTGAAATCTTGGGAAACAAAAGTAATGGGTGAGATATGATGATTAGTAAGGGAAAACATAAAATAAAATATATAATGAATAAATTATTATAATTAATATGGAATGGTAAATAACTAAAACACATTCAATTTAAACAATAACTTGAGCATAATATAGTAGGAATAAATACTGATTAAATAAAACTATATAAATAATCACCTGATATTGAAAATTATCCATGGATATTATAAATAATTTAATAAAAAATGGTAAAAAATAAATAATCTCATAATGTGGGAAAACATAATGCTTGAAATTTGAAACAAATTTTCAAGAAAGTTCACCGGACAGTTTAAATTTGTGGGTAAAAACCCCTCTAATTTGGTCAACGGATTTTTCACATTAGACCTGTCGATGCATCGATGGTCTATCTATAACTTGGAGCCACACATAAATTACTAAGTATAATAAATTACTCACATGATAGGCATGAAACATAATAAACATAAACATTCATATTGAAAAACTAATATAAGAAATGTTAATACTTACCCCAATCAAATAAGTATAATCATAAACCATCCAGAGTAATATGATGAATGGTAATAAAATTGTTCATAATCAGTCAAAATGATCATAAACCATCCAAATAAATAATAAGGATAATATTAATACAACATATCCCTAGTGTATCATATGTAAAATAAAGGGTTTATGTCATTAATGAATAGAAATACCCTAAGAATGTCATTTAAACATTTTTGAGGAAAATAAACTTTTCACTTTGAAAATATATCTTTTTTAACTTAAAGTTCACAAAATATTTTGAATGTAATTTTATTTTAAAATAAAATATTAAAATTAATAAATAATCTTTAAAACATCAAGTGGTCATAATGGTAGGGAATTATATCTATTCCATACACATTAAAATAAAGATTCCTTTCACATTTTTGGTAAAATCCAAATAGGCATTATTGGGAAAATAACATGAAAATTACTTTAATTTTTTGTAAGAAATGAAAATATTCATAAAAATTTATTTAATAAGTCATTTTTAGAATTATAAAATAAATTTTAATTTTCTTGGAAAAAATAGTTTCATAAGAAAAATGATTTTCAATCGAAGAGAGAAATAAAGTAAAATTTTCTTAAAAATAGTTTTTCAATTATTTTAACCACAAATAGTAAAAAAAGGTAAAATTAATTAAAATGTTCATGAATAACCATATTAAATGAATATATATCAGTTTTATTACTGTAATAGAAAATAATTCCCCCAAGGGGGACTTAAACATAAAAAATCCTGAATAACGATGAGATTGTGAAATAAATCCATTCCAATTTAGTAACTTCAGAATCGTAAGCCCCATAAAATAAATAATCATAAAACTAAACTTTAAATACCATTAAGATAAATAGATTCATGATTTAATATATCAATGGGTTAGTATATACACCACACAAAAGATATTAGTGGTGAATATGGCATATGACTCACAGAAGTAAAAGTGAGATAAGAAACACTCACCATAGGTTTGACTCCCTTTGAACGTGTCCAAATTTTCTATATAATAAATATAGGTTTATTATAAATCTATTAAACAATTATAATCATATATATATTACCATATATGATCCTATTATAACATTTTACCACATGTTTATTAATAATTTTTCGTTATTTTCAATGTTTCAGGTGTTAATTGTCTTATTTTCTCATGAATGTTTTGTCATGAAAGTTGAAGATATTATACATAGGATATAGTTCCATAATGATTGGAATGATATTAATTTAATATATATTATTTTTATTCATTATATACATCCTTATATCCATTCTTGAAAATTGGACATAGAAAATGAATCACATCGCTTCGTGGAGACAATAGGTCATACGTACGCCCGAATGATGATATCATTCCCCTAAAGGGTGAAATGGTAAGTAAGTGTCTGATATATTAATTTTAAATAATTTATATCTTGTCATATATATCATATATATTCATTAAATTTATCCTTATTATCTTCAATTTAAAGCTGAAGTGAAAAATGGATCACATCGCTTCATGAGGAGGTAGTCTGCCGTACACACGAGCGACGTTATCATATTTAAAACGAAATGGAAATTAAGAATAAATATAGGATATTATAAATTTATAAGTATAATTATATCATAAATATTATATAAATATATTAAATCCATCATTATATCTAAATGTGATAATGTTTTATGGAAAAAGTAACATCGGTTCGTGAGGCGGTAGTCCGCTGTAAACATGATTAATGATTTTTTTCATTTTATAAAAGAGGATATTGGTATTGTTCACGAAATTAACATAAAAATATAAATATATAGGTTTTAATATTGTTATTATATTATCATATATGAAGAATATTTGAAGGAGGTTGTGGAACAAATAAAACAAATACCCGCATTATGGATTTTACCTCTTATTTGGAAAACCACTTTAGGTTTATACCGAATGCCATTATATATTATATTTATGATAAAAAGGTCTCTAGGATTTTGGGAGATAATTTATTAAGGTATTTTGGTAGGTCTTGGCTGAACCAAATGGTTTCAAAAGTGTGCATAGGAGAGGATAGGGGGTGGCCTTTTCTAAGTAGGGGAGAGGACACACATGGAAATTTTGAAAATAAAAACTAATTACCACGTTTTTATCAATAAAAATACTTAAAATGGTAAATTATATAAAACATTAGGTTATAAGGTCTAAATATGGCCAGAAAATTAGTTTTGGAAATTTTTTTGGTTATTTTTAACCCTTATCATTCAAGTTTAACCCCAGGTAAACTCTTTTTTAACTTAACAGTGGTAATTAATTTTAAATGTTTTCAAAATTAATTATGGTAAAAAATTAATTTTAATCTAAATTAAATTCATATAATTAGTAGAATTTAATTTAAAATTTAACCTATAGGTGTGTTAGAAAAGAAATTTTTTCTGAAGAAAAACCTTCAAAGTTTAAAATGATTTTATGTTATAATTCAATATAAAATTTATTCCAATGAAATTAGTTAGTTAAATTGTAATATAATTGAAATAAATTGAATTTAAAACTGATTTAAAATAAAATTTAACTTTTTAAATAATTTAAACAAAAATTTAGTTTTTAATAAAAATCTACATTGATCATTATGTAAAAAAATTTAATATTTTTAGAAACATTTCAAAAATGAGCACAGAGATAATTTTGACTTATATATATTTCAAAAAAAACTTTTAAATTTTCATATAAAATTTCAAAATTTGTTAAAAACTATTTTTAAACTATGTGCACAAAGCGCTGCTAGACTGTCTTTTTGAAAAATACAGTTTTTTTAGAAAACATTTATTTTTCTTTCAAATGATTCTTATTTTATTTCAAATCAATATATATCCATTGAATTTATTTTATACATGTGTAAACCATATATTTTTTATTATTTATTTATTACTATTCATATCCTCTATCTTAACATCTAGGTTATAATGATCATGTTTAAATAATAATATTTTAATAGTGTATCATGTTTCTTTCAAACATGGTGTTTTGTGCATTGTAAGATATAAAAGATATTTAATTTATTTAAAAATAAATATATAATAGTGTTGTAGAAGCCGGAAAAGTCCGTTGTTCCCAAACGAAGCTCCGGATGCGGAAAGCGAGGTCATATTTGGAGTCAGAAGCATGTTTCGGAGGGCCCGGAGGCCTTGCGCGAAAATTAGGAGGCCCGCGCGCAAAGTTGTAGAGCCACGCGCAATCCTCACGGGATGCGCGCAAAGCGCCGGGCCGGCGCGCAGTTTTGCGCGCCCGCTGCCCGCGCGACTCCCTTGCGCGCCGGGGCCCTGAATCCGCGCCCGCGAAGGAAATTCCGCGCCCGCGCCCGGAATTGCGCGCCGGCGGCGACCTTCCACGCCCGGGGTTGCCTATAAATATAAGGCGACCCCCAACGTTTTGAAGGTTGCCGGAATTCGAAGGGTCGCTCGTTCGCGCAATCCAACCCCCTCCGCGCGCAATGCCGATCTTCAGGTAACCTCCTTTCTTTCGCGCAAGAAAGCCTCGGGGTTCGCCTTTACGCGCAATACCCTTGGCCCCTTTCCTTTGAACAAATCTTCACCCAAAGGCCTTCACGCGCAAAAGAAGCCTCTTGCACGCAATTGCCCCCCGGGTGCGTGCAATCCAGCCCGATTGCGCGCACCCCCCCTTTTCAGAGTGGCCATTCGTTAAAGAATGGGCCGTTGCCCCCGCACGCTATCAGAGGCCCGGTGTGCGCAATCTCCATCTTCTGCGCGCAAAGCGCTGACCCAATTGCGCGCCAGCCCGCCCATTTGCGCGCCGACCCACGGTATTGCGCGCAAAGCTCCTCTTTTGCGCACAAACCGCCAGGGTCGCCCCCTTTGACCCCCTGAGGGTACCCGCCTGCGTGGCGCCCGATGATCTTCATCCCGGGTGCTCGCACCGTGCATTGTCTTATCGTGCAGCCCTCCAGGCTTGCGCGAAGTGACACGAACCCATCAGCGGCACTATCCTCGTCCGCGCTGCAGGACGTTAAACTACCGAGCATCCATCGTCCCAGACAACGTTAAACTGTACTTCGTCCGCACTGCAGGAAGTTAAACTGCCCAGCATCCATCGTCCCACACGACGTTAAACTGTACTACGTCCGCGCGACAAGACGTTAAACTGCCAAGCATCCTTGTCCGCGCTGCAAGACATTAAACTGCCAAGTGTTTCGTCCAACATGACATTAAACTGTGCTACGTCCGCGCGACAAGACGTTAAACTGCCAAGCATCTTCGTCCTCAACACACGACGTTAAACTGTACTTCGTCCGGCAAGACGTTAAACCGTCCGCTTCGTCCTCAACACACGACGTTAAACTGTACTTCGTCCGGCAAGACGTTAAACCGTCCCCTTCGTCCTCAACACACGACGTTAAACTGTACTTCGTCCGGCAAGACGTTAAACCATCTGCATCACCCGATCCCGTGCCCCGCACGCAGGGTCCCCCCGGTTTGGATGTGGCCCCCACCCGCTCGTCTCAGCAGGGATGTCGGGATTGCCCCTCTTTAGGGATGATTTAATTGGAGTGGCCTTCGCCCACGGGGGTAGGGTATTACAAACCCCTAGTTCCTTGTGGGGGACTGCACATGTGTGTCTCCATGGCGCTTCCCCACTGCCGAAGCCAGTAGAGGGCGTGACAGGGATCAAGGTCTCTCACCTCCGGCCCGAGTCCCCCTCCAACTGAGTTTTGCCACATCCGGGCTGCCTCAGTGCGTAAGTCCTGACAGAATAAACTACGTGGACTTTGATCCCTATCTCCTAAACAGGGTACGTAGGAAGCCTCCCTGAGGTTCAAGCCCACCACCTGGTCGTCTCAGTCGTATTCACGTCGGTTCGTCCATCAGTAGACCCCTCCCGGGTTCACATTCGTGTCGATTCACCTATGAATCCGCCCTTGTGGGAGACCGCGCGTGTGTATCTCCATTGCGCTTCCCCACTGCCTTTTTCTATTTTATCTCTTCAATGTCCAGCATGACGTAAAACTGTGATCCACCCGGCCGTTCCATCCCCCTCTGTGCGAGGTGGTTCGGTTCAATCCTCCGCCCGGCAGCCTCGACCTCCTTGTGGGTCGGCTTGCCAACGTCCAGCATGACGTAAAACTGTGATCCACCCGGCCGTTCCATCCCCCTCTGTGCGAGGTGGTTCGGTTCAATCCTCCGCCCGGCAGCCTCGACCTCCTTGTGAGTCGGCTTGCCAACGTCCAGCATGACGTAAAACTGTGATCCACCCGGCCGTTCCATCCCCCTCTGTGCGAGGTGGTTCGGTTCAATCCTCCGCCCAGCAGCCTCGACCTCCTTGTGAGTCGTCTTGCCAACGTCCAACATGACGTAAAACTGTGATCCACCCGGCCGTTCCATCCCCCTCTGTGCGAGGTGGTTCGGTTCAATCCTCCGCCCGACAGCCTAGACCTCCTTGTGAGTCGGCTTGCCAACGTCCAGCATGACGTTAAACTGTGATCCACCTGGCCGTTCCATCCCCCTCTGTGCGAGGTGGTTCGGTTCAATCCTCCGCCCGGCAGCCTCGACCTCCTTGTGAGTCGGCTTGCCAACGTCCAACATGACGTAAAACTGTGATCCACCCGGCCATTCCATCCCCCTCTGTGCGAGGTGGTTCGGTTCAATCCTCCGCCCGGCAGCCTCGACCTCCTTGTGAGTCGGCTTGCCAACGTCCAGCATGATGTAAAACTGTGATCCACCCAGCCGTTCCATCCCCCTCTGTGCGAGGTGGTTCGGTTCAATCCTCCGCCCGGCAGCCTCGACCTCCTTGTGAGTCGGCTTGCCAATGTCCAGCATGACGTAAAACTGTGATCCACCCGGCCGTTCCATCCCCCTCTGTGCGAGGTGGTTCGGTTCAATCCTCCACCCGGCAGCCTCGACCTCCTTGTGAGTCGGCTTGCCAACGTCCAGCATGACGTAAAACTGTGATCCACCCGGTCGTTCCATCCCCCTCTATGCGAGGTGGTTCGGTTCAATCCTCCGCCCGGCAGCCTCGACCTCCTTGTGAGTCGGCTTGCCAACGTCCAGCATGACGTAAAACTGTGATCCACCCGGCCGTTCCATCCCCCTCTGTGTGAGGTGGTTCGGTTCAATCCTCCGCCTGGAAGCCTCGACCTCCTCGTGAGTCGGCTTGCCAACGTCCAGCATGACGTTAAACTGTATATCCGAACTACGCTGACTTTGATCCGTGCTAACGCGCGGTATGTAGGAAGCCCCTACGGGGTCCAAGCTCTTCACTCCATCGTCCATCCTGATCCTTACCCGGGCCGCCACATCCCAGTGGGGTCATGCCATTTCATTCCACTCCACTTCACTTGGGAGGCCGCCCATGTGCTGGCCCCAGTGTCGGAGGTTCCCCCGCAAGGGGTTCTGTCATCTGATCCACTCCTCGTGTTGATCGGTCCGATGCCGTCCCCGCTGGACATTAAACTCGCGGCATACCCCGTGTTAAACATGGGAAGCTGAGGAAAACCTCAGGTAACGCAGTTCCCCATACCCAGCGCAGGATGCCTTAGGCCATCACGCCTTCGAGAAGCCCTATTAGGGACGGAAGGCAGACATGCAGAGCCACAGTGTTAAGACAAGCCCCCAACACCCGGAGCTACCCGGTCTCCTCACCGCAGGTTGCTGCCCCGACCAGACTCCTTGGAACGTCTGGGCGGAAGCAGCGTAATTAACCGCTGTCCATAGAGGTATGGCGCTAGGAACGAGATTCACGGACATTCTTAAATCTATGAGGGAGACCCGGATTAGGCGACGAGTTCCGAGGAGACGTCCACGGAAGGAGGAGCCGACATCCCATCATCCCGATTTCGATCAAGGAGCAGACGTTCCTGAACAAGGGACGGATGCCGCCCGCCTTTGGAAAGTGGGACTGCGGGACCACAAGCCGCGCTCCCATCCCCTCGGGTCGACGGGCGCACGCGCGAACGCGTCCTGGAGGAACAGCGTCGGAACCGAAGCCCGACGCACATCCGCACTGAAACAGAAAAATGGTGAACCCGACGTGAATCTCTTCTCCTCAATACGAAGATCGATGGCTTTCAGAGGTGTTGGAAGACTGGCATGTTGCCCGGCCGAGCATTCAGTTTTTACCCGCCAGGGGATGGGGAAGGGAAATCGGGCACTCCGTCTCACGACGTCGATGGCCTGGGTCCCCCCCACGGAAGGCGTCGTGGCACTAACGGTTGGTTGTCGATTCCTTTTCCTGTCAGTGTTAACGGGTTCTTTTCCCTACTTTCAGGAATCAGGTCACCCGATCCAGTGCCCGATCGCCACCTGCCCACTGGCGCAGGGGTAGGGGAAACACCGACGCGGCTACTCCGTGTGGTCCCGCCCGTTCCACAGTCGTCCCAGCAGCCCTAACTGCGGGACAACCACGCCCTCTCTCCCCCTCGGAGGTCATCCAGAGAAGGGTGATCAACAACTTGGTGCGGAGATATGAGGAAGAGGGAGTCATCCCCACCAGGGAAATGGCTCACCTAGACCTAGAGGAAGCTTCACCTCACCACCAACGCCGCCCCCGAGGGCCGCGCAGGGAGGAACCACTGCCTACCTCGACGTCCAACCGCTTCGGGAGTTTATCCCCGAAACGCTCCGACAGCTCCCTTCCCTATGCGGATGAGGTGGAAGATGCCCGGGACCACCCTATACAAGATTCGCTCCAAGGATCCGAGATAAGGGCTCCTGTCAGGCCACAACGACATTGCCTCCAGTCCTCTCAAGTCGAAGAACGGGCTCTCCACCTGCCCGCGCCGCTCATCCCGACTCGTCTGTCCCGACGCCAACGTCGGGCACGAGCGGAAGAGGATGCCCACCTTGGGGCCCTAGCAACAGCGGCCGTGTTGGCCCAAGCCACTGCTGGCTCCAGTCACCAGGCCCCTGCGCATCCTGAGCAGGGGCACTTCTATGCCCGACCTGGATCGAGGCCCCGACCGCCCCAAAGGCAGGTTGGGTCGACTCTCCCGGTTGCTGGTACAGGCAATAGCCACCGCGGACCACCTCGCGGTAGCACTATTCACCAGCAGGGTCTACTCCGTGTGGCCGATCCAAGAGGCATGGGTCATCCCACCTTCCGATCCCGGCCCGGAGGCTAGCCCGAAATCATCTCTCCCCGCGTCCCCTTTGATATCTGTCCCAGTGCTCCTCGCACCTTGGTTTCCAGTCCTCTTGGCCCCAGCACCGGTGCGGCTGGAGGACGCCAGGACAGAGATCAGCCATGCCCCGAAGAACCACCCAGGGGCAGGAAGGCGAGGCGTCGACGCCGAGGGAGGAATGTTAGGGAATTCCGGACAGAGATCCGACCGGTTCGTTTCTCTGATACAGAGGCGGAGTACGATTCGGCGACAGAGCCCTCCCCCCAATCCCGCCAGTCAAGGGCAGGGGTAGGAATGCAGCACGTCAGCCTCGTACTCCCCGAGAGCGAGATCGATGTGATCCCCGCTTCTCTCCGAAGGTATATCCGGAGTAGCGAGGGCCTGGTAGACCCCCAAGGGTCAAGCTTGCGGTTGGTACCGGCCCCTCCGGAAGCGCCTTCCGCCTCGATCGGAGAAGCCGTAGACTTTTTCTGGGGACCGACGGTCGAACCACGATCTAGTGCACCCTCGGCGAGCACCGACGCCATGGCAGGATGTTCGCTCGTCGGCCCGTCCTATCGTGATGTGGTAGCCGAGGCACCGCCACCCTCAGAGGGCAGCCCGGGATATGGAGGCCAATCGGCCTGCTCGCCGTATTCACCGCCGGCCAGCCCGTCGGCCCGACGGCCCACCTCGGCACCACTGCCGGTTCCCCGTCCATTCCCAGTCATTGAAGAGGACCAAGGAGACCTGGATCCCGAGTTTGAGTCGTGGAGCTTCTGGACCATCCTTGCAGAGGGCCACTTCCCTGAGAAGTTCTGGCCAGTCGCAGGACCAGACTTTAATGCACCCGAATCACTCACCCCGAATGAGTTCGAATGCTTCCGCCGAACTCTCCGGGAGACTCACTCCCGTCTTCACTGCCTACAAATTCCATATCCCGGGAGTCAAGTTCACCTGGAGGATATTGGTGAGCAGTGCCGTCAGATTGACCTGGCCACGCTCCCCGCGGTTCGGCACCCCGGGACATTTGGGCACCACGAGGCCCTCCAACAAAGATGCGTCGAGTGTTTTCAAGTACTCCGCAAGGTTATCGAGGAAGCCACCCCCCACGTGTATATTCGTGGATGGGGGCAGTACGCTGCCCTACGCTTCAGTGCGATTCGCCGACAGCCCGATTCACTGGGTGGCCCTGAGGGTACATCCCCAGGGACGGAAACGGCCAATATGGCTGACCTGTCAGGAGAGGGGAACGTCTTGGAACTTCTCGACGGGGGCTCTCCCCCTGAAGACAAGCCGTTGTTGGATCCATCGGTGAGAGTTACTCGTCACTAGAGGAACCTCCTGGGTCTCCCCACACCCACTGAAGCACTGACGTTGAGCCGAAACGTCAGCAAAGGTAAAGAGCACGGCGGGGCTATAAAGCCCGCCGACCCATCTGCCTCCATGCAGAGGGCGGATGAGGATCCCGAGAAGTTCACGCTACGTCAACAGCTCGCTGAGCAGAAGAAGCTAGTTGACCAGCTCCTCGCCGAGCACGCTGCAGAGCAGCGGCCTGACTACGGTGATCCTAGGCCAGGACAGCAGGGACAGGAACAACCGCTCCTCGACGAGGCTCTCCCGGGCAACCGTGATTATGCCGTGTTTGCCGACAGGGGAGAGGCCATTGCCTATGGCAAGAGGGCGCGGTATGTTTCACCACACCCTCCCGAGCGGCGTGACTACCTGAGAGACCCCGCTCGGATTCCTCCCGCTGCCCCAAGGGCCGCTCCACCCGCCATCCCACGAGCTGCCGAGTTCGACGACCCGGTCGACGACCCGATTGAAGGTCCATGCAATGCGCTCGTGGTTAGAGATCCTTTCCAGGACTGGAACCCATGTCCGGACGATCCGATGGCGGCACTCATCGCCCGCTTGGAAGCCTTGGAGACTCGGCAAGTGGCGATCCCACCGGACGGCAAGCCATATCCAGCATGGGTGGATGACATGCCGGCACCTCCGGGATTCGGGAATCCCACTTTCGCCCCCTTCAACGGGACTGGAGATCCGTCACAGCATTTGGCCCATTTCAACTCGAGGTGCGGGCCTATGTTGGGAACTCCGGCACAGCAGGAGGCCGCTAAGCTTCGCTGCTTTGTCCAGACACTGGAAGGGCCAGCATTTGTCTGGTACAGCCAGCTCCCCGTCGGGTCAATAACTAGCTGGGAGGACCTTCGTAGACAGTTCCTCTATCAGTTCAGTTCCACGACCCGGAAGACGAGTATCACAGACCTCTTCAAGTGCAAGCAAAGGCCTGATGAGCGAGTCGCGGATTTCGTCACCCGATGGAAGGGTCTCACGTATTCCCTTGACATGCCATTGACTCAGGAGCAGTTGCTGACAATGTGCGTCGGGAACGTCAAGACCGAGCTGGTCCCTTCCTTGATCACTCAGAATTACCCCGGAGGGTTCAGGGACTTCTCAGACAAAGCTCAACGTCTCGAGGAAGCCCTGCAACAGGCCAGTCAGGCACACCCGCTGCCTCCTATGATCCCTGCAAGGAGAGTCAGCAGGGCTGAGCCCGCTGCTGTTGCCCAGATAGAGGCCCCCAGGCCGTTGGAGCTGCTGCCGGTGAGGCCAGCTCCACAGCCTCACAGGAATCTGCCTCCGCGGGCTCAGTTCCCGGCCCAGCAGCGGCAGCCCCAGAACCAGCCGGCCCCTCCGCGTAATGTACCGCCACAACCCAGGAGAGATAATCAGGGTCCACCTCCTCGGCAGGCCCCTCCAGCCCCTCGTCAAGACCACGCTCCCAGGGGCCCACGATACCTGACTTACTCGTTCCACGAGGATCAGGTCCCTGGTTATTTCCGGAGCGCCCTGGAGCAGAGGATTGTGCGACTGCCTGAGTGTTGGAGGCCAGAGGAGGCGCATCTCACGGATAACCCCCGCTACTGCCCTTACCATCGGGCCCTGGGGAACACCATCCAGCGGTGCTACGTGTTTAAGGATTGGCTCCAAGACCAGATTAACAACAATGTAATCAGGTTGGGCCCAGCTCCAGCGCAAGTGGCGGGTGTGTTCGTGGGATCAGATGACGATAGTGGCAATGAGGACGAATGGCAGCTGGTCTCCGACCGCGGATCCCAGAAGTATAATAACTGGATGGCCCGCAAGATGACCATTCGCGCCCATGGAATCATCCGTGCGCGCTTGAATCAGCCGGAGCCCCCAGAATCTGCTGGTGCTGCTTCTGCATCGTCGTCCCAGCCTGCCTCTTCCAAGAAGAGCAAACGGCGGCGACGCAAGAAGGAAGAGCGTGCCCCGCCAGTTCCGCCACTATCCCGCACTCTCGGCGATTTCATGCCCCCGGAGATGGGGATCCCTCCTCGGATCCGCCCAGTGATGGATGATTCGTCCGATGATAGTGTTGGGTACGCTTCGGTTAATACCGTCGAGCTGGTAAATCCCTTTTCGGTTCCCGACGTTGAAGAACACCAGGTGGACCTCCCTAGTGTCCCCGGTCGTCGCCACCGTCGGAGGAACCGCAACAACAGGAGTCGCTGGGGCACAACAGTTGGTACCTCCAGCCAGGCCGTGCATGCCACTAAGACTAGGTAGTAGGCTCAAAATCGAGCTCAGTGTGCGCAGCCCCCCCATCCGGGGATGACGGATTCGCCTCCGCCACTGTTTGTGGTGTGGGACCGGGCAGAACCGCCTCAGCCACGCCGCGACCAGCTCCGTCCTGCCACGATTCCATCCCGGCCTCCTGGCCCCAGTACGGTGACCACTTCCCGGACTGCAACCAGTGAACAGCGAGATGCACCAAGTACCAGTCGGCCGCCGGTCCAGCCGGCAAGGCCCATCATGCCTCCAACCGCAGGGCAACCTCCTGCAACCAGGGGCTCGCGCTTGGCAAGAAAGTATGATGTCCTGAAGCACTTGGCCGACATCCCAGCAAGGCTCTCCATCCTTGAGGCTCTGCGCCTGCCACCTGAGATGCGCGAGGCGCTCGCTGAAGCCCTGAAGAGCCCCCTCCAGTTTGAAACGGAGGTTGCGGCTGTAGAGGCTTTTCACGCCGAAACGATTGAGGACGCCGAGTGTCAGGCAGTTATCTCGTTCTCCGGTGAGGATGAAGACCCTCCTATACAGGGGCACATTCGTCCGCTGTATGTTACTGGCCAGTTCAATGGCCTTGAAGTCCGGCACTGTCTTATCGACACGGGGTCCGGGATTAACCTGATTCCAACTCGGACGCTCCGGAGGCTGGGGTTGTCTGAGGATGACTTGATCCCCTCCGACCTCAGGATCCAGGGGTACGACCGCACCGAGAAAACTCCGGTCGGCAAGATACGTTTGAAGACCCAGTTCGGTGACCTGGTTGCCAATACCGAATTCATGGTAGTCTCTCAGGACACTGCGTACAACGCATTGATGGGCAGGCTATGGCTCCACCTTCATGCGGCGGTTCCCTCGTCATACCACCAAAGCCTTAAATACTCCCTCAATGGTCGAGTAGGCATGCTTCAGGGAGATGACTCTCCTTTTGCCTCATGTGAAGCCCGCTATCTGGACGCGGACTATTACAAGAGCAAGGATAAGCAGATCCTGGCAGGGGAGGTTGAGCCTGTCGCTGTTGCAAGTGATCCCTGGGAAAGTTTGGATGACGCTTACGTCCTCCCGGTTCAACGGTTGGACGTAGCCATGGTCTCGACGGCCTGTGAGTCTCCTGATGAGATGACCACGACCGCCCGTGCCAGCACCATCGGCCCAGCAGGATCTGGTAGCCCCAATGCAGTTCCCAACGCAGTCTCTCCCGTGGACGATCCCTCCCCGAGTGGAGAGGACGTGGAAGATGCACCCCCAGCCTTTGAGGAGGGCGTCTCCACCACGGTCGATGAGTTAGTACAGGTGAACCTCAGAACCGAGGCAGATCCAAGACCCACATTGGTCAGTGCCGCCATGCCCTCTGAGGAGCGGCAGCAGTACGTGGACTTTCTCAGGCAGCACCGTGATGTGTTCGCTTGGGGCTATGACGAGATGTCGGGGCTAGATCCTCAGGTAGCCGTTCACCGCCTTGGTCTCCTAGTGAACCATCGTGGGTTCATGCAGCCTCCCAGGAAGATGCACCCATCCCACGGTGCCATGGTTGAGGCCGAAGTTGACAAGCTTATCAAAGCCAACTTCATGATGGAAGTTCAGTACCCCAAATGGCAGGCCAACATTGTGCCGGTCAGGAAGAAGAACGGGCGGATTAGAGTCTATATCGACTTCCGCGATCTCAACCGCCACTGTCCGAAGGATGACTTTCCCCTTCCGGTGACAGAGCTGTTGATTGACGCCACGACAGGGTTCCAAGCCCTCTCCTTCATGGATGGATACTCCGGATACAACCAAATCCGGATGGCCCCTGAGGATGAGGAGTTCACTACCTTCAGGGCCCCCCAAGGTATCTTTTGTTACCGGGTCATGCCCTTCGGCCTGAAGAATGCAGGTGCCACCTATCAACGGGCGATGCACCACATATTCAAGCCAATCCTCGGCACACTGGTGGAATGCTACGTCGACGACTTGGTGGTCAAATCGCGCCAGCGTCAGGACCATCTCAAAGATCTTGAGAAAGTGTTCGGCTTCCTCCGGTCTCGCTGCCTGAAGATGAACCCGTTGAAGTGTGCCTTTGGGGTCACCTCTGGGAAGTTTCTTGGCTTTGTGGTAAGATACCGGGGTATTGAGATCGACCCAGAGAAGATCAGGGCGATTAGCCAGATGCCTCCCCCAGGTAACATCCGGGAACTGCAAAGGTTCCAAGGCCACTTAGCCTATATACGCCGATTCATCGCGAATCTGGCCGGCAAGTGTAAGCCCTTTTCTCGGCTCATGAAGAAAGGTGCCACCTATGTATGGTATAAGGAGTGTCAGACTGCTTTCAAGGAAATCAAGCAGTACCTGCTTCAACCTCCGGTTCTGATGCCGCCTGTATCCGGGAAGCCGCTGGTCCTTTATGTGACCGCCCTGGAACGGTCCCTTGGTGCCCTTCTCGCTCAGAAGAACAACGAGGGAACGGAGAATAGCCTCTATTACCTCAGTCGCATGCTCCTCGATGCGGAAGTTAGGTATTCCCCCATCGAGAAGAGCTGCCTGGCGCTCGTATTTGCCGTACATAAATTACGGCACTACTTGCAGCACCATGAGGTACAATTGGTTTCTCGGGTAGACCCGTTGAAATATATCCTGAGCCGGCCTATGTTGACTGGCCGTCTAGCGCGGTGGGCTGTGATTCTTCAGCAGTTCGACATCAGGTATGTGTCTCAGAAGGCCATCAAAGGGCAAGCATTGGCGGAATTTCCGGCAGCTCACCCGACCTCCGCGGATTAGCCGCTGGATCTAGGCTTTCCTGATGAGGCCATTCTCTCGGTCGATCATGCCGATCCATGCTGGCAGATGCACTTTGACGGTGCCTCCCGGAGCCCCACCGGTAGAAGAATCGATAATCCTAAGCTCAACAGAGTGGGCTTGGGTATCGTCTTCATTACCCCGGAGCGAGCCGTGCTGCCATACTCTTTTCGGTTGTCAGAGGGTTGTACCAACAATGAGGCGGAATACCATGCCCTCATCACTGGCCTCGAGTTGGCTCTCGAGATCGATGTGCCCCATCTGTGTGTGAAAGGGGACTCCGAGCTGGTCGTTAAGAAGATCAATGGCGACTATGTTGTCAGGAAGCCGGAACTTGTGCCATTGCTGGAGTGCACCCTCCTCTTGATGGCCCAGTTCCCTTCTCGGCCAGAAATTGTCCATATTCCCCGGTCGCAGAACGGTCGAGCAGATGCTTTGGCCAGCCTTGCTGCGTCACTCGCAGAGCCTGAACAGGACAACCTGATCATCCGCGTGATGCACCGCAGGCTCATCGATTCCGTTATCCCGGAGGGAGATTGCGGCCCATCGGTAAATAATCTCACCGTGGTTGCCCCTGTGCCCGGAGCCCCGAGTACCCCGGATATGGCAGTCGAATCAGCCCATGATTGGAGGACGCCTTTGGTTGAGTACCTCCAATATGGCATTCTCCCATCGGATCGGGCCGAGCGCGAGCGAGTTCGACGCCGCGCATCGCAGTTTGTCCTCCAGAGCAGTCCCGGCCTGGAGCAGATCCTCTATAGACGCGGATTTGATGGTGTTCTCCTCCGTTGCCTTCAGGGAGTTGAGATCCCACGAGTCATGCAAGAGGTTCATGCTGGTTCATGTGGTGCCCACCAGACTGGGCCGAAGCTGTCCCACCAGATTCGGAGGTTGGGATACTTCTGGCCCTCCATGATCCATGACTGCATCGAGTATTCCAGGAGGTGCCATGCGTGCCAGGTTCATGCGAACTTTGTGCATCGGCCGCCGGAGCCTCTCCATACCACCAGGTATTCTTGGCCCTTTGCAGTCTGGGGACTGGACGTTGTGGGACCTTACATGCCAGCGACGGCTCGCCAGTGCCGGTTCATTCTGACCGCCACGGACTTCTTCTCCAAATGGGCAGAGGCGATTCCGCTCAGAGAGGTCAAATCCTGTTCTATCGCTGACTTCGTGACCTCCAACATCATTTATCGATTTGGGGTGCCTCACGCTATCCTCACGGATAACAGAGCCAATTTCCGAGAAGCCGAGTTGAAGAAGTTGTACGCCAAGTACAACATTCGCTCGAACCATACATCTCGCTATCATGCGCAGGCGAATGGACAGATTGAGGCGTTTAACAAAACCCTCTCTAACATTCTGCAAAAGATGGTTGGTCAGAACAAGAAGAGTTGGCCGGACAAGCTCCCCAACGCCCTCTGGGCTTATCGGAAGACGACTCGCAATTCCACCCAGATGACCCCTTATTCCCTGGTGTATGGAGCTGAGGCCGTCCTACCCATCGAGATCCAGTTACCGTCCTTGCGCACTGCGGTCTACGACCAGCAAGCGCCGGACAGAGCTGCTGAAGCCCGTCTAGTCGAGTTGGAAGCACTGGATGAGAATAGGCTTCGCGCTTTGCACAACTTGGAGAGGCATCAAAGCAGAATGGCTCGAGCTTTCAATAAGAAGGTTCGCCTCCGCTCCTTCCTGCAGGGTGATCTAGTACTGGCCCTAAGAGCACCTATGATCCCCGGCAGGAAGCCGCCCAAGTTGGATCCCAAGTGGGAGGGGCCTTTTGTCATCCACAAGGTCTATCCCAATGGCGCGTACTCCCTAGCGACTATGGATGGTGAGCGTGTCACTCCTACCACCAACGCTAGGTTCCTCAAGCAGTACTTTGCCTGAGTGCACTTCGTCCAAGCTACAAGACGTTAAACTGTTCAGCATTCGTCCAACATGACGTTAAACTATACATCATCCCGCATGACGCTAAACTGCACCATGTCCGAGCTACAAGACGTTAAACTGTTCAGCATTCGTCCTGCATGACGCTAAACTGCACCTCAAGAACTACGTGCGGCTTGATTCCCATCCTTATGGGATACGTAGGACTGCCTGAACATTCATGTTTCAGGCCCAGCCCCATCCTTCGGAAATTTCCATCCCATCTCGGGCCCTTGGCCCAAGTGCCTCTGGGTATGCGGCGTATGGTGTGAACGCGGGGCTATGCCCTCATTCACGTCGGTTTTCTCGCCACTCTGTACGCCCCCCACATTTGGGGATGCCTTCCGCTCACCCTCTTTCCTTTTTCGTCCTGCATGACGTTAAACTGCACTTCAAAGAACTACGTGCGGCTTGATTCCCATCCTTATGGGATACGTAGGACCGCCTGAACATAGGCCCAGCCCCATTTCCCGGGAATCTCTATCCCGCGTTGGGCCTCTAGTACAAGTTCCCCTCCTTTTTTTGCGAGGCGTAACGCGTGAGCGAGGGATCATGTCCTCATTCACGTCGGTCTACTGGCCGCGCCGTACGCCTCCCCCGTGTGTGCGACTACCTCACACCCCTCATCGTCCTGCATGACGTTAAACTGCCTCTCAAGAACTACGTGTGGCTTGATTCCCATCCTTATGGGATACGTAGGACCGCCAGGACGCTTGTGTTTCAGGTCCAGCCCCGTCTCTTGGTTGATCACGGGGATCTGCTGTATTTTGGTTGCTCTCAGGGTGAGTCCTCCGACCCTTTCCGGTGATCTGTTAACATGTTTTGGGTACTCCGGTCTATGACCTGTAGTGTCGGATTCAATCCCGACAAGTCTTGTGTTACTTGTCGGGCCTCGCGCTTCCTCTTGTTCGAGCCTTCACTCAAAGGGATCCTCGTTAGCGGTTTGGGTACGATGCCTCAGTGCTCTCCTACCGCTCCGGGTCGATTTACCGGCGGGTCCTGGGCTGCAAATCGATATGAATCCTGCGCTTGAGCGGTTGATGCTCGTTTGCTTGCCTCATTCTAGGTTGACGCGATCGGATGTTGTGTTGCGAATATGGTCAGCGACATCCTTGATCGCCATTTCGGCTCTTTCAGGCTCTGAACATTGGTTGCGCAGTCCTCATCACACTCCGCCTTTGTACGTTGTAGTGGAATCTCGACACTCTCTTCATACTGACCTTCAGTGCACCTCTACATGTTAGGCAGGCCAACCAGGGTAATAGTGTCTTTCGAGGCTCCCACGATCTGAGCACCAAGGATATATGCGGATGTCCTCCCTAAGGGCCATGTGTAGCTGGACCCTCGTCCCCATAAGGAGGAAGGAGTCACCCAAACAATCGCGTTCTGGGCCTAGTATAGCTGGAGGCTAGCATCTCTGCCCCTCGGGTGATGGACATACGCAGGCCCCTATCCCAGGATCCTTCTCCTGGAATCGTGCGTGACCGCAGGGCTGGGATGTGTCCCCACCTCCGCTGGGTCCGCCATATCTCAATAAGCGGATTCCTCCATGGTCCGAACCACACGACCTTAAACTGTGTTGCCTGGTCTTGCCACACGACCATAAACTGTGATCGTCTTGGCCGCCCGACGAGAAACGGCACTGCATCGTGATGTTCTCCTCAGGGGACACTCACGTTGGGCGCTGGTTAATAACCACGCCATTTATCAATGCCTTTCATGGCTTGATTATTGTGGCGACGCTAGGGATTTCTTAATCACAGGCTTGTCGCCGCACAAAGAAAAACCATCCACCTTTAAGGACAAACAAGAAATATCAAATGCCGCTTCTTCTGGGTGCGAGGGCTAGACCCGCACCCCTCCCCGCGCTGGTACCCGATTGTGTTGCGCCGCGCTTCAAGAACTACGTGTGGCTTGATTCCCATCCTTATGGGATACGTAGGAACGCCCGGATGTTTGAAACTTCGGGTCCAGCCCCCCACCTCTTAGAGATTCCCCCTTCTCTGGGGAATCCGCCGCCTTCGGGTCACCCTCAAGGCGTGTCCCTCGACCCCTTGCAGTGGTCCACCGGTGTCAAGAGTACTCTGGTTTATTGCCAGGAGGGTCAGGTTCAGCTTGGTCAGGTTCCTCCCACTCTTCAGGCTTCGTGCTCCCTTTCATTCGGACCCATCGCCTACGCCCTGGGTGGAGCCCCCATGAGCGGTCCGGACACAATGCCTCAGTGCTCTCCCACCGACTCGGGCTGGTGCCCCCAAGGGCCTCGGGCAGCAAATCGATATGAATCCTGCGCTTGAGCGGTTGATGCTCATTTTCTGCCTCATTCCATCAACGGTCAGTGCAATATTGATGCTGCTTTTCCGCCACGGTCGGCAGTACTCCCATATCGTTACGCCAGTGCCCCCAGTTCTTGAGTGAATGGCCGCATGATTCACATTACATTTTCCACCTCCCATTCTGACCAGGCGAAACCTCGACACTCTTGACACTATCCCTCAGTGCATCTTCGCATATCCAGGGGATAGGACCACGATGTGGCGTACTTTGAGGTTCTTATGGTCCGAGCTCTAAGACCTTAAACTATGATCTGCCCCTATGGTCCAAGCTCTACGACCCTAAACTAAGATCTCCCCAAACGGGGTTCTAAGTCCCGCATGACATTAAAACTACACTCTCAGAACTACGTGTGGCTTGATCTCCAGCCTGATGGAGTATGTAGGAACGCCCGGGCATCTCGACTCGGGTCCAGCCTCAGGGATCGCTAAGTCCCGCCCCTCCTCGTCGCCGACCGTCTGGCCTGGCTTCTGGTAGAGTGGTGCAGTTGTGATATTCTCCCCGATTCAGCTCGGGATGGCCCATTGCAATGATGGGAAGTGACAGTTTCCTCGTCAAAGAGGTTCTGTCTGAGAATTGGGGTGATTCACGGCCAGATTAGTGCATCCACCTAATACGCTTTCCCCACGGTGGCGCAATTTTGGGAGTGTTAGATTCTGTCCGAACAAATCATCACTTCGCCCCACGCTTCGCATGCCCTGTTGATCCGGATTTCCACCCTTGTGCCTGAAGGAACCCCCAAAGCGGCATTGATGATGACATGTGATCCACCTCCTGCAATATGAATGATGACCTTCGATCCATCTATTGCAGTAGTATGGTCGATTGATCCATTGTCCGCTTGCCGTCTTGGGCATTTCCTGGAAGGCCGACCGTCGTGGATTTCTGAATTCGGGACACGCAATTCACCCTTTCTCATTTCCCTATGTTCGGGTAAAATCTCAACACCCCTAGCGTTGTCCCGCTCGTGTGTCAGAACAAGTTGGGGGGATGGTACATTGATTAGGTCTGAGGTCTCCTTTCCTAGGAATGACCTCCCTCTTTTCCTTAGAAACCCAGGGCCCCTATTTATAGGCGAGGCTGGGTGTCCGCGCTGCGCGGAAAGCGTTTTGCATGACCGAGACAACGAATTTCGCGCCCGACGCCCTTTTTGCGCGCCACAGTCCCGCGCCACCCAGGACTTCGGCATTCCAGCGTCTCCCTCGGAACCCGATCGTTGCGACCTCTCGCCGATCAGATTACGAGGGGGGGCTTTTGTAGACGTCGGAAAAGTCCGTTGTTCCCAAACGAAGCTCCGGATGCAGAAAGCAAGGTCATATTTGGAGTCAGAAGCATGTTTCAGAGGGCCCGGAGGCCTTGCGCGGAAATTAGGAGGTCCGCGTGCAAAGTTGTAGAGCCGCACGCAATCCTCCCGGGATGCGCGCAAAGCGCCGGGCCGGCGCGCAGTTTTGCGCGCCCGCTGCCCGCGCGACTCCCTTGCGCGCCGGGGCCCCGAATCCGCGCCCGCGAAGGAAATTCCGCGCCCGCACCATGAATTGCGTGCCGGCGGCGACCTTTCGCGCCCGGGGTTGCCTATAAATATAAGGCGACCCCCAATGTTTTGAAGGTTGCCGGAATTCGAAGGGTCACTCGTTCGCGCAATCCAACCCCCTCCGCGCGCAATGCCGATCTTCAGGTAACCTCCTTTCTTTCGCGCAAGAAAGCCTCGGGGTTCGCCTTCGCGCGCAATACCCTTGGCCCCTTTCCTTTGAACAAATCTTCACCCAAAGGCCTTCGCGCGCAAAAGAAGCCTCTTGCGCGCAATTGCCCCCCGGGTGCGCGCAATCCAGCCCGATTGCGCGCACCCCCCTTTTCAAAGTGGACATTCGTTAAAGAATGGGCCGTTGCCCCCGCGCGCTATCAGAGGCCCGGTGTGCGCAATCTCCATCTTCAACGCGCAAAGCGCTGGCCCAATTGCGTGCCAGCCCGCCCATTTGCGCGCCGACCCGCGGTATTGCGCGCAAAGCTCCTCTTTTGCGCGCAAACCGCCAGGGTCGCCCCCTTTGACCCCCTGAGGGTACCCGCCTGCGTGGCGCCCGATGATCTTCATCCCGGGTGCCCTCACCGTGCATTGTCTTCCCGTGCGGCCCTACAGGCTTGCGCGAAGTGACACAGACCCATCGGCGGCACTATCCTCGTCCGCGCTGCAGGACGTTAAACTGCCAAGCATCCATCGTCCCACACGACGTTAAACTGTACTTCGTCCACGCTGCAGGACGTTAAACTGCCAAGCATCCATCGTACCACACGACGTTAAACTGTACTACGTCCGCGCGACAAGATGTTAAACTGCCAAGCATCCTTGTCTGCACTGCAAGACGTTAAACTGCCAAGTGTTTCGTCCAACATGACGTTAAACTGTGCTACGTCCGCACGACAAGACGTTAAACTACCAAGCATCTTCGTCCTCAACACACGAAGTTAAACTGTACTTCGTCTGGAAAGACGTTAAACCGTCCGCTTCGTCCTCAACACACGACGTTAAACTGTGCTTCGTCCGGCAAGACGTTAAACCGTCCGCTTCGTCCTCAACACACGACGTTAAACTGTACTTCGTCCGGCAAGACGTTAAACTGTCCGCTTCGTCCTCAACACACGACATTAAACTGTACTTCGTCTGGTAAGACGTTAAACCATCTGCATCACCCGATCCCGTGCCCCGCACGCAGGGTCCCCCCCGGTTTGGATGTGGCCCCCACCCGCTCGTCTCTGCAGGGATGTCGGGATTGCCCCTCTTTAGGGACGATTTAATTGGAGTGGCCTTCGCCCACGGGGGTAGGGTATTAGAAACCCCTAGTTCCTTGTGGGGGACTGCACATGTGTATCTCCATGGCGCTTCCCCACTGCCGAAGCCAGTAGAGGGCATGACAGGGATCAAGGTCTCTCACCTCCGGCCCGAGTCCCCCTCCAACTGAGTTTTGCCGCATCCGGGCTGCCTCAGTGCGTAAGTCCTGACAGAATGAACTACGTGGACTTTGATCCCTGTCTCCTAAACAGGGTACGTAGGAAGCCTCCCAGAGGTTCAAGCCCACCACCTGGTCGTCCCGGTCGTATTCACGTCGGTTCGTCCATCAGTAGACCCCTCCCGGGTTCACATTCGCATCGATTCACCTATGAATCCGCCCTTGTGGGAGACCGCGCGTGTGTATCTCCATTGCGCTTCCCCACTACCTTTTTCTATTTTCTCTCTTCAACGTCCAGCATGACGTAAAACTGTGATCCACCCGGCCGTTCCATCCCCCTCTGTGCGAGGTGGTTCGGTTCAATCCTCCGCCCGGCAGCCTCGACCTCCTTGTGAGTCGGCTTGCCAACGTCCAGCATGACGTAAAACTGTGATCCACCCGGCCGTTCCATCGCCCTCTGTGCGAGGTGGTTCGGTTCAATCCTCCACCCGGTAGCCTCGACCTCCTTGTGAGTCGGCTTGCCAACGTCCAGCATGACGTAAAACTGTGATCCACCCGGCCGTTCCATCCCCCTCTGTGCGAGGTGGTTCGGTTCAATCCTCCGCCCGGCAGCCTCGACCTCCTTGTGAGTCGGCTTGCCAACGTCCAGCATGACGTAAAACTGTGATCCACCCGGCCGTTACATCCCCCTATGTGCGAGGTGGTTCGGTTCAATCCTCCGCCCGGCAGCCTCGACCTCCTTGTGAGTCGGCTTGCCAACGTCCAGCATGACGTTAAACTGTGATCCACACGGCTGTTCCATCCCCCTCTATGCGAGGTGGTTCGGTTCAATCCTCCGCCCGACAGCCTCAACCTCCTTGTGAGTCGGCTTGCCAACGTCCAGCATGACATAAAACTGTGATCCACCCGGCCGTTCCATCCCCCTCTGTGCGAGGTGGTTCGGTTCAATCCTCCGCCCGACAGCCTCGACCTCCTTGTGAGTCAGCTTGCCAACGTCCAGCATGACGTAAAACTGTGATCCACCCGGCCGTTCCATCCCCCTCTGTGCGAGGTGGTTCGGTTCAATCCTCCGCCCGGCAGCCTCAACCTCCTTGTGAGTCGGCTTGCCAACATCCAGCATGACGTAAAACTGTGATCCACCCAGCCGTTCCATCCCCCTCTGTGCGAGGTGGTTCGGTTCAATCCTCCGCCCGGCAGCCTCGACCTCCTTGTGAGTCGGCTTGCCAACGTCCAGCATGACGTAAAACTGTGATCCACTCGGCCGTTCCATCCCCCTCTGTGCGAGGTGGTTCGGTTCAATCCTCCGCCCGGCAACCTCGACCTCCTTGTGAGTCGGCTTGCCAACGTCCAGCATGACGTAAAACTGTGATCCACCCGGTCGTTCCATCCCCCTCTGTGCGAGGTGGTTCGGTTCAATCCTCCGCCTGGCAGCCTCGACCTCCTCGTGAGTTGGCTTGCCAACGTCCAGCATGACGTTAAACTGTATATCCGAACTACGCTGACTTTGATCCGTGCTAACGCGCGGTACGTAGGAAGCCCCTACGGGGTCCAAGCTCTTCACTCCATCGTCTATCCTGATCCTTACCCGGGCCGCCACATCCCGGTGGGGTCATGCCATTTCATTCCACTCCACTTCACTCGGGAGGCCGCCCATGTGCTGGCCACAGGGTCGGAGGTTCCCCCGCAAGGGGTTCTATCATCTGATCCACTCCTCGTGTTGATCGGTCCGATGCCGTCCCTGCTGGACGTTAAACTCGCGGCATACCCCGTGTTAAACATGGGAAGCTGAGGAAAACCTCAGGTAACGCAGTTCCCCGTACCCAGCGCAGGATGCCTCAGGCCATCACGCCTTCGAGAAGCCCTATTAGGGATGGAAGGCAGACATGCAGAGCCGCAGTGTTAAGACAAGCCCCCAACACCCGGAGCTACCCGGTCTCCTCACCGCAGGTTGCTGCCCCGACCAGACTCCTTGGAACGTCTGGGCGGAAGCAGCGTAATTAACCGGTGTCCATAGAGGTATGGCACTGGGAACGATATTCACAAACATTCTTAAATCTATGAGGGAGACCCGGATTAGGCGACGAGTTCCGAGGAGACGTCCACGGAAGGAGGAGCCGACATCCCATCATCCTGGTTTCGATCAAGGAGCAGACGTCCCTGAACAAGGGATGTATTCCGCCCGCCTTTGGAAAGCGGGACTGCGGGACCACAAGCCGCGCTCCCATCCCCTCGGGTCGATGGGCGCACGCGCGAACACGTCCTGGCGGAACAACGTCGGAACCGAAGCCTGACGCACATCCGCACTGAAACAAGTGTATCAGGGTGTTACATTATCTTTTAATCGTGTTTTTGTGTGTCATATATGCTATCAAATATGATGTTCTATTTTTGAAATCTCGGGGTGTTACATTCTGCCCCCTTAAATTTTTTACTCATAATTTAATCTTGATCTCAATGCTCAAGGGTTTGACATTTGAAAGTTCCCTTATTGAAACCCCACATTGTGAAATGGTTTATAAAATATCCCCTTGATAATAGAATAAAGTAATCATGAAGGTTATCTGAAATAGCATATACTAGGTTTCCAAATAGGAGAATGTTGATGGAGAGTGAAGATATGAACATTGAAGAAAAGTGTAACTAATTATGGGTAGTGATAGAGATCATTGATCATAATAAATTTAATAATCTAAAAAATTTAATGACCATGAAGAAATAAATATTAAATGATTTTAGGGACTATTTGATTAATTATAAATGAATATTCTAGGATAAAATTTTCATTTCAATATCATTTTCCCGAAGTTGAGGAATTTATTTATTCTCTAGACTGTGAACATAAGAAAATATAATTTCTTGATATCTATCTATTTTATAGGAACAATTTCATCCTTTGGTTGTTCTTCACTCAATTCTATCTTTATCTCTTACTCTAAGAAATTAATATCCAGTATGAATTTTTATACCTAAAGCACTAAAATTAACATTTTACAAATCATTATATCAATAAAAGAATAAAAAATCATTCCTCATATCTAAAGATATTTTCTAAAAAAAATGTTAGCAGAATTTATCTAATATAATACATTAATGTATAATACCTCAATAGTAACTCCAAAAATTTAACTTAATCCATTTCATAAATTCTTAACCTTAAGAATCACCTAAAATATTCTTGACCAAATTCAAAGTCCAAAAATTTAGAAGTGTATATCCCTAGGTTATATTGACCACTGAGAGGGGAGGGGCGATCATTGGTTTCTTTTGGTGAATTATTTTTATTTTTATTTCAACATCTTATACTTTTTAAGGTTTTTGATCCACTCGAAATCATATCTTAAACTCACATCATGTGCAGTAATAACAACAAAAAGAGCATCACACAAAATTTACAAGGTTCGTCATAAAGACCCACTCCTTTACATATTGATTATTATCCCAAACATGGATTCTAAATTATAATTCAATATAAAACAAGAAATTACAATGGATTTTAGCTCCAACCAAGATACTTTATTTCTTTTGGCTCTAACCAAAATACTTTTTTCTCTAGCTCCAACTGGGAGACTCTATTTCCTCTTGGATCCTACCAGAAGACATCACCTACTCCTAGAACCTATCATAAGGATTCACCTCAATTCATGGCTTGATCCACTAAAGGATGATTCTGTGATATTACTCCATGAGCTTTTAGGATCTAAATTTCTCATGTACTAATTCAAAAACCTTTAACAACTACTGACTGGGTTATTGGGTCTTGCTCAATTGATCTGATCACCTATAACTGACTAGTTGCCACAGTGTAGAAATGCTCTGTCTATGGTCCCTTTTATCTGATGTTCGGGACTCAATTCTATTTGTGGAATTTGTGAACACAATATTATTTAATATTTAATTTAAGGAAAATAAATGCACAATATCATATCAATTACACTTCATTATTATATTTTATGGAATCCAAAAGTATTGGTTCAGGTATCTCAAGTACTTATTCACATGTGCATGATCATGCATAAATGTATATATATGTTTTTTTTCTGAAACCTCAAAAAAACTATCCAATTTTATCTTCAAGCTCTACTGAACACCTCACTTATATCTCACATAGGAATATTTCATGCAAACACTTTTCCTCATGGAAACCAATACAAGTTATCCTCTTTACGAAAGATCTAGTGTGGCCTTATCAAACTACTTCACATAAAAATATAGATATGGAAGACACTATTAATGTGTTTAAGATTATTATTCAAAATATTCCTTCCCTCAAAAAGTGTATTGTAATTTTAACTATTCTTTATAATGAACGATAATCATCACAAAACACATTATGTGAGACTACCGCATGGAGTCTCAATCATTTCACACAAACAGGAGGGTTAACTATGGGAGTATTACACACCTCAAAATAATTCACATAACACGTTATTCATGAATATTCCTAGAGAGTGTTAGACACTTGTCAAAGGAATATGGAAATACTTCTCCTTCATGAAAATATTATCATGACGAGTGATTATATTCACAAACCAGATGGACTGTGATGCTTTTTTTCTTCAAAAATGGAAGCTCTCTCTAAATACATACAACAATTCTTAGCCTCAAGATGTCTCTAATTATAGGTAGATTCAACCATCTTAGATATGAGTTTTAATACACATCAAAATCCATAATTATGTTCCATGTAGATGCATATTTATCAAACCAGATTCATTCCGGGATATCTCAAATATACGCTGAGAATAGTGGTGCCTTCACATTACTCTTTACTAAGTCCTCATGTGTATACGATGAGGAACACATGCGTTTCAACTTCTAAAAGTTCAAACATATCCATGGTGATCAGTCATTTTAGTAGCCTCCTATAATTACATTTTCAATTTTTCTGATTTCTCTTTCTTAAAGTTATCATTTCCATGAAAAGTGTTATTGGATGCATGATGATCTGAAGAATCATCACATTTGAAATATCTTAAAAGGTGGTCAGAGATCGATCATATAAATCACATCTGTGATCTGGTGAACTGGAGTGGTCAAATTAATTTGGAGGCAGGTAGCGATATCCGATGAAGGTCAGATGGCTACGATAATCATCATAATGTAGCCAATGTTATATCCATATTTTTAATGATAGAGGAACTATACACTCACTGTGTGTGTTCCACATCAATTTCATCTAACATCGGGGCTATGGTTTGTTAGATAAGTACTACCACTACTCATTCGAGCAAGCCAAGGGGGATCAACATCCACAATCAACCATCACACACAAAATGGGCTTAGTACTTCCAGTATGCTACCAGGACTTATAAAAGTACCCATGCATATTCTTCTGATCATTCACTTGTGGGCCTTATACACGACCCTCTATGGTACCTACAGGCTGGCCTAGGCTTCTCTCTTTGGCTTGCTTTACCTTTGGGTCCCACATGTGCCTTGATTGAGTGGGTAAGGATGGATTTTTGATTTCCTTTATTTTCAATGAAGCCACCATAAAAAATAATTAGAAAAATATATAAGTATAGAATTGAAATACCACCAATCCATTATCAAATTCTCAAATATGGAATTATATTTTGGTGCGGTCTCTCATCTTCTGAACTTCATGCAACATGAAAGTCATGTTTCATGAAAGTCTTTGATATTTCAATTTTTTTAAACAATGTGTACTCCATAATTAATGTCTTGAACATTTTATATAATCATAATCAATTATCAGAGTTGATATGGAGAATTGTCCAATTTTGACCTCTAATGCCCTAATATTAATCCCTAATAATTCCATAGACATCACCACAAATCATCATCATCTTACCAAACACATATTGACATATTATTGAAAACAAATGAAACACTAGTCCCAAAAATATCCCCCTTTTTTATTTTGTTTTCAATACCTCCTTAGCACACTTGGAATCAATATGTGTGCTTCAAATTATCCCCCCTTATTGGCATTCAAATGTAAAGGGCAATCGGGGGCCATCTCAAAAAATTCTATCATCCCTTTAATGATTATTTCTTGAGTAATTTTGAGAGATGGATGATATAGAATGGTTTTTCTTAGAAAATATACTTTAGTGAATCAAATATAAGTCTACTTAGGATAACCTGGTGTATAAAATATGAGAGATATGACCATGATTTTCAATACTGTCCATAAATTAATATGCATGTGAAATCATGCTTAGACTATCTAAATTATTATACAAGGGGTTGTATAAAATTATATTTATCAATGACAAGGTAAATCCAATACATACTTCAACAAACACATCATAAAGTTACAGTGAAAAGATAAATCCCCCTTTATCTCATTTTTTCATCAACCAAGCACTCCACTTTAATTGATATGATAAAAATAATTAATAATGAGGGATAGAAGTATGATTGACACACCTAATCATTTAGTTTTGAAATATTTTCATAATTTCTAACTTCAATAAAATTTAATGAATTGACATATTATTATCATGATTTCTCCCCCTCAAGAGATGAACTATTTCCTTCTATTCTAGGGAATTCAGTAGACTCCCTGAAGGGTTGTATTTTCATGTTGTCCTAGAGTGATATCCTCATGATTATACTTCAATTCAATGCATGTTAACTTAAAACTCATAAAATAATAGGAAATATGGAGTGAACTCTTATTTTTTATAGGAAAAATTCATATTGTTATATTCCTCTCAATTTGGGCTTATTCTTCTTCTTAGACTCAGAATATTCACATGACTTGCCACAAATTTTCTATTGAATCCTTTTCCATTTCTCATCATAGAGAATATCTTTAGGCAGTATTTTCAAGAATTTAAAAATGATTCAAACCTTTTGATTACATATACCAAGAAATTCTTATACACCTCCATATCTATTTTTTCTTAGAATCTTGGATAAATTTTTGGTCACTTGATTCCTTCTCTAAGAGTCTGTTCTCATTTGTTCACCATGAATCCCCATTGATTTTTGTCTATTTTCGATAAATGAATTGTCATACCAACAAGAGTTACTATAGGGTAGTGATTCTATTAACACATTTCATTCTCCCTTTGATATAGGATAAGACCTCTAATTTGTCTTCTTGGTGACAGTTGATTTAACAGTCTTCTTGTATTTTTCACAACCCAACGATGACTTGTCATATTTTTTTCTATGATTTTATCTTCTCTATTTCAGGCATTCTATTTTCTTCATATTTTCTCCCACTCAATACATGGATTATATTTTCCTAAAGAATTTACACGTTATGTCAATCATCAAATGTATTTTGATCAAAAGTATATAAACACAAAAAATATAATAAGAGCCTTATTCTTTTATTTTTAGGTGTATTCTGTTTAGATTTCACATATTGTGAACCTTGGTGATTCTAAGTGAAACCATCAATCTTTAAGAGACTTCATGGGGAATAGTTTCTCATGCTTCTTTTCACATACTCTCTTGATGTGGTGTATTTAAAAAAAGTTTCACCATCCATACTTACCCAGAGTTTTTTTAAAACTTATTCCAGCACTTGAAACATTATTAGTTCATAAAACAGTTTTTGGGTTGTGGGATACCTTCTTCTCGAAGGATATTTCCTTTTTATTAGAGAATGATCTTATTATCTTCTTGGAGATATGATACTTTGAGAATAATTTTTTTTAAAAATATTTTTTCACAGAAAAATGGGACGTTTTATTTTCGGTTTATTCCAAAATTATTTAATTTCACCTCTAGCTCTAAGCACTTAATGTTGAGAGAGTTCTTCTCAACCTCAACTGATCTCATCTTGGATTCCATTTCCTATTTCATAATATTCATTTTTTATTCATTTATATTATTTGTTTCTTACAACGAAATTTTAATATCCTTTACCATATTATCTTTAACATCAAGTTGAACAGCTTTTACAACCATAGATAATTTGTGAATTTTTTTAAATACATGGAAAGCTTCTACAAACACAATCTCAAAAAATTATTTCTCACAACCACTTCCTTTTAATTTTTTAACATCTTCAACATATCCTTTATTACAAAGATAAATTTTCTCTTCCTTTTATTTCATAAGTTTTTTGGTAGTGTTGTATATGCCAACCCTTTTAGCCAATGCATATTCGATGGAATCTGCTTCTTCTTTTAGAAGTAATTTTTCATCCGGAAGACCCTTAATGCTTGAAACAATATAGTTTACCACTTATCTAGGGATATTATACAGATGTTATTTGAATCCAAACTGGATATCACTATGTTATCCATTATCATCAAAACTTGAATAGGATTTATCAGAAGAATCATATTAAACTTATCCTCTTTGTGTAAGATTTTGCATGACCTTATTAAAATCCTTCACACAATAGTATACTTGTGGAAGACACTATTTTGGTGTGAAATATTATTCTTCACAATCTTCCTTCATGAAAAGAATTTATATGAAGTGTCATTATTCTTTAGTGTGCATGATACTCTTCATGAAATATAGTAGATGAAACTACCTATAGAAGTCTCACTATATTCGTGTAAAAAAGTGGGTTACAACAGAGAGTGTCACACACCTCAAGACACTTCATGGAACAAATTCATTGTGAAAATTATTTTAGAGTGTTAGACACATGTAAAAGTCCTGCATACATCCTTCTCCTTTATAAAATATTATCGTGTGGAGGGATTATCCTCATGAACCAGAAGGATCACGATGCACTGTTTGTTAAAAAAACGAATATCTCTCAAAATATATGTAACACATATCAACCTTAGGAGCTCTAAATTTATATGTGGTTTCCACCACCTCATATCTGAGTTTTAATCCACATTGAAATCTTTAATTATATTCCATATTGAGGAATATTTATCACACTTGAGTCATTCAAGGATATCTCAAATATACACCGCGAATAGTGGCACCTTGATGTTACTATTTACTGAATACTCACGTCCATGCGATGAGGATCACATGACCTTCATATTAATAAAGTTCTAACATCTCCACAGTGATAATTCATTTGAATGGCCTCCTATAACCATGTTTGTAGTTTGGTTGATTTCTCTTTCTTCATGTTATCATATGCATGAAAAGAGTAGATGCATGCATGATGATTCGATGAATCATAACATCGGAAAGTTATTCAAAGGATGATAAAGATCGATAATGTAATGAATTATTTTTATTTTATTAAATGGAGTTCATGGATGAATCTAGATGTGGGGGAAAATGTCCCATGAAGATAGGACTACTGAGATAATCTGCATCATGCAACCAGCGCTCTGTCAGTATTTCTAATGACAGATGAACAATGCACTCACTGCGTGTGTCCAACATCAATTTAACCTAACATCGGGCTCATGGTTTAGTGGATAAGTGCTACCACTTTTCATTTGAGATGACCAAAAGGGATCATCAATTGCAATCCACCATCACACATAAAATGAAATTCGTCCTATGAGTATGATTCTAGGACTTATACACAGACCAGGAACATGCTTCCAAGTATTATCCTTTGGGTCTTATAAAAAACCCTTTATAACACCTATGGGATATCCTAGGATGCTCACTTGAATGTGGTTAAACTTTAGGTCCCATATGTTCCTATTTTGATTGGATAATTCTACCCCATTGATTACCTTTTGTTTTATTGAATCCACTATAAAAAAATAATTATAAAAATATCTAAGTATAGATTCAAAATTTCACTAAGACATTCTCAACATCTCAAATATGGAATTATATTTTATTCATCCTTCTTATCTTCTTTAATTCATGCAACATGTAAATCATGTTGCGTGGACTTATTTGATCTTCCAAATATTATAATAAATAATGTGTAATCCTTAACACATGTATTTAACATTTAAGAATAGAATAATCAATAATCATAATTGAAATGGATAATTTTCCAAGTGTGACATCCAATTCCATAATATTAATCCATAAAAATTCTTTCAGAATCACCATTTCACATCATCATCTTACCAAACACATATTGACATATCATGGACAACAAATAAAACAGTAGGCCCAATAAAAAGGAAGGTAACTAAATCAAAATTATATTCCCCAGAAAATATAAAGTATGTCTCAATGTCACATTCAAAATATTTTAATACCTTGATCACTATAAAACTTTAATGAAAACATGAATTCTTAAAAAAATAAAATCTAAGGTTTTCAACTATATTCTATAAATCCAAACATTCAGTAAAATCCATAAAAGATGAAATAAACCATCAAATCACTAATGAATTGTATGGTTTCTAAAAATATACCATAAAAATCAATTTATAATTACTATCTCAACATATAGAACATAATAAGGGATATACTCCCCCAATCATGTGTTTTCTAATAAGCTGAACATTCCACTGAATCACTTTTCTTGGTCATTGATACCATTTATCATATGCTATAAAATCCTTAAATAAATATTAATAAAATAAAATCCTTATAAATTTAAAAATTATTATAACCAAAATATCATTAATAAATACTACTATAAAATAATTCATAAATCTAAATAAAAAATAAATTTAATCATTCCACTCTAGCTGTAGTAATAACATAAGCTTAAACTTGATTGATTAACTTCTTATAAGGTATATTGCCTTGATGCTTGGGGAATTTGTTTGTGTAGTGACCCATATCCTACTATTGAAACATTTAATATAAAATATTTATTTCTTACCCCTAAAATCATGAGCATGGTGGCCTCTCTCTCCACACTTATAGTAAACCCCCATTCCCTACAACCAATAACTAGTGTGTTTCTTTCCATAATTATCACATGGGAGAAGATACTTCTTTACCTTCTTCCTTTTATTTGTGTTTTTCTCTACCATACGCTTATTCTATTTCTTATATTTTAATCTATAAGACTTGGAAAAATATTTCTCTATCTTGATAGCACATGATACTATGTCCCTGTATGATGAGAACGTTTGGGAGATTATTTCCCTTTGAAACATTATCTTAAGATCATCAAGGAAACAATAATTCTTACTATTTAGATTACATGCATTGATATAGTTCCCATAACTTCTTCTAGGTTCCATTTATAAACAATGAAATACACTAGATTAAAACTTAACATTATGTATCAAAATGTACAATCAAAAAACTAGTAAAAATAATAACATAAATTGAAAATTTTATTCTTGGATAATCTTATAATAATAAATATAGTTTATTTGGGATTGTTTTCAAATCATAAAAATATTTTCAAATATTTCATAATTTTTTGTAAGGAAAATGTAAATTGACCAAATAATACCCCCTGGTTTTTCAAACTAGGTGCATAGTAAAGCATTTTATCATGTACCTGGTAATGATTGAGTCAAGTTCGATGTGATTTTTTTGGAGTTATTACACATAGGCACATATATACCATAACCATGTCCACTTATAGTGTTTATATCGGTATGTATTAATAGAAAAACCACATAATCTCTACCTTAAAAAATCTTAAGGATGTTATCCTATGCTTTGAATTATCCTTAATGTAATTTTTAGGGTTATATTACCTAATATATGGTTTCCTAAATCTAGTTCCCAAGGTTTCTACTAAAATTACCCTGATACCAACTGTAAAGAACCTGACCCCAATAACTCAGATCCAATGTCCACTTTTTTACATTTTCACTATTTACAAGGAATCACATCCCAATAGAACGAATAGTTTAGTATTCTTGGTAAACTAGATACATACTTGAATTTCCCATACATTTGAAGAAAAAAAAGTATTTTATTTCATAATTCTGTCATTCCACTTAGAATTTCCCTTCATATCAATCACAAAACACTTTCTTGAATCTTGGGGAAAATAAAACACAAGGAAGGGGTGATATCAGATGCCCAGTAAGGGTAATCATGGAATAAAAGATATCATGAATAAATAATCATAATCAATATGAAAACGTAAATAATTGGAACACAGGACATTTAAAAAATAACTTGAGCATAATATGATATGAATAAATGATGATAAAAAATGCATACAAATAATCATTTGAGGTAGAACCTTATCTATTGATATTCTAAATAATCAAATAATCACATGGACATCAATAACTAATATCATAATGAGGTAATGAATAATGTCAAACATCTAAAAGATTCTATCAGGACCATTCATGATACAAACCTGACCTAAGAAGCCAAGAGTCGGGGCCGGAAACATGGTGTGTAATTTTTTTCCATAAAAACATGTATATAAAAATTACATATCTCATTCCAATATAGATAATTTTTTTTATTTTAGGTTCTAGAGAACTAGATACAACTGATACATTTCCTCAAAAATGTGACATAGATAAACTTCATATTGTTTCCATAAAATCAGAGTGCTCATAGCCTAATAAATATACTAACCTGGTAAAAATAAATTGGAAACATAGGGTGAGAATTTAAAATGCTCAGTAAGGGGTTTTAAAACAAACTAATGAAATTCCTTTTTAAAACAACATTTTAAAATAATTACAAAACATTTTCATAAATGGATAACAAGATTTCTAGAAGAACGTCGTAAATTTTTTTTAAATGTTATTTGAAAAATTTTATAAGGAAAACTATTACACAATAATTAATAAAATTATTCAAAATCTATAGATAAAATATTTATTAGAGTATGCATACATGTAGTAAAAATGCATGGAATGCTGTATAATATTGAAATTGATCATACTAATTATAGGGGGACATACAAGAATGGTGATACCATTAATCACAAGAAAAAAAATCTTGCTTAGATTTATAAAATAAATAATTCCATTTTTATCTTAACACCTGAAATGTAATTCATTAAATGGAAGATGTAATTATCAACTTGTGTATCAACAATTAATAATTGATTCTTATAAAAACATTCCAAGTACAGAATCCATTATTCCATATGATTTCATCTCGATTATCATAATTAAAATATTCTTAAACAAGAGATATTATACTATTTGAATGATCCCATGGTTGGTTAAATATTAAATACATATTGCATAAATGAATATTGTCGGACAATCATAACATTTTGTCGAGGCCTCATGCCAAGACAATACATAATCATTTTGTAATGGCCTCGTTCCATGACTTGTTTTGTATCATGAGACCTTTCGATGAATCGAGAGGCTATAGAAGGCCTCACCCGTTACATAATATGCCCAATGTATTCTTAATATATCTAATTGTCTTTTAATCAAAGTGTCCCATACCACTGTGATTTTTCATTTTATGTCTTTTATTTGATGTGTACCACACCACTTCAAATAATTAATTAGGTAAGTGTCCCATACCACTTCAAATAATAAATTATTTCTTTTATTTGAAGTGTCACATACCAATTAAAATAATTAATTCCTTAATCCTAAAATTATAAAAAGTGATATATTAATAATTGATTGATTGGGTTTTACACAAAATAATAAATCTTAGAACCCTTGTTCCATGGAAATAAAAATTCATTTCATTACCTATTTCGAATTCAAGATGGATATCAATCAAGTTAAAATCATGAACTGATAAATAGGAGTGTCAAACAGGTAAATCATAAAGTAATAGTGTTTATTTTGGTAGTTTCATGTTATGTTAAAACCTAAAACATGATAATTTATTACATTCATCTTGATGTATAAACAATTAAGTACACTCTACTAAAGGCATATGTGAATGTATATACATCTGTATAAAAAATATATATGACTCAAAGTAAAACAGGATGTATGTAATGTTAATTTCTTTAACAAGGTGATGTCTACTTTTATATTTTTTAGGCACACAATAACAAAACAGGGTTTTGTTATTGTTTTCCCTTATAAAAATTGTACCATGTGTTGTATAAAATCATCACCAAGTTAGTACCATCCAAAACTTCTTAAATAAATTAATACATGCATATGTGAGATTGTGGTTCTTATATATATATATATGGGTTTGAAAATTACATAAAACCATATATACAAAAAGTTCATACATGGGATTTGCACAACCAAAACAAGGCTTAATATGTCCTTATAAATATTATACCCTTCTAGAAAATAATTAAATCACTAAAATCAGTGTTATGAAAACCTAATTCAAATTATAATTAAAACCTATATGTATATATATATAACTATATATATAGATATATGTTTATATGATAAAATTAAACAAAATATGATTCTTACATGATTTACATGCATTAAAGAACATTATTTATGAATAAATGTTCTTCATTATAAAATCATAAAATCAGTATAGGTTTGATTTATAAATAAAAATATAAACCTATAAGTGTATATGGGTTTAATTGAATCAAAACCAAACTAAAGAAAAGCCCTTACAAATGTTATACACATCATATACATAATTTAAATTCTGTAAAACATCATTTATAAAACCAAAACAAGTTTGGGTGTGAATGTTATACAAAACTATATATATATATTTATATAACTATAAATACACAAAAGTATAAAAAAGGGTTTTCACAATTAAATCTTATAAAAAATAATCTCTTACAATTACCATACGTTTTAAAAACATCAGTTAAACATTGATAATAAATACTTAAAAGACCTTAAATCATTTAGGATGGAAAATTCTATAAAACTCCACACACAAATATATAAATATATATAAGTATATACACAGGGTGTATATATTTATTTTCACATGGAAGAAAAAACATAAAAATCCATTACTTGACTTCAAGAATTATGTGGAGTTGAGCAGAGGTCACTGAAGGTTTGGGAGGAAGAAAACCTGTAAGGTTTTGGGTGAAAAGTGATTTTATATAAACTGTATGTATAAAATGTATATATTTTTATATAACCCACATATCAATAATAAATTATAAATAAAGGGGTCTAAAACAAATCGAATCTAATTATTTATACAAAACAAAAACATTAATTAGTGATAATATTAAAGGGATCGATCATTTGATAATATATATATATCATGGAAAAATTGCATGAGAAACTATTCAGTTTATATTAAAATAAACACCAGTGAAGACATGTGATGAGAAGAAAGGTGGACACCTAGGCTGTGGAGAGAGAAAAGAGGACCCGTAGGTGAGGAGAAGAATAGTGGGGGGAGAGCGATGGTGACATAGACTTGTCTGAGCGGTGCAATGCGAGGAGGAAGAAGACAAAAAGAAGAAGAAGAAAATAATGGACGACCGTGATTAGGCATGGATCGATCAGATGAATGAGAAGAGTTCCGTGATTTTAAAAATATATGGACAGTCGAGATTATAATGTTGGTTTGATTGGACGGTCATGGTGAAACGTGTGATTTAAAAAGAGATGAGTGGATGATATTAGAAGAGTCTTGATCATATGGTTGAAGAAAATGCAGGGGAATTTCATGGTGGAGGGGATTAATAATTGGGACCAGATCGTGCGGTCTAGATCTCACGCGGTGAGATCGGATGGTTGAGAATCGATACCCGCAAAAAAATTGTGTCCCACATTGAAAAGAATGGGTTTTCGAGCTAGATTTATAAGCCTCAAGCTCTCAAAACTCACCATATAACTCCCACTTTCCTTTCTCGGTATCACCTTGTACCGGTTCTCCTCTGTGAGTGCACTCTGCGCCCACCCTCTACCGTCGTGCCACCCCTCATAGTGGAAATATCATGGTTCCTCCTGCCCTTGTGGGTGTGTGTGCACCCATGGCCGACCTGTGCTAGCTGGGGGGCCAAGGCTCAGCCGCCCACTCCTTGAGAGTGGTGCGAATTGTCTCCCTCAGCCAACTAGATGGCTGGATAAGGCCACTCACTTTTTAAAAAAAAAATCTTCAAAAATAAAAGAAAACTTATAACTTAAAAATAAACCATCTAACTTATTTTAAAACCAAAGAAGGAAAAAAATAAAGTTTCCAATATTTATTTTCATTAAAACTAACAATATAATTAAATTTGTTAGTCTATAACCTGGTTTTAACTTCATTTTAAATTTTGAACATTATAGTACACAATCTAACACATACATTATATCATGTCATTACTTAACCAAATGTACAAATTTTAGTTAATAAGTGTATTTAAAACATGATTTCAAATTCAAATACATAATTTAATGTATAAAAAACAATGTGTATACTATTATTGTAGTAAATAATATGTACTTTTATTTGTAAAAGTCACAATTTTAAATTAATTTTAATCTTTAAAACATCATAATTTAAAAATATGACATCATTGATTTTATTCATTTTAATATAAACATCATGGTTATAATAAATTATACCCTTAATTAAAACCATGTTAGTATTTAACAAATGTTATAACTTTAAAATGTTTAAAATTTTTTAAAATATGTGAAACATATATATTTATTCATAAAATAATTGGTTACATTTTATTTTTATCAAAAAAAATCTAAATAAGTTTACACTTTTAAAACGTAGAGAGTTATTATTTCAAAACATTACATTTATTTGGAAACATATGTTTATTAACTAAAATATTACTTTTTAACTTTAAAACCCTTATGTTCTTAAAATAATTACGATACTTAAAATTTTTAGTATTCTTATAATAATTATATATTTAGTATGATTATAATAATAAAGATACTTAATATACCCAACTTTTATAAAATTTTATGACTGTTAGAAACACAAACAATCACTTAAGGACAGTAATAAATATTAGTGGTCACAAAGGCCTTATAAAAAGGTGTTTAGGGCACTCCAAACTTCAAAATAAAACTTGTGTAGATGGTTCTTTGCATCCCCTTGATGCTTAGTTCGATCTCCATAGCTCTGTTTATAAGTTTTTTCATTGTGATAGACCTAAAGGACGCTCACTATTTTCTTGGTCAGTTTGCGATGTATGGTGGTCTCCAGGTAATTTTGATTGGTCTCCTAGTAGATATTCTAGGTTATTAAGGGTCTTTTTTTCTTATGGAAATATAAGGTTTTCAGCATTCTTATGGAATAAAACATGAATTTATTTTTATTCATGAAATTATTTTATTTTGTATGCACCATTGTTAAACAAAACCAACAACAAAATAATCAAAAATATTATTATTATAAATTAAATATGTTTAGGGTGTTACATTATCCCCCACTCACAATAATTATATCATCGCAATTCCATCGTGCTCTTAGGATTTCCCGCACCAACATCCGACATTAACTTTGAGGCCCCAACAAGATATGTATTATTTATTAATGATTAAAAAAATTGATTGAAAATTTTTTTAGTTTAATACCTCCACCAGGTCCACCACCATGGATAATCCACTAATGTCCTTAGGTGGATTCCTAGGGTGGTTTGTAGTTCCTCATTCTCACTATCCCAGATACACCTTGAGCAATTAGGGTCAAACCTACTCATGTAACACTCAGGTTTCTAGTGAGACGAATTAGTGGTATGAAGCTCAGAGATTTTGGCATGAACACATTCCTTATAGATCTGCCGAACTATGTCATGCCTGAGAGTTATGATGTCTTAGAGCCTCCCATACATACTGAAACTCATAACTTGGAACAAATAAGTTGCTCCAAGGTCACCCTCCAAAGAAGCTTCCCAGAATTTCCCCAAGGCTAGGAAATTTTTAGAGAGAGTGAAACAAAGGAAGATACCTTCACGATACAGACCCTATTCCTATACTCTATAAATTTTGTAGTGTCATAATGAGATAAACATAATTGTCTCTTTGATAGGTATATAGGACATTTGGGCTGATGAACACTTAATAGAGGCATTTGCAAGATAAATGATGGTTCGAGAAAGGATGATATGATTTTGAACATGACCTCACAATTAAGTTCTACAGTAATTTGGTAGGGAGAGACAAAAGGTTTTTTGGTGAACCTTCACCTGCCATCTGAAAATTTTAAGAAATGATGTTATTCAGAAAAATGTAATAAAATTTTTTATTCTATTTTAATTTTAAAGAACTATCTAAACCGATCCTATGATACAAACTGATATGACCCCAACACTAGAAGCCCGAAGTTGGTTCCATAAACATGGTTTGTAATTTTTTCTATAAAAACATGCATATAAAAATTACATATCTCATTCTAACACAAACCATATTTTCGGTTTATGTTTTCGAAAACCAGATATAGATGATACATTTCCACATAAACATTAAAAAGATAAACTTCATCTTGTTTCCATCACATAGGAGTGCTCAATGATTGATAAATCTACTAACCCTTTAACAGTAAATTGAAAATGTAGGGTGAGCATTTAAAACACCCAGTTAGGGGTTATAAAACAAATTAATGAAATTCCTTTTGAAAACACATTTTTATAATAATTACAAAAAATTTTCTTAAATGGTAAACAGGATTTCTAGAAGCACGTCGTCAAAAATTTTTAAAGGTTATTTGAAAACGTTTAGAAGGAAAAATCTAAAATAGGAATTAATAAAATTATTCAAAAGCTACAGATAAAACAATTATCAGAGTATGTATACATGTATTAAAAAATGCATGGAATGCTGTATAATACAAAAATTGATCATACTAATTATAGGGTGACATGAAAGGATGATGATACCATTAATCACATGAAAAAAGCTTAATTCGAATAATAAAAGTAATGATTCCATGTTTCTATTAACACTTGAAATGTAATTCATGAAATAGAAGATGTAATTATCAACTTATGTATCAACACTTAATAATTGATTCTTATAAAAACGTTCCAAGTACATACTTCACTATGCCATATACTTTCATCTCCATTATCATAAGTAAAAGATTCTTAAAAAATGGATATTCTACTAGTTGAATGATCCCATGGATGGTTAAATATTAAACACATATCGAGGAAATGCATAATGCTGGACAGTCAGAACATTCTGTTGAGGCCTCGTGCCAAGACCATACATAATCATTTTGTCATGGCCTTGTGCCATGACCTTGTCTGTCCCATAAGACATGCTGATGCATCATGAGGCTATAGAGGTCCTCACCCATCACATAATATGTCCAATGCATTACTCATATGTATAAATGTCTTTAAATCAATGTATCCCATAACACCATGATTTATAATTTTATGTATTTTATTTGAAGTGTCCCATACCACTTCAGATAAATAATTATGTCTTTTATTTGAGGTGTCCCATACCACTTGAAATAATTAATTCCTTAATCTTTAAATTATTATAGGTGGTATATTAATGATAGATTGATTGGGTTTTACATAAAATAATAAATCTTAGAACCCTTGTTCTAAGGAAATATACATTCAAATCATTACATGTTTCGAATTCAAGATGTATATCAATCATGTTCAAAACATGCAATAATAAATAGGAGTTTCAAATAGGTAAATCATAAACTAATAGTGTTTATTTTGTTAGTTTAATCTTATGTTAAAACATAACACATTCTAATTTATTACATTCATCTTGATTCATAAAAAATTAAACACACTCTTCTAAAGGAATATGTGAATGCATATGCATATGTATAAATAAGATATACTACTTACAATAAACCAAGATATATGTAAATTTAATTTTTTTAACAAGGTGATGACTACTTTTAGAATTTTTAGGCACACAATAAAAAAACAGGGTTTTGTTATTGTTTGCCCTTATTAAAATTGTACCATGTGTTGTATAAAATCATCACCAGGTTAGTACCATCCAAAACTTATTAAATAAATTAATACATGCATATGTGAGATTTTGGTTCTTATATATATATATATGTGGGATTGAAAATTAAAAAAACAATATATACACAAAGTGCATACATGGGATTTGCACAACCAAAAAAAGTCTTAATAAATCTTTATAAATATTATACACTTCTAGAAAATAATTAAATCACTAAAATCAGTTTCATGAAAACCTAATTCGAATTATAATTAAAATATATATGTATATATACATACAATCTTATATATATACATATATTTTTATATTATCCAATTAAACAAAATAGGATTCTTAAATAATTTACATGTATTGAAGAACATCATTTTAAAATAAATGTTCATCATTCGAAAATCATAAAATCAGTATAGGTTTGTTTTATAAATTAAAATATACACATATAAAAGTGTATATGGGTTTAATTGAATAAAAAAACTATATAAGAACCCTTATAAATGTTATATGCATCATATACATAATTTAAATTATGTAAAAAATCATTTAAAAGACCAAAAGAAATCTGGGTTTGAAAGTTACACAATATATATATATATATATATATAACTGTAAAAACCCAAAAGTATAAAAAAGGGTTTTCACAATGAAATATTAGAAAAAATAATCCCTTACAATTACTATACATCTTAAAAAAATCATGTAATCATTGATAATCAATAATTAGAAGACCTCAAACTGGTTAGGATGAAAAATTATATAAAATATATATATATATATATCCATATATACATAGGGTGTATATATGGATTTACACAAGGAAGACAAAGCATAAAAATCCATTAATTAACTTCAAGAATGAGGTGGAGTCGAGTAGAGGTCGCTGGAGGTTTGGGAGAAATAAAACCCATAGTGTTTTGGGTGCAAAGTGACTTTATATAAACTGTATGTATAAACTATTTATATTTTTATATAACCCATGGATCAATAAAAAAATATAAAAAAGGGGCCTAAAAGAAACCGAATCCAATTATTTAGAAAAAACAAAAACCATAATTAGTGATAATATTAAAGGGACCAATCATTTGATAATAGACACACACACACACACACACACATATATATATAATGGAAAAATTGCATGAGGAACTGTTCAGTTTATATTAAAATAAACACCAGTGAAGATCTGTGATAAGAAGAAAGGTGGATAGCTGGGCCGTGGAGAGGGAAAAGAGGACCCATGGGTGAGGAGAAGAACAATAGGGGGAGAGTGATGGTGACATAGACTATTGCGAGTGGAGCAAAACAAGGAGGAAGAATACACAAAGAAGAATAAGAAGCGGAAGAGAATGGATAACCACGATTTGGCGTGGATTGATCAAAAAACTAAGAAGAGTTCCAAAATTTTAAAAATGGATGGACGATAGATATTATAACACTACTTTTATTAGACTGTCATGATTAAATGAGAGATTTGAAATGAGATGAGTGGCTGAGATTTGATGATTCATAATCGGACGACTGAAGAAAACGTAGAGGAAAGTCGCGACGGTGGGGATTCTAAATTGGGACCAGTTCATGCGGTCCAGATCCTGAGTGGCGAGATCGGATGGTTGAGAATCGATCCCCACTAAAAAATAGCATCCCACATTGAAAGGAACGGGGTTTAGATCTCTCTTTATAAGCCTCGATCTCCCAGCACTCACGAGATAACTCTCTCTCCCCCTCCCCAGTATTACCCCATACCAGTTCTCCTATGTGGGTGCACTCAGTGACCACCCTCTACCACCATGCTGCCCCACACGGTGGCATGATCTCAGTTCCTCCATGCACCCCTTTGGGCGTGCGTGCACCCATGGTTGGCTTGTGCTGGATGGGGGGCCATGGATCGATTGCCCACTCCTTGAGAGTGGTGCTAGCTGCCTCCCTCAGCCAGCTAAATGGATGGCTAGGGTCACACATAAATTTTTTATATAAAACCTTAAAAAAAACACTTTTAAATTAAAAATTTACCATATAACTTCTTTTAAAACCAAATAAGGAAAAAATGAAGTTCCCAATATTTATTTTCATTAAAACTAACAATGTCATTAATTTTATTATTCTACAACCTGGTTTCAACTTAATTTTAAATTTTGAACATTATAATAAAAAATCTAACATATACATTATTATATGTCATTACATAACCAAATGTACAACTTTTAGTTAATATGTGTATTTTAAAACTTTATTTCAAATTCAAATAGATATTTTTTTGTATGAAAAATGATATATATACTCTTATTAAAGTATAAAATATGTACTTTTCTTTACAAAAGTCTCGATTTCAAATTCAATTTAAGCTTTAAAACATCATAAGTTCAAAATATTACATCATTTATTTAATTCATTTTAAGATAAACATCATGGTTATAATAAAGTATACCCTTAATTAAAACCTTGTTAGTATTTAACATAGGTTACCACTTTAAAAAGTTTAATTTTTTTTAAAACATGTGAAACATATATTTTTCTTCATAAAATAATTGGTTAAATTTCATTTTTATCAACAAAAACTAAATAAGTATACAATTTGAATATGTAGAGAGTTATTCTTTCAAAACATTACATTTATTTAGAAACATATGTTTATTAACAAAAAAATCTACTTTCAAACATTTAAAATAGTTATGTTCTTAAAACAATTATGATACTTAAAATATTTAGTATACTTATAATATTTTACATTTAGTATGCTTAAAATAATCAAGATACTTAATATACCCAATGTTTACAAAATTTTATGACCGTTAGAAACACCAACTATCACCTAAGAACCGCAACGACTATTAATAGTCACAAAGGCCTTATAAAAAGGTGTTAAGGGTAATCCTAAATTTAAAAAAACTTTTGAATATGGTGCTTTACATACCCTTTAGTCTTAGTTTGATCTCCATAACTCTGGCTATAATGTTTTTCATTGTGATAGACCCGAAGGAAACACACTATTTTCTTGGTATGTTTGTGATGTTTGGTGGTCTCCTGAAAATTTTTATTGGTCTCCTAGTAGGTATTCTAGGTTAGTAAGGGTCTTTTTTCATTATGGAAATGAATGGTCTTTAGCATTCTTATGGAATAAAACATGTCTTTATTTTTATTCTGGAAAGTATTTCATTTTGGATGCACTTTTCTTAAACAAAACCAACACCATAATAATTAAAAATATGATTATTAAAAATTAAATATGTTCGGGGTCTACAATTCAAAAATAAATTTATATATGTGGGTAGAAAGTCATCTAATTTGGCCAACTGATTTGTCTCATGAGACCGATCGATGCATCGAGGGGCGATCTATAACCGAGACCCACTCATAACTTACAAAGTCCAATGCATTCCTCATATAAAAGGGGTGAAACATAATCGACATAAAAATTAATATTGAAAAAATAATTTATGAAATTATAATAATTACCCCAATAACATAACCATAATAAAAATCCATCCAAATTAATATGGTGAAGGGTAAAAAAATTATACATCCTCCATCAAACTGATCACAAGACATCCAAAGAAGGAATACGGGTGGTATCAATACAACATATCCCTAGTGGATTATAAGTATAATAAAGGTTTTATGTCATTAATAAATATAAATATCATAATAATTTCATTAAAAACATTCACTAATACACATAAGGATTTTAACAACACTAAATAAGATTTTGTTAGTGAAAAAAGTGATGAAAATTGGAGTGCAATTAAATGCCATGGGCCTTTATTAGTGCTAAAAAAGAACTAATAAAGGGACACTTTATTAGTGATAAAAAATGTTCTGATAAAGTTGACCTTTATTAGTTCTTATTTATGTGCTGATAATAGACCCCCTTTACTGGTGATTTTATTTAACACTGCTAAAGTGCCCTTTTACCAGTGATAAAAATAGTACCGATTATGGTGGTCCTTTATCAGTTCTAGTTTAGTGTTAATAAATGTTTCCTTTATTAGTGATTTTTCTAGTGCTGATACAGGGTAACTCTATCAGCACTATTACTAGCATCAATAAAGGGGTATACTGCTGCAATGTGCTATTAAAATTACATTACATTGCCACAATAAAAACCAAAAACGAAGAAAATACATGAGAAAATAAAAAATTTAATTGAAATAAAATTTACATCACAAATAAAAGAAAAAACACTATATAATATATATTTCAAACATTGGTTTATAAAATTACAAGAGTATGTAAAAATTATCACAAACATTCAAAAACATCACTGTTCCTTTGTTTTCGGCCCCAAACCCCACTCATTCTATTAGTTTATAAACTAACCCATCCCGAGTAAAAGTATAAACCTATATAAGAAAAAAAATTGCTTATGTTAGTAATACTATAAAGAAATAAATTAAACACAAAATGTAAAATTTAAACTAAAAAGATATACTTTGAGTCATACTAGGAACACTGTGTATCGAATTGAGTTGGGGTTCATTCTTACACATCACAACATTTCTTATTTTTCTCAAAAGCATCTCATCTATGGTGATAAAAAACTCTCGAAGGATGGGAGAAAATTCAAGAGGTCTTGCTTTTTGAGAACAAGAGATCAACTGTCACACTATTTATTATTTGTCTTCACGAATTATCTTTCTATAAATTGACTAAATAAGTATCAAATAAAAATGATAAGTAAAATAATTAATTAATTTAAGATAAAATGATGAGAAAAAATATGAGCTTGTTTTATTAGTTTTGGTGATGTGACGCATGTTTTAAACTAAAATAAAACTTATATATTGAAAACATGAACATAGAGTCATGGAGACCACATCGCGTGTTATATTTATTTGAGGGGATTTTCTATATATCAGAAATTAATTATGGAAAATTTTACTAATGTTTGAAAATAATACTAGCCTGTTTTCTTGGTTTTGGTGAGTGATGTGTGCTTTAAACTAAAATGACACCATTATATTGAAAACAAACACTTTGAGTCTTATCGGTCACATCATGTGTCAGATTGTGGTGTTATTGATTATTAGATGAATAAAATTAATTACGGAGAATTTTCCTAAATTTTGAAGACAATCTGATCTTGTTTTCCTAGTTTTGGATATTTGATGTGTGTTTTAAACTAAAATGTTACTTTTAATGAAAACACAAACTTTGAGTCATTCAACTACATAATTTGTTAGATTGATGTGAGGTAAATTTCCACTCATGAAAAATGAATTATTCAAAATTTTCTTAATTTTTGAAAACAATCCAAGCTTATTTACACAATTTTTTTAAGGTGGTACATGTTTTAAACTAAAATAGCACATTTCAATTGAAAACATTCAATTTGGATTGTATCAGTCACATTTTGTGTCAGATTGATGTGTGGTAGATTATTACACATAAAAAATTAATTATGGACTATTTTCCTAATGCTTAAAAACAATTTGATCATGTTTTATCTATTTTGGCTAGTAGTGAGTGAGTTAAACTAAAATGACACCTTTATATTGATAACAGACACTTTGAGTCATATTAGTCACATCATGCATCATATTGAGGTGTGGTAAACTACTACATGTTACAAATGAATTATAGAATAGTTTCCTATTTCTTAAAAACAACCCATTCTCATTTACATTATATTGGCTATTTTAGGTGTGGTTTAAACTAAAATGATAGTTTTATATTGAAAACAAGAACTTCAAGTCCTAAAAACCACATTGTGTGTCAGATTGATGTGCAATCAATTCATACACATGAAAAATGAAATATGAACAATTTACCTTAAGTTTTAAAGTAATCTGAGCTTATTTTCATAGTTTTGGAAATGTGACCTGTGTTTTAAACTAAAATGGTACCTTTCTATTGAAAACAGACACTTTGTTTCATATCGATCACATCATGTGTCTGACAAATGTGCGGTAAATGTTTTACATGTCACAAATGAATTATATACCATTTTCCCAATTTTTGAAAACAATCTATGCTTGTTTTATTTGTATTGTATATTTTTTTCATTTTAAGAAAAAGTGACACTTTTGTATTGAAAACATGTAGTTTGAGTCATACTGACCACATCGGGTGTCAGATTGATGTGTGGTTAATTCCTACTGGTCAAAAATGAATTAGGAACCATTTTCATATTGTTTGAAAAAATATGATTTTTTTCTTCATATTTGGCTATTTGATTCATTTTAATTAACAATGAAAGTTTTATATTAAAACACTAAATTCGAGTCACATTGACCACATCATCATATTGTCATACAATCAATTCCTTCATACAAAAAAAAAATGAATTATGGATCATTTTTTTATAAAATTTTAAAACAATCTAACATTATTTTCTCTTTTTTGGTGACATTACACGTGTTTTGAACTAAAATAACATCTTTTTATTAAAATCATGACTTTGAGTCATATCAGTCACATCGTACATCATATTGATGTGTAGTCAATTTATACATGTCAAAAATGAATTATGGACTATTTTCCTATTGTTGAATACAATATGGGCTCATTTTCTCAACTTTTTTCTATTTGATTTATGTTTTAAACAAAAATGAAACATTATTGAAAACATTCACTTTAAGTCATACCGACCACATTGGGTGTGAAATTAATATGTTGTCAATTCCTATTGGTCACAAATGAATTATGAACCATTTTCCTAAAGTTTTAAAATAACATGATCTTGTTTTCTTAGTTTTTTATGTGAGTTATTTAAACTAAAATGAATGTTTTATATTTGAAATGAAGACTTCATGTTATATCTACCACATCATGTGTCATATTGGCATATATTCAATTCATAAATGTGAAAAATGAATTATGGATCATTTTCATAATGTTTGAAAAGAATCCAATCTTGTTTTCTTAGTTTTGGTGACTTGACATGAATTTTAAACTAAAATTGAACCTTTCTATTAAAAGCATGCAATTTGAGTCATATTAGTCACAAAGTGTGTCATATTGGTGTGAAATCAATTCTTACTCATAAAAATGAATCACATACTATTTTCCTAAATTTTGAAAACAATATGATCTTTTTTCCCTAGTTTTGGCTATTTGATGCGTGTTTTAAACTAAAATGACACCTTTTAATTAAAAACTTGCACTTCGAGTCAAATAGACTACATCAGGTATCAGATTGACATGTGGTCAATTATTACATGTCAAAAATAAATTAAGTACTATTTTCCTAAAATTTAAAAATAATTTGAGCTCATTTTCTAATTTTTTCTATTGGATGCATTTTATACTAAAATGAGAGTTTTATATAGAAATCATAGACTTAAAGTCATATTGATCACACCATGCATCAGATTGAAATTTTTTCAATTTATACATGTGAAAAATGAATTATGGATTGTTTTAATAAATTTTGAAAACAATCCGATCTCATTTTCTTTGTTTTGGTGACGTGACATGTGTTTTAAACTAAAATGGAACCTTTCTATTGGAATCACACACTTTAAGTCATATCTTTCACATCCTATCTCAGATTTATGCATGGTCAATTAATACACATCAAAAATAAATTATACACCATTTTCATAATGTTTAAAAAAATCCTATATTTTTTGGTTAGTTTGACTATTCAAGGCATGTTTTAAACTAAAATGAAACTTTTGTATTAAAAACATGAAATTTCAGTTACACCGACCATATCACATGTCAAATTTATATGGGGTTGATTCTTATAGGTCAAAAATGAATTATGGAATATTTTAATAATGTATAAAAACAAATATATTTCATTTTTTTGTTTTGGATATGTGGTGATTTTTAAACTAAAATGACTATTTTATATTGAGAAAACATAATTTGACTCATATCGACCACATCATGTGTAAAATTGGAGTGTGGTTAATTAACACACATGAAAATGAATTATGAATCATCTTTGTAAATTTTGAAAACAATATAACCTGGTTTTATCAATTTTGGTGATGTGACACATGTTTTAAACAAAAATGTAACATTTATATTAAAAATACACACTTTAAGTTATATTGGTAACATCATGTACTATATTAATGTGCGGTTGATTTGTACATATCACAAATTAATTATGGAATATTTTCCTAAAATATTAAAATAATATGAGTTTGTTTTCTTTGTTTTAATTATATGACACGTGTTTTGAACTAATGTGTAAATTTAACAAAATAAGTATTAGATAAAAATGATAAAAAAGTTAACTAAAAAAGTAGATAATATAATGATACAATTAATAAAATAAGTAATTTAAATTCACATATTCATGATGTATGTATACTTTCTAACACCATTTATTCTTCCAATTCATTTAAAAAAATCAATTTCCTCCACTAAAATTATCCTTTTAAAAACAGATAAAAAATAATATATAAGTATGTTGATACTAATTATTCACATCCCAAGAGAATCTATAAGTTCATAACCCATACTAGATCACAAAAATAATAGGTAATCACAAAAATTTAATATTGGAAAATATCTAAAACCATTTACATCGCCCAATCATCTCTAAACAAATTTACTTCCTCTTTTGAGTATGTATATTGTTGGAAATCTTGGTAGTATTAAGAAAATATAGAAAAAACAAATGATTAAGAAATATTTTTAATGAAATTGTAGTTACCTTCGAAATTTACCTATTTGGGTATGCTAGTGTTTTGATGGTATATTATATCTTTCATTAACTTGAAAACTTAATATCCATAATTGTTGTTGTTATCCCGCTTTAGACACTGCAGAAACATTGACCAAAATAAGTAAATTGTTTTCAAATTTTTGTGATAGTTATGTTTTTCTATATATAACTGATTTTTTTCCTTTTGAAGTAACCCATAGGCTTCTTATTTTTAGTAAACGAACTTATACCAAGATTTAACCTATATTTATAGATCACCATATCATAATTGTTTTTTGGTAAAACACAAACTGAAATATATAACTTGAAGTTTATCTATAAAACATTGATTAAAATGCCTTAGAAATTCACAATATAAAACATATGTAGTGGGATTGATTTGAATCTATACATTGGATCCAAAAAAATAAATATTTGGGGTATCCAAATTGATTGTGATCAACATCTAGTGCTTCCTAAAAAACAAAAACAAATAAGTAATGAGAAAAATAAAAATATATTTTATATGATTAGAAGGCATAGTTTTACTCGTATATTGTAGGCATAAAAAAGAGTCTATCATCTGTTATTTTTATCTCAAACACCTCATTTATCTCATCCTTTTTTCTTATCAATTTATTTCAACTCCAAATAAATTTCATTTGTCAAAACCATTCAAGGATTAATGAATCCAAATCATGATTCACAGGGTTTTCACTTTATATAGTAGTAATATAAACACTAATAGAAAATATGAATAGTTATTTACTTTAATTAACATATTAGATAATTTTTTGAACTATGTATTATGAATATGTATCTTATGTATGTATTCACAACTAAGATTCCTAACCATTCAATATTTACAATAGTATTTATACTCTCGAGACCAACAGTGTCAATAATGATAGTTTCAAAAATTTATTCTTCATATTTAATGCAGGACACATATCCTTATTTGAATTTGGTTCTTTCATGATGTTATAATTATAATATATGTTGTAGTGGAACTGTAAGGTAGAAGGTACTCCCGTAAGGTAGTTTTGTTTTGTTGGTCGATTTATTATATCGTCTTGATCCAACCATCCATTTATTCATCATTATATATATATATGTAATATCATACCTCACTTTAGAAATATTTTATCAACTATTATAGGTTTCTCATTTGAAATATTTTGTCAAGGACATACCTAATGTATCTTTATAAGATTAGATGACCATTATATGAAAGTTCCAATTGTATCACTGACTGTTGTAATATCTGAATCATCAAGTGGAACATGCAACTCAATGATCGGCTCTTGAGCTACATCAATCCCCACTTTAATGTGATATTTTGGGGGTTCATTGTTGTGTAGTGTGTCTCATGGTATATTTTACATAGTACTCCTCGTAACAAGGAGGTTCATGGGTGCTGATAGATAGAAATAACATACAACTTTACACTATATAATTATTTTAATATAAAGGTATTGGATGTTTTTTGATTCAAATTTAGGGGAAATATTAATGAAAAAATTGATTTTCTCATGTAAGGTATGAATTTGAGAGGAATGATTCGTCTCAAATCTAGTGGGGTTATTTTGTTGTTTATGTGATTATAATTGTTCCAATGCTTGTTTTCTTTTATCCTTTCACATATATTGGCCTTCCAAACTTAACTAGACAATAATACCATTCAAAGAATAAATTTTTATCTAAAATCATTTCTTTATATGATATGAATCTTCTTATGATTTTTTATTCTTGAAATATATTTGAGGAGAAACTCCAAAACCTAAACCTCTAATGGGACCATATTGTTCCAACCACTTTAAGCTACTAAAATTTGTTTTTAATCCCATATAGTCACTACCGAATATTGTTTCTAAACTATATAAAAAACATATGAACATAAATAGATATTTTTATGTAATACTATTATAAAGAATAAAAATTAATATTATGTAATACTTACACATTTTCCCATATTTATTTTGTGTATTTATCAACTAGTTTACCCTCCTTATTTACATGTGCCTCCTTCCATAGCACATGATGTGGGATGGAAGTGGATTTATATTTTGATTCATTAATATTCATATAAATAAAAGAACATATGTTGTTTCATATCACATAAAACATTTATTTTTGATTTAAAATACATAATATTTTATTCTCTGTTAAATACTACCCCATACTTGATTTGCGATAGGGGCTCATTGGTTTTGATGAACATTTTTTATTTCCAACACTCCTTTCATGTTTCAAAAAGTAACAATTTTGAATCAAATTGGATAAAATAAATAATTTGAAATAATATATTATCGACTTCAATGCACCTAAAATTATTTATCATCATGATTACTGATATAATAATTCCATGTTTCCTTCTTTATACTATGTGGATAAGTAACTGGTTGGTGGGGATTTAATTTCCCCTCAATATCACTAAGTTGAAACTTAGAAAAAAGATTCTAGAATCCTATATAGGATTTTTTAGTGTTCATTAAGACACATTTCTTATAGAAATCATCTAAAATAAAAAACACTACAATAAATAATAAAAATTAAATCAAAATTTCATTATATAAATTTTTAGTAAAATAGATAAAGTATATAATAACATTACCTTAATATATTCTCAAAGGGTTTACTTTATTATATGCTAGATATGGTTCCACAAATCTGTATCAATTGGAACATTCATCATCATTATGATCCCAACATAAGTAATGAACATTGAATTGTTTTGGTTAAAATGTTGGCTGAGTTGATTCCATCCAACCTCAAATTATATACCCTTTTTCTTTCCTAGATTATTTTAGTCAACATGGTGATGCTATGTTATTATTGTTTTCTTCATCAATATGTATTTGAACCCCTAATAATTTTTTTTAGCATCAACTTCCTTTTCTTCCTCGATATTTGTATCGTAATCATGTGTAGGAATCATTGTCTTCATGAGTAGTCTTCCTAAAATCCTGAAGGCCATATATTTTTATTAATTTTTGGATAATACCATTTTTTAATTGGGTTGAGGTAGAACCTTACATGACCTATAGGACTAAGGAAATAGTCCCAATACATGTATGTTCATTTACTAGATATCAGACACACAATATACATCCCATCCCTAGATGATTAAGTTTTTCCTGATCCGAGCATCCAACCTACAATGCAATTTAGTAATCAATCCCCATGCCATAATTCAAGGGGTCTAGTACTGATGGAAAATATATAGTTTATTGAACAAAACCTTAACATTATCATTGAACTATCATTATTTTCATTAAAGGTTGATAGGATTTGGATCCTCTATTAAGAATCCAAATCCACTCTTTGTGGTCACCTAAAATATACAAGAAATTTTCTACATTGGGAAAACCATGAAATGACTATGATATACAAATTAAAGGGTCAACCTCGATTGAATATTCATCTGACCCTATAATTTTTTAGTCTCTATTAGGATAATTGGCCAATTATTATTTTCTATATCTATGATATAAAATACCCACATTGATTGTGGTTCCTTTATGAATAGATCACAATTATACCCTTCCATTTTGACATTCATTTTCACAAATCCCATTTCATCAACTTTCACTACACTACTATTGTTAACCCATTTAAAATAGAAAATCGGTACTTGAAATATTTTATAATAAAACTCATATATTTGTTCTATGATTCTAAAATATGTCATATTTTCATAAATTTGATTTTTATCCTTGGAACCAGATATATGCATCGCTTCCTCGACAAGAGTAACTCCCCTATTTTTCATCATAATGTGGTTACCATATTCTTTTGTATAGAATGTATAACCATTAATTACAAATTATGTGTAAGATATAACATTTTCATTTGGTCCCCTGGCTAACCATCGAAGTCATTTGAAAATTGAATTCATATTTTCAGATATCTTCTTATAAACATGATCTCAGAACCATCCTATAAAATATGGATTATGTGTATTTGATATCCATCATCCATACATTGATGAATTTAATGGTCTTATAAATTCTTTGTGGTATTTAATGTATGGATCAATATCTTTACTATTCTTTAAATTATAAAGGTGATATTTCTCCTACTCTGTGATAGTAATTGTAACAAAATATATTCTAGAAATCCATTTGCAGATAGAGAATCCATTAAAATGAGATTTTAGGAGACATATACTATCAACATCTGGTAAGTAATTGGTATAGAGTTTAATATCTTCTTTAAAAATATATCATTATGAAATACTATCTTATAGACTACTCTGATTCATGACATATCCTTTCAAAATATTTATATACATTATAGCGGGGTACATCCATCTGTAATGGATATGACCACACAATCTAACCTCTCCAAAAACCTGAACCATTATGTAGACCATAAAATCAATGGATGATGGTGGGAAGAACATATCTAATTAATATAATATGAAAAAAACTCCTTATTAATGATTGGAAACCTTGTTGGGACTATGAATTTACTAAGTATTCCTTCAAAAAAGAATAATATCCTAGTCAATTTATGTCATAAATTTTTAGGTGGAATGAAACATAAAGTGACAGGCATCAAATATTTAATAAAAATATGAAAACCATGTTTTTAGTCCCAATAACATCAAATTATTCACTGAAACAAAATTATTGACATATTATGAATACCCCTCTATAACTTTTACACCACTAACTAAAATGAAATTTTTCAAATTTTCATGTCTGTATAGAGTGTAAGCTGTTAGAGGAAGAAAATCCCACCTTTTACCCTTCACTAATTCCACTCTTCCCATATCCCCATGTCAATCATGTCCATCCTTGGCATTATTCCATATTTTTAGAGGATAATTTTTTAACATTCCAATAACACTATAAATTTTTTTTTTATACATTCCTGACATCAAGTAAATGTCTGACGCACAAAACATTCAAGTATAGTAATTCAAAGAAAATTGATATCTTTTTCCAACCTTATTTTGATTTCTTTTTCCAAAATACTTTACCAGAAATTGTTTCAATATATTTTACTTTATAAAATATTTTATCAGTCATTAGTGGAGATAGTGTTGTACCTTGTTCGGTATTACCATCAAATTTCGTCATCCGAGATCAGTATTTAGGACATCAAGGTCAAAAATTTCTGATGTCTTAAAAAATATTCTCCGAGGAATGTTTCAACTAAACTGAGTGTGTAAATTCTTCCCAAATGGAACACCTCAACATTGCATTAATTCTATACATTGAATATGTTTCATAAGTAGGAAATTAATTTATCATCCCCTACAATATGTCCCCCAATATGAATTCTTCACTTTTATGAGAATCATACATTATAAAAAAAACATCCCAGATCAATTTTAGATATTTTATCAATATATAAAAATAGAAATAAATATCATAACTAGGTTGTTTTGGTCCATATATAGGTAGTGAAAATATAATGTATTTGTGCTTTAGGTATAACCATGGTGGAGAATTATAATTTACCAACACAATTACCCATTCACTTTGATTAAAACTCTATAAACTGAAAGTATTTATTCCATATTTGGATAACACAATATGGAAGTCTCTCATCTAATTTCCAAATTTAAGATACTCGTAATCAATTTTATTCTCTTTAGGAGCATCTTCTGGATGACATAGTTTCCCTTATTTAATTATCAGATCTTCATTCCATGTCAATTGTATTTTGGTTTCCAAACATCTATGTAGTCTTTTATATCATGTAATGATAGGAAATTACTATAATTTTTTTGAATTGTTTGATTCATCTTTCCTATATCAATTCACACCACACTTAAGACATTTTATGAGTGATTCGTGGTCCTTGAGAAAAAATATGAAATTATTTGGACAAGAAGGTGTTTTTTTATATATCAAACCTTTTGAACATAATATTCATTTAACATCTTATTTTTGATAGGGAATTTCATTTTCTTCAAGAAATATATTATTCAGGAGACCAAGTAGATCCATAAAGCTGGAATTGCGCCATTCACTGCTAGATTTCAAATTATATAACATCAATACAGCTAAAAATGTTGTGTATTTAATACAATTGGTATACAATGGTCTCTTAGAAAAGTTATTTAATATATGAAAGAAAATTGGATAATTATGAAGGTCATATTCAATTTCCATTTTCATTTCTTTCATATGATCTCTATCATCATTTACATCAGTATTCATATCAAATGATCCATAAAATATAGTATCACCACAGTCTGTATTCTTGTTTAGTTTTTCCCAATATTTAGTCCAATATTTATAGCTTTGATATATTCCATAGAAATTAAAATGTTCTTCCAAATCTTACAAACTAATTTATATTGAATAAAAATAACATAAACTTGGACAAATGATATGAGACGGGTTATATGTATGGTCTTTTGGAAACTTGTTTAACTATTTAACTCCATATCCACACTCTTTTTTCATATGATTGTCATGCATCCATTTTCGATTCATATTCATTCTATTAGGTTAAGAAAATATTCATTTTGTATAAGAAATAAATAAATACACATTGTATATTCATAATCAAAGGATAAAGTTATAAAAAATTCTGATAAAGGGAAGCCATCATTTAAATGTTATTAGTTATGATTTCTTGAAATCTATTATTTTTCACAAGGTTGAAATGGAAACAAAAAACATATGGTAAACATATGGATGTTGTTCCAGCTTCTTGATTTGATATTGTTTAGGATAAAAAGGTGGTAATATATATATTGGTAGAAAAATTTATTTATTATTGGATGACATAATTCACTTGGAAATTCTTATTCTTTATTTTCATTTAATTATGACTTGGATTTCTAATTTTTTGAAAATATATCATTCCTCAGAACATAAAAGGTCATGTAATCACCAGATTTTAACACAGGGTCATGGACCCAAGAATTTCATATAACAAATGGTTTGAACTGTTACAGACAATAGAAGTGAAGTTGGATTCCATGTTACTATCTTTCTCTATAGATTATTGTAGACCATGTATTATCGGAATACCAAATTATATATTTATACTATGACACACTAATGAACACCTATTTCAAAAATAGTAGATTTATCACTCTTAGGTATATCTCACACATCCTACAATATCCATGACCTCAATTCAATTTCTTTAAAACCCCACAAATACTTTCCATTAATAAACATTCCAAAAAATTCGGTTAGCATAGATTTCAAACCATTGAGATCCAAAACATTCTAATTACACGTCTAATAATGAAACAAATCACTATAATATATCTCCCACATCTGGTAGTAAAACCTTCATAGGTATATCCAAAAGAGTATACTCATTCTTAATAAACTCCATACCTAAAGTATGGTTAACAGAGATTGTAATAAATGTTATAAAATTATTCCACTATATTCTAATCATGTATGTGTCTGAGAAAAATTTGTTTTGAATTATTAATTTTTATGGGTGAAACTAAAACCATTCCTAATTATACACAATAGATAAAAATAATAATAATATTTTCTTCATGGATTAATCAAAATAAATAATGTAAACTAACCATGAATTTTTTTCCAGCAGACTATGAATCTATTTTAAATACCTAGTTGATTCCAAAATTTCATAATTATAAATTTAAAATTTTCTAAGATACTTTACACACTAAAAACCACATATTAGAGGTGTGATTTAGCTTCTAGAAACATATTTTAATTAGTTTTAATCATTCTATCTCTTGTTTATTTATAATATGGCTTAAAATTCATGGGAATTCAGCAACTAAATATTCTATTTTCATAATTCATAAGAAAAATAAATCAAACCCATACCCAATATGCCTATTTAAGCATTTAAAACATGGTCCAAAATAGAATTATTAGTTTTAAATCCATACAACACATGAACCAATCTATACCCCTAGAACAGCATGTAACTAATTTAATATAAGCAATTCAATACTAATTTTGAAAACCCAAAAACATTATAAATAAAATATTATTCATACATAGTATAAATAATTACCAAAACCCAACACTTTCATAATTAATTAAATCATAACTGAAAACATTTTCATATAACGAATCAAATCACAACCAATTATATTAACCTAAAATAAAAGGTGTTTAAAATTATAATACCATAAAATGATTTTTTTAATAATATCTAATCACCCAAACAAGACATTACACCTATAATTGGTTAATAACAATTAAATTTATTTATTAAAATATAATGAATATCATTTATTTCAAAGAAAACCTTTGAAACCAAAGAAACAAATAATTTTTTACCTTTAAAATCCTTAAAACCTTTTATTCTAAATAAAACTCTTGAAACAAGAAATACAACCATAAATTTAATTTATAAACACTTGAAAACACATTCAAATATTCCATTAGATAAAAAAATTATTTATATATGAAAATAATAATCTATTTAATTTATGAAAATGAGACTTTATTCAATAATAATTGCTTTTAATCACTATAAAAATCCAATTTATAATTTTACTCAAGCAATAACCAACTATAACTCTTTCTTTAAAACATTTCATTGCATATGAATCATTTAATAAATAATATAAGTATCCTTTATGCTAAAAAATAAAAATTTTCAAAATCACTGTACTTGTAAATAATAAAATTTAGATATGTACATGACAACTATAAATATACATTAATTAAACACTTATAAAAATTTAAAAGAAAAAAACATGAGAATGAGTTAAAAATTTCAATTATAACAGGTATAAAACACATTAATAGAAAAATTCGGAATTCAAAATTATTAAAGTAATTCACATATATAAATAACACTTTATAGTAGACCCAAAACCCTTTTACTTATATTTTTTATGATATATTTCTTGATTATAAATCCTCTATTATCAAACACATCCCTAAAGAAAACCATCATCAATAAAAACTCCAACTCATTCAAACTGGATACCACTCAAATTTTTTACATAAACATCATAAAGAACCTTAACAAATTATTTGAACTAAAACATTCATCACTGTAATAATTGAAATGGAAAAAATTGAGTTTTCATTCAAATACATATTTCCTAAAATTTAAAAACATTTATTCAAAACACATACTCTCAATATGTAGATGCCTAAAAACAATATTAAATGAAATAAAATAAAATCAATCCCAATGATTTTTTTTGAAATGACACAAGTTCTTATCTAGTTAAAGATACTTTAAATAAAAACACACAAAATACATTGAAACCAATAAATATAGAGAAAACCCATAAAATCTCAACTAATTAACTATAATAATACCAATAAAAATAATTATGTAAAATATAAATATAAATGATACAAAAAAACTATAAAATAAAGCATCAAACCCTCACTAATTAGGTTTTCACTGTAGCTAAACATTTCACCAAAGTTATGTTGTTGTTTAATGATAGTTAAATTGAAAAATGTTTTGCTCAAAATATAAATTAAAATCGCCCAATGAATTCAAATCATATAATATACTTTCTAGTGTATCATAAATAAAAAATAATGAAATACGTTTCAATTTATTCTATTTTAAACCTCAAGTTTCCGAAATCACTTTTATAGATACAAATTCAACCCAATATTATCAAATTTAAAAATAATAAAGCATAAAAAAATAATTTTTTTTATTTCAAATAAAATTTCAAAACATTAAGTATATCATAAAACATTCATAATAAAGTGAAAATTAAATTTCTTGATATCAAAAAAATTCAATGGAATCATTAAAATTTCTTATTTTATTTTAAATCTTGATAATCTCATTATTTATTTTTTTGGAAAAAAACTTCCATGTAGAAGTTTAAATTTAAAAATTTTAAAAACAATTATTTTAAGATAATTCAATTAATATTTACGTCTAGATAAATTACTCTATAAATTAATTAATAAATCAATTAATCACCATGAATATCATCAAATACATAAAAAACCTTTCAAAATACATCAAGAAATGTTTCAATAAATCAGATTATCAATGATAACCGTTAAGGAAAACACTAAATAATAATATGGGGTATCTAATGAATTAAGATAATTAAGAATAAAACCTCCAACAAGTTCAAGAGAGTAGAATGTTTATTATCCAATTTCTAGTAATTGGGGAATCACCCCTATTTATAAGTCAATCACCTCACTTAGACCTATATGTGTGGATCACTCAACATGGTCAATGCGTGTAAAGACCCGTAAAAATCAAGTGAACTTTTTTCTTAATTTTCATTGTAATTTTACAAGAACACAGTTTCTGACGGCGCCAGATTCCGAGGCCCGGTGTGCCTGGAATCAATTTCTGAAGTTTAGCTTAGGTACGTTCAGTGAATGAACGAGCGGGTTTTTCTATCTTTTGAACCGGTACTCGGAATTGAAATTCGAGGACACCGATGAACTCGCAGTGCCAGTATTTGCTTAAGAGGACTTTTACTGTAGGTGCGTTTTCTTGGGAGGAGAAGTTAAATTTTGGGGTTTAAGGAAGAAATAAATAAAATTGTGAACAATTTTATTTTTGTTAACCAAGGGAGTTAAATTCTACTATGGGAAGTTGTTGGTGGGACCCACAACCACCCAACTTCCCATGTGTGGATATGTTGGAGGTGGGGCCCACACAAGACCCTAACCCCCCTTGATCTTCCCATAACCCCCTTGACCTCCCATAACTCACTTCCCTCTTAAATTTTGTAACTCCACTTTAACTTGTGTAACTCTTCCCTCTCTCCTCTTTAATTTTGCCAAAACATATCTTAAATTAATTGATTAAACCTCTTCAATTAATTTAACTAAGTTTTTGAATTTTTAAAAAGGTTTGAATGCATGGCAAAATAATAAAATAAGGAGAGGCCTTATTTTATTTTTGTGAGTTTTGTTGTGTGAGAGGACCTGGGAGAGAGCTCTTCCCTCTTCTGAAGAACATCATCTCCAAACGAAGAACGACCTTCCGACTCGGCGAAAAACGCTCTACGTTTTCTCCAATCCTTTTTCTTCCTCTACCGCGACAAGGAAGGAGAAGCCGACCGTGGAGACCGACACCAACAACAACGTTCTCCTTCTTCTTTTGACGTTGACGGAAGCGAAACCTTTCTTCCGCGACACCTGACTACCTCGAAGTTCGACTACCACGACGTTCGACTTCCGCGACTCGAAGAAGTGCGACGTCAATTTCGAGGTAGGGAAATTTATTTTGTGTTCTCTTATCTTTTGAGAAAAGAATGACGAGCACGGACCAACCATTTCCAGGTTGATCCGCGGATCGTTTGTTCAAGCAGGTTGATGTTGAGGTTTATTGATTTTGCCGTGAAATATTTCATTGTCGTACGTCGACTTCTATTTGATGGCCTCTTGCTATCATTATAATGGGAGGAGGTCGGACCGCACAAACACGGCCGACCCTCCTCCCCCTTGTTGTTGATTATGTTGTGGTTCGGAAGATGGCGGCCTGGTGCGACGGCACCGCGTGGGAACCTGGAGTGATGCGGCAAGGATGCGTTTCGTCGTCGCACCGCGCCGTTAAGGCCGAACAAAAATGTGGTCGTAGTCGGGGCCGCGAAGGAGAATGGAAGACTCCACAGTTGTTTCTTTTGACGTGAGGATCGTCGGGCATTGACGGAATGGGCCGCAGAGACGTTTTGATGTTTCCGCAGTGAAGAACGGGACCCTGGATGAGCATCGACACAAGCGGAATTGAAAACGGACCACCAGAGCAACTCCGGTGGCCCGCGGACACCACCGGCGGCGCGGGTCGCCGGCGCGGTGGTGCCCCGGCGTGCCACCTGGAGAAACCGCCGCGGCTGAAGCCGCGGCGGTGAGTTGGCGGATCCCGCGGCCGCGCGGGATCCAGTGGGAGACGCGGCGCACGCCTTGTCTGCGGAGCACCGGCTCGCTGGCCGAGCCAGCGAGCCACCCGGCCGAGCTGGGCCGACTTGGGCGGACCGGGCCGGGCCGCGCCGGCCGGGATGGGTCACGCCCAGTCGGGTCGCGCCCAGTTGGGTCGACCCTGTTCGGACCGACCCAGGGGGGGTTGGGCCGGGTCGGTACGGGCCCAGACCCCCCGTTTTCGGACCTTTTTGGTATTTTGCCCATATCCTGTGCTACGGACCCCAGATCGACGCACCGTCAGTGGCGATGCGATCCTTGGACAGAGGCGGTCGTTTTGAAATTTCTCACTCAAGGTTTTGGAATACTTTGGGTTCGTCCGTGTTGTTTCGTACACGAAACCAACCGGGCCCTCAGAGCGGAAACGCTCGTAACTTGAGCTCCGGATGTCTGATTGACATGCCGTTGACTTTGTTGGATTCCTCTTAATGAGACGGAACTTTTGGCTTACTCTGCTCGAGGTTTGGATGTCGTCGGAGTTTGGTCGGGTTGGTTCGCTCACGAAACCAACCGGGCCCCTGGAACGAAAAAGCCAATAACTCACAGACCGGGCGTCCGATTGACGCGTCGTCTGTCTCGTTGATCTCCTCTTGATGAGACAGAACTTTTGGAATAATTTTCTTGAGTTTTGGATGCAGTTGGATAGTGGTCGGGTTGGATTGCACCCGAAATCCAACCGGGCCCCCGGAACGGAAAAACTGATATCTTTCCGACCGGACGTCCGTTTGACGAACCTTCAGTGGTGTTGGTGATCACATGGAGAAACGGTACCTTTGAGTATACCCTATGAGAGTTTGGGGTACAGTTGAGATACAGCCGTGTTGGTTCGCACACGAAACCAACCGGGCCCCAGGGACGAAAAGGCTAGTAACTCACAAACCCGGCGTCCGATTGACACGACGTCTGTCGCGTTGAGACCCCTATGATGAGGTGGTTATTTGAGATACTTCTTCGTGGGACTTTGAGATACTTGGAGTATCTACTAGTAGCTCATGGAGCGGACCCTCTCGGAGACGAGCGTACGGAGTACGGAGACCGTGTAGCTGGCTATGACCTGATGACTGCTTGTCCAATTCGATTCAGAGTGACTAGCATAGCCCAGTGGGGAACAATACTTTGTGAGGTGGAAAACCCATGGCGGAGGAGCACTACTGTGTGAGGGGGCAGACCCACGGTACTCGACAGGAGGAGTACCTCTGTAGGCTATGAGGGGGAGCACTACTGTGTGAGGTGGCAGACCCATGTCGGAGGATCACTACTGTGTGAGGTGGCAGACCCGTGGTACTCGATAGGAGGATTACCTCAGTAGTCATAGGTTGGTGAGAAGTACCTTGGAGACGTGACATGATCACTGTACTCCCAGAGACGGAGCTCTTCAGCAGTTACAGTTTCGATAATGAAAATCCTAGTTTGAGATGAGTCTATGACCTTTGTGTTCACCTCAAGATTGAGATGGGTTACTTGATAACTTGAGTATATGTATGGGCATATAACTAAGTAGAGGTTATCTATTGAGATATTCTTTGTGGTTATCCTTTTTGGTTTTAGTGAGACTTTTAGGGTCTCGGGGTCCCTACTGAGTATCCTTATACACACCCTTGCACAGGCTATGCCCGCACCTCGTTGTGTTGGTTGCAGACGACGGGCAGTACTGACGGAGGCCGAGTGTTCGAGGACTGGATTATACCCAGAGGTGGACCACACGACGAGACAATACCCGGAGGTGGACCACACAACGAGTCATTACCCAGAGGTGGACCACACGACGAGTCAGTACCCGGAGGTGGACCACACGACGAGTCAGTATCCGGAGGTGGACTTCACGACGAGACGACACACAGAGGAGGTTGACGGGAATGAGCATTGAGGAGCTGCGCTATCTGTACATACCCTTCAGGAAGGATCTGAGGAGGATGACCCAGGAGCTGCTTCCTTTCTTCCAGCTATTGTCTTTGTTCAGTTGTAGCTATATTTCCGGTTGGGTTTGTATTCTGGCCCATTTACTTTTTAGCACTTTCTTTGTACTTAGTGTTTTACTTCCGCTTGTACTCTGTGGTGTTTTGTTACTTTTATAAAGGCAATGTCTTCCCAGTTATCGGGATTTATGCCTTTGGTGCTAGTCATCAGCCCCTGGCCTATGGAAGGCGGGCTTGGGGTAGTCATGGCACGAGCCCGAGGACGGGTCATGAAAAATTGGTATCAGAGGAGTCCGTTCTACCGCAGAACTTATAACTCTGATATTTTCTTTCTGTGAAGCAATAGTGTTAAGGGTACCGAGTGTGGTCTTCAGTTCAGGGAGTCCAGTGTTGGTGTGGGCGGCCGATGTATCCATACACCAGGACCCTGACAACTGATTTCCGACTTTGCACATGAAAACACTGATTGCGTGTGTGTTTCAAGAAGTTTTTAAAAGTCAGCTCAAACCAGGATAGCTCACCAGGTACAAATCGTTTGACCGTGTCATGTTTGTTTCTTTCAGGATGCCTTCCCGCAGATGACCAGCTAGATCCCCGAGAGTTGTTTGTACTGATAGCCTGCAGAGCGACGTGGCCTCAGTACATGGCCCTATCCCAGATGAGGCACCAGTAGAGGCACCAACGGTACTACTACCCGTTGGGCCACCGATGCCACCAGCCCCAGCAGCAGAGGGTGCACGTCGCTTGAGCACACTGCACGAGTTCCAGCGCCAGAGGCCACCCAGGTTCCGGGGAGAGATGGACCCGCAGGCGGTTGAGGATTGGATGGAGGCTGTGGTGAGAGTATTCAGGCTAGTGGGGATTCCAGCAGACTTCATGGTGATCCTTGCTGCCAGCCTACTTCAGGCAGCAGTAGGCAGATGGTGGAGCCTGATGCTCCAGATGCATGACGAGGCGACACTTCTATGGGCAGACTTCAAGAGCTTGTTCCGGGCAGAGTTTGTACCAGCCACCCTTCGAGCAGTGTGTATACAGGAACTACTTCAGCTGTGGAAGGGCAGCATGACAGTGGCGTAGTATTCAGCGAGGTTCACAGACCTCTCGCGCTACTCCACAGATATGGTATAGGACCCGTTCTTCAGGGCCTGAACCTTCGAGCAGGGGCTCAGGAGAGAGATTAGAGCTTCTGTTGTTTCTCACAGCATTCCGACGTAGACAGGGGTGTTGGAGAGAGCCCTCTTAGTGGAGAGTTTCTTTACTGAGCAGTCTCCAGCAGCATGACCCACCACTAGCCGGCATACTGCAGAGTCTTCTGTAGCAGGCAGTAGACAGATGATGCATAGGTCCAAGAGGACCAGACCTATAGGTAGTCGACCTTGTGACTCAGGGTCGGTAGTGTGAGGCACCAAGGGGAATGACAGATCCAGACCTGCCATGCAGTGTTACTCCTGCGGCGGGATTGGTCACATGGCATGTGACTATCCGACCCGCCATGCAGATGACCGACAGTTAAATGAAGAACCTCCCAGGCCGAGGCAGATGTTCGATCAAGGAAGACTGCTAGGAGCTGAAGGCCGAGGGAGGGGAGCTGGCCGTGCAGCTGGAGGTGGACGACTCTTCGAGGTGTTTCCACCACCACCACCAGGAGGTACACCCCGACTGCAGGGAATATGTGGACATGGGAGAGCTTAGCTTCAGGTAGCAGAAGCTTACTACTACGGAGCTCCGGAAGCGAGTGGACAGGAGCGGAACTAGTGGTGTATATCTAGTTCCATGTTGTTGTTGTTACATTTGTGTCTTTGTACCATTAGATGCAATAATATAAAGACACTTACCTTTTTAAAGTTTTCTTTCCTGTCCTTTTGTTTGGTTGGTACTGAGTGGTCCCAGTTAAGACTGTTGACTTGAACCTCACTTTCGAGATTTCTACTGGAAGAGACCCAGTGACCTCACACTGATGCCGACAATGTGACTCGACCCTTGGAGGTGAGAGTGGCAGTTGGATCTCTTGGTAGTAACGTTGAGGCTTTACGACGTCATCCATGGCATGAATACATCATTCATTTCCGGATTGACTGTATTAGGCAACGGATGTGGTTAATCTAGGAAATGAGACCAGATTTCTCTTATTAGCAAAGAATAAATCATAACAACTCTTGTGAGACTAGAGAAGGTCCAGGTCATCCAAGAGCGGATGAAAACAGCACAGGGCCGACAGAAGCCTTATGCTAACAGGAATTGGAGACCTCTAGAGTTCGAGGATAACGATCACGTCGTTATACGGGTTTCACCTCGATGAGGTTTACGGAGATGTGGCCAAGGCGACAAGTTATCTCCGAGGTTCAGTGGACCTTCCTAGGTCCTCAGCTTGGTAGGAGAAGTGGTTTACCACTTAACGCATCCACCTCAGTTGCACCTGGTGCATGATGACTTCCACATATCTCAACTGAGGAGATACGTGTGTGATCCTTCACATATCATCGACCTCAGGGAGTTGGATGTCGATGACAGGGCGACATACGGATTATGGAGACCGTGTAGCTGGCTATGACCTGATGACTGCTTGTCCGATTCGATTCGGAGTGACTAGCATAGCCCAGTGGGGAGCACTACTTTGTGAGGTGGCAGACCCATGGCGGAGGAGCACTACTATGTGAGGTGGCAGACCCGCGGTACTCGACAGGAGGAGTACCTCTGTAGGCTATGAGGGGGAGCACCACTGTGTGAGGTGGCAGACCCATGGCGGAGGAGAACTACTGTGTGAGGTGGCAGAACCGCGGTACTCGATAGGAGGAGTACCTCAGTAGTCATAGGTTGGTGAGCAGTACCTCGGAGACGTGACATGATCACTGTACTCCCAGAGACGAAGCTCTTCAGCAGTTACGATTTCGATAATGAAAATCCTAGTTTGAGCTGAGTCTATGACCTTTGTGTTTACCTCAACATTGAGATCAGTTACTTGATAACTTGGGTATATGTATGGGCATATACCTAAGTAGAGGTTATCTGTTGAGATCTTCTTTGCGGTTATCCTTGTTGGTTTTAGTGAGACCTTGAGGGTCTCGGGGTCCCTACTGAGTATTCTTATACTCACCCCTGCACGGGCTATGCCCGCACCTCGTTGTGTTGGTTGCAGACGGTGGGTAGTGCTGACGGAGGCCGAGTGTTCGAGGACTGGATGGTACCCGGAGGTGGACCACACGACGAGACAGTACCCGGAGGTGGACCACACGACGAGTCAGTACCCGGAGGTGGACCACACAACGAGTCAGTACCTGGAGGTGGACCACACGACTAGTCAGTATCCGGAGGTGGACTTCACGACGAGATGACACACAGAGGAGGTTGACGGGCGAGAGCATTGAGGAGCTACGCTATCTGTACCTACCATTCAGGTAGGATTTGAGGAGGATGACCCAGGAGCTGCTTCCTTTCTTCCAGTTGTTGTCTTTGTTCAGTTGTAGCTATATTTCCAGTTGGGTTTGTATTCTGGCCCATTTACTTTTCATCACTTTCTTTTTACTTAGTGTTTTACTTCCTCTTGTACTCTGTGGTGTTTTCTTACTTTTATAAAGGCAATGTCTTCCCAGTTACCGGGATTTACGCCTTTGGTGCTAGTCGTCAGCCCCTGGCCTATGGAAGGCGAGATTGGGGTAGTCACGGCACGGGCCCGAGGACGGGTCGTGACAATGCGACCCACTCATACTAGCCAACATGGATAACCCCAAACACCTCAGTAAGCATAATGTGGATTATCTAATTTCCACATGAGGTAAAGGAGTGACCTCAAAATACGACCCTCGTTGTTCCACTCGGATCATATTTAGAGGGGAAATCTCACTAGAATTTTCATGTTAGGGAGAACAAAATAGGTCCTTGATACCCACAGAGTTCAGTTCACACCACAACTGAGTTTACAGTATGAAGAGAGATGATAGTCGACACTAATAAAGGGAGAGGAGGAGAAAAAAACAGTATATATTAGATTTGAGAGTAGATTCATCCGAGAGAAGATTGAGGGGGAGATACATCAGAGATGAACATTCACAAGAGCTTGAACGATGCGTGAGAAATAGGTTCGGTTAGGGTTATTTTTAAATGATTGCGGAGGGTTTTATCACTGCTTCCAAAAAAGCACAGATAAAGAGGGGTTTTATTAGCACTAAAATAATAAGTGCTCATAAAGAGTGGTTTTATTAGTGCTAAAATAATAAGAACTAATAAAAAACTTATTTACCAGCACAAAAAAAGCACTAATAAAGACCAATATAATTAATTTTAATAATATAATTAATATAATTAAAATAATTAAAAAATTTAATTGTATATAATTATAAATAAATAAATAAATATAAATGTATATTGTTATAAATATATTAAAATAATTGTAAATATATATTTATAAATATAATTAGAGATATTTATTTATAATTATAATTATAAATAAATATAATTTTAAATATAGATATAAATATTTGTATATAATTATAAATATATTTATATCAATATATATTTAATAAATAAATTTAAATATATTAAATATATTCATTATTCAAATATATTTATTATAATTTCATAATTTTTTAAATATATAATTATTTATTTATAATTATATAAATACTTTTAAAAAAATTATTTTTTATTTATAATTATAAATATATATATATCATTATATATATCTTTATAAATATATATATTTATATAATTATATATATTTAATAAATAAATATAAATATAAATATAAATATAAATACATTAAATATAGTTATTATTTAAATATATTTATTATAATTTTATAATTATTTAAATATATAATTAATTATTTATAATTAAATAAATACTTTTTTTAAAAATAGATTTATTTATGGTTAATTATAGAAGTATAATTTTATAAATATTACAAATATATATTTATAAATATATATATTTATAAATATTTCATTAAAAATATATTTATCTATAAATATTTATTTATAAATATATTTTTAACATTATTGATGAAAATATAATCTTAAATGCATGATTGTTAAAAATGAGTGAAATTGAATAATTAAAAATTAGTAGACTTTAAAAATATTGAAAAATAGATAAGTTTTATAAATTATACAAATTATTAAAAAATTAAATATGGATATATATTGAAATAAATATGATACATATTAAAAATATTAAATCATAGAAAATAAATAAGTATAAATAAATATTAGAAAATTATTATATTAAAAAAATAAAAAATAAAAAATAAAAAATAAGAAAATAAAAAAATAATACTAACTGAAATAACATTTAAAATAAATATATAAAATTTACATATTAATAACATAATATATTAAATATATTATGTAACTAAATGAAATTATAAAATTAATATTAAAATTTGAATAAATTACATAAATTTTAGGTGTTTGTGTTTCTATGTAAGATTTCTTTAATTTTGTAAGTACTTTAGCGTGTGAAATTAATGTGTGTATATACATATATACAAGTTTGATATATGCTAAATTAAATATTGACATAATATAATATGTAGCATATATTAATAAAATAAATAATAATAAGAATGAACAAATTTTAAAAATAAATAATTGTCATTAATTATATAGATAATTTAAAAAAATAAAATATTTATATTTATATATGTTAAAATAGAAATGAATACATATTAATTATATAAATTAAAACCATATTAAAAACATTAAATGTTAATTAACAGACACGTATAAATAAATAATAGAAAATGGATACAATTGCAAAAATATTGAACAATGAAAAATTGAAAATGAATAAATTTCAAAAAATATTAAATATATTAATGAATAATTATGGATAAAAAACATTAAAAATGCATAAATTACAAAAATAATAAAAGAATAAATATTTAAAATATATAAATTATAAAAAATGTTAGCACACACCTGACATTATCAATGAATAAATTTTATTAAATGAATGCATTATAAAAGTAAGTGAAATTTAATTATATATATTTATATAATCAAATAATTAATATAATGTTTTTAATTAATAAAAATGAATAAAATTATTATAAAAAGAATAAATTTAATAAATATATATAACAATAAATATTATATGAATTAATTAATTAGTATACTAATTATTTATTTATTATATAACAATAAATATTATATTAATTATTTATTTAGAATATTATGTATTTAATAATTTTATTCATTTTTATTAATTATAAACATTATATTAATTTTTTAATTATATATATATATAATAAATATAAAATTTATTACTATATATATATTAAATTTAATTAATATAATTATAAAACATTTGGGGGTTGGCCCGGTCTAGCTTGGGAACCCACATGAATATATTTTTAAATAAAAATGATTATATATTAATTTTGTAAATTAAAACTATATTAAAAACATTAAATTCTTAAAACGTTTATTAAAAATTTTATTAATAAAATGTTTTTTAATAAAAATGAATAAATTATATATATATATACAAGAATAAATATTATAGTAATTATTTAATTATTATATTATGTATTTAATAGATTTTTTCATTTACTACTATAGACAAGCCCTATAACAATGCAAAAAAAGGGATTTAACATTGCTAAAAAAGTGTCGTTGTCCTCAGTGCTGTTAAAGGAGGGTCCCCTTTATCAGTGATAAAAAAAGGCTCATAATGGCCCCACTTTATCAGTGCTATAAATTGTGTTGATAAAGACCAACTTGCTACAATGTTTTATTTGAATAATATCACACTACATCACATACACTTGTAACCTCTATGAAAATGCACATGTATGAAAATATATAATTTAATTGAAATAAAATTTAAAAAAAATAAAAAAAAACTCTTTATACATTTCAAACAATGTTTTGTATGATTACATTTATAATTAATGTCAAAAAACATTTAAAAATAGCAATGTTTCATTATCTTTGGCATCTCTAACCCCCTCTCAAAAAAGTACGACCGTGGTTTCAGTTTCCAAAAAAAACCACCGAAACCTAAGAAAAATAATACACCTATATATATAAAAATATTATTTTAGTAATACTACAAAGAAATAAATTGAACATAAATATGAAAAAATACATTAAGAAAATGTCAATTTTAAATAAAAAAGTTCCACTTGGAGTTGTATCGGTCATATCGTGCGTCGTATTGAGGTGTGGTTGATTCCTACACATAAAAAATGACTTATTGATCATTTTCTTAAAGTATCAAACCAATGTGAACTATTTTTCTCTTTTTTAAGTATGATTCTCATTCTTTTTACTAAAATTAGTTTCAATTTTAAATAAAAAGACACTTTGAGTTATACCGGACACACCATGCATCAGATTGAGGTGAGGATGATTTCCACACATCAAAAATTACATATGGATAATTTTCCTAATGTATAAAAACAATCCAAATGAATTTTCATAGTTTTGAGTATGCCACTTCTATTTTTTACTGAAATGTCATTTCAAATTAGAAATACACACTTTGAGTCATAACAATCACATCATGTTTCGGTTTGATGGGAGACTACTTTATATATGTCCTAAACGACTTATGAATTGTTATCCTAAATTATCAAGACAATCAGAGAACATTTTCATGGTTTTTAGTGAGTGACACATGTTTTGAACTAAAATATCAACTTTAACCTGATAAAGAATACTTTGAGTCATAATGGTCACATCATGTGTCAGATTGAGGTGAATTTGATTCCTACACATCAAAAATGACGCATGGATCTTTTTCGTACTTCATAAAAATAATCGAAATGAATTTTCTTACTTTTCAATATGTCACTTGTTCTTTTTACTAAAATTAATGCCACTTTTAAATAAAAATACACACTTAAAGTCTAACCAGTCACACCATATTCCAGATTGTGGTGAGATTTATTCTTAAACATCACAAATGACTTATGGATTTTATTATAAAGTATTAAAACAATATTAATGTGTTTTTTTAAATATACCACTTGGTATTTTTATTAAAATCAATGTAAATGCTAAATAAAAAAGACATACTTAGAGTTATAAGGGTCACACCGTGTGTCAGATTGATGTGGGGTTGATTCCTACACTTCAAAAATTACTTATGGATCATTTTACTAAAGTATCAATACAATATGAATGTGTTTTCTCAGTTTTGAGTCTGCAAGTTGTTCTTTTTACAAAAATTAATGTCAATTTTAAATAAAAAGACACACTTGGAGTCATATCGGTCACACCGTAAATCATATTGAGGTACCTATGATTCCTACAAGTCAAAAATTACTTATGAATCATTTTACTAAAGTATTAATGCAATCCTAATTATTTTTATTTGTTTTGAGTATGTCGCTTGTTTTTTTTATAAATATTCATTTCAAACTATAAAAAAACACATTGAGTCATAACGGTCACATAGTGTGTCAGTTTGATGTGAAACTACTTCATACTGGTAAAAAATGACTTATGAATCATTTCACTAAATTATCAGGAAAATCAAAGAATTATTTCTTGGTTTTCAGTGAGTGAAACATGTTTTATACTAAAATGTTAATTTTAAGTTGATAATAGATACTTTGATTCATACTAGGGACACCATACATTGGATTTATGCGTGATTGATTCCTACACCTCAAAAATGTCTTTTAGATAATTTTTCTAAAGTATCCAAACAATCTGAATGTGTTATCTTAGTCTTGAGTATGTCACATTTCATTTTTATTAAAATTAATATCAATTTTAAATAAGAGGACACGTTTAGAGTCATAAAAGTCACACCGTGCCTCATATTTAGGTGCAGTTGATTCCTACATGTCACAAATGACTTATGAATCATTTTACTAAAGTGTCAAAATAATATGAATTCATTTTATTGTAATGGTTTATGTCCCTTTTCCTCTATATTATAATTAAATTCAATTTAAAATAAAAGGATACATTTAAATTCATATTGCTCAAACCATGAATTAGATTGAGGTGGTATTTATTTATACACATCAAAAATTACTTATGTATAATTTAACTAAATTATCAAAACAATCCGAATGTTTTTATTGGGTTTTTCTATGTTACTTGTTCTGTTTACTAAAATTAATGTCAATTTTAAATAAAAAGACACACTTGGAGTTATATCATTCACATCACGTGTCAGATTGTGGTGAGTTTGATTTATACACATCAAAAATGACTTATGGACCATTATATTAAAGTATAAAAACAATCTAAGTGTGTTTTCTTGGTTTTTAGTATTTCACTTGTTCTTTTTACTAAAATTAATGTCAATTTTAAATTAAAAGACACACTTTGAGTTATACTAGTGAAATCTAGCATCACATTGATGTGAATTTGATTCCTAAACATCAAAAATGACTTATAAATCCTTGTTCTAATGTATAAATACAATATAAATGCATCTTATAGATTTTCCATATGTCACTTGTTCTTTTTAGTAATATTAATGTCAATTTTAAATAAAAAGTCACACTTGGACTATACCGGTCACACCGTGCATCAAATTGATGTTCGATTGATTCTAACATGTAAAAAATGACTTATGGACTATTTTCAAAAAGTTTCAAAATAATTAAAATTAATTTTCTCATTTTTTAGTACATGAATTGTTCTTCTTACTAAAACTAATGTCAATTTTAAATAAAAAGACACACATCGAGTTATACTGGTCACATAGTGCATTATATTGAGGTTAGATTGATTTCTACATGTAAAAAATGACTTGTGTATCATTTTACTAAAGTATCAAAATAATAAAAATGTGATTGATCATTTTTAAGTATTCCACTTATTCATTTTACTAAAATTAATGTCAATTTTAAATAAAAAGACACACTTAGAGTCTTATCGGTCACACTGTGTGTCATATTGAGGTAAAATTTATTCTTACATGTCAAAAATGACTTATTTATCATTTTTATAATGTATAAAATGAATATGAATAAATTTTATTGTTTCCCAGTATGTTACTTGTTATTTTTACTAAAATTAATTTCAATTTTAAATTAAGACACACTTAGAGTCATACCATCCATATCGTTCATCATATTGAGGTGTGAATAATTATTATACATCAAAAATGACTTATAGATTGGTGTACTAATTTATCAAGAACAAATTAATGAATTTTCTCAGTTTTGAGTATGTGATGTGTGTTTTAAACTGAACTGTAAATTATAAACTAAAAATATATTGTTTGATTAATACAAAGCACACTGTGTATCGTATTGATGTCAAGATGATTGAGTATGTGATATTTTTTCTTTTAACTATCTAAAAAATTATCGAAAAGAAAGAACATGTTCTTTTATGATGGAAGAGGAAACCCCATGCTTCCTGAAATGTATGCTCCCTGAAACGCATCACGTTTTAGGAAATATGGGATTTATTATTCCATCAGAAAAGATAATGTCCATTATTTTCTAGATTTTTTCTTATAGTTGAATGAAAAATATGACTTCAAAAAATATATGTGAGAAAAACTAAATAAGTATTATATAAAAATGATAAGTAAATTAACATACAAATAGTTGATAAAATGATGAAAAAATCCATTAAATAAGTAGTAGGAATTCACTTTTTCACGATAGTTGTATGAATTCTTAACCCATTTCCTTGTCCTTATTATCTTTGTTGCAGCCTTAATGTCCAATCTCATATGATCACGAGTAGTATCAAACAAACCCCCCAACCTGAGAAAAATAATCCACCTATATAAGAATTTTTTTTTGTTAGTAATACTATAAATAAAAAAATAAAAAATAAATATAAAAAAATACATGAATTAAAAGTAACTATAAATTGAAACCATACAATTTGAGTCAAACTAGGTTCACCATGTATCATATTGAGTGCATGATCATAGTATAGGATTGAATCATCCTTGTTGAAAAAGTCATTTATTTATGATCTCTATGAAAATTAAAAAAATAACTATCGAATAGAAATGTAGAGTATATTTACTAAAAAAAAGATAAAATTATGATAAAATCAAGTACATTAGAAGTAGGAAGTCACATCTTCATGATATATGTGTATATTCTAACACCAAGTGTACTGGACACTCAGTTATAAACAAATCTATTTTATCTTCTGAAATTGATATTTTTTGATTGTCATGGTAGTACTGAAAAATTATAAATGCAAAAAGGATTGATAAATATTTTAAATTAAAGAGTAATTAACATAAAAATACCTCTTTAGGGATGCTATTTTATTGAGGGTATATGATATCTGTCATAAATTTACGAACATGATAAACAAAATATTTTACATTTTTATGTTTCAAACATTATATAAAAATTGAGAAAAATCAGTAATTTGTTTTGATATAGGTTTGGATAGTGAAATATTATTATATATACCTAGATACTTATCCACTTGTAGAAGTCGATGGGATCTTTTTTCATATGGGCTATCCTCATTCCATGATTTTCATGATATTTAATCTCCCCTATCATAATAGAATTTTAATCAAAACATAATATAAAATATATAACCTTAATTTTAGTTCTAAAATATTGGACATAGTATATTAAAAATTCAAATACATCATCATGTGTGGTTGGTTTGTTGGGTATCCATATAGTGAGTCTAGAAAATAAATCTCTAGAGTATACAAATTTACTATAATGAGTACCCAATGTTTCCTAATAAAAGTGATAAGTAATTAAAGGAATTGAATTATATTTGATATGATTAAATTGTAGTGTTTTATCCCTACATCATTTCTATTAAGAAGATTATATCATTTGTAAGTTTTCTTTCAAACTATTTGACCAGTTTTCCACTATTTCATTATTTTTTATTCACTTTTGGTTTGGTATGTAGAAGTGATGTGAGGAATAATGAGTCCATATTTAAGTTCATGAGGTAATACCTTTTATTGGTAATCATATATTCGCCTATAAAAAATATGAATTTTATTTAGTCATAATTTACACAGTAGAGCATCTATTGTAAAAAATATCATGAAAACACACCACATATATAAATATACAACTCAGACTCCTTGTCATTCATATGCGAGGATTTAATTTACATTCTCAAGAGAAATTTAGTCTATAATAGAATCTATGTACATTTGTTCTTAAAAATCAACTATGTGATTAACACCACTTTTTGACTTTATATTTGCACGAACCTTAAATGTTTATAAATGTAGATATTGAATGGGCGAGGTAAAGGTTCTTTCTAATGATCTTTTTGATTGGTTACTTCATCTTTTTGATGGTTTTGATTTGAACTTTCATTTCACCACTTCCCTTTTTCCATTTGTAATAATTTTCATTGGTTCAGACATTTTTTATTAATCTTTTAAGGTTTATCATGAAAAATAAATTGAAAATTGATACCTCATTGTTAACATGTTTTTACAAGACTTAATATCCATTCTATAATTGTTACAATATATTTCTTGAATGTATAAATATCTTTTTCATCAAGTGGAATAGATAGATCAATGGTCGGATCATGATATATGATAATACACACTCTCACATGAATTGTTGGATGGTTTCTATTATGTAGAGTGTCTTATTGGATATTAAATACAATATCCCTCATAATACGGTGATATGCAGGTGTTTATAGATATTTATCACATTTATTTTTTACCAATTCAAATATTATTATAGGAAATGTACTAGTGTCTTCCTAATTCACATTTCATAGAAAACGTTATGAGAATATTAATTTCCTCATCTAATATAGCTCTTTGAGGGGAATGACTCACCTAAAATATGGTGGGGGTGGGGATCTTCATGCGATGGTTATTATTGAGTTGTTTCTTATCTTTTCTTACCCCCACAACATTTTCTAGAAAATCATATGGCCGATAAATTTTTAATTCAAGGGAATCTAATCTTTCTTGTATCTCTTCCATTTTTTAATATTGAGCTCCCTATTTTTTTTTCTTTTCTCAAAATATGTTTGGGGTGTCACCCCAAAATCCACACTTCTGATATGGCCATACTTTTCTGGCCAATTCAAGGCCACTGATAATAGGTATTACTATAGTACAATTGTTGATGGTTCATGTGTCAAATTCAGTTAGAAAATATAGGAAAATATGTAATTCTTATTATTTAATTGTTATTTGAATATTTTTTTATTATTTCATACTTACACATGATTCCCACACTCTGTGATTTTTCATCTATTAATATAACATATTTATGTACCAATGCCTCATTACATAACACATGATGTGGTATGTAAGTGGTTTTAGATTTATTTTCATCAATATACGTATAAATAAAAGCATATAATTATGTTGTTATTTCACGCACATAAACACATTATGGTATATTTAAATTACATAACAACTTTATTTCAAGTGAAGCATACCCCATCCATTATTTATGATAGAAGTACGTTGGTTTTGATACCTTTTTTTTTATTTTAATAACTAATTTTCTTATTCATAAATTAAAATTCTCAATCAAAGAGATTAATACATGTATTTTCAAACAATGTATTACTATACATAACATACCTGAAAAGATATATCCTCATGACGGATAGTAAATGCAACCCATGATTCTTGAATTATCAAGTTTTCATACATATGCATTGGGAGTAGGTTTATTTTCCCTTCATCATATTTGAGATGAAATTTCATTAAATTTATGAGAAATCCTCTATGATCCTTTCTATAAATAATTAATACAAATTTATTTTGGGATTAATCTGATATAAATGCACTATATAAGGGATAATGAAGAGTAAGTCAATGACTCCTTATTTTTTTAGTAAAATAAATAAGGGATATCATAATATAACCTAATATCCTCCCAAATCAGTGTTTTAAGCATGGGTACAACATGGTAACATGAAGCTACATCAATCAGCACACACTACTGAGTGATGAGCTAAATGAAACTATTGAACATGGCCTTTTCGGGGTTAATAGGTTGGATGTGTGCATTCCATATGACCTCAAATTTGATGTGTTTTCTTTCATTATTTATATTCTTTTCTAACACCATCAAGCTATGATGCTCCTATTTTTTCTGGGACATTGGTTCTTTGTATTCTACTATTTCCTCAGGTTCAACATCATCAATATATTGTTCCTTTGGAATGGAAGCATCGAAACGAAAATAAGGTTGCTATTCCTCTGCACTAGGAGAAACAATAGGTTGAAAAACTTGTTTTTTTTTACTTTGGATTAGTAGCATCCGCATGTTTGGAAGGTCTATACTAGGAGAAAAAAATGGTTAAGAAACTTGTTATGTCACGACCCGTCCTCGGGGCCCGTGCTGTGACTACCCTAAGCCCCCCTTCCATAGGCCAGGGGCTGGAAACTAGCACCAAAGGCGTAAATCCCGATAAAAGGGAAGGCATTGCCTTTATATAAGTAAACAAACACAACAGAGTACACAAGATGGAGTAAACAAAAAGTAAACTGAGTACAAAAGTAAGTGTTGTAAAGTAAATGGGCCAGTATACAAACCCAACTGGAAGTACAGTACAACTGAGAAAGAAAGTACAACAGTTGTAAAGTAAAGCAGCAACCACCGGGTCATCCTCCGGGAATCCCACCTGAAGGGTGGGTATGGATAGTCTCGTCAGTACCTCGGGTCCGTCCGTCCGCTCCGTGTACATCCCGCCAGGTGGTCCACCTTCAGATATCGTCCAGCTCCACAAGCCTCAACCACGATCACTGTTGTCCGTCATCTGCAACCAACACAACGTAGTACGAGCAATTCCCATGCAGGGGTGAGTATAACGATACTCAGTATGGACCTCGAGACCTCTAAAGGTCTCCCATAATCCACAAAGGATAAACAACAAAGGAAATATACAAATATGAAGTATCAACCAACTATACTTAGGTATATTCCCATAAATATACCTAATTCATCAATCTCAGTACGACTCCAACTTCCGATCCCAAGCACAACCAGTCCACATAGGAAAGAAGTCAATTATACCAATGATAATGATTGAAAGTCAAGACTCAGCTCACATAGGTATACTACTTTTGAAGATAGGTGGAGATGATTAGATGTAGCCTCTGAATCATCTCCTCTGTCGAACCCACGTAGGATCCTAGTACAGAAGTCATCATTGCCGAACCCACATAAGATCCAAGTATAGTAACCATCTCTGCCAAACCCATGTAGGATCCAAGTATAGTCTTAATCGCTACCGAACCCACAGAGGATCCAAGTACAGCCGTCCTCACTACCGAACCCACATAGGATCCAAGTACAGTCATTATCATCATCGCAGTCAGAGCTTGATCTAGGGTTCCCGCACATAGTGTACTCGATTCCGGGAGGGTCCGCTCCTCGAGTAAAGGGGGTCGATACATCAACTGTCACAAAGACCAGAATTTTTGAATCCCGAAGTTCCGTCTTGTCAAAAGGAACTCAACGCGACAGACGGCGCATCAAACGGACACCTGATCTGAGAGATATTGGCCTTTTTTGTTCCAGGGGCCCAGTTGGAAATATGTTCATTCCAAACCCGGCTGTTTACCCAATTTGTTTAAAACACACTTAGAGTATCGCAAAAGGACCGCCTCATCTATAGGGTCACAGTTCCGCAGACGGTGCATCGATCAGACGCGCGGTCTTTAAGTTATTCACGTTTAAGTGAATAATGGGTCCGACCCATTTAGCCCAATGGGTTGACAGATCGGGTTAACCCAGTATGACGGGTCCGACCTAGCAGGGATGTTGGACCAGTCCAAAGGAAAACACAACTTGGCCTGAAGGACGCGGCCCGGCCCAGCGGGGCACGGCCCGACCCAGCTGGCTCGGCCGGCTGGCCGAGCGGTCCGAGGGGGTGCGACCCCCCGGCTGTCTGAGATGGCAGCGCCAAGCGGTGTTGCCATTCCCAAACTGGCTAGATAGGCCAGTCAGCCTTCTAGTGCACGTGGCCCGCACGGCGGGCCGCGGTTTTCTTTAGCGCGATGTCCTCCTGGCACTGCGGTCTGGCTCCGCCCGGTCGGCAGACGGGTCAGCCAGTTTTCTAGCGTGGTGCCCTCCTAGTACCGTGGCTCCGCTACGCCCGGCCGGCCGAAGGGATGTCCGGTTATTTCGCTAAAGTGGCCCACGATGCGGGCCGCAGTTTTTCCCGCACAACCGGCGCAACGGCTTCCTTCACCGCATTTCTGGCACAGTGCGACGACATCATGCCTCCTCCTCCTTCGATTTCCGATTCCAAGAATAATAAACAAGATAAAACAGTGGGTCGTCGGGTCGTGTTCGTTCGGACTGCGCCCTCCGCGTAAAGGATAGCAATAGGACAAGGTATTCACTTGAATATAATGATAACGAGGGAGTAATTTATTTTAAATTAATTAATCAAACACCCTACCTTAACAAATGATGTCGAACGTCAGGCGTCACGAAATACGGCGTCGCGAGGTGAGGATTCGTGGACTTTGACGGAGTGTGCTCGAGGAGGAAGCAGCATCTCCTCACTTGTCGCAGAGAAGATAATGGAAGGTGCATTGTCATTCTTAATGAAACCGACGTTCTTCATCTAAGGAGACATCGTTCTTTGTCGAAGGGGACATCGTTCTTTGTTGAAGGGCCGGTGTTCTTCCCAAAATCTCAAGAGATCTCCCAATTCTCCATAGCACAACGAAAGCCCTCCCAAAATAAAATAATAAGCTTATCCTATTATTTTATTATCACATCCAATTTAAAATTAAAATTCAAACCACTTCATTTAATTATTTGATGTGGTTGAATTCATTAAATTTAATGTGTTGGAAAGAGTTAAAGAGGGAGAGAGGAGGAGGTGAGAGGTCTCATAAATATGGGAGAGTTGTCATGTTTAATGGGGGGAGTTTATGAGAGTTATGGGGAGTTTAGAGAGGTCTATGGGAAGTTGTAATGTTAGGGATTGTGTGGGCCCCACCTCCCATGTAACCACACATGGGAAGTTGGGTGGTTGTGGGCCCCACAAACAACTTCCCATGGAAGGGTTTAACTTCCAAGGATAATAAAATAAAATTGTACAAACAATTTTATTCACTTCTTAATTAAACCCCAAATAATAATTCTCAACCTGCTTAAAACGCAACTACGGTAAAGGTCCCCTTAAGAAATTACAGGCGCTGTGAGTTCATCGGTGCCCTCTAATTTCAATTTTGAGTACCGGTTCAAAAGATAGAAAAACCTTCTCGTCTTTTTACTGAATGTACCTGAGCTAATCTTCAGAAATTGATTCCGGGCACATCGGGCCTCGGAATCAAGTGTCATCAGAAGCCAGAGACTCGTAAAATGCCAAAGTATTTAAAAAAAATTCCTTGAAAATTACAAGTCTTTATATTACTCCCACATCAGGGCTTTACGTCCCTGTAAAGATACATCATAAACTAGGGAAACAAATGAGGGTACTGTGCACACATCCAAGCCTCCCACTCCCATGTTCTCTCCTGGAGGTTCCTGTGCTGCCAACGAATGCACACCAGAGGAATCTACCGTCCACGTAGGACCCACTCCTGTCGATCCACGATCTCCACCGGGACCTCCGCAAATGTCACCCCATCATCGATGTCCATCTTTCCATGATCAATGATGTGAGTCGGGTCATGCATGTATCTCCCCAGCTGAGATATGTGGAAGACGTCATGCACCCGGTGCAACTGAGGTGGAAGGGCCAGGCGGTAAGCCACCTCGCCTATCCTACTGAGGACCTGGAATGGTCTGAGGAAGTGTGGAGATAACTTGACACCCCATCCCAATCTCCGTAATCCACATCGAGGTGAGACCCGTAAGAAAACATGGTTGCCATCCTCGAACTCCAGTGGTCTCCACCTCCTATCATCATAGGACATCTGTCTGCTCTGTGCAGTCCTCATCTGCTCCTGGATGATATTCACCTTCTATGTCGTAGCCTGAACCATCTCTGGTCTTACGAGTGCTGACTCCCCAGGGTCAGTCTAGCACAGAGGTGATCTGCAAGGTCGGCTGTACAGTGATTCGTAAGGTTCCATCCCGATAGTGGAGTGGTATCTGTTGTTGTAAGCAAACTCCACCATGGGTAGGTGATCCTCCCAGCTGTGACCAAAGTCAAGGACACATGCACGGAGCATGCCCTTGAGTGTCTGAATGGTCCTCTCCGTCTCGCCATCTGTATGAGGATGAAAGGCAGTGCTCAGGTGTAGTTGCATCCCAAATGCCTCCTGCAGTCCCTTCCACATCCGGGAAGTAAAGCGAGCGTCTCGATCGAAGACGATAGACGATGTCACACCATGTAGTCATACGATCTCCTGAACGTAGAGGTGTCCAAAGATCTCTACTGAGCCATGCTCTCTGATCAGTAGAAAGTGGGCCGACTTGGTGAGTTGGTCTACGATCACCCAGATGGAGTCATGTCCTCTGGAATTACGTGGAAGCCCTGTCACGAAATCCATGTATATCCCATCCCACTTCCACTCCGGAACCTCTAAGGGTTGTACCAAGCCTGCTGGTACCTGGTGCTCTGGCTTCACTTGCTGATAAGTGAGGAATCGTGAAACTAACTCTGCTACAACCTTCTTCATACCCGGCCACCAGTGCTATTGTCTGAGGTCCTGGTATATCTTCGCCACTCCAGGATGTACCGCTAGAGGGGATGTGTGAAACTCCCTCAGCACTTCCTCTTGCAGTGAAACCGGTACCATGGTATGTCCCCTGAAGAGGATGACGTGCTCTCCTCCTTCAGAAAATCCATCAGGTGCCTGCCCTATGGAAATCTGAGCACGTTGCGTCTCATAGTCAACATCCCCACACTGTGCCTCTCTGAATCGCTGAAGTAGTAGAGGAGTGACTGTGAGGGACTGTAGAAAGGCTTCCCCATATCTATCCACGAAGGATATATGCAAAGCGGATAACTGCTCTGTCACCTCTCCAAGTAGTTGAATGCCCGATCTCCTACTGAGAGCATAAAACACAACTTTCCCCTTCCTAGGAGTATAGACTATCTCAAATTCATAGTCCTGGAGGAACTGAATCCATCCCCGCTATCTCAGGTTCAGGTCCTTCTGCGAGAAGATGTACCTAAGACTCTGGTGGTCAGAGTAGACTGTAAAGCGCTTGCCCAACAGATAGTGCCGCCACATCTTCAAGGTGAAGACCAATGATGCTAACTCCAGGTCATGGGTAGAGTAGTTCTTCTCGTGCTGCCTCAACTGTCGTGAACAATAGGCGATCACTACCCACTCCTACATTAGGACACACCAGAGTCCGGTCCCTAATTCATCGCAGTAAACTACGTACCCTACACCCTCCTCTAGTCTTCTCCCGTAGGAGTCTCTAGTCGTAAGGATCGATCCAACGGCTCCGTCGGAATCTTCGAGCTCAGAACAAGGGCAGCAACAATGAAATAATGACTCGCTCATGTGTCTATATGAACTGAAGAAAGGGTGGAGTAGACACAAATAGTACCTAAAAACATCTCAGGTGTGATGTGGTCATAGGCTTCGACTTCCTGGAGCTGAGCATTCCCCTATCTGCCAGCTCTCTAGGGTTGGGGTGGTCCTCTTGGTGGTGGTGGTGGTAGAGCCTCGAAGTGTCGTCCACCACCTGCTGCTCGACCAGCTCCTCTGCATCGTTCGCCTGCTCACTGCAGACTACCACAGTCGAACCTCTGCCTCTGCCTGGGAGGTCCCTATACTATCTGCTGCTCCTCTGCATGGCAGGTCTGGCAGTCACGGGCCATGTGTCCTTGGTTGCCGCATGCATAGCACTTCCTACCCCTCGTATGGCTGGCTCTGCTCCGTGTGCCCCACACATCCGAACCAGTATCCTGGGGTCGCCCACCTGATGGCCTGGTCCGCTTGGACCTCTGCGACATCTGTCTACTGCCGGCAGCAGAAGACTCCGCTATGTTTCGCCCTGCGGTAGTCCTCGCTGCTAGTGTAGGCTCAGCATGAAAGCTCTCTATAAGAAGGGCTCGCTCCAGTACTCCTGCTTGCATCGGAATGCTGAGAGAGATATTTGAATCCCTGATCTCATGCCTCAGTCCCTACTCGAAGGTCCGAGCCTAGAATAATGGGTCTCGTACCATGTCTGTGGAGTAGCGCGAGAGGTCAGTAAACCTCACCGAGTACTGGGCTACTGTCATACTACCCTGCCACAGCTGTAGTAACTCCTGGATGCGCACCGCATGGAGGGTGGCTGGAACAAACTCTGAGTGGAAGAGGCTATAGAAGTCTATCCAAATTAGTGATGCCTGATCGTGCACCTGGAGCATCAAGCTCCACCATCTACCTGTTGCTGCGTGCAGTATACTCATGACAAGGATGACCATAAAGTCAGATGGTGTCCCTACCAATCTAAAGACTCTGATGATAGCCTCCAGCCAATCCTCGGCTGCCTGAGGATCCGTCTCTCCACGGAACCTGTGCGGCCTCTATCACTGAAACTCAAACAACGCACTCAGGCAGCGTGCACTCTCTGCTGCTGGGGATGGTGGTATCGGTGGCCCAGTAGGTAGTGGTACCGCTAGTGCCTCCGCTGTTATAGGGCATGACACCGAGGCCTCGTCGCTCGGTGGGATGCCATCCTTCACGTAACTAGGAACCATAGCTGGCTGCCTTCACGGGGATATCTTGAGAAGAAACAGGTGCACCACGTTTAATACAATATACCTGGTGAGCTGACACAAAGTATTCACAAAGAAAACTTTTGAAACACACATGCAATAAATTTTTTCGTGCACTGAGTCAGAAATCAGAAGTCAGAGTCCTGGTGTATGGATACGTCAGCCGCCACACAAACACTGGACTCCCTGGACTGATAACCACACTCAATACTCTTAACACTATTTCTTCTGAGGGAAGTAATTATTAGAGTCCTAAGTTCTGCAGTAGAACCGACTCCTCTGATACCAATTTGTCAAGACCCTTCCTTGGGGCCCGTGCCATGACTACCCCAAGCCCGCCTTCCATAGGACAGAGACTGGAAACTAGCACCAAAAGCGTAAATCCCGATAAAAGGAAAGGAATTGACTTTATATAAATAAACAAACACAACTGAGTACGCAATCTGGAGTAAACACAGAGTAAACTGAGTACAAAAGTAAGTGATGTAAAGTAAATGGACCAGTATACAAACCCAACTAGAAGTACAGTACAACTGAGAAAGAAAGTACAAAAGCTGTAAAGTAAAGAAGCAACCACCGGGTCTTCCTTCAGGAATCCCACCTGAAGGGTGGGTATAGATAGTCTCGTCAGTACCTTGGGTCCATCCGTCCACTCCGTGTACATCCCGCCATGTGGTCCACCTCCGGATATCGTCAAGCTCCACAAGCCTCGACCACAATCAGTGCTGTCTGTCTTCTGTGACCAACAAAACGTAGTGCATGAAATTCCCATGTAGGGGTGAGTATAACGATAATCAGTAGGTACCCCGAGACTTCCAAAGGTCTCCCAGAATCCATAAAGGATAAATCACAAAGGAAAGATACAAACACAAAGTATCAACCAACTCTACTTAGGTATATTCCCATACATATACCTAAGTCATCAATCTCTGTATGACTCCAACTTCCGAGCCCAAGCAAAACCAGTCCACATAGGAAAGAAGTCAATCATACCAATGATAATGATTGAAATTCAAGACTCAGCTCACACAGGTATACTACTTTTGAAGAGAGGTGGAGATGATTAGATGTAGCCTCTGAATCATCTTCTCTGCCAAACCCACGTAGGATCCTAGTACAAAAGTCGTCGCTACAGAACCCACATAGGATCCAAGTTCAGTAACCATCGCTGCCAAACCCACGTAGGATCCAAGTATAGTCGTCATTGCTGCCGAACCCATGGAGGATCCAAGTATAGTCGTCCTCGCTGCCGAACCCACCTAGGTTCCATGTACTGTTGTCATCGTCGTCGTAGTCGCAGCAAGCTCTAGGGTTCCCGCACACAGCGTACTCGATTCTGGGAGGGTCCGCTCCATGAGTAAAGGGGATCTATACATCAATTGTCATGAAGCCCAGAGTTGATGTATCCCGATGTTTCGTCTTGCCAAAAGGAACTCAACACGACAGACGACGCATCAAACAGACACCCGATATGAGAGATATTGGCTTTTTCGTTCTAGGGGCCCGGTTGGAAATATGCTCGTTCCAAACTCGGCCATTTACCCAAGTTGTCCAAAACATAATTAGAGTATCGCAAAAGGACCACCTCATCTATAGGTTCCCAGTTCCATAGACAATGCATCGATCGAACGCACGGTCTTTAAGTTATTCACGTTTAAGTGAATAACGGGCCCGACCCGTTTAGCCTAGTGGGTCGACGGGTCGGGTTAACCCAGTTTGACGGGTCCGACCCAGCAGGGGTGTTGGACTGGTCTGAAGGAAAACGCAACATGGCCCGAAGGACGTGGCCCAACCCGAAAGGGCGCGGCCCGACCCAAAGTGGTGCGGCCCGGTGGGGCGTGGCCCGACCCAGCTGGCTCGGCCGGGTGGCCGAGTGATCCAAGGGGGCGCGACCCCCCGGCTATCCGAACCGGCGGTGCCAAGCGGCGCCGCCCTTCCCAAACTAGACAGCTGGGCCGGACGGCCTTCTGGCACATGCGGCCCACATGGTGGGCTGCAGTTTTCTTCAGCGGGGCACCCTCCTGGCGCCGCGGTCCAGCTCTGCCCCGACCGGCTGATGGGCCCACCGATTTTCCAGTGCGGCGCCCTCTTGGCGCCACGGATCCCCTTTACCCGGCCGGCTGACGGGCCGACTGGTTCTTCCTCTGAAGTGGCCCGCGATGCGGGCCACAGTTCGTCCTGTATAGTCGGCGCGCCGCCGACTTCCTTCACTGCGTTTCCGGCATGGCACGACAGCGTCATGCCTCCTCCGCCTTCGGTTGCTGATTCTAAGAATAACAAACAAGATCAAATGGAGGGTCGTCGGACCGTTTTTGTTCGTCCCGCACCCTTCGGGTAAGTGACTGCAATAGGACAAGGTATTCACTTGAATACAACGAGAACGTGGGAGTAATTTATTTTAAATAAATTAAACAAACCCCTACCTTAACAAATGATGTCGAACGTCGAGCATCACGAAAGACGGTGTCGGGAGGTGATGATTCATGGATGTCGACGGAGTGCGTCACAGGAGGAAGCAGCGTCTCCTCACTTGTCGCAGAGAAGAGAATGGAAGGTGCATTGTTGTTCTTCGTGGAACCGGCATTTTTCGACGAAGGAGACAGCGTGCTTCATCAAAGGGGACATCGTTCTTTGTTGGAGGGCCGATGTTCTTCACAAAATCTCAATAGCTCTCCGAATTCTCCTTATCACAACGAAAGCCCTCCCAATATAAAATAATAAGATTATCCTATTATTTTATTATCACATCCAATTTAAAATTCAAATTCAAACCACTTCATTTAATTAATTGATGTGGTTGAATTCATTAAATTTAATGTGTTGGAAAGAGTTAAAGAGGGAGAGAGGTGGAGGTGAGAGGTCTCATAAATATGGTAGAGTTGTCAAGTTTAATGGGGAGAGTTTATGAGAGTTATGGGGAGTTTACATAGGGTTATGGGAAGTTGTAAGGTTGGGGCTCGTGTGGGCCCCACCTCCCATATAACCACCCATGGGAAGTTGGGTGGTTGTGGGCCCCACCAACAACTTCCCATGGATGGATTTAACATCTAAGGATAATAAAATAAAATTGTACAAAAAATTTTATTTACTTATTAATTAAACCCCAAATAATAATTCTCAACCCGCTTAAAATGCAACTGCGGTAAAGGTCCCCTTAAGCAATTACCAGAACGGTGAGTTCATCGGTGCCCTCAGATTTCAATTCTGAGCACCAGTTCAAAAGATCGAAAACCCGCTCGTTCGATTACTGAACACACCCTAGCTAATCTTCAGAAATTGATTCCGGGCACACTGAGCCTCGGAATCAAGTGCTGTCAGAAGCCACAGACTCATAAAATTCCAATGTATTTAAAAAAGAAATTCCTTGAAATTTCAGGGTCTTTACATGTTATTCCTCAGGATTGGAAGAATAAACTTATGTTGAAGTCATTATCTTTAGAAGTGGTTCAAAATTTAATTTATATTATTTAAAAGTATCATTGAATAGAAAATAACAAGAGTCACACACTGTATATTAAAAAAAATTAACCTGATTATTAAACTCTCTATTTTTAAAGGTTGAAGGTTTATGGACTATCTATTCAGTATCCAAATCCCTTCATTGCAGTTTCCTCTGACATATAAGAGCCCTTCTATATGGTACAACTGTGAAATGATTGTGGCATCCAAATAAAAAGTTCATCCTCAGTTGAATTTTCATCTAACCCTTCAGTGGTTTTAGTAGATAATATAAAAATTGACCAATTTTGGTTTACGAGATCTAGAATGTAAAATACTTATAATGCTTGTGATTTCATTATAAATAGTTTTTCTTTGTACCCTTCCTTACTAAAATCTACTTTTATAAATCCCAACTCTTTTATTTTAACAATACTCATGTTATCAACCAACTTTCATTGAAAAATTATCACTTGTAATTTTGTATAATCCAACTATCATATTTATTTTATGATTCCAAAGTATAAAATATTTATATAAATTGTATTTCTATCCTTTTTACTAGATACATGCATCATTTCAATCACAAGTGTAACTCTACAATTTTTCATGGTACTACCTCTATCATGCTCATTTGTATAGAACATATAACCATTAATTACATGACCATTGTAAGACAATACATGAAAAAATGGTTCTTTTGGAAAGTTATCAAAGTCTTTCTAAAATTTAATCCATATTTTAATATGAATCTTTAAAAATATGTTCTCTAAACCATCCTATAAATAATTGATTATGTGTATTTGATATCCAGATTTCAACCCTTAATGGACTCAAATACCTAATAATTTCATTGTATATTTCAACATATGGGGAACCTCTAAACTATTATGAAAAATGTAAATGCGTACCTACTCATGATTTTTTATATTGATTTTGAAAATATAATACAACAAAATCGAATGATAGTGGTAGGTTTTTTTATTTGGTGGTGGTTTAAATCACTGTTATATGTTTCCGCACCGGTTTCCAGAAAACACTTCAAAATATAGAATCTACATCAATCTCATGTAAATTTCATACATTTAGAGGTGGTTTCTAGAAACCATCAAAAAAAATTTAGTGGTGGTTTTTTGAGTTTTAGTTGTGGTTTATGCTCACAAAAAATGATGAGAGTATAGTGGTGGTTAAAAACACCCGTATTTCCTTTCCATTTTTTGGGATTATAAACCACCACTAGAACTCTAAAAACCACCTATAAAAACATTTTGATCTAATATAGTGTTGGTTTAAACCGTTTGTAAAAATTAATTTTACATATATAGTGGTGGTTTAAAAAACCATTATTTATCACTTTTCAAAAAAAAAATACAACCACAAAATTTGTTTCCCCAAAATAGAAAAAAAAAAACAAAGCAGTTGGTAATATCCAAACCAAACCATATTTAGTTGAATTTACACATATATATATATATCAACATTAATTGTATGTTACAAAGAGATAAATATATAATACATATTAATCCACTTGTTAAAACTAAGAGATTCAATAAAATAAATAACCAAAAGTACACAAGAAATAGGAAACCAAATCAAAAAACAAATCAAGAACTTTACAATATCATACACTACTGGAAATGGGACTTTTCCCAACACTTGTATACCAACGGTTCGTATATGTTGTCTTTACCAACAGTTTTCATAAACCATTGGTAAAGACCTTGAACAAGTGACTTTTCCCAACAGTTTTATGAAACCGTTGGGAAAAGTGGGGAAAAATCACTTTTCCCAACGGTTTGAGGAAACTGTTGGGAAAGATGGGGAAAAAGTTAGTTTTCCAAATGGTTTCATAAAACCGTTGGGAAAGATTGAGTTTTCCCAACGGTTTTTAAAAACCTTTGGGAAAGAAGCCCCAAATTCTCCAAATGCTGGCAGCGGCCTCCCCACGATTCCAGAACCCTTCCACTGGTCTCTAGAAGCGAATCCTTGGCAGAAGCACTTCCGAATCCCCACCTCTTCCATCAGATCAGCAGCTACCAGGTTATAATCCTTACATATTTTATCAAGTATATAGTTCCACCTCTTATAAATCATATCCTTATATTCTCAACGATTTTGTTATTCCCAATTTTTAGGGTTTTTGTAAAATTTTATGATTGTTCCACGAATTGTGTACTCAAATCCCTATATCGGTGTATGTCCAATTAATGTTTTCATTACACATTTACATTTATAAGGGCATGATTTCTCCTTATTGTGTTCTAATTTTGAAGATTCATAGTTTTTTTTAATCTACTTCAAATATTATAGCTTCATGTATATGAACTAATAAGAAATTGTTTGTAATATTTATTGATATTATTTCATGAAAATAACTCCTTTCATTAAGATCATGCCAAACATGAAGATCTTGTTCATCTTAATTTTTGTACACTATGTGTATTACATAACAAGTATGTATCATGTTTCTATATATATATATATATATAATGACACACTGTTAGCTTATCATTTTCACAATAGAACATATGGAGTATCTTCTTGAACTTTTCCAAATAGTATGTGGTACCTAATTAGTACTTCTTCCTTCTTCATGAAACTAATTTACAGAATGTCAAATTCACAATATTAGTGAATATTAGTTTTTCTAATATAACCATTAATAATTCTTCCTTCAACATCATACATGTGTTATTCAATCACCTTTTTAAAACACAATGACCATTTTCACTGATTTGGGGTTCCACAAAATGCTTGGGAAAATCAGAAAAATGCATGTATTGAATCGTGTTTCTCATATGGTTTCATGGATAAAAGTTCATCTCAAAAATCATGACTGCGTGGTTCAAATATCATGAGGACCATGTGATTTTTATTCTTCACACAAATGATGTTTTTTTTCTACAACTATGTGTTTTTGTTTTCACTTTTGATTTGGCCGAAAGGGGAGCTTTGTCGTCATTAGTCATGGTTGTGGGTGGTTATTAAGGATGTAAGATAGTATGAATTCATTTTACTTGATATATCCAATATTATTATTGATTTATGTTCAATTTGATTATCTTTAACAAGTGATGTTATTTAATAAGTTGTTATTAATGGTTGTAATAATAACGGTATGGTATAAGGGTTCATATGGTGTGTATAAGGGTTCACATGGTGTGTATAACGGTTGACATGGTATCAGTGAACTCAAGTCATTAATTTAAGCCTTCATTCACACTAGCATGTAAGAAATTGAATGATTTAAACCCATCCACACATGATTTCCTACCTTAGATAGTGTCCAACATATGGAATATGATCTTTTGAATTCATCAGTTAACCAGGATCATATATTCCATTTCCCCCAAGATGACTGTACTATTATAACTTTAGGGTCAACTAAATATGGTTCTCATTTTACGTTGTATATTATGTCTCCTTCTTGTCCAATACTCACTTTTATGAGGGTGGGGTTCTTTTCACTACCCATTATGACATGTGTAGACAACCATAAAAATTTTATATAAGTCACAAGTTTAATTCACTAATGTTGTTATCATTGACATACTTTTTTAATAATTTAAAATTTAAATATAAATGTTTTTATCTATACTTAATGAAATTTATTCTTTTTACAGGCCATGAACAACCTATTAGTGTAGAAGCCTAAAATTGATTCACCCATGGGGTGCGCTTGACTTGGGGAAGTAATTGGGTAATGAAAGGTATGGCCATGTGTCAATAATGAGTTATTGAACCTTAATGAACGATTTGGGATGCCTATAACACATGATGGGACCTGAGGCATGTGCCTCTTATAGACCTAATGAAAATGAATATAAATAAATTTTAATTTAATTTATGTGTACTTGTTCTTTATATTATTTTAATAGTTCACTACATCGACTAGAAACTTATTCCTTTATCATTTACTTAAATGCATTTTCTATTAAAGTTCAATCCTATTGAATTGCTTATGACAAAATTACTTATATAAATTATTTTTACAGAATGAACCGAAGTTGGATGTATGAAACCGATCGGATCTCAAGAGATTTTCAAAACAATTTGGAGAGCTTTATAGATTTTTCATTTCACAATGCTTCAAACAGTGGTCGCATACACTACCCATGTTCCAATTGTGTTGGTAAACCTTGGTTGAGTTGTGAAGAAGTCAGCTACCACATAACTAAAAATGGTTTTCAAGAAAACTACTTTTTGTGGTATCACAATGGGGAGAAAATGAAATATCAAATTGGTGATGATCGAAATGAAAAGACTGGAGTGGAGAATTTCTTAGATAATCGGTTTCCATTTATTCATCATCATGAAAAAGAAAGGATTTAGACTCAAGAAGACTTCTATATGAGCACAGCTGATGCATCTAGTGAAAATGATGATATTGATAGGGTGAAAAAATTGAATGATGCTTCCACGACTCCAATATATTGACAATGCGATAAAATGAAAAAGCTAGAATTTTTAATCTGATTGTTTCATGGGAAAACTATGTATGGGATTTCTAATACAGAAATCGATTACATCCTTACCCTCTTGAAGGATTTACTTCCAGATGATGCAGATATTCCCTCAAACCACTATATGGCATGGAAGTTAGTTGAGGAACTTAGATTTTCAAGAAACAAAATTAATGCTTGCCCGAAAGATTGCAGTTTATTCTGGGAGGAAACCGCTGAACGAAATGATTGTATAAAATGTGGCACATCCCGCTGGAAGTCAAAATATGATGAAACACCATCCCGCATTCCACAGAAAGTAATGTGGCACTTTACATTGATCCCCAGACTCCAGAATCTTTTTATGTCTGATGACATATCAATAAAATTGAGATGGAATGATACCGAGATAAAGAAAACTAATGATGAGTTGGTTCATCCTGCAGATGGATTTTCATGGTAGAGATTTGATGCTCGACATCCTGATTTTGCAGCTGACGTGCATAATGTGAGGTTGGGTCTTTCATTCGACAATTTTAATCCATTTGGGCAGATGCTTACTTCGCACAACACATGGCCAGTTTTTATACACATTTATAATCTTCCCCCATGGTTGTGTATGAAAAAACCTTTCACTTTCATGAGTATACTCATATCTGGTCCTTCTGATCCCGACATTGATATTGATGTCTACATGCAACATTTAATAAAATAGTTGAAACTTCTTTGGGATGTGGGTGTGCACACATACGATGTATGTTCTAAAGACATATTTCGGATGCATGATGCGCTTATGTAGATGATCAATGATTTTCCGGCTTATGCAATGATGTCTGGATGGGGCATGAAGGGAAAATTGTCATGTCCAGTTTGTATGAAGAATACATGATCCAGAAGACTGAAACATCGCTGTAGTTTTAGTTTTATGGGACATCGATGCTTCTTGCCAAAGGATCATCCATATAGAATAAATCGTCAAAGATTTTATAATACCATAGATACTGATGATCCACCTCAGTGTATGTATGGAACTGACGTGCTTAATGAATTGAAAGATTTATTTTTTCATTCGTGAAGAGTCAAATGAAATCTGGAAAGAGAAAGAATATTTCCACTGAAACCTGTTACAATTGGAGTAAGTGGAGTATCTTTTTTGATTTTCCTTATTGGTCAACCAATTTTTTACGTCATTGCTTAGATGTAATGCATATTGAAAAGAATATATGTGAAGTGTTTCTTTCAGTTCTTCTAAATGTCAATGGGAAGACAAAAGATGATTTATGATCTCGGCATGACATGGTGGATTGGGGCATCAGACTAGAATTACATCCTGTGCGTATCAGTGAAAATAAATGGAAACTTCCATGTGCTTCTTATGTGATGACTCCTACGAAAAAAACAATTTCTGGAAGTATTAGAGACTATTATAGTTCCTAATGGATATTCTAGCAATATATCTAAATGGGTCAACAGAAGAGAGTTGAAGCTAAAATATTTGAAGACTCGTGATTATCATGTTCTACTACATGGGTTGCTTCCAACAGAAATCAGTCATATTTTGTCCAATAATGTAAGGGTGGCTGTTATTCGGTTGTGCCATATGTTTAGAGATCTTTGTGCTAAGAAGTTTTCCAAGTCTTTCTTGTAAAAAATGTTGATAGATTCCCCATTAATTTTGTGTGAGTTGTAGAAAATATTTCCTCCATCATTTTTCACATGCATGCTGCATCTGATTGTCCATATTCCCACTGAAATACTTCTCGGAGGACCTGTTTCTTTTCGTTGGATGTATCCAACTGAAAGAAATATGTTCACATTAATGTCTTATGACCGAAACAGAAATCATCCCGAAGGTTCTATCGTGAACGGTTACTTGGCTCAAGAATGTATGGATTTCTACTCGATGTATTTGTCTGATCTTACTACAAGATTGAACAGACCAATGAGAAATGAAGAAGAAAAGTATGAGAAAATTGAACCTAGTTTTCCATCACTTCCTCAAATAGGAGTAATTCCTGGATCATATACACTGAAGACATTAAGCCATTAATAGCGGGAGATGGCACATCGCACAGTTTTGTTCAACTGTGATTTGTTCGATGACTATATCAGGTAACTAAATTGATTATGTATATCTTACATATATATCTATTAAACTATTCATATTTTTTTTATCTTTAGGGAACATAAAACAATGATAAATAGAAATCATCATTCTTTATCTTCAAGAAGGAGAGAGAATGTGCATAGAAAAGAGTTTTATGCTTGGTTAAAATTGAAGGTATAAAAAAATTAATGTTTAAAATAATTATATCAATATTTAATTAAGTTTAATAGTCATTTATATTGTAGGTATTGAGTTTTTCTGCTGACTCTGTCTCTGAGGAAATAAGAGCCTTGGATTTTGGTCATTATACCATGGTTCGTGAATGTAAATCAATTGTTATAAATGGGTACAAATTTATTGTCACTGAACAAGCAAAGAACATGAGAACACAACATGATGGTGTTATGGTTACTGCCACAACAGATTTTTATGCTAGTGCATCAAATAGTAGACCGCGATTTGAAAATGTGGGTTATTATGGAGTTGTTGAGAAAATAATAATATTGGATTATTACTCTCATGGATGAGTCACAGTGATGATATTCCATTAGTTTGATTCGATGATGAGACATGGAACATTTATTGATGATTGTGGATTTTGAGTAGTTAATATGACTCGCACTCTTGCTACCGAAGAACCATATGTGTTGGCATCAATGGCTAAACATGTTTTTTATGTCAAAGACCAAATTCGACCTGAATTTGGTGTCATAGTTGAAGTAATTCCAATACATATTTTTGATGATGGTGATGATGGAATTGACACTGTCCGTAGTGCCATTGGAACCAATCCATTTATTTATTTTGATGACTCAAATAGCTCAATTGTCAGAGTTGATTATGAACCTGAAGTTATAGTTGAAAATATATAGAATCATTCATCCATGTTCTCAGTTCTTTTGGATTACCTCGAGTTGGGTTGTTAAGGTTGGTAATATTGAAATTTATTTAGTATTGATCACAAATATTTTTTAGCTGACTTGACCGTTATGTGATTTTTCAATGTTTATTGGTTACAGTTTTATTTGAATTGCATTTTCTAATTTTGAATTGAACTATATTCAAACATAGTCAAACAATATTTCTAACTTGGTGGACATTACAACTTGTATGATTTATTAAATCCATTCAAGATCTTCTAAAACAATTGATAGCTGACTTGACTGTTATGTAAATTTTCAATGTTTATTGGTTGCAGTTTTATTTGAATTGCATTTTATAATTTGGAATTGAACTGTATTCAAACATAGTCAAACAATATTTCTAACTTGGTGAACATTACAACTTGTATGATTTATTAAATCCACTCAAGCTCTTCTAAAACAATTTATAGATGACTTGACCATTATGTGAATTTTCAATGTTTATTGGTTACAGTTTAATTTGAATTGCATTTTCTAATTTGGAATTGAACTGTATTCAAACATAGTCAAACAATATTTCTAACTTGGTGAACATTACAACTTGTATGATTTATTAAATCCATTAAAGCTCTTCTAAAACAATTGATAGCTAAATTACCAATTAATCCCCCTATTCCCTCATACATTTAGTTTTTTGGGTTACACATTAGTTTTATTTTTCTAATTAATTACATATTTGTTTTCAAAAGCAGGAAATGAAGCCAATTGGAGAGAGATGAAGGAAAAAATGATGGAGAACAATCATCGAATGACGGAGTTAGGAATTCCATCATTAGTGCCTATAGAGAGTACTTTATTTCAAATTGATATATTTAAAGAATATATAATGTCATGTGATTAATTTTTTTATAAAATTTTTTGGAAGATCCACCTATACGTTGACAGTTATTCGATGAGGAGCCTAGTACTTGTTCTAGTAATCAGGCCAGTGGTACAAGGAGGGTTCGTACCAGAGGTAGACGAGTAGCTGCGCGTACCCGACTAGACCCTACCCCTCCCACTAACATATCATCCTTCCCACATTCTGATCCCAGTGTGTCATTAGGGACACACGTGATATTTAGGCCTCCCATGTTTTCGCTACCTTCTGCATCTTCTGGCCCATCATTTTCACATCCCATGATGATTCCCACTCCCCAGTCAGCATTCGGTCAGACATCTATCCCATCTTCTTTTCCATATACTTCTATCTCTCCGAGATTCTATATTCCATCGTCTTCGACTCCTGTTCCACCACAAGGTGCTCCATCAGTTTCTGTGGATCCAGCGTCGCTCAACGATCAGACCGGAAAAGTTATATTTATATAACCCTAACAAATTTTTATAACAATATTTATTTTCATTATAACATGTTTTGATAAAATATTTGTTTTTCTTTCATGACAGATACATCTACTGACAGGAGGCGTGGGTAGGGGCGTACACGCATGCGTTCGGTGTGGAACCGCCGCACACAGGTTATAGTGGATTATAATGAAGACAACCAAATGGTTGAGAAAACATGGCAGCAATGTCGGAGTTTTTTAGCGACGCTTTCCAAATACTCCGACATTATTCCCGTCAGCCCTCTATCATGGAGAAATTTGCCACATGAGGTCAAGGATAGAGCTTGGAAAGAGATATGGGTAAAAAAATCTGTTCTATTTAATGCCATGAATTATTTTTGTATTTATATGAATTAATATTTTGATTTCAGCTTCGATTTAATTTTCTCGATGGTGAGGGTGAATGACCGGAACGTCTAAAGGATTTAGGCGAGCTTTTGAGAGCCTACAAGCATGAGTTGTATATTGTCTGGGTTTCTAGAGTTGGCACTATGTTAGAGGTGGTACCAGTGGTGGATGATTGTCCTATAGAGAAGTATCATCAGATGATTACTCATTGGACAAGTACCCATTTTAAGGTATTAATAACATTTGAGGTATTTAAAAAATAACTTTCATGTTTTGCATTAATACTATATATTCCATTTTCGAATTTTATTTAGGAATCATATGGAAAAAATAAAACGAACATTGATGCAAAATAATACCTCCACACACTGGGACACACTACGATGCCTGATCATGAGAGGAAGCAGGTATGCCAATTGTTTATAAGTTTTCTTTACGACTTATACTTTCTTTTGTTTCCTCAACTATTTAATAGTTTGATAAAGTTTTAATATAACTTTAGTTTTCAATGTCATTTTAGAGGCAAATACAAAATATTGAAGGACGTGTGCCACGAGCAAAACTATTTTTCTTGAGTAGACGGAAACAGGATGGAAGTGCCATCAATGAAGCGACTCAGCAGTAGATTGTAAGTTTTAATCTATTGAATTTATATTTTAATATGTATTTTTTAACTTAAGTATATATTTATATTTTTAACAGGCTGCTTTAGAGGCCCTCGATGCCAAAGAACCAGACAATTTTGGGCCAACAGATCACTTACATCAGGTGTTGGGAGAGGAGCATTCTGGCAGAGTACACTGCCAACCTAGGATAGCCCCGAAGAGGTATTGGACCTCCTCAGGTACGAGCTATAGTGCCACCGAGCTACAGCAAGTTAAGGCACAGGCAGAACATGATGAAAAAAGGGCCACAGAGACGGCATAACAGTCTGCTAGGGAAAACAGTGCGTTTATGAAATTTATTGAAGTTCTACGTCCAACACTTCCAGCAGAGGCCAGCCCAGCTTTTGATGAGTATATGTCATCGATAAGTTCTATATATGGTGCACCAGGTGGCAGTTCTATTAGTGGTCATGACGATTTCTAGCTTGACGATGATGATGGTGAGGAGTCTGATGCGGAAGAGGAGGGAGAGGAGGAGGGCGAGGCAAGTGGCGAGGGCGAGGGCGAGGAGGAGGGTGAGGGCGAGGAGGGTGAGGATGATGATGGGGACGAGGACGAGGGTGATGATGATGGTGATGATAGTGATGGTGATGTGGGACAAGTTGATCCATTACATTTTGGACTGATATTACAGATATTTGATATTTAATCTATTCTAGTTGTTGGTTTTATCTAGAATCGTAGTATAGTATCGGAGTTGAGTTATTTTTATATATTATCTGTTTTTATGGATGTTGTTGTGTTTTAGTGGTTGTATGTTTGGAAACCCCCCCTCCTTCCTGGACCCTGGATAAACCCCCACCCTCCTCCCTGGACCCCGAACAACCCCGTCGGATTGCCCCTCAGACAGCCCCTCGGACAGCCCCCCCGCCCCCTTCCTTGGACCCCAGACAACCCCCCAAACACCCCCCGAACAGCCCCTGGACAGCCCCCCAAATAGCCCCACGGACAGCCCCCCAACCCTCCTCCCAGGACCCCAGACAGCCCCCTGGACAGCCCCCAGACAGCCCCCGCCCTCTTTCTTGGACCCCGGACAACCCCCCGAACACCCCCAGACAGCCCCCAGACAACCCCCCGAACAGCCCCCCGGATAGCCCCCACCCTCCACCCTGGACCCCGGACAACCTCCCGGACAACCCCCCAGATAGCCCCCCGAACAGCCCCCCACCCTCTTCCTTGGACCCCGGACAACCCCCCGAACACCCCGGACAGCCCCTGGACAGCCCCCCGAACAACCCCTCGGACAGCCCCCACCCTCCTCCCTGACCCCAGACTGCCCCCCGGACAGCCCCCCAGACAGCCCCCACCCTCCTCCTTGGACTCCGGACAACCCCCGAACACCCCCCAGACAACCCCCCGCACAGCCCCCCCACCCTCCTCCTTGGTCCCTGGACAACACCCCAGACACCCACCAGACAGCCCCACCGGACAACCCCCCCACCCTCCTTGATTTCATTTAATACTAGAAAATATATAATATATATTTTATTTATTTTCATCGTGATAATCAATGTAAATCACATTTACACATATAATCAATATCATAGATTCTTGGTCTGTTATAAAAGAGATGTATTCATTGGGCATGACATTGTTAGCTCCGAAATGTTTCATAGCATGATAAACTAAAATCTAATCCATACTGAGAATGATATAAAAATAGTTTATATAAATTTCCACAAGATTTTAAGTAAATACCATTCCACTAATAGATACATGAGGATTCTCATAAAATGGACAACATTTTAAGTACATATGGAAAACCGACAAAACGCATTTGGTTTCCATTAAAACATTAGGAGAAAGATCCATGGGTCATATGTGACGTGTACGAATCAACCCCGCCTCAATCCGAGGCACGGTGTGGCCGCCACCACTCAAAGTGTCTGCCTTTTATTTCAAAATGACATCATTTTAATTGAAAAACATCAACTGGCATACAGAAAACCGACCAAATGCATTCGGATTGTGTCAATACTTTAGCACAATGATCCATGGGTCATATGTGACGTGAACGAGTCAACCCCGCCTCAATCCGAGGCTCGATGTGGCCGCCACCATTCAAAGTGTCTGTCTTTTGTTTCAAAAGGACGTCATTAAAAGTGAAAGACATCAACTGGCATACGGAAAACTAACCAAACACATTCGGATTGTGTCGATACTTTAGAAAAACGATCCATGGGTCATATGTGATGTGTACGAGTCAACCCTCTTTAATCTAAGGCACGGTGTGGCCGGAATCACTCTAAGTGGCTCTCTTTTACTTAAAATGGACAACATTTTAAGTACATACGGAAAACTGACTAAACACATTCGTTTTCGGTTGAAAATTTAGGATAACGATTCATGGGTCATATGTGACATGTAAGATTCAACCCCGCCTCAATCTGAGATGCGGTGTGGCTGGAACCACTCAAAGTGTCTGCCTTTTGTTTCAAAAGGACGTCATTTTAATTGGAAAACATCAACTGGAATACAAAAAACCGGCCAAACGCATTTGGATTGTGTCGATACATTATCACAATGATCCATGGGTCATATGTGATGTTCAAGAGTCAAAACTTCCTTAATCTGAGGTGCGGTGTGCCCGTCACCACTCAATTTGTCTATCTTTTGTTTAAAATGGACAACGATTTAAGTACATACGAAAAACCGAACAAACGCATTTGGTTTTCATTGAAACTTTATGAGAACGATTCATGGGTCATATGTGATGTGTATGAATCAACCCCGCCTCAATTTAAGATGCGGTGTGACCTGCACCACTCAAAGTGTCTATCTTATGTTTCAAAAGGACGTCATTTTAATTGAAAAACATCAATTGGCATACGGAAAACCGACCAAACGCATTAGAATTGTGTCAATACATTAGAAAAACGATCCATGGGTCATATGTGACATGTACGAGTCAACCTTGCCTCAATCCGAGGCACAGTGTGGCCACAACCACTCAAGGTGTCTACCTTTTGTTTCAAAAGGACGTCATTTTAATTGAAAAACATCAACTGGCATACGAAAAACTGACAAATGCATTCGGATTGTGTTGATACTTTATCACAATGATCCATGGGTCATATGTGATGTGCACGAGTCAACCCTAACTCAATCCGAGGTGTGGTGTGGCCACCACCACTCAAAGTGTCTGTCTTTTGTTTCAAAAGGACGTCATTTTAAGTGAAAAATATCAACTTGCATACGAAAAAGCGAACAAACGCATTCAGATTGTGTCGATACTTTAGAAAAACGATCCATGGGTCATATATGACGTGTACGAGTCAACCCTGCCTTAATATGAGGCACGGGGTGTCCAAAATCACTCTAAATGGCTCTCTTTTGTTTAAAATGGACAACATTTTAAGTACATACGGAAAACCAACCAAACGCATTTGGTTTCTGTTGAAACTTTAGGAGAACGATTCATGGGTCATATGTGACCTGTACAAATCAACCCTGCCTTAATCTGAGATGCAGTGTGGCCATCACCACTCAAAGTGTCTGCCTTTTGTTTCAAAAGGACATCAATTTAATTGAAAAACATCAACTGACATACGAAAAACCGACCAAACGCATTCGTATTGTGTCGATACATTATCACAACAATCCATGGGTCATATGTGACGTGTATGTGTTAACCAAGCCTCAATCCGAGGTGCGGTGTGGCTACCACCGCTCAAATTTTCTGTCTTTTGTTTCAAAAGGACGTCATTTTAAGTGAAAAACATCAACTGGCAAACGGAAAACTGACCAAACGCATTTGGATTGTGTCGATACTTTAGCAAAACGATCCATGGGTCATATGTGATGTGTAAGAGTCAAACCCACCTTAATCAGAGGCATGGTGTGGCCAGAATCAATCTAAGTGGATCCCTTTTGTTTAAAATGGACAACATTTTAAGTACATACAGAAAACTGACCAAACAAATTAGGTTTCCGTTGAAACTTTAGGAGAACGATTCATGGGTCATATGTGACGTGTACGAATCAACCCAGCCTCAATCTGAGACACAGTGTGGCTGGAACCACTCAAAGTGTCTGCCTTTTGTTTCAAAAGGACGTTATTTTAAATGAAAAACATCAACTGACATATGGAAAAGTGACCAAATGCATTCGGATTGTGTCGATACATTAGAACAAAGATCCATGGGTCATATGTGACATGTACAAGTAAACCCCGCCTAAATATGAGGAGCGGTGTGACCACCACCACTCAAAGTGTCTGCCTTTTGTTTCAAAAGAACGTCATTTTAATTGAAAAACATCAACTGGCATACGGAAAACCGACCAAACGCATTCGGATTGTGTTTATAATTTAGCACAATTATCCATGGGTCATATGTGACATGTACGAGTCAACCCCACCTCAATCCGAGGGGCGGTGTGGCCCCCACCACTCAAAGTGTCTGTCTTTTGTTTCAAAAGGATGTCATTTTAAGTGAAAAATATCAACTAGCATATGGAAAAGTGACCAAACGCATTCGTATTGTGTCGATACTTTAGAACAATGATCCGTGGGTCATATGTGATGTGTATGAGTCATCCCCTCCTTAATCTGAGGCACAGTGTGGCTGGAGTCACTCTAAGTGGCTCTCTTTTGTTTAAAATGGACAACATTTTAAGTACATACAGAAAACCGACCAAACCCATTCGGTTTCCGTTGAATATTTAGGGGAACAATCCATGGGTCATATGTGACGTGTAAGAGTCAACCCCGCCTCAATATGAGGCGCGGTGTGGGCGGCACCACTCAAAGTGTCTGCCTTTTGTTTCAAAAGGACGTCATTTTAATTGAAAAACATCAACTGACATACGGAAAACTAACCAAACGCATTTGGATTGTGTCTATACTTCAGTACAATGATCCATGGGTCATATGTGACGTGTACGAATCAACCCCGCCTTAATAAGAGGCACGGTGTGGCCAGAATCACTATAAGTGGATCTCTTTTGTTTAAAATGGACAACATTTTAAGTACATAAGGAAAACTGACCAAACGCATTTGGTTTCCATTGAAACATTAGTTCAATTATTCATGGGTCATATGTGACGTGTAAGAATCAACCCCACCTCAATCTGAGATGTTGTGCGGCCGATACCACTCAAAGTGTCTGCCTTTTGTTTTAAAAGGACGTCATTTTAATTGAAAAACATCTACTAGCATACGGAAAAGCGACCAAACGCATTCAGATTGTGTCGATATATTAGAACAATGATCCATGGGTCATACGTGATGTGTACGAGTCAACCCCACCTCAATACATGGTGCAGTGTGGCCGCGACCACTCAAAGTGTCTGCCTTTTGTTTCGAAAGGACGTCATTTTAATTGAAAAACATCAACTGGCATACGGAAAACCGACCAAACACATTCGGATTGTGTCGATACTTTATCACAATGATCCATGGGTCATATGTGATGTGTACGAGTCAACCCCGCCTCAATCTGAGGTGTAGTGTGGCCCCCACCACTCAAAGTGTCTGTCTTTTGTTTCAAAAGGACGTCATTTGAAGTGAAAAATATCAACTGGCATACAGAAAAGTGACCAAATGCATTTGGATTGTGTCGATACTTTAGAACAATGATACATGGGTCATATGTGACGTGTACGAGTCAACCCTGCCTTAATATGAGGCACGGTGTGGCCGTAATCACTCTAAGTGGCTCTCTTTTGTTTAAAATGGAAAACATTTTAAGTACATACGGAAAACCGACCAAACGCATTAGGATTCATTTGAAACTTTAAGAGAACGATCCATGGGTCATATGTGACGTGTACGAGTCAAACTCGCCTCAATCTGAGGTGTGGTGTGGCCGACACCACTCAAAGTGTCTGCCTTTTGTTTTAAAAGAATGTCATTTTAATTGAAAAACATCAACTGGCATATGAAAAACCGACCAAACGCATTAGAATTGTGTTGATACTTTAGAAAAATGATCCATGGGTCATATGTGACGTGTAAGAGTCAACTTCGCCTCATACCGAGGTGCGGTGTGGCCACCACCACTCAAAGTGTCTGTCTTTTGTTTCAAAAGGACGTCATTTTAAGTGAAAAACATCAACATGCATATGGAAAACTGACCAAATGCATTCGGATTGTGTCGATACTTGAGCACAACAATACATGTGTCATATGTGATGTGTACGAGTCAACCCCACCTTAATCAGAGGCACGGTGTGGCCAGAATCACTCTAAGTGGCTCTCTTCTGTTTAAAATGGACAACATTTTAAGTACATACGGAAAACTGACCAAACTCATTCGGTTTCTGTTGAAACTTTAGGAGAACGATTCATGGATCATATGTGACGTGTAAGAATCAACCCCGACTCAATCTGAGATGTGGTGTGGCCGACACCACTCAAAGTGTCTGCCTTTTGTTTCAAAAGGACGTCATTTTAATTGAAAAACATCAACTGGCATACGGAAAACCAACCAAACGCATTCAGGTTGTGTCACTACTTTAGAAAAACGATCCATGGATCATATGTGACTTGTACGAGTCAACCCCACCTCAATACAAGGCGCGGTGTGGAATCCACCTCTCAAAGTTTCTGCCTTTTGTTTCAAAAGGACATCATTTTAATTGAAAAACATCAACTGGCATACGAAAAAAAACCAAACGCATTTGGATTATGTTGATACTTTAGAAAAATGATCCATGGGTCATATGTGACGTGTATGAGTAAACCCCGCCTCAATCCGAGGTGCGGTGTGGCGCCAGCACTCAAAGTGTCTGTCTTTTGTTTCAAAAAGACATCATTTTAAGTGAAAAAAATCAACTGGCATACGAAAAAGTGACCAAACGCATTCAGATTGTGTCGATACTTTAGCACAACGATCCATGGGTCATATGTGACGTGTAAAAGTCAACCCCACCTTAATATGAGGCACAGTGTGGCCGAAATCACTCTAAGTGGCTCTCTTTTGCTTAAAATGGACAACATTTTAAGTACATACGGAAAACTGATGAAACGCATTCGGTTTCCGTTGAAACTTTAGGAGAACGATTCATGGGTCATATGTGATGTGTAAGAATCAACCCCGCCTCAATATGAGATGCGGTGTGGCCGACACCACTCAAAGTTTCTGCCTTTTGTTTCAAAAAGACGTCATTTTAATTGAAAAAAAATCAACTGGCATATGGAAAACCGACCAAACGCATTCGGATTGTGTCGATACGTTAGCACAAAGATCCATGGTTCATATGTGACGTGTTCGAGTCAACCCCGCCTCAATCCAAGGTGTGGTGTGACCGCCACCACTAAAAGTGTCTGTCTTTTGTTTCAAAAGGACGCCATTTTAAGTGAAAAACATCAACTGACATACGGAAAACCGACCAAACGCATTCAGATTGTGTCGATACTTTAGCACAACGATCCATGGGACATATGTGACGTGTACGGGTCAACCCTGCCTTAATCGTAGGCACGTTGTGGCTAGAATCACTCTAAGTGACACTCTTTTGTTTAAAATGGACAACATTATAAGTACATATGGAAAACCAACCAAACACATTCGGTTTCCATTGAAACTTTTGGAGAATGATTCATGGGTCATATGTGACATGTACGAATCAACCCCGCCTCAATCTGAGATGCGGTGTGGCCAGAACCACTCAAAGTGTCTGGCTTTTGTTTCAAAAGGACGTCATTTTAATTGAAAAACATCAAATGGCATACGAAAAACCGACCAAATGCATTCGGATTGTGTCAATGCTTTAGAAAAATGATTCATGGGTCATATGTGACCTGTAAGATTCAACCCCACCTCAATCTGAGGTGCGGGGTGGCCGCCACCACTCAAAGGGTCTATCTTTTATTTCAAAAGGACGTCATTTTATGTGAAAAACATCAACTGACATACGGAAAACCGACCAAACGCATTCGAATTGTGTCAATACTTTATCACAATGATCCATGGGTCATATGTGATGTGTATGAGTCAACCTCGCCTTAATCGGAGGCACGGTGTGACCAGAATCACTCTAAGTGGATCTCTTTTGTTTAAAATGGACAACATTATAAGTAAAAACGGAAAACCAACCAAACACATTCGGTTTCCGTTGAAACATTAGGAGAACGATCCATGGGACATATGTGATGTGTAAGAATCAACCCCACCTCAATCTGAGACGCGGGGTGGCCGACACCACTCAAAGTGTCTGCCTTTTGTTTCAAAAGGACGTCATTTTAATTGAAACACATCAACTGGCATACGAAAAACAAACCAAATGCATTCGGATTGTGTCTATACTTTAGCAAAATGATCCATGGGTCATATGTGACGTGTACGAGTCAACCCTGCCTCAATACGAGGCATAGTGTGGCCGGTAGCACTCCATGTGTATGTATTTTGTTTAAAATGGACATCATTTCAGGTAAAAATATATGGTATACAAAAAACCGATAAAATTATGAATTGAATTCTATATTCCCAATATAATTGTCATATAAATTTTAAATTGAAGTCTAAATAAATTATGTATGTTTATAATTACGTTATGAATTCTAATTTAATTATGGATGTGTATAGTTCCAGCATTATATGTTAAATGTGTATGAATTTTTTCACTATATGTATGTGTTAGTTGGTTATTGCAGGTAAAATAATTGTATATGTATATGTTAGTTTATTGCAGGTATAATAATTGGATTGAAAATGAGAGGGAACCCACAAAATTAGACATGGTGGGAAAATTGCAGAGCTGCTGGGAAAATTGCAGAGCTGCTGTGCAATTTTCCCAGCATAGGCTATGCCAAAGGTTTAAAACCATTGGCATAGCATCTATGGGTTTTGTTTTACCAACGGTTCCATGAACCGTTGGTAAAACACATTTCCCAATGGTTTAGAAACCGTTGGGAAAGAAGAGACCTCGGGTTTTTCCCAACGGTTTGGAAAAACTGTTGGGATAGGGTAATTTTTCCCCAGCATATCCCAACGGTTCACTGTAAACCGTTGAGAAAATCTTTCTCAATGGCTTACTTCCCTATGGTTTTTAGAACAATTGGTATAACATATACCAACGGTTCTGCAGCCTTTCCTAATGGTTCTAAACCGTTGGGAAATACTGTATTTCTAGTAGTGATATGAGAGCATTTGAAATCCCAAATACTGATTAAATGATCAGAATCCACATAAAACCACTTTTTTTTATTTTATCAAACATATATAATAATCATATTTCCTTTGAAACTAATTTATTAAATATTAAATTTTATCAATAATTGTATAAAATCATTCAAAACAACTAAAACAATAAAATTTTTAGAACATAAGGCGTATTTGATTCAAAAAAGTGGTTTTAAAGCCAACAGGTTCTGTACCACGTGGTATATCTTAAAATTATTGGTGAAATCAATAAGCAGAGATTCAAACCATGAAAAATAAAGTGCATTTCTTAAAGGTCAAAGGTGGAAGAATTTGTTATATCGTTATAGATTTAGTAGAAACCATCACAAAAATGAATAAGCAAATGAATGAACAAAGTGATATAATTAATGAAATTATTCCTGAAATGAAGTTAGGAATATAAAAGGATAAAATCCATGAATCAGCCAAGACTACCCTTATAGAATGATGCAAGGAATCGGTGAAGAATTTTTATTTTGAAAAGAATTATCATTTTGAGAATTTAGAAGGTGAAATGAAATAACTTAAGGATTAAGAATATTGTGGGAGAGAATTGGATATATGAAAGATGTGAAATACCTAGGATTCTCATTGGAGGACTTTGGGTGGCAGTAAGAAATAAATTATTATGGATTCAAATAAAAGTCTATACAGATCTTCTTATAAATATGTAAATAGTTCTCAAAGAGAGTCTTATAGTGATATTTTTTAGTAGATTTGGACACACTATGAGTGTGTTTATGAAATATAAATAGTTCAACAAAAGAAGAATGAAAAAATTTAACCATATCTCAAACAATATAACATTAACATGGTATGATATTATTGGAATATGTTTTATTTTTTCTAAATTTTTTTGTAGAAATAAAAGGTATTGAAATTCTAAGATCAAATTACCCTCTTTTATAAAGATTACCTTAGAGTGTAATATGTTCCAAAGAAAAATCTGATATATTTAAATAGTATCAAGACATTTTTTGGAAGAATTTATTGATTTTCAAGTGGTTAAATCCTAAAAGAATTAAATGGATAGATTTTTGAAGAAAATAATTTATTCATGAAGGAATATTTGTTTTAAATTATTATAAACTTGAAATTTAGTATCATATATATGTTATTTTTAGGTTACTAAAAGGCTATTAAGAAGAATGATTTTTTATAGATCAAGTGTTTAAGCTTAAAAAATTAGGCATATCAGGGAAATGTTTCAAGAAACCATCATACGTTTAGTTAAATGAAATCTTCGAATACATAGTGAACCCTAATCACTACAAAATAAACTTTCATAGACACCCTCTCCATCTCCATCTCCACTTTATTCTATCACCACTTATATGAAAATCATGTTGAAAATTAAAAAAAATTCATATATAAATTTAAAAATGAAACAAATAATATTTTGGGTAGTAAATGACTTTGAAGTTATGTGATTTACCTCATCACTACTAGTAATTGATGAAATATCAACTAGGATAGATCCATTCATACTTTTATGTAATTCAATCAACGCTTTCTATAGAGTAATGACCTTTTTATCTCGCATCTTTATATGAGCGCCCTTTTTCTGAATTGTGTTTCTGGTTACAATAAAATCTCTCTATCTATCTCAAGGCAGGGAGTCACTACAACCCACAGTAGATGCTACAACAATCCTTGATGGCCTGCCAAAGACCTCTAATGTTAATGGTCCCAAAACCATACCACGTACTTAACCAAGATGATCCTTCCAAAGGACTGGACCAACTGGTTCATCCTAGGAGACCAAGAAAGACCATGCAAGATTGGAATCCCATAGTTCTTTTATTTTTACCTATATATCAAATATCAGTCATATTTACAGTAATACATATTAATATAGTGACAACTGACAATAAGTTATATTTAATGAAAAATGAATTCATATTTGAAATTATTTGGTAGACTCATTAACATAACTCCAATTATATTTTTTATGAACATCCAACCATTGTTTTGTTTAGGAGACATAATTCCCTAAATTATTTTACTTCATTAAAAAAATATAAATCAATAATTTAATATATGAAAAATATAATGTTGTCCTATAAATATTTAATATAATGAAAATATTACCAGATTCGATCTATTTCTGGAAAACTCATTGACCCCGTAGTGTGCGGGATGATTTCCTTAGATTGACATGATGCATTTTTCCTTGAAACATCCTAAAATTAAAAACATGTTGTTTAATAGTAATGCATGAAATTTCATCCACTTTTCATATGCATATAAATATGTAAAATTATATTAATATAATAATTTACATATTAATACCGCATGCTTCTAATGATGATGAATATCAACAAAAACATCCATTTTTCTTTAGGTACCCCTTCGGGTACCTTATCATACAACTTATATCTGTTAAACAAATTATCGTTGAATTCATTCCATAATATCCATTTAAAATCCATCCATTTATAATTTTTTTAATATCTACTTTTGTGTGATAAGATCAAGAACAGTAATGTTGAAAAACATATGTACAAAGTGATTAATTTTTAAAATAATAGGATTTAATAAAATATTGATATTAAATTACACTATAATTTATTAAAATTACCTTTATCTATGAATCAAAAACTTCATTTTTCGAAGTATGAGGAAAATGCCTCCAATTTTTATAGGTAATCGGAAGGGTAACCAGTTCTGCAACCAACTGTCCTAGAATCTAGCCAATTAATCTAGTGGCATCATTAGTAGGGACCCCATAATAGTCGAATTGGACAAGTAACTTCATTTTATTCAAATTACTTATGTCTAAATATTTTATATTTCTCTCTATAGTAATATTGTTTGCATATTTTATTAAAAAACAGTTAGTAGCATAAAAAAGTGAAATAATTATTTTCACATTAAAACTTGTACCTATAACTATTACCCTTTAATATCCTTTCAAGACAACCTATTCCCTCACTACTGAAGTAGCTGAATATAGATCCATTGTCTTAGATGCTGATGAGACACTGATGGAGGCTGTTCCAAACACTAAAGGAATTGAGGGTGTGAGAGATAGTAAGGGAAGAAGATGAAGGGTATCTCTAAAATGACCCATTCTTAACATAAATTGAAATTACATCACTTTTTCAGAATAATTAAAACATTAAAAAATAGGCAACCAAAGACTATATTAGTTTAGTGGCTTTGGAAACCTAGAAACACAAACACTAGTACATAAATGAGCTACATTATCTCCCACTAGGTTCTTCTTGACTAATACACTTCTTAGACACATTTTAGTTAATTGAAATATTCATAACCTGGGGAAGGAAACATAAAAAAGGGTCATATCAGATGCTTAGTAAGAGAAAATAAGGGAGAAATGTAAGAATAAACATGATTATAATGGTATGAGAACATGATCATGTAAATAAAAGATCATACTTGGCACGTCAAATATTATAAACAACAATAATGACATACAAATTGGATGTTCATAAGGTAGGAATCCTAAGGAAATACAGAACATATTCCATAAAATCATAATATATGAATAAAACATGGAATTGTGGAAAACACATAAGCACATATAATTATTTCCATAGTAGTCAAGGAATTTCTATCAAGGCCATATTGGTAGAAAAATTCCTTTACTAAACCGGGTTCACACCCCCTTCCAACCCTGTACTATTGAACCGAGCTCACTCCTCATTCTATCCCTCTAATAATGAACTGAGTTAATTTCTCATTCTATCCGATTAATACTGATCCTAGTTTATTTCTTATTCGATACATGTTTATCTCATGAGATATAAATATTTAACCAATTCATTGGAGGGATATATAGGTCCCAGTCATCTCATAATAAAATCATACAAACATGTGCCACAAATTCATAAACAATCATCTCATAACCCATGAAATGAAATGGATTTCATAAACATTTTATCCTATTTTAACCTATAGAAAAATATATGTTTTATAATAATTTCATCAAAGCATAACCCCTGAAAAGAAGTGGGTTTCATAAGCATATAACCCGTGGAAGAGAAACAAGTGTCATAAGCATCATTCCATCAAAACATAAAACATTCAAGAAATACTATGAATGAATCCTTCAGATCATTTCCTGGAAGGGAATGGGTAACATCAATAATTGTCATCTTAGATGAAAAATAACTTGGAATGATATTTTGAAAATATTTCTTGAAGAAAATATCTTATATTCTTTGAAAAACTACTCTTTAAAAAATAAAAAACCCTTGAAAACCATTTTCTTGAAAATAAACTCAAAATCTTATAAATAATGCTTTGAAAACATTTGGGAATACTTTTTATTTGAAAAAATATAAATAGATATTGAAAATTATTTGAAAACCATTTTCCTTGAAAAATTATTAAAGGAGCTTGAATATGTTTTGAAAACCATTTCTTTGAATATACTTTTCAAACATATAAATGAGGATTGAAATCATTTTGAAAACCATTTTCCTTGAAAACTTATAAAGGAAGCTAGAAATTTTTTTGAAAACAATATTCCTTGAAACCATATAAAATTAATCTTTGAAAACATTTTGAAAATCATTTTCCTTAATAAACTTATAAAATAATCTTTAAAACTTTTGAAAAACAATTTCCTTGAAAATACTTTTAAAAATTATAAATAAATAATGAAAATGTTTTAAAAACCATTTCATATAATTTTTCTTTAAATTTTTTCTTAAAATCTACCCTTTCAAAGATGAAAATGAATATTCACAGAAATGATAGCAATTAAATCCATACATGTTATACGAGGTATGAAGAATATTCGTTTTTCATGGTAAAAGGTTAGAAAAAATGTCTTTTTTGGAAAGAAAAAATAAGATTCCTTTGTAAACATTGGTAAAAAAAGGGAAAAATATCTTTTAATTATTACAGTATAATATTTCAATATTTTTGGAAACCATTTTTAGAAAACATGGTTTTGAAGGAATACATACTTTCGACCAAAGAGAGGGTAATGTCAGGCTTTATTAAAAACACATTATTAACTATAATATGTACCAAATAGTATAAAAATGGTATTGATACATGAATATTTCATGAATAACCATAGGATAAGAAACTTTATGAATGTTATTGAGATATGGATTATAAAATTTCCATAAATAATCCAAATCTTAAAAAAAATTCAAAAATTGATGAGATCATTTCAATAAAATATTATCAATTAATAACTTTTAACCATACTCTCCATGTAAGAAAATGAAATTTTATGAAGCTTAAAATATAATGAAATTATTGAGATTCAAGATATAACATGTCAAATGTATGTATCTACACCTCTAAAAATCATGTATGTGGGTAATAAAACATGTGTCTCAAGGAAGGAAAATTGAGACAAAACTATCTTACCGATTTGGTAGCATTTGGAACATTAACCCCATAAAATAAAAAAAATATAATGGATATTTAAATAACCATAAATTTAATTATAATAATCATTTAATAAATATATGGTCATTATAAAAACCACACAAAAGGAATGGGTGGTTAATAAAGCATGTATCTCATGTAAATAAAAAGTGAGATGAAATCACCTTACCTTTTGTCTTGACACTCACCGTACTCGTTCAAAAATCCTGTATAATAAATACAATATTATTATAAATATTTTTAAGAACCATATTCTTATATATAATACTATATATGGTTTTATTATGAATTAATATTACTCACTTATTAATAATTCTATGTTAAGGTCACACTTCGGGTATTATTCGCTTTGTTTTTTCGCTTCTGTCTTAATTTGTTATATCTTTGGTATTTATACATATAAAATGATTTCCAGAATAAAAAATTGACATAAATATCAGGAATATTAGTATATAAGGACTATAATAATCTATATAATATATAATTCTAAAATAGAATACACTGTTCATGGAGACAGTAGGCCATACGTACACATGAATGTTGCTTCTGTTTTTGTTATAGCATTGAAAGAAATAAATAAAATGAAATATATGTATATATATTATGATTCCATTAGAATTATTATTTCATATGTATCATATAATTTCACTAAACTCATCCTTAATAGATTCCAGGTAGTTTCTAGAAGAATCACATCACTTTGAGGGGGCGGTAGTGCACACTTCCTCAAACAAAATTATCATATTTACACAAAATGGAAAGTAAAAATATATTTTTGGTAAAATAAATACATAAGAATAAAGATACAATAAATATAATAATTATATATATAAAAACAATTTACAACATAATTTCCACCATGATAGGTAGTAAAGGAAAAATGAACAATCATCATTTAGTGAGGCGATAGTCTACCATACACATAAACAGTATGTTTGTTACCCATTAGATGGATGTGTGTGTAATTTTAGGTCTCAAATGTAGAATAAAAAAATCCAATTAAATTTAACGACATGATTTATAATACAATAATTTTATAAATAGAGTGTAGGAGATAGAGAAAGGAAATAAAAGAAATGAGCTTGAGATAAGACATCACCTCTTAATCGGGTAACACCTTTTAGTTTATTCTAAAAGGATTCATTGTATTGATTTATGACCAAGGATAGGATACTAGTAGGAAGGGAGGGACGTTTGGAAGTATATTTTCTAGACATTTTCCAAACCTAATTGTTTTGAGAGGTTTGAGGAATAGGGATAGGTGGTGGCATTTTATACGGAAGGGAAAGGGAACATATGGCATTTTTGAGAACAAGTTAGGTGTACCCACGTTTTTACCTAAAAAAGACATAAAAAAAGAAATAAAATCAATAATGGAAGGTTTATAGAATAAATATGGCCATAAAATGGTAGTTAGAAAAGTTTATAGGTCATTTGGGTCCTTCATTTTAAGGTTTATTCCCCCGATGAGTCTAATTTTACCTTAATCGATATAATTAATTTTAATTAATTTCACTAATATTTTGGGTAAGAAAATATTTTTAACATATGAGAAATTAAAAAATATTATGATTTAAAATATAGAATCAATTTTTTCAAATTATAATCACATAAGTGGAAAAAATTATTTTAAATATAATCTTGTAGTCGGGTTGACAAGGCGGGTGTTTAAATTAAAAAGGTTCAAATGTTTTCTATGTTTTTATATTCAATTTCAAAGTGAAATTGATTCCAATGACCAAAAGTGGATTGATTGATAATAATATGATCTAATTAATCTTCTAAAAAAATTTAAAATGTAATTTAACCTTATAAATTTATTATATGAAATATCAGTTTTGGACTAAAATTTAGCATTTTTCACTATTTCATAAAAAATGAGACTTCACAGAAAAATACCAAAAATTTACCCTAAACTAATTTTTATATTTCCATTTAAAATATTAAGTTTATTGTTTAAAAATTAAATATAAAAATGTTCTAAAATTTTATTTAAAATGGGTACTCCATTAAACGTGGTAAAACCACATTTATAAAAATATAGGGTTTTAAGCATAAAATTAGGGTTTTTTTATCTTAAGATTATCAAATATAGTATATTAATATAAAAAATATTTAACTGAATGTATAATATTTATATAAAATTAAAAGAACTCACTAAGTTTTATTAATTAGGTTAAAACAACTTTGTGGGTATAATAATATTTTCCTTTATATTGAATTGTGTTTTTATTCATTTCTAATTATTTTGTAACTAATGAATTAATTTTATATTTTTTAAACCATATATTTTCATAAATTAGTTAACCCTATGAATAACTAAAAATTTAATAGCTTCAATATATTAAATAATATATCATTATTCAATAAAACTGGGTCTTGCGTGTTACACAAGCCATAGAGGAAAGTCATTATTGTGTGTATTTCAAGCTAACCTCGGTATTTCATGTAGAGAAAGCTAAAATTAATGTTGTGTGTAGAATAATATTAACTTTGTTTTACATATAATACAATCCAAATAGAATTATTTAATATAAAATAATCTATTTTTAGTGTTGTATGAATTGAAACATATCAAATAGGATAAATTAATTAAAAAAAATATTTCCCAAAATCTTAGGGTGTTACATTATACCCCACTTAAAATGAATTTATACCTCGAAATTCATCTAGGTTACCAAGGTTTATTACTTAATAGTTTCATTCCTAGAAACTAATATTGTAAAATTAATATTAAAAATTCCCTTAAAAAGGGAAAGTTGGAACCATAATGGTTACCTGAAAGAACATATAACTAGGTTTCCTCATAGGGGAACATTGGTTGCAACTGAAAACATGGACTTATAGAAAAGGCATAAATATTCATAGGAAGTTATTGTGGTCATCAAACACAAACAAGTAAATGATCAATGAAAAGTTGAGGTCCTTAAATTTATAAATCTTTGATGATTTAAAAGAACATAGGTTCAACAAAATTATAATATTTGGACAACATTTTATTTTTAGATTGATTTCCTAAATCTGAAGAATTTTCATTAAAATATATACTTACAAGATTCCAGTACAACCTCACCCTTTTTGTTCCTTTACCCACTTCACCTATTTCTCCAAAAAGGATGGTGAATTTTTCATTGTTGAATTATTAACAAATCATGGGATTCATGACAATAAATCCCATATATCTTTAGTTTCCAACAACCCATAATTGTTAGAGTCGGTTTTCCAATATGCATAAATCTTTATGTGGTTAGATAATACTCAAATATCACAAAATTCTTCCAAAGATTAACTTAAAAATCCCATAAACAGTTAACCTTATAACCCTTCTAAATTTTGAAAATAAAAAACATTAGAAATAAGTACATGAAATAAGATTAAAATTGATCCCCCATATATCACAAAAAATATATTGGTTTTCACATTCCCAACATGTGAAGTCACTCATCATAAATCCAACTAAAACATGGTAATAAACTGAATTACCATAGATACTTTTTGAAAACATGCATTCTTCCTTATTCCAAATATTACTAGATATATTCCTTTAATTTAAGAAGTTGTAATCTTTATCCATGATGACATTGACCAATATTTCAATAATTAGTTTTAGGGAAATCTATACTGTCCAATTTACTTATTCATATCCAACATATCATTACCCAATGATCATTATCTCAACATGATACATTAATTAGGGGTTACCTTACCTTAATCAAAATATCACCTTTACATGAAATCACCATTCAATATATCCTTTTTAAATCCTAAACAAAAACTTATATTGAAAATAATTTTATATTTCATGATTCCTAAAACATGATCTTTGAATTATAAAACATAAATACTTCATTCATCTAACTTGATTCATAAACCATTAATCATGCTTTATTAACTTATTCCATAATATATCTTTCCTAGAATATTAAATATTAATAATTTCATAAGGTTACTCAACCTCAATATAATCATGCTTCTCATGTTTAATGTAAAAAATACTAGAATAACATCACAATCATTTTACATGTTGTTTGCAGCCTCTTTATCTTCAGAAGTATAAACAGAAATCATACAACCTTCCTGATGGGATTTCCACTTGGAAAATAAATTTTTATAATTCCCATAATTTCCAAATCTAAAACATTAAATTATAACCATTTTCCTTATTTTTATCTATATTGACTAAAACCAAAAATCACAGAGTGAGAAACACATATCATATAAGAAAACCTCATAATCAAAAAAAATTACTTATTAGATGTCGAAATCATGACACATATAATTTAACTGATGACACCTTAGTTTCTTTATATGTTATTAATAGTCATATGAGATTTACATCCTTCATAATGATTTTTTAAGATTTTGTGAATTTCCAAAGTATATCCCCTGGGTGTGTCAAACCAGGTGTGTAGTAAGGCCTATTGTCATATACTAGGTAATCCTAAGTAAGGCCTCAAACATCTTGTCAGAGTTTTTACCCCTAGGTACATCTTTTCAAGATCCACATATACTTGTAGTATCTAGATATGAATGTATTTATAGTAAACCAATCACTCTATCCTTTACCAAAAGTACAAGATATTTTCTTATACCTTTCCCTATCCTTAGACTTATCCTTAGAAAAGTATTTATGGTTCTCACTAAGGTTTTCTTATCATAGCTTCCAATTGTTAATTGAACCTTTTCTCTATTACCAACTATAATTACCCAGTCTTAACATACACTAAAATTACATCACTTTTTTGGAATACTTAATACATTACAAAAAAGAAGACCAAAGAACATATTATTTTAGTGACTTTGGAATCATGGAAACATAAACACTTGTGCATAAATGAGCTATATTATGTCCTACTAGGTTCTTATGGACTAGAACCATTTTTCAAAACACCACAGTTAATAGAAATATTCATAACATGGTGAAGGAAACATCAAAAGGGGTGAACGAAGATGCTCAGTAAGGGTAAACAAGGGGGACATGTAAGTTTAAACATGAGAAAAAGGGTATGGGTACATGACCATGTAAATAAAAGATCATACAATGCATAAAAAAGATCATAAACATTAATAATGACATAAATATTTGAAGTTCATAATATATGAATCATAAGGAGATAAAGAATCTAATACATGAATGCATAACATTGGAATAAAACATAGAATTTTGGAAGAAACATAATCATATATACCGATTTTCATAGTAGTCAAGGAATTACTTCCATGGATATCTTAGTGGAAAAAGTCCTTTAATGAACTAGATTCACACCCCATTCCAGACCTGTTTTACTGAACTGAGTTCACACCTCATTTCAACCCTATAATACTAAGTTGAGTTCATTTCTCGTTTTAGCCCTATAATACTAAACCAAGTTTATTTCTCATTCCGGACATGTCTATATCATGATATATAAATCTTTACCCTATACATTTGTGGGAGATATAGGTCACATCCATCTCATAATGAAATATTTCATACTTGTTTGACAAATTCATAAAAAATCATATCATAACCCATGAAATGAAATGGGTTCATAAAATTGTAATCATATCTTAACTTATGAAAAAAATAAAGGTTTCATAATCATTTCATCAAATCCTAACTTGTGAAAGGAACCAGGATTCAAAAGCATATAACCCATGGAAGAGAAAAGAGTTTCATAAGAATCATCCCATAAAAAATAAACCATTCAAGAAATAATATGAATGAAACCTTTGGATCATTTCCTAGAAGGTCATTAGTAACATCAATATATGTATTCTTAGATGGAAAATAACTTGCAATGATATTTTGAAAACATTTATTGAGGAAAATATCCATTATTATTTTAAAAAGGATCTTTAAAACATAAAAAACATTTTGAAAACCATTTTCATGAAAATAAATTCAGATTATTATAAATAAAGCTTTGAAAATATTCTGGAAACCTTTTTCATTGATAAAATATAAAGGGAGCTTGAAAACGTTTTGAAAACCATTTTCCTTGAAAAATTATAAAAGGAGATTGAAAATGTTTTGAAAAAAATTTCTTTTAAAATAATTTTAAAACTTATAAATGAGTTTTAAAATAATTTTGAAAACCTTTTTCCTTTAAAACTTATAAAATAATATTGAAAAAATGTTTAAAACAATTTTCCTCAAAAACTTATAAAATAAGATTGAATTTTTTTTGAAAAAATTATGAAAACAATTTTCCTTGAAAACATATAAAATGAAGATTTGAAAATATTTTGAAAAAAATTTTTCTTAAAAAAACTTTTAAAATAATCTTTAAAACTATTTGAAAAACACTTTCCATGAAAATACGTAGAAAAATTATAATGAAATCGTGATTTTTTTTGAAAACCATTTTTTTGAAAATTATTTTTAAAACAATTTTCTTAAAAATTAACTATTTAAAAATTCAAAGTAAGCTTCATAGAAATGATAGTAGGTAAATCTGTACATGTCGTATGAGGTAAGAAGACCATTCCTTTTTCATTGTAAAAGGATAGACAAGAGGCCTTGTTCCAAAAGAGATAAGAATATTCATTTGAAAAAATTGGTAAAATAAAAAATGGGAAAACATTCTTTTAATTATTATAGGATAATAGTAAAATATTATTGGAAACCTTTTTTTTTGAAAACATGGTTTTAATGGAATACAGATTTCTAACCGAAGAGAGGGTAAAGCTGAGATTTATTAAAAACAATTTCTTAACTATATTATGTTCCAAATTGTAGAAAAATGGTACCAATACATGAAATATATCATGAATAACCAAAGGATAAGAAAGTTCATGAATTTAATTGAGATATGGATTATAATATATCAAAAAAGGAAGCATAATAATAAACAAACTCAAAAAGCGATGAGATTGTTTAAATAAACTCTTATCACTTAGTAACTTTGAACTGTACTTACCATGTAAGAATGTGAAATTGCATGAAGATTAAAATATAAATAAATGAATTAGATTAAATATATTACATGTCAAATGGAATTATATATACCCCTAAAAATAATGTATTTTCATAATAAATCATGTGTCTCAAAGAATCCAAATTGAGAGAAAACTGTCTTACCGATTTGGTAGCTTTTGAAACATTAAACCCATAAAATAAAGATTATAGAATAGATATGTAATTAACCAATTATTTAAGTATAATAATAATTAAATACATACATGGGAATTATACACACCACACAAATGGAATTAGTGGTGAATAAATCTAGCATCTCATAAAATAAAAAGTTAGATGAAATCCCCTTACCTTGTGTCTTGACTCTCGTCGTACTAATTCAAAACACTTGTATAATAAATATAAGTTTATTATAAATATTTTTAAAAAACATATTATTATATATAATAAAATATATGGTTTTATTATGACTTTATATTACCTTCTTATTAATAATTCCACGTTATGTTTACACTTCAGGTATTATTCGCTTTATTTTTCACTTGTGTCTTTATTTGTTTTTTCATTGGTCCGTATACATATATGTAAAACATGATATAAATATAATTAATATTCATTATATTATAATTATAATTATCTATAATAAATAGAAGTCTAACATGGAATACACTATTCATGGAGACAGTAGACCGTACATACGCATGAACTCTTCCTCTGTTTTTTATTTTTGTATTGAAAGAAAGGAATAAAAGGATATATATATATATATATATTATAATTTCAGTATTATTACTATTTTATATATATCATATAATTTTACTAAAGTCATCTTTAATACATTCCATGTAGTGTGTGAACAAATCACATCCCTTTGAGGGGGCGGTAGTGCACAATTCCTTAAACAAAATTATCGTATTTACACCAATTGGAAAGTGAAAATGTATGTTTTGTAAAATTAATAAATATGGTTAAAGATATATTAAATATAATAATTACATATATAAACATAGTTTCCATCATAATGCCCACCATGATAGGTGGTAAAGAAAAAAATGAATAATTATTGTTTAGTGAGGCAATAGTCTACCAAACACATAAACAATATGTTCATTACCCATTAGATGGATGTGTTTGTAAGTGTAGGTAGAACCCTTATTAAAAAAACATCCTAGTATATTTAAGATAAATTTTTTGTTATAAAATTAATGAATAAATAGAGTAGAGGGGTGTAGATTGGAAATAAGGGAAAGGAGCTTGAGGGAAGATGTTACCCCTTAATCGGTTAACTCCTTTTGGTTTGGGCCAAAAGGATTCCTTAGATTTCTTTATTCCCAAGTAGAGGATTTTAAGAGGAAAATAGGGATTTATAAAAGTGTATTATGTAGATATTTTCTGAACCTAAGTTGTTTTATAAGTGTTAGGAAGAGGGAGAGTTGCTGGCCTTTTATAGGGAAGGGAAATGACACAGTTTGCAATTTTGAGAACAAGTTAGGTGTACCCGCGTTTTTACCTAACAAAAGTCATAAAAAACCCAAAAAAACTAAATAATTGTATTTTTATGGCCTAAATATGTACATAAAATTCTTTTTGTACAATGTTTTTGGTCATTTTTCCTCTTATGTTTATGGTTTATTTCTTTTGTTAAACTTAATTTTACCTTAATCGATTAAATTCATTTTAATTACTTCCAATAATATTTTTGGCAAAAAATTAATTTGAAATTATAATAAATTGTAAATTATTTTGATTCAAAATATGGAATCCATCTTTTAAAATTATAATGATTGAATATGTAGAAATCAATTTAAATATATCCCCGTAGTCGGGTTGACAATGGAGGTTTTTAAAGTAAAAAGGTTCTAACTTTTGGTATGTTTTTATATTCAATTTCAAAGTGAAATTCATTCCAATGACCTAAATTGGTGTTATTGATAAAAATTTGATTTTATTAAACCTTATTAAAAAAATTTAAAATTTATTTTATCCTTATAAATTAATTAGATAAAATATTAGTTTTGAACTATAATTCAATATTTTTCACTATTCATTACAATAGAAAACTTCACAAAAAAAAACCAAAAATTTATCCTAACCTAAATTTTATGTTTTCATTTTAGTGATGAAGTTTATTTTTACATAATATATATATATAAGTTCCAAAAAATTGATTTTAAATGGTTTCATCATTAAAAGCCGGTAAAACTACCTTTATAAAAATGTAGGGTTTTAAGCATAAAATTATGTTTGTTTTTATCTTATGATTATAAAATATATTGAATGAATATCAAATATATTTAATTGAATATATAATATTTATATCAAAATAATATAACTCACCAATTTTTATTAATTAGGCTAAAATAACTTTGTGGATATAATAATATTTTCCTTTATATTCAATCAGTTATCATATTCATTAATAATTAATTTGTAACCAATGAATTCATTTTATATCTGTTTAAAGTGAATATTTTCATAAGTTATTTAACCCATTTCATAAGTACTAATTTAATCACTTTTTTATATTAAATAATATAGCATTATTTGGTAAAACTCAGTCTTGCGTGTTACACAAGCCATCGATGAAAGGCATTGTCGTGTGTAACGTAATCTAACCTCAGTGTTCTGGGTAGAGAAATATAAAATTTATGCTATGTGTAGTGAAATATTAACTTGGTTTTATATATAATTCAATCCATACATAGTTATTTAATATAAAATAAACTATTTTGAGTTTTTCTTGAAATGAAAAATATCAAAAAGAATAAATTAATTTGAAAAGAATCAAAAAATATCAGGGTGTTATAGTATCAGATACTGAAGGGAGGGAGATCGATGGATCATCATCTTTCGATGTGGTCAAGGGAACATCGACTAAGAGTTGACTAATATTAGTGAAACTCATACTCCATGGCATTCTTGTCATTTAATAAAATAAAAATAACTTCATAACAATTCATACCCTACTAATGGAATTTATTTCATTTATCCTTGGGAAAAAATGGGATAATATCCAAGGCCTAATATTAAATGGTATCACATCTAACTCTCAATTTCCCACTCTATTTACCATGATTTCAAATGATAATTTCTAAAGAATCTATTGAAAAAAATCACAAAATCATGATATTGTGTTTAATAAACACACCATATAAATCACACATCTCACATCCATTCACCAATTACAATACATCCCATTTAATTAATGATATCAAATAATTACCCATTTGTATAACATAACATCAAAAATTAAAAATTTAAAATGAAATGGGAAACAACCTCATGGTTATTTATTTACATGATGAAAATACCATATTTGTTTATAAAATCGGATTTTGGAATTTTAAAATTTGTTTAATTCATAAAAAATTGTTTTCAAGATATATATAGAGCTATAACATCACTAAAACCAATCCTTAAAACAATATAAAATCTATTGAACATATCAATGAATCAAAATTGTAATCACAATCAATAAATAAAATATCTATTATGACGACATACAACTAGAAATCCCTTAGATAAGGATGGAAAATTGATAAAATATAGGAAACCCAACTTTATAAATCATGTTTAGTGAAACAAAAATTTTAAGATAAATTTAATTTAGATAAAACCTCTATATAAATTTTATAAAACTTACTATGCGTGCTAATTTATTTTTGAAGTACAAATGTAATTAAATTATGTAATTCCGCTTTTAAGTAAAAAATAAAATCATGGAAAATATTTAATTCCATTTATAAAATAATTATAGATACATTATATTACCTATATTTATCTAATAAAATTATTTTAAATTCCAATAACATAATAAAATAGAATGGGGAAGTAAAACCAAATACACTAACTATATATTTTTAAGAATGGGGTAGTAACTTTTCAGGGTTGGGTTTATGGTTTTCAAATAACATAACTTAGTTATATTTGTTATAAAATAACCTAGATAAAAAAATCACTCATAAATACTAATTGAAAACATAATTAGGTGAGGAACTCTAAAATAATTTGTAAATGTAAATTGAACTTCACATATATATACCTTCATTTTTAGGTATCAATTTAATCTCTTCAAGATATCAAAACAATGTTATAAAATGTTCCAGACCCATATATATGGTTAAATACATATGTTTTATTTTTAAAATCCAAAATTATATAAAAAATAATTTAATTTGACTTAATTAAATGTATATAGCCAAATATAAAATTCACTACACCCCATTAAAAAATATTATACCCACAGATGTAGTATTATGCTAGATGAACCAAAAAAACCTAATATAATTCTAATAAATTGAAAAGAATCAAATCAAGAAAAGTCCAACTTAAATGGATAGAGGCTAGATATAATAAAACCAAACAATGAAACCAAACTACACTACCCTATAATAGAAATATGAGAAGATAACTTAAATTAATTGAATTAAAAAAATTCACCCAAATTTGAAATGACCCATGCCGCCAATACTCCACTTGAATCACATCAAAGAATATAAATGCAATTTCACTAATAAAACCCAATATAAATTAAATAAAATCAAATTATTCTAAACTAAATCAAACTTAGTTGAATTAAAATGAATTGATACCCACCAAAACCTACTAACAAGAACCAAATAAAAAAATTAACTAACATGAACAAAAGTAAACAAATTTGATGAAAATAAAACTAAAACACATTAAAAAAATGAACATGGTAGAATAGAACGTAATTGATATTAATTGAAACAATTTTACTAAACTGAAAAAAAATATATAGGTATTACCACTGGGGGAGTCGGGCGAGAAGGGGGGTTGGATGGGATAGATTATGGGATAATACAAGGACGATGGCTCAGGGGACTCAGCGGTGACTGTAGTGCTGATGAGGGATTGTGGTGCTCAAACTCAAAGGGATTGGGGGATACAAGATCACTGGTAAGGGGGAACCACCATATAAAGGGATCGAGATTGGGGGGAGGGGTCTTGAGGGAGGTACTTAGGGGGGGAAGGGTGGGGTGGGGGAGAAGTGTTTTGTTTTTAATAAATAGACAATATTTAGTGGAGATTTTTAAAAATACACCACTAAAAAATGCCACTAAACAATGAATTTGGTGTGTGACATATATTCCAGAAATTCCTTCACCCACAAGCTGCCCTGCACAATGATATTTTGGTGGACCAATTCTCTCCACACTGGATTTGTAGTGAGTATAGAATTCAATGTTATCCTAAAAAATAAATCACTCGCAATAAAAACCTCCGAACACCTTTTATTTTTAACATACCATTTAAAAATCAAAATATACTATTCAATGGGATACATCAATATATAATGTATAGGACCACATAGTCGAATCTCTTTCACTAGGTGAACCATCAAGTGATCCATTGTATCAAATAATTCTAGTAGGAAGAACATTTCCAGTTCATATAATTTGATAGAAATTTATATTTCCATAGTTGGTAAATTCTCTGGCTCTATAAATTTACTTCATATATATTTGAAAAAGAAATAGAGCTTGGTTATTGTATGAAGGAAAATCTTGGAAAAAATACAACATAAAGCTATATACATTAGATCTTGCATTAAAACATGAAATTCATGTGATTTTATACCCTTAAACATTAAATCAGTCATTGACATGATATTCATGATATTCTATAAATACCCCTAGGAAATTTTTACACCATTAAATAAGTTGAAAAACTGATAACTCCCTTTCTTGGAAAGAGTGTAAGCATCTCGAGGAAGAAAAGTTTGTTTTTCACCCTACACTGGCACCAACTCTTCCTTTATTCCCTTTTTAATCACATCGCACCTAGACTTAATTCCATGCTTTTTTTCTGGGTGAATTTAGTAATATTTCAATGACACTATCACATAATTTTTTTTTCTACATGCATAACATCAAGAATTTGTTTACATACAAACAATTATAGTATGGAAATTCAAAAAAAACTAATCTCTTTTTTTCCTACTAGTTTTCATAAGGTTTTTTAAAAAAGTCTTACCAAAAGAAGTGTCTATATCATTTACTTTATAAAAACACTGATGACCTATTAGTGTAGACAGTGCTGTATGTTATTCATAACTACCATTGAATGATTTTATCCATGATTGATACTTATGTTGTCGAGGTAGAAATTTGTGATGTCTTATAAGCACTTCCTTTGATGAAACTTTTAACCTAATTTACTGTGTACCTTTTTGTAAAATAGGACACCCTTGAGTTCCATTAATTATATATCCTACAAAATTTCTATAAGTAGGAAAGTAATTTATCATCCCATATAACATGGCTCTCAATGTGATATATTAATTTTTGTAAGAATCATACATCATGACACTTGATTCCCACAATAATTTCAAATCTTCGATCAAAAGATACAAATAAACATCAAAATCATTTCCTAGTTCTTTTGGTCCTAATATAAGAATAGATAACATAATCTATTTTATTTTCATGCATAACCACAATGGAAAGTTATAATTTACCAACATAACCAAAAATGTACTATTAATGCTTCTTTGAGAACCAAAAGGATTCAATCCATATGTATATAGTGCAAGATGAAGGTTTCTTGACCCATTTCTAAATTTAGGATAGTCACTATCAACTATCTTCCATTGAAGATATTATATCAGGTGACAAAGTTTCCCATATTTATTTCTTGTATCCATGTTCCAAGTCAATTGCCTTGCAGTCTCCTCACTTATATATAAGCACCAAAACATTAGAATGATTGGAAATTACCATACAAAATTCATAGTAACCGATTCATATTTTATGTATTGAGAAGAAACACTCTTTGGGAAATTATTTAATTGATTTATGGTCCTTTAGAAATAGTTTATTGTCATTCGGCGAGTCATGTATTCTCTTAGATAACATACCCAACAAACATAGAATTATTTTAACCTTATATGTTTGGCGAGGAAGCTCATTATCTTCTAGGAGAATATCATTCAAGAGAAAAAGTAGTTTAGTAAAACTAGCATGACTCCATACATTTACCTATTTTAAACTATATAGCTTTAATATGGTTGAAAAAAGCTATATATTTAGTTAAACTAATATACAATAGTATCTTTTCACAACTCTTTAACTCATCAAACAATTTTGGATAATCATGAATTTCATCTTCAATTTTTATTTTCATTTTCTCAATATGGTATTTATCATCATTCACACCTGTAATCACATCCTTGACAGGGTATTATTAACTTCCCACACTTTTAATCATATCAGATGATCTATAAAATGCAGAGTTATCCTAGTGACTAGTGAAATTCACTTTTTCCCCATGTTTATTCCAACATTTATTGCTATGATCTATTCCATAATAGATCAAACATTCTTCCAACTCCATTGGACTAATTATTCTTAAATAAAAGTAGTTTAAACATGAAAAAAATGATTTGAGAAGGGTCATACGCATGATCATTTTCAATCTTTATGGCCTCTTTTACCTCATCTTCATACTCTTTTTCCATATGATTGACATACATTCATTCTATATTAATATCCACCCTATTTTATTTTATAATATTAATATTAAAAAAATAAATAGATACAAAAAATGGGCCCTTCAAATAAGGGTAACCTAACATTTGAATGCTTTAAATAATTGCACATTTCATTGAAGGAAATGTGTAATTGAATTTAAGAAAAGAATTACTCCACTAGTGGTAGTTGTTATCCTCTAAATACGTCCATAATGATCACTAGTACCTAGTATATGATGAATACAACTTAGAGTAGTTCAAGAAACATAGGTTCATGTCCATAATAGATGGGGATGATTCTCAAGTAATAAAATTCAATAGTAACTATTTGGGAGATGAAGTCAATGATGATGATAATTATTATTGATTTTTTCCTGGGACTAATCTCATTAGAAGCTAACACCAAATCATAGAAAAGATCCAATTTTGGAGGACTCTCCTAATTTAAACCATATAGGTGATGTTGGATGGAAATTATGTTTTGGGGTTATAGTGTGTTTGAACATTAATTCATTGTTTGTAGGAGTGAGGTCATGATGGATATCCTATGGGTTGGATAGAGTTTGTGACATTCCCTTTTTGCGGTGTTATTATCAATCTATAAATGTATATTAATTTATTAATCTAGAAAACAATAAAACTATAAATAATTACTAAAATTTCATATTTAAACTATATATGTACAATATGATATACTATAAAATTTATAAAATTATATAAATTGATAAATGAATAAAACTATAAAATTATAAATATTTAATAAAAAATTAACATTAAATTATATTAGTATAATATGATATACTGTAAAATTTATAAAATTATATAAATTTAAAAATGTATAAAACTATAAAATTATAAATATTTAATAATAGTTTATATATAAATTATATAATTATAATAAGATGTACTTTGTAAATTATAGATGTATATATAAGTATGAAAAATTATATCTAGAAGTAAAAATATAAAAAATTATACATATAAATAAATTATAAATTTCTATTGATTATTATTTATAAAATTTTCGGAGTAATAATTAATGTTAATAAAAATAATAAATTTATATTGGTTTTATGTATTAGTTGTGTGTGTGTGAGTCTTAGGTTGTTTTGAAGGATATGAAGAATGAATTTGGGTGGGAATAAATGTCATAGGCCTATTATCTATGGAAAAATAAAAATCTCGATAGAAATAGACCTCTTGTGTGAACTTCCAATATTAGCACACACACCAGAACTGTCACACAAAGAATTTCATCAATACATGATAGCTTGCATTTGTATTAAACAATGATGAGGGAGGGGATCAATTTTGGTTAGTTCATCACGCATGAAGGTTGATACTGGGGTGTAACACAGTTGAAATGAGGCGACATCAAGCTCCCATGATGTAGAGAAAACAAAGAGGAGGTGTGATGGGTTGGTCTACTGTAGGGTGGAGGGATGGAGGCTGATCCATAGGGGAGCCCGATGTACAGAGTGCGTTGCACACATAGAGGATCGACATAAAATTGTGGTGCATCATAATGATGATGCCTCATTGTTTCACCATTGCAGAGGGGTTGATCAGTGTTGGGGATATTTTTTCAGTTCATCAAGAAGAAGTGAAGACGAGCGAAGTAGGGTTCAATGAGGTGTGACTAATGAAATAGTGTGGTTGGATGTGCTTACAATACAAATCAGCACATACTATAGATTTTGAAGGAGATAGTAGGGTCTGAAGATAGAGTTATCATCACTCTAGTTCAGTGAATGCTTGAATGTACGAGTAAAGGAAACACTCTATTAGGGTTATTTTTATAAGAACCTATAAGGATTTTGTCATTACTTTAAAAAAATCACTGATAGAGTATTTTTATCAGAACTAAAATGGAATGCACTGATAAAACTACACATTATCAACACCTTTTTAACAAAGATAAAGATACCCCTTTACCAATGTAAAAAAACCATTGAAAAAAATGTGTTTTCATGAGGTCTACAATTCTAGCGCTGATAAAGACATGTTTTACCATCACTTTTTTAATGTTGATAAAGGGGTGTCTTTATCACCGCTAAAAAAACACTAATAATGATATAATCGTAAGAATATATTTTTATTATTATATAAATTTAAAAAATTATATATATAATAAAAATACATTATGTATTTATAATCATAATTATAACGAAGACGGTTGGAGGAAACCCCCTTTATTAAAAAAGACACTAAGATAAATCCCTTTTGAACTGGGTTAAGGGGGAACCCATTAGAAACCTATAGGTTAGAGGCACATAACTTTAAAAATAAATGGTCCGAGAGCCCATCAGATGATAGTCCCAAACATCAAAGACCCAACACAAAAAAGGTCCAACTGGTTTCTTTACATAGCCTTAATGACTGTATAATAATAAATTGATAAATTAGATTAAGTAAATTAAAAAAAATAATAAGATAGAATTCATAACATTTACATGAATTACAAACATCTATATATACACGTACACATCTACACACACGTATGTATATACACACAAGTATATATACTCTTACACATACATACATGCAGTTATACATTAACATATATTTTAAATTATTTAATATCAATTTGAATATATATCTAAATAAATATATTCATTTATATATTATATAATTGATTGAATAAAATATTAATATATTATATTTATTTTAATTATATACACATTTTTTAATCAATGTATATAAATAAAATTTTAAATAATTTGATGAATATAAATTTGAAAATGTTTTATATATAAAATTATTTATAAATATATAAATATAAATATTTATATATTTATAATTATAATGATAAATAAATATATTTATAATTATAAATATCTTTATATAATTATATATATTTATATAATTACATATATATATATAATTATATAAATTTATTAATACATAACTATATATAATTATAAATATAATAAATATATATTATTTAATATCATTTATTGTAATTTTATAAATGTATAAATTTATATTTCTTTATAATTCTAATTATAAATTAATATGTTAATAAATACCTGTATATGAATATAAATATATTTATACAATTATATATATTTATATAATTATAGATATTTATTATAATTATATATATATACACATATATATTTATAATCTTATAAATACTTTTTTAAAACATTATATACATATTTATATTTGAACTATTAAAAAATATATAATAATATATCATATTTATATTAATAATAAACATTTATTTTTAAATTAATATATATAAATAAACATTATTTTAATTATAAATATAATAATTATATATATATTAAAAATATTTTTAATTAAAAAAATTTATTAGCACTAATAATAGCGCTGATAAAGATCAACCTTTATCAGCACTAAAAAAAGCACTTATAAAGGGTACACCTTTATCAGCGTTTTTAGGGCTGATACAAGTAGCCTTTACCAGCACTTTAAGCTAAGACTGTTAAAGGTGTCCCTTTTATGAGTGCTTTTTATTTAGGGTTGACAAAACTAGATGCCGTATTTGCACCAATCTGTGGTAGTGATTTTTATTAATTATGAATAGTGTATTACTTGTTTAATTATATATATAATATATTTGTAATTTATTAAATTTTAATTAAATAATTAATATACTATTTATTAACATATTTCAATATATATTAATATATATATATATATATTAAAATATATAATTATATATATATTTATCAATATATATTTTAATATATGAAATAATAAATTAATTATAAAAAATGAATAAATTCAAATAAATATTAAAAACCAATACATTTTAAAAAATATTAATCAAATAAAAGTTAAAAAACAAATATTAATATATATATATACAATTAAATAATTAATATACAATTTATTAATATATTTTAATATTTATTAATATATATTAAAATATATCAATATTTAATATATAGCAATATATATTTTTATGTACGAAATAAGAATTTAATTAAAAAAAATGAATAAATATTAGTAAATATTAGAAACGAATATATATATATATATATTAATAATTAATATATTCATATATATCGTTATATATCTTTATAGGAAATAAGACTTTAATTATAAAAAATTTATTAAGTCAGTTGGCCCTTAACCTGAAGGGCTGGCCATTTAGGGAGCCCAACAAGGAATGCATGCTGAATGAAGGGTGGGCCAAAGCCTATGAAAATAATAGGGTGGGAAAATTCTTATGTGGGCATGTGCATGTAGGAATGGTCCCATATAGGTGTGTGTGGAGCATCTATGTGAGATCTCATCCCCACATCAAGCTTTTCACGTTGGGATGTGGCTGAATCATATATAAAAAGCGGCTGGACATCCATAATTTCGATGTAGAACTCATACGCACACGATTGTGACCTTTATCAGTGCCAGAAAATGCACTGATAATGTTCACCCTTTATCAGCACTATAATGGAAGTGTTGAAAAAGGAACCCATTATTGGTTCTAAAAAAGCATTGATAAAGGGAAACCTTTATCAGTGCTAAAAAATGACTGATGAAGGGTATCTTTTATGAGTTCTTTTTTTAATGCTAAAAAACAGTACCATTTATCAATTATTTTTTAGCACTGATAAATACTACCTTTATCAACTCATTTATCAATCACGGAATAAACCCAAAAATGTAGTAGTGATTTTTGGGGAAAATATCTTTTTTTTACTATGGAAATATCTATTTTTTAACTAAAATTTAACAAAATAATTTTAAAATAATTTTATTTGAAAATAACATTGGAAATATATAAATTAAGATTTAAACCATCGAGTGGTCATTATATTAGGTAATTCCATTCATGTCGTAAAAGTTAAAATAAATATTCCTTTAATATTTTTGACAAAATTCAAATGGGAATTGTTTTGAAAAATATAAGAAGATTCTGTACAAAAAATTACGTAAAAATATAAAAATTGGTCAAAATTTATTTAATAAATCATTTTTATAATGTTCAAAACATTATTGAAAATATTTTTAGAAAAGATGGTTTTGGAAGAAAAATGATTTTTGATCGAAGAGAGAAATGAAGTCATATTTTCTTAAAAACATTTTCTTAATCATTTTAAGTACAAAGTAGTGGAAAAATGATACTATTACTTGAAAATTAAATGAATAAATAGAGGATATTAAATATATTAGTTTTAATATATTAATACCAAATAACCCCCATAAGGTAAATTTAAAAATAAACACTCTTAAATAATAATGAGATTGTGAAATAAACACTTACAAATTTGGTAACTTGTTAATCGTAATCCCTATACAATAAATAATCATCAATTCAAAGTTTAAATTCCATTAACATAAATAGATTCATGATATAACATATAAAATATATAGTATATACATTACACAAAAAAATATGCAGTGAATATGACATATGTCTCATAGAAGTAAAATTGAGATGAGAAACCCTTACCTCAGGTTTGAATCCCTTTGTATGTGTCCAAACCTCCTGTATAATAAATATAGGTTTATTATACCTATATTTAATAACTATTATCACATATATCATACCATATATGATAATATTATAACATTTTACCACCCACTTGTTAATAATATTTCATTATTTTCATTGTTTTGGGTGATAATTGTCTTCTTTTATCATGTGTGTTTTTTCATGAAAGTTACATATACTATACATAGGATATTGTTAAATCATAACTAGAATGATGTTAATTTTATGAATATTTTTTCCTTATTTAAATCCTTAAAACCATTATTAAAATTAGACATAGAAAATGAATCTCATTTCTTCGTGGAGATGGTAAACCATACACATGCACGAGCGACGATATTATTCCCTTAATGGTTGAATGGGTATGGAAGTGTATGATATATTAATTTTATATAATTTATCTCATTTCATATATATCACAGAAACAAATATATATATATAATTGATCTTTTCTTACTTTCGACGTAAATCAAAAATGAAAAACAAATCACATTGCTTCGTGAGGCGATAGTTCGTCGTACACACGAGCGACATTATCACATTTTAAATAAAATGGAAATTAAGAAGATATATGTGATATTATAATTCCATAAGTATAATTATATCATAAATATTATATATATACATTAAATTCACCATTATATCTTACTATAAAATGTTTTTATGGAAAAAAAGTTACATCAGTTCGTGTGGTGGCAGTCCTTCGTACACACGATTGACGACTTTGTTTCCCATTCGATGGAAAATGTGATGGATATAGGTTATTAACATAACATTATAAAATATTAGTATATATAAGATATTTTTTCTATTATATTATCATGTAATAATAATATTTAAAGGAGGTGGTGGAGGAAATAAAGAAAATATGCGCATTAAGGATTTTACCTCTTCTTTGGAGAACCACTTTAGGTTTATACCTAAAGACTTTACTGATTGGATTTATGATAAAAAAAATACTCTAGGATGGTTTTATAGGAATAATTAATTTATTTTTGTAGTTATTATCAAAACTAAAGGGTTTCATAAATTTGAAGAGAAGAGGAGAGGGGGCGACCTTTTATAAGGGGGGAGGGCACACTTGATTTTTTTGAAAATAAAAATTGATAACCACATTTTTCTCATTAAAAATGATTAAAAAATGGTCCATTATAATAAATTATAGGTGATATTGTGCCAATATGTCCATACAATGGGTATTTTACAAGTATTAGGTCATTTTAACCCTTATCTTCTTAGTTCAACCCCTAGAAAACCCATTTTTACCTTAACTGTAGTAATTATTTTTTACTCTTTTCACTATTGAATATGGCCAAAAATTAGGGTTAAATTATTAAATAATATAAATTATTATAATGTAAAATATATAATCTATTTTTCCAAATTTAATTCATAGAATTCGAAGAATTAAATTTAAAATTAAACCGGCAGGAGCGTAAAAAACAGTTTTTATGATGAAAAACTTATAAAATTTTAAATGTTTTTATGTAAGAATTCAATATGAAATTGACTAAAATTACATAAATTAGTTAAATTATAATATAATTTATGGAATGTAACTTTTTATAAAATTTAAAATATAATTTAACTTTTTAAATAATTTATACAAAAAGGTAGTTTTCAATAAAAATCAGGATTCTTTACTATTTAACAAAACATTAACAATTTTAGAAAATTTTAAAAAATTCAAACAAAGATAATTTTGACATATAGATTTAAAAAATTAATTTTTTTGTTCAAATAAATATTTTAAAATTGGTAAAAATAATTTTAAATTATGTGTGCAAAGCACGACTAAAATTCCTTTTTTGAAAAATATTGTTTTTGAGAAAACATTTATTTTTTTCAAATGATTCTAATTTTATTTAAAATAAATAGATATCTAATGAATTTATTTTATAAAATTATAAACCATATAATATTAATAATTTATTTATTAATATTTATACCTAACAACTTAAGAGTTAGGATATAATTTACATTTTTAAATAATTATATTTTAATAGATTATTGAGTTTCATTCAAACCTAGTTTTGTGTGAATTGAAAGTTATCAAAGATATTTAATTTATTAAAAAATAAATATATTATATAGTCTCACAGTGTTGCATTCTCTTCTATTCTTGATGTTGTGTGTCATGTAAGCTATCTAATATGTTTTTCCCCTTTTAAAATATCCGGATGTTACAGTCCAACATTATGCATTTTATTTATTAATATTTCAGCTATTATTATACATGTGATTGTTATATTGATATTTTCGATGGATAAATTTTGAATCTAAACTTATTGATTAAATGGAACATGTATTGATTATACAATTTTCTATAGTGTTAATGACTTATCTACTCATGATTGTTTCAGTTGTATGCATTCAATTACTGAGCATATAAACTCACCCTTTATTATATTTTCCTTTCACCAGGATATGAAGTAGGAGTATTTGAATGATTTTTATAGGATGTATGTAACAGCCCGAGATTTTATGAAAAATATTCTTTTTTATTTTACTAATGTCTTGTGTTATACGCTACACCAAAAGGAGCTTGCACAACACGCATCCTTGACTTGCCTTGCATTACACGCAATCGCAACCTTCCTCAATAGCGTGTGTGGTACGTAATCCTGAGTTTCACGAAACAATGATATGCTATTAAAATATTATTAAAACTAGCCGTTATGAATAGTAATAACCACTTTTTAAATTTTAGAAATTTTAACTCTCAAAATGGACTTCATTTTTGGATTCGGAGTATCGAATTTAGCCTAAGGTCAAATTTTGGTACTTTTCGGATAACTTTCATATTCTGATGAATAGTGAAAATTACTAAATTATAATTAAAAACAACTTTTTTTTAATCGAAATAATTAATAGTGATAAATCATTAATTTTAGTGGTTTTAAAGTATATTTAGAATATATTTTTACAATTTAATACAATGTTGGTCATTGGATGTAATTTCACATTTAAACTAGACATAAACAAGTGTCAATCTTTTGATAGATTTTGTTTCTTAAAAACACGCTATTTGTTTTAACAGCGGGATTTATTTATAAAATTAATTAATGCAACTTATATGTTGGTAATTTTGTAAAATAGAAATCATTTTTGAATTCGGAATATCAATTATAGCTTAGGGTGAAATTTTGGCATTTTTCTGAAAAACTTCAATTTTTGATGAATAGTGAAACCACTAAGTGGTAGGTTAAAAACTGAATTTTGCATAAAACTTAATTTTACCGCTTCTGTGAATGGAATTTCGAAAATCCGAGAGACACGGTTAATATCAAGGACTAAAATGTGGTTCAATGAGATGAAAATAATTTTTGGTAAATAGTAACTTTTTACCTTTTTTTACCGCGGTTAATAGTAAATAGGGTAACTAAGGGTAAATATGATATTAATATTACCCTAACACATGTCCTAATTCTATTGGAAAAGTGTAATTCGACCAAAAAAAAACTTAGGAATAAAATATGACCATTTACGCCCACTTGGATTAGATTAGGACATTTATTATTAATTTATTTAAAGAAGGGTTAAAATAGTTAAAATCAAAGTTTAATAAGTAAATCATTTTTAATATGGGGTTATACATAAGATAAATTCGATTGTAAATATTCATTAGAAATATAAAACGATTTACTACATGATGGTATTTTATTTGTAATTTTTAGACATCAAATAAATTAATTTATTTATGACACAAAGATGATGTAGTAATTATCTTGTTAATGAAATATTGACATAATTGATGTTATAAACACCAAAATAAATGTAATTTGAGACTTTTTATGAATTAAACTAATTTTCTAGGTTACTATGATATATTAGTGTTGATTTAACCAACTTGGTTAGAACATATAATTTTGTTATGACTTTCACAAAAATCATGTATCAAATAGTGTCAAAATTGACACAAAATAGTTTTTAAATCAAATATTATATTATTAATTGTTATTTTATTCCTAAAAATCTAAGGTTCGGCCAAATGACTTAGATAAGGATATATGTATTAATAATATACAATTTGGGGTTCTTTTGGCATGTTATAGTAAGTTTATTAACCATATAGTGAAAGAAAACAAAAAGACACGGTAAGAGTTAAATTATTTAACTTAGAGTTAAATCTAATTGATAAGGTTAAAATAATACCCTAAACTTGTCTAAATCCTATTGGTTGATAGGATTTCGACCCATCCCCACTTTAGCTTCGAAATAAGACCCTTTGGAACCATTATAAACCGATTTTGACTTTAATATAAAATAATATTTTGAGATATTCCTAAGGTGCCCCTCTCCTCCCTTATAAAAGGACACCTCCTCCCCCTCCTCCTCACACCAATTTGAGCACTCAAGCTCGGCCAACCCCTGCCAAAATCTCTTCTCCACTTCCCTAGAAACATCCTAGAGGTTCTGGTCTTCCTCAAAGACCAATTTTAGTGCCCTAAGAGGAGGTCTCAAAGAGGCGCTTCAAAGAAGAGGAGCTTCGGACACGAACAAAGCAAATCGGACCGAAGGTAAGGGAAATATCACAATCTCATTTCTATCCGAGATTGTTTATTCGTAAGTATTTACTGGGGTGTATTTTATCATCCACATCCATGTTCCCTCAATATGTAATATTGTTTCCATCCACTTACAATAGTTTAAATCCAATTTTACCCTTCGGTGAGTTTTTAGTAAAGAATATGAAAGGAATCTTTTGTCGTTTTTCGTACGAGGTACCTTTTTGAATTTTCCGACAAAAGTACAAAAAAATGTTTTTTTAAACTTATACGACATGAATGGATTTTTAAAACATTATTTCCAAGAAGCTCACTTTACAAGTTTTCAAGTTTATTTTTAATCAACTTCTTTTATTTTAAAGTTGTATGACATGTTATGAAAGGAAAAATGTTTTTGAAGAAGAAAGGATATTTTCCTCAAGAATGATGTTCAAGTGTTTTATCAAAATTATTTTCCATCTAAGATAATAAAGGGTTCTATTTTTATCCCTATTATTACATTGGTTTGATTATGTTGTGATGGAAATATTTTTATGAATTCCTTTATCTTATATGAATTGTTTTATGATGTCATGTTGTTTAAGAATCCCATTTTTATTACATGGGTTACGCTATGATGTATGGTTTATGATTATGTGGCACACATAAGAAAGGATTCATTATAAGATGGGTGGGACCTATATCTCCCTCCAATGCATTGGGTAAAGATTTTATATCTCATGAGATAGACATGGCTGAAATGGTAGGTTATACCGGTTCAGTGAAACAGGACTGAAACGAGGATTACTCGATTCAGAAAGGGACTTTGTCCACTAATATAGTCTTGGAAATGAGTCTTGACTAACAAGAAATGATTCTCTATGATTATGTGTGTATGCCACAAAGTTCCATGTTTTATGTTATGATTATTGTGATTACATTTCACTGCCATGATTTATCCCATGTTATGAAATTATGCTCTCTTTTGCAGGTTATGATTTTCAAAATGTTATGTTCTTATGAATATGATGTGATTGATATTTCTTTTGTTTACCCTTACTGAGCATTTGAGCTCACCCTTTTATGTTTTCTTTTCCCCAGGACATAAAGAAAGGTTTTAGGTAAAAAAAAGGAAGATCTTTATGGGAGATGTTGAAGATCTTTCCCCATGATTAGAAGATTTTATTCCGAGTTTCCAAAGACACTAAACTATTACGATCCTTGTGTGTGTGTTTTTGTTTTGTACTAAGTATTCCGCAAAAGTAATGTAAAGTCCATGTACGTCAGGCTTCGGGTCTCTACAATGTAATAATGTTTTTCATGATATGTTTTATTTTACAATGAAATATATAAACATGTATGCATATAGTTCTCTAAGACTATTAAAATGATCGATACTTTGTGGTAATATCCCTTGTATCTTGTAATAATGTAATAAAGTAGACACTATATTTGGGTTACTAGAGTTGGTGTCATTACATTTGGTATACATAAAATAAACCTTGGAAGCATAGAACCTACATAATAAGGGTGAAATGTATTACATTATGACTATCATATTTAATTCAAAAAAACATTATTACATATAAAAAACCCATGAAATTAAATTAAATTAAATATAAACTCAACATATTAATTGGCCGGTCAAGCTCATGGTTAGTCACATGCTTGCAATGATGTTACATTCATACATGCTAGTATTCATTTCAAATCTCTATATTAATTAAGTTAAATTTTTATTGAATTTTTAATTAATGTTCTTATTATTGAATTAATTCTTTATCTTAATTACTAATCCAAGTAGTCTAAGAGATTTATATGTTTCTAGTTCACTATAATTTTTCAATAATTAAGTAAATAAATTTTATTTTAAATTACTTATGTAAATTTCATGTAGTGATAAGGGATATGATATGGACCTTACTTGTCATTTAAATTTAGAAATAATTATAATACATGACATGTATTATAGATAAAACAACTAGTGATACTTTTCTCATCTTACATGACATGTAGTAGCAGAAAATGTGGAAAATAATTAATTTTAGCATTTATATATCATATGCTGAAAGTATCATCACACAACGTGTGCACCAAATACAAAATGTTTAGTATAGTTTGATAATATAAATATTGTTCCCTATCATGAGTTGGAAATGATTACATGACATGCATATAGGCTACACAACATGTATGCCCCTTTGGCCAATATTTCACTACAAACCTAAGGTCTCAATGTGTATTCCGCTTGGGAAAAAATCACATTACATGACATGTACACTATCTACACTACACATAATTAAATATTTTACCTACTATGCAGTTTGAAATCCCCAAAGCATTATGTATTTAACAAATAATGCCTATTTTACCATAATGTTTTTAATTTCATTAGGAAACCATGTGTGGTTATATAGCGTGTACGCTAACTGCATGTTGTGTACCCCATTAAACTGCATGGTTGTCTAGAAGTTGTCACATGAATTGTAAGTAATACATGTCATGTAAAATAACACACACAAAATTTTGTATTTCTCATAGCACATCCTATAGAGGTTAACAAGACTACCTGACATGTTCTTTTTTGTTACACACTATGTAACTGTGTTTTACGACAAAAATCATTGGCACCTATGGTTGATGTCTCTAATTGATCTTCATCTATTCATAATATATTATTAATCATGTGAAGATGAATGAATATTTTATCTCAAATATATATATTATTAATTAAAATAAAATAAAAAAAATAAAAAAAATAATTGTGTTGATAATAAAAAAGAATTAAACAATTATAAATTTTAATGTGTACGCTTTGATACCACATAAAGTATCTGGGTGAAACAGAATCCAGTTGAGAAATTTCCAATGATTGGTTTTTGTTAGATATAATGGATAATCTATAAAATATAGAAAATAATCATTATGTATAATTATTATAACTAAATAAACAAGATAAAATGAATCCTAGAACATAGAATGTATCATTTCACATTAATCTTGAAATTAATTTAATAATAAGAATTACCCCAGTCATGAGATCTTTTCTTCAAGGAAGATGTTGATTGTTCAAACCTTTTTTGATTTGTACTAATTTTTTCACTAAGAGGATCCAAAAAATAATCCCTCTACCAATAATAAACACCTGATCCTTGATCTCTGAATGATGTTAATGGAAATCTTGGTGCTAGCATAGATGATAAACTTGCCTTTCATTATTCATCTTAATTGAAACATAATCCTTTAGGATTGAAATACCATCCCTCTATATATCTCATTCTCAAGTGGAAAAAAGTGGGAGGATGTTATATCTTATTCATGAGAGGAAACCTAGTGATGTTCTCCATAGAGAGAATTATCTAGGTTGATGATGAATTATTCACAACATAAATGATTTCATAAATTCTCTAAAATGATATAATTTGAGATATATAGAGATAGGGTTTAATGTTGACAATTTTATAAGGACAAAAATCAAATAATTAACCTAATATATACCCCATGATAATAATAATAATATTATTATTATATCATCGAATGAATCAACTTGCAAAATAGTTAATATAATTTTAATTAAATAAATAATTATGTATTTATTTAAATTATATTTAAGATTATATCATTTCCATTACGAGATACTTAACTTGTCCTGTCCACCTTATTTAAAATTTATGAAACCTCAAATAATTAATATTATTCATTTGATAAATAAATAAATATTATATTTATGATTATTTAAAAATATATTTATTTAATATTCAACTCACATAAATATAGTGACAGAATAATTTTGATCAATAATTCCAGAATAAATATTATTTCTCGATCTTGAGGATAATATTTATTCCAACTAATATCGATAGATATACAATGTCTTTGAACATATATGGATCTTCCCCAATACAATTTGGTCGGATTTTATAAAGTCAAATATCAATTTCGAGAAATATGTAAATACACCCATAAAGGAAGAAGTTAACTTCACAATAATGACTACCATTTACAAAAACTCGTTGTGTAATATAATACCTTTGTATCAATATCTCATCAAACCGATTGTATACTCATTCCATAAACCTATAAGCTTGATATATATTTCTTTGACAACCTAAAATGAACCCTTCAATCACTATAGACACGGAATCTAGTTTCAAAATTCTATTTCAATGAATGATATAAGATATCATTTTCTAATATTGGAAGGGAAAAAATCATTTATTGACTTATTCATTACTTGCTTATCCCTTATGGCCCAACCAATATATCTTTCTTTGATGCCAACATATGACATCACCAATTTCATTAATACATCAAAGTACATGAGTTATGATATTCATTAATAACAATATCAAGTCTAATAACCAATACACATTTTCATAGATAGGAATATCCAATGACACAAAAATATTTGGAATTTATGCTTGTGGGATTATCCTTATAATCTACCATCTTGGATATTACCAAGTGAGAACTTCATGTGAAGCCTCATACACTTATACTAATAAACCACTTGATAGTATACATCATCGGTGTCCCACTAGTTGATGTCATTTGACCATAGAAGAAATATGTTCTAAAATATTATCATAATACTTCAAGGTAATCATCATAGAAGGGAGTTACTGTGACATTTTGATGTGATAAGTAATCTACGGAAATTATCAAATTAAATGTTAAATATAAGACAAATCAATATATGACAAGAAATTTATTAATATTCATGTATTTAAATATATATGAAATCTAAAGTACAAAGTAGTTGGTTCTAGGGAACCAATTTCAACACCAATATCGTACACTATAATATAATCGAAAATATGTCTCAAGTATATATGATTTCTAGTATATCTCACTCAGCTATCACATCCTACACACCATAATACCCTAATTCATCATGACTTATTTATTAATAACCCATCCTAAGTCAACCCTAGAATCCATAATAACCACATATCTAAACTAAAATATTTTTCTACCATTAATATACTAGCCCAAAGCTATAATTTTAATTTTAAATTACAATCACCACACACTATTGGTTGATAAGGATTGAAAAAGATTAAAGAGGGGGGGGGGGGTGAATTGTGTTCTTAAAAAATGTCATTACTTATAAAACCACCATATTTTTCAGTGACTGGCTTTCTATTCCTTCATTACCACAAGTAGCAATTTAGAATAGAAGTAGAGGAAAAAATAAATAGATACAAAGATTTATAGTTGTTTGGGGAATAGAAGTCCCCTAGTCCACTTTACCAACCCTCTTCTCTATAATCTTGGTAATTTTCACTAGACTAGTCCTTTTACTAGGGACTTCAAATCCTTTTTCTAGGGACTAAAAAACTGAGTAAAATAATTCAAAACTTGTTAAAAATAAACATGATATTTTAACCTGGCTCCAAAAAGGCTTTATAAACAACAACATTTTTGGTTCTCTTACTGGGAAACTTTATAAAAAAATATATGAAAACGAAGTGTTTATAGGTAAAACAGACAGTTGTAAGATATAAATGATAAAAGGAAGAAACTCCAGAATAGATGATAGAAAAAGAATACATCTTGAGGTGAGTATTTTATATGAAATCATAGATAGATGTTGTTTTAATACTATAAAAAATAAACATTCTTCTTCATTTTCAAAAACAAATAGGGTATTATACAAGAAATTATCCTTTTGTTTCTGTATTTCTCTTATTTGTTACATGAGAGCTCTTCTGTAATACAGAAACCACACCACATACACATAAAAACGCATTCAAATATTCTATTTTATTTTTAGATCACACAATACAAAAAATCCAGGATATGAGACATATCATTTCCTTTTAAAATACCTTGAAAATATTAAATCAAAATAAACTATCCTTGTAGTTGTCTTCTGTATCAGCACATAACTATTATTATAATAGATTTAACTATAAATAGACAATAAAAAATTTAATTATTTTACAGATGAAATAAAATATAACATAATTTCTTCAATGGTAATAAATAAAGATTGCATCATGATATAGTTGATTCTAACTTTTGAATCTGCATAGCCAATTTGAATCACATAGTATTTTTACTCACATACCCAAAATTTATATATCTATGTGGAATGACATAGCTGATTTCATCATGTATCTGATTCATATAGCTGACTACTTTATGTAACTATTTTATGTAGCTGATTGATCTATGTAGCTGATTTCATTTGTTAGTGATCTCATCGATGATGGAAATTTCCATGTAGGTGATTTCGCAACATAGAAAATTTCCATAATAAAATCCATTATGTAGGTGATCTATATATCTGAATTATGATGTCAAAATTTCTCTATTTAGACAAAATCCTTATATATATATATTTCCATGATAAGGAAAATTTCATAAAAAGAACAAAAATTTCATTTTTAATGAAATTAATAACTGAAATGATTATAAATAAGATAAAACCTGATGGACACTCATTAAAAAAACATTTGTAATTTATGAAGGTTATTTGAGATCATCAAAACCTAATGGTCATGACATATGTTGGAACGAAACTAGTAGTTTAATAATATAACCCTTTTTTATGATCACAAAACTTATTGGAAATTAAACATGAAATTTTAAAATATTTAATCATTATTTTTCACAAATTGATATATATAATATATTTCTTTTTAAAATATTGTTCTTATCCTTTTTTTCTTGACACATTTCCCCTATTGAGTAACCTAATGGTAAATCATAGATAACTTGTCCCCCTTCTTGTGTCTTGAAAAAGGAATTATATTATAGCGAGAAACATATTTAATGTAGAAATTTGAGAGTAATTAACTACCTAATAAGAGATATAATTATGATAACAATGAGTTTTAGGAAAAAAATAGAGAGATTAAAAACATAAAATTAATATAATGACTAAGAAAAAAAATGAATTAAAAAATGAAAAAAATCACTCGGAGAAAAATCATAAATTAGTATTTAATTGATTTTCAAAGGAATATAAAAAATTACATACACTTACTGAAAATAAAAAATATTAGTTATAAGGCCTAGGTTTATGAATGGGTTCAAACTGGGATGGTGGTTTGGATAGAGGTAGTTTGAAAGTATGTTCTGTTCTAGAGGTGGTTGGAGTAGGAATTTATAAAAATGTTGTATCCTTCTCCACATCCAAAATAGAGCCACTCACTGATCCAACAGATTCTTTTACAAGCCAATGATTAACATGACCATTAATAATTTTTTCTTGATGTAATTTACATAGATTGAAGTCATAGGTTCCATCCACCCAAGAGGGAACTTTCTTAAAATGCTAAAAAAGAGGAGGGTTATCCCTGAGAACGCTCGATAACTAAAGTAACATCAAAATTTTCTTACTATTTATCATAGATATATGATGGATCATAAACTGCTTCAATTCTTTGTTTAGAATCATGATGAGATCTAGGAGGACTGAGACCAAGAGGTATCCTTATTCTTATTTGAAAAAAATATCCATCACATATGTCAACTCTAGGATTAATATCATAATTTTATAATTAAAAATAAATGATAGAGTATTTCATGGACATCTAATGAACTAAAATATAACCACTCATGAGAATCCCATTAAAACATTAAAGTTAACCTGATATGATACTAGAAGGAGAAATAACTTCATGAGGGTTGAGAAAAGGATCAATGTCTTTAGTAGTGAGAGCTGATAGTAAGTTTGTGAAAAGTTTCTTTGAAAAATGATATACCAAACTTTTGATGTCAATCATTCTACAATTTAGTAATTGAAACTTCTTCTATTCTTTTCCCTTTCTCTAAAAAACTCTGAACAAATTCTTTTAAAAAACTGACATAATATTAAAAAAATGAGTACTTAAAGTAAGATAATTTTTTTTAACTAAAACTGAAACCATATGAATAAGAGACATTAATTACACAATTTGACCTGCCCTTGGTGGATTGTAAACATCTAACTCCTTTCCTATAATTATAAATTTCACTTCTAGAGCATTTTGTGACCCTAAACTTGATTCTTTCTTAGAATATAGATCCACAACCACTGAAATTATTTCCTTCAGTAACTTGAAAATAATTTTAGAGTTTTTATTGACATGCTCATTATAGCATTAAAATATATCTCTTTATTTCATTGAAATAACCAAATTCTCTTCTACCATACCACCAAGAGACTCTTCAAGATGACTTAGATGGCCATTCATTCACATATCAATCCCAATACAAAGATTCCTTACTACTTCCTAATAATATTTAAATTGAACTATTAAATCCTTTTTCAAATCATGAAAAAATTTAGGAGAAAGTAAATCTTCTTAGAGACATTGAATTTGATAATAAATAAAAATCAAGTATGAAAACACTTGATTAACTCAACTATGAGATTCTTGAGAAACTGATGGATTAGAGGGAGCAACAACATCAATAGTAGAAAGATGAAACTTCTTTATAAATTTCAATTGTATTAACACCACACTTCATAAAGTGTGTAAATTTTACTTCATTTCAGTATTTAAAGACTTCAATTCATTAAGAAATTTTTGGGATAGACCAAGCTATAATAAATGAATATTTTGAAATACATCTCTTTGAGATGTAACCATTGTACTAAGATAATTAAATTGAGCTTTGTTAGGACATAAATCTATTAAGGATTTCACCAAAGATTTCATCTCTTCGAGTTCCATTGAAAAAACATCATATGTAGAAGTAGGCTGAACATGAGGGTTAGCCTAAATAATTTGAATCATTACTCTTTGATCAGCCAACATGCTGACCAACCTATTAAAATAAGAATTATAAATAGAGGAATCTTCATGTTATCTGATCTCATGTTTTCAAGAGATAAGATCATTCTTTTAATCATAATAATTTGATATAATATTATCAAACTCATCCATTACAATAGAATAAAAATATGGTCTTTCCGAGATATTTGAGATTTTACTATCAGATGGAACATCCTTATGATCTATAAGGGGTAGAAACGATGAAGAACGTGTATGTAAATTATCACTAGATCCCATAACCACAGGATTAATCCTTTCTATAAAAACAGGTAATTTAGGAAGAATTGGATCCACTGTTTGAGCTTCAACCTTAGCCTCATATTTTTCCTTAGCAGGTGAAAGACTAGGAACAAGCTCCACTATAATTTACTATAAAAATAAAATAGTTTCCTCAAAAAACAGTTACTCAGAATACTAACTTCATTTAGTATAATTATAAACTTCATCCTCTTAGTTCTTAACATCCTCTTCTTTACCATTAGTAGGATCAAACATGATAGTACTTACAAAAGTGACTAATGGTTCACTTTTAGTAGGTACTGGATCCTCCACTCCTCTAATAGGAACCATCTTGGAAGGTGATACATCTTTAGGTAATGAGGTCTAAGATGGACCCCCCTAAGCCATGCCTTCCTATCATACCGCTTTTAATGAACTTGAAACATAATACTATAAATAACCAATTATCTTTAACAAGACAATAGATAAAGTGTTACTCATGCAACAATTTACTACATCTACATCATTTAAATAAATAGATTTTCTATACAAAACTAATAAAATCTACCATCCATAGGGTTAGTAATTAATATTACCATTTACATGGCAATAATTATGCATAAGATGCTTCATGTACCTTGGAAAATTCAATATCATGTTATTTATCAAAATGTACAACAAGTATGTATCCTAAAAAATAAGTTTCTATATTTCACCAGATCACTAGGCTATCCTAGTATTAATGAACATAAAAAACATCATCCATTTTTCTAGAAAATTTTACATTGACTTATCTTAAAAAATAGAGGCGTTGAAAAATAATTAAACACTTATAATGGATCAACTGAGCCTATTTCTTCAAGTGTCTGACTGAAACAAAACTATCCCTCATGGGTACAATGAAACATCTCTGAAATTTGGACCAATGAAACTATCACCACCTTTTCATTAATATTTGATAAAACTATATCCCATGATTTGTTGAAATTAAACTCTACATTAATCATAAACTCATGAAATTCTTACTCAAATAGAAAAACCAAATTCTTCTAATCAAACAAAAACTCATATCCTTGAAACTAAATAATGTTTTTTATAAACATCTCAATAGACTTCATCCATGCCATATCAATGTCTTTCCCATCAAGTATTCTTTAAGACACACTATTTTTTTTATTATATGATCTGTGAATTCCTTCATCCATGTGATTCAAAATTCTTTTAGTTGATAGGGCAGATTGAAGGTCAAGAAACGAACTGAAAGGTTCAATATTCAAGGTTATGGTTCAGATTTGGGAAGAATACATGCATGTGAATGGAGAATGGGTTGAGTGTCTCTTGTGTTTTAGGTCACAGACCAAAATAACTAAATCCTTACATATGTGAATGGATTTTTGGGAAAATAACCACAAATAAATAAATAAAATGCAATAAAAATTTAAAATAATGATATTTTATTTCCTATCTATGAAACACTTAAAAATATTAACATATAAAGCACAAATTAACATTAATGACATAAATTAAATTAAACTCGTTAAATTCAATCTAACCCAATTCTATTTTAATGAAATAAAAATGTTCACACGCAAGGGTTTTACTAAAAACATCTGCTAACTAATTTTTAGAAGAGATAAAATCAATAGTAATATCACCCTTTTGAGTGTGATATTTTAATAAATTATTCCTTAATCTATATGCCTGGTTCTCGAGTAATTTATCAGAATTTTATAAATATTGATAGAACTAGTGTTATAATATCTAATTGAAACTTGATTGTAATTTAATCCAAAATCCATCAAGGTGTGTTTCATCTGAAATACTTGTGCACAATAACTACTAACAACAATACATTCTACTTCAGAAATATACAATGCAACAAAGTTTTGTTTCTTACTAGACCACGATACAAGGTATTTACTTAGAAAACAGATGGTTCTCAAGTTAATATTCTTGTCATGACCCGTCCTCGGGGCCCGTGCCGTGACTACCCCAAGCCCACCTTCCATAGGCCAGGGGCTGGCGACTAGCACCAAAGGCGTAAATCCCGATAATAAGGGAAGACATTGCCTTTATGAAACGTAAACACACACAACCAGAGTACAAGCGGAAGAAAACACTAAGTAAAGCAGTATAAAAAGTGTGATGAAATTACAAAGGGGCCATAATACAATCCCAACAGAAAGGTAAAACTACAACTGAAAGAAAATACAACTGAAAGATAAACAACTGAAATATGGAAGCATCTCCTGGATCGTCCTCCAGGTTCCTACTTGAAGGTTAGGTACAAATGTCCCCATCATCACTCCGTGTCAATCGGTCCGCTCCGTGTGCCGTCACACCGAGTATCCACCTCTGGGTACCATCCAGTCCTCATACACTCTTCCTCGGACAGTGCTGTCCATCGTCTGCATCCATCACAATGAGGTGCGGGCATAGCCAGTGTAGGGGTGAGTATAACGATACTCAGTAGGGACCCCGCGACCCTCAAGGTCTCACTAAATCCAACAAGGATAAACCACAAATAAATATCTCAATAGGTAACCTTTACTTAGGTATATGCCCATACATATACCAAAGTTATCATGTAACCCATCTCAATCATGAGGTAAACACAAAGGTCATTGACTCAGCTCAAACTAGGATTTTTATTCATGATGAAGAAAACACGGATGCTGGAGAACTCCTCCGCTGTCGAGCACAGTAGTCCTGTTAGGACTTTGAGGTGCCACTCACTAACCTTAGATTGCTGAGGTACTCCTCCTGTTGAGTACCGCGGGTCGACCACCTCACAAAGTAGTGCTCCCCCGCCATGGGTCTGCCACCTCACACATCAGTGCTCCCCCTCATAGCCTACAGAGGTACTCCTCCTGTCGAGTACCGTAGGTCTGCCACCTCACAAAGTAGTGATCCTCCGCCATGGGTCTTCCACCCCAACACAGTAGTGCTCCCCACTGGGCTATTCAAGTCACTCCAAATCGAATCGAACAAGCAGTCATCAGGTCCCAGCCAGCTACAAGGTCACCGTACTCTATATGATCGTCTCCAGGAGGATCTTCTCCATGAGGCACTGGTCAACACTCTAAGTATCTTAAAGTCCCATGAAGAGATATCACAAAGAACCGCCTCGTAATAGGGGTCTCAACGTAACAGATGACGCGTCAATCGGATGCCCGGTCTGTGAGTTATTAGAATTTCCGTTCCAGGGGCCCGGTTGGATTTCGGGTACAATCCAACCTGAACATACTCAAACGGTGTCCAAACCCCAGGTGAAATAATAAAAAAGAACCGTCTAATCAAGAGGAATCCAACATAGTTTATGACACGTCAATCGGACGTTTGGTCCTCAAGTTATAAGCATTTCTGCTCTGAGGGCCCAGCTGGTTTCAGGTTCGAACTAACCTAACGGTTTTTTTGATGTCGTCCAAAACACACTAAGAGTAACTCAAAAGGACCGCCTCGTCGCAAGGGTCCTTGTTCCGTAGAGAGCGCGTCGATCGGACATGCGGTCTTTACGAAATTTACGTTTAAGTGAAAAAGGGCCCGGTCCGTTAGGCCCGATGGGCTGACGAGTCAGTTTGACTCAGTTTTGGCGGGTCTGACCCGGCAAAGGGGTCGGACCGGTCCGATGAGTCTCGAGGCCTAGCTCGAGGGGTGCGGATCAGCCCGAAGTGGCACGGCCCGACCCGGAGGGGCGCGGCCCAGTGCGGCCTGAAGGCTAAGTGGTCCAAGGCCCCCCCCCCCCACCCCGACTGTCCGAACCGGTGGCTCCGCCCTCCCAAACCGGCCAGTGAGGCCGGCCAGCCTTTTGGCATGAGCGGCCAGCACGAGTGGTCCGCGGGTCTTCCAGCGCGGTACCCTCCTGGCACCGCGACTTTTCTCCGCCCGGCCGACCGACGGGCCGGCCGGTAAGCAGGCCGCGGTTCCCGCTGCACAATCGGCGCGACGGCTCTGGCTTCCTCCGCCGTGGCCTACGCTGTCCACGTTTCCGCATCCCCGGCATGGCGCGACGACGCCGTGCTTCCTCCAATGTGGCCCTATTGGCCACGGATTTTCCTAGATTATGCGACGACGGCCCTTGCGCCACCGATTTCTTCCACGTTCCACCTCCGATCGTCGGTTCCAAAAAGATCATGTTATAGCGGAGGGTCGTCGGACCATGTTCGTTCGGCCCACACCCTCCACGTTAAGCGATAGAAATAGGCCGAGACAATCAAATATATACAACAACGAATCGAGGCAAAACCTCATGGGGAACTCGCCAACGACGACAGTTCTTTCCTGACATTGACAGAGCGACAACGCTTTCCGCATCTACGACGAACGAACCAGCTTCGAGGTAGGGGTTATGTTCAATTTTAATGGATTAAAATTGTGCCTTGATTAATTGTTTTATATCTTTTATTGTCTCGGCCTATTTCTATCTCTTAACGCGGAGGGTGTGGTCCAAACGAACATGGTCCGACGACCCTCTGCAAGAACATGATCGTTTTGGAACCGACGATCGGAGGCGAAACATGGATGAAACCTGCAGTGCAAGGGCTGCTGTCGCATATGCTAGGAAAAGCCATGGCCAAGAGGGCCACAGCATAGGAAGCACGGCTCCGTCGCGCTGGATGTGCAGGGGGAACCGCGGCCCGCTTTGCGGGCCGCTTCGACAGAAGGACCGGCTGGCCGGACGGAGTAAAGCTGTGGTGTCAGGAGGGCGCCGCGCTGGAAGAACCGCGACCTGTCCGTGGGGGCCGCTTGTGCTAGAAGGCCGGCCGGACTAGCCGGTCGGTTTGGGAGGGCATCACCACTTGGCGTCGCCGGTTAGGACAGCCGGGGGGGGGGGGGGGGGGGGGGCTCGGACTCCTCAGCCTTCGGATCGAGCCGCTTGGCTGGCTAGCCGAGCCAGCCAGGCCGCGCGCCCAGCCGGGCCGTGCCCCTTCAGACCGGGCCGCTCCTCGCTAGGCTGCGCCGCACCCCTCGGCCTAGGACGCATGGCTCATCGGGCTAGTTCGACCCCTTTTCCGGGTCGGACCCTCCAAAACCGAGTCGACCCGACCCGTCAGCCCATCGGGCCTAACCGACCGGGCCCTTTTTCACTTAAACATGAATTTCATAAAGATCGCGCGTCCGATCGATGCACTGTCTACAGAACTAGGACCCTTGAGAGGAGGCGGTCCTTTTTCATTACTCTTAGTGAGTTTTGGATGACTTCGGAAAAACAGCCGGGTTAGTTCGAACCCGAAACCAACCAGGCCCTCAGAGCGGAAACACTTATAACTTGAGGACCAGACATCCGATTGACGTGTCATCGACTATGTTGGATTCCTCTTGATGAGATGGTTATTTTGGCATACTTCACCTTGGGTTTGTACGCAGTTGGAGTATGGACAGGTTGGATTGTACCCAAAATCCAACCGGGCCCCTGGAATGGAAATGCTAATAACTTACAGACCGGGCGTCCGATTGACACACCGTCTGTTGCGTTGAGACCCCTCTAACGAGGTGGTTCTTTGTGATACCTCTTCATGGGACTTTGAGATAATTAGAGTGTCGAACAGTGGCTCGTGGAGCGGATCCTCCCAGAGATGATCATACGGAGTATGATGACCTTGTAGCTGGATGAGACCTGATGACTTCTTGTCTGATTCGATTCGGAGTGACTTGAATAGCCCATTGGGGAGAACTACTGTGTCGGGGTGGAAAACCCATGGTGGAGTATCATTACTTTGTGAGGTGGCAGACCCATGGTACTCGACAGGAGGAGTACCTCTGTAGGCTATGAAGGGTAGCACTACTGTGTGAGGTGGAAAACCCATGGCGGGGGAGCACTACTTTGTGAGGTGGACAACCTGCGGTACTCAACAGGAGGGGTAACTCAACAGTCTATGGTTAGTGAGTGACACCTCGGAGTCATGAAATGACTAATATTCTCAAAAGAGGAGGAGTTCTCTAGCAGCCGTGTTTTCGTCATCATGAATAAAAATCCTGGTTTGAGCTGAGTCAATGAACTTTGTGTTTACCTCATGATTGAGATGGGTTACTTGATAACTTAGGTATATGTATGGGCATAAACCTAAGTAAAGGTTGTCTATTGATATCTTTCTTTGTAGTTTATCCTTGTTGGATTTAGTGAGACATTGAGGGTCTTGGGGTCCCTACTGAGTATCATTATACTCACCCCTGCACGGGCTATGCCCGCACCTCATTGTGTTGGATGCAGATGACAAACAGAGCTGATCGAGGCATAGTGTATGAGGACTGGATGGTACCCAAAGGTGGATACTCGGTGTGACGGCACACGGAGCGGACCGATTGGCGCAGAGTGATGAGGAGGAAATCTGTACCTACCCTTTAGGTAGGAACCTAGAGGACGATCCAGGAGCGGCTTCCATCTTTCAGCAGTTTGTCTTTCAGTTGTAATTTCTTTCAGTTGTTGCTGTACCTTTTTGTTGGGCTTATATTCTGGCCCCTTTGTACTTTCAACACACTTGTTATACTGCTTTACTTAGTGTTTTCTTTTTCTTGTACTATGGTGGTGTATGTTTACGTTTCATAAAGGCAATGCATTCCCTTATTATCTAGATTTACGCCTTTGGTGCTAGTCGCTAGCCCCTGGCCTATGGAAGGCGGGCTTGGGGTAGTCACAGCACGAGCCCTGAGGACGGGTCGTGACAATTCCTATCTAGTCTATAAACACCAAATTCAGCATCAAAATATGAAGTTAAATTGAAATTATATGTTTTTTGAAAAAGTGAGTAAACATAAATTTTTTCTTTCAAATACCTTAAAATTATTTTGGAAGCCTTTAAATGAGTTTTTTTGGTTTTCCCTAAAATCTAGCAAAAATAAATACTGTAATCATAATGTTAGGCTTACTAGTAGTTAAATACTAAAAAATTTAAATTATTTCAAAGTAAATTTTTCTATCAACTAGTTTTACAGCTTCATCCAATTAAAAATTTTCATTAAAACTCATAGGGCTTGTATGCACTTTTACCACTTGCAAGTATAAATCTTTTAAGTAAGTCTAGAATGTATTTTCTTTGATTTAAAAAATTCAAAATGTCTTTTGGATAAATATGAAAATATATAAAGTAATTTAATTCACCCATCACACTCATTTGAAATTCTATTTTCATGAGTTTTGAAAATTCGTTACATAAATTTTTATTTATTGAACCAATGATAACATCTTTGACATATTTCTACAGCAAAAAAATATCTAAGGAAAAAGTTTTCTTAAATAAATTAGGGTCTTCCTTACCCATTGGAAATATATTTTCAAAAGAAAAATCTCAAAAGTCCATACCAGGATTTTTGTTTTTGTTTATGTAAATAAAGATATTTGGTATTTTAAAAAAATCATTTTAGAGAATAAAGATTTTCAAAACTAGGAGGTTGTTCAACATATACTTCCTCCATTAGAAAACCATTTGAAAAGTATATTTTACAAACATATAATATAAATTGAAATTCATATATGATAAATAAGATAAGAGAATTCTAATATCCTCTAATATAGATATATGTGAAAATGTATTCTCATATTTTATACCTTCTTCTTGATTGTAGCCTTTATCAACTAGCCTTGACTTATTTTTGGTTATCACACCATGATCATCCTATTTATTCCTAGAAACCAATTTCTTTTCATATAACATGATAGTGGTATGGTGTATCAACTAATTATCAAACCTTGTTCCTCTTGAACTGGTTTGATTCCTCTTTCATTAATACAACCCAACTCTCATCTACTAAGGATTCTTCTATAGAACAAAGTTCTAGATGCGATAAAGAGGTAGAAATATGTACTAAATTTCTTACACTTATTCTAGTCCTAATTACTTCATATAAGATTCCTATTATTGTTTCTAAGGGAAGGTTATTAGGGGTAATAGGTTATCAAGGTTAGACATGTTCAGGTTCACTGGTATCCATCCTTTCAGGAGTTGGTTATAGCAAATCAAATTTCATTTCATCATCCTTTTTACTTTTATAGAGAGGTTCATGTATAATGTTTTCTAATTAATCACTTAGCTCATCAATCTTAGTTGTTTATTTAATTGAAAGGATAAATTTAAATAAATTTAAAATGAGTGGATTCATTAACAATCTTTGAACTTTTATTGAAAACTCTATATGTATTGGAAGTAATTGAATATCCATGAAATATTCCTTCATAATATTTTGGATCAAACTTACCATGATTATCATTAGTGTTTAGAATATAAAATTTCTATACAAAAACCTTAAAGTACCATACATTTGGATTCCAATCATTCCATAACTCATAGAGTGATTTCTTTAAAATAGGTCCAATTATAAATCTTTTTATTACATAACACGTTGTATTTAAGGCTTCATCTTAAAAATGATTCGGTATGTTATATCCACACAATACTGTTCTCATAATTTCATACAATGTCCTACTATCCTCTCAACAAAACCTTTTTGATAAGGTGTACAGGGGGTAGAAAAACTATATTTGATACCATGTTTTTAATAATAGGAATTAAACTCATGGTTTTCAAATTCTCTAGCGTGGTCACTGACTAAATTAATAAATTTGGAATCTTTCCCTTTTTGAACTAGTTATTAAAAACTTATAAAAATAGAACAAACAAAACTTTAAAATATTAAAAAAACAATGTAAATCTATAAAAATAATAAACTAAAAAATAAAAAAATATTTTACTCTTAGGATTTCTACTCAAGATAGACCAAAAAAATCCATATGAATTAATTTTTGGGGTCTAGAAGTAGAAACCTCTTTATTTATTTTAAAGGATGACTTGTGATTCTTTCCCATTTGGAATGCATCACAAAAATTACTTTTATTAAATTTAATTTTAGGTAAATACAAACCTAAATTATTTTTAGATAATACTCTTAATGAACTAGGATTACAATTTCCAAATATTCTATGCCATTTCCGTGATTCATCAATTTCAGCATTTAAATAGTTCACTTTTTATCAACTAAATGAATTAAAATATAGAGTATATAAATTCTCTATTCTAGGTGACGTAAATTTAAGAATGTTATCTTTTAAAAATGTACATGTATTATTTGAAAAATAAATTAAATAACTTTCATCACACAGTTGAGAGATACTGATCAGATTTAGCTTTAACACTTCCACATAGAGAATTTTGTTGATAAGGACTAATCTTGGATTACTAATATATGAAACTCCCCTAATTGTTTTGCTTTATCATTGTAAAAAAAAGTGACATAACCTCAATTTTCTTTTTATAAGGATTAGAAATAATAGAAATCCCCTCTCTTATGTAGAGAACATTCACTCTGCATATACCATTTATCATTTATACTCTTTTAGTTTTTTCCTCATTAGAGTGTTCTATAAATCATATGATTACCTTTTGATTGGAGTGTTAATCTTCTTATTATAAAGATAAAACATCACTAGAATCCTTAAAATCAATCAATGTCACCCTTATGGATTTCTTTGATTTATTTCTATAACCAACTATTTTTAAATACAGTTTCATTGACTTTTTATTGCCTTGAGGCTATGGAAAATCTAGTTTAATATGTAGAAGCTTCTTTAATTCATAACATATCACTTATCTTGAATTTCCACCATCCTTCTTATAATTGTTGAAGTGTTTCTTAAAACCTCTTATCTTATTCTTTTTTTTAAATTTTCTAGAAATGTTAGAAAAATAACTGTCAAAATCATGAATTTTTGAAGTCTATTCATCAGTTGATTCATCTATTCTACTTTTGTTTCATTTATTATAATCATTTTAAATTGATACTTTCAATTAATTATTATACTTCTTAACTAAATTTTGTTCTCTATATTCAAATTCTATATCTACCTCATGCATCATGTGGGTGCTGATAAGATATTTTATTTTGAATTTATTAACATTTTTAGATTGTCAAATATAAGTAGAAATTCCACCCCACTTAGGTTGTAAAATTATTAGCACTTTTAATACCTTCTTTGGACTTGTAATTGGAATTCATAGAGTATAAATATTGTTTATAATATTAACAATGCTTCCATCTAATTGGGCGATTATTTCACCTTATATCATTATGAATTTAATAAAATTAATTTTTGAAGTATCATATCTAGAAGCTCTTACGTTATCTGTATCATTATAAGCAACTGAAATAGTAGTCCATATTTTAGGGGCTGTTTGACATTGTGCCACTCTGTTAAACTAATCCAATCCTAATATAAAGATCATAGAATTAATTTTATTAGAATTTTAATCATAACTAGATTCAATATCTACATCCCATGTTTTTTTCTGGTTTTTTGGAATTTCATACAATTTCATGACATGGAGATAAACCTTTAGACTAAGGTTCATCTGATAAATGATCATTAGAGCCTTCTAGTAGCCATAATTTTTACTATTTAATTTATATTACCTAACCATATCAATATATTCTATATTTTTAGTCATAGTATCCATTCAAAAATATATTTTGAATTTAACATTGTTTATCTTAGAACTCAAGTGTTATAACCTATGATACCAATTGTTGGTTAGTAAATATTGTAAAAGTCTCAAGAGGGAGGGGGGGTAAATTGGATTCTTAAAAAAAATTATTTACTTATGAAACCAAATAATTCAGAAACGAATATATTTATATTAATTTATTATCACAAGAAGAAATGAAAAATAAAATAAGAAGGAAAAATGAATAGACACATATATTTATAGTGGGTGAGGAATCAAAGATCCCTAGTCCACTACACTAACCATCTTCTCCTCGAGTTTGGTGTTTTTTACTAGACTAGTCATTTTATCGGGGACTACTATTTCTTTTGTTTGGGACTGCATGAATAAGTGTAAGTAGTCGAAACATGTAACAAACACACAAGATCTTTCAACTCAGATCCAATAAGGCTTTAAAAGAAATAAACTTTAGATTATTTTACTAAGAACCTTTATAACAAAAGATAATAAAATAGTACATTTATAGGTGAAACACAAAATTGTATGATACAACTACAATAAGTAATAAATTTATAGGAGAGATGATAAGAAATGAATGAAGCCTATTGAGAGTCTTCTAAATGACATCATAGATGGATGTAGTTTCATTGCTATAGAAAATGAAGGTCCTTATTCATTTTTATAAAACTTGAGTAGCATATAAGAGTTTCTCTTCTTCACTGTATATCTATTTTTTCACATGAGTGATCTTCTATAGTCTAATATCCACACCACACACACTTCAAAATGCAAGCAAATATTATCTTTTATTTTCAAGACACACGATTTGTTAAATCTGGGAATTGGGAAATGTGATTTCCTTTTAAAATACCTCGACAATAGTAAATAAAAATAAACTATCCTTGTACTTATATCATGTTTCAGTACTTAAATGTTATTATAATTGATTTAATTATAATGAGATAATCAAGAATTTAAATATCATATAGCAGTTTTAAAATATCACTCATGTACTTCAATGTTAATAAATAAAAATTAAAACACGATGTAGAAAATTGAAGATTAAAACATAGATGATTCTCACTTTTTAATCCACATAACTGATTTAAATAATGTAGTATTTTTACTCACATACCTAGAACTAACATAAATGAATCAAACAATGTAGCTGATTTCACCACATATTTGATTCATCTAGAAAATTACTTTACATAACCATTTTATATTGCCTATTGATCTATGTAACTAATTTATTATATAGGAAACCTCATCAATGTTGTAAAATTCCACATAGGTGATTTCAAGAAGTAACTTATTTATGTAGGTGAATCCTTCACATAGGCAATCTATATAGCTGAATGCTCACATAGACTTCTCTACATGTAGCCACAATCATTACATAAAATATTCTTATAGACTAAGGAAAATTTTCTCAAAACATATATAATTTCATAATTAATGAAATTAATGTGTGAAACACTTAGAAATAAGATAAAACTAGATGAAAACACTTAAAAAACATCAGTAAAGCATGAAGGGTATTTGAGATCATCGAAACCTAAAGGTCCAGGGATATTTTGTAAAAAACCAGTAGTATAACACACACAACAACAATTTCTATTGTTCACACCGAAATATTCACTTTCAGGGCCATCAAAGGTATTAGCTTCCATTATGCTACAACTGTATATGTCCCAACCATGACATGTATTAAAAGTGAACAAGAATTCTTCCAAAAAAAACTGTCCATCTAACTAATTACAAAAACCATCTATCCTTACTAGAAACCCCCAAAAAATATCTAATGAGTACTAAAAATGAATCCTGGGTACCCGAATCTCTCCACTATACTCCACATGACTCAATCCACCCAATGGAAACTCCTGAACTGATCTATAATTCATTACCTATCGATCAATCTACCTAAGGTAATACATTATTAAATTATTTACCATACTAAACACACACCTTTTATCTATGTAGCGTGTTTCCGAAACTGAGTAAACACATATGCCGCACTATTCCATCAACACACCTTAAAAAATCTATAAAATATCAATCAAGACCTAGTTCCCCAAAATAAATACTCACCCACTACATATCTGTTTTGTATTTCAAAATCTTCCCCATGACCTACACACGTAATTTTATTCATTAACTAGCACATCATAGTGAAAATCCATATAAACTACAAAAATCAACATAGATTCCAACTTTCATTCCCTTTTTTACATGGAAATTTTTTTTCCTTTGGTTCAACTTAACTATATCCTTATCATGAAATGAAAAATTAAATGAAAAACTATCAATGAATGTATAAAACTTATGTTAACCCTGGGAAATTATAAAAAAAGAAACTGATATGATTCTTCCCTTAGTTAATGAAGACTATAATTTCATCATTTATAAAGCCTTCTGTGAAGGGATACATAAATAGACAACCAAATTCCATAAACTACATTCCTATGAATTTCCCATGATATCCCCAAAACAATTGTCCATGGGAAACCATTTCATAAAAAATGACTATTCAATTTTACATGAATTATCCATACTTATGCATCAGTCATACCGCCAACCTATCTATATCATATTGATTCACTAAAAAATAAATTCTATAATAAATTGAATAATCCAACCTAATTTACCCATGGATAAACCTTCTATTAACAATAGATAATCCAACCCACCCACCATATAATTAAAACATTATATACTAGGTATTACCATTGAATTACATTAATTATATCACACATCAATAAAAATAAATCATGTCAAATATATTCATAGATAAAACATTTCTAAAACCCAAAACCAAATTTTATCAAACAATAATTTGGCCAAAATTATCTTCTTTCCATTTTCAAAATATTTAAAAATTTCAAAACAAATGAATTTAAAGTCATATATTTCATTTAATGTTTTTTTAAATGTAATTTTTTTTAAATTTTTTTTGTAAACATCATTAAAGTTTTAAAATAATCTATTCCATATATTTTAAGAAAAATGCTACCCTGATAATCACAAAACACTAACACAAATACACTTATTTCTCAACTGATTCTAAAAAAATATATATTCAAAAACTGGTTCAAATAAAAATCCTATCACCACCTGGTTTTATCCAAATATGCTAAAATAAAAAGTCATTTACCAAAATTATTTACTAGGAGTAACATTTTTGTAAAATAATTATAAACAAATTTTAACATGAAAAATATAAATTTCCCAACAAATTCAATTCATTCCCAAAAACCAATATTTTCTAAAATAAAATGGACTTCTAAAAATATTTTGGTAACAAAATTCTCAAAATATCATAATATAAGGACACCTTTTTTCTTAAATAACACCAAATAATCCAAAACATTGAATATATTATTCTTACTCCAAAAATAATTAGATCCATAGAAATTACTAAAAACCACCACTATAAAATATTTTTTTAAACCTCATTTTACACCTTTATAAAACCAATTTATCCCACTGGCATTTTTGGAAATACCCATTCAAAATACAAAAGTTTAATCAGGTTTAAATATCTTTTAAAAATCCACCATATATTTCATTTTAAAAATCTATCTCAAACTAAAAGGATTCACAACAAAATTATTATTTTAATTTGAATGAATAAAACAACTAATTTTTTTTCCTAAAATCCCATTTTCCTTAATTTTTTTAGTAAATTTAAAATAATAGAACACTTTTTTACATAGATAAAAGGAAACTCAAAAAGTTTTCATATGAAAATCAATATAAATACACATTCATTCTAGAAAGTTTAATACTAACATTATCCCAATTATAATGCCCCCAAATCAACCATTTAACCATATCTATTTAGTTGTATATTGAATTTTAAATTATTCAACTTCCATTCTTTTTATGGAATCCTAAAAACAATCATTAAGACTTGAAACTTGTGATAATTATAATATGTAGTGAAATTTAGACTCATATCAAAATTACTAACGAAATAAGAAGTGAGAAACCATAAACAATGCTAAAATTCTAATTACACTCTCAAATTCATGAAATTAATCCAATTGGGTTTGTACATTTTTTATAGAATAACTAAAATAAATATCACCTACAAAAGGATTATTTCATTTAAATTCAATAACCAAGGGGAGAAACCATTCCATTAAATAGATTAAAATTTATTTTATAGAGAAACTAATAAAAAATCACACATAATCAAGAATATATCATGAAATACCTATAATTGAAATACAAAATTCAAGAGATGAAAATCCCATATTAATTTTCTATGGACTGTAAACATCACCTAGAAAAAACAATATAGAAGGGATCTTTAAAAGACAACCAACACTTGACCTTCAAAAACAATTGAGGTAACTCAAGTATCACTATAAATATATTAATCAAGTATTTTCAAAGGATTAATTCTAAGTCACATCACATCCTATCTCTACACCCATAGAACTATGAATAAAAAAACTAACACCATTTTTAGTATACCAATCCAGTCCAACAACTCAAACCAACCCCAATCTAAATAATAATACTTCTTAGCTCTTAAAACTATCATGTGACTACCAATGGCTTATTGGAAACATATAACCAAAAACATAATCTATGGGGAATGGTATAAATACCAAATATACCTAAAGAAATACCCATGTAATGATATATAGTGGAAATGAATGATAATAAATGTATACAACAACATTATAACCTGACAATAATAAATAAAAATACCCCTAGTATAATGAAAACACTGTATGACCGAACAACAAACCACTGGCGATGTAACATACACTATAAAACCTCCACTACTCCATCCAATCCAATAAAGTGACATCTAATCATCCTAACACTCATGAAACATCATTGGTATGTCCATCAAGATATACATATAATGGGTGACCACTGTACCTTGTAGGATATCCCCAAGACTCTCCATGCACCTCCACCATGATAAAATATAACAATATAAAAATGTTTTCATAAAACATTACCACCTAAAAACACCTTAAATAAAAAAAATCATAAATTTAATCAATAATAATAATAATGTAACACCTTGATATTTTAAAAGTGGAACATTGTGTTTGATAACATATTTGACACACAACATCGAGCCTAAATGACCCATGAAATATATAAAAATTATAAACTAGACATTAAATTAGAAAGTATGAATAATATTTACTACTTTATGAATTGAATATAATGGTTATACACAATATAGATATATTATCAGTAGATTAATTTTATTCATAAAAAATATGTTTTCTTCAAAAATTATTTTTATTACTTATTGTGACCAAATATTTTAAGTAATTTATAGATTTTATAGAAAATATATTTCAAAAAATTAAATTCACATTCTAAATAAACATATTAAAATTAACTTATCATGACTTTTTTTATTTTTTTGAATGTATATATTTTTCAGTGATTAGAGAAAAATATTGATTTTTTTTAAATTATCATTATTTTCAATAAATTATAAAATTGAAAAGTCCCTTTATGATTTAAATTTGATTTCACATAAAATAATTATTGTTTATTTATATTTAATATATTTAATTACATTTAAATCATCTTTATATTGGATTTTTGTATAATTTTATTTTTGGGTCAAAAAATTGGGTTTTTAAGAAAAATATTTTTAAGTGAATAATATTTCTCAATTTTAATTAATTAAAAAACCGTAGTGAACAATTATTTAAATTAAATATATATATATTATCAATAAATATAAATATAAATTAATATAATGATTATTACTTATCATAGAGTAAATATTAAATTTTATTATGATCGTAAAGTACATTTCTTAAAAAACCACTTTTTCATTGTGTCTGTAGGTTTTATTTTTAAATTAAATTCTGCCACTTAGGTCAATTTAATTTATTAAAATGGATTAAATATTCTTAATCATCATAATTTATATTATTTAATAAGGTCAAATTATAATTCCATCATAATGTATATTAAAAATAATTAAAATATTTTACCATGGTTAAGGTGAAAATGGGTGTACTAGGGGATTAAACTAAAATAATTAGGTCCAAAATGAGAAAATAACTTTCTTACATACCTAATAATGAATATATCCCATTTTTTTATTTTAAATACATCATTTAGAGGATTTTGGTTCTAACATAATGAGGTTTTCTGAAGTAGAGGTACCATGCTTAACTGAGCCTTTTCATTTTCTTTGTTATTTCACCTCTTTAAGTATTATTTAATTATGATTACATAATAAAAATATTATATTACATATAATAAGATTATATTAAGTTAATTAAATAACCTAAATACATCTCATATTCCATCAAATAAGAAATGAAACCATTGATCGTGTGTATGGAAGACTACCACCTCACGAACCGATGTAATTTGTTTTTCATCATCACCTCTCACAACCTAATATAATTGTGGATTTAATATATATTTATGATATATAAAATATAATTATTATTTAACATATACGTTCTTATTTTCCATTCTATGAGGGATATGATAACGTCACTCGTGTGTACAACAGACTTCTAGCTCGCAAAGCATAGTGATTCGTTATTCACTAATGCTTTAAATTGATGGTAATAAGGATGTATTTAATGAATAAAAGTTATATATATGATATAATTCTGATAATAATGAAATATATATCATTATAGAAGGATTATATATCTTTTTTTCCTTCTTACCTTTCCACTCAATGAAAATTGATAACATTGTTCGTGCGTATATGTGGATTACCACCACCATTAAGCGATGTGAATACTTTTTCATTAAAAAATAACCTGAATGTTATATATAAGAATATTTAGAGAAATAATATGATATTTAATATATTATTATCAATTTCTAAAGATAAAATAATACTTAAATTCTTTCTAAAATGATCATTGAAAAATTGAAAAGTCACTCATGAGCACGCACAACCTACCTTATCGATTATTGTAACGTAGTTCATTTTTCATAACCATTATTCATGGATTATTTTAAAATGAAAATTTATTTATAAAAATTATAATTATTTCATTATAATTATTCTGTATATGATGAAATAAATACCTTTTCTCCCTCGGTTAACAGACCAAATCCATTTTGAAATAATGAAATGAATGTCCTCAAAACATACTATCTTGAATTAACTAATAATGTATTTAACAATTTCAAAGTAATAAATAAAATAAATGATTTTATTATAGGGTATTAAACCTGAATAAACATATTATTAAATAAAATAATTGATATTATTTTACTATATTGAAGTTAAAGGACATTCATGAAATGTCCCGACTCGAGGTAAGGGAGTTCGTCTCAATTTTCATTCATTGAGAAACATTTTCATGTTTTTCACCTAATTCATTTTATATTGTTTATGTAATGATACTTTTAGATATAATATCATGAATAATTCATAAATAATGGTATTTTATGTTTCAATTTTAATTATTTAATCAATGTTTATTTGACTTGAATGATACCAAGTGGTAAAGAATTTCATAACTCGTTTTCTTTTCAATGGGTTATATTACTTCTTCATTTTATTTGATATTATATGATTTTGTGTGTAATTAATTAATATTATTTTATGCTGTGTCTCTAATTTTATTATGTGTATTTACATTTGATATGAATTATCTATTCATTTATTAATTATCACATCAACTTTATGATCATTGTAAGGGTTTCTCGTCTCATATTGTCTTCATTGGGACATATGTTATGTTATACACATATCTTCTCTTATGAGGTGTATATAATTATCCATGGATATTTTATATCTGGAATCTACTTATTTTCATGATATTTAAAGTTCATATTATTTTATTATTTCACAACACTTACGATAGAGGAGTTACCAAAGTGGAAAAGGATTTATGATACAATCCCCTTTCTTTTAGGTTTTATTTATATTGATGGTTATTTGGGAGAAAATAATTTGTTCTTATTTTATTGAAACACATATATTTTATTCTCATATGGTTATTCATTAAAATTTATAGTAATATAACTATTTAACCCTCTTTGGTAATTAAATTATTGATAATATTTTTATGAAAATCCAACTTCATTTCTCACTTCGGTTGAAAGTCATTTTTCTTCAAAATACATGTTTTCCAAAAATGTTTTAAAATGATTTTTTAAATAAATTTTTTCCCTTAATTGATTTTTTCATTTTTTCTAAAAGTAATATTCCTATTATTTTCCAAATGAGTTACTTTTTTAATTTTATTGAAAATTTGAAAGGAATATTTATTTTAACATCCTAAACATGAACAATTTTTTTCCATCATAACCACTCAATGATTTAATATAACAAACCTTATATTAATTTAAAATTAATAAGTTATATATTACATAAAATTTCACTTAATATAACCCAAATGATTGTGAAGTCTATTGTATTTTGGAATTAGGTAAATTACATAACAACATAAAACATGAAATACATCATCTTTATTGAAAACTTCATTAACATGTTCCTAACATTACTTCTACTTAAAACTACATGGGATATCCTGGGGAAAAAAATAATCAAAGGGGTGATCCATAATTCCCAGTAAGGGAATAAAAAAGGCATAAAATGAATAAGATAATACATTTTAGGAAATAGGAATACCAATGGGGAATAAAAAGATTAGGAATCATAAACATGAACAATGAGACATGATATATCTTGATAATAATAACATGGGAAATATGGAAACAACTTAGAACAATGGATAATAAACACAAGTAAAGGATAAATTATCCAATAATTCATGGGGGAAAAAATTCCCATAAAATAATTAGGTACACCCCTATAAAAACATGACGTATAATGATACTAAACATTACCCAATTTATTGGAGCACTATCAGGGTGCACCCATCATAACCATTTCATTATCTTGCTTATGTGTGCCACATAGATCATACCACATGGATTCATTCATCATATTAATTTATTACATGATCAAGTAATGTGGAATAAATACATTAAAATACCCATTTCAACAATTATATGTGCATAAATATGAATACCCTTGATAGAAAAATGGGTTTGGTATTCATTACACAAATATTTTGTCATGGGAAATCTTGGTGAAAATTTTAGCAGGATAATGAACTTACATAAAAACTCATAAATTTTATAGATGAGAGTGAAAATGGTGACTAATAATTTGGAAACAAATTTTATAGTACGAGAGACATTGAAAGAGATTCCCCAAAATTATTAAATGGAAATAGATTGTACAATTTCATAAAGAATCTTGAATAAAGAAGAGACGGTGAGGATCCCTCATGAAAGATTGGAAAATTAACAACTTAAGTAAGGGTCCAAATGGGGGAGGATAAATGATACACAATTAAAATAACATAAAATGTATAGTAAGGTAATTATTATTAATTAATGACATTATAATCATTTGAAATTACAAGAACTAATTTCAAATAAGTTTCAAGAATTTGAAAGGAGGAGAGGAAAGTTCCTTACTAGAATGTGTGACCCCGAAGGGTTAGTACGAGATTCATTAGAGATTTGGGGAGACTTGGGAGGACTCTAGGGTGTGGATATAAGATTATGGATGTTATAAAATTATTTTTAGTAAAGAGAAATGGGATCTTGGGTGGGTGTATATAGGAAATGAGGGAGATATCATTATTATTTTGGTTTTGGACTCTACATAATAAAATATTCAAAACCACAAACCATACCATGGGTTTTCCCATGGTTTCATCCAAAATGGAGTGTTATAAATTATTTTATTATTTCAATGGAATAATTTAATAAAATAATTATCTTACTTATGTGTAGGTGAGTCACACTCTTAAATAAAGGATTTTAAAATCATAAAATATAGTATAACTTTTGGGGGATTTATAATGGATTTAAAAAATAATTCCAATAAACTAAAAATAAAATTATATTAAATGGAAGATATATATTTGGTATTAAATAACATTATTACATCACTTTTTTGTCATAATTATGTCATAATATACAAAGTATAATTATATGGTATTCGATTTTTTAACCAAATATTCGACTCTCTCAAGAAATTATAAAAAAACCATTAGATGATTTAAATGTTATGATTCCAAAATAATTTTAACTTTATCTAAATAATTTTCAAAATATGTGATTTTTCAATTTGAAAATAATAACATATTTTATTGAAAATGAAGGGTTTTTTGAAAAATAGTTTTTGAACCCTAATAAAACCTTATATTTGGATTCTTAAAAATTACATGCTAACTTATATTTCGTAAAAATTATTTATTTGTAATATTTTATTAAAAAATTATTTATTTAAAAAATCCATTAATTCACAAATTCATTAATTTTATTTGAATATTAACACAAAATATAATTTTTTCTTTATTATATCAAAATAAAAATCATTTAAAAGTAACAATAATAGGATGAAAATATATTCATTACTTTATAAAAACTGTAAATAATCATATTTCTAGGATATAAATACATATCCCTTTAATACGCTAACATACACCCTAGAGTAAGTTGCATGATGGTGTAACTCTCATGGGGAGGTTCGGTGAATATAGTCTGGGCCATGACATCGATGAGCTTGAACTTCTCCCATAAAAGGTTTTGATCATGTTTAAGTTGTTAGATCTCGTCTTGGTCTTGGTCAAGGGAGAATACCTAAAATTCTATATCCCTCAAAATCTACGATAAAGGGGCTTCATTGGGTATTATCCTACTAGTCAAGGCCATCACTTCCTTTGTCGATGAAAATTAGATTCTTTTAAACCCTCTATTTATACTAATCATGTGATCACTATTAAACGACTATATTACCAATGACAATGATATGTAATAGTATTTTTAATACAATTGGATATAATAAAACAAAACAAGTGCATGAATCTTCTATAACCATATTACATAATAATACGTTTAATTAAATCAAAAGTGGAATTTTTTTATAATAGTTTTGGTCATAACAATATTCCCAATTAAATAAATTTAGTCCTTAAAATTTAAACATAGACTTAGTAAGAAATTTTACGACACTATAAAATATATTTATTGAAAACCCACATCATGAAAAGGATTAATAAACATCCTCTTGGGAAGTGAGAAAGGGATGTTTGAAGGTCATCACTTAACTAGACTTCTATGTATGAGAACATTAGGGGGAAGTGAAAACATGAACATTAAAGGGAGAAGTAACACCAAAGATATAGTTGAGTGTGATAAAGAACCGGGTAATGAGAAGGTCAATGACCACAATTCCATAAATTGGTGATGGTTAAAATGAACATAAATTCATTATAAATGATCATAATATGAAAAAACTTTTTATTTAGGATATTTTTCTAAGAGTTAAGGAATTAATTTATCATTTAGGATATGAACATAAGGAAATATACTTTCTTGAATATAAAATTTCATCTCTTAATTAATTTCCACTATAATATCATCTTTTTCTCCAAATGATGAGAACTAAATATAATTTTTTTTATTCTTGAAGCTATATAATATGATTCTAACTGATCACATAATCCAATAATGTATAATAGGATATTAATCACATTTCAATCCATAGACTAGAATAAATATAAAATTATAGATGAGAATTTTAAACTTTTAAACACATAAAGGGGAATAAAATTACATTAAAGGTATAAATTTTAAAATACATTTATTTCCTTAACTTATGAGTTTCTAGGCTTTAATATATGTTATACATGATCTATTTACTAACATATATTATTATATGTTTTTTCTTTAATAATGGATCATAATGATCTTATTAATTTCCAAATAATATCCACCAGGAGTGTCAAAAAAGGTGGGTAATAAGGCCCATTTTCATGTACTTGGTTACCCTGAGTCAAGATAGGAAAAATTTATAGGATTATTTACTCCTAGGTAAATCTGTGCCAGAATCACATGTACTTTTCATATCCAGGCAGAGATATATTTTCATGATAAAACAATTGATCTATACTAACCAAAATTTAGGGATTCTTTATTATACTTAGTATTATCCATAAGGATATCTCTATAGTTGTCTAATCCTAATCAAAAAAATAACTAAACTTTTCCTCTGATAGAAAATATAACAACCCTTCTATTTATTTCACATTAATAAATGATTTTTTACATAAAAGTACACTTAATACAAACCAAACGATTGAGAAGTAAAGTTTATTTGGGAATTGGGTAAATTACATAAAAAATTACAACATGAAATATGTTGTCTTTATTTAAAACCTTCTTAAAATGTTTATAAAATTTCTTTATACTTAAAACTACATGGGATATCCCATGTACAAACATAAGAAAAGGGGTGATCCATAAATCCTAATAAGGGAAATAACAAGGTACAACACGAAGAAGAAAATACATTATAGATAATAGGAATATCAATGGGGCATAAAAGAGTATAGGAATCATAAACATGAAGAACGAGACATGATATATCTTGATAATCATAACATAAGAGATTTGGAAACAACATAAAACACTACATCATAAACAAAATTCAAGACTAAATCCACCAAAATTTCACGGTGGAAAAATTCCCATAAAATAATACAATACACCCCAATCTCAACATGACGTAACATGATACAAGACATTAAACAATGCATTAGAGAGATATCTCGGAGAACCCATCATAATAATTTAATTATCATGCTTAAGTGTGCCATATAGATCATAAAACATGGATTCATTAATCATAATAATTTATTACACAATCAAGGAATGTGGAATAAATACATGAAATTCCCCATATAAACAAACATATATGAATAAAGGTGAATATCCTTGATATAATAATGGGTTTAGTATTCACTAGAAAATTTTTTTGGCATGAAAAAGTATTGTGAAAATTTCAGCAGCATAATGACGTTACATAAAAATTCATCAAAATGGTATAAGAGAGTGAAATGGGTCTGTCATCATTTGGACATCAAATGGGAAGTAAAAGGTAATACATGTCCCAAAATTAAGAAATGGAAATAGAATTCATAATTTCATAAATAATATTGAATAAATAAGAGAAGGTGAGGATCCATCACGGAATTTTGGCATAACAATGAATTAAGTAATGGTCCAAATTGGGAGGATAAATGATCCATAATTAAAATAACATAAAATGATTCGTAATGGAATTATTATAAATTAATGAAAATATAACCATTTGAAATTACAATAACTAATTGCAAATTAGATGCTTGAATTTGAAAGGATATGAATGTACCTTACATGAATGTGTGACTCCAAAGTCTTGAGATGGTCTTCTTCAAAGCTTGGGGTCACCTTGAGAGGACTCTAGGGCCTGGAGGGAAGAGTATGGACGTGATCCATGTTTTGTGTGTGAATATTAATGGGATATTTTGTGGGTTTATATAGGAATAGAGGGGTGTTAATTTGTTATTTTGGTTTTGGACTCCACATAATAAAATATTTGAAGGAACTTGGAACACCCTGAGAGGGGATGCATGAATGAGGTTGTAAATTTTTTCTTCTAAAGTAATATATCTTATTACCATGTTGGTAGGAACCTATTAAAACTATCTATTTGTAATGTGTATAAATTTATTCAATCACATGCAGAAGGACAATGCAATAATTTTTCTTGGTTCACCACTAAGGGATAGTCCAAAGAACATGTGTTGACATATTTTCAGTCATAACTAAATCTAATAATCTTTACTAGTAATAGAATATAAAATTTCATAAAAATTAACCCTGTTATAGGCACATTTCCTTTACATGATTTTAGGGATAACACACTATGTCCCTTAGAAGACTTCCATAGACTCCCCTAGCTCACTGCTTTGAGAGATGTATAACTCAATTCATCAAATTGAAGGTCTCTTCAATGGATTGTAATTAAAGTCTTTGTCCTTGTTTATCACAAGACTCTTCTTTCATCAAAGACCTGAGTTGATACACGCTGAAAGCACTGTTCACTGAAAAAAACTGATATATTCAAAACTGCCTTCACGTAGCTCACTACCTTTATGAAGCCAACTGACTTCGTGGAACAAACTTCCTTCACGAATCACAGTGAGTCAATGTAGAATACCCCATCATCAGGAAGTTCCATTTACTTAGAAGCATTGTCATTAGTCAAGACTAAAATTTTCCTTTAGTGATTCTCAAGGTCTCATAGAAATCTAGATTCGTGGAGCTCCCCTAACTTCACAAAATCAGAGTGATTTTGGACTTTACTTGAATAATTTTACATAAAATGAAGTGGGTGTAGCCTATTATTAATAGGATTATCCATTTTTTATGCTCCACAACCTCTAGTGAATTTTTACAAATAATATTAAAAAAACCATCATGGTGCTCCTTCCTTCGCAATGCTTCACTGAGATTTGATGTAGTAATAAAGATCTTCGTCAACACATTACACAACCATGATGCTCCACTTCTCGTAATATCTAAGATCACTATCTCTATTAGAGATGATCAACATCTTCACAATCCTAATACCAGTCTTCGTGAAACTCATTCCTTTACTATATTTATGAAGAGGTGATTCTAGAAAATAAACTTTCATGATGTATCAATTCCTCCGGATTTTGAGCCCAAAAATTTGAAAAACACGGGGAAATGATGCTTACTTCAATACCATTGTTATCTTGTACCATGATATCACTTTCCTTGAAAAAACCCAGATCTTTCATTTTAAGGATTGAAAATAAAGAGAAACTAGACTTTATTTGTAGTAAATTATAGCATTGGTTCCAACAATATCTCCCTTTTGGGTATGTTGGAAATCATGAGATAATATCAATGAATTAATATATACTATCAAATCCTGATACATATGTAAAAAATCATCCAAAACTCTAAGAATATATGAGAAAATTTTGGTGTATAAAATAATATGGGAAGCATGAATTGGGTTCTGATGTCTTGGAATGCTTAAATATGTCCAATATACATCTACGATCATGTCACAAAATAATTGCATGCCATGATTAACTAATGAATCTTCATCTTTCCTCTATTTCCTCATAACATCGAACTAGATTAACTAATGAATCCTCATATTTCCACTCTTTTAATGCCCTTTTTAATGTTGTATTTCTTCATTCCCCCCTTTGGAAATAAACCCAATGGGCATAATTTTACTTGAAGATGAAAAAACACGCTCCAATTGGATCTTATATTCCCCATAAACCTGCATCACTTACACAAATAGATTAAAATAATTAATATAATCGGGGAGAGGGGAACAACCGTAAAATACTTATGAACTAGGAGGTGGTTGAACACCAATGTTCAATCGCTGTTTCTCGAACATATATGTTGATAACAGCTTGGTTAGAAAGTTATCCACTTGGTTATCAGTTCCAACATGATCCATTTTTATCACATTTCGTTCAACATTTTGGTTGATAAAGTGATATCTAACTTTAATGTGATTCATATGAGAATGATGAACATTATTATTCATAAGATCAATTGAACTCTTTTTATCACAGTGAATCACCATTGGCTATTTAACCTCATTTACAATATTAGCCAGTTTTTTCTTCATCCACAATAGTTGGGTACAAGCATTTTTAACAGATATATACTCTTCTACTGCTGTAACAAGTGAAGTACTTTCCTATTTATTACTCAACCTACCTACAAATTTCTTTCCAATAAAGAATGATCCACCACTTATGGAATTTATATCAACCATATATCCAGATCGGCCATCATTAGAAAAAGAAAAAAACTCGTTTTCTCTTCCAATAGTAAAGTATAAGCCAAAATTCATTGCTCCTTGAATATACCTCATGATTCATTTAACTTCTTCCATATGTTCTTCCTTTGTATTTCTTTGAAAGTGATCTGCTAAGGATATTGCAAAGTCAATGTCTGGCCATGTTGTAGTCAAGTATAATAATCTTCTAATGATAGAACTATACATGGTGGGATCCATAGAATTCCCATCCTCATGCTTTCCAAGTTTCATTCCAACCTTAATTGGAGTCGAAATTTTTTTTGAGTCATGAATATTGAATTTATTCATAACCTCTATTCCATATTTTTCTATGAAATAAATGTTTAATACTTCTTCTAAATAACCCAAATCTACAAGAAATATATGAGTTCACCAAGCATAGAAATTTGAAATTATGATTTTAGGTGAGAATAAAATTCTTCTACAGACCCATTCCCGTTGCCTCTAAAAATGATATCATCTATATAAAATAGCACCATAAATTGATCTTCCTATGAATTGTTCACATAAATATTATGATCAACACCTCCTCTTTTGAATTTAAAGTTCTTTAGATATGAATCTAGTCGAGAATACCAATCACGCGGTGCCTATTTTAGACTATAAAGATCGTTTTTTAATATAAAAAATGGTACTTCATCATTTCCAATTAGAAATCCCACTTGTTTTTCACTACATACTTCCTCTTCAAGAAAACAATTCAAGAATTCTATTTTGACATCCATCTAATAGACTTTGCATCTTATTTGAATTTCCATCACAAGGAAAATCATGATCAACTCTTGTATCAGTACTAGAGAAGATGTCTCTTTAACATTAATGGATTCAATTTATTAGTATCCCTTGCACTCCAATAGTTCTTTATTTTGGATCACATTTCCATGATCATCAAATTTATTTTAAAAAGACATTTTTTTCTGACCACATTGTGATCTTCATGTTTCTTAACAAGATCCCATGTTTGGTTCTTATAAATCCAATTTAATTATTCATTCATGGAATTCACCCATGATTCATCCATCGTTTATTCTTCAAATGAGGTTGGTTTTACAATTGATAGGATGGAATAATGCACATCATTTCTCATTCCCTTTGTCTATGTTGGTGTTGTCTAATCCCTAATGATATTGGATAGATTAATTTCAACAATTCTATTTCTCCTGTGAGGTTTAGATACATTTTCTCTAGCCATCATTTCTTCTTATGATTATTCTTATGAATAATCATTGTTTTTTGACCTTTGGAATTTTTTGTATGCCTTTATCCACTTCCACATTTGAATATATTCTATATCCACTGTCTTCTTCATTTTCTAAAATATAAACATAAGGGCTTAATGAGGTATTTTTTGTCTTATCATGAAGGATATTAACATCATTACTTTCAATAATTATTCCACAATGATGATTAAATCATTTTCAAGATTTTATCTTCATAGAATAACCAAGAGTATTCCTTCATCTGCCACATCACCATACTTTATTTGATTTACTTCTTTATTTTTGATAAAAAAATTACTTCTGAAAACATAAAAATACTTCAAATGGGGATTAATTCCATGTCACAACTCATACCGTGTCTTGGTTTCTCCCATATAAAACCTAGTTCAATTTTTATTATATGCTACTTCTTGAACAACCTCTTTCCAATAATGGTGAGAGACACCACTCTCAATCAGTATAGTTCTGGCCATATTTCTCACTTGTCAATTGTTGTGCTCAAAAAATCCATTTTTTGTGGGGTTCTAAAATCGTCAACCACCTAATTTATTATATTTTTCTCTAGGTAATTTTCAAATTCAATTGATCTATATTACCCTCCATTTTCATATCATAAAACATTGATCATACGATCAATATCATTCTATTCTATTCAGAGATAAGTTTTCATGCAATCAAGTACTTGACATTTCCTATTTATACCCATAATAAATTTTATTCTAATATAATAATCAATGAAAATAATTAAGAACATTTCTCCATACATTTTAGAAACATTTATCAGAACACATACGTCTGTATGGATGAGATCAAGAAGATTTGATACCCTTTTATTCTTTGGCCAATATGAACTGCATACCAACTTCCCTTATATGAAAGCATCAAAAGTACTTTCCCATTAATGTTTTAGATTGGGTATATCCATGAATATATTTATCTTAGGTATTTTTTCCATGTTTTTTTATTAATATCACCTAACCTTTAATTCCACTAGTTTCTTCTTCTTCAACTATCTGATAAAAAATGTTTTCTTTATTGTCAGCCTAATATAAGTTCCCCTCTATTCTGAAACCTTTCATGAGAGAATTATTTGCCTCCCCTTTTACAGTGTTGAATTTTTTATTGAAATTAATGATAAGTCTTTATTCACAGAGTTGAATCACACTTAGGAGATTGGGATGAATACAACCCACATAAAGAAATTCAGTTTTCTTAAGCTCATCAAATGCCACTTCTATACTCTCGGTACCTCTGATCTTCAAAGCACTATCATTTCATAACATGAGTATTCCATTAAACATTTTCTATAAATTCTTCAATAAACATGAATTTCTCATCATATGGGATGACAATAACAAGTCAATAATCTTGGTGCTACTATTCTTGGTACCTTTGAGGGAGAATTTTGCAAGATTGGAGTTACCTATTTTTTTCTTTTCCTTCAACGAAATATTAGATTGTGTGAAATATAAATATGTAATTTCAAATATCTTTTCCATGTGTATGGTTTCGTCATACTAATACTCTTTTTATAGAGGAGAAAACCTATTTGGAAGAGAAACACTGTTTAGATGATGAGTATTGGGCTGTCTCTAAGTTCTGTATATATTATTTATGCCTTTCCTCTACCTACAATAAATTGATTTATATACATAGTTAGAAAAATAAAAAAATACCCATAGAAATTATTTCTTCTATAAGAAGTAGGATATTAATTCTTTATCCATTTTTGACTTCCTAGGACTTCCCCATTCAAATAGATCATTTCCTCTTCACAGTATGACAATATATGGCCCAAAAATCCATATAAATAACTTTTCATAAGAGTAAATTTCTTCTCATTTATATTACTCCTCATGTACCCTTCATTAGGAAAAGAGTTTTACTACCGATCATTTTTGGATACTTGATGATAGTTTTCAGATCTCCTTTCCGCTTTATTTGAGGCTTTCCTTGTTAGGACTTAAGGTTAATTTGTGATATTTTCAATTTTTACCTGCCTTTATTTGGAACCATTTTATTTACATCATTTGATGTTTCAATATCACAACCAATTCCATTATTTCCCATGTATGTGGATATCTGATATTTCAGAACCTTTTCTACTCCATCAGAAGCATGCTTGTCTCTTTCTAGTCACTCAACATATGAAGATATTCATAACTTTATTTTCTTCATTATTTTCTTGAATTTTATTCACTCTAAATTTTAATCATAAGAGTAACAACTTATTATTCAATACCATCAATAGTCAGGGACTTCTCCTCTAGTATGGATGTAAGACCATTGATGAACTTTTACTATTCTTTAATTCTGAGCTTCGGTTCAACTACATCTTCTGTGATTTCAATGGTTTTTTACTGTTCTTTTAAAACTTATTCAAATTAATGACTTTAAACTTCAAGTTGATCAAAATATTTTGAATACTCTTCCAAAAATATTCTAAACTTTTATTTATATTAATTTGGTCCTCAATATTTCCAAGATAATTCAAAAGTTATAACTTTAGATTAACATTATCAATCAACTTATTGTCTCAAAATTTATCTTTTGATGGTTATAACTTTTCAACTATAGCCATCATTGATACTTGGGTTTTATATTTAAGCTATCATTATTCTTAATAAACAAATTCCTTGTAATCATATTCTTCTTTATAGATAAAACACTTTATCTATGTTTTCATTCCATATTTGAAGTCTCCTATTTTGGGAAAATATTTTTTTGTGGCTTCTATGAGCTTCCAACTTCACTTTTTTCATCATCGAACTTCCATGAGTACTAATAGGAAATGTTCACAACTCTAACACAACAAAAACATGCCAAGGGTAGATTCCCTTAAAATCTCCCTTTTCCTCTCTTGAATTTATTATAAAAGAGATAAATAAGTTATTATTCTTCATTACATTCATTAAAAAAATATCATGAAATCTAAATTATTTCCATGTCTGTGAATGCCATATCCTTAGTAAAATGACTTATTGCATCCTATGGTTTAACTCTTACATCAAATTCAACTAAAATGATCATAAGATAATCCAAATAACATTTTGAAATATCACATTCCTCAAGGGATGACACTTGTATATTTCAAAGAGGTGGAATTCTTATCAATATTTTCTTTATGATGTCAATGTATTTGATTTCTTCAAAAAGACATCAAATTTCTCCTATAAATTCAGTAATTAGATTGAAAAAGGTAACTTCATTTTCATCAGGATGCTTCTTCAGATCATCAAACCTATTATGAATAACTTGGAGTTTAACCTTCTTAACTTTATTGACTACTTCATAAATATTTTTACTCTTTTCCCAAAAATAATTTCCTTATGTAGAGGTTATCACCTTCAGATAAATTTGATCATATAGAGATACATTAATGTCATTCGGAGATTTAGCATCTAAATTGATCATTTTTCTATCTATTTCTGTCATATACAGTCTTTTTTCATCAGTGACCTAGAATCCTTGTTCACTACCAAAGATTAATTCCATTAAAATAGACCATTGAAGAGATATCATCATATTCTCCCAAACCTAGAAGTTTTATCCATAAAATAGGGGACTCCATTAACATTAATTGATTTTTTCATGAAAATAATGAATGAAAGATTTAACACCAGTAACCTGCCTCAGATACCACATGACGGATCCCAGAACATCATGAGATGGGAAGGGTGAATCAAGGTGTCAAATTTTTCTTCTAAAGTGATGGATTTTGTTCCCACATCGGTAGGAACTTTTGAAACTTTTTTGTTTGTAATGTCTAGTAATTTAACAAGTCACATTCATAGGGACAATACATTAATTTTAATTGGTTCACCATTAAGGGCTAGTACAAGGAGCATACATTGATATATTTTAGGTCATACCTAAATCCACAAATCAATACTATTTATGGAATAAAAAAGATTAGAAATAGTCACTCTCTGCTAGGAATGTAAACTTTACAAGATTTTAACGATAGAACAATTCATCCCTCAAAACACTTCCATGGACTCCCCCCAGCTCAGTACTTTGAGAGAAGTCTAAATTAGTTTATCGACATGAGGGTAACTTCCATGGATGGGAATTAATGTCATTGTCTCTGTTTATAATGAGACTCTTCTTGCACCATAGACTAGAGTTTATTCACTCTAAAATCATTGTTCACTGAAAAAACTGATATTCAAAACTACCTTTCAAGAAGATCCTTCTTGAAACTCACTACCTTCACAAACTAAATACCTTTGTGAAATAATCTTCCTTCAAAAATCTCACTGAGCCAACATAGAATACCCCATAATTGGAAGGTACCATTTACATAGAATCACTGACATCAGTTAAAACTAAACTAGTATTTTCATGATGCTCAAGGTTTAATATAAATCTAGATTCAAAAAACTCTCATAGCTTCATGAAATCAGATGATTCTAGATTTTCCTTGAATAATTTCATGTAAAATGAAATGGGGTGGACTCCTTGTCTTGTTTTAACTGCATAGTTTATATTTAGACCATCATTTCAGACTCCTTACTCACTTCATAAGTCATATCACCATGATTCTTATAACTCATGGAATCATATACCACATTACCCTTTCACTAGTTTTATGTGATCTCAAAATCATAATCATATAGAATCATTACCCATTTCCTTTGATGAAAATTCAAGTATATTTGAGAAAATATGTAAAAAAACTTCATATGACTAGACAAGACTATAAAAACATACTAATAAAATGAAGCCACAAAAAATTCAAGGATATTAAAAATTCTTAAAATTTAAAATTTCAAGCAGCATAATTATGATAATGATGACGTAAATATAAATAACCAAAAAAATGATTGATATCTCATATAATAACATGAAATATAAATATCTATGAGAGGTATCTTAATAAACAAAAAATATAAATCTTTCCTCTGGAAATCAAAGAACTCGAGTACAAGTAAGCTTATCCATTAGACACTCAAATGATTACTATCGTTGATAAATAAAAAAAATACATGAACATTCATTGTTAAAGATAAAAAAATTGAAATAATTTGATAGAAATAAGATACAAATATTTGATAATAACTTTATAATCTAAGGAAACTCTTGACCTTCAAAACATTTATAGGCACCTTCCAATAAACTTCCACATTAACTCTTGATGAATCCACAACTAAAAAATGATGATAAATAATATATCCATGTAAACAAAACTATCATGTCTATAGGTTATAATTTAAAAATTTAATATATTATTTATGTCGGAAAAAGTCCTGAAAATATCATCTAATTTTCAACATGTTCCTATTCTATCCTTGAACACACCAAGTGTCACACCCGGTTTTTTTGTCTTTGTATTGATCCATTCCATTGGAAATCCCGATCCTTTTCATGGGTATTTGGTGAGTTGAATCTTGAGTTTTGAAGTTTCATATATGTATAACCACCCTAATTTGGGATCCCCATTGCTTGTTTTGGAGTTTTTGAAGAAAGGGTGGTTACTTCATGATTTTGGCAAACAGTGATCCCATTTACAGTTTTAAAAACCGAATTTATTTCATTTATAACTTTTTTTTTCATCCTTTTTCACCCATTAGACTTCCCACTTTTCCTATACTGATACATTAAAACTTATTTATCCTTTTGGACCCATATAAATTCATAAGCATGGTAAATTTGGGTTACTTATTTAGGTATTGGGCCAGCCCATGGGCCCATTTCCTGTTTTAAAACAATAATTCGTTTCTTTTATATCTTTTTAATTTTTTAATATTTTTTGGTGATTCCACCTCCCCATAGAACCCATAACCCTATACTCACCTTCATAATCTATGTTCCCTCTTTGGATCTCATATGGGTAGCAGATTAGGGAGAAAATTCTCAGGATACCTCAAATCATCCCGAATTGACAAGGTAAATTGTATCATTCATAAATCAATCAATTCATACTATTTTGGACACCAATCTTATTTACCAGTTTCTGATCTACCTTAGGAGTCTCTCCAAGATGTTTCAAGCCATTCCCTTCTCTATAGGGTTGCAGATCTAATGGAAGACGAAGAGTTTTCATGGGTGAAAGGTGAGATTCATTCTCCTTTCTCCTTCCTCTTCCCCCTCCTTTCATTATTTCTTGGATTTATATTGTCCCCTAGTATTTATAGACCTAGGTTTTTGTTATACCATGTTTTTAATGGGGTATCTGTTTTTTTTAGGTCTGTTATTTATAGTTTTAGGGTTTATAAACCCACGACGGGTGATTTCGGATGTGCGTTTCAATTACGCCAAGGATTTGAGGTAGGATATCCCATGAACATGACTTTATCATTCAAGTTTAATCATTTTAATATTTTCCTAAACTGATATAAATGTTTATTATTGTTTTTAATCCTTTTTATAATTTTCTTGGTGTGAAAAGTGGTTGTTTAATCATTGCTTTTTGAAAGGTAGTGTTGTTTTGTCATGAAAGTGCTCAACAAGTGTTTGTTTAAATGTTCCGTTATCTTTTGAAAATATTTTGTGATGTTTATAATCTGGTTTATGTTATTTTTATCATTTTACAGTATCTTGAATGAAAATATGGAATTCAATTGGTGTTTTATTCCTTTTCACGTACTTAAAATAAATTGTTTTGTTTAAAAAGGGCATGTCATTTGTTCGGTAAATTACTCGGTTGGATTTTATGTATGATTTGTGATTTACAAGTTATTTTTTTGGATTTATAAATGAATTTGAAGAATGATAAATGGTATTTTTGTGTCCTTATATGGATTTCCAATTTGTATTTGGTTTTACAAACAAGGGGGTTTTGGTTTACAACATATGTTGGCCCAAGTTGCCCAAAAAATGGACCGTTTCACATTTTTATGAAAATAGTTGTGTTTTGAATATGTAACCTGAGTATTATAAGAGATTTATGAATGTTTTTTTCTTCTGTAAATGGTGTTTATACACATCCTTAATAAAATTAAAATTCATACCTTCATCAAACTTTAGTTTTGAGAAAATGTTTAAAGGCCTGTTTGGCATTTCCTAGAAATAAAGGAGTGTTTTACTTGTGTATACCAAGTTGTGAAATTGGGATTGTTTTATGGTCCATTAAATGGTTTTATTAAATGTTTATAGGGCTTAAAATTATGATTTGGTTTGGTTTTGATGTGTGTCTATAATTGAAAGAGTGTTTTTGAATGAGTTTTATGTGCAAAGCCTCAATACACTTCATGAAATTGTTTTACCAAAATATTTAGCGGTTTGTTGATTCATTTAAGATATGTGAAGAAATATTATGGTCTGTTTGTGTTTTTATGGTTTGGGAATGGAATGTGGATGTGAAATGTGTATTTTATAATATTTGTATCTTGATTTAGCACTAAAGGGAATCCCGGGTATCTAGGTGGGCGGACGTGTACTAATATGCTAGTGATTTTGTGGGGGTTGGCCTCTATTTCACGTAGCGAGTTTGATGATGAAAACACTAACTAAACTATGATGATGATGATGATTTGGGACCACTAGGTTATGGGTATGTTCCCTAATAGTGGCTCGTTCATGAGAACCGATATTTATTATGGTTACTTTCACCGAGATATGAGGTACCTGAGGCCCACAACTAACTAGTGCCTAGGGGTGTTCCTGTGACTAGTGCTCATTGGATATTTTGTACTCACCATCGGCATAAAGTGTGTTTGGTTGGTAAATTCAGTAGTTTTTGTTATTTATTTAAAAGTTAAAATTCTTTAAAGTAGACCTCTTGAAAACTATTTTCATTTTGAAGTTGCACCTCTTTGAAAAAAAATGTTACTTGCATTTTTGTTCATTAAACATGCATGTGTTTGTCTGATAATTATCATATCATGGAACCTCATTTGAAAACCATATTTTCATATCTTGAATTAAAAACTATAAATTGATGTTTCTTTTATTTTAAAGGAATGTGCATTGGGAATAGAATATCGGGCTAACCTACTGGGTTTTAATACTCACGCCTATAGTCTTCTTCTTTTTTTAGCCCTTGTGCAGGTTTCATCTTGAGTTCAATCACCTTGGGTGACATTTGATCATTGTGTTGGAGAGTGACCAGAAGTTTCACATGGAGATAGTTGGTCATCAGGATTATTTAGTTGAGTTGTTGGTTTTGTTCTACTTTTAGTTTCTTGTACAAACAATATTTAGTTCAATTTTTATATAAATTCATTTTGGGTTGTCCATTTATTTCCACTATTTGTTTGATTGTTTATATATGGGAGAAATCGTTCCCTTGTGTACCCTATTGATGCCCTTGGTTCTTGTCGCCATCCCAGGAGGATCAGGAACGCCTCTCAGGACTTGTCGCGGGCTGTCCTGGGTGACCGTTTTAGGGTAGACTCAGACTGGTTCGTGACACCAAGATATCATCAATTAAAACTGCAATGAAATTATCATCATATGGTCTAAACACCCAATAAATCAATACTATAAGTACAATGGATGTGTTAGTGATACCAAATTATTTTCATAAAATCTTAAAAAAATTCTATATCAATATCGAAATGTAATAATTGGAATGTACTCATCTTTCAACCTCATATAATGATATCCTAATTGCAATTTAATATTTTAGATCTAGTTTGATTCAATTATAAATCAAATACATAATAAATCATTGTAAATGGATACTGTTTTTATTGTAACCTTGTTTTATTATCGATAATCAATAAACAACCTCAATCACCATTCAGTCTTTTTAGAGAATAATACCAGATTACCCCAAGAGATATTCTTGGTTAAATAATGTCTCTCCTAAAAATTTAGTTATTCTAAATTCATATATTCTAAAGATCTCTGTGATTCATTTAGAAAGGTGATATATAATTAAATGAAACACTTTGATATAAATTTTTAAAAAATCGATCTCCTAACATGGAGGTAAAATCAAAACTTCATCAGGAAAAACATGATTGAAATATCTAATAACCTTGGTATGTTTCTTCACCAATACCTCATTTATAAAAAATTACTATAATCTTTAATTATAAGGCAATACTCGGTAAATGAAAACATTGAAGACCCATATGATTTTCCAAATCACCAAGGAAGACTATATAATTACCATTTAAGCTATTGATGATAACCTTAAGATAGTAATAATCCACAAAGTCTTGTATTGAAAATAAAAAATCTATGAAAAATATGACATTTTATGGATATATCTATAATAAAATAATTTCTCATGATGATTGGTTTAATTTCGAAACCAAACAATAAACTTAAAAATCTCCTCTATCTTAAACAAGTGTATAATAAGAGTATAAAACTCTAGAGTTAATTTTACGTATATCTACTATAATATTTCAACCTCCAGATAAGTTATGATTTATAAATAATGAGAAAAACTAGTATAAAAAACACAATAAAAGAGTAGAAAAGTCACAGATCCTTCATTGAATAGCCTCTCTTTATTTTATCTCATCAATATCTATCATATGAAGGTATCAATAAAAACAATATCTTACATATCTCTACTGTTTATCATATCACTATATTTTATTAAATCATGGTCCTTGTGTTCTTGGAACACCCCTTAGATGACCTCTATTATCAGTACTCAGTATCAATGGTCTAAAAGGTTTGTAACCCCACTAATACTAAAATAGTCATAGAAATTAATACTAACATGGTCCTATGAATTAATATGGTTGTTTTTATACCATGATTCTATGATTTGGATCACTTTGATGTCTATAATAATATGGAAACATAAATAGTGATTCCCTCCACCAATAAAATATATTAGATAAAATTCATGTTTTCTCATGATGGATATAATATACAATATTTAGAGAAATGCAAAGGTGATGGAAACTGGTGTTTATGAGTATTCCAAGAACTTATCTACCAATAAAAATGAAAATTTTACCTCTATATCCATTATGATAAATATTATTTTTTATCTCACCTTATATATAACCCATTCAAGATATTTTCTTCTCATTGACATCATCTTTATTAACCACTTCCATATAATACTTCAAGGGAAAGGGATTAAACTAAAACTAAATATTTTTTTAATAATTCTCACTCAAAATTGTTGGCTCTATAATATTATTTATATAATAAATATTGATAGTATCAAATAAAACTTGCAAGTATCACTCAAAACTCCCACACATTGGAACTTCTTTATTGAATGGTCAAAACTTTTATTATGAGTCAAATAAAATACTTCTGGATAACTCCACTTAAAAATTATCGCTAAACTAGATCCATAAAATATTAGATTTATTTCAATCACCAAGGAAAATAATCTACCATTTCCCAAGAATTCCTCATAATAAACTTATAACTATTGGTATTTAATTATCATATACCAATTGAATTAGTTGAAAAAATATCTATGTATCCTCCAATCATCATTGAGTATCTTTATTAATGATTGATACCATACATATTGAAATTTAATATTGTTATAATTATTAAAAAAATCATCCCCAAGGCTTCATTGGATATTAGGTCAATACTTCAAGGAATAACCATCAGCTCTCTTACCTCATAAAACTTCTCTAAATGGGATATCAAACTATTGATATAACTATAATTTAACCTAATAAAAATTATCCTAGGATTATATAATATACCTATAATTCCCATTTTACCCAATGCAAACATCATTATATACTTAACATAAACAATTAATACACTTTACCCTAACATTGTTTGATTAAATATGAGGGTCAATTATTATAATCATAATTTACCTTGATCTTCATAACCCATTTCTCTGGAATAATCTATATATTGGGTCAAAATAATTTTTTTTCACTATCCAAAAAAATATAATCCACAGAAGCTTTTACTCAAAAAATTTATCCTAAAGAAGACCCTATAATTACACTTTATTATACCTATAAAATATTTATACTCATCCCAAGTTAGCTCACAGATTGATAATGACACCCCAAGACCACTTCAAAAGGCTAGGGGTTGATAACTAGGGTTAATGTTATAATCACAAAAATATGGACTACATTACCCTTAACAAATGAAATATAGAAACCAGGATAATCTATCCCATCCCATTTGTACATACATGGTTATCCACCACTCATTTCAAACATGATATACTATAATCACGTGATATATATAGTATAAGTGACACCATAATAAATATATGAAAAATGTCCCACAATCTAACTCCCACTAACTTCATCACTGCAAAACTCATTGAAAAATGTCTTAAGGATCCCATATCCTTACCACCTCATCCATAGTCCAAAAAATCACATACATACCATATAATCTTAATGGAATACACCATACCTAAATAACACAACATCATAATAGAATATAACATCATTCAATAGATACCATGAGTGGTCATGTGACAATCCATCAAAAAAATAAGGATATTATACCCCACCTAATACCTAATGCTGATGGTGGTTATATAGTAAATGGTAACATTTAACATATCCAGCACTCATATAATAAAATATAATATAATAAATCTTTATTAAATTTTACTCTAGTAAATTCATACCATCATCTATAAAATCATAATTAAACCCATTAAATAATTCATTCTACCGTCCACCTAGACCAAAATATGACACAAAGGCCCAAACGAGTGAATACAAAAACTAATTCCACATATCATGGGAATTATAAATTAAGTAATAAGAGTTTATTACAACATATATTTATCATCATTAATTTTCCATTATATTTTTTTATATCCTCATAATATGATCTTTCAAACCCTCTAAAATATTCTAATCATACTTAACCTATATAAATTCCCCTCGATATGTTTTCATTCACTCCACAAATTTTGTGGATTATAACATCATCCATTCTTACAACCTTATAATTTCAATATACATCCCTCACTTTCCATGTAATGTGATATTATTTATTATTATACCCATTAAATTACTATCTTTTGGACCCTATATAATATAAAACATATGATTCTTCAATATCAGGAGGTACAACTGTTGGTATTCATCCTTTATTTGATATTTAATCCTTTGGATCACATATATCCAATCTTCACTCTTTGAGATATAACATCTAGTCTCAATGATATAGAGTAGAAAATTAAATAATCACTCAATTAAATATTACATATATTCATACCACTCTAAATATAATATTCAGTTTTCAAATCCAAATAATTAAAAATCCAATTCTATGTCCACCCTCAAGTCAATACCCAAAAATATTTAGAATTTACCAGACCATCTATTTTCCAGATTATATTTTTCATCAATTCAAACCATTATAGAAAATAACTCTTTCATAAAGATATCATATATAATAAAGAAAAATAAGAACTATTGGAACTTCTATAACACTTCTATTTATTTTTTTAACTTACAATCATGTATAATATAGGTATATAAAATCACAAATAATGGAATGTAAATGTTAGATTCACATACCTCAACCTTTGATACAATAAAACATCCAAAATTTCTTCACCAACTAGAGGTAAGGAACTTCAATATGAGTACTATCCAAGAATTAAAAACTATAGCATTAATAAATATGATCAAATTAATGAACCTAAAAGTTTCTTAATAAAAATATCATTTTAAATACTTTAAACCCTTAGTATCTATATTTTTATACAAACTCATGGGGATATTTTTTTTCTAAACATAAAATAAATTCCTAAACTCATGAAAAAAATGAAATTTTTGACCGTTGAATCACTCTGACATTTACATTTTCCTAAGTTTTCAATTTTCCAAAATAATAATCATAAATTCAACTAACTAAACTAAATTAAATCTTGTTAATTAGCATCCAATCGCACAAAAAACTTATCTCAAATCTTTTAAATCATCCACCTGAACTTTTATTTCACTCCTCCCTTTTTAGAACATCATGAAATATGATATCAAGACCATTTAGATACAATTATCAATACCTTCTACATTATCACGTACTAGTTTTGCAATATACAAACCTTCAAGAAATAGACATAAAATGAAATTATTGAAATAAAATTAGTTAAAAATCAAAAACCTTGAATATCCAATAATAACATAAAAATATCAACCAAAGGTAAACACACCATTTTTAAATCAATCAATACCTTATAAAATAATCCATGGTTATATTAAATGATAAAATTATCATTATAACCATTAATAAAAAATGATAAATTCACAATTTTTTTAGGAAACTCTTAGAAATGAATATAATGGTCTTCATATACTTATTTTGAAGTATTGGTCATGATTTATTGTCCATGAATAAACTAATTTTGAGTTTATGATAATTTGATAAAGTCAAGATCCAAGATTGAAAAATTAAAAAAAGTAATAGTCAATGTACATTTGATATGAACGTATTATTATTATTTTTATAAAAGTATCCTATCACATCTTTGAGGATAATTGACAGTGATTTTTTCCTAATTATTTTAAGTTAAATATATAAAATATAACAATATTTTAGTTATTTTATGAAACTATGTTTTAGTGTGATTATTGAGGATACCTAAATATAAAAAATAATTGGATTTTCCCATATTTAGTGGAGAAAAGTGGTGAATCAGTGAATCTATTTCTTTTATGTTTTATTACCGAACAACCTTTATCTTTTATTAAAGTGATTTAATTGTATTCTTATATCACTTTTATACCATATTATTAATCACAAACATAGTGTATATAATGAATTTATAAGGTTCACTGGTAAAAAATATCTATATCTATATTATAATACATATAAAACTTAAATAACGTGATACACTAATCATCACATATACAAATGAGCAGGGAATTACATCAAACATGTGTTAATTAAAAAATATATCATGAATGATGTAACATGTTCTAACATAATAAAAGAAAGTTATTTAAAATATATAACAAGATTAATCCTCAACCTTCAATAAGAGATTTCATATTTTTATTTCTGAGTACCAACCCATCTTCTATTTTTTATACACTGATCATGTAATAAAACAAAAAGTTTTCATAAGATTCAGTAGCCCAAATTGTTATACACTACTTCCATGAGTAATCTGGATGAAAGAGAAACCTTTAATCTTTAATTAATAATAATATCCTCATAACATCACTAGAAATATCAAAGAATCTTATTTCCTCTTCAAGAGAATCCCCAATCTTCATTTCAAAGTATTCCTAATTCAAGATATTATTTTGATGAAGATTCTCTACACTTATATTAACTCTTTGGGTATATTATTATTCATAATCCTCTATTTTACTCTACTGAATTCATAAAACCCACTTTTGTACTCTACACATCCCATCTATGGTAACTACACAACCTCCATCATTTTATATTTAAATTTTAAATTAAAAATGAAAATGTAAATTACATTATAAACTTTCATTGATTAAATTCAAGACATTAGATGAATCGAAACATTCCAATGACCATTTATATGTTTTACTAACTAAAGGATTGATTTTTAGTAGCCCATTGACCCAAAAATAATCCACATCAAAAAATTTACTCAAACCTAAATTTAAACCAGAATCACATTCTGAACATATACATTACAACCCAACCATGCTCTTCAATATGAAACAAGGTTCACTATGGTGTCACCCAGAATTTATCCTTAAACTTCTTCTCAAAATAACTCTTAATAGTAGAATAATATTATCTATTTTGTTATTTTCTCTAAAAAACCTTTCAATCTAGATGAATTCCAAATTTTCAAGGCCTTATCATTATGGAATTACTATAGGCTTCATAGTGTAATATATTCATTCATGGAATAACTCAATTACCTTAAAAAATAACATGAAATTGAAAAATCACAGCATGATCACTGTTTCATGACATTAATTTCCAAAAATACTAGAAAAATAATATTGACATTTAATAACTAAATCATGAAATGGTCTAATGAACATAAATAATATTTATTCAGACATACTATAAACAATAATCATACATAGGAAAATTATTACATGATAGTATTTAATGTGATTTTATCAATTTTTATTCTAAATTTATCATATTATGAATGTGATTCACATTTTTATAATTCTGTTCATTAGTTGAAAACAAAATACAACATCAATTTTTTACATCACATCCACTTCACTTTTCCATAAATAGTATTATTCTTTCAATAATAACCCCTTTTGAAAAACACCTATAGGGGATCCATCATTCTTAAACAACTTGCAGGTCAAAATAGTCTCCCTATTTATATTCTTTTCAACCATTAAACAAGAATAACCATTTCATGGGTGGTAAATGGGTTACTAATACTTGATCCTATAAGTCCTCAAAACTATTTACGGCTCACTAGATAGTCTGGATTGATACAATGACTTAAATTTAAGTATTAAAATTTGGAAATGGAAGTTTCATTTTGAATATGAATTTAATAGTGGTACTCACTAAAGAGAAGAACAAAAAATAGGGCATAGAATAAAAGGTGAAAGAAAAATAAAAATAACTTATTATTGTTTGTAAAAATTTATTATAATTATATATTAAAGATAATAAATTAAATTTTAACATTGGTAAGTAAATTCAAGAATTTGGAAAAGTCTTGGATGGATGTGTCAAGTGTTGTGGTTTTTATAATGAATAAATACCTCAATCAACAAGAGTATGTGGTCATGGATGCAAGAAAGGAAAATATTATTTTATTTTCAAGGAAAATGAAGTTAATATTATATAAAAATAAATTTTATTCAGAATATATAGAAATTTTGAAAATTCCAACTTGAATAAATTTTTTTCTATAAAAATAAGGCTGAAAAATTTCAATCAATAAATTTACTAATGTGTATCAATATAGTATATAATATTTTGTGTTTACGTGAAGTAAAAAACATGTTAAAGGATAAGTGAGAGAATAGAATGAGAGACACCCCAATAAAAATCCCAGTCACTAATTATCACAAATCTTTGAAGAGGAAGCTTTGGGTTTTAATTATTTATGATTTTTTTTCTTGAACAAGATGAAATGTAATGGGGTTTTAATGAGTTTATGAGTTAATTTTTGGTGTTTTAGGATTCTAAGATCATAAATACATTGATATGTCATATTTTAAGAAAAAAAAATGTTAGGTTGCCTAATTGGAGTGTCATATTTTTGAATATTATATTTTTAATGATCAAAGAAGAGAAGATTAAGATTTACTTTATTGAGAACAGATTTGTACACTCCTAGTGATTCAAGAAATTTTTTTTATTGTTTATTTGAATAGAACTCCCCAAGTGTGTTATAAATTTTTTCAAATTTGGGGATACCATTATTCACAAGTGATTTAAAGGATAAACCTTTCTCAATATAAATCCATCTGGTTACACTAGTGGATCGTATGTTGATTTATAATCCAATGTTATTCCAATGATGTACCTATGTGTTTATATTGGTGAATCTTATACCACACCATGTAATTATTTGATTGTTTATATGTGGAAATAAAATCAATGTACTAACCTGATCAACAACAAAAGGTTTGGTGGGGAATAAATAATATAGGAGAAAAATTAATTATTTCATCCTAACTGGTTATAAAAAATGATTAGTGGTAGAATCATGAATATTTTTTATTTACTGATTCATCCCCTATTAGTGAATTATCTATGTGGTATGACAATACATTGTTGGTATTGTACTACATTGTTATTTCAAATCCCTTAAATAATTATTAAAAATTGAACATTTAAATTTAATGGTGATAATTTAATTCGTATAACATAAATTATTTTAAAGATATTTAATTTTATTTGAGGAAGACATATTATATTTTATGGTTCTATTTTCTCATAATATTTTCTCTTTTATGATTCGATTGAAGAATTTTCATGGTTTCTCTGAGGTGATGACGCCAATGAATTAAACTCATTCCATTTTTCTCATGTTTCTCTTTCTCTTGGACTGTATTTTGGTTTAACTTATATCAAAAACCCCTTTTTTGTATCACCTATTTTGAGTTTTCTCTTTTTATTTTCCCTATCCCAATGTAACATAATCATGAAATCTAGTTTTGATCCCTTGAAATTTTTTCTTACATGGATTCAAGTTTGTTCAGATCCTAGAATAGAGTGTTATATCTATATTTGAATGTATGATGTCCCATCTTCAGTGATGTATCTTATTGGATTTTTTTTTTCCTCCAACCTTGAGTGTTATTTTATCTAATTTTATTTACCTAAGAAATTTTTCATTACAAAATGTTTTTATTTTCATTGTTTGATGATAGTTTGGAGGATTATAGTATAGGAAAAAAATATATAGTGGCCCATAGAGGTATGGTTTATCTTTTTTTCATATGTATTTATTTATAATGTTTCTTGTTCCTATTTTAACCATTATCGTACTTCTTCTTTGGTAATTTGATTTTTTATTTTACCTTCTTTTTTTTATTATTTCAGTTATCTCCTTAGTGGTCACATTTTCACTCAGTGGGATTATAGATATGAATAATTTTCTCATCACTATCAATCCTTCACATATATTTCTTTTAGTATTTTATATTTAATTTACTTTTAAGGAATATTTAGATGCTAAATGAATCATGAAACCACACGGGGGGGGGGGGGTGAATCAGGTTTGACCAGTTTTAATATTTTATATATATATTAATTAATTAATTTTGAATTCGACCATCCACAAACTTTTATGATAAATGGATCTCATTCATTCTCAAACATATTCACACCACATGCAAGAACAAAAGTAAATGAATCACATCACATATTATTTCATCAAGGATTCCCCACAAGGTTGGGGAATTTTTCCTTATTATATTTGGACCAAGTCTAAGAAACATCCTATCTATAAGAATCAACAATTAATTACATGTAACATTTTTAGGGTATATATGCACATAAAAATATCTCTATATTACATAAGTGAATTGATCTTCATACTACCTCCAGATAGTCTTCTGTCTCTTGGCTAAAATGGGTATGGATTGCACTATTAGACTACATTATACAATTCTTTATTCTAATATAACTCATGAAAAAGATCATATTCCAACTCTAGTATGACTATACAACCAATGTAAAATCATTTAAATCAATAATAAGTCTTTGGTTTCCACTAAATAAGCAATTTCAACAGTATTCTGATTGACCTTGTACTCTGTAATAATCATAAAATATAACCTCCAAATACAACCACTGAATAATCAAATAATCTAATCATTTATTCTTCTCTAAAAAATTAACCTGAATTCCAAACCTTATATAATATAGGGAAAGTTGTTCTTTCGCTAGAAATTTTTATTATTTAATGTAAAAATTTCTCAATTTGTCAACAACCAAAATGTACTGAATATAGCCACACTAAAATAGAATCTTGGTCTTTCTCAATTTTCTTAACTTCCAAACATATGTTTATAGGAATACCAATTATATTGTTCATAATCTTTAATTTTTATTTAATAAATAATTATTCAACCAAATGTATGTTCAAAACTGAAGTAGGAAATCTATTGTGTGCAACTTCTAGAAAACATAACTCCTTGCCCAAATATTTCAAACATAATAGCTCGAAATAAATCAATTCCATATTATCCTTATCACAATTAATAAATCATAGTACCTTCTCCATGAAAAGGTAGTTCACTATACATAATTTTTAACATCTTACTTACATAAGTGGTTCACACATGAGTTTATTCATGAAAATAGTAAAAAAGGTGTATATTTTAGAAAAGAATACTCTCCTGTAAGTCTTACGTGAATATAGAGATCTCAACCCCTTATCATAATCATTGATATATAGTCACATTCTCAATGCCTCACTATTAATGTATTCAGGGTATTTATAGGAAACACAAATTCATCACACTCAACCCTAAATAATTATAAAAATCATGTGATCTATTAACTCAATTTTTGTGACCCCAATAAACACAATTTCACCCTTTCAACAATACAATCGTATTTTTATAAAATATACAAAATTATAAATCTGATTATTCTTACATTGAAATCGATAAAAATTCCACCTTTATTTTCCATGAAAATCATTAAGATAACTTTTACCATGTCATAATAACTTATACATGAATGAACTTCTTCATCCTCTGTATCTATATTGTAATCATGATAAGTTCAATATGATTTCACTTCTAGAACAACCTTCAATTTCTCAGAATTTTTTTCCTATCATATTCTGAAGAATAGAATATTCCAACTTGTTTGGGATCATAATATTCAAATTATCATGGTGTTTTTTACATTGGATAAATACAAGAAAGCATTGTGTGGATTATAGTCTAGACTAACTTCCATATTATCTCTTCGTTATAATCCCATAAAATTTTAGACATCAATCTATATCCAATTTACTCATCTTCATAATAGAACACCAGATTTTTGGAAGAACATCATGCACTTTGGTGGTGTGGTGAGAACTCCCCACATTCTAACAGTAGCCCACCAAGGTTGAAGACTACACATGATAAAGTTATTCCTCTAAAAATATGAAATCTTATTTAAAATGTGAACAATAACGATGATAATATAATACCATATCAAACTTCATATGAAGTGAGAAATTCCTTATTACCCAAAGTGCTCTAAAATCTTTCATTGAACTCTTTTGGTCACACTCCACACCATGGGCACTAGTATCTATCTCCTACTTGGTTCCACCCTATGCTTGTTTCTCATTGTCCTCATGTTATCCCTGACCCATTATAACACTATACTCTTATATCACTATCCAGGATAGAAGTAGTCGATTAGGGACACTACTTCATGATGATAGGGACTTACTCATTTATCTGTATAAGATTGACACATTTTTTTACTTTGAACAAATATTATTCCCCTTATAAAAAATTCCAACATCATCTAAGTGTATTTTTTTGACAAAATTTTTTAATCTAGAAAATATAAGGATGGGTTCTCATAATATTAGATGAAATAATTTAGTAGATGATTATATTACCAAGACTTATAACTAGTTATCGATCCACACTTAAGACCATCTCAATAATCATTTAATGTAACATTTTCATCATAAAAATTAAATTCTATTCAACATTATAATTATTTACCTACATGTATATGATTCTAAAACATCTTATAATGGTATAATTTCCATTCATAAATCTCCCCCTTCCCATGATACACTTTATAAACTTCATTAGGATCATCCATATTACCCAAATTCTTCACACATTGACTTACCTTCGCATTAATATATTAAAATAAAATACAAATTCAACTTTTTCAATCCATTTAGGTTATCAAATCCAACTGTTTGGATTTTTTAATGCCTAATCTAATTGTAATATCAATTTAATCCTTCTTCCAATTAATGAAATTAATAGAAAATATTTAAAGTTATGGAAAAGTTATGATCATTTCCTTATCTCACAGTTCAATCTTTTTCTTCTCCCATTTATTATATAAATTTTATGAGAGATACCACATAATAGTAATAAAAATAAATCTTCTTGAGAAAAGTATGACATCACATTTTACATAGAATTCAAAAATTAATTAATCAAATCTATATCTATTTGATGAATTCTGAGTATAGACAACAAGAGTGGATAATATAGAAAAAAATTAATCCATTAACTTTATGGCATGTGATACCAATTAAAAAATCATTATTCTTGGACTTTTCAAAATATTTTCAACTAATCTCCTACATCCATCTCTACAAATAGATTAGAAAAATTTATACAATGTAGGCTTATACCCTTTAATGTTACTTTTCTTTTGTCATCAAATAATACTTTTCTATACTTTAGTTTCAGAACTAATTTTCCATATAATGATAATAGAACACACCTCTTCAACAGAAAGCTTCAATTTCAGGAACATCAATATCCCGAATCACTAAATTCAATAATTACTAGAATTTTAGATATTCTTGAAAAATAAATATCTGGTGGTTTTTCTTCTCTACTCCACCTATAGGGATTAAATTTCTTCATCTTTCTCATTATGCCTAATACCAATTTAAGTGTTATGTTGAGATTAAATAATTACAGTTGAAGTAAAGTATTCAATTATAGATATCTTTCTAAATAATGTACAACCTTCATATAATTCATTTTATTCAAACTATCCATGAATATATGCATCACCTTCAATTTCCTATATAGAATAAAAAAATATTATACACGTGGGAATAAGGTGGGTTATCCATTAGATCCATTATTAGATAAAAATGATGGAGACTCATTTATAAACCTTGAAACCCCATTCAATTCACCTCTAGATTTATGAGAACTTTTCATGCTATAATCATCCTTAATTTTCAAAATCCAAACTTCCTTAGATAAAATTGATTTATTTCTATTTTAAGAATTATTCTTTGATGAAATATGGTTCTTTACTTGAAAAAGAAAAAAATATTCATTCTTTGGTGATTTCTCTATCTTCGTAGACAATTACAACTATTATAGAAATATTGTTAAGTACTATTTTGTTACATACTCAACCTTATTATCATGTGTTGGATACTTCTTAATAGAATAAGTATTTGTAGATGGATTCATATGTGTTTTCCATTTATTCTTCAATAATTCCTCATATCTTGGAAAACTGTCACGAATTTGTTATCTATATTCCTATAAAATTTTCAATTCCACAAAAATTACTAAAATTATTTGTGTAATCAATTTTATATGACCTCTCATGAAATTAGTATTCTTTATCTTATATGTCTTGCATTAAATCGATCCCAAAAATTCTTTAATTGATTGATTATTTATTTAATAAAAAAATTTCCTGTTTATTTTTATATTCATATCCAAATTATAATGTTCAATGATGTGGCCTTTCCTTTTTCAATATAATTATCCTTTCTTTATAGAAACATATTTTCCACATTCTTATTAGGTGTATTTGATTAAACAATCCTCTTCCATTATTCCCCAAGGAAGACTTATCTAATAATTTTATTTTTTTATTCAACTATTGTGGACATATATTCACATTAAAAAAAACCATGATTAGTTGGTACACATCAACACTCATTATATTTTTTATCTATCCACTTTTAGTAAACATAAAAGGTTTGAAGACACCCAAATATTTTTTTTAGAAAAATATAATCTTCTTCAATTAATTATACTACTGATAAGTACAATTTCTATTTTTTTAGTTCTAAACTCCATTATCTTATCCCTTATAATTTATATACATGGAAATATTTTTAAAACATTTAGTATAAATCTGTACAAACCTATAGAAAAATAATTTTTTTATCAAATCTTAATTTCTTAATCTATGAAAAATTATGGATAGATTTATCACCTTACTATTTTTGGATAACACAACTCATATTTTGATATTTCTTTGGGAAGTATAAAATTCATGCTCCTCTTTACTTCCACCATTAATGGTGTGGTGAGTTTTTCAGAATATATCTCAATCCATATTTTCATAGGCTTTGATTTGTAACCTATACTAGTAGATGAACCAACCTTAGTACAATCCTAAATATTTGGATCATGGGTTACTTTTTTACAAGAGCTTATAATGGATTTCTTATTGGATGATATTAAGATATTATTTTCACCAGTATAATATTTTTTTGATAGAATACACTTGTCAGAAGTAGTCATGGTAGTTTCTCTTATTTTATTAGTAGAGTAGGAAGTATCAACAAATGAAACTTCCAAATTTTTCATTTTTACTTCGAACCCAAGACACTTTAAATGAAGGAAATTCCTACCAATATCAATTAAACTAATTCTATTATCACATTCCTTTTTTATTATATTATTTCCATCTTCATAAAACTTACTCATTACTTGAAAATTGTTTCCAAAATCCATTATTTTTATGTCATGATTTCTAGTTGAGATCTACTGACACCAATCATACCCTTATGAGTTTCCTTCAGTTCATTGATAACTTATTCAAACACTTTATTAATAAAACATTTCTCACAAAAATTACTTTGTAATTCCTATTTAACTAGGGATAGATTTTCATTAAAAATTAATGAAGATGTTTCCTAAGATTCTACAAGTTTAGTGATATTGTCACACCTTTTTATAATTAACCAATTATTATTCAATTATATCAAATTATAACTCCATCTATTATCTATCGTCATGTATACACTTGATTAATACAAGTATATATGTTTCAAAATTATCATGGACAATTTTCAAGTATTCATTTACTTCAGAATGAAAATCAATAAGCGATTCAATGTTCACATTGTCTTCAAAACATGTATAGGAATATTAAAGAGGATAGATATTAATATATATAATATAAAAATTAAAAATTTTACTAATTTAAAGTAGTGATATATTCTCTTTATACTTTGAATATTTTATCAACTTCATTTCCTCCTTATTTAATTTTTTCTTCAAAGTTTTAGATGAAACATCCATGTATTAACTAACATAGATGGGAACTATATTATGCATCTAATTAAACTTTTGATCTTCTTATAATATTCAATTTATATATATATATATGATAAAAAATGTAAATAAAAACTATTAATCTGGTCAGATGTAGGAATGTTTTCTTTAATACCAATTAAGATGCCCACTGAGTCATAAAGTCACACTGGAGGGGGAGGGGGTGAATCAAGTGTGACAAGTTTTACTAAATTATTTTTTATCTTACTTTATCCCAATTAAATTTAAACCTATACCACCCATTATGATGAACCAATATCACATGATGAGAAAAACATTCACCCACATACAGGATATAAAGTAAATGAATCAAAAAACATGGTATGTTTACAAGATCCTCCCTCAAGGTGGGTAAAATCATCCTTATTTTTTTCTGGTCGAGTTCAAGACATTGATTCTCCACTATAATCAATAATTAATTACAACTAACTTGGGAATGCTTTACAACCACATAGAAGTTCCTCACTATATTACACAAGTTAAGAGATCATTATAAAAATTACTGAAAGTCTTTATCCTCTTGATTGGAATGGGATTTGATTATATTAGTAGCCTTCAGTATATAAATGTTCTTATTAAAGAACTATTGAAAATATCATCTATCGTCTCCATTATAACTATGCAGAAACTGTAAAATGATGATACTAAAAAATAGGTCTTCAACTACTTTTGAACAATCATTTTCAACTAAATGAATGTTGGACCTAGAATCTTCAATAACAGGAAAATATAACTTATGTATATTATTATTTAATAATTTTAGAATGTGACAGTTTATTCTTCTCAATTAATTCCACCTAACTTCTAAACCATATGTAGGATATAGAAATTAGTCCTTTATCTTTTACTTCTAGTTATTTAACTTACGATGTTCTCTAATTTTAAAGAACCACAACATCTATTATATAACCAAACTAACACACAATATTTTTTTATCACATTATTAACTTATAAACATAGATGTATTAGAATACCAATTTTTTATTAGGATTATAAAATTCTAATTTAATAAACAATTATTATACCGAAGGTATCATCAAAACTAATGTATATCAACTCTTTCACACCATAGTTAGCTCATGTTACTCCTTACACAAATATAAAATATATAATGGGTTTAAATAAGTCTATCACATATAGCCCTTCACATAACTAATATCATAAAATACTATCTCCATGAAAACATAATTCGGTGTGAAATCTTTTTAACCTCTATATCACACTACCAATTCATACATGAGTTCATTTATACAAAAAATAGAGAAAGGAGTGTATTTCACAAAGGAATAATCTATTATAATCATTAAATGGATACATAGACCTCAACCCCTTCTGAAAAAAGTGAATAGATAATCCTACTCTCAATGCCTCACTAATGAATAAATAAGGGTATTTATAAAAAAGAAATATTAATATGACTCAACCGTTTATGTTTTCATAAATCTTGGAGATCCATTATCTAAAATATTTTGATTTAAGAAATAATAATTCACCGATTCATAAATATCACTACCTTCACCTAACATTAATTCAATTATACCATCGATTATACTTAGCTCAAACATCTAAAAACTATAGATCCTAAGTTTCTCTTGAAAACCGTTATGATACCTTTTAAGAAATCATAATAAAATTTTCATCCATAAACCACTAATATATACTATTATCTTCCAATCCTGATATTTTCACCATGCCAGTACACTTATGTTTGAAATTAGTCTATAAAATCATTCATCTAGTCATCTTCTGAAGCACTTATACTCTGAACTCAACATATATAATTATATTCAAATTATTATGATGTTTTTACACTAAAGACATAAAATAAATAATCATTAGGTTTACTATCGAGAATAACTTTCAAAATATATCCTCGTTTTCATCAAATAAAGAATCAAACATTACTTTGTGTCCTGTTAACTTGTCTCCATGGTATCTCACTAGACTGTTGTAGGTGCATCATGAACTCAGGTGGAGAAAAACAATCTCCCCATATGAAAACCCAATAATTTTTATGTGTAAGAAAATACAATACATAATAATTCATTTTAAAATGTGTTCCCTTATTTAATTTATTCTAAATCCCATGATCGCTGAATCCCACATAAAACATCACCATATGAGAGAGATTACTTATTACCCAAATGAATCCAACTTTGGTACTTGAATACTCATGGTATCTACACATACTAGAGGAAATAGTAATTATATTATTCTTGGAACTTCCCTATGCTAGGAACTCCCCATCTTAATTAGAGCATCGACTTATGCTAGCCCTATACTATTTCATCACTACCCAGGATAGCTGCAGTTGAACTTGGATACAACCTCATAGAGGATAAACATAGATCCTATGGTAGGATATGGATGGAATATTTTTATATTTGAATAATATAATTTCCCTTAGACAAAATTATAACATCATATAAGTGTAGTTTTATCTCAGCAATTTTTTTCATTTATAATATCAAAAGTTTGGGTATACAAAAACCACAATGAAAACATGTAGTCAATAGTGACCTTATCAACCTTCAACAATATTCATGAATTAAAAAATAAGATCATCTAAATAATCATCTTATATAATGGCTTCTTTCGATAATGTATGATCTACTCAACTTGAATCTCCTTTGTTAACATGTGTATGATTCTCATGAATCTCTTCAAATCCTTTATAAGTATCTCGTTTTCCATGATAATATTCATCAATAATGGGTTACTAAAGTGGGTCCATCCACATTACCCAAATTCAACACACATTATTTCATTTTCTTATTTTTTCCATTCTCCTACTTCTTATTTGGTATTTTCATTTTGGGTTTTAGTTTTTTTTATTTTTTTATCCTTGGAAGCATCATGTATCCTTAGTGGGATTATGGATATGGATAAATTTCTACTCAATATCATTATATATTATTGTATAATTTTAGTTTTTTTGTTTTTAATTTATATTTAGGGAAGTTTTTAGGAAAGTATCCTTGGTGTCCTTCTTTAATGGATGTGGTGCATTGATGCATGGTGGTGGTCATCAGTGATGATGAACTTGTGTATAATTTTTTTGGTAGTAAATGATGGTGAAAATTACTGATAGTGATTCAATTCATTTTCCTGGGAGTGATGGATTTTTTTATTTCATCATCTTTTAATGTGCTCGACGATAGTTCAATGGTGACTGAGGGTCCTCGAATGATTAGATTTATAGGGTACTATACGAACCTTGTTTTTATGTGACTAGATCTCATGGATACATGGTTCTTGAGATAGTATATGTAAAACATTATGGTTAAGAAGTTTCTTGGGATCCTACAGTTTTATGTTTGGGATTTATTCTAGGTTATTCCAGGGCTGTAATGTTATGTGATTTTATGGATGTTTTTTAGGATACCAAAAAATCATTTTAAGTGAAAATAATTTATAAAATTAAAAAAAGTTATTATAGAGAGAGTTTAAGTAAAACTAAATGGTAATATGATATTTCCATATATATGATAATGAATTGGAATTATTTTTAGAGATATTAGTCAATTATCACATATATTTATTACAATCTATAACAAGAAAAGATTTTTTAAAGACTATAAAGAGAAGTTTTATCCGAAAAATGAAAGATAAAAAATATTATATACTATTTCCATTTATTATAATTAATGATGATATAAAATGGGTAATTAAAATCATGATTAATGAAATTCAAACATGATGTTCCTAAATATATTGAATATGGAGTGAATTTTGGGAGGATTTAGAGTTCTTTCTGAAAATAATTTGCAATAGAGGATGAATGATACCTCATATTGATAGAATATGAGACACCATTCCCAGAAGATAGAATTAATATATTTGGAAATTATCGGATTAGATGTTCACATGATAATAAGGGTGACACCCTCACCCTTTCATGAGTCCATTTCCTATGATGGGTGTGACCCCAAGTGAAAAAACATGAGGAATTGGAAGCCAAAGTGGACATTATTAGGAAGATCCCTGGTGAGTTAGATGAAAAATATAAAATTGGTATTAAGGTTGTCCACATGTTTATGTTTTTTTTGCGTGAAATATGGGAGATATTATTTGGATGATTTTCAATGATTTATAAAAATATTTTTTGATAAGTTTTGAATAATACCTCCCCAGGAAAACCTGGGATTCTCCATCTCAAAAATACATGACAACCATATTAGGGTACGGTAGGATGAAGTGTTCACCTGATAATAATTTTTTCATCCTCACATTAAAATGAGGTCTTTTCATATGATGGATGAGTTCTATAGGAAAAATAAAAATCATTAATAATTGGAAGACAAGGCAGATTGTATCATGTAGTGCACTACTAAGGTGGGAATACACTATAAATGTCTTCCCCATGGTGAAAATTTCTTAATCTTATCTCTGGAAGTGTCATGATTATTCACAAAATATCTTAATAATTTATAATATATAAGGAAAAGTGTTTCATATGAGGAATAATTTTATATTTTACTCTAATCTCACCATTGTTATGAATGATACTTCCCTCTTGACGCGGTGTTGTATTTTTTGTCAATAAGAATGAAGTCAGTAAGAAATATATCAATATGTGTTGACAAGTATAATATGGAATTAGTTTGTAGTACCCAAAAATGTTTATTAGAATATGTTTGGAGTTCCTAAGTAGGGTATCATTTTATTTTATGCTATAAAGAATTAATGATTATTAAAAAAACACCTTGGAGACTAGAAGTGAGTTCCTAACATTACTTACATGAAAAATAATGTGAGATGCATCCATTAGAAATAACATTAGAGACCCATTCACATATATAAATGGGTGAAGATTCTTCTTGAACGTTTATGTGGATAATACATATAATTTTTTTTAATTTGAGTAAGTTGTGTTTCATCGAGTTTTAATGTTTCTAGATATTCCGACTCCATTAATAAATTGAGATGATGGTTAATGATTGGAAAAAATATGGACTAGTTGTTATTTTTTTGATGTTAAATCCTTATTAATATGTTGTATAAATTTTTTTTAATATATTTGTATATCTCATATAATAAGTCATGATAGATAAATTGGTACACTGGAAGGTCCAGGCCATTGTGGGAACTCAAAATCACATACTCAAAGTCTCACGATTAACTCCAACAGATCTAGTAGTCATGGAATCATTTGTGGAGGAGGAATAATTAAATATTTTAGGGGTAATATTATTCTATATTTCATTTATTTCTTTGGAAAAGGTAATTATCTCATCGCTGAATCCTGTTCCTCATTTACTCACTTATCACTTTTCTCATTGAAGAATATTGTTTTATCTATGATTGAAGTGTACTCAACTATACTAGTTTAGTATCTTTTAGATATCCTTTATTTCTATTGGAGTAAATCCTACACTTTCAAAGATACCATAGATATAATACATCAATGAGAGGTTATTCTTTAAACCCAGCATGATTTAAAGTTTAATATAGATTTTTTATCCTCTAATAGAGTTTAAGAGGAAAAATTTATTTTTTATTCAATTGTTGTCTCTCTTCCAAGAGACCCTGTGCTTTTTATTTATGGTGATACTCTCAAGAATAACCTCTTCCATCCCTCAAGATGCAGATTTGTCTTTTCCTGGGTAGCTATCTTATTTTTTCAAATTTAAAATATTCAAATTGTTAATTAGCTTACAAATGAAGTTGAAGTTAAAACAAATACCTCATTAATAGGAAAATGGTGAGTTCACCAGACTTGAATATTTGTATATTTTTAATAACTTTTTGATTTAAAAATTCCATAGAAATTGATCTGGAAGGATTCATAAAGGTTTGACAAATTCCAAAGGTTTTTTGATGTATTTTGAGAATAATTAAAGAGGATTAGAATGTTTTTAGTGAGGTTGATAAGACTTGACATAAGACATGTAGGTTCTAAGATGATCCTAAAGAAACATGAAATTCATACATGACATATTTGAGTATTTTTATAAAATGGAAAAGGATTGAGACACAATGATATATAAGAGTCACTATGAATGTTCACTCAATATATAAGAGTTAAACTAAAATACAAAAGGATATATAAGATTCATTCTATGTTTTAAATTCAGGATAAAATGGTAAATGGTTGAATATAAAGGGGTTTATATGTAAGGGTATCTGGTGAATGTGTAGAGGTTGATAAATAAAAGTAAAAGGGAAAATTTTGAATTTTGAAAAGTATAGATCTCCCCTATGATACAGAAGGGTTATCTAGAACATGCATAATGGTACTCAGATCATATGTAAGGATTGATCTAGTTAATAATTTAGAAATGTATTGAAAATCCCTATGATGAATAAATGTAAATATTTCAATACATAAAGGTTTACTATTACTTCAAAATTGATAATATGACAAAGTGTTGAGTTTCACTAAGATACATAAGGGCCCATCAGAGAGAGAGGGTAAGGTCCCTTAATTGAACACATGTCGAGATAAAGAGAGGAAAAAAATTTAAATCGGTGAAATGTCATCCACAATGATTTACCATGAATTAGTGTGGTTGCACCAATTTTAGTGGAATAAAAATTGGTATTAGATCTATGGTTCCATATCTAATTTGATCCTAAAAAATATAAAAATATAAAAATTTTATGTTTTGAATTTATCCTTAATGGATATATGAAGTAAAAAATTTGAAGAGAATATAAGTTACCTATTAAGAATCTTTAAATGAGATATCTACCAAGACATTAAATAATAAAAATAAAATAAATACAAATAAATGTATAAAGGTATTATTAAAGAATGAAAAAAACAATTTCACTCTATTAATTGAAGGTAATAAAAGTAATGTTCATTTTATTATACATGTTCTTAATTTTTCTCTTGAATAATCTTACGATTAGAATACATTCCTCTTGAGAACAGGGAAATCATATTACTTCTAAATGTTGTTAGCATAGTGAAATATGATCTATAATGAATGGAGAATCATGAGAAGTGAAAATCACTACTGAAGAATAAATAAAAAATGGGGAGGATAACATATATGAGGATTTATAAGACTGAATCAACTGCTGCTTTAAAGAAAATACTGTATTATTATCCCAAATAAATAGTCAATTTTATTAGTGGTATTTTTAGAAGTATTTGGTTGGAGATCATCCACATTGATTAAGAATAAAAAAATTTGTGATTTATTTAAAATAATTTGTGATGATGTATATAATGTTGGAACCAAGTAGGCGACACAAGTTCAATGAATGCGGAGATCAAAGAATGGTGCTTCAGATTTGATAATGACTAGCTAAAAACAACACTTTAGAATGAATAATACAAGAAATGGATTAAACTGAAGTTCTGTATATCAGAATAAAAGAAAAGGATAATCATTGATGTAAACAATGCACTATCTAATGTTATATAAAATAAGGAAAATGATGTTGAAAATCATTTTAAAAATTAAAAAAATAAAAATAAAATAATAATCATATTTATGAGATCATAAAATAATTAAAATATATAATTAATTCATTAATTTATTATAAAAACATCCTTAATTTAAAATGTCTTGATATTAAAATAAAATTGGAAAATCAGAAGTCATTTAGGATGAGTCTTCAAAATTAGTTGAGAGATGATTTTTTCCATCAAAAATAATGATGAGAATATTTATTAAAAAATACCCTTATTTATTAGAATAAATAGATTGAGTAAATCTTATGATAAATCTATTTAATGATCAAATAAAAAGGAAACCTTTTTTCTTTAAATCATTGATACTCATTAGGTAATTTTCTTGAATAGTTAAGGATATAAAAGGAAATATGGAAATATATGGGTTGATAAAAATAGTGAATAAACCACCATTAAATATTTGGTAGAAGGAATAAGGTGAATAATATGTTCCCCCTTAGTAAAATACCCATAGAATTAAAAAATAACACAAATCATCAAGAAATAAAATCTTTCTTGACTACTTTTCCAAAGATAAGATCAAGGTTTGTTGGCTATTTCTAGTGTTGTGAAATATTTCGAAATAAAGCTATATATTATTTTCAATATATGTAAATCCATGGAGGAAGTGGAAATACTAAAACATGGGGGAGAAAATATGATTTGGTTTAAATTACATAGCGGAATGGTGGGAATTTATCCCTCTCAAAAAAATTTGAAATTTATGAAAATCTTTGTGATATTTGAAATAATTTTTTTACAGTGAAGAGGTATGTGGGATTAAATTAACTAAGAATATACCAAAAATAATTATAATATAAGATAATAAATTTAAAGTAAATATGGATATATATCCTTAAGTAATAAGAAAATTATGAATATTTTTCAATGAAAATCTAATAATAATATGAATGATTCTACCCCAATTATAAGATGATTCTTTTTTATTTAATAAATTAACACACTATGGAAATTTTCAAGGAAGAAATGAGTATTAGGGGAAATGGAAGAAATGTATAAATATAAAGAATTAAATAAATAGACCAGAGAAAAATATGAATATTTTAATCAAATACATTCCTATAGAAGAATTTAATTTTCATGATATTTTTCCCAAAGATGGAAATATATGGAATCATGAGAGTACATGTGGATTATATAATAAGCTAACCATGTTCCTATAGAATTTATTATCATCTCGATATATCAATTATAAAAGGTTGAAAAAAATGTGAACATTAGTGTGATTAGAAACAAGTAACTCCATAGTATGAAATTGAATTTCATTAGACGTTTTCGAAAGGCGATTCCCTAAGAATTCATGATAGTTTGTGTAGACGGTGTATGGAAGATGGACATATCTAAAAATATTATTTTGATCATCCAAATAGATCAATAAGAAATATTTATAAAGAATAAGATAACATCAAATCATTCATGTGATTTATTAGACAATGTAATTAATGTAATTTCATATTAAGATACTGTTGATTAAAGTAAGAAGTCAATTCTTTCTATAGAAAAAAAACCTGAAATATCCAAAATGAAATAATGAAGAGATTATCAAAAAATTAAGATATTAAAAAAACAGTATTTTAATTGAGAAAAAAATATCAACCTTATTTATCTCACTAAGGAGAAAAGTATTTCCATATTATTTCAATATGTATTACATTTTTTATTTTCAGGGAATTTACGGAGATGAATAATTAAGGGATATTACTAGAAAAAGTAACCAAACTAGAATAACTATTATGTACATGATGAAAGTGATAATCTTAGTGTTATATAACACTTGGAATCTTGAATCTTATTCTTGATTAATTTATCAACCTTGATGAAGTGAATATATAATGTATCCCTTGAGGGGTAGTATATGAGAAATCCCCTAGGACTATTCATTTTATAAAAATATTGTATTCTAGAAAAACTTCTTAGAAACTATCATTGAAAATGTATGATTTCATATTCTCCCATATTGGATTTTCTATGTAAAAATTTTGATTTTAAGGGGAGAGAACATGAATTTATCAATGTCATGAAAATATTATAGATTCAATAGATGGTTTAGAAAAATAAAAGGGTTAGTTCTTTGAATGTTTTAATTTTTTATTTTGATGAATGGGAGATTTTAGGTTGAAATCATCATAAAAATATATTAAACAATTTAATCAGCCAAAAAAATCTACTTGAATAGATCTTTAGAAAATTTATTATGTCAATATCATATTCTAGTTTGATTGTGGACAACCTCATTGTCTTGGTTAGTATTTGTTGATTTTTACACTGAGCATTGCTTATATAAAATCATAGTGGAATAATATGAAGCAGAATGTTTTATGTGAATTAATTCCACACTCTCTCAAGATTCAATATATTTATTTTCCATGAGGGGGATATATTTAAAAATTATAAGCAAATATTGTTATGAATTTTCTTTATTTTTATTGACAACACATACAAAGGGAGAGATTTTGGAACCCGCTTTTCATCATGTTTTATTTTCTATCTATAATCCTGCTATAAAAATACATTGATAAGAATACCATATATGGAGCTTAGATTAGCAATGTATTGTGCTGAGAAGAAGTTTGAAGTTTTTAATAAAGGTTTCATTAAATTTTGAGCAGTAAACAAGGAATGTGGATTGAAGAAACACCATGGATCTTGGAAGTGAGTTTTTATCATTACTCATATGGTAAAGTGATATATTTACATAAGAAATACTATTAGATAAATAGTCACATAAGAAAAATGGTGAAGATAATGTTTTATAGTTAATGTGTTTAATCTATTTAAGAATATTTATTGAATTTTGTAAAGTAAATATCCATGGTGTAATGATATTTCAAGGTATTTTTTCACAATAAAAAATATGGGAATCTCGATAAGGGTGGAGAAAAATATAAGTTTACTGCTATTTATTTTTCAGAAGATTCATCCCGATAAATATTATACAAGAATTACATTATCTATGTGGATATATCTCTTAGATTATTTCATGATGATTAAATAGAGTTGATTCTAAAAAAGTTGTTGTATTAATTTGATAATGGTTATAGAATCATCATTAATGATTTGGAGAGGTTTTCATGATGTTTTCAGTTCTAAATGACATGAAATTTTAGAATAAAAATTTCCTTAAGGTTTTATAAATTTATAATGTTATTTTATGTATTTTGAAAAGAATTAAAGTTCTCGAGAATGTTTGGAGTGAATTTTCAAACCCTATAAATGAAATATATTGGTTTATAGAATATTTAAAAGACGTATGAAATTCATATATGTTATATATTTGTTTATAAAAATAATTGAAAATGGATAACCCTAATTGATATATAAGAGTCACTCTAAATGTGAACTTCATACTTAAGAGTTACCTAGAAATTGTGAAGGATATATAAAGGTATTTGTTTTTTTGAAGATTTCAATAAAAATGAAAAGGGTTTATTATATAAGGTTTGATACATAAGGGTCTATAGAACATGCATAAGGGTTTATATATAATGGTAATGAGAGGGATGATTTTAAATTTAAAAAATATAGAGATGTACTATTCTATGTAAGGGTTCACCAGAAGATAGTTAAGTATATCAAGATCATACAATAGGGTTTATCTCGTTGATAATTAGAAAAGGTATTGAGATTCCCTACTACCTAAACCTTGAAGATTGAGAATATTGAAAAGTGTCAGGTTTTAATGTGATACATAAGAGTCCATTATAATTTTTGGGGGATATTTAAGAGTTTATAGAGAATGTGTAAATTTAAACATCATACAAATAAGATACATATTCTCATACAAAATGGTGTCAATAGATATCTGAAGGATACACAAGATTACACTAACAATGAAATATTCAAAATTACATGAGTTTGCAGACTTGATGATTAATAAACTTATTTCTTATGTATAATGATATTGTTTAATAATTAAAAGACTTTTAAAAGTTCAAATGGTGAAATTGTGGGAACTTAAATAGATATGTGAAGGTAAATATTAGGAAAAAATTATGAAAATGATATTTCATTCTTAGATGTGTTAAATATCATTATTTTTATGGTGGTTATCAATGATTCATGACATGAATAAAGGATATGAGACTTGAGGAAAAATATTTTGTGCTATTTATAAGGAGATCATACTATAAGGAATATTTTTGATGAAAACATGCTGAATACGGTTCTGTAAATTGAGATACAATCACACTGTAAGGAGAATGCCACACTACAGTGTGTGATGAGGAGTTTTGTAGGAAATATTCACCCAACAATAGTTTCTCTACATGTTATCATTTAAAATTGAATTATGTGTTTTGGGATGTTTTTGAAAGATTATTTTTTAATTTTTTTATATCATATATATATTAATGACCAAGTATCATGAAGATATTACATGTGATCTGTTCAAATGAGTTTAGAAGGCTGAAAATTATATAAGGGTGAATGAGAGATCATGTGTTTGAGATAGGTTAAATATTTATATATTTGAATATAGAACTAATATTCACAATATTCTATAAATAAAAAAACATGAATAATAATAGAATGAATATATATATATATATATAATAGATATAAGAGCAAGATATTGTATTATATAGATGTTTTTGAGTATTATAAAAATGAAAAATTAGAGGACCTAAACTTCTTCCAATGAAGATATTATGTGTTAGAGGAAATGTGTGATGCAAAAAAAATGAGAAAAAAATAATTTTTTTTGATAAATAATTACAAGAAGAGAAGAATAAGAGGCTAATGAAACTACTATAGAATATATGTGCCATCAATGAGTAGTAAGGTAAATGACATCCATATGATCTAGTGATTATCATTTATGCTAAAGAAGAAGACTATATGGTGACCAAATTTCAATATCCCTATATCCTTAGGAATAATGTTTTTATATTTACCAATGATTCTTATGTAAGTGGTTGAAGATTATAGATTGCTGCATATAAAGGAATTAGATCATACTTAGTTATTATAGTGTGGACTCATGATTACTACTAATCACACTTCAAAGAGGAGAAAGATGAATCTTGAATTTTATAGAGGGATTATTGGTTAGTTCTAGAGTATGAAGTAATAAGTTAGCATTTTCATTGTACAAGATTGGTTCAAGGATAATATGTTCCAAGAAATACCTTTTCTTGATTTTCATCTTAATAATAAAATAGATGTTGTATGTGGATGGGATAATATCCACCATACACTAGGTATGTAGTCATCCACATTGGAGGTGAACCCTCTTAGTGTTCCTTGTTGTTTTTATTGTTTCTTAATGTAATTTCTTTCATACTATATATGAGATAGAGTGACATGCATTCACTAAATAAGTGAAGATATAAAGAGAGGAAAATATTTTATTTGTCGAAAAGTCACCTACACTTATTAACCCCACTTATGAGTGTGGTCTCATAAATCATTATGGAACAAAAATTGTTATGAGGGTTATAGTTCTAGGTATTATAAGATTCTAAAAAATATATAGGTTTAAAAATTTAATGTTTTGAATTTCAATATTAAAGGATTTATAAAGTTCTGATTTAAAGAATCATGCGAGTTACCTATCAAAGAAACCATGAAAGAGATATTTTCTAAGAACATTAAGAATAGAAAGAAAATAGATGTTGAGAAATTTAGAAAAACCTCATCAGTGAAATGAGGGAATAATGAATCTCTAACAACTAAATCTAATCTAATTAGTGTTCATTTAATTATATCTTTTGGTAATTTTACTCTTGAGTTGTTTTTGATTAGAAAATATTTATCATGAGAAAAGTAGAAGAAAGTATTCCTTTCACATGTTTTTATTATATATATATTATACCTATCATGTATGAAGAATACTTAGTGGAAAAATTTATTAGCGAAGAATCAATCAAAAGAGGGTAAGAAGACATATATACAGATTTAAAAAAAATTAACTACTGATTTAAAGAAAATATTTTAAAATTATTACAAATAAATGCTAAATTTTATATATGTATGTTTTATAATTATTAAGGATGTGATAACCAAACTTTAGTAAGAATTAGAAAATTTACAGAAATCATTGGAATAATGGGTGATGATGTTTGTAAATCTACCCAAATAATTAGGATACAAAAGTTCCATGTATGTGGGGATTGAGAAAAGGTCTCTAGATTTTATAATGAGTGATTACATACAATCTAATGGAATAAATAAGTAAATAAATTAAGTGAGGTGATGTTCCATTAATTGGAATAAAAAAAAGATAAAAATTGATATCAATAATGTATAGTTGGAATTCAAATAAAACAAGTTACAATATATTTACAATCCATTGAAAAATATAAACTAAATTAATAAAGACTACCTGAAGAATAATGGTGAAATTAAAAGATAATATAAATAATTGATGAATTTAGTGTAGGGTGCAGAAAGCATCCTAAATATGAAATGTCTCTATATTGAAGTTAAATCAGAAAAATTGGAAGCTGATCAAATTGAGTCCTTTCAAGAAAGTCGGATAAGAGTTTATTCAATCAAGATTCATGGTGGAAATACTTATTTAAAAATACCTCTAACTATTTTAAAGAATATTATGATCACATATATTGATAAACATATTTCAATCCCAATGAAGGTAAAATTAGTTCTAATAAACATTATTTTTACTAACGTAGTTTTCCTAAACAATGAAGGTGATAAAAGAAAATAAAGGCAAATATGTGTTAAAAATAATGGGTTTTATCCCAAAACAACATACATGGTTGATGTAATAATGTGTATAAGAATTTTCAACTCAATATAGAACCAATTTAAGAATAAAATAACATAAAAAATGAGAAACAAAATTAGTCCAGATTAGTTTTTAAATGATAAGATCCAGGTTTGATGGCTACATCCAATTTAGTGAATGATTTGAGCATAAATATATTGATTGTTGGTATAATATTTTAGTCTATGTATTAATTTTAAATCCTACATAATGGGGTTTAAAATATGTGTTAATGAAAATTACAGAGTAGAAGTAAAAATCTATCCATATCACATAGATTTGAAAGTCCAAAAAATTCCTATGGTATTTATAATTAATGTGATCATAGTAAAGAAACATATTGGCCTAAATAAATTAATTATGTGAAAAATGATGCAAGTAAGATAATACCACATAAAATTAATAAATATGGTGAGTTAGAATTTGTAAATAATCCAAAGAAGAATTATATTCATGTAAAACCCAAGAAGACCAAAAATGATTCTACACTAAAGAGAATAATTTATTTATTTTTTGAAAGAAAAGGTTACACCATGGAATTTATCAATGAATCCATGAGTGTTGGTTTTAATGGATGAAAGTTAGATCTTATAATAATTCAACCAATCCAAGATAGACATAAAATGATTTTTTTAGTGGAAGATATTCTTAAAGAATAAATTATGTATCATTAAAAGTTTCCCAAAGTTGGTAACATAATGATTCATGAGAAACCAAGTAGAAAATAGAATATATATGTTAATGTTCCCAAAGAATGAATGATCATTTTTATTCGCAATTATAAATGGAATTAAAAATAGTTGAATAATAAGTAAATGTATATGTTAATGGAAAATAAGTAATCCCAAACATAAAATTTAGTTTCACAAGTAGTTTTTAATTGGTGATGACCAAAGAATTTATGTGAGTTTTTGTGGAACATGTATAAAAGTTAATTATATATCAAAAGATTTATGATCACTCTTCCTGTGAAAGGGGAGCTGTTAAAGAATATTGATATTTTACCAAAATGTTCATGTGATTTATAAGAGAAATTAAAGAGGTGAATTTAACACAAAAATAAAGTCGACTGAATAAACAATATGATTTCATCTAAATGAAACACTTACTCAAAAAAATATAGAGAATTAATAGTTAATAAAACAATAAATCTATAAATAATGGAGTATCTTGGATGAGAAGAAACTTTTATCCTTTTTATATGTCACTAAGGGGAAAATTATTTCCAATTTATTCCCATATACAATGTTTTTCTTTATATGTTAGGAATTTTAGGTGATGAATTAATAAGGGGGAGGAAAAGAAAAATTGAGCTTTCTAGAATAACTTTTATAGACATGATGTATGTCACTATATTGATGGATGTCACACTTATTATCTTGAATCTTATCCTTGATTAAGAGTTCAACCTTGATTAATTGTATCTAGAGTGTGTCCCTTTAGGGGGAGTATTTGAGAAAGCTTCTAAAACTATTCATTTCATGAATATATGGAATTATGGAAAAGGTACTTGGATTGTGTCCCTGAAAACTTAGGATTTTATATTCTCTAATCCTGGTTTTTTCATGTATACATTCAAAATATAAGGTGGGAACTTGTATTTATCAATTGAAAGAAAAATAGAGTAATTCAAAGACTAATTTTTGAAAGTAAACCTACTTGTTTGATGGAATGATTTTATATATTATTTTGTGGAGTGCATAAATTTTTATTGAAAACCTCATGGGAATATAATTAATAACTATATCATAAAAAAATTAATAAGATATCCCCTGAGAAAAAAATTTGAGTTGGTATCTTATTCTAGTTGGATTATAGAAAAAAATATTTTTAGGTTAGTCCAACTAGTTAACAACATCGAGAATTTCTCATATAGACTTAGAGTGGAATAATTGATAGCACCTTATTTTAACTGAATTAATACTACCCAAACTCATGAGTATGTTTGTTTATTTTCAATAAGGGGTGAGATAAGGACATATTTTAATGAATTTTATATATCAGTATTGATAAAGAATCCAAAGGGGGAGATTATTGAAATCACTTGGTGTTTAGTTTTATTTTATATTAACAAGCCTGAAGTTAATTAGCGTGATTATAAAATGAACTGAGAGGAATAACATGTAAGGATATTTGAGTAACTATGATTATTGATGAGAAGTTGGTTGATGTTACCAATAAACGTTTCATTATATATTGATCATAAAAAAGGAATTCGGAATAAATAAATACCATGGATCATTGAATCTAGTTTCTAGAATTACTCATATAATAAAGAAAGTGAGATACTACAATTGGAAATACTGTTATATATACATTAACATATGAAAAATGGGGAAGTTATTTCATGGAAGTTCATTTGGAGAATCTATTTAATAAAAAATGTTGAATTTAAGGATTTTTAGTTCCATGGAATATTGATATTATTGGATATTATAATAATATGAAGAATATAAGATCAAATATAATGTTGGATAATAATATAGGTTCAATAGAATTATGATCACTACTGGAATGTGGGTTATTCCCCACACTTCCATACCAACGGTTTCATGAAACTGTTGGTAAAGGATGGTTTAGGGATGCTTTTACCAACGGTTCCTTAGAACTATTGGTATAGGTGTGTTTGTGGGAGCTTTTACCAACGTTTCATTAGAACCGTTTGTATAGATGTAGTTTAGTGGAGTTTTGCCAACGGTTCAATGAGAACCGTTGGAATAGGTGTGGTTCAGGGAAGATTTTACCAATGGTTCTAAGGAACCATTGGTATAGGTTTGTCCTGAAAGTATATACTAATGGGTTTTAAAAACCATTGGTAAAACTTTCCCCCAAATTACCACCGGCCCGTCCTCTCCCCCATTCGCGTTACAGAACCCTAAACGGTAGTAGTATGTGATCTTGGAGCTCGCAGTTTGGCGATCTTGGAGCTCCTTCAGCTTCCTCTTCCTCCATCCCATCCAAGGTGTTGAATCTCCTTCCAAATCTTATCAGACCCATCCTAAATTAGGTATTTTCTTAACTGGTACCTTATTTTTATTTAAATTTATCTAATATTTCAGTTTTTTGTTTTGATTTTTATGTGTATATGTTTTTGTTTCTATTTTGATTTAACCTATATGTGATGAGCTTGTATCATCATTAAGATGTGTCCAATGGTTCTTCGATCATTGATTTATGGAGAATGAATGGTTTAGGACCAGCATTAAAAGTAGCTTCCAGTGAGACCATTTTAGTATAATGGGAAACAAGATTATGATCTACAAGGGGTGATTGAGTTGGTAGAGACCAAACATAGTTTTTTCCTTGTGTTCATGTACCATAAATAGAGTGTTCCAATTAGGTGGTCATCAGTAAAGACATAGGTATGATTTTCAGTTCCTGTTTCATGAAGTTGAATATGTGGCGCTGTAGTAGTTTTGGATTGTTTGAGGAACTCTTAGTGTATTGTAAACCCTCATTTTTTCCATATTCATTTAAATTGATTTAATATCATTTTTTTCACACACACCATTATATCCTCTCAAAATATATTTAGAGTGTATTTTTATTCTTATGGTGTTAAATATTTTAGTAAATGTCCATACTAGCTTCTTTTATGTTTTCTAGGGGTTTAGACTGATGACAGGGCTGCATGATTATTGTGGGGGTATTCTTTTCATAAAAATATACCTATACTATGTCATCAAATGAATCAAATAGTTATATTCCTTATAGATTTTTATCAAATGATTCTAAAGGAGGTTTGTGTAATCATATGGGGATAGAAAAAATGTAGTTTTTGTTATTGAGTGGGAATTTTAGGTGGGAAGTTGATATGTGGACCACCCAGTTTATGTGATTGTTCATACTTTTATAGAATAGATTAAAGTTATTATGTTGGAGGATACCAAGGTTGTTAGGGTTTTTGTTTTTTTATGAGGTGGTTATGATGATACTCCCTTGACATGATGTTGAGATTGAGATAGAACAAAATCTTGGTGCTTCTCTAATTTCAATAGCTCTTAGTCTGTTGTATCCAATATTGGCACACAAAATTATTTTTATAAATCATATTTTATTGAATTGTAATCATTAATATGTCCCAGCGTCAATCATTAAAAAATAATTTCATTAACTATATTGTCATTTCATCTATAAATATAATTAATAAAGAGACATTATATGGATGGAAAATCATATTCATGAGATCTACGAAGAAAATTATACTGTTTATCAACCCAAAAGTCATGGAAAAAAATAATAAAAACAATATATACTCTTAAACTCAATATTGGGAATTATTCTTTATATGACCCACTACTAATGGTATTTTTAAGAATACTAATCCATAGAAAGTAACAAAATGTCCTGTAACATATCAATTTTTCCTAATATTTGGTATAGAGAACTTATTCATCTCTATTAAATAATTAAGATTCATTGACAGCCCGCCCACCCCACCCCCTGGACACCTTCCAACCACCTTGGACAGCCCGTGCCCCCTTGGATAGCCCCCCACCCTTGTTGACAGCCCTCCCACCCCACCCCCGGACACCAGCCCACCACCCCCGGACACCCCATCCCCCCGGACGCCCCCACCCCCTAGAAAGACCCCCACCACCTGGAAAGCCCCCCACCACCCCCCTTGACACCCTCGACCCCACTAGACGACGTCGAAAACCCCGTGGACAGCCCGACCACCCCCTTAGACAGCCCGCCCACCCCCTAGACAGCCTTCCCACCCCCTGGACACTCTATACACCCTAGAGAGCCCCACCACCCCCATGGGAAGCCTGCCCACCCCTGGACACCCCGTACCCCCCGGACAACCCCAGCCACCCCCTGGACACCACACTCACCTCCTTGGATAGCCCGCCCACCCCCTGGACCCCCCCTACCCCATTGGACTGCCTGACCACCCCCACGGACAGCCCGCCCACCTGGACACCCCGACCCCCCTAGACAGCCCCTGACCCCCTGGACACCTTCGACCCCCCGGATGGCCCCACCACCCCCTAGACACCCCACACCCCCTGGACACCCCGCACCCCCTTGGATAGTCCCTCCACTCCCCTAATCCTCATCATACTCCTCATCCTGATCTCCCTGAAGAAGTTAAAGTATAAAACTCATGTACTCCCAAAAAGATCCTTAAGGATTATGTATTCGTTGATCCACTTCCAATATCTTACTGGGAAATCCTTGAATATAGTCATTAGAAATTCTGTATCTTATTTTCTTATATACACTATATTTTTTTGTATTTCTTAATATGATTCCCATATAGAGTAATGCGTCAGTTATGCTTTTATATAAAGTAAACAATTGTCATTTACCTAAATATTTTTTTGATTAAACTTCAATATTATTGAATTTCTTTGAAATGACTTATTGCCATTTTTTTATATAATGCATAGAAGTTGGATGTACAAAACTAATCGGATTTCAACCAATTTTCAAAATAACTTGAACAACTTTCTAGATTTTTCATTTGACAAGGCTTCAGATAGTGGTCGCATACACTACCCATGTTTTAATTGTGTTGGAAGACCTTGGATGAGTCATGAAGTAGTTATCTATCGTATAACCAAATATGGTTTCCAAACAAACTATTATGTGTGGTATCACAGTGGAGAGAAAATGGAATCTCAAAATGTTGATGATTCAAATAATAGAACTAAATTGGAGAGTTTGATATATGATCGGTTTTCATTTATTCGGCATCATGAGAAGGAAAGGATGTCCAGCCAACAAGATTTCGATACAAGCACACATGATGCATCCAATGAAAATGATGATGTTTATAGGTTGAAAAAATTGAATGATGTTGCGACGACTCCAGTATATCAGCAATGTGGTAAAATGAAAAAGTTGGAATTCTTAATCCGATTGTTTCATGGGAAAACTATGTATGGGATTTCAAATACTACAATTGATTACATTCTTACCTTCTTGAAGGACTTAGTTATAGATGATGAAGATATTACCTCAAACCACTATATGGAATGGAAGTTAGTTGATGAACTTGGATTCTCAAAAAAAAATTCATACTTGCCCGAATGATTGCAGCTTATTTTGGGAGGAAACTACTGAAAGAAATGATTGTATCAAATGTGGAACCTCCCGATGGAAGCCAAAAGATGATGGAACAATGTCTCATGTTCCACAAAATGTAATGTGTCACTTTCCATTGATCCCCAGATTACAGAACCTTTTCATGTCTGAAGAAATATCCGTAAAAATGCGATGGCATGATACCGAGAGACAAAAGAATAATGAAGAGTTGGTTCACCCTGTAGATGGATTTCCATGGCAGAGATTTGATGCTCAATATCTTGATTTTATAGCCGACATGTGTAATGTGATACTGGGTCTTTCATGTGACGGTTTTAATCTATTTGGATAGATACTTACTTCGCACAACACTTGGCCAGTTTTCATACACATTTATAACCTCCCCCCTTGTTTGTGTATGAAAAAGCCTTACACTTTCTTGAGTATACTGATATCTGGCCCTTCTAATCCTGGAAATTATATATATGTATACATGCAACCTTTAATAAAAGAGTTGAAACTTATTTGGGATGTGGGTGTGCCCACATTTGACGTATGTTCGAAAGACATATTTCAAATGCGTGCCACGCTTATGTGGACGATCAATTATTTTCCTGCTTATGCAATGATGTCTGGATGGAGCACAAAAGGAAAATTGTCATGTCCTGTTTGTATGAAGAATACTCGATCGAGAAGACTGAAATATCATCGTAGTTTTAGTTTTATGGGACATCGACGATTCTTTCCAATGAACCATCCATATAGAAACAATCGTCGAAGATTTGACAATACCATGGAGAATGAAGATCCACCTCAGCATATGTCTGGAACTGATGTGCTTAATGAATTGAAAGATTTCAGTTATTCATTTGGGAAGGGTGTAATGAAATCTATAAAGAGGAAAAATGTTTCCAATGATATCTGTTACAATTGGAAGAAGAAGAGTATATTCTTTGAGTTGTCGTATTGGTCAACCAACTTGTTACGTCATTTCTTAGACGTAATGCACATTGAAAAGAATATATGTGAAATGTTGCTTTCGATTCTTCTAAATGTCAAGGGGAATACAAAAGATGATTTACGATCTCAGCGTGACTTGGTAGATTAGGGGATCAGACCAGAATTGCATCCTGTCTGTATCAGTGAAAATAAATGGAAAGTTCCATGTGCTTCTTATGTGATGACACCTGCTGAAAAAAAAATCAATTTCTGGAAGTGCTAGAGACTATTAAATTTCCTAATGGCTATTCAAGCAATATATCAAAAAGGGTCAACAGAAAAGAGTTGAATCTGAAATCTTTGAAGAGTCATGATTATCATTTCCTTTTGCATGAGTTGATTCCAATAACAATCCGTCATTTCATTTCCAATAATGTTAGAGTCTCAGTTATTCGGTTGTGCTATTTTTTTAGAGATCTTTGTGCTAAGAGGTTGTCCAAATCCTTCTTGCAAAAACTGTTGGCAGAGAAACCATTAATTTTGTGTGAGTTAGAAAAAATATTCCCTCCATCATTTTTTACATGCATGTTGCATCTTACTATCCATCTTCTGACCGAAATACTTCTTGGAGGACTCGTTGCTTTCCATTGGATGTATCCAACTGAAAGAAACACGTTCACATTGAAATCATATGTTCAGAATAGGAATTATCCCGAAGGTTCTATTGTGAACGGTTACTTGGCTCAAGAATGTATGGATTTCTGTGCAATGTATTTGTTTGATCTTACTACGAGAATAAACAGACCAATGAGAAATGAAGAAGAACAGTATGGGAAAATTGAACCTAGTTTTCCATCACTTCCTCAGACATGGGAATTCCGGGATCATATACATTGACGACATTAAGCCTTGAAGAGCGAGATATGGCACATCGCACAGTGTTGTTAAATTGTGATCTGTTCGATGAGTATATCAAGTAAGTAAATTGTACATGTATCTCTTATCTTATCTCTTATAAATTTAAATATTTGTTAAACTATTATTATTTTTATCTATAGGGAACATAAAGAATTGATATATAGAAAGCATCGTTCTTTATATTTGAGAAGTAAAGAGACTTTGCATAGCAAAGGGTTTTCTGCTTGGTTGAAATTGAAGGTAAAAATATTTCTGTAATAACTAAATAAAAATAATATTTAATTAAGTTTACTATTTGATTATATTTCAGGTATCGAGTTTTCCTGCAGACTCTGTTTCTGAAGAAATAAGGGCTTTGGATTTTCGTCCTAATACCATGGTTTGCGCTTGTAAAACACTTGTGATCAATGGATACAAATTTATTATCCATAAACGAGCAAGAAACATGAGAACACAACATAATGGTGTTATGCTAACTACCACGACAGACTGTTATGCCAGTTCATCAGATACTAGACCTCATTCTGAAAATGTTGCTTATTATGGAGTCATGGAGAAAATAATAATTTCGGATTATTACTCACATGGTCGAGTCACGATGATGAAATGTAAATGGTTTGATTTAATGACGAGGCAAGGCACCTTTATTGATGATTGTGGATTTAGAGTAATTTACATGACTCTCACTCTTTCCACCGATGAACCATATGTATTCGCATCAATGGTGAAACAAGTTTTTTATGTCAAAGATCATCGTCATCCTAAATTCGATGTAATTATTGAAGTAAATCCCAAACATGTTTTTGATGATGGTGATGATGAAGTTGACACTATCACTACTGCAATTGGAAGCAATCTGTTTATTACTTATGATGATGCCCATAGCTCAATTTTCAGAGTTGATTGTGAACCTGAAGTTGTGGTGGGAAATATATGGAATCATATAGTCGTGTTCTCACCTACATGTTTCACCTTCATCATTCAGAGTGTGTATCCTAGTAATTACCTTCAAACCACCATAAATGTTCCTTTACTTTATGTTTTTTTATCAGAATGGTTTTTCTATATTTTTTTGGGTAACACATTAGTTATCTCTTTCTAATTAATTCCATATTTTTATCATTGCAGGAAATGACACCCATTTAAGAGAGGTGATGGAAAAAGATGACAGATAATAATCGTCGCATGGTACAGATGGGTGTTTCTCCACTCATCCCTATTGTGAGTATTTTATTTCAAATATAAATATTTCAATAACTTATAAAATCATGTGATTACTTTTGAGTTAATCTTTTTTTTTCAGGATAGACCCCCCAGACGAGAGATATCTGATGAGGAGCTTGATATTGCTCCCAGTAGAGAGGATGGTGGTAGGAGGGGGGTGGTTTCAGAGATGGAAGATCATCTAGTGGTATTGGTACTGGGGCCGGTGGTACGAGGGCTCGTGGGGAGAGAGTTAGAAAATCCACTGCCACAGACGTATCTTCACCCCATTTTGATCCTGGCGTGTCTTCAGGGACACACGGGATATTTAGACCTCCAATGTTTACACTACCCGTTGTCCAAACGTCTATGCCATCATCTTTTTCTTCTATTTTATTATCTCTGAGCAATTATATTCCACCTTCTTCGACTCCTACTGTGACACAGTATGTGGCTGAGGAGCATACACTGAGGGACACTCCACCTGTACAAGATATTCCATCAGCTTCTGCACATCCAGGGACGCCCATTGATCCGACTACCACAAGTATATTTATATAACTCTATCAAATTTTTATACCAAAATTTATTTTATTATAACTTGTACTGATATTATTTTTATTTAATAATAGATTAATCTATAGATAGGAGGCGGGGGGGGGGGGGGGGGGTACTCGCTTGCATGCGATATGGAACCGCCAGACATAATTGATGGTTGAATACAATGTTGATGGACAAATGGTTTAGAAATATGGGCAGGAATGTTAGGGTTTTTTGGCGACACTAGCCAAATACTCAGATATCATTCCGGTCAGCCCTCTCTCTTGGAGACATCTGCCACATGAAGTCAAAGATAACGTGTGGGCACAAATATTGGTAAAAAATATATTGGATTTTATGTAGTATATTTTTCTATTTATATGAACTAATCTATTGGGTTTCAGCTTCGGTTTAACGTCCCTGATGGCGAAGGTGCATGACCAGCGCATTTAAAAGAGTTAGGAGAGCTTTGGAGAGATTATAAGCATGACCTGTATGTTGGATGGTGTGATAGAGTGGGCACAGAGTTAGAGACATTACCTATCATGGATGACTGCCTGATAGAGAAATATTGCCAAATGATTACCCATTGGGCGACTGCCAAATTTAAGGTATTAATCTCATTTGAGGTATTTAAATGAGAGTTTTCAGAATTTTCATTAGTATAATATTATTTATTATTAAACATTATTTATGTATCTTATGAAAAAACAAAAAAAACATTGATTCAAAGAAATACCTCCACACTTTGGGGCACATAACTATGTCAGATCATGAGAGGAAGCTGGTACAATATAGTTACTTATAATTTTTTTAGGAATTTCCCTTTTTATTGTTTCCTACTTAAATTATGTGATTTATTGAGTATTGAATATATGATTATACTTTCACTTTATATTTTTTCAATGTCATTACAGAAGCACAAATTGAATATTGAAGGACGTATCCCTCGGGAAAAATTGTTTTGCTCGAGTAGAAGAAAAAAAGTCGGAACTGCGGTAAATGAATCAACCCAAGAAAATATTGTAATTTTTAATTTGTTTATTTCAAAGTTTAATATCTATTTTGAAATTTAGTAATCTATTAATAATTTTAATAGGCTTATTTAGAGGCTCTTGATTCCTCGGAGCCTGACAATTTGGGCCACACAATCATTTATATCAGGTTTTGGGAGAGGAGCACTCTGGTCGAGTACGCTACCGACCAGGTAAGAATATAGTCCCGACGAGGTATTGGTCCTCTCCAGGGATGCATTCTAGTACCACCGAGTTGGAACAGGTCAAGGAGCATGCAAGACAGTCTGATAAAAGGGTCACAGAGTTTGAAGTACAAGTTCAAATGAGGGACAAAGAATTTATGAAACTGATGAAAGATTTATCTTTATCACTTCCACCAAAGGCTATCTTGGCTTGTCAGACATTTATGTCGTCGATGGGTGCATTATCCTATGCACCAGGCAGCCGCTCTAGTGGCGGTCAAGATGATGACATTCCTGGTGATGATGAGGATGCTGAAGAGGACGAGGGAGAGGATGAGGATGAGGATGAGGGCGCGGATGGGTCCGAGGGAGAGGATGGGGCTGAGGGAGAGTATGGGGACGAAGACGAGGATGAGGTCGACGATTAGCATGGGGACGATGACGAGGATGACGACGAGGACAGAGATGGCGGCGAGGATGAGGCTGATGATGATAGTGGTGATAGTGATGGTGATCAGGGGAAGATTGATCCATTACATTTTTGAATTCTGTATAACTCTATATTTTTGAACCTGATTTTCCACTCTGGGGTTTTCCTCTGCTTCATAGGAATGTTGTCATCAGATCTCTTTTTTGCACTTGATTATTATTGTATGATTAGTCTACTACCTATACCCTTAGTATTCCTTGGTATTGTGATAACCAATTTTCTATTTTTATTGCTTAGCATTCTTAGTTAGCCATGTATTTCATGTTTTTGTCATTTTCCCATAGAACTGCATTTTATGTCATTTATGCCTGATAATTGTATGCCTAATAGTAACATGCGGGGAATAATCACATGAAAATAAATGTGCTTTTGCAAGTAGTAATTGTAAATTATTGATTATGTTCTTATTTTTGTGTTTTTGAAGTGAATCATGCTGTTTTTGAATTTCCATTCTGTTCAGGGGATGATTTCTGTTTTAGTAATGTCGGATCTTCTAGGAATTTTGTGGATGCCAACTCAATTCTGGAATTCTAATTGAAGTTTTTCCAAATTTATCATACTTACTGTTTTAACAGATTTCTTATACATAATTATGAATTACTTATTAAAGTGTTTCCCTATTAGTCATTCATAGTATGTATTGTTATTTTTAAATATTACTATATCTGCATGTAAACTTATTTCATGAATGAGCAGGTGCTGGGTGAAGAGGTTGGGCAGGGGGAGGGGAGGGGAGGGGGCTGCTGGGTGAAAAGGGTTGGCAGGAGGGGAGGGGCAGGGGGCTGCTAGAGGAAAAGGGTGGGCAGGGGGGAGGGGAGGGGAGGGAAGGGGAGGGGGGAGGGGATGGGAGGGGGCTGCTGGGTGAAAAGGGTGGGCAGGAGGGGAGGGGCAGGGGGCTTCTGGAATAAAAGGGTGGGCATGGGGGAGGGGAGGGGAGGGGCTGGGGCTGGGCAGGTTGGAGGGGAGGGGAGGGGAGGGGAGGGGAGGGGAGGGGAGGGGAGGGGAGGGGAGGGGAGGGGAGGGGAGGGGAGGGGAGGGGAGGGGAGGGGATGGGTTGGGTGATGGTAGGAGGGAGGGGGCTGCTGGGGAAAAGGTTGGGCAGGGGGGAGGGGGCTGCTGGTGGAAAAGGGTTGGAAGGGGAGAGGGGAGGGGAGGGGCAGGGGGCTGCTAGAGGAAAAGGGTGGGTAGGGGGGGGGGAGGGGAGGGGAGGTAAGGGGAGGGGGGAGGGGAGGGGAGGGTGCTGCTGGGTGAAAAGGGTGGGTAGGAGGGGAGGGGCAGGGGGATGCTGGAGGAAAAGGGTGGGTAGGGGGAGGGGAGGGGAGGGGCAGGGGCTGGGAAGGTTGGAGGGGAGGGTAGGGAAGGGGAGGGGAGGGGAAGGGAGGGGAGGGGAGGGGCTGGGTGATGGCAGGAGGGAGGGGTCTGCTGGGGGAAATAGGTGGGTAGGGGTGAGGGGGCTGCTGGTGGAAAAGGGTGGGCAGGGGGAAGGGGAGGGGAGGGGGTTGCTGGGTGAAAAGGGTGGGCAGGAGGGGAGGGGCAAGGGGAGGGGAGGGGAGGGGCAAGGGCTGGGAAGGATGGAGGGGAGGGTAGGGAAGGGGAGGGGAGGGGAGGGTCAGGGATAGGAGGATGATGGCAGGAGGGAGGGGGTGCTAGGGGAAGAGGTTGGGCAGGGGGAGGGGAGGGGAGGGGGCTGCTGGGGGAACATGGTGGGCAGGGGGGAGGGGAGTGGAGGGGAGGGGCAGGGTGTTGCTGGAGGAAAAGGGTGGACATGGGGGAGGGGAGTGGAGGGGCTGGGGCTGGGCTGGTTGGAGGGGAGGGCAGGGAAGGGGAGGGGAGGGTAGGGGAGGGGCTGGGTGATGGCAGGAGGAAGGGGGCTGCTGGTGGAAAAGGTTGGGCAGGGGGGAGGGGAGGAGAGGGGCAGGGGATGTGCTGTTGGGGGAAGGGGCTGCGCGGGGGGGGGGGGGGGGGGGGGTGGGGTGGGGTTCTTAGGTGGGAGGGGGAGGTGCTGCATGTTTCATTGATTTTTTTCCTTTTATTATTTTAAATGTATGTTACTTCAGCATAACTATTTCAATTTTTTGAGAATAAATTTTGCAATCCTGTTCCAATATAATTTATGCTTTCTACTGTTGCTTAGATGTGCAGATGCGTGGTGGAAAATTATTCATGGAAATCAACAGTTTGGTTATTATGAAGTTCAATGTGTCTTTTGTGATGGGTCTTCTCTTAAAGAAAAGGACATGTCTCTTCTACTGGGATTTATGATATGAAGTCCGCACAAAATGGTTATTGCTAAAGTGGAATCTCATTTGGGCCAACTTTTGTGTTTTAAACACTGTATAAACAATTCTCCTTGGTTGGAAGGTAATATTGTTATAAGGTGCATAATATTGATCATTCATGATGCCCTCTTCAAATAGACCTTTAGGGAGGGTGTCTTTGTTGCGGATGCATTTGGTTCTCAAAGTGTCTTTCTTTTGTTTAAAATTGATGCGCTTTTAAGTAAAATAAACAACATACAGGAAACTGACCAAATGCATTCGGATTGTGTTGATACTTTAGGAAAACGATCCATGGGTCATTTGCGACGTGTACGAGTAAACCCCGCCTCAATCCGAGGAATGTTGTGCCCGACACCACTCAAAGTGTCTCACTTTTCTTTGAAATAGACAACAATTTAAGTCAAAACAACAACTGACATACGGAAAATGGACCAAATGCATTAGGATTCTATTGATACTTTAGGAAAAGTATCCATGGGTCATTTGTGACGTGTATGAGTCAACCTTGCCTCAATCTGAGGCACGGTGTGGCCGGTACCACTCAAACTATCTCACTTTTATTTGAAATGGACATGATTTTAAGTAAAAACAACAACCGGCATACGAAAAACCGACCAAACACATTCGGATTCTATTGATACTTTAGGACAAGTTTCCATGGGTCATTTGTGACGTGTATGAGTCAACCCTACCTCAATTCGAGGGCCGGTGTGGCCGGTACCACTCAAAGTGTCTTTCTTTTGTTTAAACCGAATGCACTTTTAAGTAAAATAAACGACATATAGAAAACTGAACAAACACATTCGGATTGTGTTGATAGTTTAGGAAAATGATCCATTGGTCATTTGTGATGTGTAAGAGATAACCCTGCCTCCATCCAAGGCGTGGTGTGGCTGGAACCACTAAAAGTGTCTCACTTTTCTTTGAAATGGACTACAATTTATGAGTCAACCCCGCCTCAATCCGATGTCAATTGGTGTTTTGACTTAAACTGTTGTCCATTTCAAAGAAAAGTGATACACTTTGAGTGGTTCCAGCCACACCGTGCCTCGGATTGAGGCAGGGTTGACTCATACACGTCACAAATGACCCATGGATCGTTTTCCTAAAGTATCAACACAATATAGATGCGTTTGGTCAGTTTTCCGTATGTCATTTATTTTACTTAAAAGCGCATCCAGTTTAAAGAAAGAAAGAAATGTTGAGTGGTACCGGCCACACCGGCCCTCGAATTGAGGCGGGGTTGACTCTTACAAATCACAAATGACCCATGAAAACTTTTCCTAAAGTATCAATAGAATCCGAATGTGTTTGGTCGGTTTTCCGTATGCCGATTGTTGTTTTTCACTTAAAATCATGTCCATTTAAAATAAAAGTGAGATAGTTTCAGTGGTACCGGCCACACCGTGACTCAGATTGAGGCGAGGTTGACTCATGCACATCAAAAATGACCCATGGATACTTTTCCTAAAGTATCAATAGAATCTGAATGTGTTTGGTCTGTTTTCTGTATGTGAGTTGTTGTTTTGACTTAAACTGTTGTCCATTTCAAAGAAAAGTGAGACCCTTTGAGTGGTGACGACCACACCGCACCTTGTATTGAGGCTGGGTTGACTCGTACACACCAAAAATGACCCATGGATCGTTTTCCTAAAGTATTAACACAATCTGAATGCGTTTGGTTGGTTTTCCGTATGTCATTTATTTTACTTAAAAGCACATCCATTTTAAACAAAAGAAAGACACTTTGAGTGGTACCTACCACACTGGCTCTCAGATTGAGGCGAGGTTGACTCATACACGTCACAAATTACCCATGGAATCTTTTCCTAATGTATCAACAGAATCTGAATGCATTGGGTCAGTTTTCCATATTCTGGTTGTTGTTTTCACTTAAAATCTTGTCCATTTCAAATAAAAGTGAGACAGTTTGAGTGGTACCGGCCAAACTGTGCCTCAT